>CM072532.1:35519184-36814541 GCA_036898165.1 Silybum marianum | reverse complement strand
TCATTTCATCACCGGGTTAAGTGACAGCTTCATGGTTTGTATGATTCCCTATTCTCATCTCCCACAGATACCACAACTTTCTTTTTATCCATCCTCTAGCACCACTTTTGTTCCGAATGGTAGCTTAAATTTTTTTTAAATTTTCCAGAATGGTAGCTTGAATCTGTATAAGCTCATTTTTATTTTTCTCCAATCTAAACTATTGGTCCCAAAAGAGTCTACAAGAGTTTATAAGTATAGAAACAGTTTGTAGAAATGGGGGAGGGGTTGAATATAAACACAACTTTTAGGGTTTTTAAATTAGTTTATATCAATAAACAAATTTACAGTTGTAAGTGGAATAAGAACAAGTAGTTAAACCTACTCTATTACAACTTTAGAAATCACTAAGTAATTGATGCACAAGGAAAGATAAGAAATAAGATCAGAGGTTTAAGAAAAGATATGAGCATGCATAAAGATGAAGAAGAGGTCTTCATCTATTTATACTCGTTGCATTTAACGCAACTTAGAAGGTACATGCCACTTGTAAAGTTTATATTGGAAACTTGTCCTTTGTTCATAAAGCAACCATGCTTTTGGCCGAATATGAACAGTAGCCAAATCAGAGTTGGTAAGGACATAAGGGACAATCTGTACGTCCTTTCTGACAAGGCATGAGGGTTTGACATTTGTGCATCAATGATAATATCAACTTTAATCTTGCTGAGTAGGCCCCACATTGATCACTAATACTGAGTCTTCAATGATGAAGGTTTCAGGTTTCATTGAGGCATACGCAAGATCTCACACTTCTATCAGAAGAACGTTGCTATCACTGAAGCGCTTCAAATCACGAGTTGTTCATCTCTTTTTTTAGCTAGGTCTTTGACTATCGCCGAATGGTTTTTGGTGTGAGTGATGTTCTTCAAATCCTAAGAGAGTAGGTGATGTTCCTGTTTTTCAGCGATCACTGAGTGCAGTCAGTGTATGCTATCGCTGAATATGAACAACAACATTGTTGGAACTCAGATCCATTTCTAACAATTAATTAATAGATCGAATATGAAAATATGAGCAGAAGCAAAGTAGATCTATGAATTAAAGCAGTTAACAGTAAAGAACAGTAAGAACGATATTGATGAACAACTGATAATTCATATTAATAACCTGGAAAATGATTACAATACGATGAATGAAATGCTCTATTTGATCTCCAAATATATCTCAGATTGACAACTATTACATTTGTAAAAGGATCTATTTATACTAGTACAATGAATAAAAGTCAACATTCTAGCCTATTACAAACTGACACGTAAGCTAACCTTGTAACAAATTCAGTTACAAAGTTAGATAAACAGAACATGTGCAAGCCACGTCATCAGAAGCACGTATGATGCCTCTGTTGTAGTCCAGCTGTTCTTCCAAACTCTGGGTGTTTCTGTGATGAGTGGGATCAGAAGATAAACTTCTGATCTTCTGCACTTGTACATTTCTGGTACATACTTCTTCTGGAAATAAGGTCTAACAATCTCCCCCTAAGTATGAACTCCAGAAAGTTGAAAGATGACTTCGTTGGGCTTTAGTTCCGTTTGTTTTATTAGGCTATAAAGTTTGATTATTCATCTCATCTTGTATCAGAAGGGGGCAACCTGTGAGATAATCTTGGAGATCTGATCTGTGATTTCTCTGATCTTTAGGACACAATCAAGTCTCTTGACTATCTTCTCTATTGCTTCCTGGCCGTGATCATCAACTTCAACAGAGGCATAACATTTGACAATGTATACGACCTCTGGTGGATATTTGTGTGCCTCTTTTTTTCTGAAGAAGCTTCTTCTGTGTGGCCTCTTGAATACAACCCCTTCCTCTATTTGAGTCAGCACTTTTCCAATTCTCAGAGCATTGAGGCCTTCCAAGTCTTCATTTGGAGCAGAGATACATAAGTTGTCAACATTGTAGTTCAGCCCAGTCTGAAAGTCTACCTGTCTTCTGTATCTAATAAAAGATTTCATGCACTCAATGATCCGGAAGTAAGAAATCTTATCTTAACTATCCCTTCTCTTGTTCATTTGAATCTTCATAAATTTCTTCAGGATCAGAAGATCAGAAGGGTTAATGGACAATAGATCATTGTCACAAAAATAGTAAGTCTGTTTGTCTTCTCTGACTACCTCATATATTGTGTACCAGATCTCTGATCGTTCAAATTGAGTGTGCTTGATTGCAGAGATCTTTTTCATTGGTACAATTGAGTAAGCATCTTTTCTTGCATGCCTATGACTCATAAATTTATCCTTGATAGCATCACTTACATGATAGTCATTTGCAAAATTAGGCAGCATCAAGAAAATCTTCTGATCAGCAGGAGCATACATGTGCTTGTTTTTCGATTCCAGAGTTGGTAACTTAAGTCTTCCCAGCTTCTGTTGTCTTTCTTCGTATGCAGCTCTGCATTTTAATGACTCGTCTCGGTTGGCTTTCTCAAAATTTTCCCGTGCTCTTTTAGCTTCAGCCTTAGCTTCATCAGCTTCAGCTTCAGCTTTAGCATTTTTCAGCTTTTGCCCTGTCTTTTTCTGCTTGTGCCTTGGCTCTTTCAGCTTCAACCTTAGCTTTATTAGCTTCAACCTTAGCTTTGTCAGCCTCAGCTTTAGCTCTGAGTTCAGCTTCAGTTCTGGCTCTATCTTCTTCAGTTCTGGCCCTTTTGGCTTCAGCTCTGGCTTTTTCAGCATCAATATTTGATTGTTGAGGGGCAGGGGCAGAAGGACTTGCACTTGAAGGTTGAGATTGTCTCCTTGTATTGCCAATATTCTCAAGCAGAAACTTGGCCACCTCTAGATCTTTAGGAAGAGGACTAGTGTGTGTGGCAAGTGGCGTTGGAGTTAAAGGAGTTTGTTTAGAAGGAGGAGGAGCAGAGGGTGACCCGTCTCCATCTACTAAAACGACCGGAAATGTTTCAAAAAAGGTAGGGTATTTTTTTTTGAAGGGGCCAAAGAAATGTCTCCACCTGCTGCCATCTTATCATCTAAAAGATGTACCTCCAGGAGCTTTACCTCTGTCTTGATCCATCTTCTGAGCAGTTTTTGTTTTGGCCTTTTTAAGATTTTCCAGATTCTCCTCTTTTTGAGAATTAGGATCCTGATCCTCAGACTTTTTGCGCTTGTGCTCTGCTTTCTTACATGCCCTTGCCTTCTTAGCTTTCTTCTTATCATCAAAAGCACCAGAGATAGAACTTACCATTGTGGATAACTTCGAGATAGAGGTTTCTAAAGAGGTGATCTTCTGATCCAAGTTTGAAGTGCTAGTATTTGTCTTAGAAACATACCTCGAAGTTAGTGCATTGATCCTGTCAATCATAGCTTCCGGGAAAACAGCCATGTCAGACTTCTTTACGAGAGAGGAGGAGGAGGCAGAAGCATCTTCAGTAGGAATTACGGCCCTAATAATCTTCTGAATATCAGCAACGAAAGAACCGTATTCAGCAACAGAAATGGTCACCTCTGGAGTTGGAAGCTCTTCAAGAAGATTAAAAAGTGCCTCTGAATTGGCCTTAATGCCAGCGTCCAGAGCATTGAAGTGGTCAGAAGCAGACGTCTTCTGAGATTCTACATTCTTAGAGATGAGTTTCTTGATGGCCTCTAGAGCTTGAGACTGAGCCAACTGTTCTGTATGAATATTGTTAAGTATGGTTTTAGATCGTCCATAGATCTCTGAATTTTATCACCAAATGCCATGAACGCTGCATTGGTGACGAAATCAGAAGGTGTAACCGGTGCATCTCTAACATATGGAGCCCCTTGTCTCTCGCGTTCAGAGAGGCCCTCATTCACACTTGTATTGACGTTGAGTGTGGAGGGACTTCCAACCTGTCTTCGAGGGCTGTTATGAGCAGACACCTCTTTGGTTGTTCTGATTGCTTCAACTGGGTCCTTATCATCAGTGGATAAGGAGCTGAAAACAATGTCCTTACCTTGAAAAAGGGCAAAGACCCCAGTAAGTGGTGCATTATGTGGCTGTAATCCCTCTGATGGGATTTCGTCAACATCTATACTATCAAAGGGTGTGGACGTACCCTCTACTTGCCCTAGGATTTCGTTGGTCACGGAGACATCGACGAGTGGTGTGGATAGTGGCGAGTTCTGGGGCAATGGAACTCTTATATTTTCCTCATTACCCTTTTGAGATGGTGATGAAGTAGAAGTGGAATCCCCGGTAGTGCTTGATCCAGAGGAAATAAGAATATCCTCTGATTAGTTGGCTTCTGGGTGGATTGGACTGGGTAGTCCTTGGTCAATGAGAATAGATGTGTTGGCATCTACCTCAGTAAATGTGGGTGCCCTTTGGGAAGAAGGTGAGATTGGATCAAATGTGTCTCTATGGACATCTTCAGTACCCTTTTATAGTAAGAGGTCAGGATGGGTAGAAGCACTTGGATGTTCACTCACATTCTTTTCAACCTTATGCTCACTTGACCCCTCACTGCCTAAACTAGGCTCTAAGTGCTCTGGGTAGGTATTCTCGGTTCTGAGGATACAAGACAGCTTCTATAGGATATGAGATTAGGAGAGGTTGTAGGTATGAGATTAAGCATGTACCTGGAGAGCGCCCGTGGTGATGAATACCCATTGTTGTCGAGGGTCGGCTTTTGTGAGCTCATAGATGCAATCTTGCAAAATGGTTGAAGCAGAGGAGCCTTCAGATCCCCTATGGCTGGAAAAGTGAATAGGGATAAAAATCGTGGAAACATTAGGGCTGGGAGGGCTTTTCCTTGGCTCTGGTGAGTAACCTTCTTATGCACAACAACTTTTATTTCTTGGAAGATCAAACTCGCATAGTCCAGTGGTCGATTGAAATACATACCATACATGATTGTAAGTATGCTCTTGCTTGCGTGGTCTAAGGAGCCAATTTTGCAGGTTAAGCTTTTGTTCAGTATGGAGACCAACACATTCCACATAGGAGGTAACTTCTTTCTCTTGAACTCAGATAACATCGTGAGAGGCTCATTATAACCCAAGAAGTTGATGAAGGCAAGTAGGGCTTCAGGAGTAGGGTTTTCTTCAAGGCCAGGATTGGGTATTTTTTGTTCACCGTCATCAATAACGGGTTGGGGGAAATGAAAATACCTTGCGATTTTCTTCTTTGTAATGGGTATTTCCACAGCAGTGTCAGATTCAATGGGATGGCTGAAGTTGCCAATAAGAGTTTCTTCATCTTGTATAAACATGGATTGCCAAACTTCTTGGACAAAAATTTCAGGGACATTGGGGTTGGTTAAAGTTAGGATTCAGTTTAGAGAATGGTGTTAGAGGAACTCAATCATGACCCTATAATCGGCCAGATAGGTGTTTGGATCGAGAAGTACCTGAACATTGTTGGCCTTCAATGGCAATTTGATGACTAGAGCACTGTCAGCCGTTGAGTCGATTAATCTTCCTTCTTCTTCTTGGATATTGAGATTTGCATATTGCGTTGCCATTGATGGAATTTGGGGGTTTTGGAAAATGATGAGAGAGCAGGTTTGCACTGTAGTTGCGAATAATAGCATGAGGAAGAAGACGATGCACTGTAGCTTGAGGGTATTTATATGAGAGAGAAAAGAGTACTCGAGTGTAATTTGGAATGGAAAGGGGTTTAATTTGGGGATGGGAAAAAACGGTTCGTTTTTGCTGTTGTAAGCGCGCAGGCATGCAGTCATGCAGTAACTAGATCATTGACACGTGGACAACATGGTCGCGTGTGTGATGACTGGCACGGGTATGGATGAGTCACTAAAAGGTTTAATTACTTTTAAACCGTTGAATAATCCCACAAACAAATTAAAAAGAAATTAATAAGAAAAATTATTAATTAATCAACAAATAATCTGTTGAATAAAATAATTTTTAAGATTAATAAAGCTTTTTAATTAATTTAAAATCAGACATTTGGTTGAATAAATCAGTTTTGGAACCAAATGAAAGTTTAATATTTAATGACAGGTGTTTCTTAAGAAATTTTAATAAAATAAAAAAAATGAACTTATTAAAATGAAAATTTCAGAGGAAAAACGAAGTCAGAAAATATCTGGTCAGAGAAAACATTTTGTGACCAATAATGTCAAAAGAACATCCTTCCAGAAAGAGTTTTAGTTGAATCTGAAAATTCTTAGTAACCTTGACGGCAAGAGTTATTCAGAAGAAACAGATTCAAGAAAAACTATAAGTGAAAAGAGGTTCAGAAGACAACTAACTTCTGTTAGACTTGATTTGCTCCCCCTCGAATTGATCTCTATGCTCCCCCTTAAAAGTTGCATCTTTCTCCCCCTTGATTTTTCAAGTAATGCTTCCTTGCTGTCATCACTTGGTGCAGAAATGTAAGATATATTCTGTTGGTCCCTAAAGGGTCTACAAGAGTTCAATCAATAGTAAACAGTTTGTAGAAGGGGGGGTTGAATACAAACACACACAGATTTTGGTTTTTAAATGAGTTTATATAATAAACAAATTTACAGTTACAAGCGGAATAAGAACAAGTTTAAAACCTATTCTATTGTAATTAAGAAACACTAAGTTTGATGCACAAGAAGATGGAAGAAAGAATAAAGAGGGTATAGGCTAGAAAGAAGTCTGCATTAAGATGAAGAAGATATCTCCATCTTATTTATACCCGTTTGCATTTAATGCAAGACAAAAGGTATATGCCACGTGTCAAGCTTTGATAGGAAGCTTGTCCTTGCTAATAAGACATCCATGCTTTTGGCCGAATATGAACAGTACCGTTTCAGATATGATGGGGACATAAGAGACAAGTCGTACGTCCTATTCTGACAAGGTTCTAGGTTTGACTTTTGTGCATCGAGGATAAGATCAATCTTTAGTCTTGTAAAGGAAGCTTCATTTGATCGCTGATACTGAATCTTCAAGGATGAACTTCAGTGTCGCTGAGGCTTCACAAGACTTCACACTTTGAGTAGATAATCGCTGCTATCGCTGAACCGCTTCAGTTCACTTAGCTGATTATCTCTCTCTTCAGCTAGGGTCTTTGACATTCGCTGAAAGGTCTTCTGGTGTGATAGCTGATCTTCAGATCTTCAGAGATAAGCTTGTTGTTCCTTGATCTTCAGCGATCGCTGATGGTTATCAGCTTGTGCTATCGTTGAATATGAACAGAAGCTTATACAATGGAATTTCACTAAGTATAAAAGGAATCATGTTCAAATCATTTAAAAGGAGTTATGATCAACAATCTCCCCCTATTTGATTATGATTCCTTGATCTTCAGCGATCGCTGATGGTTATCAGCTTGTGCTATCGTTGAATATGAACAGAAGCTTATACAATGGAATTTCACTAAGTATAAAAAAGGAATCATGTTCAAATCATTTAAAAGGAGTTATGATCAACAATCTCCCCCTATTTGATTATGATTAAGCAACATAGGACAATTGCTTTAAGAGACTAGTAAGGACTTAGGAAACATTTAAAGAAAATTTTCTAAGTACTAATCTGTAAAGTCTTTTTCAGCTAGTCTACTATCTGAATTGAGTTTCATTTATAAGGATATGAAAACACAATTTTTACAAGTAAATAAGCATAAAGTACATTCACTGATTGAATTTTCAGAGTGAAAGATCAGTGAGTGAAGATAGTTTAAAGAAAGTAGAACTCTTATGTTCATTGTCCCTTTTACTGGTTTCAGGGATCTTTTCAGTACTAGGATGGAGTAAAGTACTCTGATTGAATTTCATTAAATATAATCTGAAGAAATTACAGGGAAATGAAATTACAATAATAAAAGTAAAGTACTTATACACTGAAGGAATATTACAAAGGAAATAGAAATCTATAACTAGTCAGAGATATTCTCGTTTCGTCTTTGTAACTCATTCTCATAAAACGTCTTCTGTCGATTCATCAGAGGGGTATCTGACCAGCAGCGCCAAAGCATGATCTTTATGAGAGAGGATAGGGCCTTGCGAATCTCTTGGTTTCTGAAGAGTCCTAAGAACCCTTCATTATCCAAGAATACCATACCAGGTTCAGGCAGTGAGATGATTTCATCTTCTTCATATCTTTGGTCTTGAGGGAGAGAGGTACAAAGCATTGATATATCAGGGAGCTCAAGATGACCAAGAATGCTTTGATAATCAAATTTAGTTTCATGCTCATTCTTAGAACTTGATATACCTTCAGTAGTTGATCTTTTCTTCTTAGATGATTCAGGGAGAGGGGGAACTTGCACATGTTGTGACATTCTTTGCACCAACTGATCTAGTACACTGTCCACCACATCCTTGAATTTGGATTTGGAACCCTGAATGGCGTCTCTGATTTCTAACTATTCAGTGTATCCATAAATCCTTAAGAACTTGGCTTCTTCTCTCTCTGTTATGTTCGTCCTTGTCATTCTTACATATACCTTTGGACCACCTATGTTGGAGTGTCGCCCTTGGATAGTTGCATGAATGATTTTGGCTTCAGATCTTCGAAATTTCAGTCTGTCAGTGCACCAATCAAGCTCTTTATCTTTCTGCATACTGGCTTCAGCGGGCAGTGCACTTAGAATCTTCTGTTGAGCAAGAATCCGATCTACATTCAAATTTTCTTGTGCAAGTTCTCTCTGTACAAGAACTTCAGCGACCCATTCACTCTTTTTCAGTTGATCCTTGGCCGCCTTATCTCTTGCAGGGTCTTCTCTGAGCAATTTCCTTGCTAAAGCAAGATCATTCTCAATTTGCTTTATTTCCTCATCCCTGATACTTTGTGCTTCCAATGCTTGTTCTCTCTCTTCTCTGGACAGAAAGTAGAATTCATCTACTATCCTTATTGGTACGGCTTCAATGGGTTCAGCTTCAGGCACCCTTATTCTTCTAGCCTCGAATTACCTAAGGAGTTTTATTCGCCTTTCTTCTTCTTCAGGCTCGCTTATGATTGGCTTTTGAACGCGACACCTGGGAATAAGGCCCTCTTCTACTTCAAAGTCAGTTTCTATTATGTACATAAACTGCTCTTCAGAGGAAGGTTCCTTCCATGAAGTAGAGTCCTTTGGGGGACGGGGATCACTGAGGGAAGGAGAGGAGGAACAAGATTTGTCAGAGAGAGTATTTGTAGGTGAAGGAGGTGTGGGGGTTTCAGAGAGAGGAGTTATGTAAGGGATAAGAGGAAGAGATACCTCAATTGTGGTCTCCCCCTCAGATATGGGAATAGTGGCATCCAGATCTACCACTTCTTTTCCTTTGCTTGAGGGACCAGAATGTCCCTAAGAGGGATGTGGTCCATCCCCCAACGGCTCTTGATGAGCGACTCCAGGTCTTGACAATCTGAAGTGCTCTAAGGCATTTCCAATGTCATCGTCGTCTTCATCATCATCCATCCCCCCATAGTGAGGGATAGGTTCTTCTTCTTCTTCTTCTTCTTCATCTTCATCTTCATCAGCATCATCATCTTCTTCAGGTTCAGCTCGCTGGATGTATGGAGAAATCTTTTCTCCAGGGAATGTTCGGTTGTGCTCAGCAATGAGTTCATCAGCGAACTCTTTGGCACATCTCTCCCCCTCAATGTTATCAGGAGGTAGACAATGCACCATCAGAGTGCGAACGTTCGTCTGAATGTCCTTGAGCTTCGCATCATTATCCTGAAGCGTGGTCCGATCAGCAGCGTTGAAAGAACAGGAACTAGCCTCAGAGAGCTTCGTGAGCATCTGCATCATATCGGATTGAGTCTTTTGAATAGACTCAAGGACGTTCGCTTGAGCAGCAACCTTCTACTCCAGGCTTGTCAGGGTCTGATGAAAGGCCCTGTTGTCTTCTTTTAGGGAGAAAACGTCAGAGATAAGGTTGCTGAATTGGTCTTGATCGCTGGTGTCCCAACGATGCGTTTGAAGATTAGTTCGGCGGACGTCTGAAGATTGTCCACCCTAGCACTTGTGAGAGCACATTCCTTGACCAAATAGTCAACAGCAGGGAATGTAGGGTTGGGAAGGACAATGGGAGGCAGATCAGTGATGGGAGTGGGTAGCTTGGGAGCGGCCATCTCTTGCTTCACGTCTCTGAGCCGGGCAGCACTGGGAGGGCCCTGACGAGACTTCCCCATTTCCTGCTGAGGGGAGGAGCGCAGGTGGTGGTGGTTGTCTTCGCTGAAGTGGGAAGAGAAGCGACACCTGATGATGACATAGACAACGATGCCAAAAACACATCCGGATTAGAAGATGGATGAAAAAATGTATTTTTCTTCCTTAGAGTATCATGAGGATTACTCTTAGGGACTACATTTGCAGAGGCAGTGTCTTGAGGATCACTGACCAGTGTCTTAGAGTATCTGAGAGAGATACTCTGAGGTCCTTTTAATTTGGCCTTCCAAAACTCAGATTGCCTAAACAATATTGAGGTTTGGACTGCGTGCATTTCAACATTATCAGGGATAGGGACAACTATCGCTGAGTCATTTGCTGAGGTGAGGACCAAAGAAGAGGAGATAGAAGTAGTTAAGAAGGCAGTGAGAGTAGAACTTGATCCAGCTTCAGCAGAGCCGGCTAAAACACCCTCAGTGACCGGAGTCGCTGATGATGTAGGTAGTGTTGATGAAGCAACAACGGTTGAAAAGACCGTTGAGGTGGCTGAGGTTTTAGGTGGTGTTGGTAGTACACCGAAATCAGAGAGAGTGGTCTTTTGAAAGACCATCTTCTTTGGCTTCTTAAGTTTGGTTGCGATTGTCTTTTTATGACCATCGGATGGTTTCTTCCTCTTAACAGCGGCAGCAGTGTCTGGGTTGCTCGCTGTTGGGTTGGACAGTGAGGTGGACACTGGAAGAGGTGCTCCAATCACTTGTAGCATGTAGGGAGTGAAAGAAGCATCACCTGGACGTTCCTCAATGTCCAGGGACTTCTTTCCCACTATGGAGAAGGAGTGATCGCCGACCTTCGGGTATTCTTCACCGAAGGCAACCTCCATAATGGTTGCGAAGAAACAAGGGTAGGGAATGACGGGATGTCTGGTGGCGGCGCTGATGCGACTGACCATGTCGCTGAAGATGTAGTCAGCGTAGTTGAGGTTGTGGCCGGTGCAGAGGGAATAGGCATGATCTTGAAAGTGCTTGCTCGCTTGGTCATGTGAGCCGATCTTCGACCCAAGGCATTGAATCACCTGGGTGAAGATATATTGCCAGCGAGCAGGTAGCCTTTTCTTTTCTACCTTGGAACCCACCGTCTGCAGAGAGAGATTCTCCCAAGCATATCCAATAGAATCCAAGAATGCGTCGATTTGCATCTTGGTGGGTTCAGCGCCCCATTGTTGATTCTTTGCGCGTACAGGGAGACGAAGAGCCTTCCTGACAAACCCAGTAGTGAAAGAAAAGAAACCTAGATCTGGAATCTTGAATCCAATAGCAGGGAGCTCGGTTCCCTTATCAGTCGTCAGCGTGGTACAGTGAGCCGTGTACCATAGAGCTTGGAGATGAGAGGAGACGCCCGCTGGGTTGTGGACGAAAGCGTACATCAGTGGGCACGCCTTGATGAAGGTAGCTCCTTCAGCGAAGTGAGGGCGGTCTGCAGGGATGTCCACCAATGCAATGTAGTTGCAGGACTTGAAGACGGCTTTTTCCAAGGGAAAATGGCAGGTTGGTGCAGCGACCAAAGTGTTGTCTTCAGCAGCAAAGGTTGCAGCGGTCTTACTTGCAGAGGCCATTGCTGTAGGAAAGATGGGAACACCAAAGAGGTAAATCATGGTTTTATACATAAACGTATAAACCAGAGTTTGGTATAAAGAATAACAAATGTAAGATTTCAAAGAAGCAATTATTTTGATGAACAAGATCAAAATGCTTGTTATAAAAACAATAAAATGAAGGATTATTTGAAAAATGCGAAGATAAATAAAAATGGATAAAATTTTAAGAATTAAGTCTTCTGTTCTAAGGAAAGAACTTAGAACAGGGTTTTGATAAAGGAAAACTTTTTAAGTTTAATCCAGATTATTTTTATTTTTGTTTCTAAAATATGTTTTTATATTATGTTTAAAAATTTAAGGAGAAGAAGAAATGAAACAAGATGTTTCCAGTCATAAGTTAAGGTTTAGATCAAACCTTAATGGATTCCGAGAAGGAAAAACACACAAATGTGTGTTCTTGGTGTTCTTGAGAAAACTTGAAGATTCGAAGGTTTCTTTTGCCTTTAGGAGAGTTATGAAAGCGGAAGGAATCAAGTAAGGCAAAAGAAGTGCTTAAATAGCAAGAGGAGAGAGAAAGAAAGGAGTGCTAAATGACGGTCCGTCGTGTGTCAAAAAAACGTCTGACGTGTCCTTTTCTTTATTTTTAAAAGATTATAATGATAATTATCCATAAGGAAGGTTTATCATTATTAATTTTTAGAAAAATCTTCATCACTAATAATAAAGTATTGTCAGTGAGGAGTTTTAATTTTAAGAGAGTCATTCTTTGATGAGAAAAGATATCAAAGAGTGATAAAAATTAGAAGATAATACCTGAGGAGATGGCCCAGATATCGCTGAATCAGAGTTCAGCGAATGGAAAGTTTGAAGGCTTTATTTGTATCCCTTGTTGATTATTGAATAAGAATTTATTCAGCGTTCAACATACCAAGTTCGCTGATGAGTAGGTTGAATCTAGTTTCATCAAGAGGCTTGGTGAAAAGATCAGCGAGCTGATATTCAGTGGGTACAAAATGGAGCTCAACTTCACCATTCGTCACATGATCTCTGATAAAGTGATATCGGATCTCAATGTGCTTGGTTTTGGAGTGAAGTACAGGGTTGTTAGCAATGGCAATAGCACTAGTACTACCACAATTGATAGGAATTTTAGAGAGCTTGAGATCGTAGTCTCTGAGTTGATTTCTCATCCAAAGGATTTGAGCACAATAACTACCAGCGGCTACATACTCAGCTTTAGCGGTGAAGGTGGACACTGAGTTTTGCTTTTTACTTGTCCAACTTATTAGCTTTCCACCTAGTAGCTGACACCCTCCAGTGGTGCTCTTTCTATCTATCTTACAACCTACAAAGTCACTTTCAGAGTAACCAATAAGATCAAATCCTGAGCCTTTGGAGTTCCTTTCAGATATCTGAAGATTCGCTTTACAGCGATTAGATGGGATTCCTTCGGTTCAGCTTGATACCGAGCGCAGAGACAGGTAGCGTACATGATGTCCGGCCTACTCGCTGTAAGATACAGCAGAGATCCAATCATTCCTCGATAGGCAGTGACATTGACTGGTTTCCCATTGGGATCCTTGTTTAACGTTAGAGGAGGCACCATAGGGGTTTTCATCGCTGAGCATTGATTCATGTCGAATTTATTCAGCATGTCTTTAACATATTTGCTTTGACAAATAAAAATTCCTTTGTCAGATTGCTTAATCTACAAACCTAGAAAATATGTTAGTTCACCCATCATACTCATTTTATATTGTTTTTGCATTCTTGCAGCGAAACGAGTGCAAAGTTTGGGTCTTGTGGAACCAAAGATAATGTCATCAACATATATCTGAGCGAGAATAGTATGACCTTTATATTTTCTTAAAAACAGGGTTTGGTCAATTTTTCCACGAACAAATTTTTCTTTAAGAAGAAATTTAGAAAGGGTATCATACCAAGCTCTAGGAGCTTGTTTTAAGTCGTAAAGAGCTTTTTCAAGTTTAAAAACATAACCAGGATGGTTAGGGTCTGAGAAACCAGGGGGTTGTTCAACATAAACTTCCTCGCTGAGTTTTCCATTTAGAAAAGCACTTTTAACATCCATCTGAAAAACTTTGAAGTCTTTATGGGCAGCATAAGCTAAAAAGAGTCTTATGGCTTCTAAACGAGCAACAGGTGCAAAGGTCTCATCATAGTCAATTCCTTCTTCCTGTCTATAACCTTGAGCAACAAGTCTAGCCTTATTACGAATTATAGTCCCGTTTTCATCTAGCTTATTTCTGAAAACCCATTTGGTTCCTATGACGGTTTTATCAGTCTAGGAACAAGATTCCAAACTTTATTTCTACGAAATTCAGTTAGTTCTTCTTGCATAGCTGAAACCCAGCTAGGATCAGAGATAGCTTGATCTATCTTCTTAGGTTCAGAAAGAGAAATGAAGTTAACATAAAGACAGATATTACCTGTACCTCTACGTGTTTTGATACCTGCAGTAGGATCACCAATAATTTGATTTATTGGATGATTTGCAGTCCATCACTGAGCTGGAGGTTGAGGAAAGATATCAATTGCAGATTCAGCGACTTGTTCTTTAGTTTCTGGAATAGGACTTGTTGTTTCAGCAACAGGTACTTCATTTAGAATCAAATCAGGGGATTGATTTTCAGATATAGTTTGGTTGTTCACTGAGGAATTTCCAAGAGAGGAATCAGCAACAGGAATGTGATTCAAAGGAGTAACATTCATCCCTGAAGATGGATGATTGTCACTTGAAGGATTTACAGGGATTTCATCATCACATTCTTCAGTAGGAGGATGATTGCTGAAATATGTTTCAGGTTCCCCATAATGAGATCTCATCCAGGCATTCAATTCTTCATCATCCTCATGAGAATGAGAAGCATGAATGGGACGAGATTCATCAAAGTTAACATGCATGAATTCTTCAACATGTTGTCTTCTTTTGTTGAAGACTCTGAAGGATTTAGATACAGAGGAGTATCCAAGAAATATACCATCGTCAGTTTTTGGATCAAATTTACCCAAATGATCTCTGTCATTCAGAATATAACATCTACATCCAAAAATGTGGAAATATTTCAGAGTAGGTCTTCTCCCATGAAATAGTTCATAGGGGGTCTTTTTAAATCGTTTAACTATCAGGGATCGATTTTGAGTGGGAAGATGTGATTTGCTGAGCACTGAGCGAGCAGCTTCGATGATAGTACGATTTCTTCTTTCAGCAGCAACACCATTTTGCTAAGGGGTTCTTACTGAGGAGAAGTTGTGAGAGATGCCTTTTTCATCAAAGAAGTTTACCAGAGTGCTGTTTTTGAATTCAGTACCATGATCACTTCTTATGGAACGAACAATTAGATTGTTCAACACTTCTATTCTTTTGATAAAAGAAATTATCATTTCAGGGGTATCACTTTTGGATCGAAGGAAGAACACCCATGTGTATCTGGAGTATTCATCAACAATCACTAAAGTATATTTCTTCCCAGAGATAGATTGGACATTGACAGGTCCAAATAGATCCATATGGAGTAGCTGAAGAGGAGCGGTCACTAAAGAAACTTGCTTTGACCTGAAGGAGGCTCTTGTCAGCTTTCCCTTCTCACACGCCGAATAAAGAGATTCCTTTGTAAAGGTATGATTTGGGATGTCTCTGACTAGATCTTTTTTGAGACAATTCATTTATTGTCTTAAAGTTGAGGTGAGAGAGTCTTTTATGCTATAACCAGTTTATGTCAGTAGATGCTTTAGAGATAAAGCACATGTTCTCAGAGTGAGAACTGTTCATATTTATGACATATACATTTTCCACTCTTTTGTCTGTAAGGGCAAGCTTATCATTTCCGTCAGTGACAGCACATCTATTCTTTAAGAATAGAACTTTGAAGTCTTTGTCACATAACTGACTAACGCTCAAGAGATTGTGCTTTAGTCCCTCAACGTAGGCAACTCGAGAAAACGATGTGGCTCTGTTGGTTAGAATTCCATAACCTTTAGTGTATCCTTTGCCATTTCCACCAAAGGTCACTGATGGACCAACTTCTTCTTTGTAACCAGAGAGCAGAGATTTTCTGCCAGTCATATGCCTTGAGCATCCGCTATCGAGATACCAGATACCTTTGGCACTCTGCATACAATAAAAGATTAATTGTTTAAAGGTACCCATATTACTATGGGTCCTGCTTGGTTAGATAGAGGATTGGCGGAGGAGCTACTAGCTGAAGAACTCTCTTCAGTAGATATCTTCACCTTTGGTGGTTTTGCAACCTTGGTGGATTTCACTCTCGCTGATTTATCAGCTTGAGCTACTTTCTTTCCATGAGCTAGTTTATCAGCTCTAGTAGCATTAGGACATTTGCTTGCAATGTGGGTAATTTCACCACAGTGATAGCACTTCCTATACTTAATAGGTTTGGAAATCAGAGAGGGAGCAGGAACTTTCTCAGAGATAGGTCCAAGAATTCCTTTATCCATGGTCCTTGGAGGTATAACGACCTTTTCAGGGGTAGAAGTGAGATCGATTTTAATTCTGGGTGTTAGTCTCTGAGAAAAGTCAGGGACCTTCTTCCCAATTTTAGAAACTTTCTCTGAGGACTTCTTGTTCCTAACTTGAGTTTTCTTATTCTTAGGAACTTGATTAAGAAACTCGTTCTTGATCACTTTCTTAGAATTAAACACAGAAAGCTTCTCTTTAGAAGAGGAGGAAGAAGAAGTTGAAGAAGAAGGATCAGGGATAGAAGAGACAAACATTCCAAATTTGAGCATGAAACGATCATTCTCTGATTCTTCCTTTTCAGGGTTATAGCCTAACCCACTTCTTAATTTCATAGGTATTTGAGCATTGATGATCTCATTGACTTTATCAGAAGCCTAACACCATCCTTCGATGGTTGCCTTTTCAGACTTGAGATCAGCGATAGCCTTTTCCCTATCAGCGATAGCTTGTTGTTTCTCGATGCTTATTGTTTGATTTGCAAACACTTGGTCCTTGAGAGATTCCTCAATTTTAGAAAGTTTTTTGATTCTTATATGGCAATTTTTTAATTGTTCAGATAAGTCAGTGTTAATTCTCTCGGCCTTAATTTTTCCATTTAAAGCATCGTAAAAATCAACAGTCATAGCATCGAGAGCCGACAAGTTATCACTTTCAGAAGGTAAAGAGATAGAAGGAATAGTTACCTGAGTAGAAGGAGACTCAGAGGAAAAAGTCTCAGTGGCTTCTTCAGCGTCCTCAATTCTTGCCATTAGACAGAGGAAGTCAAGATCTTCTTCATCTGAACCAGACTCTTCAAAGGTCTTAGCCCAGTCATCTTCAGCATCCCAATCAACTTGTTCAACGATAAGGCCTTTGCCTTTTTGCTGGTGTTTCTTCAGATCCTTGTATTTGTTTTTTAGATTCAAATACTTCTCCTTTTTATCAGAGGTCTGGGAGGTAGTGGGAGCTGCAACTTTTTTCAACTTGCATTCACTGGCAAAGTGACCCTTTCGCTGACATTTGAAGCATATCGCTGAGGCTTTCTCAGCTGGCAATGTTTTTTGCTTTTCAGGGTCAGAGAGGTTAGAAGGTTTTCGAAAATTGCTCTTTCTAGCAAATCTTTTAAAGTTAGCAAGAGAGTTATCAAACTCAGAGATGTCAGCATCAGTGAGTTGATCTTCTAAATCAGTTTGACCTAATTTTGTGATGGAGGTGATAGTGGAAGAAGAAACATTTTTAGAAGGAGTTCCCTCAGAAGTCACAAGTGCCAAAGAAGTACTTTTGGCACCTTTTCGTTCATTAATGAGGTTCTTCCTCAGAAGTTAAGATTGTTCCTCATTTAAGAGCATTCCATATAACGCACTTAAGGACAAGGTTTCAAGATTCTTTGACAGCTTTAGACATGTAGTGTACACTGCCCATTGATCGGGTAATGCCTCCATGAATTTTGTCAGAATTTCAGCATTTGAATACACTCTGTCGACTGATTTAAGATCAATCAACAAACAGTTGAAACGCTGGTGAATTTGAGAAAGAGATTCACCCTTTTGATACATAAAGCTCTCATATTTTCTTACAAGGTTTATGCATCTGGTAACTTTTACCTCATAAGTTCCTTCATATTAGATACATGGAGTATCCCACATGGCCTTAGAAATCCTCATTTTTATGACAGAATGATAGACTTCATCTGGTAAAGCCATTTCTATTATTGATCTAGCTTTAGAGTCAATAGCAATTTCTTTCTTGTCTTCTTCAGTCCATCTGTTAGGAGTTTTAACGATACTCCTCTCGGGGATGGTTGGAGTAGTAGTGGTGGCAGGAACGCTAGCTACTATAGTTGTAGGAACAAATGGTCCATTTTCTAGATAGTAGGGAATCTTTGGGTCAGATCCCTCTAGAAATAGAGACATTCTTTCCTTCCATAATGGAAAATTATCATGGCTAAAGATCCATTATCATTGTAGTTCCTATTAGGGTTTGACATTTTAAAATAGTTTTAAGAAAAAAAAAGTTTAAGATTTAAGAAGCAAACCTGCTCTGATACCACTTGTTGGTAGGGATGAGCTCGGTACCGGACTGGTACCGAACCGAAAATACCGAATCCCGAATATGAAAAAATCTTGGTACCTAATACCGAACCGGTAATAGAAATTCGGTACCGGGATTTTCGGGACTAACACCGTTTGGTACCGTTTTTAGGGACGACTAACTTTTTTACATAGCTCAAAATGGTTTTTCTAATTGTAGAGTAAGTGGGGAGGAACTCATTCAACTTAAATTGACCTAAAAAATATTAAAAAACACCAATAAAAAATAATTTTTTAATTTTACAATTTGACATCCAAAATATGTAACGATAAGAAAGTGGGCTTTGTTCGTATGTATGTATATATACGTATATTTGGTATGTATACAGTGTTACATACATGTCAAACAAGTGTGGAATATTTGGGTGGAATATTACAAGAAACCGGGTTTTGGAGAAATTACGGAACCGAAATATGAAGAAAAGACTGATATTTGGGGGGAATATTACAAGAACCAAAAAATTTAAAATATTTAGTGGATTTGGAATAAAAATGGAAGATATAATGTTGGGAAAAGAGGTTTTTTATACCAATCCAAAAAGAAAAGGGAATTTTTTTCAATTTGAAAATGTTCGTTAATATTACCCGGTTCAGTTCGGGATTTATGGGTACCAGTACCGGTACCGAACCGAAAATACCGAATCCCGAATACGAAAAAATCCCGGTACCGAATACCGAACCGGTAATGCTATTCGGTACGGTACGGGACCAGTTCGGTTTTCGGGATTTCGGTCTATATGCTAATCCCTACAAGAGTTCAATCAATAGTAAACAGTTTGTAGAAGGGGGGGTTGAATACAAACACACACAGACTTTGGTTTTTAAATGAGTTTATATAATAAACAAATTTACAGTTACAAGCGGAATAAGAACAAGTTTAAAACCTATTCTATTGTAACTAAGAAACACTAAGTTTGATGCACAAGAAAATGGAAGAAAGAATAAAGAGGGTATAGGCTAGAAAGAAGTATGCATTAAGATGAAGAAGATATCTCCATCTTATTTGTACCCGTTTGCATTTAATGCAAGACAAAATGTATAGGCCACGTGTCAAGCTTAGATAGGAAGCTTGTCCTTGCAAATAAGACAGCCATGCTTTTGGCCGAATATGAACAGTACCGTATCAGATATAATGGGGACATAAGAGACAAGTCGTACGTCCTATTCTGACAAGGTTCTAGGTTTGACTTTTGTGCATCGAGGATAAGATCAATCTTTAGTCTTGCAAAGGAAGCTTCATTTGATCGTTGATACTGAATCTTCAAGGATGAACTTTAGTATCGCTGAGGCTTCACAAGACTTCACACTTTGAGTAGATAATCGCTGTTATCGCTGAACCGCTTCAGTTCACTTAGCTGGTTATCTCTTTCTTCAGCTAGGGTCTTTGACTTTCGCTGAAAGGTCTTCTGGTGCGAGAGCTGATCTTCAGATCTTCAGAGATAAGCTTGTTGTTCCTTGATCTTCAGCGATCGCTGATGGTTATCAGCTTGTGCTATCGCTGAATATGAACAGAAGCTTATACAATGGAATTTCACTAAGTATAAAAAGGAATCATATTCAAATCATTTAAAAGGAGTTATGATCAACATATTCTTTTGAAACACAGAGGTGTCCAGAGGCTTCTGAGTGTCTCTTGATTAAACCATCAGAAGTGACCAGAGACTTTTGGACAGTTCTGATTTATTCGAACATAAATAAAAAGGAAAGAAAGAGAGAAAAAAAAAGACGGAACAAAAATATATACAAAAATAAGTAATTATTTTTAATCCTATGAAGATCATAGAGTTAAAGATAACTACATATTTAACATTCCCAACTTGTTGATTATGAAATGAAAGCGTTTCTCATCCAGAGCTTTTGTGAAAATATCAGCAAGCTGATAATCAATAGAGACAAAATACATTTCTATTGTGCCCTTCTCTACATGATCTTTGATAAAATGATACCTGACATCGATGTGTTTTGTTTTGGAATGCTGAACTGGATTTTCAGTAATGGCAATGGCACTTTCTGAGTCACATAGGATGGGGATTTTGTCGTATATTAAGCCGTAGTCTCTGAGCTGGGTCTTCATCCAATGGACTTGGGAACAACAACTGGCAGCAGCAACATATTCAGCTTCTGCTATAGATGTTGATACATAGTTCTGTTTCTTGGAAGTCCTACTGATAAGCTTGTTCCCCAGAAGTTGACAGCTACCGGAAGTACTTTTTCTGTCTAACTTACAACCTACATGATCAGAATCTGTATATGCCATTAAATCAAATCCATAATTTTTAGGATACCAGAGACCCAGTGAAGGAGTTCCCTTTAGGTATCTAAAAATTCGTTTAACAGCAGCCAAATGGGATTCTTTTGGATTGGCAAACATAATATCTGGCCTACTAGCTGTCAGATACAGAAGAGATCCTATCATACCTCTATAGCCCGTAACATCCACTGATTTCCCAGAAGGATCAGGGCCAAGTTTCATGCTAGGAGAGATTAGAGTTTTCATAGTTGAGGAATATTGAAAATGAAAATTTCTTTAGCATGTCAGACACATACTTCGCTTGATTTATAAAAATGCCAGAGGCATTTTGTTTGACTTGGAGTCCTAGTAAGAACGTTAGTTCTCCCATCATACTCATTTCAAATTCTTTTTCCATCAATTTTGTAAATAAATCAACTTCTGTTTGATGAGTAGACCCAAATATTATGTCATTCACATAAATTTGAACAATAATTAACATACCTTTTCCTCTTTTGATGAACAGGGTTGTATCAATTTTACCTTTTTGGTAACCTTTACTGATCAGAAACGTAGATAGGCGTTCATACCAGGCTCTTGGTGCTTGCTTCAAACCATATAAAGCTTTGTCGAGAAGAGAGACGTACTCTGGATGTCTAGCATCTTTAAAACCAGCAGGTTGTTCAACGTACACTTTTTCATTGAGATAGCCATTCATAAATGCACATTTAACATCCATTTGGTATACTTTAAAGTTTTTGTATGCAAAGAATGCCATAAATAGTCGTATCGCCTCAAGTCTTGCTACAGGGGCAAAGGTCTCATCATAATCTATTCCTTCTTCTTGACAATACCCTTTAGCCACAAGTCGAGCTTTGTTTCTGATCATTATACCGTCTTCGTCTTTCTTGTTTCTGAAGACCCACTTAGTACCAATTGCGAGTTTGCCTTTTGGCAAGGGTACTAAGTTCCAAACTTTATTTTGTTCAAACTGAAGCAACTCTTCTTGAATAGCTTCCACACAGCTAGGTTCTTGCAAGGCTTCATGAACATGTTTTGGTTCGATCATGGTAAGAAAATTTACATAGAAAGCTTCATTTGCAGTAGCATATCGTGTTTTAACACCTTTAGATGGACTACCAATAATAAGATCTAGAGTGTGTGATTTAGTCCATCTCGTCATCCTAGTTTGAGGTACTTGTTGAGCTTGAACTTCTGTTTCAGAAGATTGAATAACCTCTTCTGGAATTAATTCTAAATCTGAAGAAGTATCTAAAGTCTCCCCCTCAAATGTAGGCACAGAAGTGACTTCTGGACAAACACTTGATGGAATGGGAAGAACAGAAAATTCTAGTGGACTCTCATCAGATAATTCAGGATCAGAAAGAGTAATTCCAGAAGCTTGAAGAACTTCAGGAATACTCAAGGATGGATTCTTTGATAGTTGCTCTGAAAATATTTCTTCGCCCATAAAATATTGAAAAATGGCATCTATTTCGGATTCTCTAGAACCTGAAAGATAATCAGAGGTAACAGTGTTAAGTTTGAGTTCAGAAGTAGAATACTTAGAAGTCAGTTGAGTTTGATCATCAAAATCGATGTTAATGTTTTCCATAACAGTCTTAGTACATAAATTGAAGACTCTAAAAGCTCTTGAATTTAATGAATATCCTAAGAATTGAGCTTCATCGGATTTCTTATCAAACTTGCCAAGTTTTTCTCTGTCATTTAAAATAAAACACCTACAACCAAAAATATGAAAGAATTTAACACAGGGTTTTCTTTTATTTATAAGCTCATAAGAGGTTTTGAGATGCCTTTTGATAATAATTGAACGGTTCCGAGTGAAACAAGCAGGGCTACAGCTTCTGCCCAAAAATGGATAAGGAGTCCAGAAGCTGCAAGCATCGTTCTGGCTGCTTCCACCAAGGTTCTGTTGCGTCTTTCTACTACACCATTTTGTTGGAGAGTACGCACGGCAGAGAAGTTCTGTGTAATTCCATTTTCAACAAGATATGCTTCAAGCTTGGCATTCTTGAACTCAGTACCGTTATCACTTCTTAGCTGCTGAATCTTCTGGTGTAGAAGAACTTGGATTCTGGTCATCATATTTTGCAAGACGATAGGCACTTCTGATTTTTGTCTAACAAATGCGAGCCATGTATACCTGGAAAATTCATCAATAAGTACCAGTATATATTTTTTACCAGATAAAGTCTAAATTGCAATGGGACCACAGAGGTCGACATGTAACAATTGCAAAGGTCTAGTACAAGAATGATCACTTTTTGTTTTATGAGATGCTCGTTTTGTTTTTCCCATTTCACATGCAGGGAAGAGGTGATCCTTTTGAAAGTGGACTTCTGGAGGACCAGTTACCAAATTGTGTTTGACAAGCATCACAAGGTTATCAAAAATTAAGTGAGACATTTTGTGATGCCATAACCACGCAACTTCACTCTTTTTGGAGATAAGACAGAGGGTTTCTTTACCGTCCTTTGATGTGAAGTTCATCATATATAGATTATCTTTTCTATCTGTTCTCTAGAGTTCTTCACCTGCCTTAGAAAACAAGTAACAATGCTTTTCATCAAATACGACAATTATTTTAGAATCACAAAGTTGACTTACACTCAGCAGGTTATGTTTCAATCCAGAAACATGAGCTACTTTTGATAAGATAATATTACCTTCTTGTAAAGTACCGTATCCTTTTATTTGACCCTTACCATTGTCTCCAAACGTTACAGCTCCACCACTCGAGCATCGAGAGTCAAGAAACAAGATGTGCACACGCTGCTTCTGCAATCAAAGTCTGACTGTTTTAGGTACCCATCTCATAATGGGTCCTTTAACGTTAGTTTTAGACTTTTCACTCTTTTTATCTTGCACATGATTTGATTTTGCAGGATTTAAAGGTTTGCTCTTTTTATTTTCTGTATTTTTTTTTTCTTTGGTTTAGTCTTGAAGTGTGAAAAAATATCATATGAACGATCAGAGGGCCTCGAGAAAAATTGCTTTAGTTTTAAGAATAAAGAAAAAATTAAGAATTCTGAGACATAAAAGATTGCGTTGAATTTTCATTAGAATAATGATAATTACAACTCTTCTTGTTTTTGTCTATACTAGTATGAGTAGTTCTCTTGTACTTCTTAGCCAGGCTAGACTTATGCTTAGAATCATAAGTGTTCTTCTGTTGAGGATTCCTCTGATAAACTTTCTCAGAAGCTTTGGAAATTACTGAAACAGGAGCAGAAAGATTAGATTTCCATTTACCTTTTTGAGCAGCAGTAAACTTTGAAGGACTCGATTGCAAAGATTTTTGCTGAATATTCAATTTCTTTTTAAGACTCTCTTCTTTCTCAAGTTCAAGACATGATTTGACCTTAAGAGACATTCCAATGAAGTCTGGATGAATGGAAACTGGTTTTCTCTGTCCTGTTGGAGGAACAAAGAGTATTGGTATTCCACTTGAATGTTTTTGAACATTCAGACCAGAGGCTCTGATCTCCAGAGGTTCATTTGTATACAAGAAGGATGCATTTTCATTCTTAACTACTCTGGAACCTTTTTGTAAATAGAAGGTAATTGATTTTCTAAATATGAAAAATATTTCTCCGAGTTATCAAAGAAATCATCACTTTGGTCATCGTTCTCCCAAGGATATGTAGTTATTTTCAAATCGTCTTGAGTCTCTGAAAGATTTAAGTTAACAAAAGAACAAGGAAATATCTCTGGATGGTTTTCTGAAGAATTTTGTTGAACATTCATCCAAAGTTGAGAGAATATCATTTTCAAAACCAAGTTTTATCACTTCTTCTGCTTGTGTAGGAATAAAAGCATCGGCCTCTGGATTCAAAGTTATATGAACATTTGAGCCAAATTTGAAAATGTCACTTTTTCTGAATTTTATTCAGATCAACGTTTGTTTTTCTAGATGAATATTCGATGTTTTTAAACTTGAGTTTTCGTTGATGATGACCATTTTCATGTTTTGATTTTTTAAAAATAGTTTGCTCATATAAAATTGGAAACACAGGCTTCTGTTCTTGTCCTAGTCAGAAAACAGATTTCAGAGTAGACCTCTTTTCACATGTGTAGGGATCCAAATCCTCGAAACCAAGTCCAGATCTCCCTACTAGTGTATTTATTTTGTCATGAACATTCTGAGCATCTAGATATGCTTTGATCTGTAGCTTTTTGTTTTGAAGTTCAATATGTAAAAATTCTCTCTCCTTTTGAAAATAATTTTTAAGTGCTACAGAATTCAATCCGTCACTTTCTTTTGATTTGATCTCCTTATCTTTGCCTTCCAAAAGTTAAGTGAAGTTCAATTTTTCTTACTTGAGCTTAACTTCAGTATTTTTTAAAACTTTAGAAATCTTCTCATTTTCAGCACTTAGCTCCAGTTTTTCTTTTGTTAAAAGATCCATCTCTCTTTTGTAAATTTCTCTTTCCCTTTGAGTTACTGAAAGAGTTTGTTCAATATTTTTTCTCAATTTCTTTTCAACTGTAAGCTTTTGCTTAAGTTCTTCAAAATTATTTGACAAAACCAGAATGGTGTTTTCGAGTTCAGATGATTCAGAGATAGTACTAACCGGTGATTCAGAAGGCTGATATTCTTATTCATTGGTTTTGGCCATTCCGCAGAACATGGCTTCATCACCTAACCAGTTTTCTTTTTCTGCACAGTGAGCTCTTTCAGCGACATTGTACTTGTATTTATTCTTGTAGTACGTTTTGTATTTGTCCAGAGCTTCCCTGCAATCCTTTGAATAGTGCCCTGGCTTGCCACATCTATAGCACACATCCTTCTTTTTCTTCAGTTCATCCTCTTTCTTCTCTGCCTCTGTCTTCTCAGCCCTCTGGATCTCTTGTCTAGGAGTATAATTTAGAGTTGAACGATCAAATCTGTTGCTTCCTTGGAAAGATCTATTACCAAACTTTTTTGTGAATTGTTTGGTAATAAGTGTTAGTGATTCAGCAAAAGCTTTGATTTCATCATCAGAGTCAGAGTCATCTTCTGGGATTGCTTCTGTCATGAGAGCTTTACTCTTTCCTCTTTTCTCGATTTCTTTACTCCTTCTGACCGATCCTCTTGATTCAGAAATTAGAGCAAGAGGTCCACCTATTGTTGTTTTCTTCTGAACGACCTCCTTCTCATGAGCTTGAAGTGTACCAAATACATCATGCAGAGACTATTATTCGAGATCCTGATTTGCTTGCAGAGACATTGAGAGATTTGACCACTCTGGATTCAATCGCTTGAGAAATAAGACATTGTTGTCTTCCTTAGATCCGACGATATCACACCTTTTGCATAGATTTAACAGAGTATTAAATCTATGAAAAGTTTGCTCTAGAGACTCTTCAGGAATAGCCTGGAAGCTATTGTATTCATTCAGAGATTGAGCTCTTCTGTTTTTCTTCATTTTAGCTCCGCCTTCTAGAATGTTTTGTAGCTGATCCCATAGCTCTTTAGCAGTATCACACAAATCCAGAGACTAGAAACTTTCAATTGGAATTACCATGATCAAGAGACTTTTTGCCTTTTTGGCCAATTCCACTTTAGCCTTTTCATCATTAGACCAATTTTCCCTCAGTTTTGGAACTTGTCTCGCAGGGATTTCATCGGTATTTGTAGTGGCAGGAATCCTTGGAATCGTTGTCATTGGAATAAACGGACCATTTTGAACAATAGGGTAAAGTTCTACCTCCAATCCTTCATAAAAGTTGATTATACGGATCTTCCATTGTGGATATTCATCACGGATTAGAGTAGGAGGTTTGGTCAGGGATCCGGAGGTTTAATAGCATTCAAATTTGAATTTGCCATTTTTTCAGAAAATAGGGAATTGAGAGAATAACGAGAAGATTTTTGAAATCTAGAAAAAATAAACTTCAAATGAATTAAAACAGGACGATATTCTTACTGATTTTTAGATTTAAACCCAAATTACCACCGATTTGGAGAAAATTGTTATGAAATTAACAAATTCTCGTAAAACAGGGTAGAATTACGAACAGTAGCTTAAAACTAAAAATTACTGCAAATAGAAGAGAGATTTCTCCAAATGGAAGAGATCTAATAATCAATAGATTGATTAGATGGCTCTGATACCAATTGTTGGAACCCAGATCCCTTTCTAACAATTAATTAATAGATTGAATACGAAAATATAAGCGGAAGCAAAGTAGATCTACGAATTAAAGCAGTTAACAGTAAGAACAATAAGAACGATATTGAAGAACAAATGATAATTCATATTAATAACCTAGAAGATGATTACAATACGATGAATGAAATGCTCTATTTGCTCTCCAAAATATATCTCAGATTGACAACTATTACATTTGTAAAAGGATCTATTTATACTAGTACAATGAATAGAAGTCAACATTCTAGCCTATTACAAACTGACACGTAAGCTAACCTTGTAACAAATTCAGTTACAAAGTTAGATATACGGAACATGTGCAGGCCACGTCATCAGGAGCGCGTATGATGCCTCTGTTGTAGTCCAGTTGTTCTTCCAAACTCTGGGCGTCTCTGTGATGAGTGGGATTAGAAGATAAACTTCTGATCTTCTGCACTTGTACATTTCTGGTTCATACTTCTTCTGGAAATGAGGTCTAACAAACATAGACTTGGATTTTTCACTAAGTATGTAGAGGAATCATATTCAAATCACTTAAAGGAGTTTGGATCAACAATTTCCCCTATTTGATTATGATTAAACAACATAGGAAAATTGCTTGAAAGAATTAGTAAGGCGATAGAAGGTTTAAAGTAAAAGTTCTAAGTACTAGTCTGTGAGATTTTTTTCAGCCAGTTTACTATCTGAATTGAGTTTCATTTATAAGGATATGAAAGCACAATTGTTACAAGTATAAAAGCTAGAAAGTACATTCACTGATAATTATAGAGCATTAAATCAGTGAGAAATAAGGAGTTTAAAAGTTATCAGAACTCATATGTTAATCGTCCCTTTTACTATTTTCAGGGATATTTTCAGTACATAGATGGAGTAAAGTACTTCATTGAATTTCATTAAATAATCAATCTGAAGAATTACATATGAAAATGAAATTACAATATTTAAAGTAAAGTACGATACACTGAAGTAAACTACAACGGAAGGATAAAACTAAGAGTTGGGTTTCGGATATCGTTCAACGTACTCTTTTCTTCTTCATAGCTCTTCCTTAATAATTTTCTTTTGTTGATACAGTGGATCATTTTTCTCCCAGTAGTTATAGTAGAGAATTTTGAGGAGTTTGACAGGAGCAAGGTGAATCTCCTTGTTTCTGAAAAACTTTTGGTTACTATCATTGTCCAAGAAAATCATCTCCTTGTTCAGGATTGCCAAGTATTTCATTTTGCTCATACTTTCGCTGAAATGGCAGGGAGATGTCGAGCATTGATAGATCAGGGAGGACAAGATGGGAGAAAATACTTTTAATGTCAAATTTAGTCTCATGTTCATTTCTCAACGATAGAGCTTCATCAAATTCGGATTTCGATTCGGACTTTGAATTTTCTTTTTGGATTTTGTGGGTAGAGGAGGTACCGTAACATATTGAGACATCCTTTGCAAGAGCTGATCCAGATGCCTTTCTACAACTGACTTGTACTGAGACTTTGATTTCTGAATACCATCTCTGATCTCCATCCATTCAGAGAAACCATAGAACTTTAAGAATTGAGGATCTTCTTTTTTGTTTGCTGTGATCTCTGATGAATATTACATCTATCTTTGGACCGGATTTTGATCTTCGTCTTTGGATGGAGCCATCTGTAATTGTTTTAGGGAACACACATAAGTTTACCTTCTTTTTACACCACTCGAGTTCTTCATTTTTATGTTCCTTGGCTCTATGATGTTCTTGATTTGCAGCTTGTAGAATCTTCAGTTGAGCTCTGAGAGGGTTGACTCTTAGGTTTTCTTCGGCTAGCTCCTTTTTAGGTAAGGCTTCAGCGACTCTGGGACTCTGTTGAGCTTCACTTATTTGTTGACTTCTGAGTCGCCTACCTTTTATTGTTTTTTTCTTGCCAAAGCTTCAGCGGCCCTGAGGCTTTCTTGTTATTCTCTTTCTTTTTCGTCTTGTTGTCGTTGAGCTTGCAAGGATTACTCTCTTTCTTTAGGGGATAGAAAGGAGAATTCAACATACGTATTTATTAGAACATGATCTTCAGGGAAAGAGGTACGAAAAAGGATTTTTACTCAGATCCTTTCTAGTTTTTTTTTATTACCCTAGCCCATCTATCTTCTTCTTCAGGTTCAGATATGGGTTGTCTATTTACACGCCTCTGAACAAGGCCTTCTTCCTCTTCATATTCTGATTTAGATACGTACAAGAACAGATCTGGCGTGGATGGTTTATTCAGGAATGCAGAGGCCATTGGGGGACAGGGTTCACTAAGAGAAGGAGAAAGGTTGGGGTTCAGAGAGGGGAATGTAGAGTTCTAAAGGAAGGCTTACCTCATGGTTATCGAGCTCCCCCTCTTCATTTATGGAAGTGAGATGATCAGAGTCCATCACTTGTTTATTCTTCCCTAAGGGATCAGACGGTTCCTTGCTAGAAGGGGGCCTGTCCCCCAAGGACTCTCTGAACACAATCCCTGATTGTGTTATTCCTGGATGAGTGGATTTGAAGAACTTTGAAGGATCATCATCATCGTCATCATCATCTTCATTTCTGAGAGAGAAGGGAACACCTTCATTGTCATCGTCTTCTTCTTCTTCCTCAGCATTGCCTTCATCAGGAATGAGGCTTTTTAAAACGTCGATGTTTCGCTAGAAAGGTTCAGCATTTCCAAGAACATCGTTTGCTTCATTTATGAGCTTCTCCTCAAACTCTTTTAAGGCTTTCTCCCCCTCTTTGTTTCCGTGAGGGAGAACATGCACCAATGGAGTACTGACATTGCTAACTATGTTAGCAAGTGTCTCTAATTAGGTCTTCTGAGTAGCAGAAAGCTGACTCAGGTGCTCTCGATCAGCTGCAGAGATAGAAGAGGTAGAAGTACTTGAAGCTTGGAGAAGCCGGAGGATTTCTGCTATTTGCTTCCCTTGAGTTGCAAGCTCTTCTCCCTGCTTATCAAGTCTGGTTCCTAACTAAGTCACCGAGTAAGTATTTTGAGCAATGGAGTTGCTTAGATCTGTTTTTAGAGAGGAGACTTCAGATTGGATGCCTAAGACGACATTCTTCAGGGCTAGTATCCCTGATACCTTATTGTAGATAAGTTCCACAGGGATATGCAGATTATCAGCCCTGTGCTTGATCTGGGCAGATTCATGGACCAGATAATCCAGAGTTGGTATCTGGATGGAAGCAGATGGAGGAAGCAGAGAGATTTGAGGAATATCCTTGTTGAGTTGAGGAAAAAAATTTCCCTGAACTTTTTCCTTCTTGATCTTTATTATTTGCTCCACGTTGAGAGCTGGAGACTTGGAGACAGGTGTATTATAGACACCTTGAGGATCAACAGCAGCAGCAGCAGCAACGGTTGAGGTAGGTGCATCAGTGACACCTGTAGGTAACAAAGACAATTGAGGAAAAAAGAGCTCGGGGTTAGATGAAAGAAGTTGAGTGGAAGTGTATATATGTAAGGGTTTCTTGAGAGTATCTGAAGGATTACTCTAAGGGTTTTAACTTACGATGGTTGTGTCCTGAGGATCACATACCTGTCTCTGAGAATGTTTTTGAGAAACGTTTTCAGGTCCTGTGCACGTAGCTTTCTAAGAATCTGATTGTCAAAACAAAACTGATTCCTGAATAGCACGTTTCTCAACTTCTTCATATATGGGAATAACCATTTATGAGTCATGGATTGATGTGTGGACCAAAGAAGAGTAGGTCGAGATAGAAGAAAAGGTAGTGAATGTATTACCTATACCAGCTTTAGCATAGCTGGTGCTAAATTTTCAGGGATTGAAGTCTCTGAAAATGGTGGTAGTGTTGATGAAGCGGCAACGGACACAGAAGCCGTTGTCGTGGCTGAGGAGAGAGGAGGCGTTGGTACGATGCCGAAATCAGGAAGAGTTGTCTGTAGAGAGACATTCTTCTTGTGCTTCTTTGTCTGGGTGTAACACCCCTAAAATGGGAGTTAATTTAAACCAAAATATAATGCGGAATAAGACTTAATAAACAGAGATCACCCAAAATATGGGGAAAAAGTAATAGAGTTTACAATAAAAAATGGATACTAGACAACAACCTACTAATCTATAGAACTCTACAATATAGATTAAATTCGGGTGTCACTAATATCCTTAAAAGAACTGTTTCTATGTAACACCAATTGTACACTCGAGGGTGTGCTCCCAAAAAGGATGCCTCTACCGGCATCTAGCTCCACTCAACCCTTCGGAGCCCCACTATGACGATCACCTGATGTACGTGTCATTTTAAGAAAAAGTGTTAGGTTTAACGCCTAGTGAGAACAAACGGTTTAATAAAGAAAAGCAGTTAAATCTTTGAACGTGGTAAATAAGCATTTGACCATAAAGCTTTCCCATTTATCCTTTTCTTTTACATTGCGTTCGCTCTTGAAAGAACACGATTTGAGGGAAATGCGGGGGAGACCCGCTATTGCGCTAACATCAACCCCATCCTTGGATCTGTAGTCAGTGCCCTAGTAAGCTTGACCGAAACAAGTCTTTTGCTCATGGATAACGAGATCAACCCCATTCTGAGATTCAATACTTGCTACCTAACACCCAACAAGATCGACCCCATTCTGGGATCCAATACTTGTTCCATCCTCAAATAAAATCGACTTTTATGCCTGTGGATCCATTACACTAGTCTTATATTTTAATACATCAATTTCCGATGTACTAACCATTCCTCAACACAAAATATTTGTATGATAAACATTTCTCATCTTACCCATTTTCTCCAAAATTAGGTCAAAATAGCATTTAGTTCCAAAATGGATAATACTTTGAAAATATATTAATCCAAAGGTTTTAAAACCATTCCTCATACTCTTTTTAGCAACCAAAGTAAAATCTTTAATGACTCAAGTTGACCTAATTCATCAAAATCCACCAAATGTAAAATACTTGGTAAACCATCTTGTAGGAAGTAAAATACATCATTTTGACATGTATAAAGTTTTATAAAAGGTAAAAATAAACTCACAATACTAAGGGGTTGTTTGGTAGTTGTTAGTGGTATAGAGCTGGAAGGTATAGAGGTCTGGATGGTATAGAGGCTCTATATGATATAGTGCAGAATGAAAAATGAATGTTTGGTAGCTGCTTTGAATGGACAGTCTGAATAAGAACAAATTAACATTTTAACCCTCTGTATAACAGATCGATTTTTAGAGAAACACGTAACTAGAAATTAAACACGTAAATAAAAACACAACAAGCACAACAGCAGACCGATTTTGGATTACCATTTTGTAACATAAACAAAGCAAGAACACACAAATCAATTTGGATTACCATTTTGTAACAGAAACATATAATAGATCGATATTCCGAATCTAAAACCCGTTCTTTGAATCTTTGTTGTTGAAAACCTGATTCTTCAATCTTTTGACTCCATAATCTATGTTCTTAATGGGCTCCGTGATCTACTAATTTCATTCTTAATCTCGTTCTCCTCATCAGTCTTCTCCTCCATATTCGATGAGAGAACAAAAAATCAAAATCGATTGAGAAACAATAATGAAAATATATGGAGAACATAAATACATGAGAGATCGATGGAGAAACAAAAATCGAAATCGATTGAGAAAAGAAATCGAAATCAGTGGAGAGCGTAGATACCTGAGATCGATGGAGAAACAGTAATCAAAATCAATGGAGAAATAGAAAACGAAATCGATTGAGAAACACAAATCAAAATCGATGGAGAAATAGAAAACGAAATTGATTTAGAAACATAAATCGAATCATTTTGCTTAGGTTTTGTAATCGAAGATGAAGGTTTTCTCAGTGGTGTCGGAGTAAGTTTATATGGCCGGGTTTTGTTGTTCAAGAGGGACTCGGAGTCGGTGGCTCTTAAAAGAGGCGTTTCCAGAATCGGGTTAGGTCTCAGGTTGATCCTAGAGTAGTTTTCGGACTAGTTCGATGGAGGAGTCGCCAAACTCTGGTTCGTGGCAGAGAGTTTCCTGGGAGAGAAATGAGGGTGGAGGCTGGTGGAAGAGAAATGAGGGCAAACTTGGAAGAAAGACATGTCTGAACCATTTTGCGTACACATTGGTGAATAATCGTACAGAGGGTTTTGTCATGGTTCAGACGGTTTAATTTTTTTGCCAAACATGAAAAGCCTCTACTCGATTCAGAGGTAGGCTCTGAATGCCATCATTCAGATGCAAACAAAAAGCCCTTAAGAGTTTGAGGAAACCCTAGAAAAATTCCCAAAATGGTGAAGATGGTGAAAACATGGTGAAGAAGCCGAAAAGCACCAAGATCTTGAACTCTAACCCTCAATCCTTAAGCTAGAGGTGTAATAAATGCCTTCGGAGATGATGGTTTGGTGGAATAAATGCTCTAAAAATCGTCTTCAATGGAGAGGTAGGGTAGAAAACTAGTTTGGAAATCAGAATGAGAAAATATAACAGAAAATCGACTTAATGGGGGTTCTGGAACATTCAGACGATTATGACATAGGCGACTGGTGAATCTCGGCGATTATGCCATGCGACTATGACATGGAAATGTAGCCTGTCATAGTCGCCCAACTGGTATTGAGGCCAGTTCTAGTTCCGGTTTTCGCTCCTTTCCTCCAATTATTGCAACCCAACATTATTCACTTGAAACACTCCATCTAGCTAAATATAATAATATTAAGATGAGAAATTCATTAACTTGAATACGAAATTTCCGTGTTTTACATGGGGCTTATGCACGATGGTCTTTTTGTGACCATCGGTGGCTGGATACTTGCGTTTGAGAGGGGAGGAAGATGAGTCAATGTTGATCACTGATGGGTTATTCAGTGACCTAGACACATTCTCTACCTGAATGGTAGGACCAGGAGTCTTCGTGACTGAGGGAGAGGGACCCCTCATTATATCCAACATATAGGGGAGGTAGGGAGCATCACCTGATTTTTCATCATGTTCCAAAGCCTTTTCCCTACCTGGGAAAACTTCTGATTACCCTCAGATGGGTAGCCTTCATATACGAACTAAAAGATAACAACAATAAATCTTGTGTAAGGGATAGTCTTCTTTCTTTTTGGTGCCTTAATCCTTTTGTACAATTCAGAAAAGATGATGAAGGCGTAATTGATTTTCGGCCATGGCAGAGCGAGTAGGCCATTTCAAGGAACTTCTTGCTGGCTTGTTACTGAGCACTCGTCTTAGTGCCGAGACACTGAATCACGTGGGTGAAAATGTATTCCCATTTAACAGGAAATCTCCTCTTTTCAATCTTAGTAAGCTCCTTGTTGAGCTCAGTAGATTTTTCTTTCAAGGGCCAGTCATACCCTATGAGCTCCAGGAACTCTTGAATTTCCTCCTTCGAGGGTTCAACTTCCCATTGCTGATCCTTTTCCTTATTTGGGAGACGAAGGGCCGTCCTGATGGCTCTAGTAATGATAGTCATCGATCCTATGCTGATAGTGAAGTCCATTGTAGGGAGTATGGTACCCTTTTTCAGTGGTTCTTGTGGTGCAGTGAGCAGTGTATCAAAATTGTTGAAGATGAGTAGTGGTACCAACAAGGACATAAGTGAAGGCATGTTTAAGAGGGGTTTGATAGATATCAGAAGATAGCTTCAAAAGAAGACTGGGTTCTAAAGACAACATAGTTCAGATATTTTGAACTAGTTCTGAAGAGAGAAAGGTTCAGAACTCTGAAGACAAGCAGAGCAAAGCCTAAGGCATAACTTCTGAAGTGGCTACTTTAGAAGTTCTGAAGATTCTGAAGAAGTTCTGAGGAAGTTCTGAAGATGGTTCTGAAGATATTTCTAAAGAAGTTCAGAAGTAGTTCTGAACATGCTTGTCATTTTTGTACTGTAACTTTAGCATTTCTGTATGTATATAAATAGGTAGTTTGTTAGACAGTTAGATCTAACGTTCATAAAGCTTGTAAAGATACATACTTTGTAATACTGTTCATTGATCAATACGATATACAACTTCGGTGACATAATTCTTGTTCTATTCTTGATTCTTTCTATATTCTTGATATTTTGGGATCTAACAATTGGTATCAGAGACAATTCATCTGTTTGATCAATTTTGTGAAGAACTTGTCAAGTTCTTGGAATTCTTGATCGATACATTCAAGATCAATTTGATTCAAACCCAGTTGAATTCACGATCTACTATATTCAAGATGTCGAAAGAAATCGTCTCCATCGGATCTGAAACCAAACCACCAACCTTGTTTCTGGGCGAGTACCATCAATGGCAAATCAGAATGATTCAATTCTTGGACAATATCGATGATGCTTTAATGCAATCGACTGTAAATGGCCCTCTGGAGGTTTATGAGGAAATTCCTGCAGTTCCAATAACTAAATCTACTCCTGAAGTTCTTGCATCCAGAATCAAAAAGAGCCCAGGTATGTATAGTGCAGCTGAGAAAAGTCAAGCTAGAATTAATAAAAGGCACTAACACTACATACAATGGCGATACCTAATGAAATTTTTAACAGAGTTGATAGTCTCACATCTGCAAAAGCCATGTGGGATGAAGTTGAGGCTCAAATGCAGGGGAGTACAAAAGCCCAAGCTCAAAGGTTGAACATCTGTGTTGGTACATATGAAAACTTCAGGTATAAGGATAACGAATCTATCACAGAGACTTACCATAGATTCAACAATATCCTGAATGATCTGAGAAGAAATGGTGTTCATAAATCCAACTCAGAAATAAATAATAATTTTCTGAACAATCTGGGTAATGAGTGGTCAAGATTTTCTGACAATATGGTTACTAGAAATCTGTCTAGGAAATCTATTCATGATGTTTAGGGTATTTTGTTCCAACAAGAGGACAAAATCGAGACTAGACAGAATGAGCAAAAGAAGGCAAATGAAACAGTAGCCTTATTGAGCAAGAAATATAATAATTCCATGACCATATCATCTAAGAGCAAGGTTTGTGAAATCCTAGAGAAACTCTGTGTGATGGAGATGAATCAGATGAAGAGCTTAAAAGAATTTCTGATAATATTGCATTCATGACAAGGAAATTTACTCAAAGATATAATCAGAAATATAAGAACAAGTCTAAATCTGAAGATGGACCTAAGAAAGGTCAAGATGCTGGTCAACATGAGACACAAGAACCAGCAAGGTGCTTCAACTGTGGTAAGCCTGGACATTATGCAAGACAGTGCAAAATGCCCAAAGTGAAAAATGTTGGATACTATGAGAAGAAGCATCTACTTGCCAAGAAGAAGGAACTTAATCCAGCTCTGGTTACCAAGTATGAAGAGGACTGGTTGAACTGGAGTGATGGAGAGTATGATGAATAAGTGGCTCACTATGCCTCAAATTGCTACATGTGCCAGCTGGATCCTAAAGATAAACATGCACATGACTCTGAGGTATTTTCTTCATTTTCATAATTAAATTTTGAGTCAAGTTCCTCTTCTGAACAAAATTCTGAACCAAATTCTGGAGAATCTGAAATGCAAAATCAAAATTCAGAACACGACTTTTGAATTTGAAAGTCTCAGAAACATAAACAAAGGGGGAAGAATTTTGGTAAATCAATTCAGAGCTGGGAGCCAAATTTAGAAGATGAACAAATTCTGCAAAAAGTTTCTGAAGAAAAATTTTTATTAAAAGAAAAGATGGATAATTTACAAAAAGATATATTAAATGAAAAATCTGAAAAGGAAGTTCTGAATGTCAAAATGAACTTTCTGAATCAAGAAAGACTTGATCTTTACAAAAAGATCAAGCAATTAGAAGATCTGAACTTTAAAAGAAGTCAAACTGAACAAACTCTGAGTATTTTAACAAATCAGGCTCAGAATTCAAAATTCTACAACATAAGAGTAGGTTTGGGATATAATGAAAGTCAAGTCTTGAAAAAGGCACCTGCAAATCTTTATGATTTTTCAAAAATGAAAATTTTCAATGAAACTAACACAGGTGTCATATCTAAAACTGTTAATTACTCTTTGCCTGAAAGAATTCCATTTGTAAAATCAGAGACTTTATTTTCAGAAGAAAAACTTCTTAATTGTGGTGAAACAGAAAAAATTTCTGAAACAGAAGTAACAAATAAGAAAGTTTCAAATATTTCAGAAAATATTTCTAAATATACTTCTGAATCAAAAATTATTTCTGAAGAAAAGTCTGAACCAATCATTAAAACTGAGATTACTTCTGAACATACTTCTGAGTCATCTTCTGAAGTTTTTCTAGAAGATAATTTTGAAAATAAATTAGAAATACATGAAGAAAAATATGATGAATTCTCAGAAATTGAATCTTTAATAGATAATATTGAGAATTCAGAAATATTTTTTGATAATTCTGATGATGAATCTGAGAAAATTTCAAATCTAAATTTTTTTGCATCAAGCATGACTCAAAACAAGTTCTCAGATTTAATGAATGCTTCAGGTTCAGATGATGATGATGATCCTAAAGTTGAAGTCATTGATAAAGATGGTTACCTTGTCTACAAATAAAAATCTTTTATGACTGAAGGAGAAGTTTTAAAATCTGAAGCGCCAAAATTGCCTTCAGAAATGTTTAATCCTGTATTTCTGAAAGAAGAATTTATGAAAAATGAGACTTCAGACAATTTCAAAAATTTTAAAAACAATTGTTCTACAACATCAAATATTATTCCTATATCTAAAAATACATCTTTGACTTCAGAAAAATCATCAATATCATCATCTGACTTTGTAACCAGAGTTAAATTGTTTGAAAAAGGACAGTCTTCTAATTCAAAATCTGAAGTTCATAATTCAGAACTTAAATCTAAAGTTGGTAAAAGAACTTCTTATACTAATCCTCATTTCTTATCTTTTACAGAGCTATCCACTTTAGTATGGAGAAGGAAAGATGAGAGACTATCAAATACTGTCAAATTAGATAGTTTTTCAACTTCTAAGAAAAATGATGTACCACAAGTTAATAAAGTGAATAAAAGAAAGAATTCTATTACAGAATCAAATGTTGTTGATTCATGTTCATGTACTGACATATTAAATATTCTGAAGAATCATATTCATTGTATTAATTGTGGTCATCATATTTTTCATCTCAACTACAGGACCAACAAGAAAAATCTTGAGAAATCAACTCAGAACTTTTCAGCAAAGTTGGCAAATAAGAATAAAATAAAATAAAAAACAATACTAAGAAAGACAAATTCAAAAGTTCTGAACAAACTTCTGAATTTCAAAATGTTAAGTCAAAGTTCAGAACTTCAAAATTTTTAACTAATCTCACAGGACCCATTCTTAAATGGGTACCTAAATCTCAATAACCATTTTTGCAGATATGTCATGTGTGGGTCTTAGAGTCAGGATGTTCAAGACACATGACACCCTTCAAAGAGCTTCTAACTGATTATCATGAAAGATATGGAGGAACAGTTAGCTTTGGAAATAATGCAAAAGGTTATGTGAGAGGTTATGGAACTTTTTCCAAAGGAGATGTCACAGTGATGAAAGTTTTCTATGTTGAAGGTCTAAAACATAATCTTTTCAGTATAAGTCAGTTTTGTGACAAGTATTGGAAAGTAAATTTTGACATAGACTACTGTCATGTTCTGAGTTCTACAAACGAAAATCAATTAACTGCTTATAGAGATGGAGATATCTACACTGCAACTTTCACATCAGATGGTCAATTACAAGGAGTTTGTTATATTTCCACTACAATGAAGAATGACAGGTTGCCTTTGGCATAGAAGAATGTCACATCTGAACTTCAAAGCAATTTCTGAACGGGAAGGACACAACTCTGTTAGAGGACTACCAAAGATCAGATTTGAAAAGAATTCCTTATGTTCTGCATGTGAACTAGGGAAGATCAAAAGAAGCTCCCATCCTCTAAAAATGCTATCTTCATGCAAAGCTCCACTTGAAATGCTACATATGGATTTGTGTGGACCAATGAAGACTCAAAGCATGGGTGGAAAGAAGTATATTCTTGTCATTGTAGATGAATATTCAAGTTATACTTGGGTTGAATTTCTAAGACTCAAATCTGATACTTCTGAAAGGCTCATCCCTTTTCTGAAGAAAATTCAAGTTCTTCTTCAACTCCCAATCCAAAAGATCAGAAGTGATAATGGCACAGAATTTACAAATTCTACACTTCAGAACATTTTGGAATCTGTTGGTATATCACACAACTTTTCCGCTGCAAGATCTCCTCAACAGAATGGTGTTGTTGAAAGGAAAAATAGAACTTTGGTAGAAGCTGCAAGGACCATGCTAGCATATTATGAACTCTCTTTATCTCTTTGGGCAGAAGCAATAGCAACTGCATGTTTTACACAAAACAGGACTATTCTTAACAGAAAACTACTTAAAACTCCTTCTGAAATTATTAAGCAAAGAAAACCCTCTATTGATTACTTTAAAATATTTGGTTGCAGATGTTTTCTTCTAAATGATACACAACATCTAGACAAATTTGCACCTAAAGGTGTAGCTGGTATCTTTGTTGGCTATTCTCAAAAATCCAAGGCGTACATAGTACTCATCAAAGGAACTCAAAGGATCATTTAGACTTCAAACATCAGATTTCATGAGCCAACAATGACTTCTAAACAAGATAGTTCAGAACTCAAGCTTAACCTAGTTTCTGAAAGTTTGGATTCAGAACACAGCAAGACAGATCACACTTCTGAATCTAAAACTTTACTTAAATCAAATTTATACACATTATGCCAAGATTTATTTGATATTTCTGTTAGTGTTTCTGCAGATTATCAGAATTCTTCTCTTCTCGGAAGCATACCAGGACAAGAATCTACTGAAACTACAATACCAAATCTTTCTGGACCACCTATCTCAACCTCAAATTCAGATTTTCCTACTTCTAAATCTGTACAAATCATTTCAGAAACAGTTCAAGTCATTTCTGAACCTGTTGTTCCTGTTTTTGAACCTACGCCTATTATTTACGAACCAGTACAGAATCTTCAATTTGAAGGGAGTCTTCAGATCTACATTCAGTTATCAATCATGATACTGAAACTCAAGAAATAATTGATAATTATGACTCCTTCAAAAATGTCTCATATGGTCAACCATTAACAAATGTGAACAAATGGAAATCAAGTCATCCAATTCATCAGATTATTGGTGATGCATCTAAAGGTGTACAAACAAGGTCAGCCACAACAAATGAGTGTCTGAATGTGAATTTTTTAAGTAGCATGGAACCCAAAAAGCAAAGTGAAGCTTTTCAAGATCCAGACTGGATTTTAGCTATGCAAGATGAGCTAAATCAATTTGAAAGAAACAAAGTCTGGAGATTGATTCCAAAACCAAAAGGTAAATCAATCATTGGCACCAAGTGGGTTTTTAGAAATAAAAAAAATGAACATGGAATTGTTGAGAGAAACAAAGCAAGACTTGTAGTTAAGGGGTATTGTCAACAAGAAGGAATTGATTATGATGAAACCTTTGCCCCTGTTGCAAGACTAGAAGTTATTGGAATTTTTCTTGCATATGCTGCTCACAAAAACTTGAAGGTGTTTCAAATGAATGTTAAGTGTACATTTCTGAATGGAATTCTTCATGAAGAAGTGTATGTTAAGCAATCAGAAGGCTTTGTAAGCAAAGAATTTCCAGATCATGTCTATATATTAGACAAAGCCTTATATGGACTTAAACAAGCACCAAAAGCATGGTATGACACTCTCACAACTTTTCTTCTGAATTCTAAGTTTAAAAGAGGTACAATAGATACCACTTTACTTCTGAAAAAGGAAGGTGATGATATGATATTGATACAAATATATGTAGATGATATTATATTTGCTTCTACTAATCCAAAATTTTGTAGAAATCTTGAGAAAATCATGCAAACTGAATTTGAATTGAGTATGATGGGAGAGTTACCATTTTTTCTTGGTCTTCAAGTAAAACAACTTCCTACTTGCATATTCATTAATCAATATAAGTACGTTTCTGACTTACTTAAGAAGTTTGACATGTCTGACTGTTCTAGTATTCAAACTCCAATGGCCACTGCAACTAAATTAGAACCTAATTTGAATGGAAAATCTGTTGATCAGAAAAAGTATAGGGGCATTATTGGATCTTTGCTTTACTTAACAGCTAGTAGACCTAATATAATGTTTGCTACATGTATTTGTGCTAGATATCAAGCTAATCCTAAGGAATCTCATCTTCTTGCTGCTAAAAGAATCCTTAGATATCTCAAAAGTTCTCCTTTATTGGGACTTTGGTATCCAAAGGATTCTAGTTTTGAGCTAACAGCTTTCACAGATGCAGATCATGGTGGTTGTAAACTGGACAGTAAAAGCACATCTGGATCATGTCAATTTTTGGGTGACAGACTTGTGAGTTGGTCTTCAAAGAAACAAAACTGTGTTTCAACTTCTACTGCAGAAGCTGAATATGTTGTTGCTGCCATATGTTGCTGGATGCAAATACAACTAAAAGACTATGGTTCCACATTCAGAAAGATATCCCTGTATTGTGACTCAAAAAGTGTCATAGCAATCACTGCCAATCCTGTTCAACACTCTAAAACAAAGCACATTGATGTAAGATATCATTTTATCAAAGATCATGTTGAAAAAGGTAATATTGAAATGTTTTTTGTTCAGACTGATTATCAATTGGCTGATTTATTTACCAAAGCACTTGATGAAAAACGTTTTAACTTTTCGGTAAGTAAATTGGGCATGATGAATATGTCTATTTAAGTATTAAACATCAACTAAGAATTAAAAGTTATGTTCTGAGATTCATTCCATCAAAATTCTGAGAAATCCTACCTTCAGATTTTCTGAAGTTAACTTTTCAGAAGTTTATATTTCATTACTCAGAAGTATTAATTTTTTTTTATTTCTCAAGTTGATTGTCTCACAATACTTTCAATTTTCTTTTCATTTCTCTATTTCTTTTATTTCTAACCAATTCTATGATTAGCACTGTTTAAGGGGGAGTGGTATTAACTCTTTGGTAAAACTTCTGAAGATAAATCTTTTTCCATCTTGTTCAAACTTACTTCTGAAATATTAAAATGTTTTCTATTTTTCAGAAGTATGTAGTTTTAAATGTTTTTCATGGATATGAAGTGTTAGATATTAAGTTCTGAATTCTTTTCGAAAGTTCTGAAGTGTTTCTGAATCTTTTCATTCAAACTTCTGAACTTATTCTCAGAAGTTCTGAACTTATTTTGAAGTTTTTGAACTTGTTCTCAGAACTTTACTTCCCGTTGTGCAGACTATATTCATTTAAATGTGTGCCACGTGTTTTAATTCCATTGGCAAATTCCTAAACACGTCGCTTAAACGGTTCATTTATCTAAATAAATGATGATTACTACTCTAATTGTCATTACTTTTCGGCCACGTGTCTATCCACGATCATCCAATCAGATATAATTCATGGCTTCATCGTCATCCTCATTTTTTAGCAATCTTTCCCTCCGAAATCTCTCTGTGATTATTGATCTTCAATCAAACTCAAATCCTTATTCATTTGCAAAAATGTCGACCTCAAATATGGATTTACCTATTCAGACAGCCAAATCGTGTTTCAGTGATAGCAATGGATCATCGAGTGATGGTTCATTCAAGGTTGTACCTAAGAAAATCATGGTTGGATCAATGTAGATAACTTTGGAAGACGATCAGATACTAAAAGATACTGCTACAATTGTTAATCTTGAAGCCGGACCTTCGAATCTTAACCCTAACCCTAGCCCTAACCCACGTACTGAGAAAATTGGGGAAACACAAATTGAGCCTATTGAAGTGGCTTCTGAATCAAATGCTGGAGTTGGCGATTCTCAATCTCGTGCTGGATCAAACCCTGCAAGTAGTGATGGTCATTTTGCAAAGTGTTAGTCATTTTAGATGTCACTATGCAAAGTGTTAGTCATTTTGCACCAACATCCATAGATGCTCCTATTGTTGGACTTCGAGGATTGGATGGAATACCTGGTGAGGTAAACATTACAAAAGCCTCATTCACAGAATTTGTATTGATTCATGATGTTGTGGCATCTACAGGTCAGCCTTCTTCTGAAGGACTGCAAACAAGACCATTTGTTGGTCTTGGAACCTTTTCCTGATCTTCTGAATTCTCAGAATTCAAAGATTTCTGTACTTCTGAATTTGCAAAGATTCAGAAGGACATTAAGGAATTGACGGATAAAACATCAAAGGTGATGGAGGATAGGTTGGATGATCAGGAGAGAAAGGTGGTGAATAAGTTGAATGAATTCCAATTGTCAACAACCAATGATTTACAAAGTTTTAAACATGCAATTCTGAAGTCCTTTTCTGAAGTCATTTCTATAGTTGCATCTCTTAAGACTTCAATGCCTTCTTCTTCTACTCAGCAAGATTCTACTCAATTTGCTACAAAGGAAGACATTTCTCAAATTCTGAATCAATTGTGTGCAATTCCGAATTCTCAATTGTCCTTAAATGAAAGACTTTCTGCATTAGAATGCAAGTCTCAAGCAGATACTTTAAAGAGAAATTTTGATGATCAGGGTCCTGATGATCAAGAGGGGGAGAAAAGACACAAACTATCTGAAGATGTTGAAATGCCACAAGTTCAAATTTCTGAGAAATCTTCCGAAGAAGTTCAGAATGTTGTTAATGATGATACTAACAAGGTTTCTGAGGCGATAGATGATATTTTGCATGCTGAAACTGAAGGGCAAGAGGCTGAAAATGTCATTTCTGAAGAAACTGTTGAAGAAGGATATGAGACTGAAAAGGTGTCTCTTGATTCTAAAGGAAAACAAAGCACAGAAGATACAGATATTATACCAGATTCTAATGAAGAAATGTTGAATGAATACTTGGCTTTTGAAGAAGTACTTGGAGAAACTAGTGATCTCTCAGATGTAATTCTATTTTATGATGAAGTAGAGGTGAATGATGAAGTGGAGGTAAATGAACATAGAGAATTGGTGATTTGGAGACCACAAGTTCTAAATAGAGTGGATAATGATGAAATATCTGAAATTTTATGGAGGTTAATAAGCCAATTCTACTGGGAGTATATATTTTTGAATAATCCAAGGAATCTGGAGTGTATACCCTTAGATGAAAGACTGATTATCTTCAAAGAATTTCTGAATCAACCAGTTGAATATTTTGACATAGAGATAGATTTTTGTCATATGCATAATGTTGAAGTTTCAGATGAAATTCTGATGGTCTTTTAAGAAAAATTAGAAGTCAGATTCAGAATGTGTATTACTATCCCTTCAATCAATCTTCGTGTTCTTGAAGAACCAATTGTTGATCAAGTATATGAAGTTGATACACTATTTGATAGTTCTGGAGAAAGTCAGGTTATTTTTCCAGAAGATTCTTATAGTTTCAAGTACAGAATAAGCCTAAAGTATGCAACTTTAGAAGATTTTGTGAATGATGACTGGCCTGCAGATCATGCTTCAAAAGTAAGATCGTTTCTGCAAAAACATGGAATTCAAGAGATGCATGACTCTACATTGATAAAGTTGATCAGGTGTATGTCTAAAACAGTGGAAGATGATTTACTAGTTGTAAGATTTAGTTGTAAGGAATTTACTCAGTTTGACTTCTACAAGTTAAGATTACATGATAAACTTACACTTCTGATTTATTGTGTCAAAAAGGAAGACTCAGAACTTATTTCAGAAGTTAGAAGAGTGTTGGGAATTTACATCATAAATCTTATTAAGCATGATTTTCAGCTAGCTTTGGAATTCAGATTTTCTAAAGTTAATCTATTGGAACCAGAGAGCATTGAAAGACATGGGCTTACAAGAGTTTTCACAAATCTAGAAATTGGATTCATTTATGAAACAGAAGGAACCAACACAAGAACATTCATTGTTTCTGATATACCAAAGTATTCAACTTCCACTTTGCAATGGTTAATGAAGTCTGCTGAATTGTGTGTTGGTTCTCCTGAAATAAAAGAAGAAATAATGTACTTGATCAAAGAAAGAATAAATTTCAGATATTGCATAAGAAAAAGTTATCTGGCAGGTCAAACAAGAGTGAATACCATTAGAGGTGCTGATTGTTTTCTGAGTAATTTGTATGATTTCCAAATTCATACTAAGAAGCAAGATATTGAAGAAGTTTTAAAAAATACTCAGAAGACAAGAAGCTCAGAAGCCAGCATAAACAGAAAAGGAAAAGAAAAGATTTCTGAAAATGATCCAGAAGAGATTCCTGTCAGACAAATCTCTGAATCCGAACATCTGCAAGAACAAAGAATTGAAGAAAATGGTTACACTATGTTTCTTGAATATTTTCATCCAGAAATGTTCATGGAATATGAACAAAAGTTCAATTACATTGATTGTTGGATCAAGTAGTCTTATGGATTGAAGCAATGGTATTCAGATATTATCAGAAAGATAAGAATTCCTGTGAGTGAAGCAATAAAAGAAAGTCCAATTGTGAAAGTTGTTACTGCTGACATAAAGTCAAGAAACAATTACAAGTATGCTTACTTCACTGTGGAAAGGAAGAATGGTGAGATTTCTACATTCTGAGAAGCTGATTTTCAAAATGTCCATCTTAGACACTTACTCAGAGTCTACAAAAGTCTCTATCCTTTTCATGATTCTATTGCCAAATCCAGAAAGTCATTTCCAGTTCTCAGAGATGGTCTATGCTGAGAATTCATTTGGGCTACTAAAACAGATTTTCAAGTTTCATATGTTCTTAACAAAGGAAAGGTTCATCTGAGTAGTCCAAACTTCAGCTTACCAAACATTGAAAATCTCAAAAGAAGCACTCTTGTTATTCAGGCTCCAGGTTTTGTATGTAAGTGCTTTGAAGAGTTGTTGTTCATAAGATTTGAAGAAATGCATAAATATTGCAATGGAACTCTGATAGCTATAAGAGATAGATTGGAAAAGAGAAAGAACAAAAGACAGAAGAGTCTAATTAATGATGAGTGAGAGAAGTACAGAAAGCTTCCTAAAGAGATGCTCAGAAATATTGAATCTTTGTTGGAGTACAGAAGTCTTATTCTAAAAGATGTCAGACAGATTTTAAACTTCTGGAGTTAGGATTTGGATTTTTGAAGCTAAGGGGGAGATTGATAGATATCAGAAGATAGCTTCAAAAGAAGACTGGGTTCTGAATACAACATAGTTCAGATATTCTGAACTAGTTCTGAAGAGAGAAAGGTTCAGAACACAGAAGACAAATAGAGCAAAGCCTAAGGCATAACTTCTGAAGTGGCTACTTCAGAAGTTCTGAAGATTCTAAAGAAGTTCTGAGGAAGTTCTGAAGATGGTTCTGAAGATACTTCTGAAGAAGTTCTGAAGAATGTTTCTGAAGAAGTTCAGAAGTAGTTCTGAACATGCTTGTCATTTTTGTAATATAACTTTAGCATTTATGGATGTATATAAATAGGTAGTTTGTTAGACAGTTAGATCTAACGTTCATAAAGCTTGTAAAGATACGTACTTTGTAATACTGTTCATTGATCAATACAATATACAACTTCAGCGACATAATTCTTGTTCTAATTCTTGATTCTTTCTATATTCTTGATATTTTGGGATCCAACAGGGTTTTTCCAAAAACATGGCTCCTTCCCTAAGGTATGATCTTTCAGCAAGGATGTCGAGAAGAGCAACATGGTTGCTTGGCTTTACAAACCCTTGCTCCACAGTGAACGTGGCTCATTTAGCAGCTACAAAATTTGTGACAGGGATGGGTTCTTCAGAGGAGGAGGAGGTGTTGACATTCTTGCTTGAAGTTTATGTTTCAAAAATTGGAACACCAAAAAGAAAAATCATTACCTAATACAAACAAATATATAAACCAGAATTATTTTGGTATAAAGGATACCAAAAGATTGGGAAAAGTAAGTGTTTTGGTGAACAAAATCAAAATACTTGTTATTTGACAGATTTTAAGAAAAACGTTTATTCAAAGTTTTTAGATAAAAAGCACCAAAGTGTTTATATTTGGTATAAGAGTTATACCATAAGCATATGTTTTAGAAGGTTTTAAAGAAATTTTGGATCAAAATGACCAAAATGCCTTCTGTTCTAAGATGAGACCTTATAACAGGTTTTTATGGTTTTGAGGTTTTGACAGTTTATAAGCACAAAATAATAAAACAAATCTTTATAACAAAATGTTATAAACGATGGCTAGAAGTTCTTAACAACATTTAAGTTGTTTAAAAAGAAAAAGAATGAACAAGTGCTTGTTCTTGTTGGATGCAAAGAGAAATCAAATGCTTTTTCTTGCTTGAGGGTAATGAATGCGTAAAGAGAGAATTGAATTTCAATTTACCTTTTATAGGTAGATGAGTTATAGGTAGATGAGAGAGATAGAGTTAAGAGAAAGAAACTAAATGACGGTTTTAGCTTTTTGAAAAGGTAATAATGACCTTTGCACTTCCCTAGGGTTTGATAGGATAGGAAGCGTTAAGGTCAATCGTGTGTCAGAAAAGTTCTGACACGTTCATTTTCATAAAATAATAAGATTATCATTAAATAATAAGATTATCATTTAACTTAATAAATGTTAATCATTATTTATTTAAAATCCTCATTATTTGAAATAAAAGCGTTTCCAGTGATGGATTTTTCTCTTTTGAGAGCCATTATGTGAATAAGATATCATTCAGAGAGTGTAAGGGAAAAATAAGTACATAACTTAGCAAGATGAAAAAATGGGGAGGTTCAAACGAAAATGCTAAGTATTTTAAGAAAACAAGAAAACCTTTTTTCATGTACAAAATCACATATGATTTTGTACGAACATGAAAAAATGGACACGGGTGACTTTTGGCGTGGGTTAAATCGCGGGAAAAGTCGCGGCTAATCATATATGATTTTGTATGTAAATCATATATGATTTTGTACATTAAAAAAGTTTTTTTGTTTTCTTAAATAGGTAGCGTTTTCGTTTGAACTTGCCCCTATATATACATATATATATATATATACATGGGAGGGATCATACAAAAACAACCCTATTTAAAGCAACAAAGGAACACTTTGTGGACCATATATGATGTGGGTCCCACACATTAAAAAATCATATCTAATTCAATGGGGCCGACCATTCAATCATATATGATTTTTTAATGTGTGGGACCCACATCATATGTGGTCCACAAGGTGTTCATTTGTTACTTTAAATTTACAAAGTTCTCATTTGGACCTCCCTCTTTTTATATATATATATATATATATATACATATACATATATATACACACATATATAAGGGTAGGTTCAAATGAGAACTAAAATTTGGTTGTGAACGTGAGGACAGATGAGAGTGCGACACATGTCGCATTCAAAGAAATATTCAGACAGAATATAGTATATATTCAGACTGAATATAGTATTAATTATGTCTGAATAATGCTTATTCAGTCTGAATATTTTTTTGTATATTCAGTTTGAATAATCAATATTCGGACACGTGTCGCGCTCTCATTTGTCCTCACGTTCACAACCAAATTTGAGTTTGCATTTGACCTTTCTTCTACACACACACACACACATATATATATATATATATACATTTATATACATAGAGGGGGATTCAAATGAGAACTTTGCATTTTCAAAAGAACAAAGGAACACTTTTAAGACCACATATGATGTGGATCCCATACAATATAAAATCATATCTGATTCAATGGTGGGCCCATTGAATCAAATATGATTTTATATTGTATGGGACCCACATCATATGTGGTCGTAAATGTGTTCCTTTATTCCTTTAAATGAGGGGTGTTCTTGTATGATCCCTCCCCTATATACATATATACATATACATATATACACATATACACATATACATATAGATATATACACATATACACATATACATATGGATATATATATATATACACACATATACACATATAGATATATACACACACACACACACACACATATATATATATAAATTTGGTTGTGAACGTGAGGACAAATGAGAATGCGACACGTGTCCCATTCAAATAAATATTAAAACTGAATATAGTATTTATTCAGTCTGAATAATGCTTATCCAGTCTGAATATTTCTTTGTACATTCAGTCTAAATAATATATATTCAGACACGTGTCACGCTCTCATTTGTCCTCATATTCACAACCAAATTTGAGTTCTGATACAGGATCTAGAGAAATTGTATGCTCTTCAACTTAAGATTGAAAACATGACTATGCATTTTGATGAGGCATCTATATTTAGTAGTACACATAACATAATCTCTCAGTTAATGGGTAAACAAATGGAAAATGCTCGCGATTTTTTACGTCGAAAGCTTAAATCAGAGGAAGATATTATCATACTCAATGAGTTTTCGCATTTGAACTTTCCTCTCTCTATATATATAGATATGTATATATATATGTATATATATACACACATATATATACACATATATATATATATGTATACTACCTTAATATCCATTTACACCAAAAGTCTTAAAGACAAGTCTTTAAGCATGGAGTACAATCAATTTATGCATGAAATTCAATAAACTCTTAAAAACTACTCATAAAGCATAGTGTACAAGTCTTATAAGCATCTTTTGTGTTCAAAAAACCTTTTGACCATTTGTCTATCCTCTGTGAATGAAGTGCAATATTGTATGCATATGGTACACACCTTTAATGCAGCTACCATCAACACCACCAAATTGGATTACTTCATATTTTACTTTCTTTAATGCAGAGTACTCCTTGCCTCTTCCGGTTCCCGCTACAACCAATTATCCAGAGAAAGGATTAGGTTTTGAATTTCAAATTCAAATTTCCATAAACTTTCCTCAAAACTAGGGCGCGCTTTCTTCCCTCCCTTCCTCCTCTCCACCGTCCCTCGCTCCACCATTGATGCTTCTTCAGTCTCCATCTCTGCTGTTCGTGGTTTCCAAAGTAAATGAAGGTTTTTTTGTTGGGTTATATATGTGCAGTTTATTGGAATCTCAAGTGGTTTTCTTCTTTTATGTTAGGTGATATACGTTTTTCTTCTTCTTTCAATGCTCCTGATTTCCTAATTGTTTGTTTTTATGATTGTTTCATGTCATCTGTTGGAATTTCTATTGATCATTTTTTGATTGAAGTGCAATATTGTATGCATCTGTGTTTTACTTCAATGGTATTTTATATTTGCCTCTTACATTTATGTTTTACTTCAATGGTATTTTATATTTGCCTCTTACATTTGTGTTTTACTTCAATGGTTTTTTACATAGTTGGTATTTTATTTTGTATTTTATATTTGCCTCTTACTTTTCCTGTTGTTAACAATAAATTTCTTCCCCTCTCCTAGGTACATGATACCACTAAATATTGAAGACACGCATTTGGTAATGCACTTCCCATTTTGCAAACAAAAAGAAACCACCAAGAGAGACACATAATTGCTGCAAACAGGTAATATATTTGAGTGATTTCTGGATCATGAAATGATTGAAGTTTACCTGTGCAAATCTGGGTGAACAAAAACTCATTTAGAGAACCCACCATGTCTTCCTTTGTCTTCAGATCCACAAGGTTAGTCAAGTTCTTTTTGTTTTATTTGTTGGTTAGGAAAATTACTAAAATAGATAGTGAGATTGATTGGATCTGACATACGGTTTTCTCCCAACAGGAGAAAGGGCTTTAGTAATGTGAAAGCTGGTGGTTGGCAATGGTGATTTTTATTTATCCGATAAGGTAAAGTGTTGCGGTGGTAAACGTTTAGTAAATGACCTCTAATTCGTTTTGGTGTCTTAGGTTTGTGTACATTCATCTAAATCCAGGAAATGGTCTCATATTTTGGATAGCATATTTATCAAGGCTTGAAGCCAATGTCTCATGGTCAACAAAAATGGGTTGTTGGAAGGCTAAAATTTCCAGACAAGAGATGAAACTTAAGAAGACTTTATTTAATTTGTTGTGATTCTCTGTTGTTATATTTCCTTCTTTTGTGGTTCAGGTTTGAAGGATTCAATCAGTTTGGTGCAATCACAACAAGTAATCGAATATCAAACTTACAATTTTTTCCAGCTGGTATTCCCGGAGTAAGATGTTGGTATTCCCAGAGTAAGATGTTTCTCATAATCATGTTTAATTCTTTAATTGGTTGTGATTTTTGGTTTTCTTTCTTTTGTGTTTTAGCATTTGAAGCGATTCAGTGGGTTTGTAGCTGTTGCAACAAAATAAATTGAACACCAGCGATTCAGTGGGTTTGGGTTTTTTCTCTGCATATCTCACTCCTTTAATTTTTCCATGTTAGGTGATAAATTAAACACCAGTGATTCAATGGGTTTAGGTGATTGTTGTCTTCAATATATTCTGTTATTGCAACACCTATTTTCAAATTGGGCTATCCCATATGCACTGATGTATCAAAGAGCAAGACAACAAACATTTGAATGATGTTGCTGTCCAAGTTGGACCTCAATGAAAACATAGTTTGACCATTGCTTCTTATTAGAGGTCCAACATTGATGAGGATCTATTGTTTCTTTTTATTTTTTAATTTGTTTTAAGATCAAAACTGTTGTCTCAACTTTTTTATGTCAAAAAACCATATTTTTCATGTAGAAAAACGTGCCATATACTTTCAACAATAATCTCATTCTCACTTAATATCAAATAGGAAGAGTATTAATATTATGCATGTATGTTTCATACTTTATGGTTTTTTCAAACTGCTTCCATTTGTTGACTTTGGGTGGCCTATTTCAGGTTAATTCTTTTTCGTAAATGTCTGAACAACTCTTGCAAAGGCCTATTTCAGGTTAATTCTTTTTCGTAAATGTCTGAACAACTCACGAGTTTGCATGATTTACCCTTTGCTAATAAAGTTTTGAAGTTTTTTTTGATAATGAGTGACCGAGTATCATATGTCCTATAGTTAGTTGTTGCCGCTCCTGCTCCAAATGGCGAAATGTACAAGCATACGAAGAGCTGAAGAAGAAGAAGACAAACAGAGTACAAATAGTGGAAGCCATTGATGAATGCTTCCTTCTACTTCTATTTCTCAGAAAGCTCAAAGCTTTTTATATGGGTATTATAAAATCTATAAATCTAATAACAATTATTTAAGTTGCACATGTAATTGTCTAATCTTTTTCTAATATTGTTCCTGTTTTCCCCATTTGGGGAGATAAATAAGAACTTGAGTTAGTTTTCCCTTCTCGGTTTACATACAATTCATGAAAACGAATTGTAACACTTTCAACTAAAAGATAGACGATGAATCCTATTTAATGTAAAATACTCGATAAGTTTTTGTTTTTTCTAAAGAAAAATAGAATATTTTTTATTCTCGATTGGAAAAAAAAAATTGCACCCCATGCGTTGCACGGGTACATTGCTAGTATATATACATATATATATAGATGTTGGTTCAATTATAAACTGGTTGAATCCTACAAACTCGTACAAACCATATATAAATATAATTTTATCATGAAATGCTATGATTTAAGATGTTATTTCACATATGTTTGTTTCAACTTGTGAAAAAATTACATGTGAAAAAACTACATGTGAAACTTTTACATTATGAAACAAATACATGTACTTATGAAAACAAATACATGTGAAACTTTTACATTATGAAACAAACATATATGTAATAGCATCTTAAATCATAGCATTTGATGAAAAAAAATCATGAAAAAGTTATTTTTATATTTGGTTTGTACGAGTTTCTAGAATTCATTCAGTTTGTAAATGAACCAACCTCTATATATATATACATATATATACACACACACATACATACATACATACATACATACATACATACATACATACATACATACATACATACATACATACATACACACATACATACATACATACATACATACATACATGCATACATATATACCCAGAGGAAGGTTCAAATGAGAACTTTGTAAATTTAAAGAAATAAAGGAACACCTTGTGGACCACATATGATGTGGACCCACATAATATTAAATCATTTCTGATTTAATATGATTTAATACAAGGTGAAACAAACGTATATGTAATAACATCTTAAATCATAGCATTTGATGAAAAAAACATGAAAAAATTATTTTTAACTTGGTTTGTACGAGTTTGTACGATTCGTCCAGTTTGTAAATGAACCAACATCTACATATATATATACATATATATACATATAGATATAGAGGCGGGTTCATACGAGGATGATACCAATTTACGAGAATACGAGGACAATCCTCGGCCAATCATTTTGTACATGAAATTTTTCATGTACAAAATCATATCTGATTTCATGTACAAAATCATATGTGATTTTGTAAGCATCAAAAATGACACGCGCGATTTTTTTCATGGACAAATCGTGGGAAAAGTCGCGGCTAATCATATATGATTTTGTACGTAAATCATATGTGATTTTGTACATGAAAAGTTTCATGTACAAAATGATTGGCTGAGAATTGTTCTCGCATTCTCATAAATAGTTACCGTCCTCGTATGAACCTCTTTCTATACGTATATATATACATATATACAGAGATATATATATATATACATACATATATATAGGCGGGTTCATGCGAGGACGGCGACAATTTACGAGAATGCGAGGACAATCCTCAGCCAATCATTTTGTACATGACTTTTTTCATGTATAAGATCATATGTGATTTTGTACTAGCATCAAAAATGACACGCGCGACTTTTGCTGCAGGAAAAGTCTCGGCTAATCATATATGAATTTGTATGTGAATCATATGTGATTTTGTGCATGAATCATATGTGATTTTGCACATGAAAAATTCCCATTTACAAAATGATTGGCTGAGTATTGTCCTCGCATTCTCGTAAATTGTTACCGTCCTCGCATGAACCTCTTTCTATATATATATATATATATATATATATACATATATATATATATCACTGAGTCTGAGTTCAGGGAATGTATGATAATTTTGAAAGTCCATTTGATACTCACTGAATAATGTTGGTCACTGAGAGGTGTTACTCTTCAGCGGTCAACACACCAAGTTCGCTGATTAACAGATTGAATCTAGTCTCATCAAGAGGCTTGGTGAAAAGGTCATCGAGTTGATATTTAGTGGGTACAAAATAAAGTACAATTTCACCATTCATAACATGATCTTTGATAAAGTGATATTTGATCTCAATATGCTTGGTTTTAGAGTGAAGTACTGGGTTATTTGCAATTGCAATAGCACTTGTACTGTCACGGTAAATAGGGATTTTTGAGAGCTTAACATCATAGTCACTGAGTTGGTTTCTCATCCAAAGGATTTGGGCACATCAACTTCCAGCGGCTACATATTCAGCTTCAACGATTGATTTGGACACTGAGTTTTGCTTTTTACTTGTCCAACTCACCAACTTTCCACCTAGAAGTTGACAACCTCCAGTTAAGGGTGCTCAAAAACCAGACCAACCCGATCAATCCAACCCAACCCGACGTAAAATAAATCAACCCGAAGCAACCCGATGTCTAATCGAGTAGTAAAAATTTCAAACCGAAGGTACTGGGTTGATATCGGGTTACGTTTATTTGACCCCAACCCAACCCGATCAACCCGATATCATTTTATTTTTTGAATATTAATATGATTGTTGAGTATTTATTAATATATATTAGACAATTACACCATCACGTACTCTTTTCATATATATATCTATATATATAGTTAATCTATTTTCCATCTCTATATACTTTCCTTTGTATACATGTCCATTAAATATGAATATATATATATATATAACATTGAGATGAATGTGATATACGTAAGATCTAAGAAATATGAATATGTTGTACCAAATGGTTGACGGTGAAAAAGAAATTATGAGAAGACTAGAGAAAACAAAATATTGAAGGTTAGGAGAATAATTTGTTGTACCAAAGTGTTAACCCGACCAACCCGATCAACCCGACTAACCCGCACGAGTTGGGTTGGGTTGGGTTGCACTTTGGTTTGGGTTGGGTTGGGTTGAGATTTTTCAAACCGAAGACATTGGGTTGGGTTGTTGAAATGCCTTCAACCCGATCAACCCATCCCGTGAGCACCCCTACCTCCAGTGGTACTCTTCCTTTCTATCTTGCATCCTGCAAAATCACTATCTGAATAACCGATTAGATCAAACTCTGAGCCTTTGGGATACCAAAGACCAAGATTTGGAGTTCCCTTCAAATATCTGAAAATTCACTTTACAGCGATCCGATGAGATTCCTTGGGTTCATCTTGATATCTAGCACAGAGACAAGTAGAGTACATAATATCAGGTCGATTTGTTGTAAGATACGGAAGTGAGCCTATCATTCCTCTATGGGCAGTGACATTAACTGGTTTCCCATCAGGGTCCTTGTTCAATGTCAGAGTTGGTGCCATAGGAGTTTTCATTAGAGAACTTTGAGTTAAATCAAACTTCTTCAGCATATCTTTAACATACTTATTCTTACATATGAATATGCCTTTCTCAGATTGCTTTATCTGAAGACCAAGAAAATATGTTAGTTCACCCATCATACTCATTTTATATATTTTTTTCATACGCTTAGCAAAACGAGTACAAAGTTTGAGTCTTATGGAACTAAAGATAATGCCATCGACATATACTTGAGCAAGAATGATATGACCTTTATGTTTTCTTAAAAAGAGGGTTTGGTCTATCTTTCCACGCACAAATTTTTCTTTTAAAATATATTTGGAAAGGGTATCATACCAAGCTCGGGAAGCTTGTTTTAACCCGTAAAGATATTTTTCAAGTTTAAAAATATAGACAGGGTGTTTAGGATCAAAAAAACCAGAGGGATGTTCAACATAAACTTCCTTATTCAGTTTACCATTTAGAAAAGCACTTTTAACATCCATTTGAAAAACTCTATAGTGTGTATGGGCAATATAGGCTAAGAAAAGTCTAATGGCTTCTAGTCTAGCAACAGAAGAAAAAGTTTCATCATAATCAATACCTTCTTCCTGTCTGTATCCCAGAGCAACAAGTCGAGCCTTGTTACGAGTTACATTGCCATTTTCATCTAGTTTATTATGAAAGACCCATTTGGTTCCTATAACAGTCTTACCATATGGACGAGGGACAAGATTCCAAAATTTGTTTCTATAATACTCAGTTAGTTCTTGCATGGCACTGGCCCAACTTGGATAAGTGATAGCTTCATCGATCTTTTTAGGTTCTGTTGAAGAAATAAAGTTTACAAAGTGACAAATATTACCCATACCCCGTCGGGTTTTAATACCTGTGCATGGATCACCGATAATCTGATCGATTGGGTGATTCCGAGTCCATCGCTGAGAAGGTAGTTGAGAAGATTCGTCAACAGATGATTCAGCAACTTGTTTAGGGAGAAATCTGATTAATAGGAGTGACGTTTATCCCTGAAGAGGAAGGCACATTACTATTACTAGTGGTGGGGATTAGGTTAGTACCTTCATCATCATTAGTTTCAGTGACAGGAGGTGTACTGAAATATGATTCAGGTTCCCGATAGTGAGACTTCATCTACCTATTCAGTTCCTCTTCGTTATCGGGACATGAATAGAATTTGTTGAGCAAGATTCATCATGCATGGTTTCTTCTACGTGTTGTCTTCTTTTATTGAAGACTCTGAATGCCTTAGATACTGAGAAGTACCCAAGAAAGATACCATCATCCGCCTTTGGATCGAATTTTCTTAAATGATCTCTGTCATTCAGGATGTAGCACTTACATCCGAAGATATGTAAGTAGCTTAGTGAGGGTTTTCTTCCATGAAAGAGTTCATAGGATGTCTTCTTAATCCGCTTGACTATCATTGATCGATTCTGAGTGAAACACGCAGTGTTAACTGCTTCAGCCTATAATTAAGTTGGTAAATGAGATTCGTTGAGCATTGAGCGAGCAGCTTCAATGATCGTTCGATTTCTTCTTTCAGCAACACCATTTTGCTGAGGAGTCCTCACTGATGAGAAATTATGATAAATTCCTTTTTCTTCAAAGAAGTTAACTAAGGTACTATTTTTGAATTCAGTGCCATGGTCACTTCTCATGGAGCGAACAGAGAGATTGTTTAGAACTTCCATTTTCTTGATAAAAGGGACGATTTCATCAGATGTATCACTCTTAGAACGAAGAAAGAATACCCAAGTGTACTGGAATATTCATCAACAATCACTAGAGTCTATTTATTTCCAGATATGGATTGGACGTTGACTGGTCCAAAGAGATCCATATGGAATAAGTGATAGGTGTGGTCACTGAGGAGACTTGCTTAGATCTGAAATTTGCTCTTGTTAATTTTCCTTTTTCACATGCTGAGCAAAGAGATTCTTTGCAAAAGTATGTTTAGGGAGTCCATTGACAAGTTCTTTTCTAGACAAATTATTGATCATCTTGAAGTTCAGATGAGAGAATCTCGTATGCCAAATCCAGTTTACATCAGAGGAGACCTTGGATAGAAAGCAAACATTCTCTGAATGAGTACTATTTATATTAATGATATATACGTTTTCTGATCGTTTTCTTTTTAAAGCAAGTTTGTCATTCTTATCAGTGACGGCACATCTTGTCTTTGTGAACAAAACTTCGAAATCTTTGTCACAGAGTTGACTAATGCTTAAGAGATTGTGCTTTGGTCCTTCAACATAAGCAACACGGTTGAACGAAAGTTGCTCCGTTGGTTAGAACACCATAATTTTTAGTGTATCCTTTGCCATTTCCACCAAAGGTCATTGAGGGACCTATTTCTTCCTTATATTCAGAGAGCAAAGATTTTCTGCAGTCATATGCCTAGAGCATCCACTATCGAGATACCATATACCTTTAGCACTCTACATAAGATAAGGGAACTAATTTTTCATAGTTAATCATAAAACTATGTGTCCTGCAGTGTTGGTAGAAATAACAGAATTTATAGCATTCTTGCTTACTAAAGAATTATCTTTAGTGGTCTTCTTCACCTTAGTTGTTTTACCAAGTTTAGTGGTTTTAGCTTTTACTAATTTCTCAGCTCGAGCTACTTTCTTACCATGAGATAGTTTCTCAGCTTTAGAAGCATTAGGACATTTATTTGCAATGTGGGTAGTCTCACCACAGTGATAGAATTTCCTATATTTGAAAACAGGTTTAGAACAAGAAACATGCAGCGAGGAGGTCAAAACAGTTTCAGGACCAGGGCCGAGAATTCCTTTCTCCATAGACCTAGGAGGAACCATAGGTATCTCGGGTTTAGATGGAGTGAGATCAATCTTGATCTGAGGAGTTGATCTCTGAATATATGCAGGGATTTTCTTCTTATATCTCAGAGGATGACTCACTGAAGGAACTAGAGGATTCTTCTTCAGTTTATAGAAATTCTTGTTTGTAGTCACCTTCCTTGAATCCTTGGTAAGAGGTATAGAAGGTCTTGACTCAGATGTAAAGGAACACTGAGTAAAGGGATCAGGGATAGAAGAAACAAACGTTCTGAATTTTAACATGGAACGATCATTGTCAGTTTCTTCTTGGTCAGAGGAATATCCTAGACCGCTTTTGACCTTTTTGGGTATCTGAGCATTTATGATCTCACGGACTTTATCTGAGGCTTTGCACCGTTCTTCAATGGTGGCTTTTTCAGCCTTGAGATCAACGATGGCTTGTTCGTGCTCAGTGATAGCTTGTTATTTCTCAATGCTTATAGTCTGATTTACAAAAATTGGTTCTTTAAAATCTTTTTCGATTTTAGTAAGTTCTTTGATTTTTAGATGGCAGTTTTTAAGTTGTTTAGATAGATCTGAGTTAATTTGTTCAGCCTTTGTTTTACCATTAAGAGCATTGTAGAGATCAACGGTCAAAGTGTCGAGAGCCGATAAGCTATCAAATTCAGGTATAGAGGAGTTTTCTAGAATAGGTACCTGAGTAGATGGAGATTCTGATGAAGAGCTATGAGAGGCTTCCTCAACTTATTCTATTCTAGCCAAAGACATATGAAGGCTATGTCTTCTTCATCTGACCCAGATTTTTCAGTGGTTTAAGACCATTCAACTTATTGATCCCAGTCGACTTCTTCAATGACAAGGACTTTGCCTTTTCCCTGGTTTTCTTCAGATTCCGATACTTTTCTTTTAACTTAGAATATTTTTAGTTTTAGATCTATCAGGGATCTGGGAGGTGGTTGGAGCAACAACCTTCTTGGATCTTCATTCACTAGCAAAGTGACCTTTGCGTTGACAGTTATAGCAGATCGCTGATGCTTTATCAGCAGGAGATATCTTTGACTTGTTAGAGTCAGTGATGGCAGGAGGTCTTCTGAAATTGCTTTTTCGGGAAAATCTTCTGAATTTATCAGTAAGAAGTGCCAAAGAATTGTTAAAGTCAGAAATATCAGCATCAGTGATAACTTCTGAGTTAGCTTGATCTAACTTAGTGATAGTTGTAATAGAAGATGATACAGTTCTAGAAGGTTCCATCTCTTAAGTCACTAAAGCCAAGGAAGTACTTTTGGCTGATTTAGTGTCTTTTAAAAGGTTTCTTTTTAAGGTTTGAGATTGCTCATGATTGAGCAATATTCCATACAAAGCACTTAAAGACAAAGTTTCAGTGTTCTTTGACAATATGAGACAAGTAGTAAATGTATCTCATTGTTCAGGAAGAGATTCTATGAACTTAGTCAGTACTTTTGAGCTAGAGTACTCTCGACCAACTGTTTTTAGATCTATGATCAAACAGTTGAATATCTGGTGGATCTGAGAAAGTGTTTCATTTTTCAGAAACATAAAACTTTCATATTGTCTCACCAAGTGGATTCGACAAGTAATATGAACCTCACTGGTTCCTTCATATTGAACACAAAGAATGTCTCACATGGCTTTAGAGGTCCTCATTTTCATGACCGAATGGTAAACATCATTTGGTAGAGACATTGCAATAATAGATCTAGCTTTTGAGTCAACAGCTAGCTCTTTCTTGTCTTCCTCACTCCATTAATGTGGAGCTTTGGGAATGCGTCTCTCAAGTATAGCAGGAGTAGTGCCAGTTGTAGGAACTGCAGGGACTAGGAGTGTTGGAACGAATGGTCCATTCTCTACATAGTAGGGGGGATCTTTGGATCTGACCCTTCTAGGAATAGAGTCATTACTTCCTTCCAGTCTAGGAAATTATCCTTGCTAAATCTAGGAGGTTTAGCTAAAGATCCATTGTCTATATAGCTCGTATTTGTATTAGCCATTTTAAAATAACAAGAAATAAGTTTTTTTAAGGATTTAAAGCAATATCCACTGCTCTGATACCACTTGTTGGTCCCAAAGGAGTCTACCAGTGTTTATAAGTATAGAAACAGCTTGTAGAAGGGGGGGGGGGTTGAATACAAACACAACTTTTAGGGTTTTTAAATTAGTTTATATTAATAAACAAATTTACAGTTGTAAGCGGAATAAGAACAAGTAGTTAAACCTATTCTATTACAACTTTAGAATTCACTAAGTAATTGATGCACAAGAAAAGATTAGAAATAAGATCAGAGATCTAAGAAAAGATATGAGCATGCATAAAGATGAAGAAGACATTTTCATCTATTTAGACTCGTTGCATTTAATGCAACTCAGAAGGTACATGTCACGTGTCAAGAATATTGGAAACTTGTCCTTTGTTCATAAATCAACAATGATTTTGGCCGAATATGAACAATAGCCTAATCAGAGTTGGTAAGGACATAGGGGACAGTCCGTACGTGCTTTTTGACAAGGCATGGGGGTTTCACATTTGTGCATCGAGGATAAGATCAACTTTGATCCTGCTGAGTAGGCCCAACATTGATCACTAATATTGAGTCTTCAAAAATGAAGTTTTCATGTATCACTGAGGCATACTCAAGATCTCACACTTCTGTCAAATGGACGTTGCTATCACTGAACCGCTTTAGATCATGAGTTGTTCATCTCTTTCTTCAGCTAGGTCTTCGACTATCACTGAATGGTCTTTGGTGAGTGGTGTTCTTCACATCTTCAGAGACTAGGTGACGTTCCTGATTTTCAAGCGATCACTGAGTGCAGTCAATGTATGCTATTAGTGAATATGAACAGTAACATAGACTTGGGATTTTCACTAAGTATGTAGAGAAATCATATTCAAATCACTGAAAGGAGTTTGAATCAACGTAAACACTCTAAACAAATTATTACCAGTACGATAACGAAATAAGTCAAGAAGTTGTTTTTATAAGCAATCCCAAACACCCCCTAAACAAAATAACCCTAATCTAAGCAAAACAAAACAAAATAACTCTAAACCAAACTAAACTAAACTAAACTAAATAACCCTAACTAAACAAAACAAAACAAAAAAAACCTAACTTAAAGTCTAAATTAAACTACACATTATTTGGAACTAAACTAAATTAAACAAGAAACATTAAATAAAACAAATTATAAACCAAAATTCAGAATTTACCAAACTAAAGTGAGATACTGAGATGCCCTTTAGCCTGTAGGCCTGTTAAGTCTATTATTATTTAATTGTGACAAAATAAGGAAAAGATATGCTTGATTGTAAAAGGAAGTTTATAATTCCTTAAACTCTTTGTTTCCTTAATTAGCTTAGACCTAGCAATATAAATAGGACATTAGGGTTTTCCTTTGTGCTTGTCGATTCATATTAGAGAGAGAGAGAGCTTAATCTGGTTTTACATTGTAATCGATCATACGTTTAAGAGATATATGACTACGTAAGTTCTTTAACATCTTTATTGTCATATTACCTTTGCTATTAACATCTACTTGTCATTGTGCTTGTTTATCTGGGATCTACAAGTGGTATCAGAGCCTAAGATCAAGAGTTTTTACGATTTTCTGAGAAAACCACGAAACAGAAGGTATTTTTTTCGATTTCTGCAAATTCTGCTGTTCATTGAATTTTTGTCGAGTCCTACTGTTTCATGCTTTACCCCGATAAAACATCATACTGATTATTGTCAACTACCTCATATCTGCTCAATTAATTTTTATCTATCATTATATAAGTTTCTATGTGTTCTTATCGATTGAGTTTATCTGCGTTTTTCTCGATTTAAAGGTTATTCTGCTTGTTGAATTTGTCTCGAATCTATCTTGTGTTGATTAAATTTTTATCGATTCAACTGCTTAAAACTTGTTTTTTTATCGACTCCTAGATAAAATATTTAAATCTGTTTAGTTAAAATTACTTTAGTCTATTTTCTTTACTTTTGAATCTCTTTACATAAGAAAACTTAGGAACTTGTGACTCCTGCAGCTTTTCTTACTAAAGAATTCCTTAGTAAAATCATAAACTTTTGTAATCTTGATTTATTTTTGTAATTGAACAAATAAGAAACTCAAAAACCCAGACAGTCTTGTCCATAAAAATACTAGTTCTTTTTAGTCAAGAACCCTGTGTTTTTGTTTTCTGGTTTATCAATCAGAAAACTCATAATTAAAGTATTTGATTTTTAGTCGAGTCCTATTGAATCGAGAAGAAGTTTGATCGAGTGGTCAGTATTCGATAAAATTTTTAATCAAAATCTTTATCTGATATTATCGAGCCAATTTCATTCGACAATAATTTTTATCGAACATCTCTCACTCGATAATACTTTATATCAAGCCAAATCTCAATCGACATCTTTTATTATCGAGCTTGTGTCACTCGATAACATTTTTTTTTCTCGAGTATTTTCCACCCGATAACATTCCTTAGACTTTCTGACCCATATTGATAAAAAAATTTATCGATTCCCTTTGTCTATCGAGAAAAACCTACTGTTTCACGAGACAACTCAGAAATTTTAAAAACTCAACGATCGAGGTCCACCCAAAAGTACAATGACTACCCGTGAGGCTATGGCTATTGGATCAGACACCAAACCTCCGATTCTCTTTCCGGGCGAATATTCTCAATGGAAGGATAGATTCCTTGACTTCATTGAACGCAATGACTATGCCGATGACATCATGCGTTCAATCAAGGAAGGTCCTCCTTCAACTTTCTACCAGACTTTTCCCGCCATGCCAAACAACGAACCTCCTACTCCCGCACGAAGGGAAGTTAAACTCAAAAGTAACTGGGATGCAAACGAGAAGAAGATCATGAAAGGTGACCAACTTGCCCATTCTTATCTACTGATGAGCCTCCCGAATGATATTTATATGAGCATTGATAGCCACAAGAAAACGGCTAAAGAAATGTGGGAGGTCATCGAAAAGTTCATGCTTGGAACAAAGATTGGCACGCAACTCAAAATCACGAACTGCATCTCTCAATATGAGGAATTTAAAGCAAAAGACGGAGAGAGTCTTACGAATACGTATACCCGTTTTGTTCAATTAATAAACGAGCTAAGCAAGAATCAAATTCGTAAGACCAAGATCGAGAATAATGTTAAATTTGTTAGCAATCTTCAACCGGAATGGCGCCGGTTTGCTAATCAAATCAAACACAACAAATATCTGGCTGATCTTGATCTTCATGAAGTCTATGAAACCCTCCAACAAGATGAAGAGGAGGTTCTTGAACTGATGGGGTTAAATACAAAGAAAAACCCGGATCCAATCGCCTTGATGGCAAAAGACTCCTCCTCCACTCCTCAAGAGATGTTTCCCGATCTGGAAGATGACGAATTTGACTATGATCCCGAAATTGCCAAACTTCAACATCAACTGGCCTTCCTCACAAGATCTTTTCAACAAAAGTTCTCACGACGCTCAAACCCAAATCAACAAAGGTATGCCATGGGAACTAAAAACCATGAGCGAAAGGCCCTGTTTGAACCAAAGCCGAAGAGAGAAGAACCACGCTCGACACCCAAGCCTGAAGACAAGTTCAAGGGTGAGATGAGCCTGTGCTATAATTGTGGCAAACCTGGTCACTATGCAAGAGAATGTAACCAATCGTGGAAGGATTCCAACTACTTCACATACAAACTGATGTTGGCTAAGCAAAAAGAGGCCGGTAAGGTTCTTCTTGCCGAAGATGAACAATGGCTTAATCAAGATGATGAAGACGACATGGAAAGGGATACTCAAGCTCACTTCAGCTTGATGGCTTACACTGATGACAATACCTCTCACGCTTCCGAATACACGCCCGAGGTAAGCCCTTCTGATTATGATTATTTTGTATCTCAAATGCATGATTTAATGTGTAAATTAAAAGAATTACAATCTAAATTGAAAACCGAAAAACTCTTGGTTTCCAGTTTAGAAGCACGATTAGAAAATAATCATAATCAATTGCTTCTTACGCAAACCGACCTTGTTAGCTCTCAAAATATAACCCACAATCTCGAAACGGAGAAAACGATTTTAAAAGAAGAAAATGATCTTTTTAAACAACAAATATCTGATCTCACTCTTCAACTTCACACATCTAGGAGTGAGGATGCCGCATTTTCATCAAAGTTTGACTTTGTCAGTTTTCAAAGAAAAGATTTATTAGAAAAACTCAAGATTTAGAATTAAAACTTTACAAGCTTGGTCAAACTGAACACACTATTCACTTAAATGCTCCGAAAGATTTAAGTTCTAAAGCCGGGTTAGGTTTTGAAAACCCAAAACACTTAGAAAAGGAAATCTATAATACTCCGACAATTTATAAATTCGAATATCTGAACCTTGGTCCAGATTACCAAATTCAATTTATGAAGTCGGACCCTAGTGTCGAGGAAAGAGAAGATTGGAAGAGACAAACAAAAATTTTTATCAAATACCTTTCTGCTATCCTCAAATAGTAGAAGAGGAATCTTCAAGAGAATCTCTTCCAAACAACTACTTTCCTTCATACTCTGCCGAAGAACTTCAACAAAAGATTCCTGAATGTAAACCATACATTCCCACTCTATTCTTAGAAAAGAAAATTATTCAACTCGAACGACTGTTGGAAACTGAACGTTCTTTGGCGGAAAAGGAAAATGAATCATTTTTATCTAAAATACAACAACTTGAGAACGAGACTTTACAATTAAACAAAAATATGAAAATGATACTATTTCAAACATTTCAACTTGTAAAGCCTTTTTCAGCAATTATTTAGATAATTGCGAAGAGTTGTTTAAAATGGACCCAAATTACAATCCTCCAAAATAAAAATGTTCCTATTCCGACGAGCAAATCAATGATGAATTAGATGCTCTTTCTAACCAATCTTCACTTAAATCGGACGAGTATTTAAATGACATATGTGATGAATTTGACTTCAATCCTGTACTTCCAAATCACACGGAGTTTTTAGACAAAGGCAAACAACCAATGGAATCGGTTTCAATTCCTACGGAACCAACGGAGTGTTCCACAAGTCAAAATCAACGCACTCCTAAACAAACAAAAACCAATCATGTCTTCCAAAATCATACTAACCATGCTCCTTTCAATGTTTCAGCGGTTCATACTTTAGACAACAAACATGTTTGGGTCAAAAAGGGCACGCATACTACAAAGCAAACACCCCGCAAAGAAGACAAGTTTTTACATTCAAATGTCAAAAGAAACAATTCTAGTTTTCGATTTCCTTATCAAATTCATTCCTTTAGACATTTAATTAAATTTTCTCGTAATAAAATTTGTTGTTCCAATTGCGGTGTGGATGATTTTGTACGTAAACCTCCTATTGATTATGGTTATGGTTATTTTCCTGACATGCATAATTCATTTAATTGCAAGTTTTATCATTCAACACCTGTTTCTAAATGGGGTCCGAGAAATCAAATGACTAACGCCCATAAGTCTCACCATAAGTGGGTACCCAAGGGTGCTAAGTCAACTAACCCTAATGGACCCATTTACAAATGGGTATCTAAATCTGCCTGATTTTGTGCAGATCGGTCATGTGTGGTACTTAGATTCCGGATGCTCCAAACACATGACCGGACAAAAGGTGCTGCTTGCCAATTACACTGAAAAGAAGGGCGGATTCGTCAAATTTAGCAACAATCACTTGGCACCGATTAAAGGATATGGTGATATCATTCAAAACAACATCACCATTTCCGACGTTTCTTATGTTCAAGGTCTGAGTCACAACCTGTTGAGCATTGGCAAATTCTATGACAAGCAACTCGAGGTAAATTTTAGACCCCAACGATGTTGTGTTCGCACATTTGATGGAAAGGAGCTACTAACCGCATGCGCAAGTCAAATCTCTACACGATCGATCTTTCCCAAGTGAACGCACCCTCAAGTGTTTGTCTGCTTTCAAATGTTTCTAGTCCGAAGACATGGTTATGGCATCGACGTTTATCTCACTTAAACTTCAAGAACATCAATCGTCTTTCCATTCAAGGGCTAGTAACTGGTCTTCCAGTAGTTAAATTCGACAAACCGAATCTCTGCGACGCATGCGAGATGGGAAAGATGAAGAAGGTCTCTCACAAACCCAAGTTAGTTCACAACACAACTCGACCTCTTCAACTCATTCATACGGACTTGTACGGCCCGATGCGGACTCAAAGCATACATGGTAAGAAGTATGTTCTAGTGATGGTGGATGATTTCTCTCGTTTCACATGGGTAAAGTTTCTTCAATCAAAGGATGAAACCCCCGATACCATCATCACGTTTCTTAAATCCATCCAAGTTAAGCTAGAACTTACTGCCCAGAGCATCCGCACCGATAATGGAACTGAATTCAAAAACCGTTTCCTTGACGGTTATCTCGAATCAGTTGGTATAACCCACATGTTCTCTGCGGCTCGCACTCTGCAACAAAATGGTGTTGTTGAATGCCGAAATCGAACTCAAGTTGAAGCAGCTCGCACTATGCTTACTTACTCCAAGCTTCCTCTCCACCTTTGGGCCGAAGCTATCAACACTGCATGCTACACTCAAAACCGCTCTATCATCAACAAACGCTTCAACAAGACACCTTATCACTTGGTCTACATTCGCGTTCCTTCCATCGAGCATCTTCAAACGTTTGGCACTCGTTGCTTCGTACTCAATGAAAAAGAAGATCGCGGGAAACTCAAGCCGAAAGCCGATGAAGCTTACTTTCTCGGATACTCACCAAACGCGTCATCCTATCGGGTCTACATAAAACACGCACGTTGCGTCACTGAAAGCGTTAACGTTCAATTCGATCCAAACGCCGAAATGGCTCCTGAACACGACAGTTCTGGACCCGCACTAACCGGCATATTAGCTTCCGATCATATTCGTTCGGAACCTGCTCCCAACCCCGCTGAACCTCCAATGTCCAAAACCGCTATGTCGAATCTGGATGACTTATTCGAGTACTTCTACTCGGATTACTTTGGACCATCCACTGATACTTCTCTCCAGATTCCCCCGCCTACCTTGGAGATTGCCGAGACCACGAATCTTTCTGGACCACCAATTACAACGGAAACCGTTTCAATTGCTGCATCTCCAAGCACATCGTCAACTGCTCCTCCAAATCAAACCGTTTCAACGGATGCTCCTCTCGTTCCACCTGAACCTCAACCGGCTGTTCAACCAAATCCTGCGGAACCGACATCCTCTCCCCCACCATCAACTTCGGCCCCAAAGGATGTCACAAGTGCTACAAGATCCTCTGCCTTGGCTCCAACCTTCGAATCACTTCAAGATCTTCCGCTAGGCTCATATGAAGATGAAACCCCGGATCCAAATGCATTTCAACCGCTTCCTCATACAACCAAATGGACCCGTTCTCATCCAGTTGATCAGATAATTGGCGATCCAACCAGACCAGTCACTACACGAGCCGCCTCGGCCAACGATTGTATGTTCTCTTCGTTCATAAGCAAGATTGAACCCACATCCATTCACGAGGCAACGAATGATTCTGATTGGATTGTGGCAATGCAAGAGGAACTCAATCAATTTGAAAGCTTGAAAGTTTGGCGCCTTGTTCCCCGTCCTCGAAACAAAACCATTATCGGCACGAAATGGATATTCAAGAACAAGCAAGATGAAGATGGAGTCGTTATACTCAACAAAGCTAGACTTGTCGCAAAAGGATACCGCCAACAAGAAGGTATTGACTACGACGAAACATTTGCACCCTCGCCCGCATTGAAGCAATCCGCATGTTCTTGGCCTACGCGGCACACAAGAACTTTGTGGTTTTCCAAATGGACGTCAAGACGGCCTTCTTAAATGGTGTTCTGCGTCAAGAAGTCTATGTTTCTCAGCCCGACGGGTTTGTCGACTCCTCCAAACCGTCTCATGTATACATTCTGTACAAGGCTCTGTATGGCTTGAAGCAAGCCCCTCGCGCAAGGTACGATAGTTTGTCTACCTATTTAGTGAAGAACGGATACTCCAAAGGTAAGATCGGTCCAACTCTTTTCATCAAAAAGGACAAAGGTGACATTATGCTCATACAATGGAAGGTTTTAGCCCTAATTTTAGTGTTGAAAGTGTAAAAAGGAAAATCTGTGATTCAAGTATGGAAGATCAGAGACCGTTCAGAACAAGAGACTTCAGAAGTCTGGAGTGAAGACTTCAGAAGTCTAAAGGTCAGAAGACCACAGAAGCTTCTGTATGAATAGACAGAGCTTCTGTCTGGTTGCTCTCTCATCATAGTCCGATAACTCAGAAAAAACGATTTCATCATTTACACGTGGAGCCTTTATATTGGAGGATGCTTTAACAGTGACACATTCTTTCACGTGTTAAATGACATGGATAACCGTCTAACAAGATTTGTTAGTGATTCCTTGTGACGTGTCTTTTTGTAATAGGCTAGTCATTTGACTTTCCTTATTTTAGGCTATAAATAGGAATTCCCTTCCCCATTTGTAATTGTGAATGTGAGATTGTTTCCTTGAAACTCTCCATCTCCAAATACCCTCATCATTCCAAATCATGTAAGATATATGATCACGATTAATCATATGACTATGCTTTTATCTTCATATTGTTCTTCATTTTGATTAATCGTTCTTCCATTTATAAACTGTTTGATCTATAATTGCTTCCCCTTTACATATTATGTTTAGATCATTGATTCAATATGAGATCTGGGTTCCCACAATTGGTATCAGAGCCTATTGATTTTCTCAAATCAAACGATCCAATCTGTTGATTTTATCTCATTGAATCCAGTTTATTTCATCTCATTTTTAGATCTATAATATTCATCTTTTTATACTTTGTTTTCGAATTGTTCTCGAAGATATCATTCAAATCTATGTTTGAATTTATTTATATTCAAATTCAGTTTTGATTTCATTTAAATTCGATTCTACAAAGTTATTCTCATTAGATCTGAAATGCGGATGGTTGTTGGGAAGAAAATTCATTGCCAATTGGGTAAAAAATTGATTATGTACACAAGGTGTTTGATAAAATGTTTATGAGAGACTTGGTTTCTTAAAATAGAGTCATGAAGAGTTATTTTCAATGTCAAGAACCAATGTTTGGAAATCAATGCTTGTCTTGTGATTTGGTTATGCAAACCTATATTCAATTTTTGTGGCATTGAATAAAAATCAGGATGCTGACAGATTTGCGTTGCTGTGCTATATCGATCATACCTCTCTCATAACACCACCAATTCAAGCGATTCAAAAGGCTTTGGATAGAAAACAGAAGGATCTACAAGTTTCGTATTTTGAGTTTTTAGTGATTCGATCTATAGAAGGCCCAGTAAATCGTTGAAGTTGAAGGTAGTGTGTTGAAGCAAAGCTGTTACGCATCGAGTTAGATCTGCTTCTTGTCAGAAGGACCACAGCTTCTGGACAAAAGGACCAGAGGTTTTGGACTAGAGGCATCCAGAGACTTCTGGAATTACGGACCAGAGCTTCTGGATTATTACATGCCTTAGCCCAAAAGACTCGCATAATCAGAAGTTACATGTTAAACCAGAAGCTGCTGGACAGATCTACGCGACTGTACAGAAACGATCATATCTCATTCGTCTGAGCTCCAAAAAAGGTGAATTCAATTTCTGTGGAAAGCTAACACACTGAGCTACAATGTTTATGTTTTGAGTTTTCCCATACTCCAAATATTTCATGACCAGAAGCAGCGAAGAAGTCAGTGTAATGGTGCTGGACAGAAACTTTCTTTGCTAATTTTATATCTTATAGTTTGATGAGTGGTATTGTGGCTTGTTCTATATCACGTCAAACTTCAGAATTCTTTTCGTTGAAGTTTAAATTAGCCACGGCTTCAGCTCATCTCAGTTCTAGACCCGCTCTTAACCAGTATTGCTTCTAAACATCAAAGAACCAAGAAGCACAATTCAGAACCAGCACTTCATCAGAGATTTCTTCTTTCAACCAGAGATAGGCTGTTGAAATCCTGTCCATGATCAAGAACTACCGAGCATAATTTTCATCCTTTGATCTCACATTGGGACTCTCAAAATTAATCTTGGTGGTTTCGAGTTCTATTTTTGGAACGGCTATTTCTGGTTGATATTATTTTGGGCTCCTCGATTATGGAAGATTACTTGAACAAGCTCTTGTGCTGAATGTCCACTCAACTCATGGTTTACAGACAGATTCTTTGTTATTAGACTGATTCTGCACGGTATTGTCATGCAACTCACACTTTATCTGTCCACGTTTGGATGAATCAATATCCTATGGGGTTGGCTGAGATTCTGAGGCTAACAGTTGTGTTGAGTTTTACAAGTTAAAGCTGTTTTTGGTGCAATCAGTGGTGTTTATGGCACATTGAATCTGATTTTAAGTTGAGAATGAAGAAAAAGAGCATCGTGTTGAGGGGGAGCTTGAAATACTCTTTCAGTCCATACTGTCCTCTAAAGATTCCATGCCTTGAATATCAGAAGAAGCAATCTTTTTCATCCAGAGCTTCTGGTTGCACACCCAGAGCTTCTGGATAAGCTTCTTATGGTCAGAGCTTCTTTTTGATCCACATACAGAGAATATCTTGGACTCGAATAAAATCATGTGCATATATTTGGAATGGGGTTACTACATGAAGGGGGAGCTACATGTTTATCTAAGGGGATCTCCAAGCTTTCAAAGCTCGATGGGAAGACGACCAATCACTTTCAATGGTTTTTCCTTTTATTGTTTTGCTTTTAACACTTGGGGGGAGATTGTTAGCCCTAATTTTAGTGTTGAAAGTGTAAAAAGGAAAACCTGTGATTCAAGTATGGAAGATCAGAGATCGTTCAGAAGAAGAGATCGTTCAGAAGAAGAGACTTCAGAAGTCTGGAGTGAAGACTTCAGAAGTCTGAAGGTCAGAAGACCACAGAAGCTTCTGTATGAATAGACAGAGCTTTTGTCTGGTTGCTCTTCTCATCATATCCGATAACTCAGCAAGGAACGATTTCATCATTTACACGTGGAGCCTTTATATTGGAGGATGCTTTAACAGTGACACATTCTTTCACGTGTTAAATGACATGGATAACCGTCTAACAAGATTTGTTAGTGATTCCTTGTGACGTGTCTTATTATAATAGGCTAGTCATTTGACTTTCCTTATTTTAGGCTATAAATAGGAATTCCCTTCCCCATTTGTAATTGTGAATGTGAGATTGTTTCCTTGAAACTCTCCATCTCCAAATACCCTCATCATTCCAAATCATGGAAGATATATGATCACGATTAATCATATGACTACGCTTTTATCTTCATATTGTTCTTCATTTTGATTAATCGTTCTTCCATTTATAAACTGTTTGATCTATAATTGCTTCCGCTTTACATATTTTTTTTAGATCATTGATTCAATATGAGATCTGGGTTCCTACAAAAGGCCTGAATGTTGTTATACTCATTCAGTGCTTGAGCTCTTCTGTTCTTCTTCATATTTGAACCACCTTCAAGTTAATTTGCTAGCTGATCTCGTAGTTCTTTAGCTGAGGCACACTGATCCAGAGATTGAAAGATGTCATTCAGAAGTGCCATAATGAGAAGTCTCTTCGCCCTTTGATCAACCCCGTTCTTCTTTTTGTCATCTTCATTCCAGTCCTTTCTTTCTTTAGGGACCTACCTGGCTGGAATTTCTTCAGTAGTGGCAGTTGCAGGTACCCTGGGAACGGTGGTAACCGGAATAAAGGGACCATTTAGTACCGAAGCATATAGATCAAGATCTAGACCTTCAAATAAGTTGATCATGCGAATTTTCCACTGGGGATATTCATCTCTAAATAGAATAGGAGGTTTTGTGAGAGAACCGGAGGTATACATGGCATTTACATTAGGATTTGCCATTTTTGAGAAAAACAGGGTATGATGATTTTGAGAGAAGATGAAAGGTTTAATAACGATTTCTATTAACTTGAACATGAATTTTCTTGTCGATGAATAACGAAACTCATATTTTAGCTAGAAATACCCTGAATATGAGAAATATTGTGTAAGAACAACAAAAACTCGTAAAACATGGTAGAATTGAACACAATAGCTTAAAATTGAAACAATTCTAATTGAGTGGTGATTTCTCCATACTGGATTAGATCAAATAATCAATAAATTGATTAGTTGGCTCTGATACCAATTATTGGACCCTAGATCCCTCAAATACTTAAATACAGTTTATTAATGTACGAATAATAAGAGTAGAAAGCGGAAGCAATTTAATCAACAGTAATATAGAATTGTCTTAGTCCCAAGGGAGTCTACAAGAGTTCAAGTATATAGAAACAGTTTGTAGAAGGGGGGGTTGAATATAAACACACAGATTTTTAGTTTTTAAATTAGTTTATATTGAATAAACAAATTTACAGTTATAAGCGGAATTAGAACAAGTAAGAAACCTATTCTATTGTAACTTAAGAAATCACACAGTTTGATGCACAAGGAAATGAGAAAGAAAAGAGGCAGTGGTTTGAGAAATAGAAACTAGCATACATATAGATGAAGAAGGGATCTTCATCTATTTATACTTGTTTGCAATTAATGCAAGACAAAAGGTATGTACCACGTGTCAAGCCTTTATTTGAATCTTGTCCTTTGTTCAACAGCAACCATGCTTTTGGCCGCTTGTGAACAATACCATATCAGATATGATGGGGACATAAGAGACAATTTGTACGTCCTTCTCTGACATAGTATAAGGTTTGACTTTTGTGCATTGAAGATAAGATCAACATTGATTCTTGCTTTAGACTTCACTTGATCGCTGAACTTAAAACTTCAAGGATGAACTTTCAGAGTATCGCTGAGGTCTTGCAAGACATCACACTTCTATCTAGTCAATCTTTTGCTATCACTGAACCGCTTCAGATCACGAGCTGATTATCTTTATCTTCAGCTTGGTCTTCGACTTTTGCTGAATAATCTTGTGGTGTGAATGTTGTTCTTCAGATCTTCAAAGATAATATTTAGGTTCCTGAGTTTCAGCGATCGATGAGTGCAATCAGCGTGTGCTATCGCTGAATTTGAACTTAAACTTATAAATGGAATATTCACTAAGTATACAAAGGAATCATATTCAAATCACTGAGGAGAGTTATGATCAACAATCTCCCCCTATTTGATTATGATTAAGCAACATAGGAAATTTGCTTGAAAGGATTAGTAGGGACTTAAAAATATTAAAGTAAAATTCCTAAGTACTAATCTGTGAGACATTTTTCAGCTAGTCTACTTTTATAATTGAGATCTGATCATCCCTCGATAGGCAGTGAGATTGACGGGTTTCCCATTTGGGTTCTTATTCAAAGTCAGAGGAGGTGCCATAGGAGTCTTCATCGCTGAGCATTGATTCATATCAAATTTGTTCAGCATGTCCTTAACATATTTACTTTGACAAATAAAAATTCCTTTGTCAGATTGCTTAATCTGCACACCTAGAAAATATGTTAGTTCACCCATCATACTCATTTTGTATTCTTTCTTCATTCTTTTAGCAAAACGAGTGCATAGTTTGAGTCTTGTGGAACCAAATCTAATATCATCAACATATATTTGAGCAAGAATAGTATAACCTTTATATTTCCTTAAAAATAGAGTTTGATCAATTTTTCCACGAACAAATTTTTCTTTAAGAATGTATTTTGAAAGAGTATCATACCAAGCTCTGGGAGCTTGTTTTAGCCCGTAAAGAGCTTTTTGAAGTTTGAAAACATAACCAAGATGGTTTGGGTCAGTGAACCCAGGAGGTTGTTCAACATAAACTTCCTCACTGAGTTTACCATTTAGAAAAACACTTTTTACATCCATTTGAAAAACTTTGAAGTCTTTATGGGCAGCATAGGCTAAGAAAAGTCTTATGGCTTCTAATCTAGCAACAGTATCGAAGGTCTCATCATAGTCAATACCTTCTTCATGTTTGTATCCCTGAGCAACATGTCTAGCCTTATTACGGATAATAGTGCCATTTTCATCTAGTTTATTTCGGAAAACCCATTTGGTTCCAATCACTATTTTACCAGGTGGACGAGGAACAAGATTCCAGACTTTGTTTCTACGAAACTCAGTTAGTTCTTCTTGCATGGCAGAGACCCAGCTAGGATCAGAGATAGCTTGATCTATCTTCTTAGGTTCAGAAAGAGAAATAAAATTAACATAGAGACAGATATTACATGTACCTTTACGAGTCTTGACACCTGCATTTGGATCACCAATAATTTGATTTATTGGATGATTAGCAATCCATCGCTAAGCTGGTGGTTGAGGAGATTGATCAACAATTGATTCAGCGACTTGTTCTCTTTCAGGGATAACGTTGGTTGTTTCAGCAACCGGTGCTTCATTATTTAATATCAAATCTGGAGATGACTCAGAGGATTGATCAACAGAACATGAAGCTTGGTTATTCACTGAGGAAATTCCGAATGAGGTATCAGAGGGAGGAATTTGATTGAGAGGAGTGATGTTAATCCCTGATGATGATGGATCGTTGCTTGAGGTAGGAAGATCAGGGATTTCATCATCATTATTTTCAGCATTAGGTTGACTGCTGAAATAAGTTTCAGGTTCCCCATAATGAGATTTCATCCATTCATTCAATTCCTCATCTTCTTCAGGGATAGGAGTAGAATTTGTTGAACGAGATTCATCAAATTTGACGTGTATGGATTCTTCAACGTGTTGCCTTCTTGTGTTGAAGATTCTGAAAGACTTGGATACAGAAGAGTATCCAAGAAATATCCCATCATCAGCTTTTGGATCAAATTTACCTAAATGATCTCTATCATTCAGAATGTAGCATCAACATCCAAAAATGTGTAGATATTTCAGAGTGGGTTTTCTTCCATGAAATAATTCATAAGATGTCTTCTTGAATCGCTTCACTATCAGGGATCGATTCTGAGTAAAGTGCGTCGTATTGACTGCTTCTGCCCAGAATTGAGTAGGTAGATGCGATTCGCTGAGCATTGAGCGAGCTGCTTCAATGATCGTTCGATTTCTTCTTTCAGCAACACCGTTTTGTTGAGGAGTTCTCACTGATGAGAAGTTGTGAGTGATTCCTTTTTCTTCAAAGAAGTTAATCAAGGTACTGTTTTTGAATTCAGTGCCATGATCACTTCTCCTGGAACAAACAGTGAGATTGTTCAGGACTTCCATTCTTTTGATAAAAGCAATAATTACATCAGGCGTATCCCTTTTGGATCGAAGAAAGAATACCAATGTATATCTGGAATATTCATCAACTATCACAAGAGTGTACTTCTTTCAAGATAGAGATTGGACATTGACAGCTCCAAATAGATCCATATGGAGAAGCTGAAGAGGTGAGGTCACTGAGGAAACTTGCTTAGATCTGAAAGAGGCTTTTGTCAGTTTTCTCTTTTCACACGCTAAACAAAGAGATTCCTTTGTAAAGGTATGGTTAGGGAGAACCCTGACAAGTTCTTTTTGAGATAATTCATTGATCATCTTAAAGTTTAGATGAGAGAGTCTTTTGTGCCATAACCAGTTTATATCGGAGGAAGCTCTGGAGATGAAGCACATGTTCTCAAAGTGAGAACTATTCATGTTAATGACATACACATTCTCTACTCTTTTGCCTATTAAGGAAAGTTTGTCATTAGAGTCGGTGACAACACATCTGTTCTTTAGGAATAGAACTTTGAAATCTTTGTCACATAGTTGACTAACGCTCAATAAGTTGTGCTTTAGTCCTTCAACATAAGCAACTCGGCTGAATGAAGTTGCTCTATTGGATAGAATTCCATAACCTTTAGTGTAACCTTTGCCATTTCCACCGAAGGTCACTGAGGGACCAGCTTCTTCCTTGTATTCAGAGAGTAGAGATTTTCTGCCAGTCATGTGCCTTGAGCATTCGCTATCGAGATACCAGATACCTTTAGCACTCTGCATACACCAAAAAAGATTATTTTTTTTATAGGTACCCATATTACTATGGGTCCTGCTGTGTTAGTGGAAGGAGTGGCGGATGAGCTACTAGCTGAAGAAATTTCTACAGTGGATATCTTCATCTTGGAAGTTTTACCAATCTTGGTGGATTATACTCTCGCTGATTTATCAGCTTGAGCTACTTTCTTTCCATGAGCTAATTTCTCAGCTTTGGTAGCATTAGGACATTTGCTGGCAATGTGGGTAGTTTCACCATAGTGATAGCATTTCCTATATTTATAAACAGGTTTGGAATTGAAAGAGTTCAGATAGCAGAAAGAAACATTTTCAGGAGCAGAACCAAGAATTCCTTTGTCTAATGTCCTTGGGGGTATAACAATGTTTTCAGGGACAAGTGTGGGGTCGATCTTAATTCTGGGTGTTGATCTCTGAATAGATCCAGGGATTTTCTTCCCAGTTTTAGGATGACTCACTAAAGGAGCAGAGGATTTCTTTTTCTGTTTCTGAAAGTTTTTTATTGTAGGAACGTGGTCAAGAAATTTGTTCTTGAGCATTTTCTTAGAATCATTAGATTTAGAGATAGGCAGCTTCTCATTCAAATGAGGTTTCTGAGAAGAAGGATCAGGGATTGAGGAACCAAACATTCTGAATTTTAACATGGAACGATCATTCTCTAATTCTTCTTTGTCGGGATTATATCCTAACCCACTTTTGACCTTCATAGGGATCTGGGCATTGATGATCTCGCTGACTTTATCTGAAGCCTTGCACCATCCTTCGATGGTAGCTTTTTCAGCCTTGAGATCAGTGATAGCCTTTTCCCTTTCAGTGATAGCTTGTTGTCTTTCAATGTTTATTGTTTGATTTACAAAGACTTGATCTTTGTAAGGTCTTTGATTTTTAAATGAAATTTTTTAAGTTGTTCAGATAGATCAGTATTGATTTGTTCAGCTTTGATCTTTCCATTTAAAGCATTGTAAAAATCAACAGTCATAGCATCGAGAGCTGACAGGTTATCATTTTCAGGTATAGAGGAGTTTGTAGGAATGTTTACCTGAGTTGAAGGAGGCTCTAAGGATGATGTTTCAGAAACTTCTTCCGCCTCCTCGATTCTGGCCATTAGGCAGAGGAAGGCCAGATCTTCTTCATCGGAGCCTGACTCATCAGAGGTTTTGGCCCAATCATCTTCTTGATCCCAATTAACTTCTTCAGCAATTAGACCTTTGCCTTTTTGCTATTTCCTTTTCAGATCTCTGTATTTATTCTTTAACTTAGAATATTTTTTCTTTTTATCAGAGTTCCGAGAGGTGGTGGGTGCAGCTACATTCTTAGATCTGCACTCACTTGCAAAGTGACCTTTTCCCTGACAATTGTAGCATATTGCAGATGCTTTTTTAGCCGGCAGAGTTTTTGACTTATCAGATTCAGCGATAGCAAGAGTTTTTCGAAAGTTGCTCTTTCTAGCAAATCTTCTTAAATTGTTAGTCAGAAGAGCTAGAGAGTTATCAAACTCAGAGATGTCAGCGTCAGTGAGCTCTTCTGAATCAGTTTAACTTAATTCAGTAATAGAAGTGATGGAGGAAGAAACTTGTTTTGAAGGATCTACCTCTGAAGTCACTAGTGCCAAAGAAGTACTTTTGGCATCCTTGATATCATTTATAAGGTTTTTCCATAAAACTTGAGATTGCTCCTCATTTAGGAGCATTCCATATAAAGCACTAAGAGAGAGAGTTTCAAGATTCTTTGACAGTTTTAGACATGTAGTGTACACTCCCCATTGTTCAGGTAGTGCCTCCATGAATTATGTCTGTATTTCAGCATTAGAATATTCTCTGTTGACAGTTTTCATATCAATCAAGAGACAGTTAAACCTTTGGTGAATTTGAGAAAGAGTTTCACCTTTTAAGTGCATAAAACTTTCATATAGTCTTACCATATTTATACATCTAGTGATTTGAACTTCATCAGTTCCTTCATATTGAATACATAGAGTATCCCACATGGATTTAGATGTTCTCACCTTCATTACAGAATGATAGACTTCATCTGGTAAAGACATTGCTATTATGGATCTAGCTTTAGAGTCTATAGCTACTTCGTTTTTCTCTTCTTTAGTCCATCGATCTGGAGTTTTGACAATCCTCCTTTCAGCGATGGCTGGAGTGGTAGTGGTGGCAAGAACACTAGCGACCAGGGCTGTAGGAATGAATGGTCCATTTTCTATATAGTAGGGGAGCTTAGGATCTGACCCTTCTAGGAATAGAGTCATTCTTTCCTTCCATAATGGAAAGTTATCACGGCTAAACTTAGGAGGTTTAGCTAAAGATCCATTATCAATATAGTTTATATTAGTGTTAGTCATTTTAAAGTAGCTTTGTAAAAAAGTATTTTAAAGATAAGTAAGCAAAAACACTGCTCTGATACTACTTGTTAGTCATAAGGGAGTCTATAAGAGTTCAAGGATATAGAAACAGTTTGTAGAAGGGGGGGTTGAATACAAACACGCAGATTTTTAGTTTTTAAATTAGTTTATTTTGAATAAACAAATTTACAGTTACAAGTGGAATTAGAACAAGTAAGAAAACCTATTCTATTGTAACTTAAGAAATTACACAGTTTGATGCACAAGGAAATGAGAAAGAAAAGAGGCAGAGGTTTGAGAAATAGAAACTAGCATGCATATAGATGAAGAAGGGATCTTCATCTATTTATACCTGTTTGCAATTAATGCAAGACAAAAGGTATGTGCCACGTGTTAAGCCTTTATTTGAAGCTTGTCCTTTGTTCAACAGCAACCATGCTTTTGGCCGCGTGTGAACAATACCATATCAGATATGATGGGGACATAAGAGACAATTTGTACGTCCTTCTCTGACATAGTATAAGGTTTGACTTTTGTGTATCGAGGATAAGATCAATATTGATTCTTGCTTTAGACTTCACTTGATCGCTGAACTTGAAACTTCAAGGATGAACTTTCAGAGTATCGCTGAGGTCTTGCAAGACATCACACTTCTATCTAGACAATATTTTGCTATCACTGAACCGCTTCAGATCACGAGCTGATTATCTTTATCTTCAGCTTGGTCTTCGACTTTCGCTGAATATTCTTGTGGTGTGAATGTTATTCTTCAGATCTTCAGAGATAATATTTAGGTTCCTGAGTTTCAGCGACCATTGAGCGCAATCAGCATGTGCTATCGCTGAATTTGAACTTAGATTTATAAATGGAATATTCACTAAGTGTACAGAGGAATCATATTCAAATCACTGAGAGGAGTTATGGTCAACAAATTGTAAATAATAAATGAAGAACAATTTGAAGAACAACAGTAATTTGTATATCACTCAATATATCGATGATTACAGCATACCAATTACTCTCTCTGTTTCTCTCTGATTCAATCGACACAGACAACAGTGAAGGCTATCCCTATTTATACTATTACATAGGAAAAGTCAACAAGCTAGCCTATCACATATTGACACGTCAGTTGTACTAGTAACAGAATCAGTTACGCACAGGAAGCATGTCATGTGTCACGTCATTTAAGCATGTGTGTTCCAGTAAAGTGAAATCCAGAAGATGCCCAATATTCTGGATTGACGCCATTGCTTCTGGACTATCATATCTGAAGAGTTGATCTTCTAAAGTACCTTCTTCTAGAGAGATTAACTTGTTTCTTCTGAACAAGTTCTGACTCACATTTTTAAGTTCTAACATACATGAACCAACTAACACCTTCGTCGTCATCTAGCTTGTAAAGTTCACCATTAGTCTTGTGCACTATCTTCATTTCACCACCATCATTATGGATTTCACAGTTTTTTTCTAACAATAAGCGGTCATCTTAACATGTGTAATGTTTTTGCAAAATTGTACCTGATGGTGGATCGGTACACCGGAATGAAGAAATTCCCACTCATAGTTTACAATAACCCATTTACCACCGGAATGGAGATGTAGCTTCACTTTATTCACACTGGAACTCATATTCAAACAAATTGAAGAAGGAAAAATTATACTTGGAACAAAGAAAGAAATAAATTATGACTATAAACGTTTTTCGGTATATCTTCATCCATTCTAACCTATCTAATTTATAGATAAAACATTATTCAATTAATTAAATGAAAATAATTAATATTGAACAATCAATTCATCAATCAACTTTTGTGAAGGTACGTTGATATTGAACAATGAATCCGTCAATTTGCAGTGTTTGTTAAAAAAACAGTGAAAATAATCAATTTTACATGCCAAAAAACACATCATAATTGAGATTTGTGGATGAGGTTTAAATTGCAAGGACATGTGTTAGGGTGTCCATAGGCATAGGCAAGGTCACCATGGCAACCTTATGAGAATGTGTCAATTTTGAAACCTTTTTCAGGGTCCAGGGGCCAAAGGGTAATTTTTTGAAAGTTTAGGGGCGAATGAGTCATTTTTTGAAAATAAAATATGGTCAGGGGTCCATCAACTTTTGGTGTTTGTATATTCCAATATATGTATTACTGGTGTGAAGGTACACTGATTGAACAATCAATCCATCAATTTGTAGTGTTTGTTGAAAAAAACAGTGAAAATATTCAATTATGCATGCCAAAAAAACACGTGAGAATTGAGATTTTGTGGATGAGTTTTAATATGCAAGGTCAATAAATCCATCAATTTGCAGTGTTTGTTGGAAAAAACAATGAAAATACTCAACTATACATGCCAAAAAACACGTGAGAATTGAGATTTATGGATGAGCTTTAATATGCAAGGACATGTGTCAGGGCCGGCATGGCGACCCTATGAGAATGTGCAATTTTGAAGCCTTTTTCCGAAGTCAGGGGGCAACGGGTAATTTTTTGAATGTTCAGGGGCCAACGGGTAATTTTCTGAAAGTTCACGACTATAAATAAGTGGTCCTGATGAAATAGTAAGACACAACTTGCACACAACTTGCTATCTATCAATTCCTAACTTCTATAACATTTTGAGTGGGCAACGATTTGAGTTTTTAGAGCTTGAAAGAGAAGGAAAATTCTGAGGTTTTAGAGTTTGAAAGGACAGTAGCATTCAATTCCTTCTCTACATATGTTGTTGACCTTTCGAGCTCTAAAACCTCACAGCTTTCCTTATCAAGATTGTGGTTGTCTCAAGACTATAAATAGGTGGTCTGTTGAAGGGGTCACTTACAACTTGAAATCTCTCATTTACTACATTTTACCACATTTTTTAAACATCTTCCAAAATCTCCCAAGTCAATGGCTGGAAACCGCCGCTCCGGCAAGAGATCAGTTTATGACTTTGGAACTTCTTCAGGCTTCGGTAATAAACAACAACTGAACGATGGAAAGTTCAGGCTTAGCTGGAAAGTGCCAGAAACGGAAGAGGACTGAAGCCACATTGGTAGAACTAGGGCCACCATGCAATAACTGATGAAGAAGAAGTAGAATACAGTGTCGCATGGAGAAAATATAGGAGGTCGCATAACGACGATGATCCACCAACTTATGAGGACAGGTTTTTTGTGGACCGTGACCCAAACCCTCCGGCGACTCAAGTCATGCCTTCAAAACTCAAAGCCTCGTGTAACGAGGCAGACGAAGAAATCGAAAGGTTGGCAGAGATATGGCAAACTAACCAAAAGATTCAACTAGAAAAAGAGGCGCAACTCGAGGAAAAAAAGCGCCAACTAAGAGTCCTACAGCATCAAATACGTCAAGATGAGGGGGAGATCAATGGCATCAAAAAAACCTACACAGAACAGGAGGAGAATATCAACAAGAATGCTGACTGGATCGTCTCCTATCAGCAGATTTATCCGCACTAGATCTCTCTATGGGTTCATGTACTGTTTGCAATATTTAAATGTGTGTTTCAGTGTATTGTTATAGTGTTATCAAAATATCCACACTATATAAAATCATGTTTTATTTTAACATAAATTCTTAACAAACACTAATCATTTAGATCAAAATTATTTCAATCAAAGTTATTAAGATCAAAATTATTTAGATAAATTCTTAACAGTGCATAAAATAAATATAAATAGTCGGACAAAAAAATGTAAATTCTGATTCCGATAAAAATTATTCTCAAAAGTGAGAATTCACATGCTAGGGTTTCAAAATTAACACTTGTCGTCAGAGGGCAAGTTCCCAATAAGTGGTCAAAGAATCAATAGTGGGTCAGAGGGCATATTCTATGGAATATTCCCCAAGGTCGCCATGGCGACCCAAGGACCAAAAGTGTAAATTCAATTTTCGTTGAGGGACGTCGTAAAGTCTAGGGACCAAATATGACATTTTCTTCTAACTTGAGGGATCAAGGTCGCCATGGTGACCCTGTGTTCGGCCCCAGGGACCAATCTGCAAAAAAAAATTGATGAAGTCGCCTAGGTGACCCTTGTGTTTGGCAACCATATTGCCTATTTTGTCAATTTTAGGGAGAAAACGGCTGGGAGACTAAAAACATTATCTAAAATGGTTATTTGAGCAAAATTAACTTCGAAAAATCGTGCATTAGGCCATGGCATATCCAGAGATGGACCTCGAATTTTCAAGTGGTCGCACCATTTCACCATAAGAAACAAATATATGTATACTAACAAGATTCAAACTTGGGTTTAGGGTGGAAGAAAAGTCATGCAAACCAACTCTATCAAGAGAATTTTGTATCCTCATTGTATTTTTAAAATATATATATATATATGGTGGCACAAAATAAACTGATACAATGACATTTTTCACGACTCTATAGTTTTTTACACTACAGCGGAGGAACGAAGCGGTGGCATGTGTCACCGTACCCGACACATTGGGTTCGTCCTTGAGCATGCCATGAGCTTAATGTGACATTGGAGATGAGTCTTGAACCACGACGCATCATTCACAACGAATTCCATAGCAAGCCGTTTAAAGCATCTCTATTCTCTAGGAGCTATGATATAATTTCCTAGAACTACAATAATATATAATTGAAATTAAGAAAAAAGATTCCCTAAATTATAACATACACTTTAATGTAATCGTTAAAAATCTTTTTAAAAAAATTTAAAACCTCTATTTAACATAACTGTCATATATCGTCTCCGAACACTTATTTTAATAAATTTGTCCCAAGTCAAAATATGGATAATGAAATGTGAGGGAAAGGCCAAAGCCATATTTAGGGGTGACTAACCTGGTGTTGTATTTAGGGGTGTGTAAAACACAAATGGTCCAAAATACGAACCCGGATCGAAAATAAAGTATTTATGCAAAACCCGAATGTCTTGAAATCCGAAAACCAACTTTTTGAGTAAAACTTGGGTTCAGGTTGGGTTTGATTTTTGGCCACACGATCCGTCAGAAAGCCCAAAATATATATACACACGTATATTTTAGATACTATATAAATATATTTATTCATCTAATTATTTTTTAAAAATTCTAAAAATCCTAGTTCGTCTTGCTCTTTTCTAATTTCTAAGTATACTATTGATTTATCAATTCTCAAAATCGATTTAATCCATCCTCAAAATCGATTAAATATATTATTTTTTGCATTATAACTGAAACTGAACCCGACCAACCTCAACTCACAGCAATTCGAAATTCAAAACCCAAAAATCAGGACTCAGTTTCTATTTCCGAAATCCGATCAGGTTTTTGCCCAACCCACCCGAGATGCACACCCTAGTTGTATTGAAAAGAATGAGGAAAAGAGTGACCTAAACGACTAAAATCGAAAGGTTAAGGGTGGAAAAGAATGTTGAGACTTTACAGGTTGCGATACAAGTCAAGTCACATCTCCCGGGGTTACATCTCTTTCATTCTCAATTCCATTACAACTTGGAAGGAGTAACTTCACTCACCAACCTACTTGCTGTTTCATTTTCTTCCTCAAGTCAATTGCTTTACTAATAGATTCCAGATTTTGCTATCTTTTTTCAATTGCTAAATTCTTGGTTTTGCATATTGCCCTTTGTGAATTTCACTCTCTTCAGCATTCTTACCTTTCATGATGCATTGAGTTCTGGTCAACTGGTGTCAATTTAAATGATATACACTCGGTTTGGCATCTTTTTACTCTCTATGGAGCTTCCATAACCTTCTCATTGCATTCCTTCATTGGATACTGTCATGACCCTTGTCGCTATTGCTCTCTCTCTCTCTCTCTCTCTCACACACACACACACACACACTCGTTCTGTCTTTGTTATAATGGTACTTCTCAATTTTTGGTAGCTTCATTGCTTGAGTTTAAATGGGTTTGTTGAATCGTCTCTAATTTATGAACCTGTAGTTGGGTGTTTGATTAGAGAGGGCGAAATGCACTCCACCTGTTTGATGATATTGCTAATTGTTAAATTGGTAGTAGGGACGACAGAATTGGATTCACTTTTGGAGGTGAAAAGGGGTATTCAGGAAGATTCTTCTGGGAAAGTTTTGGGTTCATGGGATCCCAAGTCCTTGGCATCAAATGGTTGCCCCCTTGATTGGTATGGCATTACTTGTAGCAGTGGTCATGTGACATCTTTGATGCTTAATGGTTTAGGTCTAGTTGGAAACTTTACCTTTTCTTCGGTTACAGGCCTTAAAATGCTACGTAATTTATCCATATCTACCAACCGTTTCGAAGGGACCATTTCAAATGAGGTTGGTTCCCTTTCTTGGTTGGAATATTTGGATATCTCTTCGAATTTGTTTCATGGGTCATTGCCTTCTGAAATTACAAATTTAAGAAGGCTGGTGCACTTGAATCTTTCTTTGAACAATCTTGAAGGCACTATACCATCAAGTTTTGGGAATCTCAAACCTCTGAAGCATCTGGATTTGCATTCAAATAACTTTTCTGGGAAGATTATGAACTTTTTATCACAGTTAGGTAGTGTGGCTTACTTTGATCTTAGCAGTAATGGTTTCACTGGAACTCTGGACTTGGGACTAGGATCGGACGAATTTGTTTCTGCAATTGAGTACTTAAATGTAAGCCACAACAATCTTGATGGATATCTCTTCTCCCATGATGGAATGCCTTATTTTGATAATTTGGAAGTGTTCGATGCAAGTAATAATCAGTTTGTGGGTACTGTTCCTTCTTTTAATTTTATGGTCTCTTTAAGGATTCTAAGGCTCAGTAGCAACAAGTTATCAGGGTCCTTACCAGAAGCTCTTTTGCATGAGAGCTCAATGATCTTGTCAGAATTGGATCTCAGCCTCAACGAACTTAAAGGTATGTTGATTCCAGTGATTTTTTAGAATTTGAAAGGCAACTAGTGCTCTTTGAGGAGAAGGGCTTGGGCTTGTTGTCGAACGAGATGGGGGGCTTTTTTCAATTGGGCTTGTTCTTTGTTCTATATATATATATATATATGTACTATAAGATTATGTAAACATGTAATGCATGATGAAAAGAGAAAATATAGTATGCTTGGATGCTAGCAGTAGTTCCTCTTTAACTTTGAGTTCTTTGTTTTCTGTTCTACATTTCTCATAAATTCACTAAAGATTATTCATTATTCAGTAACGTAAAATTTTCACTGTCTGAATATGGATTGTTGATTTGAAATGCATTCATCAAATTCTTAAATAAACTTAAAATTAACACCTAATCATGATAATCAAAGCACCTATCAAGACCACTGACAAGCAAAAACACCTGCGGAAGATCATAATTTGCTAGTGTGAGTTTGGTTTTGTGATCCTCCTCCTTTGAACCCATGGGGTGGGGGACATGGTGGAAAGTGCCAGCTTTCTTATGTTGGCCCATTATCTCACTTGATAATGGTTTTGTTCAAAGTGCTAAATGAGAGTATATAAGCAGTTTTTGGCGAAATGAAATGTAAGTTGGATCCTGCAACAAGTTCTTATTAACATTCTTTTAGGCCATGTTTGGCAAAAATAAGCTAGCTAATAAGCTGACTTATAAGCTAGCTTATTTTCAATGTACACGTTTGGCAAACCATAAGCTAGCTTATAAGTTAGCTTATAAGCTAGCTTATTGAAACGCTACTTGGAGTAGCGTTTTAGGAGCTTATTGTCACATTTTCCAGTTATAATCCTCATTAATATTAATTATTATTTTTTAATATACCCTTTTTGGTCATTTTACATTCTTATACGCTAGTTTTGCCAAACATGATTTTTTCATCAGCTAGCTTATTAGTCATCCGCTAGCTAGCTAGCTTATCCGCTAGTTTGCCAAACATAGCCTTAGTTTTAAATAAAAAACGACTAATACACACCCATATCTATGACGAAACCCGAATTCACAACGTATCCTCATTTGTATATAAATTAAGAATATGATGCCATTCTAGCTGCTAAAGTTGATTCTTTTTACCACATAAAAGTAGTTTGATTTTGCATTTTTTTTGTTCTGTAATTATATAAAAACTATTGTTTTTTACAGGTCCAGTGGACAGTATCTCCTCTACAACTCTGAGGAATCTTAACTTGTCATTCAACAAGCTTACAGGCATCTTGCCTCTTAACATTGGTCACTGTGCCATCATAGATTTAAGTAGCAATTTGCTCTCTGGGAACTTGTCCAGAATTCAAGGCTGGGGAAACTATGTCGAAGAGATTAATCTCAGTTCAAATTTGTTAACAGGAACTTTTCCAATCCAAACTTCTCAGTTCTTGAGGCTTACTTCTTTCAAAATCTCCAATAACTCAATTGGAGGTGTTCTAGCTCCGGTTTTAGCTACCTACCCAGAACTAAACACCATTGATTTTAGTAGAAATCAGTTCAGTGGTACACTCCTGCCTAGTCTTTTTAACTCAACGAGATTGATTTATCTAAATATGTCTTTCAACAACTTCAGTGGGACCATACCCATCCAAAAAGATAGTTCTTTACTCGAATCTTCCAAAATTTTGAGCCTTGAGTTTCTGGATTTATCATATAATTCTCTATCTGATCATCTTCCTAGAGAAATTGGAAATTACCATAATTTGGCATTGCTCGACCTATCTAACAATCATTTCGAAGGTGGCATCCCTGATAAACTTCCTGGTGGACTTAAGGTACTCAATGTGTCTTATAACAATCTTTCTGGAATTGTACCTGAAAACTTGAGGGATTTCCCTGATTCAGCTTTCCATCCAGGAAATGATCTGCTGAATTTCCCATATTCAGCATCTTCACCACAAGGTCTTCCGAGCCTGAACTTGGGTCACAATTCTCCAAAAAAATCGTATATTAAGCCTGCCCTTATTGCTGCGCTGATTGGTGGTGTTTCTAGTTTAGCTTTATTGATATTCATTGTTTGCTACAGAACCCACCGCCAGTATGAGAGGAACCACACTAAGAAACATAATGAAAAAAAAGGGAATCAACTAGAAGCCTCTTCGGTTCTTGCCACGTCAGCACCTAACAAAGATGTTAGTTTCCAAGAAGATCATAATTCTTCATCTCCACAGTTCAGAACTACAGGTGATCATTTGGAGAATATATCAGTTGTGAAAGGGCCAAAAGATCTTGGGGCAAAGAGAAAAGCCGAAGAAGCATTTCCTCCTGTTCCTCTTATGCCAAAAGATATTGGGGCAAAGAGAAAAGCTGAAGAAGCATTTCCTCCTGTTCCTCTCATGTCACCTGGAAATCCTTCGTCCTCAAATACCCCCCACAAAGAGATGTCACCTGGACTAATTGACGTTTGTTCTCCAGACAAACTAATTGGGGAACTTCATCTTTTTCATAGCTCATTGGTGTTCAGTGCTGAAGAACTTTCATTGGCACCTGCAGAAATGATTGGCCGCAGTTGCCATGGAACGTTATATAAAGCTGTACTTCAATCTGGTCAGATTTTGGCAGTGAAATGGTTGAAGGAAGGGATTGCAAAAGGGAGGAAAGAATTTGCAAGAGAAGTGACGAAGCTTGGTAGCATCAAACACCCAAATCTGGTATCCCTGCAGGGTTACTACTGGGGCCCAAAGGAGTATGAGAAGATGCTTATATCAAATTATATCGATGCACCTTGTTTATCTCTCTATCTTAATGGTAAGCTTTCTTCAGAACTATACCTTAATCTCAGTTGTTGTTCTTCATGTTTATTTATATTTAGCATTACGTACAAAAGTCAAGATTTAATTATGGTTAAAATCTGACAATCATTAAGCTGTTGTTATAACCCATAGATATATGAGGTTCAATTTCTTTTACTACACATGAATCTATGAGATAGCCGATCATAGCCTGCAATACAGAGTAAAGTGAGTGATCTTTAGTACTATATATAAGCAGAGTTCTAAATCCGGTGCTTAGAAGCATCCATCCACCACTTCAAAAAGTTAGGGCCGCTTCATAGGCTGCCTAAGAGTTAAGGTGGCATGCGCCCTATCTCGTTGATTGGCAACAAATTCATTGAATTATGTGTTTCAGAAAATTTAGGGATTAAATGAGTTCTTTCTAATTAATTGTTTCAGCGGAAAAACCGAGACTAGTTCATATAGCAAATTAGCAAGTAACTATATCAAAATAATATATCAGGAAAACTTGGTCTCAAATTCTTACACAATCTTAAAATGATTATATTACAAAATTTTATGCTTCTGCTTAAGTATATGCTTAATCTCCACTTGAGCAATTAGGTGCTAGATCCTAGAATGTCACTAAATCGCCGTGCTCCTCTCAACACTTTTAAAACACTTTTGGGAAGCCATAGCTTGTTCTACCTCATACCCGGTTACCATCTTCCACTGTTGTATTATCTTCTTGGTGTTCCCTTTTTTTTTTCTTTTCACCTTCTTTTGATGAATTAAATGTTGATGTTATTGTGATTTTAATTCTACTTAGGGGTTATTTAATAAACGCTTACATAAGGGTTTCTTTACCTTACCGGATGAATATGGCAAGGACCAAGAATCTTACTCGATAAGAGCGATGACAAAGGTCGAGACTCGAGAGTCTTACCCGGTAAGTGAGAGTGATGACTCTTACCCGATTATCGCTTGCCGGATATATTGTTTCGTACGATGCCATTTTAATGGATTAGAATTTACCCGGTAAGGTAAGTGAAAGTGCTGACTTCTACTGCTAAGGGTTTTGGTAGACGAAACCTTAGTCTGCTTAAATTAGTTCAAATTATCAAAGAAAAAGAATTTTTTGTATTGTTTTATTTTCTTTTTCTCCTGTAGTCGTGATTTATCTTTTACTCCAAACTTTTAGCCACCATGTCTCCGGTCTCTAGTTTTTTATTGATAGAGTTAGACCAAATTTTCACCTCTTGTATACCCAATTCATTACCGATTACCCCCTGTACTTGGGGTCAACAATTGGGATACAGTTAGGTTAATACAACTATCATTCCTAAAAATTATTGGCTGACCCAATAACTTTGGATTCAACTTAAATCCATGGTGGAAGCTATTGGTAGCCCACAACTTGAAGCCTATAAGGACCTCACAAATCCTATTGTCTATCCATGTGGAACAAGTTATTACAAACTCCCTCATTTATACTCCTAACGTCCAAGTCAGGCCTGTCCAGAATCTTCCTCCTTGTAATCGACGACGTGGGATTCGCCTAAGATGTTACAAACACCCCCCTCGATGACTCATCATTCCCAACGAGGTTTACCCAACCACCCTGATTGGTACAAGTATCGGCTCTGATACCATTTGCCTACCAGATATTGTTTGTTTTGTCCACACCTAGATTCACGGTTTTTAAAACGAGTCTGATAGAGGAGGTAGGTAGTCCCTTACAAGGTAATTTCTGTCCCAAACCAAGGTGGGATCTTACAATCCACCCCCTTGGGAAGCCAGCACGAGAACGGTGGCACACCTGTCTGGCTTCACGCTTTGATACCATTTGTAAAACCCAAAGCTGGCTCCGGGGTGGGGTGGTGAGATGTATGCAGACCTGACCTCCGCCCCAAGGAGTAGAGGGGCTGTTTATGTGAAAACTGGTCTTCATAGAACTGATATCATCTAGCAGGAATCAAATCTGAAACCTCATGCCGTATTACACATAAGGCCCTATTCGATTGAAAATGTTAGGCGAGGTCTCTGGGTTTGGTTACTAACGATGTTTGATAATGAAGATAGTATATATGGAACAGCCTCATGGGCCATTTGCAGAATTCATATGTGGCCTTAAGCAGATGCTGGGGTCTGGTTCTTGTCTTTTCTCTGTAAGTTGAGTGTGTTTGTGACACAATTAAAGGCGATTCTTAAGGAATCCTGCGATCTTTTCAATTTTCACAAGCCTGAGGGTCTTCACAGAAACAACCGCTCCACACTTTGGGATAGGGATTGGGTCTACGTCCATCCCACCCTCCCCCAACCCCACCTCAGAATGGGATATAGCGGGCTCTATGGTTTGGTTTCTTAGAGCATCTCGAACAGCTTTGCTATAATAGAAAAAAAATTGGGTTTTTCTTTTCTAAAGTGCTCCAACAACAGCATTGCTATGTTATTTGCTATTTTAGAGATTTGGTGTAAAAATCCCTAAACTAGGAGAGAAAAACATTATTTTAATATATAATACCAATCAAAATTATTGAAATTAAAGGTGTAGGAGGTAGAAATAATATTTTATTAAATGTATTGAATATTTAATAATATAAGTAATGATGGATTTTCTAAAATAGAAAAGCTGTTGGAGTCGGAAGAAAATGTTTTTAGAGATTTTGTCTATTTTTTTTTTGAACAACGGAAATTTTATTAGCACTAATAAGGAGCTAGAAAACGCATTACAACATAGAAATAGCAAGCATGGGGTTTTGAAGCCACCCCACCCAGTTAATACTAGAGATTTTGTCTTTTCATTCTCTATTTTAAAGAAATTATAGAAAAACTGTTGGAGATGCTCTTAGTGTGTTTGCTATAGTGAGGTAGGCAGGTGAATATTTTTTTAAACGCTTTAGGGTTTCAAGTTGACATGGGATAGTTGAATAATTTACCAATCTTGTCTTATCTCCGGTTACTCTAATGTTGCGCCAAACGTGGGAGGACAAGCTTTTGTACTATCTTGTCCAGTAATGTCCAGCGTACCAAAATCACCCTTAATCATCCAGTCAAATATATCATATGGTCATTGTGAATGTTTTCCAGACTTGGAAGTATTTCAAGAGTGTTGGCATCTTATCCGTCTGTAAAAATATATCATAATCTGTCTTTACATTTTGCAGAATCTGATGCCAGAAATCTCCCGGCTTTGAATCTTGACGATAGATACAGAATCGCAGTAGATATAGCCCGTTGCCTAACCTACCTTCACAACGAGCGAGCTATACCTCACGGTAACCTGAAATCCACCAACATCTTGTTGGAACCACCCACCATGAAACATCCCCTTTTAACCGATTACAGCCTCCATCGCTTAATGACGTCATCTGGGACAGCTGAGCAGGTTCTGACCGCAGGTGCCCTCGGATACCGCCCACCCGAGTTTTGCAGCACAAGCAAACCATGTCCATCCCTCAAAAGCGACGTTTATGCATTTGGAGTCATATTATTAGAGCTACTGACTGGAAAATGTTCTGCAGAGATGATTCTGGGCAGCAGTGGGGAGGTGGTGGATCTGACTGAATGGGTCAGATTGATGTGTCTCGAAAACCGTTCAGATGAGTGCGTTAGCAGACAGATCGTGAACGATAATGACCATTTGGTTAAAGTGGCTGAAGCTCTGCTTCAGGTGGCACTTAGATGCATACTTCCAGCTGATGAAAGACCAGATATGAAATCTGTTCTTGATGATCTTACACTGATAGCGGCTGCAATGTAACGAGGAGTTTCGATTTATTTGAAATTCAGTCGATTATTGTAAACAGGTTTCTATGGTTGAATATTCTTGCAAGTTATGTTTGTAATTTTTTCGCTAAATATAACAACATTTTACTTATGATTTGTAGTTTGAAAAATGTATATTGTAATATTGAATGTTGTTATTGGAATAAGTTAAAGAATCGTGTGAGAACGAGAGTTAAAGTGAGAAGCGTAAGAAGGGATCTTGACCCTTTAATCTTAAACTCACTCATGAATCGTGCCTGATACGGAGATTGATCTGGTGCATCTCATCTTAGGGGATGTCTGTTTGGCACTTAACCATGCCCATACCGAGGTAACCTCTGTGCGATTCAGAGGTGTGTGTTGTTTGGTAAAAAAAATCACCTCTTAACAGTTCCATTTACCTCTGAGTGATTTCTCTATTAGGTCTATGCAAAATGATTTCTCTATTAGGTTTAGGTCTATGCAAAATGGTACAGAGGTTTTTTTTTTCCACAATTACCCTCTCGCCTCTAGCATCTTCATATGCCTCCACACACCGAGTTCCCAGATCCCTCCCACCACAGCCGGCGACTCCTTCCACCTCCAAGTCAATTTTCCTGATCAAGAAAGTAAACGAATCTTTACGGTGCTGCTAAACATTTGAGCACCAAACGAACACATATAACAAATCGAGTTTCTGATTTCTTCTCTTTTTGATTTCTCCATGTGGATGCTATGTGTTTCTCCAAATTGTTCCATACTGCTTTCTTGATCTGTCTTGCTTTCTCCAAATGGTTTGATGTAGCTTTCTTCTCTGTTATGATTTTCTCCAAATCGGTGCTATCTAATTTGTTACGTGTATTGATTTGGTTTCTGATTTGGTTTTTACCGATTTGGTGTAGTGATATGGTTTCTGATTTGGTTTACTGATTAGGTTTATTGATTTGGTTTCTGATTTGATTTTACTGATTTGGTGTTATGATTTGGTTTGTGATTTGGTTTATTGACTTGGTATCTAATTTGTTAGGTGTATCTAATTTGCCTAGAGGGTTTAAATGGTAATTTGTTATCTCATTCAGGCGGTCCATTTAGAACTGTTACCAAACAATCATTTTTCATTCTGCATTATAGAACCTCTTAAGCATTCTGATCTCCTAACCATTCTGTGCCAAACCATCCAGCAACTGCCAAACAGCCCCTTAGTCTACATCCATGGGTGGAGATTCTTTCTTACGTTTTTTATTTTAACTTTTCTTATCACCGAAACCCAATCCATTGAAATAAATGGAGAATCCTATAAGGTTTTATTTTTGTTTATAATTTTTCTAGTGAGATTGGGATTATAAATGAAATTGAAAATCATAAACTTAAAGTTTTTATGGTGGTACTTTTAACCAAAATCAATTCAATTGGATTTTGTTTTTTATTTATTATTTCTAAAAAACAAAAAATAAAATAGAAAAAATGGTATTATTTTCATCTGTATTAAATTTGAGGATTGTTTTATCAAAAGCTTTAAATAAAACAGCCAGAAGCATCAGGAAGAAAATAAAAAGATTTTAATATTTTAAAATCTTATTTAGTTTAAACAATTAAAAAAAAGATAAATTACATAAAAAAATGTTTAAATAATATAGAAAAGAGTGAATTGTGGATTTGGTCCCTATAGTTTGATTTTTTTTACTAAGGTCTTTATGGTAACTTTATTATGGATTTAGTTTTTGTCGTATTCAATTTGTTTTAACCATGGTTCCTCTTACTAACGTCTCCATTTAACTTCGTTAAATCAAGGGTCAATTTAGTCCTATAATTTTGTCTTTTTCCTATAAAAAAGTAAAAACAATATTTTTATGTCACACCCTAAAGAAAACCAGGTTGTGACTACTAACCATAACCATAGAAATCGTCCAAAAAGACTTTCAATCAAACAATTAACTTAACAATGGAAGTCTAAACTAACACACTATCCACCTTACCAAAGTTGTAAACCATAAAGCTTAAGCTCTTTACGAACAAATCGGTTCTTTTTAAACATTCTCCTTGTCTTTCGAGCTACCCGCTATAATGCCCCTTGAGAGATGCATACTAAAATGTCAGCTTTCTTTTAGTGAGTTCACGGTTTTGTTACATGTTTAACGGAAAAATAAGTAAATTAAAAAAACATGCTTTGAAGTATAGAGGGATAAACAAAGTAAATCATACAACTTGGAAGTTGGAACATACACTATGTCATAAATATAACTTTTCTGACATCCTGCATACACATAGGTGCTATCTCACTACGCTATTGGCCTACACAAAGGTTGTCACGCTATAGGGGTTATCTCCCAAAACCACGACCAAATCAACACTACACAAAAGCACAACTTTCTTTTATAAGCTGTATTAATTAACGTATTATATTACATAATATTTTATTATCTGTTGTTAAACATAATTTACTTATCATTTAGTTTTCAGTAATCAACTAACCGGCAAAGGATCATGTAAGAAGAAGAGTTAAAGTGAGAAGCATAAGAAGTGATCTCAACTCCCTAAGTACTTTTAATCCCACACTCATCTATGAATTACTCTCCTTCCGAAAAATTATTCGGTGCATCTTATTTGTATCGATCTTCAATTAAGAATGATCCAAGAGTTCAGATCCTTTCTCTTCAGAACGTAACCTCAACTAACCTCCGGCCTGTAAATCAACAACTAATTTGTGAGTTAATTTCCTAAAAATGGTGGGTTACATTCAATCTTATATGTTGTTAAATAAACTCCTATCTACTTTATTTATTTTCGCACACATCGATATCAATACTTTTTATATTTGTAATACATAAATTAAAGGGAAAATGATTTGAATAACATTTTTGAAAATTGTATACCCGATATAACCATTATCTCTCTCAATTTATCCAAATAGCCAAAAACTCCGTGAAATACCATCCGATTCAGGATCCATTCAAAAAAGTCAATATATAATTTACACTTTACCCCTACCTCTATGAACATACCCCTGAATCGGATAGAGAGGGGTAAAATGAAAATAAAATCTACATTTTTGGTCCCTATATACATGAATCAGGTAGTGATCGAGTAATATGAAAATAAAATTAACAAAATATATATTAAAATTAAAGATAGTGATCGAGTAATATGAAAATAAAATTAACAAATATATATTAAAATTAAAGATAGTGATCGAGGAGTGATCGGGTACCATATGTTATTTAATTTTAATATATATTAAATATGAAATATATATTATAATTAACTATATTTCCGAATCAGATACCCATAACTCAACCAAATATTATTAACTTAAAATTCATAAAATTACTTCCTGAATTGAGTACCCGTTCACGAAATAAATTATAATATATATTAAGAGGGGGAGATATGGTTTTCCGGCGTGAAAAAAGGGGTTGAGTGTTCACCGAAGATGGGTTGCTTGCTACCGGAAATGATGGTGAGGATCGGGATTGGAATGGTAGGGGTGAGGCTCTATGTTTGGTTATGGTTTAGATAAAAAGGAAAAAGTAAAACAAAGGAGAAAAAAACAAAAAAAAGATTAAAAAGACAAAAAAGCCCCTCACTTAACGGATGGGAGTTAACAACCTTTAGTGACAGGGAACAATATGTTACGAAAATGCAAACTTTAGGATCTATCTTGTAATAAACAAATTGTAGGGATTAAATCTAAGATATTTTGAAAATCTTAAAGACCAAATTCATAATTTACTCTAAAATTAAGTATCAAATATTAAATATACCCCGAAATCGGGTAATATATATTAAATATTTAATTATAATATATTAAAATTAAATATTATATCACTATCATAGTCATGCACATAGGGACCATAAATGTAAATTTATTTTTCATTTTACCTTTTTTTATATCGGATTAGGGGGCATGTTTATGGAAGCAGAAGGTAAAGTGTAAATTACATATTAACTTTATTGAATAGATCGTGAATTAGAGGTATTTTATGGAGTTTTTGATTATTTTAGTAAAATAAAAAAGAGAATTGTTAAATTAAATATACATCTTTTTAAAATGGTTATTTAAATAATTTTTTTTAAATTAAATTGATTTCTAAGATAATTAAAAAAAAAACAAACGTTAAGCACTATTGTTCTTTAAAATTGACGTATTTGAGTCAAACTAGAAATTTAGGATTTTTTTTTAGTAGTAAAACCACTAACAGAGAAGAAACCTCCAAATGTAACAAGTTGAACGCGTAAAAGGGCAACACCAGCTATCTCCTCACTGTAACCCAATTTCATGCCTACCCACCACCTCCTCCTCTCTTTCTATATATTCCTTCCATCACCCATCTCTAACTGAAGAAACTCACACAAATTTATTCAATTCCCATTTCTCGATTGATCTATTTCTACAATCTTCAATGGCCGATCGTGTTCATCCAGATGCTCATTTGGATCATCACTCCAATCCACCACCTCCTGCCACCGTCAAACAACCAGTCTCCGACGATAAGCCACTGCTACCTCAAGCAACCTACGTCATCCAGATCCCCAAAGATCAAATCTACCGAATCCCTCCCCCCGAAAATGCCCGCAAAATTGAGAAGCTTGCGAATCGAAAACCTCATCGGAGCTGCTGTTGCCGATGCTTCTTATGGACAATCGCAACTGCATTCATCCTTCTAATTCTTCTCGCCATTTCCGCTGCCATTTTCTACTTAGTTTTTCGGCCTGAATCGTTGAAATACTCGATCGATAACATCTCTGTAGGAGGAATCAACCTCACTTCGTCGTCATCGCCGTTATTCCCGCGGTTGACCGTTCACATCAGATCGGAAAACCCTAACGATAAGGTTTCTGTTTATTACATCGGAAAAGGAAGCTCCGTCAACGTGTATTACGCCGACGTTAACTTATGTAACGGTGAGTTACCGACGTTTAAACAGCCTGCGAATAATGTGACGGTGATTCAAACGGCGTTAAAGGGATCGAATATTTTGTTGGCGCCTGATGTTCACTCGCGGTTGGTGAGACAACAGAGGCAACGGAATGTGCCGTTAAGGTTGACGGTGAAGGCGCCGGTCAAGATTAAGATTGGTGCCGTGAAGACGTGGGAGATAACGGTTACCGTCAAGTGTGACGTGGCTGTTGACCGGTTCACCCAAAAGTCAAAGGTCGTATCAAAAGATTGTAATCACAGGGTGAAGCTGTGGTAACAAGAGTCGGTAGTTTAAAAAAATGAGTTGGACTGTAAAGATACAAAAATACACAAATTCTTACATGTTTTTACATGCATTTATTTATTTATACAAGCATACAAATTTATTAATGGTTAATGTGTTATATATTTAGTTAAAAATCTACATTATTAAAGTAATAATATTTATGGGAATTTAATTAAAATAGATTTTTTTTAAATGTTACTCAGATAGCGATTTTCTTTTATACTTTACCAAAATAGCCAAAATCCCACGAAATACCCTTTATATCCATCAAAATACCTCATACCAATACCCAACATTTTCATAATTGAAAATCAAATTTTTGATTATAAATTTATATTTTTTACTCAAACTGTTAATTAAGAAATTACTTTATGTCGTTTCATTTTTTATTTTTTGTTTTGCACCCTTATCACATTAACATATATAATCGTATATCAATTAAGATACATTTAAAAAATATGTTTTTATTTTAACAAGTTACATAATAATAATCCTCTCGTCACTTTAAAATAAGCTCAATATTAAATATTTTTGAATTTAATTATATTATTATATATTAGATATACCACGAAAAATTATTTTTCGTAGAGCTCACTCGTACCCGTTGATATGTTGATTTAACATGCAAAATATGTACGAAGAATATATAGAGCGTACTTGTATTCGTTATATTCTTTGTACGCATTTGTACTATGTTGATACGTTATATATAGAGTGTACTCGTACTCGTTATATTCATCGTATGTATTTGTACTATGTTGATACGGCATATATATTACGTCGTATGTAATTTTCATGTTAAATCAACTTATCAACGAATACGAGTACGCTTTACAAAAAATATATTTTCGTAGTATATATATATATATAATATAATAATATAATTAAATCCAAAAATATTCAATATTAGGCTCATTTCGAAGGTATTGACGAGACGATTCTAATGGTGTAACTTGTTAAAATAAAAACGTATTTTTAAACGTATTTTAATTGATATACGATTATATATATTAATGTGATAAAGGGTGTAAAACGAAAAATCAAAAAGAAAATAATGTAAACTAATTTATTAACTAACTGTAACGATAAAAAATGTAAATTTATAATAAAGTTTTAATTTTCAACCATATCAAACGAAAATATTGGGTATTCGATGGGTAAGAGTGCTATTTCTATGGGTATGAGGTATGAGCGGTATTTCGTGAGGTATTTTGTTAGGTTTTGAGCTAGTTTGGTTTACATTATTTTCTTTTTAATTTTTCGTTTTACACCATTTATCACATTAACATATATAATCGTATATCACACACACACACACACACATATTTATTCAATAAACCCATTTAAGTTATTTCAAATATTTTTAATACCTTTTAACCTAATTAACTCATTTTATTTTTACTTAATTACCTCTTATTTTACTAGTTTTAGTCGCTTGAAATGAAATTATAACTCCAATCCACTAATTATTAATAAATGAGAATGAAATTGTTGTCTATTGGTTACCCTTAAGGTTATTAAAGATTTTAGTTACTCTTAATTTTAACTTTAACTTTAAAAAGATATAGAATTAGTAAAGCAAATCAATATTGACAACTTTTTGACTAAAAATGACATTATGCCCCATATTTTGGGTTCTTTAACCAAGGGGTGTTCGTTTTCAAAGAAATGGCATGAGTAAGAGCCATTCCCCTAGTTGGTTAGACATACATGATAACAAGAAGAAACAAAATTAGAACTCGTATTCACTCAGATACCTCTGATTTGTTCCTTTACGGTACATCATCATACTATGCAGGGCTATAAGATTCACAAATTTACCTTTGTCGCAATGCCATATTCTCTCAATTGCACATAATCGTCGTTCTTTCATGTGAAGGTTGTGCATGTTTTGTCTATTGAATGCACAAAAACTTTAATTACATTGCAACTTGTCTCTACTCTTCTTGTCCAACATAACAACTTAACATACAAGGGTCAATGGTTTATTCATTTACCTAAACTACAATGTAGGTCCTTGTAGTTTACATCCAACTACGAACAACCCTCCTAGACTTCACTTAGTAAAGTAATAATCGTTGTACTTTGCATTTTTCTTTGAAAGTGGTTCTTTTAATTTACTCTCTTAAATATTGTTTATTAAATGACGTTATTTTAGTGTTTTCATCCCTTCCTTTGTCTTTTTCCGGTTACCTCCATTTTTTTTCGTTTTTCTTTCTAAAACTTAAAAATTGTATGATATTAGTTAATGTTAGATATACATATACGTAATATTACAGTCCCAGAAAAAGTAACCCCTTCCTCTTCTCATTCAAGAAATGATTTTCATAATTTACTTTTATTAAAATGTAAATACATAATGGTAATTTTTTATGGGAAATTGACTCAAATGAACATATTCTACAACCCAATTGGTTTCTTAACTATTTCTCTCCTCATTTGATCGAAATGTCTTAGGTCTATAACCTGACTAAATGACAAAAAAAATTAGGAAATGGGTCAGGTCCACGTATAAAAAATGTTAAACCATGACTATTGGGGACCTGGAATTAAAAAAAATCGTATAACGGACCTGACCCCATTTCCTATTTTCTTTTGTCGTTTAGTGTGGTCCGCAATATTACGAACCTAGGATACTTGAGTCAATTCGAGAGATAGACGGTTAGGATGTCAATTGGGTTGTGAAATATGATAATTTGAGCCAATTTTCTAAATTTTGTTTACAGTAAACTACGATTTTCATCCTTGTGAATTGATACTTATAACGATTTTCGTTCCTATGGTTTTAAAAGTGCTTTTTTCATCCCTGTGGTTTCCATTTTGTCCCTTCATCTAACACCATTAAGTTTGACCGTTAAAAAGTCCAAAATCGGGTTTTAGAAATGGCATATTTAGTCCTTGTGGTATATGAAACTTTAAGTATTTATCTTTGAATTTCATTTATTATATTAGTAACTATAAAGTATTATTTTATTTTTTATTTATTTACTATATCTAATGCTACACACACACACATACACACACACACACACACACACATATATATATATATATATATATTTGAAAGGCATAGCGGTATCGAACCAATGAACGACTACCACGAAGGCACGAACACACGCACACGCACACACACATATGTGTGTGTGTGTGTGTTTTAAATGTAAATATCAAACAAATTTGATTAATTAATTAAAAAAGTTTAAATGAAAATATGAAACAATGAAGTAAAATGCATTTAATAAAAACAAGAATAGTTTATATAAACAAAACCATTTTTTCTTGAATAGGAATTTAGACTTCTTTAGATGATAATTTAAAACATTTTAAAATCTTATGTAAATCGATAAATAAATAAAAAAATTTAGAAGATTTTAACCTAAAATTTTGGATAAAAATATATCATTTACTTATCAATAATTTTAATTAAATTATTTATTATTGTTATAATAATTTTAAAAACATACAATATAGTTAATAGAAAAATAAACATCTTGATATTTTAATTAATAATTATTTATTTATAAAACGAGTTGCTATTTTTATTAAGTCTGTTTTAAAACCTGATTGGTTTAAAATGAGAAAACTACAAACCACATAATGAACAAATAGAAACTTCTTAATTATGATGTGATTTTGGTATAATAATGCGTGATTTTGTTGATGATAATGTGATTCTGAAGCAAAAATGATTTGTAGTTTTTAAAACGTACACGATCATCAGCTCTAAATGTTCATTATATTATTTATAGTTACTAAAAGGAATTTAATAAAAAATCAGTTGAACTCTCCTAAAATTTGATTAAATAAAAATTTACTAATTAAAGTATCACTACATTTATTTATTTATTTTATTATATTGTATGCTTTTAGAATTATTATAACTATAATAATAAATAAAAAAATTCATTAAAATTATCGATAAGTAATGATATCTTTTTTTCCACTACAGATTTAGGAACTTAAGTTTTTATTTAAGGTGTGTTCTTGAAATAGATTTACTTAATTTTTTCTTTGAAATTATCATATGAAGAATTTTTATAAGATTGGAGAAAATAGTTTTATTTTACACCAACTAGTTGTTTTACTAAGACTATGGTTGGTAAACTAGCGGATTATTAATAAGTTAATTGATGGCCTGATAAAATAGCTACTAGCGGATAAGCTAGCTATTGAAAAAATCACGTTTGACAAAAACTAGCTGATAAGCTAGTTGACAAATGTAAAATGACCAAAAAAGACATGCTTAGTAAAAATTGATTTTTTTTTCAAATGGATCATCATATATATTAAAAACAAAGAAAATATAATATATTGATTAAAAGAACTTTAAATAAATTTATTATATATATATATATATTATAATATTTGGATTTGTTAAAACAAACTTTAGAAAAAATTTATTATATATGAATTTTACGTATCCTAATTAATTTCACATATTCTAATTAATTAATAATTTTAAAATAAATATATTTAATAATAAAATAAAGTACTTTATTAAAATTATTTAACGTAATTTTATTATTTATGAAACAAAATAAATATAAATTTAATTGTTATGTTACATAAACATTTTTATAATTGTCATATATTTTTCTGGCAATTAAATATATTGAACAATAATATGAAAATAATTGATATGATTAATAATTATTATAAATAATTAATAAATAATATTAATGTATAATTTATAATTATAATTAATTTTCATTTAATATTAATTAAGATTTATTAAGATTAATAATATTTAATATTTATTTATAATTAATAATAATAAATAATAATTAATATTAATGAGTATTATAATTGTAAAAATGTGACAATAAGCTCTCAAAACGCTACTTCAAATAGCGTTTCAATACGTTACCTTATAAGCTAGCTTATGTGCATCCAAACGTGTAGGGGTGACAATCGGGTCGTGTTTGGGTTGGCGGTTTGCGGGTTGGCAGGTCAGGGAAGGTCAACCCGGACACGATCCCTTTAGCTAATCGTGTCGAAATATACAACCCTAACCGACACACCGCTCGGGTTGGCGGGTTGGCTGGTCATAAATGTGTTGACGGGTTATAAACAGGTTGACGGGTAATAAACGGGATACGGGTCATAAACAGGTTGGCGGGTCACCTAATAATACAACCAAATTCAAACAAAAAGTCAAAACACAATCAAATTCACCTAATAATACAACCAAATTCAAACAAAAAGTCCAAACACAATCAAATTCACCTAATAATACAACCAAATTTAGACATTCAAGTTTCAAACAAATAAAAAGTCCAAACACAATCAAATTTAAACATCCAAGTTTTAAACAAATAAAAAGTCCAAACACAACCAAATTGAAACAAATCCATACACAACCAAATTCAAATAAATTCATTTTGACTATTTGAGACTTTTAATTTAATATAAAATATTAAAAAGTTTTGACGGGTTAGCGGGTCAACCTGAATATGATCCCGTTATTTTCGTGTCGTGTCGAGAATTGCCACACCAAAAAACGTGTACCCTAAAAATACGCTAGCTTATTTTTGCGAATAGCCTAAATGCATTTCACTTTACTAATTCCAAAATTCCATTTAAACTTTATTTTTTATTACTTAAACAAATTTGTTTAATATTTAAATGAATATATATATATATAGCATTAAAATATAATAAATAACAGAAAAAGTAAAAACATACAATTTATATAAGTGTCAATTTTATAGTTTACTAGTGTAATAAATAAAATTGAAAGATAAATATATAAAATTCATATACCACAAGGACTAAATCTGTAATTTCTCAAACTTTTTAATGGTCATACTTAACGGTGTTATGAAGAGACGAAAATGAAAACAAAATGAAAACCACAAGGATGAAAAAAACAGTTTTTAAATCACAGGAACGAAAATAATTATAAATATCAAACTATAAGGACGAAAAATAATTATCATATCAAACTATAGAGTTTACTCTTTTATTTAAGAGTGAATGACGCCGGTGGTCCCTATGGTTTGCACAAATTTTGGATTTGGTCCCTAAAACAAGGTATCTACACTGATGATCAATAACTTTTTATTTTCATAGCACCCATGGTCCTTCCACTGTTCCAAATAACAATGTTAGTTAGCAACTGTTAAGAACTAACCAGTCTTTGAACATACTGTAGGGACCAAAATTATAATCTACTCTAAAATTTAATTTTATTCACTTTTTTTAATTTTTTTATATATTCAATTATAAATCAAATATCTCGATTTTTTTATATATTTAATTTTAAACTTAAGATTTATAATTTTTTTAACGTTATTCTCTTTGTAAATATATTTAGTTATTAAAAAATATTATGTATATAAAGATTTTTATTATTATATATTTTTGTTTTAAAAAATTTGATTTGTATAGATAAAACATTTTTCTAATAATAAAAATTCAAAAAAAGTAAAAATTAAGAAATTTAATATAAAAAATAAATGAAACAATTAAAAAAATTAGCGTTAAAAATTATAAACCTCAAGTTATAATTAGATATATTCAAAATATGTATTTAAATTTTTTTATTTATAATTGGATATATAAAATATTTTTAAATAAAAAATTAAAAAAAGGTGAATAAAATTAAATTTTAGCGTATATTACACTTTTAGTCTTATAGTATGTTTAAAGATTGATTAGTCTTTTATAACAGTTGTAACTAACATTTCTAAGTGAAAGGACTATAAATACAGTGAAAATCAAAAGTTAAGGACCATCAATATTTTCATTTTGAAAATCAAACCACATAAACTAGTGATGAAATTCAGTCTTTATTTAATATAATGAAGGTAATTATATAGAAATAGGTATAGGAAACCCAAAGAATCCGGCAAGCAGCCAACCACACGTTTCAATTGGTGATTGATTGATTGGTGATTGACGATTTCATTGCAAATAGACCCGGCCTTCCATTTCCATTTCCATTTCCATTTCCATTTCCATTTCACATGCCCAAGCCCAACTGCTTTTCCTTGAACAATTCTCTTTCTCTTTACTTTTTTATTATAAATATAATAAAGAGTAAACTACATACTTGGTCCTTAGGGTTCATTGATTTTAACACTCTGGGTCCCTAAAGTAAAATATCTATGGCTTGCATCCTCATTGTTTCAATTTTATAACGTGTTGGGTCCCTAAAACTGACTCCGTTAGTTTTTGGCCGTTAAAACCCACATGTGCAAGGCACATGATGAGTATTATTGTCATTTCAGGTTTAGTATTAATTTAATAAAAATTAAATAAATTCAAAAATTAAATCAAACATCACTTCTCTTGAAACCCTCCCCTAACCTCCACCCCCATTAATTTTTCCTAGAAACTCTCAAATCACCATTACTTTTCTTGAAATCCTCTCCACTCCTTGAGATTTCTTTCTCTCCTTTCAACTCCCTCAAAAAAGAATTTCTTCAAACTATAGTTCAGATCTTGAAAAGGTGGTGGTATTTGGTGGTGGCAGTGGTGGTGGGATCTGGTGGCGACGGTGGTGGCGGCGGGATGCCGGTGGCGACGGCGGTAGGATGCGGTGGCGAGGGTGGTGGCGGTGGGATGCGGTGGCGGCGGCGGTGGGGGGGATCTGGTGGCCACGGTGGTGGCGGTGGGATGCGACGGCGGCGGTGGTGGTGGGATGCGGTGGCGACGGTGGTGGCGGTGGGATGCGACGGCGGCGGTGGTGGGATGCGGTGGTGGCGGTGGTGGCGGTGGGATGCGGTGGCGACGGTGGTGGTGGTGGTGGGTGAATCATCTTCATCTTTAAAACCTCTCCCCTTCCTTCTTCTAAAATCTTTCTGGGTTAATCATCTTCATCCTGTTTTTTTTTTTCAAATTTTGGTTATAATTTAGGGTTCTTTTTGTATTAAGATTTGTAAAAATGTTTAAGATTTATTTGAATTTTGTATGAATAATCATGGGATTTGGTTTGTAAAAAATGTTTAGTTTTTATAAACAAAAAGTTTATAAAAAACAAATTATGGATTTAGATTTAGTGTTGTGAGTTTGTGTTTTGTTTTTAGGATTTTTGATTTTGTTATTGATTTTGTGGTGATGACGATTAAAGGGTGGTTGTTCTTGGTGTTCTTCATTATTTTGTTATTGATTTTGTTGGTGTTCTTCATGGTGTTCTTCATCATGAAGGTGTTCTTCATGGTGTTCTTTATTATGAAGGTGTTCTTCATGGTGTTCTTCATCAGAAAGGAGATAGCAGGAAAAGAGAGTGAAATGACCAAAATACCCATCATGTGCTTGCACATGTGGGTTTTAACGGCCAAAAACTAACGGAGTCAGTTTTAGGGACCCAACACGTTATAAAATGGAAACCATGAGGATGCAAGCCATAGATATTTCACTTTAGGGACCCAGAGTGTTAAAATCAATGAACCATAAGGACCAAGTATGTAGTTTACTCTATAATAAATTAAAAATTATACATTTAAATAGAAAAATGTTTCTCTTAATAATATTGACCAAACAATACAAAAATAACATCTGAATACTTGGACTCATAATTTTTTACCTAAACATGTATTATGATTGTAAAAAAAAAATCAGATATGTTGTAATTTTTTTTGTTTTGCAAGTATAATTTGTAATACTTAGAGGCCGTTTACTAAATCTTACCTGGGTAAGTGCTTACCGACAAAATTCAACACTGTCACTTACTTATCGGGTAAGATTTTAGTCCACCAAAATGGCATCGTATGCAACAATTCACCCGGTAAGCGCTTACCATGGTAAGAGTCGTCGCCAGAATTTAGTTGGTAAGATTTCTGGTCCTTGCTTTCCTTGTCTTCGCTCTTACTGGGTAAGATTTTAGGTACTTGTCATATTCCTCCGGTAAGATGTTTAAAAACAATACAAGACTATTGACAAACATTTGGCTTAACGATATAAGTGAAATTTTCAGCTGAATTTCTTTTAGATATTATTGATTTATTACCCATTACAAAATAATATTTTGTTTTATGAATTTAGTAAGTCTATGGTGATGGCTTTGATTTTAACAATTAAGTCATCATTTCACATGTCATTCGTTATTCATTGATGTTTTCTCCATAAATAGTTGACATTAGGCTATTGCACTTAAACGTTAACATCTCTAAGCAAAATTTTCAAATGTATATCAAAATAGAAAACCAAAGTTCAAAAACTTTAGAAAAATTTGCATTCAACTTAACACATTTTTTGTTATGTTATTAAAATATTACTTACATTTAATTAAATATTATTTTTCTCTTATAAATAATTTATTTTAAGGTTACCTATTAGGAATATGATAAAAAAATTATTTATCTTTCATGGTAATCATTTTTTAAGAAATCTCCAAATTTGAAGAACTTTAGAGCATCTCCAACAACTTCTCTAAAATAGAGAAAAATATTATTTTGTTCTCTAAACTCCTCCAACAGGATTCTCTATCCCATTCTTTAAAATAGAGGTTTATGAGAAAATCTCTAAATATAGAGATTTCTCTAAAATTCCAAATAGAAGAGAGAGAAATGAATTTTTTATTTATTCCACCGATAAGAGTAAATTAATATCATTTTATATATTTTTCTTTCTTAAAAGTGTATCGGGATCATAAAATTATAGAATATTTAAATACTATAATCAATAGTGAAATCTCTAAAATAAAGAATCTGTTGGAGTTGGTTGCAATTTATTTTAGAGATTTTAACATTTAGTTCTTTATTTTAAATATATTATAGAGAAGCTGTTGGAGATGCTCTATATTCTTTCTCTCCTACTTTTCATTTTGGAGAATCCGTGAACATCCACAATGTTGAGGCTTTTTTATTGAGTTTTTTCACAACTTTTTCATTCCATCTTATCATCAACTCTATAACTTCAAAACCTCAACTTACTTTCACTTAGGGGTGTAATCGAGCCGAATCGAGCCGACACAGTGCCAAGCTCGAGCTCGAATCAACTCTCAAACTTGCAACTCGATACTCGACTCGAACTCGGTCGAGCCTGAACTTTCAAGCTCGAGCTCGTGACAGGTATTGACACTTTCGAGCTCGACTCGACTCGCTCATGTCTTAAAAAACGCATAACAACAAAAATATTAATTGTAATTTTATAGAAGTTCGATAAGGCTCGACTCGGCTCGCTCGACAATTTAATGTATACACATTGATGGGGTATACTTGTAATTTTATAGAAGCTCGATAAGGCTTGCGAGCCGCTCGAGCCGAGTAATTTATAGATCGAACTCGACTCGATTATCTACTCGAGTAGCTCGAGCTCAACTCGACAATCCACGAGTCGATTTCGAATACTTTCCGAGTCGATCTCGAGTATCTCACGAGCTGTCTCGGCTCGATTACACCCCTACTTCCACTACTCAAGTTTTTTCATAGTTTTTTTTCAAACTTTTCGGGTCTTATCATTTTAACTTTATATCAAATATATCTTTATTTATACAAATAATATATTAGAATTTATACAAATACATATTTATCTATATTAAAATTTTTTATTACTTTATGCATGTATAAACAATAAAAATTAAAAAAAGCTAATTTAAAAGTATATACAATAAAAATAAAAATTGGGTTATCAAGAAATTTTATAAAAATTGTACAAACTTATGTCCAATAAAAATAAAAATAAAAATAAAAAGTTAATTTAAAAGTACGTGATACTTTTAAGTTTGTCCAAAATTAAATTGTCCCGGGTTCGAGCCCGGAGGCCCTCATAGCCACAACCGTTGAGTGAATCAGGTATACCCCCACCTTATGAAATTGACAGCCAATTATTGGGTTGCCGGTATCAACCTTTTTGTCCAAAAAAAAGTATGTGATACTAAAAAATAAAATAGTAAGTACGGTTTTTGTCCCTATGGTTTGGTGTCTATAACATTTTCTTCCTTGTGGTTTAAAAACTCATTTTTTTCGTCCTTGTGGTTTCCATTTGCTTCCATTCTCGTCGCAGATTCCAACAACGTTACAAAAAAGGCGTTGACCCCTCCTATGTGCCCCTCATGTGAGGGACAATTGTGTCTTCTCCATGAGTTAGTATGAGGGAAGAAAAAAGAAACAAAGTACAAACCATAAGGACGAAAAAAGTTGTTTCTAAACACCAAGGACATAAATCGTTATAAACATCAAAGCGCAGTTACTAAAATCGTAGTTTACTCAGAAATAAAAATATAAAAATTGGGTTACTAAGAAATCTGCAAAAAGGGTATAAAATGTCAAAACCGAGACATTATACCTTCACCTTTGTCCACCTCTCAAAAACATGTCTTTCTCATAGGAACCCAACCAATGATTCACTTGCTTTCTCACAATAATATGCTTTGAAGATCAGTTATTTCCCAACAAACACACACAAGGAAACCACAAGTTTTGTGGCATACTGGTTGAAGCCCTGGAGGATGTGGTGGGATATCCCATCTATCCAGGGTCCGAATCCAGGCTTACACAACAATTGTGGCCACTGAGTTTATCAGGGCTGATGTATTATAGTCATAATTTGCAAGAATTATTCCAGTATAGCTTGGGACACCCTTTCAAAAAAAAAAACACAGACAAGGAACATGAATATCCAACTCCAACTCATAATGCAACAGATGCCAAAAAATCTACATATTTGAGACACTGCAGTACACATAAGTTGACAAAATGTAATGAAAAAACTATCAGCAACAGGCCCGAATTTGTACCCAAGACTCCTTTAAAAGACGCTATACAGATTCCTACGTTTCACAGACCAAATCGACAACCGACTTCTATATAAACTAATAGTATATATATATATTATGATCATATACGAAACTCCAACTCACTTAACCATGCAACTAGCTCTTTGCTTTTATTCCATTATTCCTTTTTCCATGTTCAAATCGCCAAATACTTATTTTGCATCCATTATTTATGGTATATTTATCCAATGATTTCTTCCGTTTGTAGTTTATTCTCATCGGGTTTATTGTTTTCACTACTAAGATTGAGAGTGAATTTGCGCATACCTGCTCTTCTTATCTTGAATGGCCTTCTGGAGGTCAGTAAACATTTCCACAGATAACCCTGAAAACTTACTCAACTGTAAAAGAAAAACCTCCAATCGTGACCTTAAACGATCAAAACTTACATTCCGGTCCTCTGAAACTTCCTTTTGTAACAGATTCACCCCTGTAGGATCATCTTTCTTGTTAACATGCTGCCATGGCATTGAACGATGATGAACTCCTTGGCCTTTTTCTTGTTGGGGTAAGAAATGATCGATTTCAGCGGCTAAATCCTTTATGGAATCCGAGACTTCTTTAGTTGGTAGGTTTTCGAGCTTATCCAGCCAGACACCACAGGTGACGTATATGGGAGGTCCATAGTCTCTTAAAGAGGGTTGATTTCGTCTTTTTTTCCGCGTGGATTGCTGGAGAGGGACACATTTGTGAAGCCAGCCATTTAGAGATTGAACGTATGCTTTTTGTGCACCGATCCACTTTGTAAAACTTGAAGATAAAGTATTCAATTCGCTTTCAAGATAGACAGTAATCTGGTGACCGGAATCTGATTGTAGTGAGACTTTGGTGTGTGCATTGTTTTGTATTGCTGATATGATGAGGAACTGACTCTTATGACATTCATGCATTACTTCCCACATCCTCCTCAACCTGTGCCATTAAGACATTCAAAAATTGTTAGCTGAATAAGCTAAATATAGCAAGATCAAATGGACCATTTCTTATATTCATACTCCCTGTCCCAAAATAAATTTCCACATTGAAAAAGGCACTCTATTTTAGAAATGTGTAATTATAATAAATTTTTAATAAAATAAATGCCAATTTTATCCGTCTCATAATTAATAGTAGAATTGGAAAGTAGACACTTACTTTTGAAAATGGACACTTTTTTCAGGACAATAAAAATAAAATATGGACACTTATTTTGGGACGGATGGAGTAATAGTATGGTTAAAAACCCAGCACCTGCATGTAAATATGTAAGAATCTCCCCTTTTTATAAGGATTCAAAGCGGTTTCACATATCCAAACATGGTACCAGAGGCAGGGTTACGTCCTAGGGACTCAACACACTCTTTTGCCTCCGTTTTAGGGGGCACTATCTAGCTTCCATTTGAAAGGGGCATGTTGGAGTCCCATATTGACTAGACACAAGCCATTAAACCTAAATATATATATATATATATATAGCGTCAGGTTCAAGGGAAAACGCCAAAAAAAGAGAAAACTGAAGAATACTCTGGGAGCCCTCCATCTGGACGGTATTCACAAATGCATACTGATAATTTGTAACATGCATTTGTGCATATGCACTATATATATATATATGCATTGGTGAATAGAAAAAAAAGCTTCAATCGCTTATATGCATTTGTGAACACCGTCAGCATGGAGGGCTCCCAAGGTGTTCTTCAGTTTTATCTTTTTTTAGCGTTTTCCCCTGAACCTCCCCCCCTCTCTCTCTCTATATATATATATATATATATATAGAGAGAGAGAGAGAGAGTTAGGTGAACATTAACTAAATAGGAGAATAAGATAACGGTCGAATGACATGTGATTCACGCGACCTGAGGTCGTGAGCCACATCGCCCTCACACCCTTGACCGTTGGTGTAAAATCACGTGTCATTTTGCACGTGATTTGACCGTTTTAGAGCTTATTTTATTTCGTTACTGTTCTCATTTGAACCTCCCTCTCTCTCTATATATATATGTGTGTGTGTGTGTGTGTGTGTGGTATGTAGGAACCTCCCTTCTCTAGAACAGGCTCTATCAGAGAAAGATTCAAAGGGGTTCCACATATTTTAACACTATTATACATTAGTTTTCAATTCTTCACAAGAAGAGTCTTGGCTGGGTAAAACACAGAATGGAGAGGCATTTTCTGTAGTCTAATATGAGAAAGAAAGAGGTTCCTGACCCAAAACTTATTCGATAAAGTGACAACCCAATTTATGTTAGACAGATACATACCCTTCAATCAACTCCTCAAGTTGGGGCTGAAGCTCTTTGTCTCTTAGATCTTCGATTCTTCTAGATATCGAATCGATCCTGTGGATGGCAACTCCAATTCTCCAATGTAGATCCTTGACAATTGCACGAGTCTTATCTATCCTACTAGAACTTTCTCCATTGGATTCTAATTCCCTTAGAAGCTTGCGCTTCTGATCATACACCTTTCTGATCATCTGATTTGCCTGAAATTAGATAAATAAATAAATAAATATCTTTTAGGTGCTGCAGTTAAAAAGCATATACACCTGAAAATTGATGCAAGACCAGAAGACAAGTATACTCCAACAAAATGTCATGATAGGCCCAGTTTACAGTAACAACTCGACTAGATACAGAAACTACAACCACTTGAGTTTAAGACCCTTCTAAATTAGTCCTTGGTGTGCTTGGCACCCAAGATTTAGATAACAATTCTTACGGTAAATGTATTGTTGCCATAAGAAATTTATTTATACAGTTTGATGTCTTTACCTTTTAGTTCCACAAACGCAATCTTGATGCTAAATTATGTGATGAGACTGTGAGCACTATATATGGAACAATGTGGTGAAACTTGGATAATAAAACAAATTTAGGAATACTGGAAAAAGGAAATCAGGGTGATTATAGTTGTTGCAGATGAGACTCTTGTACTTGCTCTGTTGACCAATAAACTTCTTATTAGGGAAGAAGAGAACGCAAATGCTATAAAACCGATTGCAGATTGCGATTTCAATAAAATATTGGGTTGTTGGGATGCAAATGCTGTAAAATCTAGATCATTTAGGTTATCATTAAGACATGTTGCTAAAAAATTGTTTAGCATTTATCATATAGTTTTGTGAAACGACACCTTGGATGAAATAGTTTGAATGGTTAAAATGGTAAATTTGTTTTTCGAATGCTTCTGTTGAATTTGATTAGGGAAGTACATACAGAATAAAATGAAAGATTGTGTATTGGTTTGTCTCATTTTATTTCTCAAGTAACATGGGAATAGATGGTACAAGGAATTTAGGAATAGGATGCTATTGATACGTATAAACACCTCTGGTTTTGTATCAAATAATATCATAAAAGAAATTTTAATTCTTTATGGTATCAAAGCTTTGATCACTCCGGCCATCTGGTACTTAAACCCTAGCTGACGCCAAATGAAGAAGCACCACCAAGTGCTGCCTTCATGCCATTCTCTCAATCCAGATCTCGTCATTCTTTGATCTATAATCATCTAGATCTCATTTTCTAAATCACTCTATACAATCAGACTTTCTCGGTTTCTCCAGCCATCACATCAAATCGAAACCTCTAAGACATTTATAAAAAGAAGTGCTTGCGAAATTGAGTTTTTCAATATCCTAAGTGAAATTCAGATGACAATAAAGCCTACTTAACTTGGTTCAGAGAGTGTTTGGAGACTAACTCAGAAGCTTGTGGATCTTACTCAGAAGCCTCTGAGTTCTCTTCAGAAGCTTCTCTGATTATGAAGTACCTTCTCAAATGCCTTCTGATCCCTGTTCGATCTTATCCACAAGTAGTTACTTCGTAACTATTGTGAAATTATCTATAACCCGCCTAATTAACTTGTAAGTGTCGGTTGCTCATTGAAATAGATATGAAACGTTGAATCTGGGTGTGACATACATCTAGATTGTACAGCCTTTAAATTTCAAGTTATCATTTGGATTATCCCAATATACTCAATTTATGATACCCAAGGCAATAAGGGTCGAATTATTGTATTTGGAAAGCGAATATATATATATATAATATATAATATATGCCATCCAAGTGATTGCAGGTGCCAAACTTGACTTTGGACTCTACATTCTTAATGTGATTCCTCCTCTAGGCTCTAACAAGGTTCCTTGTGAAACAAAATTTGTTCCATCTTAAAGTGTCAAGTCTGGTTTATCCATTTTCAGTTCCAGTGTTAATAAAGATATTGAGATCATATTATTACACTATCGATTAGGTCATCCAAATTTGTCTATCTTTCTTTGTTATTTCCACGGCTATTCTTTAAGAAAAATCCAGCCTCCGTTCATCATAGAAACTGTCAAATGGCAAAACACACCTGATCCAATTTTTCTTATATATCTTATAAACTTTCCACTCCACTCTCTTTAATTCACCACGATGTCTGGGGTCCCTCACAAAGTTAAAAATATTTTTGGCACCCGGCGGTTTGTAACATTCGTGGATAATCATACTCGGGTTACTTGAGTATTCCTCATGAAAGAAAAATCAGAGATCAACTAAATTTTCTGAAATTTCATCTCACATCCCAACTCAAATCTACTCCAAAGAAGAGTACCAAAATCCGACAATGCTAAAGAATACTTCACTAATAGTGTCAAGAACTATCCATTAGATCATAAGATACTCAAACTTAGTTTTTGCATTGACACTTGACACTCCTCAACAAAATGGAGTGGCTGAAAATAGAAAAGCGCATCTTCTTGAAGTATCCCCGATGTCTCATGTTCTCCTCTAATATTCCTAAAAGCTACTACAGAGAAGCCCTTCTCACGGCTATATATTTGATTAATCTACTTTCAACTACCACATCAAATTATTAAACATTCTTTTCATCACCCCCAAGACGTATTGATGAGTTCCACTAAGTATTCACGTGTACAACATTTATCCATATGTCAGTGGCATAGCAAGCTTGATCCTTGGGCTATGCTCAGAAAAGTCAATTCATAAGCTACTCTCCAAATCAAAAAGAGTATGTGTTATTCTCCATCCAACCGATCCTATACCACCATGAACGTTACATTTTTTTGAGTGTATACCCTATTTCTCCAAGTCTTCTTTTAAAGGCGAGAGTAAACATGAAAGTCAGCTTTGAAACCTCTAAGAGACATTACTTGATTCATCGGTAGGCTGGGTTGAAAAGTCAAACAAGTCAAATAGGGTGGGCTGTGGGAGAATAGTACATGTGGTTACTGTAGTTGTACAAGTAGGTTAAGTATTTTAGTGAAGTCGATTAATAGTTTTTACCTAGTATAAATAAGGAGTAGATAAGGAGTGTATCGATTATTCTATTGTGTTTGGGAATGGCGAAAGCCTTTGGGAGACTTCTAGCTTCTCGAATTGTTGGAACCCTATGTTCATTCATTCCATTTTAGTTCTAATTCCATATTGAAGTCATCTTTGTGTACCAATTTCATTGTTAATTGCTCGGTTTGTATCATGTTCCCACGACCATCCACTACATATTTGAAGTCCTTGCATCCATCCACTCCCGAACCCTCTCAATCTAGAACTACACCAGTTTTGTCTCAAGAGAACACAAAAGCATATTCTAGGAGGAAAAAGAAACAGTCGAAATCAAGTTCAAGACATGCTCAAGACATTGACTTGAATCCATGTTTTCCCAAGAAAGTCTCAAGTAGAAGATAGGGATAATCCAAATATGCAAGTTGCCCTAAGGCAAGGAGTGAGATGATGGACCAGCCACCCTATCGGTAATTATATCCCTTATGATGGTTTGTCACCGAAGCTATATCCCTTTTGTTTGTATTCGACTCTACATAAATCCCCAAAATCATTCATGAAGCCTTACACAATCGAGAGTGGAATAAGATCGTACATGATGAGATTGAAGCACTTGAGAAAAATGACATGGAGACTTAAGAATCTACCACCTGGAAAGAGACCAATTGGCTACAAAAGATATTCACCAACAAATATAATATAAGGTGAATGGTAGTGTAGAAATGTTCGAGGATCGATTAGTTGCCTGAGGACTAACTTAATTGTATGGAATCAACTATTAAAAAACCTTCACACCAACTGCAAAACTGGTTGTCCCAACTCATTTGATGATGATGACTTCTCAAAGTAAGTGTAGCTCCAGCAAATGCCATATCATACCCATTATCCTCAAACAGCTTCGTATGGTTTTAACGCTAATAAGCTTGTCGGTGATGGGTCTACTAGATGTGATTTTCGTACTCAATTCGAAGAGGAAAGGTTCTTACAGTGAACCAAATCCAATTCAAGAGGCATTGTAGGATGAAGAAAACACACCATGGCAGAAATTAAACGAGTTTGGCTATGTAATGACCAAGCTAATTGGGTTGATCTACCTTTTGTTCAACCAGATGAACGTTAAATTCTTCCTATCGTCAATGTGTTCAAGTTGCTGCTACCCCAGAAGGACTGCTTCTTGTGCTTACAAATGACTAGCTTCTCGGCATCTGTAAGATTGTTCAGAAGAATGCTATTGTTAGAAAATTACCTACGGTTGAGACACTTGGATTTGTCACTTCAAAACTGGTACTTTGACCACTAACCAGTTGTTTGTACTTGTTTGGCAGTTGCTGAATGGTTTGGTGCAGAATGGTTAAGTGGTCAGAATAATCTAGAGGCTCTTATGATATAGTGCATAAATAAAATATATTTGTTTGGCAACTGTTCATGATGTAATCAGGGATCTTAATGGTTAAGGGAGGTCCAGGATACAAAATGATTCAGAGGGTTTTGGAACCATTAAGAGGCAGACTTATTTTTTGCCAAACAGAATTCACCTCTTAGTGATTCAGAGGTTGCCTCTTAATGGAACTGTTAAGAGGTAAAAAAACAGCCCCTAAGCTTGTTGCTAGGTCATAAATCAAAAGTTGTAGGATCCTTCAGTATGAAAAGGACTATCTAATATAATTCATTCGAGGGAATTAAGTCGATGCTCAATCCACCGCTACCACAACCACCACCAACAATAGTCGATGGAATGCTTTTGAATAGGGAGTTTCTTTTCTTTCCACCTTGAGAACGAGGTGGAAGTTCAGGAGCAGATAATGTTATACCTGAGTTAAATAGTCAAATAGTCAATAGTGGTAGTTTGTGTCAAAGGGTCAACATTGATAGGTTGTACTAAGGAAGGTACAAGTAATTAGTGCTATAGTACAAGTGGGAAGTGCATGGACAGTACCGGTAGTGGTATCAAGTATAAATAAGGGGTGTGACTCTGTGAGAGTGAGGTGATTCATTTTGATTTGTCTGTTCAGTTTAGGCAAGAGCACTGGAGAGTACTGGCCTCTCGGAGGCCAACAATTTTGTAACCATTCTTGATATCTTTTATTTTCTTTAACCCTAATTTTCCTAGTGTGTATCAACAACATGAGCATTAACAATTGTAATTGATTTTTTTATGCCCAGTTGCAATTAGGATGATCTTTTACATTATAACTACAGCCATTATTAAGTTTTGAAATGAAATTATCTGCTATTACCTATCTGCCTAATCACATGCTTCCCCTGCATAAAAGTGTGTCATTCTTTCATGTCTTCACTTCGTATATAAGATACAAAAATTGGAACCAAATTAAGCATCAAATATATTCTTCATATAAGGATGTGTAATGGAGATAACCAATTAACTATAAATTTAAAAGTTACTAAAAATGGAATTACAAAAATAAAGATAGGAAGAAAGCTTTAAAATACCTAGATATGTGTGCCTAAATGTTAACAAAGAAAGCAATGAAGGAAACTACAGTGCAAGTGTTGGATGGTTTTTACTAAGGATGATCTTTTACATTATAACTACAGCCATTGTTAAGTTTTGAAATGAAATTATCTGCTATTACCTATCTGCCTAATCACATGCTTCCCCTGCATAAAAGTGTGTCATTCTTTCATGTCATCACTTCGTATATAAGATACAAAAATTGGAACCAAATTAAGCATCAAATATATTCTTCATATAAGGATGTGTAATGGAGATAACCAATTAACTATAAATTTAAAAGTTACTAAAAATGGAATTACAAAAATAAAGAGAGGAAGAAAGCTTTACAATACCTAGATATGTGTGCCTAAATGTTAACAAAGAAAGCAATGAAGGAAACTACAGTGCAAGTGTTGGATGGTTTTTACTAAGGACACATACAAAAGGTTGTCAAAATCCATATATACCAAGTTTTCAAACTGATGGGGGAAGTACATAATTTGACAATGACAAAACTGTAGAAAGACTGAATATACAGTATCCTGGGTAATGAAGAGGGCAAAAAGAAAAATAATAATAATAATAAATACCCTAATACTTGCTAAATGATCACAAGTTATACCATAGAATGTGTTACGAGATACCTAAGTTGAGTGTATAAAAATTTAATTATAAGTTCAAGGATTAAGGGCAAAGAAGTTAACGTCTAGAATGCATATTCACCAAGCAAAGAGTACAATTTATTTAAAAGTATAATGTTTTTTTTCTGGTACACCTTCGATTATATTAATCACTCTATTTATATGCACTTGTCATAATAAGGAACTTTTTCGAAAAACAAAAATTAATGATATCATCACCATGTAATACCTTAACTTCATCGTAAAGCTTCTTCTCCCATGCATACAGCCTATCCAAGGTTGAAGCATGGCTTCCTGCATTCATGCAGAAGTTATCAAAAAGGCTACTGGTAAGGTCCTCTGGAATTTCTCTATTGTTGGCAGTGGGATCATGCCTGAAGGATGAAGCACGAGATGATGTTGTCCGATGCCATGTTAAGTACTTGGTGTCAGTGTCATTTCGAGCAGGTTCTAAGTGAACATAGAACAATGAATCAGTTACTTAATGAAACCGAAAAACATAAGAACAGTTTGAGCAGCTAATCAAATGATATGATGCACACATGAGTACGCTCAGGATATGCATCTCTATGTATTTGAGCATGTCATCTAGGAGTGGCAATGGGTCAGGTTGGGTTGGGTTCGGGTTCAACCCATTATTAAACAGGCTGAAAATCTCAACTCAACCCAACCAATTTAATTAAATGGGTTGAGATTTCTCAACCCAACCCAAACCGATAGCGGGTTGACGTGTTTATGATTTTTTCAACCCAACTTGTTAAATAATGGATTGAACCTGGGTTGACCCATTTAGTTTTAAAATTTAGATAAAATAAAAAGGATTAGACTATTTAATTTTATGAATAAACACAACCATAACCACAAATAAAAATAAATTGTTCAAAGTTTGAATAAAACAAAACCACAAATGCAATAAATTGTTCATATATCTAAGCATCTACTTAAGTTACTTTAATTTATGTTGGAGTTGTTTGGAGGTGGGTGACGGGAAGAGAGAGTGTTGAGAGGGACACTTGGAGGCGGGTTAGATATTACTTGGGTTTCACAGTTGACAAAACTGAGAGGGTTTTAAATTTTCAATGTTTCATAGATAATATTAGACATTATAATTAAAAATAAAATAAAAATATATAATATTTTAAATGGGTTGAAAACAAGTCAAAAATTCCAACCCAACCCAACCCTTTTATTTAAATGGTGTGGCGGGTTGACCCATTTAACTTAAATGGGTTGAAAATCTCAACCTAACTTGCTAATTTTGGTTTGGGTTAGCGGGTTGGGTCACTTTTTGCTACCTAATTGTCATCAAGGGTATATATACGGTTGTGCTTTAATAGATAGAAGCATATAAGATAGTTCAGACGTTCTATGTAAAATATCTTCCATACATTACTTTATCAAGAATATTATTGTTTAGCAGAAAAACATGTGTCGATCATTTGTTTCCTAGAAGCGACGATAAGAGAATCTCAAGTGAAAATCCAAATAAATGGCTTTGGAACTTCTTCCTCTATGGTGGTAGTATTATGGCCTATGTACATGCCAATAAATATGCGTGGTATATTTATTTCCATTTCCTATGATCCCTAATTACTAAGACTGCATTAGAGCAAATGCTTTGATAACCAAACCCAATCCCCCACTACAGAAAGTTGCCAATAACAACAGACCTGCACCACACACCATCATTTCCAGCCAACACATACAGTTTTTCACCGTATCCACCATAAACAAAGATGATTATGTACCCTAATGGACCGAACCTGAGTAGACCAGCAATATGCTTCAGTGCAACTAACGTTGTCCCATGTTCATCCTGCTTGTGTGATGTTGTCACATGTTTCATGTTCAGTAATTTGTTCCCCTTCTCTAATTAATCAAACATGCATACTTCTTGTCAATATGTAAGATGGTATCAATCTCAATCTGTATGTCCATCGTATATGGCGCCAATCTTTACATTTGGTTTTATGGGGGATATTGATCTTGTCATGAGATTTCAATGCCATCATGAGAAGCTGATCTACTCACCACAGGTTTATCTCATCGATATTTTTATCCGAATGTTGACTTGTTATATGAGAGAGATGGCCCAAGTTTGAACCAACAGTTGGTCACTAGGCTTTCTTCACTTGGTTGTTTTTATTTCGGATTTGCTCCTATTCAGCCCTTGCTCTGAAACCATGAAAATTAAATAAGAAGACATCTATGTCTCTAGATTCTCTTTATCAGTTGTTCTTGTTTGGATCGGTACAGTCCAACATTCGCTCAAATACTTATGATTAACCATGCAAACTAAACAAGATGAGGAAAAAATCATCCTATTGTCTTTCTCTCTCTAGACTCTTCAAGCTGGTTGTTTCAGATCTGCTTAAATGTTTTAAGTGGTACCATGGCAAATAAACAACAATGCGTGAAAGGAACCATCAGTTTGTTACCAATTAGTTTTATGTTTTGCTCAAGATTCTAGTTGAGCCTAATGCCACAATTAAGTTCAGAATCTAAGTTTGTGGGTACCAGCCCTAAAAATGTAAAGGAATACCATTATCTAACTAGTTGTTAGGTCTTATTGTAATTGTATTAATGTTGAGGGGTATAAATACCTTTTGTTTTTTTTAGTTTTATAACAAAACCAGAACTAGAACTCATTGTGTGTATATTGTAATATGTGATGACATTCTCTCTCAATAGATATATGAGATTGTGAGTTCCCCATTGTTGATCTTGATTTTATTGTTCATATACTTGTTTTACTGGGATCTACACTAGTAATCCGTTGAAGCTCGTAAGGAATGGTGTGGATGATTATAAAAAAGATATTTCTATACCATTTAGAATCCTATGGAGCTTGACATACTATCCGCCTCCAAAAAAATTATTAATCTCAAGGAACACATACACTTGTCATATTCCAAAAGTTCCACCTGTAACGTCCACACGATTATCCTGAGTATTACAGATCTAACACACTTCAAAAAGAAAGACGATGAGCTAGAGAAGTTTGTTTCCACACAGTCATGACAAATTGCAATCCTCTCTGGTCTTTCATTCATGTGTCTTGGTTATTGTTTAGTACTACTCAATCCTTCCACCCTATCATCTATAGTATCACCTCATTCATGACAAGTTTCGATGCAATCCACTACTGTTTCTTCCAAATAACATTCCAACAAGGGGTTTTCCGTTCTCTAACATCATCTTTCTACTAGGATGTAATCCACTACTGTTTCCTCCCAATGGTATTTCTACCACGGCGATAAAGGGCTAAAAGATCTACTGCTTTAATTTCGTGTCCTACCTTACTGGATGTACATCTACACTACTCGCCTACCAATTATGTGTTAGTATCGTCAATGGTGTAATCAACTCATATAGCTCCCATTTTTCCTTCTTCAATAAAAATCCTCCAAACGTATCCCAAAATCTCACATCTTCTAGCCAAATATGTTTTATAAGGTTCTTTCTGGATCATTCTTTTTTTAAAGATTTGTCGATGAACAGACTAACCGGAATTTGATATGAGCCTTGAGGACTACATTGGTCGACAACGTACCTCAGTCATGGTAGTATATGTGATGATCATTGCTAATCAAGAAATCTTTCTTCACCAAATCAGAACAAGTCTGAACCAGAAGTCATTTGTTTCGAAAATTTTATCGAGACTTGAGAGTCATGTCAAATGGGAAAGCACCTATCACCTTAGATGTGAGTCTAATTGAAGTACTGTCATGGAAAATTTCTCATGTAAGATGTAAAACAAAAGGTACCAGATGCCCTTTATTGGAGTTCTCCCAGCCAGGTTATGTGAATACACTGTGACACCAGATCAACTACTCACAGCAAAGAACAAGATATACTACAAATGCAAAAGCACACATCTTGATTGCCATTTGGTACTGTAATCATGGTATGGGAAGTTGGGAACTACTACATACCGTATGTCCATCTATCATATGCATATCTAGATCAAGAAATGTCATGCAAACGTCTTCATGAAGACTTTACAGATTGATTCTACTTTTAGCAACTTGCCATGACGGACGTCTTTACAAATTGACTAGGTGTATCAGTAGTATTGCAGTTCCAATAAATTCATTTGGCCACACGTACCTTATCTACTATATACATTCAAGGGATTTTCTCTTAATGATAACATCTTATTTGAACCTTAATTATCTATACCCTCTAAAGTCTAAACTAAAGCAACCTAGTAAAATTGCTAGCAGCTTCTTATATATCTTTTTTCTATATATTTTAATGTCATATCTCCAAGTTACACTACACTGTATCAGTTTCAAAGAGGAAAGAAACATGATTGGACTCTAACCGACGATTGTGTAATGCAGGAATAATATGATTGATTGGTCATAAATGTCATATAGCCATGGTCGTAGGTGTACCACGATGGACCTAGAACTCTGGCTTGGAATGTTTATAAGAAAATCCAACAACATATATAAAGGAAGCTAATATACACTTAAAAGTCAACAATTATGTACAAGAGGTCATCTCCATATTCATGACAATGAAAACTATTGAACTTAGTATTCTACGACTTAAAAGGAAAGAAATGTGACACACGATAAAAAACAACTGAAAGGATTCTACAAGCCCTTTCACTCTCAACTCAAAGATAGCATCACTCTCTCTCTCTCTCCCTCTCTCTCTCTCTCTCTCCCGGTCTAATTTTTTTGCCTTCTTGCAACAACTCCAATTGTGACTAACAACTATTAATTTGCTCTCTTTCAACAACCCCAACATAAAATAAACTGAACCTAGCTCATATAACAAACATGTATTTGAACAAATTTGTCAGCATTTGCAGAAAGTTATGCTTGGTACAATTAAGAAAATGCACATCTAGAGCACTAGGAAATAGTTGGCAAGAGGCATTAAACCTTCATCCTTTACAATATTCAGAAAATTCCCTACAGATATCGAGTATTTAATCAATTATTAGACACATGAATAGACGTATGTAAATGCATCTTTAAACAGCAGCACCATAAACCAAACAGACAGTATATCCCACTCAAAAGTAGAGCCTAGGAGAGGTAGGATGTAAGCAGCACCATATTTAGTGCAAACCAAATTCTTAATATGACTCATCAAGCATGCTGATTTACACTTTTACAACAGGGAGACTTACCTTCCTGTACTTGGCTTGGATCATCCCCACATGAAAGACATGCTTTTAAAATTTTTGAAGTGAATGACCCACCTGCCAAAAAAACAAAAATCTCTGGCTGAATATAAGCTTTACAGTTTTTTTCAAAACCTGTAGAATATATGAACTCAAACTGCTCCACTTTTTAATTAAAATTTGGTGTTAATAATACGATTATAAGAGAACAAAGAACCATTTTGCGAGAGCTTTTAATATCTAATATATTTATTTATGAGAGAGAGAGAGAGAGTACGTTCTTTCCCCTGGAAAATTGGACGAAAGTGGAGTTTGTTGGTTTCAAGCATTCGTGGAACTTCTCTTCCACACTCAGAAGCTCTAATAAAGAGGTGTTCAATATCTCTCATGCTTGAAATAAAATCTTTAGGTACAGCCTTATTTTCCGGACCTTCTTTTACAGCTTGGATGTTTTCATCTTGAGGAGTTGCAACATTGCTGACACCAGAACTTTTTCGCTTTAATGGTGACAGTAGAGGAGAATTGCACTTGTCCCCATTCAAAATTTCAGTTTCTAATGGTATGCTTTCTGCAGAGGACATGGAAGGTAAAGCAGTCCCACTAACATTATCTGCTATCCTATTAACATTTGCAAAACTTCGAATCAACCCATCCGTAGATGGCTCATCGAACTCGTCTTCTGATTCTTGAGCCTCTTCACTCCCGTGGGATGGACTTTTTTCTTCTTTGTGTTCCATTTCAGGAATCCCTTCATTTTCCCTCGGCCTTTGCATGTCAGTGTAATTTTCCAAACCTTGATTCAATTCCATCACTTCTTGTGAAGAAAAATTATCGTCGATTGGATGGGCCAGACCAAAATAGTCCCAAGGTTGAGTTTCAGGAAGCACGGGAGGAGCGTCAAATGGGATTTCAGGTTCATCTATAGGATTAGGAGTGTTGCTGTTCATTGGGGTACTTGAAGAAGTTATAGAACCCATGACTGGCTCAGATGGTTTCTCTTCAACTTTTCTTGAAAATGAACCTCTTATCTTCATATGATTTGCATGGTACCGACTGGAGGTTGGTGGAGAAGGAGATGGAGATCTGTTTCCAGCTGCTGCACCTACATGTTGCGACATGCTTGAAGAGAAAGAGAACTGTGAAAGCGATTTCTCGATGAATGTGAGTGGTTCTGGTGTTGCACTATTGGAAGTGTACAAGGAGGATTCCATTGGAGCTTCAGGTTCAACAAACCTCCTTAAAGCATTTCCGATAATTGTTAGAGATTCTATATAAGTAAAATGGGTGGCTGCAAGTGAACATCTACCATCAAGCGCTCGCCCAACAAACTTTTTCCGTTCACGGCATAGCTGCAGAGCCTTATCTTCTTCCACTTTTGAGTTTGTAGCACCCATCCGCCCAGACTTATCTTTGATCTTGGGCAGCTTTCTGGATTTCTATCCACACATGGACTTCTTCCTGTTAAAACACTTGTACTTTAAGAACACGCAATAGTTGTTGAAATTCCAACTCTTATAAGGTCCGCATATTAAGGAAAAAGAATGTGTGATTTGTTAAATTGTAACTTTCTCAAGTCATAATTAAAATGCAAACCAACCATATCAACCAAAAACTGTCAGTGAACCAAAAGTCGAGAGGGGCCATTGACCTTTGTATTAGTAAGATACGAGTTAAAGAATACAGGGAAAACATAATCAGAAGCTCAATGTTTACAGTATGAAGAAAAAAGAACAATTTGGTACAAGAATATATGAAACACCCCTACATCTTAAGATACTGTACCACTTAACTAAATATCTTTATGTTTACTATCAGAGTAGCTATATAATTTGCTTACTCCATTGCAATACCTTTCCGTTCCCTGATATACCTGTACCTCTTACTCTACCTGCTCAAACAAAAAATTAGAAAAGAAACTACAAGTTTCAATTATAAATCCCTCTCTTTTTCTCTCTTGCTAGAAGTTCAGTTAGAATTATAGTTATAACGCCTTCAGAGGGACTGAAAAGGTCGACTTTGTCCTCCATCGTAAAATAAGGCCTAATTATCATTGAATCATTTACAGCAAGATCCTCCCTCTACACTGTCATAGCCACCTCCTTCAACATTATCCTCAACCACACAAATAGTATTTTTAATACCTAATTGGATCTTCTTAAAACTCATAGCAGCCTTCAAGCTCACTTTCCCATGCTTTTTGTGTATTCACTGTTCAAATTGATACTTCCTAGAAAACCGAATTGGGACTTGGGAGGGTTCATACAGATGCCACTAGACTGAAGAAAACAGTGCAGGATGAACTAACAGATACCACAGGTCCTGTATTCAGATACAAAGTTCTGGACTGTGGTTCTCAAAACTAAAATGATAGCTTGAACAATCATGACAAGGGTCGCAAGAGGTTGGAGAAAGAACCAAGGCTTCAATAAGCCAAAAGATCAAGGGCCAGTGCTGAATCATCAACAACCAAAAACTAGAACTCAAATTTAAGGGAAAAGGGGATTTGAATAGTAGACCTGAAAAGTATTACCACCTAGGGGATGAGCCAAATATCAATCAAAATCGAGAACAAAGGAAGTATTAATCCAAGCAACTTAACCTAAATTGATAACTTTCGAACTTACCTAGAAGATACGAACCACAAAATCGAAACTTGCGGACTTCAAACGAAGAGAAAGAGAGAGAGAATAAATCTGTATGAACTCTCACAACCTGTAATACAATAATTTACCGTGAGATACAAGCTCCAAATCCAATTGATTCTTCTACATTCGATTAAAAGAACACCTTATACAAAACAAAATCAGGATTGCGTAAAATCAGTATCAGCGACTTCAATCCAACTGATAGATCAATCGTGCTTGATATCAAATTCAGGCTCTTCAACCAAGAATTTAATTAGAAAAAAAAAACAGCCAAAACGAATAAAGTGAAAAATACCCAAAAAACTGATTCAAAAACAATGAAAGATGTAAGAACATGATACTCTGTACAGCACAAGTAAGATATGATGAATTCAAGTGAAAAGCTTATTAATTAGGTTGAACTGGAAAGGGTTAAAAGGAAGAAATCAAATGAAGTTCACCTTACGATTATGGAAGAAGGATAGACCAAATTCGAGCGGCCGAAAGAATCGATTGAAGAAAGCGTAGTTCATTCATGCAAAAGCAAAGAAGGAAGGAGACGAAAGTGAAAGTGTGTGTTAGAAGTGTGGGGTCCACCATATGCAAAGTTCCAAATCGGTAACCGTAAAAAAGGGTATGGATCGGATCAGGTGAAAAAGGGTGCTTTGCTGGTTTAGCCGTGGAATTAGATGCTTTTTTTTCATTTAAGATATTAATTAAAATGATTATTTTCTATTTATTTGAGCAAATCCAATAAATAGAATTTATTGGATATTAATTGAATACTTATTTTCTATTTATGCAATGTTGGCGAAGAATTAGGTCAATATGTGAATTTGCTTAGGGTTGATTTATTGAATTTTTGTCTTGTGATTTTAGATTTAGATTTTGGGATTTTATCATTTAGGGGTAGTTTAATGTTTAAATTTAGAAATATGGCTACTTTTTAGTGATATTGTTTCTTACTTTAAAATGATGATATTGATATTGTTTATTTACTTTTGTTTCACATTTAGGTAAACATAAAAAAACAATCTACTATTCATGTTTAAAAAAATTATAGGTAGAGTTTTAAAACATATAGTGGTTACGTATCCCGAGCCCAGTATTGTGTGAAACATCTTAATTTTGAAGTCGAAGACTTGAAACTTGAAATGCAATCATATATTAAGTTTTATTATATTCTATGCAATGAATTTACAAGATCTTGATCCTTTCAGTGCCTTCACTTGTGAACAACAGAACCCATTATGTTGATTGTTTCGCTCCCCATCTCTAACAAACTGATTTTTCTTTCTCACGGAATTAGGGACCTTATTTGTACATAATATCTCAACAATTAAGTTCTTTCATTGAGTGCGCTGGAAATTGGAGATATATCGAAAAAGGAAAATTATTTAAATAACCATTTTTGAAAATTGTATACCCGATTTAACCATTCTCTCTCCCAATTTACCCAAATAGGCAAAAACTCTGTGAAATACACCTCGATTCAAGATCCATTCAGGAAAGTCAATATATGATTTATACTTTACCCCCTGCATCCGTGAACATATCCATGAATCGGGTAGAGGAGGGTAAAATGAAAATAGAATTTGCATTTTTGGTCCTTGTGTGCGTGAATCGGGTAATACGAAAATAAAATTAACAAATATAACAAATAAAATTAACAAATGGTAATACGAAAGTAAAATTAACAAATATAACAAATAAAATTAACAAATCGGATAGCGATCGAGTACCCCTAAATTATAATATTATTTAATTTTAATATATATTAAAATTAAATATTAAATATATTCTCCCTAATATATATTAAAAGTCAAGAATAATATATTTATACATATAATAACATTATATACAAATAATATTATTATATAATATAATACTAAATATTAATGTAAATAATATTATTATAATATTAATATATTATATGTATGTAAATATTATTATACAATATAATATTAAATGTAAATTAATATATTATATGTATAGAGGCGGGTTCATACGAGGACGATACCAATTTATGAGAATATAAGGACAATCCTCAGCCAATCATTTTGTACATGAAATTTTTCATGTACAAAATCATATATGATTTTATGTACAAAATCATATGTGATTTTGTAAGCATCAGAAAGGACACACGCGATTTTTTTCGTGGGCAAGTCGTGGGAAAAATCGCGGCTAATCATATATGATTTTGTACATAAATCATATGTGATTTTGTACATAAAAAGTTTCATATACAAAATGATTGGCTGAGAATTGTCTTCGCATTCTCGTAAATAGTTACCGTTCTCGCATGAACCTCTTTCTATATGTATATAATATTAAATATTAAATGTAAAGTACTCCTTGATATAACAATATTAAATATTTGGAAAAGAATAATATTAAATGCTCATAGTTACTATCATAATTACTCCTCGATCACTCCTCGATATAAAAGTGGTACCTGAAATGTAAATGAAAATTCATTTTACCCCATGTACCCGATTCGGGGGTATGTTCACGAGGTAGGAGCTGAAAGTGTAAATTATATATTGAGTGTTGGTCCCTGAGGATTCCACAAGAGTGTTGGCTCTCTTCTTTTTGGATTTTGAGGGTAGAGGAGGTATGGTTACATATTGAGAAACGCTCTCCAAGAGCTGATTCAGGTGTTCTTCAACTACGTCTTTGAACCGCGATTTTGACTTCTGAATACAGTCTCTGATCTCTAGCCATTTTGAGAATCCATAAAATTTAAGAAAGTGAGGTTGTTCAGATTTTACCTCGATACTTCTGAAGACGTTGACAGTGATTTTGGGACCCACTCTTGAAGATCGTCCAGAAATGGTTACGTTTGTGATCTTATTTTCAGAGATACGGGTATTCACCCTCTTTCTACACCATTCGAGCTCATCTTCTTTTAAGGCTAGAGTCTTTTGATGATCTTGGTTTGCGGCACGGAGAAGTTGTTCCTGAGCTCTAAGAGGATTCTTTATTTTAGAGTTAGATTTAGCTAACTCCTTTTTGGCTATGGCTTCAGCGACTCTAAGGCTTTCTTTATCTTCCTTTACATGCGCATCTCTCAGTCGCTGAGCCTTCAGTGCATCTTCTCTTTTAGCAGGCGAAAGGAAGGTAAATTCATCTTCTTCTTCTGTATTTACAGGTATAACAGCTTCAGGACCAGAGGTACGAAAAGGAATTTTTACTCTGGTTCTTTCAAGCTCTTTTATTAGTTGATCTTTCAGAGCTTCTTCTTCGAGTTCAGAGATGACCATTTTATCTACCCATCTTGGAACTATGTAACACCCTAAAATTTAGAGCAAAATTAAACCAAAAAGTAAAATGCGGAATATATAAAATCACCCACTAAATGGGGATAAAGTATAGGAGTTTACATCTGCAATTAGGATACTAAATGGCAACCTAATAATCTATACAAATCCGGAACATAGATTACATTCGGGTGTCACTAATATCCTCAAAATAATATTTCTATCTCCTTCAATATTTACACACTACGGTGTAATCCTAAAAAGAGTGCCTTCACCGGCACGTCACTACGCTCCTCACTAAGAAGCTCCGCTATCCCGAACACCTGCTAAACATGGCATTTAAGAACAAGTGTTAGGCTTACACCTAGTGAGTATAAACAGTTAAATGGATAAAGCTGTAAAACATTTATTAAGAGAGTGAAAGACTTTATCTCAATTAACTCGACTGCAAGCTTACTCTTGGTGAGCAAAGTTCTTTGAAAACAATTGGGGGAGACCCGATATTACCATTCTTAGTGACCGATATAAAATAAGTCACTATTCAAGAGCTTTTCCAGGTATCAAAGGCTATTGGTAACGACCAATAATACAATTAATGTACGACACTCGATGATTCCAGTCTTAGAGCTCGTGCTAAAAATCAAAAGCTATTGGCGACAACCAATAATACAATATTGTACGGCTCTCGATGATCTTAGTTAGCACCCACGTAAGGATCAAAGGCTATTGATGTCACCCAATAATACAATTTATGTACGACACTCGATGATCCTATACGTTGACCAAAAGGGGACAACAATCCCGATAAAATACTGACTTATATGCCTATGGATCCATTACATTCTAGTCTATAAATCAACTACATCAAACAAGACATAGTGATAGTTTTCCATTTTACAACAACGTTTCATAATCAACTACATCCAACAAGACATAGTGATAGTTTTCCATTTTACAACAACGTTTCATAATCAACTACATCCAACAAGACATAGTGATAGTTTTCCATTTACCGAAAAACCTTTATATAAATGTTTTCATTTGAAATATGAACTTTACCGAAAATTAGGTCAAATAGTTTTAGTTCCATAATCAAATCATCTAGAGACATTTCCAAGTAAGATAAAACCATTTAAATTACCCATTTCATAACGAAGATCAAAATCCACAAAATCCTCATTTTGACCTAAAATACTCAAACTTAACTAAATGCAATAACACTTGAAATCATAACTTAAAAAGAGTAGACAATAGCATTTAGAACAAGTATTAGGTTTGTAAAGGTTTAGAAATGAACTCACGAGGCTAAGGTTAGGTAAACCCTAGAAAATCTCCTAAAATGGTGGAAATGGTGAAGAACACTTGAAGAACACTCCAAAGGAAGCTTGAATCTTGAATCTTGAAGATGAACCAACATATTGGATTGGTTGGGGAAGATGAAGTATGGTTCCAAAAATCGGAGCTATGGAGAAGAGATGGGAGAAAAACGAGTGAGGAAGAAGAAGTTATGAGAAATGGGGTGAAAATCCCGTTTTTATGAAGAACCAAGACCAAACAGCCGCTTAGGCGGGTTTCAAGTGGGTTAAAGTCGCGTCAAAAGTCACCCGAGCACACCAGGACTTCGGGTGGGTTTTCAAGTGGGTTAAAGTCGCTCGGAACCCACTTTCTCGTCTGTTTGTCCAACCAAAAGAATCTCGGGTGGGATTTCAAGTGGGTTAAAGTCGCTCGGAACCCACTTTCTTCACTGATCCAACAACTAGCACCCTTTTACTCCATCGTGAACTACCGAGGCTTTCTCAACCTTAAACACACGGTTCTATACGAAAACCTCCTACCTAGAGACTTAGATAATCTTAGATGAAGAACCTGATATCAAAATAATAATGTCTGAATTTACGGGCGTTACAAACTAGGCCTTCTTCTTCCGCGTCCGATTTAGATATATACATGAATAGGTTCGCATCAGAAGGTTCATTCAAAAATGGCATCACCTTTGGGGGGAAAGGGTGAGCTGAGAACAAGAGAAGAGGTAGAAGGTTTAGGGTTAGTTATTTCTTCAATACTTCTTATAGTAAAAGTATTGGTAGGAAGAATGAGAGGTGGTAAAGAAGTAATAGGTTATGGTTCAGAGATGGGAGTGAATAAAGTGAGTGGAAGACTAACCTCGGGGTTATCAAGCTCCCGCTCTTTGTTTAGGATGGTCAGGTTATCTTGAGCCAGTTCCTTGTTCTTCCCTTAGGATAGAGGCTCTTGATTCTGAGGGGGCCTATCCCCCCATAGGATCCTTGAAAACAACACCAGGCATAGATCCGGGCCTGACTTTCGTGAAGAATGTTGCAGGATTGAAGTCGTCGTCATCATTGTCATCATCACCATCCCTGAGTTGGAATGATGGACCTGCTTCATCGTCCTCTTCATCATCTTCTTCTTCCTCATCGTCAGCGATGAGAATGTCTTCGTCATCCTTTGCCTCGTCCTTATTGGTATCAGGGATGGGCTCAGAGTTCCTTAACTTAAGCTCATGTACATGACCTATTATTTGCTCCTCTACATCCTTGGAAACTTTCTCCCCCTCTTTGTTGCCTTCAGGGAGAGTGTGCACCAAAAGGATATTAACCTTCTCCTTCAGCACTTCCAGAGCCTTGGAGTGCTCATTCTGAATCAGCTCAAACTGATTCAGGGACTTTCTATCATCAACGGTGAAGGAAGGGGTGGAGAGAACAGGGGTCTTCAAGATCTTGAGAAATTTGGTGAGAGTCTCGCCCTGTTTGTCTACTTTTCCACATAGAGAAGTGATTGCATAGATGTTTTGCGTGACAACGCTCTTCAGAGAAGACAACTCTATGTTGATGCCTGAGATGTATGCCTGAAGATCCGAAACCCGAGAAACTTGATTGAAGATCAACCCAACTGAGATATGAAGGTTGTCAGCCTTCTTGTTGATCAGGGAGGCTTCGCCAACTAGATGATCCAGGACAGGGAACTGGACGATGGCAGAGGGAGTTGGCAGGGAGATCTTTGGGATCTCAGTCTTCAGTTTTAGCATTGATTTGCCAATAACCTTTTCCATCTTCAGAGATTACTTTTTCTAAGGAGGCACGTCAGACGTCGCACCTGTAGGTAATAAAGACAAATGAGCCAAGAATAGCTCAAGGTTAGAAGAAAGAAGTTGGGTGGAAGAGTGTATATTCAGGGGTTTCTTGAGAGTATCTGAATGATTATTCTCAGGTTTGGAACTTTCGACGGATGTGTCCTGACGATCACATGCCTGTCTCTGAGGTAGTGTTTGAGAAACATCCTCAGGTCCTGTGCGCATTCCTACCCAGTTTATCAGATTGTCGAAACAATCCTGATAAAAGTATAGCACGCTTCTCAACCTCCTACTATTCCCGATTCATTGGTCAATGTGTGGACCAAAGAAGAGTAGATGGAAGAAGAAGAGAAGGCAATATAAGTAATACATGTACCAGCTTCAGCGGAGCTAGTTGCTATCGTCTCAGGGACCTTGGTCACCTGAGCAGAGGTAGTGTTGATGAAGAAGCAACGACTTCAGAGACCGTTGTCGTAGATGCGGTTGGAGGAGGCATTGGTTTTACGCCGTTTGCAGAGATGATCGTCTTTTGAGAGACGTCCTTCTTTGTATTTTGCAGCGGTGGCTTGGTTGTTGTGGACTTCTTTCGTCCATCAGCGGTTGGATTCTTCCTTTTTAGGGTTTGGGAGGGAGAAGTATCTAGATTAATCATCGGTGGGTTGTCTAGTGATTTGGATACCTGGGCTACCAGAAAGGTAGGAGAGAAAGTAGCGGCATCAGTGATGAGTGGCGTGGGACCCCTGATGATCTCTAACATTTTAGGGAATAGAGGTGCATCTCCATCCCTGAGATCGTGCTTAAGAGACTTCTTCTCAATCTGAGAGAACCTTTGAGTACCCTTCTTTGGGTAGTCTTTGAAGATAAACTCCATGACTATGCTCGTGAAGTGAGGATAAAAGATACCCTTTTCCCTTTTCCCTTTGCCTCTTGTCTATGTGCTTCTTCAGATCATCAAAGATGATCTTCGCATAGTTCAGATTGTGACCATGGCAGAGAGAAGATTGCCATGTCAAGGAATTTTTGACTGGCTTGTTCCTGACCACCAGTTTTAGTGCCTAAGCACTGAATGATATGGGAGAACAAGTATTGCCACACAGCAGACATGCAACTTTTGTCGATCTTAGTCAAAGCCTTGTTCAGTTCTTATCTTTTCTCCTTCTCAGGACGGTCATAGCAAAGCTGATCCAGGAAGTCGACGATCTCCTCTTCTGTGGGCTCAGGATGCCCAGGCCTGACCTTTTTCCCTGTTGGGAAACTTTAATGCTCCCCTGATTGCACCTACAGTGATGGCTAAAGAGCCTAGGTGAATCGAAAAAGCGATAGCAGGGACAAGATGTCCCTTCTCAATGGTTTTGGTGGTATTGTAAGTAGTGTACCAGAACTGCTGCAAGTACTCAATGATACCCACTGGTTTATGACAAAAAAGGCATAGCTTAAGGGGCATTTCTGCAAGAAGGTTGCAGCTTCCCTGAAGTAAGAACGATCATCAGGGATGTATAGTAGAACGATGTGGTTACAGGGCTTCACCACTCCCTGATCAAGTTTGAAGTTTGTATTGCTGGAAGCCTTAAACTCAGTGACAATAAGAGTGTCTTCATACATTGATTTCTTCAGCGTTTGTGTTGACGTCAATGTTGGCCATTTCTTTTACAATGATAGGAGATCCAAAGAGAAAGAACATGGTTTATTACAAGGATGTTGGTAGTTCTCGTAGATCAAGATATAACAAGAATAATAGACAAAGAACAAGATTGGAGCAATAAAGTCAGATGTGTTATTGATATTAACAAGTATTACAAACTGTATATGTCTTGAAAGTACAATTGCGTACGTATAATAGACTAACTGACTTCCTATATATATATATAATATGAGATACTAAACTGACAGGCAGTTACATGACAGACCTATAATATCTATACACGTGTAAGTCTTCTCTTTAGAACTGCTTCTGAACTTGTCTTCAGAACTTACTTCAGAAGTTCTTCAGAACCACTTCAGAACTTCTTAGAAATCTTCAGAACTTCTAAAGTTGCCACTTCAGAAATTATGCCTTAGGATTTTCTTCAAAGCTTTACTTCTAAACTCTTCTTCAGACTTTAGACTCTTGGGGGCGTTTGGTTCACATAATGCATTCTGAAGGAATGGAATCTGTCAAAGGAATTGGAATCTGGTAGGAATTAGAATGGAATGTTATTAGGTTTGACCAAGTGTTTGGTGGGCATGAATGGAATGTAATATGCTTAATGAATTAGAATCTGTCTGTTTGGTTTGCAAAGGAATTGGAATGGAACAATGGAAAATATTTTTTTAATTTTTTCATGAATAAGTAATAATAAAATTAACATTTTATCTGATTTTTTTTATGTAAATGATTACTCCATAAATTTATTTCTAATGGTTATAACTTAATTATATTTGGAATGATGATTAAATAAATTGTTAACCTTCCTTCTTCCTTAACCCAAATTTGAGCAGAACCATTTTTTTCTTTTTCCTTCTTCCTTAAAAATACCCATTTCTTTTTCCTTCTTCCTTAACCCTCCTTCTTACTTAAAAAAATTATTTCTTTTTCCTTATCCTCTTCCTCATGGTAGAACCATTTTTTTCCTTCTTCTTCTCATTTTTTCCGTTGCAGCACCATTTTTCCGGCTGACCATTTGACATCCTTCTTCTCCATTCTTCTTCCACAAAATCTGAGCATCAACACAACAAGATCCGAGATGAAGGTCGATGAAGGGTCTGGAGAAGAAGAGACAACCGTGATTTAGGGAGAAGAATAATGTAGATGCAGGTCTGTCAAACACCCACGATACAGAGGGTTTCCTACCCGGAGCAATACCAATCGGTGGAATAGAGTCCAGATTCATCAATGGAGAGAAACCACACCAATCCCTAAGCATCAACACAACAAGATCCGAGATGAAGGTCGATGAAGGGTCTGGAGAAGAAGAGACAACCGTGATTTAGGGAGAAGAATAATGGAGATGCAGGTCTGTCAAACACTCACGATATAGAGGGTTTCCTACCCGGAGCAATACCAATCGGTGGAATAGAGTCCAGATCCATCCCTGGAGAGAAACCAGAGATGAAGTCGACAAATCGAGTAATATCGAATCCAGATCGGTGGAATAGAGTCCATTTCGAGTGATGATTTCCTCGAGGTGCTTCAAGAACCGAAACAAATAGAAGAAGAAGAAGAAGAAGGAAAATCTCTGAACGATTGCTGAAAAAACAAATTCCTGAGTCAAGAACCTAAACAAACAAAAAAATAAATTCGTGAACGATTCCATCGAAGGAGAAGAAGGAGATGATGCTATGCAGATTGGTGTAGTTGCAAGATGAAGATGAAGATGAAGCAAACATTCGATCTGTGGGTTTTATGATTTAAGGAGGGTATTTTTGACATTTTAGAAATCTGGGTTGGAATGGATTTCAATTCCATCTCTTTTGGGGAGAAATGGTGAAATCCTTATTTGAGGGAATGTTTGGAATTCAATTCCATTCCATGGGTAACCAAACGTCGGAATGGAATTTGGTCAACGAAATTGACCACTCCAATTCCATCAGATTCCGTCGGAATCGGTAAACCAAACGCCCCCTTAGGCTTCTGAGCTTTACTTGAGTGTTTCTCTGTACAACACCATTTCAAAAGATCTGAACTATTTCACTTCTGAACCTAGTCTCTTTTGAAGCAGTCTTTAGATACTCAACAATATTCCCCTTTGCTTCAAAAGTTCAAATCATAGCTCCAGTCATTTAAGATCTGAAGAACTTCTCCTAAAATGAGCTTTTTGTACTCCATAAGTTTTTCAATCCTTTGATTCATATTTTTTGCAAGCTTTTTATAACTAGACCAATCTTCATCACTTAAGTTCTTTGGCCTTCTCTTTTGTCTTTTTACCAATCTTTCACTAATGGCAAGTAGGGTTGCATTACAACATTTATCTCTCTCTCTTTATATCTGATAAAAAGCAACTTTCCTTCTACTTTGCACACAAAACCAGGAGAATGAACAACTAAGGTTCCTTTCTTCATATTATCTAGACCATGAAGCTCAAAGTTAGGTCTGCTCAAATTTACTTTCTTCTTTCCAAGTACATAAGCTACTTGAAAATATGTCTTAGTAGCCCAAATAAATTATCTGTAGATGTCGTCTTTCAAGACTAGGAACACTTTTCTGAATTTAGAAATCCGATTATGAAATGGATTAAGTCTGTTGTACACCTTAACCATATCTCTTAGATGTACATTTTGAAAATCAACTTCAGAAAAAGTGCTTATATCTCCATTTGCCCTTTCCACCTTGAAGAATGCATACTTGTATCCAATTTTTCTCTTTTGATCCGCATCAATCACTTTCACAATTGGACTATATTTTCTGACTTCAGAAATGGGCAACTTTAGACTATTAACAATTCTGCAGTACCATTGCTTCCATGTGAAAAGCTTGTTGAACGAGCAATAAATGTAATTAAACCTTTGTGCATGCTCCATGAACATTTCAGGATGAAAATATTCAAGGAACGGAGTATAAGCATGCTCTTGGATTCTTTCTTGTTGAAGTTGTCCTGCCTAAGATATTTTCCTTTCTTGTACTTGCCCTACAATAACTCTTTCTTCTTTTTCAGGTATTTCAACCTTTTCTTTTCCTTTAATAGAGCCTTCACCAATCTTTTCAGAAGCAACACCTTCTGAACCCTGAGCTTTTTCCAAAACTTCAAATTCAATGTTCTACTCTTTAGGATAAATATGAAAGTCATAATAATTACTTAGCAAGTAATCAGTATCCCTTACAGTATTTACCCTTGAATGGCCAACATATAAGCTTCTTTTGATAAGTTCTCTGAAATGAATTCTTTCATTGATCAGATAAACAATTTCATCTTTTATCTCTTTAGCACCAGGAAGCCATATCACATAACCAGCAAGCCATTTCAGATTTGAAGTAGAAAACTTTGAAATGTTAGAAATTATGAAGGTATGTTCACTTGATTCATCAGTGCATATAGAAAACCAAGCTCTGGATTTGTAAATATTTTTGTAATGCCAGCAAGTTGAACATAAATTGGTTCTAATAAGTTCATTTTCTTCATCCTTCTTTCCAAGACAAGCTGGAAATCATGCTTTACAAGGTTTCTGAGGTAGATACCAAGTATTCTTCTGACTTCAGGTACAAGCTCCATAACATCTCTTTTGACACAAAAATTCAGCAATGATAATTTGTCTTAAAGCCTTAAATTGTAAATATCAAATTGATTAAACTCAATAAGAGTACCATCCCTTCAATCTGCTCCAATTCTGATAACTTTCAAATCTTCTTCTATCTGTCTGCTGATACTTTTGAAATGTTTTATTAATGTGGAATCATGCATATCTTGAATTCCATGCCTTTGATGATAAGCTTTAACTTCTAAGGCATACTCTTCAGACCATTCATCATTAATGAAGCTTTCTAGGTGGTTCAGACCGGCGGTGGTCGGTGGTGGTTCAGATCGACGGTGGTTTAGATAGGTGGTTGTTGGCGGTGGTTTAGACGAAGAGTGGTTGGCGGCAGCGGCGATCGACGATCGTCAACGGTGGTTCAGACCGGCGGTGGTCGGCGGTTGTCAAGGGTGGTTCATACCGGCGGTGGTTGGCGGTCGTCAACGGTGGTTCAGAACGGTGGTGGTCGGTGGCGGCGGTCGACGGTGGTTCAGACCGTCGGTGTTCCGCGACGACAGTCGACGGCGTTTTAGACCGTCGGTGGTCGGCGACGGTGGTCGACGGTGGTTCAAACCGGCGGTGGCCGACGGTAGTTCAGACTGACGATGGTCGATGTTCGTTACCGGTAATGGTTCAGATCAAGTAGGGAAGATGGGGATAATTTTGTCTTTTTGAGAATATGGGATGGAATGGAATTGAATTCCTTCTCAATTGTGATGGAATGACCAAATCCATGGATGGTGGAATGTGTGGAATTCAATTCCATTCCATACATAAACCAAACGACTGAATGGAATTTGGTCAATGGAATTGATCATTCCAATTCCTTCCAATTCCATCGGATTCTTGCAAACCAAACACCCCCTAAGCCTGCCAACAATTTTCTTCCTTTCAACATCCACTCCATCCTCCATCACTTTTTGATTATTTGTCGTCAATTCCTTGATGTCCTTCTGAATCTTTGCAAATTCAGAAGTACAAAAATCTTTGAATTATGTGAATTTAGAAGATTGGGTAAAAGTACCAAGACCAATAGATGGTCCTGTTTGCAGTGCTATAGAAGTAGGCTGGCCTGTTGATATCACCACATCATGGACCACGAATGATTCATTGAATGGGGCTTTTGTGATGTTCACCCCACCAGGTCTTCCATCAAATCCTCGAACATCCTGTAAATGGATGTCTATTGATGTTATGGCAATGTGACTTACACTATGCTCGGTTAAGTCTGGAAGACTTGTGCTGGAGTGAAGAAGTTTAACATCTTGTATTCTATTAGGCTCAAGATTGATTGGACTATCAGACTCAATGTGCATATAAGTATGAAGGAGGGACATATATCCTTCTGTTTCAACATTAGGTTCCTCCATATGGGGACCTAATGGTACATGAGCTGCTTTCCCCATAAGTGTTACTAAAACATCCTTCTGTTGAGAGATGGATGAGTGGATGAGGGGGTTAACAAGATTTGCATGGGCTCACTGGTTGTCTCAATATTACCCACCAAAGAGTGTGGAGTAATAGATAATGTGGCAGCCCGACTAGTAAAGTTTGGTTCACAAGTTTGTTTTTCTTTTACTTGTGTTATCCCCTCTTTAATTTTTTGTCTCATATATCTACCCTGACTCTCATTTACAATTTTCCTCTTTACACTATGAGGTTGTTCACTACCCTGAACTTCCACCCCTCTCTCCCTAGGAATGCTAGACCCCTCACCTTGCACACCACTGATATTTGAATCCTAGGTAGGGACTACTGGTTTTGGTAATCCCATGGATTCACAGTACTCAATCAAAATCCTATTTTTGGGATTCACATAAGCTCTGAGCTCCTTTGGTAGTGGAATAACATTAGGAAATTGTTCAAGCTTTGATGTAGATGGCCTCAGATTGTCCATGGTAAAAAGAGGAACTTTTAAAGCATTTTCAAGGCTAGGAATTCTTTTCTCTGTAAACATGGCACCTTTGACAAATATCTGAAGAAATCTATGAGAGGGTATATATGTGGGCTTCTTGGCTGTGGTCACTGCAATTCTTAACTCATCAAAAAGTAAGGATGCATTGTCATAGTGCATGTTGTAAGCAATCCCAAGAAAGATAGTTATGATATTTGCAGATACTTGATCAAGGCTAGAGATTTTACCAGATAAACATGTGTTTATGATAGTGAAAAGAGAATACCGGATTGGTGGAAGATGTTTCCTTCTGAATGCACTCAAAGTTGGCAGATCTTCATAATAGCCTAAGCTCATGAAAGTAGCAATCATTTCAGAATTGCTCTTGATGTTGTCATATTGTTGCTTGCCTATCACATTGTGTGCAGGAAGATCCAAAATATTTTTGATATCCTTGGGTTTGATGCAGAATAGATAACCTTCCACATATGATAGAAGAGTTTCACTTTCTTCATCATACTCCATAAAATGCCCCCATTTTTGAAGATAGATTTCAGGAACTTGAAAATTTCTAATAAGCATTTTCTTCAGATGATGCTTTTTGATGATTTCAATCAAAACTTGTTGCTCTTTTGTAAAATCATCAAACTTCAGATTAAGAGCACAATTATTCTTCTTGATATCCAAAATGTTGTTCAAAGTAACAGACATTTTGTTTGGATTTGGGCCTGCAGCTTGAGAACCTGAATTGGATTGAAATTGTTGAGTAGACATAAAATCACCAGCATCTCCTTGCGATTCATTACCATCAGCAATTGATTTAGAACCAACCCCAATTGGTTGTTCTTGATTTTCCCCAATAGGATTAGGTTAGGGTTAGGGTTTGAACATTCAACATTTGTGGTTGTATCTTCTAGAGTGGGATCATATGGGATTGCCACTTCAATCGATCCTACCAACACACTCTTTTGCATAATTTTGAATGAACCAGCATTTGAAGAATCACTATCACTGTTATCAAAACAGGATTTAGCTGTCTGTAGAGGTTGATTCACTTGAGAAGAAGAAATTATCGAAGAGATGGTAAGACCAGAAAGAAAATCGAGTGCTAGAAGTTCAGAAAAGCTTTCGGAGGGAAAATTTGCAGAAGAAATTTTTGAAGATGATCGAGGAAACATATTTATCGGATGAGAAGAATGACGTGGTCTACATGGGACACGTGGCAGAAAAAGGAACAAAAAATAATTACGCTTAATAGGTAATGATGAATTAACAACGGTTAATTTTGCTACTGAACCGTTTTTAAGACGTGATTAAGTATGTTTGAATAGGAATATAACACGTGGCACACGACGCGAAGTGGAAGAGTTAATTATCTTCTGAATACGAGGTTCAGAACTTATGAGAAAGAATTCAGAGTTCTAAGAAGAGAGTTCAGAACTTCTGAGAAATACAGTTGTGTACTTGAAAAACATTTAAAATACTAACTTCTGAATTCAAAAAATGTTTTTATAATTCAGAAGTCGTTTGAACAACAATTTGTTTTTATCAACAATAGAAGTTTGTCCATACTTCTAAGTGATTAAGCTTAGAATGGATCATCACCTGTTCAGATCTTAAACAGAAACCACAATATATGAACATCATTAGCAAAAATATAATGAAATATGAATGATAATACTCCACCTAGAATCATGCAAAAGATAAAAAAAATGAAAACTCCCCCTTGAAAAATGCTATATAGAGATGAAAGATATTATAAAAGAGCAAATACAAATACTTCAAAGTTAAAAGTATGACCTTCTGAATTGTTTGAGTTAGACTTCTGAAAAATAAATCAGAACTTTTGAATTTGGTTTATCAGATTTCTAAACTAAACAAGTTCAAAAGTTAATGCTTAGTTCTGTTTTAAGTAAATGACTTATCCAGAAAGATTCATCATGCCTAATTTACTCACTAAAAAATTAAATCTTTTCTCATCAAGAGCCTTAGTGAATAAATCAACCAATTGATAATCTGTCTGAACAAAAAACATTTCTATATTACCTTTTTCAATATGATCCTTAATGAAATGATACCTCACATCAATGTGTTTGGTTTTTGAGTATTGAACAGGATTAGCTGTGATTCTATGGAACTCTTGGAATCACAGTAAAGTGGTATCTTCTTGAATGTATAGCCATAGTCCTTAAGTTGAATTTGCATCCAGATCACTTGTGAGCAACAAATTGCACCTGCTACATATTCAGCTTTTGCGGTTGAAGTTGATACACAGTTTTGCTTTTTAGAAGACCAACTTACAAACCTATCTCCCAAGAATTGACATGATCCAGATGTGCTTTTCCTGTCTAATTTACAACCACCATGATCTGCATCTGTGAAAGTTGTTAGTTCAAAACCAGAATTCTTAGGATACCAAAAGCCTAAAGAAGGAGATCCTTTAAGATACATTAGACTTCTTTTAGCAGCTAAAAGGTGAGATTCCTTATGACTAGCTTGATATCTTGCACAAATGCATGTTGCAAACATAATTCCTTTAAGATCACTTGTAGTAAGATAAAGTAAAGAGCCAATTATACCTCTGTACTTCTTTTGATCCATAGATTTACCACTTAAATCTGGTTCAAGTTTGGTACCAGTAGCCATTGGAGTCTTAATACTTGAACAATTAGACATATCATACTTCTTTAGTAAATCATTTACATATTTAGATTGACTAATGAATATTCCCGTGGGAAGTTGCTTGGCTTAAAGACCAAGAAAGAAAGTCAACTCTCCTATCATACTCATTTCAAACTTAGATTGCATGACAGCCTCAAAGTTTTTACATAATTTTCATTTGTAGAAGCAAATATTATATCATCAACATAGATTTGTATCAAGATCAAATCATCACCTTCCTTCTTCAGAAATAAAGTTGTATCAATTGTACCTCTTTTGAATTTGGATTTCAGAAGAAATTTTGTGAAAGTTTCATACCATGCTCTTGGAGCCTGTTTTAATCCATATAAAGCTTTGTCTAGAATGTAGACATGATCTGGAAACTATTTGCTTACAAATCCTTCTGGTTGATCAACATACACTTTTTCATGAAGAATTTCATTCAGAAATGCACATTTAACATCCATTTGAATGACTCATGTTTTTGTGAGCTGCATAAGCTAGAAAAATCCTTATTGCTTCTAGCCTAGCCACATGAGCAAAAGTTTCATCATAATCTATTCCTTCTTGTTGACCATATCCTTTGGCTACCAGTTTTGCTTTATTTCTGACAACAATTTCATTCTCATCTTTCTTATTTATGAATACCCATTTAGTCCCAATGATGGATTTGCCCTTGGGTCTTGGAATGAGCCTCCAGACTTTATTTCTTTCAAATTGATTTAGCTCATCTTGCATTGCTAAAATCCAGTCTGGATCTTGAAGAGCCTCACTTGGATTCTTTGGCTCCATGTTGCTTAAAAAAATTCACAAATAAGCATTCATTTGCTGTTGCAGATCTGGTCTGTACACCTTTTGAAGCATCACCTATGATTTGATGAATAAGGTGATTAGATGTCCATTTGTTCATATTTGACAGTGCTTGAACAAATGAGACATTATTTTGTGAATCGTAATCATCAATGATTGCTTGTGGTTCTGGTTCTGAATGAATTTCTGAGTTCAGATCTGAATGTTCTCCTATATCCCGTGTATTAACTTCTGCAAACAATGGTTCAGAAGTTACTTGTTAAAGGTCAGAAATGTGAATTTCTGAGATTGAAGGAGAAATAGGTGGTGCAGATATGTTTGATGTGATTGGATCATCTATGATAGGATCTAGATTATCTCTGACAAGTGATGGATTTTGAAAATCTGTAGAGACATTAGAAGATATATCAAACAAATCATGACATAATGAATCTAATTTTGCTTTAAATGTAGTGTCATTTGAGTTAGATTTATCATTATAACCCTTTTCTGAATCAAGTTGTTCAGAAGTCTGAATAAGCTTGAGTTCTGAACTATCTTGTTCAGAAGTCATTGTTGGTTCATTGAATCTAACATTTGTACTCGCAATAATAATTTTGGTTTTCTTCATGAGTATCCTGTAGGCTTTAGATTTTTGTGAGTAACCAACAAATACTCTAGATAAGCCTTTGGGATCAAATTTTTCCAGATTGTCTTTGTCATTTAGCAGAAAGCACCTGCATCCAAAAATTCTAAAATTAGCAATAGTAGGTTTTCTGTTTCTAAGTAATTCATAAGAAGTTTTAAGATGTTTTCTATTCAGAATTGTCCTGTTTTGTGTAGAACATGATGTTGCAATAGCTTATGCCCAAAGAGAGAGAGAGGTAGTTCTGAATAAGCAAGCATTGTTCTTGCAGCTTCTACCAAAGTTCTATTCTTTCTATCAACTACACCGTTCTGTTGTGGAGTTCTTGCAGCGGAAAAATTATGTGAAATGCCAACAGATGTTAAATATGTCTCAACTTGAACATTCTTAAATTCTGTATCATTATCACTTATGATCTTCTGGACATGTAGTTGAAACAAAACTTGAATGCTTTTCAGAAATGGGATTAAAACTTCTGAAGTATCAGATTTTTGTCTTAAAAACTCAACCTATGTATATCTTGAATATTCATCTACTATGACTAAGATATACTTCTTGCCTCTTAAACTGAGTTCTCATTGGCCCACACAAATCCATGTGCAACATTTCTAAAGGAGCTTTACATGAGGAAAACATCTTCAAAGGATGAGAACTTCTTTTGATTTTTCCCAATTCACATGCAGAGCACAAAGAGTTCTTTTGATATCTAATCCTTGGTAAACCAATTACAGAATGTTGCTTTCCTAGTTCATCAATGGATTTGAAGTTCAGATGTGACATTCTTCTATGCCATAACCAAGTTTCTTCTAAAACAGATCTGGAAATGTAGCAAATGCCTTTAGGTTGACAATCTTCTGTAAAGGTAGCAGTGTAAATGTCACCATCTCTGTATGCAGTTAAAGCTTCCTTATCCTCAGAATTTAAAATATGGCAATATTCAGTGTCAAAGTGTACAGTCCATCTTTTATCACAAAACTGACTAATACTTAAAACATTATGATTTTGTCCTTCAACATAAAAAACCTTCATTACTTCTACATCTCCTTTCATAAAAGTTCCACACCCTCTTAGATATCCCTTTGCATTATCTCCAAAACTGACTGTTCCTCCATTTCTCGCATGATAGTCAGTCAGAAGTTCCTTATATGGTGTCATGTGTCTTGAGCATCCAGAATCTAAGACCCACACATGACGAATCTGCGGAAACAATTACTTGGATTTAGGTACCCATTTGGAGATGGGTCCTTTCAGAATAGTTATGAAAGAAGGAATTCTGAATTTTATAATAGATTTAAAGTTTTTATCATTGATTCAGAATTAGATTCAGAACTTTGTTTAACAACCCATTTCTTCACAAATTTATCTTTTGTGTGAGATTTAGAGTTGTTTGATTTGTAAATATGAGAAGCATACTTGATTTGTTTCTTTGGAGATACCTTTTTAATTTCAGAATTGAGTTGGAAGTTGTGATGTCCACAGTTAATACAATGAATATGATCATTAAGAAGTTTTAGCATATGATTACATAAACAAGAATCAACAAAGTGAGATTTAGCAACAATTTTTTTTCTTTTATTCATTGTAAGAACTTCTGATTCATCTTTAAAGTTAAAAGACTAAAAGCTATCTAATTTGTCTTTCTTTGCAAAGCTTTCATCTTTTCTCTTCCAAACTAGAGTGGACAGCTCTGAAAATGATAAAAAAATGAGGATTAGAATGATAAGGCTTTGAGACTTTCTTTTTGTTGGAGTTCTGAACAGGTTTGTTTTTTAATTGATTTTCAGATTTAGAATTTTCAGATTGACCTTTTTCAAAATGCTTAACTCTTGAGATAAAGGAAGATGAAGACAAATTAGATGCTCATGTTTTAAGGATAGATTTAACTTCTAAGGGAGGTTGAGGTGAACCAGTAAATGAATCTGAACTAGATAAATTTGATTCAGAACTTCAGAGATTCAGATATTCTTCTTTTAAGAATACTAAATTAAACATTTCTGAAGGAAATTTAGTTTCTTCAGATTTTAGCCTATCACCTTCTACCATAGAAGTTTTTCTTTTATAAATCAGGTACCCTTCTTATTTAATATAGCAACAACAGGTTCATTACTTTCATCTTCAGAATCTGAAACATTAATAAGATTTGAAAATTTGTTTTCAGTCATATTTTCAACAAAATTGTTTAACTTTGAAAATTTGTCATCAGAGGTAAGATTTATATTTGAATTCTGAATTTCTTCAGTGATATATTTGTCAGATTCATCATCAGAATTATCAAAACATATTTCTAAATGATCATGATCATCCACTAAAGAGTCATAATTAGAAAATTCTTCATATTGTTCCTTAGAATTTTCATCTGAATTGTCTTTAGAGTTAACAACATGACATTCTTTAGAAGAATCATAATTTAAAACTTCTGAAATATCTTCTGAAACTGCTTCAGAAGTTTCTTCTAAAAGATTCTGAGACTTTATTTCAGAACTTCTGTCAGAAATCACTTCAGAAGTAGTTTCAAAAGTTGACTTTTCTGTTATTTTTGAATCATCTGAGTTGGTATTAACTTCAGAATTTTCAGAATTCGAAGATTTATCATTTGTGAACAAAACTTCTGATTTAATAAATGGTATTCTTTCAGGTAAATCAAGATTTACTGGTTTAGAAGAAATACCTTTTATACCTTCATCAAAAAAATTCATATATGATAGATTGTAAAGATTAGAGGGTGCCTTCTTTAAAATTCAACTTTTAGTATAACCCAAACCAGCTTTTATGTTATAAAATTTTGAGTTCTGAGCCTGACATGTCAGAATATTCAAAGTTTATTCAGTTTGACCTCTTTTGAAATTTAAATCTTCTAATTCTTTAATCTTTCTATACAATTTAATTCTTTCCTTGTTCATATATTCCATTTTGAAACTTAAAACCTCTTTTTCAGATATCTCATTATAAATATGTTTTTGCAGAGTATCCAATTTTTCTTTCAAAATATATTTCTCCTCAGAAAGTTTATCAACTTGTTTTTCAGCATTTTGACAATTCAATTTATAAATATGACTTTCTTCTCTGAATTTATTAACCAAAGTTCTTTCATCTTTTATTCTGTTTCTTATGGTTTCAAATTCAGAAGTCATTTTTATAATTTGTTCTTGAACATTATTTTCAGAAGATGGTTCAGAAGTTGATTCAGAAGTAGATTTAGAAGAGATTTGTACCTCTGTGTGATGATTATGACTGGCTTCTGGGTCCATTTGACACATGTAGCAGTTGGCTGGATAGTGAGCTACCTCTTCATCATACTCATCATCACTCCAGCATAGCCAATCATCTTCATACTTAGAAAAAAAGATGGATTTGCTTCCTTCTTCTTGGCTAACAGATTTTTTTCTCATAATATCCAACATTTTTAACCTTAGGCATTTTGCATTGGCTAGCAAAATGACCAAGTTTTCCACAGTTAAAACATTTTGCTGGTTCTGCTTCATCCTTCTTTACCACCTCCTTATTCACAGCTTTCTCAGCTCCATATTCAATTTTGGGTTTACCTTTATACTTCTGATTGTATCTTTGATTATACTGTCTTATCATAAAGGCTATACCCTCAGCCATCCTCTTCATTTCTTCATCAGATTCATTTCCATCACAAAGATCAACTTCTGAAATTTCACAGATCTTGGTCATAGAAGATATGGGTTTGGGATTATTTACTTTTTGACTTAAAAGAGCCAGAGTATCATTGGTTTTATTCTTGTCATATTGTCTAGTTTTGATCTTGTCTTCTTGTTGAAATAAGATACCATATATATCATGAATGGTTTTTCTAGACATTAACCATGTTATCAGGGTAACTTTCCCACTCATTACCCAAATTGTTCAAAAATTTGTTGTTTATCTCAGAATTTAATTTCTGAGCACCATTTCTTCTCAGATCATTCAGAATATTGTTGAATCTGTGATATGAATCAGTAATAGATTCACCATCTTTAGCTTTGAAGTTTTCATAAGTTCCAATTCATACATTTAGCCTCTAGGCTTGTGATTCAGAACTCCCCTGCATCTGGGCCTCTACTTCATCCCACATTTCCTTTGCTGAAGTAAGACTGTCAACTCTGTTGAATATTTCATTGGGAATCGCCAGTGTTAACAATGTTAGAGCTCTTTTATCTATCTTCATTTGAGCCTTTTCAGCATTATTGTACATATTTGGGCTTTTCTGATTCGGGTAGCAGGAATTCCAGGGGTATTTTCAGTTGCTGGAACTGCATCAATTTGCACGTATACCTCAAGAGGTCCATTAATGATTGATTGCATTAATGCCTCATCAATATTGTCCAGAAACTGAATCATATGAATTCTCCATTGGTGATACTCTCCAAGAAATAGTGTAAGTGGCTTTGTTTCAGATCCGATTGAAACATATTATTTAGACATCTTGAATAAATGATCGTGACTTCACCTGTTTTCGTGAAAGAAAATAAATCGGACCGATCTATGACAGATTTTGATCAAGAAAGTTTTCAAGAATCTTGTCAAATTTGACAGATTCTGATCAAATGGCTCTAATACCAACTGATAGTTCCCGTAGATCAAGATATAACAAGAATAATAGACAAAAAACAAGATTGGAGAAGCGAAGTCAGATGTGTTATTGATATGAACAAGTATTACAAACTATATATGTCTTGAAAGTACAAGTATGATCACGTACGTATAACAGACTAACTGACTTCCTATATATATATATACCCACAAGAAGAGATACTAAACTGACAGGTAGTTACTTGATAGGGATGAGCATATGGACCGAAATCCCGAAACCGAACCGGTCCCGTACCGAACCGGTACCGGTACCGGTACCGAATATCATTACCGGTTCGGTATTCGGTACCAAGATTTTCCATATTCGGGATTCGGTACTTTCGGTACCGGTACCGGTACTAGTCCTGGTAAATCCCGAATCGAACCGGAGAATTTAAAAAATCATTTTTTATTTCAATTGGTAACAAACTCTTTCCTTTTTTTTATAGAAAATCCTTCTAAATATATTACAATTTTCGGTTCTTGTATTTTCCACTCAAATACCGATTTTTTCTTGCAATTCTTCATATTTCGGTTATTGCAATTCTCTAAAATCGGTTCCGTAATTTATCCAAAACCCGGTTCTTGCACAATCGGCTCCTTCAATCCGGTGTCCGCTTAAGTGATTTTGGTTTTTGTTATTGTGTTTAATGGTCAACAGTGAAAAACGGTCGTCGTCCTAAAAAATGGTACCAACCGGTTCTAGTCCCAAAAATCCCGGTACCGAATTTCTCTTATCGGTTCGGTATTCGGTATTGATTTTTTCCACTCTCGGTTTCGGTACTACCCGGTTTCGGTACCGGTCCGGTACCGAGCTCATCCCTATTACATGACAGACCTATATGATGACTCGTTATGAGAAGTGAAGTGCCCGTCGTGGCAAGGAAGTATTACGTATCGTAATTGAGGACGAGTTACGTTTAAACTCTCCTAAGGAAATAAAGTTATTGCATGCTCAGGTGTAGTATTTTGAGGTCTCCTTTTTGGTTGGGATGGGTGGAGTGAGTCATATGTCGAGCTTGTGCTCGGAGTTGTATGATGTTCTATGTTTTGGATCAGCATTAGATTTCGAGGACGAAATCATTCTAAGGTTGGGAGGATTGTAACACCCGAAAATTTGGCGTTCCTAATTTCAAGTGTTAGTGGCGTATTCATCAGTGGAATGGTTTGGGATAAGTATTGGGGTTTTGGTCCCTGGTCAGATGTCGAAAATAAGCAAGAAAAACCCAAAATGTGCGAAATAGGGTAAACTGCGACCTTAGGGTCGCAATTCTTGCACTTGGGGGCCACGGTCGCACTTTATGTACCGTAAGTAGTGTTTTCGGGAAAGTGCAACCTAAAATTGCGACCTGGGAGTGGCAAGATCGCAGTCCATGGTCGCAGTTCGCAGACAGGGGTTAAAAAGACGAATTTCGGGATTAAACTTCATTTGGCCATATCTCTCTCATTTCAACTCCGATTTGGCGATTCAAAGTGCTGTAGTTTCGTATTTCAGAGCTCTTTAAGATGAAAACAATAAGGATTAAAGTGTACTTGATGATTTGGGGTTCCTATAAGTTGAGAGGTACGATCACCTCTCCGAAATCTTGAATCTAGGGCTTGGATTTTCACACCATCAACCCTCATTACCTCTTGGGTTCTTTTGTGTATGTGTTGGAAGGTATGTAGGTGTTCTTGAAGGGATTACATCATGGATCTAGAGTTTTAGCTTGGGGATCTAAAGTCTTCATCGAATGAAGCTCGGTATTGGGATAAAACCTAGATTTAGCCTAAATCTAGCTATGTGAGTTCAAATCCAAACTTTATAAACTCAAATACTTGTTATAAATATGGTATTTTACTGATTTTAAGTTTTGATTCAAGTATTCATATATTTGGGTAAGTTTGGGGGATTTTAGGTCAAAATGAGAAGTTTGAGTATTTTAATGTAGATGATGAAATGATCATCATAAATGGTTTAAAATTCTTGGAAAAGTTATAAAATGAAATAATCCTTGATTTCGGTACTCAACATGATTTGACCTAAGTTTGTTATAAAACTGGTATTTGAAGAGGAACTGGTTTATGAAAAGGTTTTGGCTCAAAAAATTATGATTATGTTAGAAATAATATAGTTGATTGGAACACTATGATTATGTTATAAATAATATAGTTGTTGGGATAACTATGATTATGTTACAAATAATATAGTAGATTGGAAATATGATTATGTTACAAATAATATAATAGATTGAAAACTATGATTATGTTATAAATAATATAGTAGATTGGAAACTATGATTATGTTAGAAATAATATAGTAGATTGGAAACTATTATTATGTTACAAATAATATAGTGGATTGGAAACTATGATTATGTTACAAATAATATAGTGGATTGGAACTATGATTATGTTACAAATAATATAGTAGATTGGAAACTATGATTATGTTACAAATAATATAGTAGATTGGAAACTATGATTATGTTACAAATAATATAGTGGATTAGAACTATGATTATGTTACAAATAATACAGTGGATTGGAAACTATGATTATGTTACAAATAATATAGTAGATTGGAAACTATGATTATGTTATAAATGATGTAGTTGGCCTAGAGATTAATATGTAATGGAATCCATAGGCATAGAGGAACGAGTCAGCTGTCAAGTGAAGTTAAATGGGATAATTGTATCATTCTTGATTTAAAATTTACTGTTTTATCCATTTAACTGTTTGTTCTCACTAGGCGTAAGCCTAACACTTGATTTAAATGTGGTTTAGCAGGGAAGCAGATTGATGGGGCTCTTTAGAGAAGAGCGGGATGATGTGCCGAGAGAGTGAGGGAATCTTTTTGAGATATGCACCTTAGAGTGTATATATTTGGAGTATTAGAACCTTCTTTTGGAGATATTAGCAACACCCGAGTTTAATCTATGTTTTGTTCAATATAGATTGCTAGGTTGTTGTTGTAGTATGTAACTCGTGTTGTAGACTCCCAAATACTCTCCCCCATTAATTGGGCGAATTTTATATTATTCCGCATTTTATTTTTGGTTTAAATTCGCTCTAAATTTTAAGGTGCTACAAGTTGGTATCAGAGCTTTAGTTTAAGCGAACTAGGTACAAACCTAAGATGCCTAGACTTAAGCTGAGACTTTAAGTGATGTTGTGTGAGAATGGGTAGACACTCTTGAGATACTAGAGCTTTAGAGTCAACGGAAATGCACTAACTATGAAACGTGACTGTGGTAATAAGAATTCTTATACGAGTGATATATCCAAGATATCACGTAGCTAATGCTATCTTGGGTATATTGTTATGTGAGTATACTTACTTACTACGGTTATGATGAATTGTGAATGTGTTATACGTATTTATGTTAGACTTGTCTTACACCTATTCTATGTTTGTGGCCGACCGAGATGATTAATACGCGTACTAGATCGTATAACGAAGCTAAGGGCGCGAACGACAGTATTTCTACTCCGGATCTACAAGTGATAGTGGAAGTCACTCAATCGCCTATGACCCCTCTTGTTCCATCAAGAGATGTGCCAGAATGGGTCGTCTGCGTGAATTCAACCTTAAATCGGGGTAATCCTTTAATGGTAGAAGCGGGTTTACGAGTTGAGTTCTAACTCAGTATGTTGCAGGCAGTTAATTTTGTTATAGCACGACAACATGAAACTGTGCTCAAGATGTTCTAGGAAAGGTGTACCAATAACCGAAGGCATGAGGCAAATATTCAGAACATAGTAATGGGTTCCGGGAGCAACGGGACAGGTTCCATTACCGAAGAGGCATATGCGACGCAAGTAAGGAGAACGGGAAAGGGTTGATCGTACGAGACTTTCTTATGCTATAAATCACCCAAGTTCTCCGGATCAAATGATCCGGTAGTTTGTATAAATTAGTTTCGAGAGATCGAGCAAGCTGTTGGCTTGAGTGAATTTGAAGAGAAGGAAAGAGTGAAGTTCTCTTCACAGATGCTTAGGGGCGAGGTTTCAGCATGGTGGAGCATCATCACGGCTACATTTGGGCCAATCATAATCTCTATGCTCACCTTGGAATTATTCGAAGCAAAAGTTTTGGAAAAGTATCGCAATGAGAAAATTTTCGGTCGTATCATGGATGAATGTTCAGGTTCTCAAGAAAGGGAACGAGACGGTGAGAGAGTATACTCACTTATGTCCTTTTGATTCTAGTGCCACTTTTCTTTTGTGTCTACTTCTTTCTAGGACGAAATCATTTTAAGGTTGGGAGGATTGTAACACTCAGATATTTGGCATTCCTAAATTCAAGTGTTAGTGGCGTATTCATCAGTGGAATGGTTTGGGATAAGTATTGGGGTTTTGGTCCCTGGTCAGATGTCGAAAATAAGCAAGAAAAGCCCAAAATGTGCGAAATAGGGTAAACTCCGACCTTAGGGTCGCAATTCTTGCACCTAGAGGCCACGGTCGCACTTTATGTACCGTAAGTAGTGTTTTCGGGAAAGTGCAACCTAAATTTGCGACCTGGGAGTGGCAAGGTCGCAGTTCGCAGATAGGGGTTAAAAAGACGAATTTCAGGGTTAAACTTCATTTGGCCGTATCTCTCTCATTTCAACTCCGATTTGGGCGATTAAATGTGCTGTGGTTTTGTATCTCAGAGCTATTTAAGATGGAAACAATGAGGATTAAAGTTTACTTGATGATTTGGGGTTCCTATACGTTGAAAGGTACGATCACCTCTCCAAAATCTTGAATCTAGGGCTTGGATTTTCACACCATCAACCCTCATTATCTCTTGGGTTCTTTTGTGTATGTGTTGGAAGGTATGTAGGTGTTCTTGAAGGGATTACATCATGGATCTAGAGTTTTAGCTTGGGGATCTAAAGTCTTCACCGAATGGAGCTCGGTATTGGGATAAAACGTAGATTTAGCCTAAATCTAGCTATGTGAGTTCAAATCCAAACTTTATAAACTCAAATACTTGTTATAAATGTGGTATTTTACTGATTTTAAGCTTTAATTCAAGTATAAATGTGGTATTTTACTGATTTTAAGCTTTGATTCAAGTATAAATGTGGTATTTTATAAACTCAAATAATATAGTAGATTGAAACTATGATTATGTTACAAATAATATAGTAGACTGGAAACTATGATTATGTTAGAAATAATATAGTAGATTGGAAACTATGATTTGTTATAAATAATATAATGGATTTGAAACTGTATTATGTTACAAATAATATAGTGGATTGGAAACTATGATTATGTTACAAATAATATAGTAGATTGGAAACTATGTTTATGTTACAAATAATATAGTGGATTGGAATTATGATTATGCTACAAATAATATAGTGGATTGGAAACTATGAATATGTTACAAATAATATAGTAGATTGGAAATTATGATTATGTTATAAATGATGTAGTTAGCCGAGAGAGTGAGGGAATCTTTTTGAGATATGCACCTTAGAGTGTATATATTTGGAGTATTAGAACCTTCTTTTGGAGATATTAGCAACACCCGAGTTTAATCTATGTTTTGTTCAATATAGATTGCTAGGTTGTTGTTGTAGTATGTAACTCGTGTTGTAGACTCCCAAATACTCTCCCCCATTAATTGGGCGAATTTTATATTATTCCGCATTTTATTTTTGGTTTAAATTCGCTCTAAATTTTAAGGTGCTACAAGTTGGTATCAGAGCTTTAGTTTAAGCGAACTAGGTACAAACCTAAGATGCCTAGACTTAAGCTGAGACTTTAAGTGATGTTGTGTGAGAATGGGTAGACACTGATGGGGCTCTTTAGAGAAGAGCGGGATGATGTGCCGAGAGAGTGAGGGAATCTTTTTGAGAGATGCACCTTAGAGTGTATATATTTGGAGTATTAGAACCTTCTTTTGGAGATATTAGCAACACCCGAGTTTAATCTATGTTTTGTTCAATATAGATTGTTAGGTTGTTGTTGTAGTATCTAACTCGTGTTATAGACTCCCATATACTCTCCCACATTAATTGGGTGAATTTTATATTATTCCGCATTTTATTTTTGGTTTAAATTCGCTCTAAATTTTAGGGTGTTACACTTTTGAAGAAATCTTTAGATACTCAACAGATGTATAAACCCAGAATATTTGGTACAAAGAATACCAAAAGTTTAAAAGAAAACATGTGTTTTGATGAACAATATCAAAATACTTGTTATTTGACAGATTTTAGCAAAAAATGTTTATGAAATAGTTTAAGTTTAAAAGCACCAATGTGTTTATTTGGTACAAAAATGTACCATAAACAAATTTTAGAAAAGATTTTTAAGATTTTAAGATCAAAATGTCCAAAATAGTCTTCTGTTCTAAAAAGGAACCTTAGAACATGTTTTAGGGTTTTTGGTTTTTAGAAGTTTAAACACAAAATCATTAAGAAAAATCACTTTAACAAGTAGTTAAACGTGATGGGTAGGAGTTATTAATAATATAGAAGTTGTTATTAAACGTTAAAAAGGATTTAACCAACATTTTTAGTTTGAGTTGTGAAAAACACACTACTAGGTGTTCTTGAAGGATGCAGAGAAAATTCGAAAACCTTTACATGCTTTGGAAGATATGAGCGCGTAAAGAATGAAATTAAAAGGAAATTACCTTATATAGGTAGATGAGAGAGAAAGAGGAGATAGAAGGTAGCTAAACGATGGTTTGTTTTTTGAGAAAATGTAATTATGACATTTGCACGTCCCTAAGGTATGAGTGAATAGGGAAACGTTATGCTCGACGTGTGTCAGAATTTTTTTGACACGTCCTTTCTTTAAAAAAAATAAACAATAACATTTATATTATTATATGTTAATTATTATCCTTAAAATCCTCTTATCATTGAGAATAAATGCATTCTCAGTGATGAGTTTTTCTTTTCGAGAAGCATTCTCTGAATAGGAAGACATTCAGAGAGTGTAAGGAGAGAAATTCATACCTTAGCATGATTTTCATATCATATACTTGAGTTCAGGGCATGAGTAATGATATTGAATTTAAACATTTTATTATCACTGAAAGATGTTGATCACTGAGAGTGATTACTCTTCAGCGTTTAACATACCAAGTTCGTTGATTAGCATGTTGAATCTTGATTCGTCAAGAGGTTTTGTGAAAAGAATAACGAGTTGATATTCAGTGGGTATAAATTGAAGTTCAATTTCACAGTAATTTATCGAGGGGCAAAGTGTAAAAAAGAAAGTTTTTGAACCAGATCCGCAATTATCGGAACCAGATATATAAATTTACATATTTAGGGGCTGTTTGGCAGTTGCTGAATGGTTTGGTATAGAATGATTAAGTGGTTAAATGATTAATAGGTTCTTATGATATAGTGCAAAATGAACTATAATTGTTTGGTAATTATTCAAAATGAAATTAGGGCTCTGAATGGTTAAGGGAGGTCCAGAATACAAAGTGATTCAGAGGGTTTTGGAACTATTAAGAGGCAGACTTATTTATTACCAAACGGGATTCATCTCTTAAAGATTCAGAGGTTGCCTTTTGATGCAACTGTTAAAAGGTAAACAAACAACCCCTTACATGTGTCTGCAAATTGCGGATGTGTTTTCCAAATTTACATATTCTGCCCCCGCGATTGTGGACCTAATTCAGAAATTTCTTTTTTTTTTTGCACTTTGACCCTTCCGCAAAATTCGGACTTGTGACTTGCGGACCTATGGCTAAGAGGTGAAACCATGTAGTCAAAATGGATATTTTAATTAGGCGAGGGATCGTGTGAGAAGTTGAGTTAAGGTGAGAAGCGTAAGAAGGAATCTGGACCCTTAATCACTTTTAATCTCAAATTCACTCGTGAATTATGCTTCATACCGGGATTGATCTGGTGCATCTCGCTGCATCTCATCTCAGTGCATTCCATCCTAATGTGCATCCATGAGTGGAGATCTCTTCTTACGTTTCTCACCATAACTCTCCTTCTCACTGGAACTCAACCTATTTTAATTAATTTCCTTTTAATTTTTTTACCAAATTTTTAATATCCGAGGATGTGGTTAAATTTGTTGAAAGGATTTGAATGAAATTTAATTAGATTTTATCAGTTGTTTGGTTGATAAAATTTGAAATGAAACATGCTAAATGGATTTGAATCTATCTATTTGAATCGTAAAATATAACTTTATTGTAATGAAATAATAACCAATGATCCAAATACTCCTTTATTCATTTATCATCTTATTGCTTCTCTTGAGTTACTAATTTTTGCTCTTGATAGTTTTATTTACTTGCGTTGTGATTTTAAAGTTGTTTTACTTTACCTCCACCAACAAAGCTTGATGTACTATCACATATCGTGATAGAGGCATTGTATGTACGGCTATTTACACATCGTATTTTCTATAATGTTTATGATACATCTTATTATCACTTGCAAAGTTAGTCTTATACATGACACCTGTGAAATGACAAGAAAAATGACATATATGACGATATTGTAGAACTTGAGAAAAGTATCATTCTTCTAATGAGGCCAACATTTCATTTCCATAATTCAAATCATTGTTCATAACCATTGGCAATGAATTACGTGGTTCTACATATGGGTTACGTCATCTTCATTATTCTATGAATTGTTAAAAAGTCTTCATAATCTTTTTATCATTGTAGTTGTTGTAGTGTAATTTTAAGAATTACTTAGTCCCGTGTTTAAATCAACTATGTTGTAGCTGTATTCGTAAACATTCCGTTGGTAATCAATAGCTTTCAGACGACTTTTATTCCAATTAAATGATATGAAAGGGGGGAGGGGGGGTTAAAAAGTTTATTTCATGGTAAGCGAGATACATGTTTATTTCAAATGAATGGTAATTAGTGTTTACCGGTTTTCATAAGAATATTATCATTGTAGTTGTAGTGTCTTTTTAAGAATTATTTGGTCTCGTGTTTAAATTAACTATGTTGAAATTGTATCCCTTGACATTCCACCGGTAACTGATAACCCTCATAAATGATAGGAGTAGTTATTTTGTGTTCTTTACCTCATTTTATTTTCCTTATTTCCCATCTTTTTAGACTTTTATGCATTCTTTTCTTATAAATTCATTCCACACGATGATTCGGTACCAAAAGTTAAATTTCTGGTTTTTATTGCTATTTTTGTTGAAAATCACCATAATGTCACCACTGTGGGGTTTCAACGAGTTGAATGATTAAGCTGCTGAATTTCCAGTGAAGTCTCTATTGAAGATTCAAGTAAAAGAAGATGTAATTTACAGCTGAATAGAGGCATGATGAAGACTCAAGTCTAGCCTAGAATAGAGGGATTATCCTTTTTATCTTGTAATTTTTACCCTCAGGTCTTTGCCTTTCTTGTAGTATAAAAGGAGGCCTTGGGGGTTCATTTGATACACCTTCTACACTTTCTTTTAAGCATTTTTCTTCCCCTTTCTCCGGCATTTGTTGAGTTTATTTTTTTATTTTTGTAGTTGTAGTTTTATCTTCTTGTCTTTAAATTCTTGCATTGTAATCTGTCTCTACAGCTTCACCATTGTGGCGACAGTCTTTTATTTTATAATAATGAAAGGTACGTTTAACTTTTATTTCATTTCTTTACTGCTTTCCATGTCTATTATTAGCTAATTGTTTCTATGGATGTAGGTATGAGTTTAATTTAAGATTTTATATAATATGTGGGTGTTCTCATTTTTAGTATTTTAAATGCTTGGTCACTTAAATTGGAACTTAAGCTCAACGCGGATAAGCCGATAACTTTGAAGTGTTAATATTAGATTCTAGAGCCAAAGATTGGCGGATCCGAAATACGGTTTAAGTGATGCACAAAGATTTGAGAGAGTCTTTGAATAGTCACGTAGAGATACGAACTTTGTATGTATTTAGCTAGGGTTTATTTGGTTGTTAAACTTTATATCACAAAGAGATTTGGATATATTCCGTTTTGCCCAATGTAATCAGAATCTAAATCTGCAAGTTTTGGAGTACTAAAAAGGGGAACTTTATGGAAATTTATAAGCCGCCTTTAAAACTTCACTTTCGAGAGATCAGGGGAGTTCTTTAGATTTCTTATAAATTTTTACCATAATATTATTATTTATCTTAAGGGACACTTGCACCCATAACCATCTTTTCATTAAAAGTTTATCTTGTTATTTACAATTATTCACCAACTCTACAAATCATTTTAATTCAAAACCGAAACTTAAATCAAGAAGTTCATAAAAATCTCTGATTCTCAGTAGTTCCAATCCTTGTGGAAACGATACTGGTACTTTACCACTTTATTACTTGGAAGCGATCATAGGATCAGTGTGCACTTGCACCGCCACTGTCGGGACTTTGCGTCCACTGTGTGTACACATACGGTTTCTTGTTGTCAATAACCGATGGTTTGAGATGACTTTTATTCCAATTAAAATGATAGTTGGGTTTTAATTATTTCATTGGTAACCGATAGTTTTAAGACACGTTTCTATTTCAAATGAATGGTAATTAGTGTTTATTTTATTTTCATAAAAGAGAACTTTATTTCAAATCAATGGTAATCTGGTTTTATTTTTGATCTTTTAATTTATATAATTACTATTAAGCATCATTTATTACTATTAATAAGCCATTTTATGATATGAATATAAAATAAGTGTTTATTTTATATGCATAAAAGAGAATTTCTTTAACATTTGTGGAAAAGACTTGTTATTTTTCGTCTATATTCTTGGTACTTATGGACTTTACAAAGTTGAAAGACTTGGGAGAAAATGATGGATGTTGGGCGGTTAAGATATAAGTATGTTGATTATGGGAGTCTTTGAACTAAAACAGATAAAGAACTAATCAAGTTGGATATGGTCCTTGATAATTAAATGGTATGCTCGTTTTATAATATTGATCAATGTGTCTACAAGGTTAAAATCACAATATTCTAAATAGGAGCTTTATATTAACTTATTTTATTTTTCATCTTATTTTTAGGAACCCTAATAGCTACCATAATCCGAAAGAATTTAGTGTCGAAGTTCATGCATTTGTTGAAGAGGGTTTGGTGTATACCATGAAAAATTTCAAAGTAGATGTGAATTACGGAGATTATAGGGTTGTTAATTCAAAGTTTAAAATTGTGTACTCTTATAACAATAGTGAAGAAAGTAGTGGACAATGTACGTTTGTACTAATTTACATGATTTACAATTAGAACCGTGTATAACTCTTACCATGTGGATTTGATGTATTTATTAAATTATGCTACTATTAAAAACAAGATATACATTCTCTGAATACCATACAACGTGCGGTACAAACCACTAGTATAAAAAAAGAGAAATGTCAAAAACAAATCTCACTTTAGGAGGTGGTTGAGTTTCAAGCAGAAGAGGAGACGACTTCTTAGGACTCGAATGCAATTGATGTGCTTGAGGAAGGAGCTAACTTGAGAAAATCTTAGCTCAAACCTTGGTTTTCATCGATGAATTTCTTTGTTATTCTCTTGGTTTTAGCTCTCGAGTATGAGATGATAGATCATTTTAAAGTTCCATATACACCAACTTCCATTCGTTAGGGAGACCTAACATAATTTACTTCCAATGGTCGGCCATACTATTGCTATCCATAATGGAAAGGAACATTTACCTATTTATATAACAGATCGTATGGTAGGCCACAAATTAGGATCTTAAATCTGAATCAAAATATTTGGATGTTTTGTGTTCTATGCATGTTCTAAGGATCCCAAGGCTGTTCACATTAGCACTCAAAAGAATTCTGAATTATGGAAGATGATATTAGTTCGGATCACATTCACAAAGGAAGAAAGGGACAATTCAATTAATAAATATAACATTAAAAGTTAAGTGAAAATGTTGATTAATATACCTGTTTGGCAACGAATTCAGGATAATTATCCTGAAGCAATTAGAGGGTTTGATTGGTAGCTTAACGGAGGAGCTACTTCTTGAAAGATCTTATTAGGAAGTTTCTTGAGATGGCTGACTTGAACGATTGTGAAAAATCCATCTGGGCTGAAATCAAGCTTCCTAATGCTCTTGTCCACAAACTAAAAGGATAAAAAATGTGGCATTATTGAGCAACAAGGGGTTGTGGGCAGATGATGCACATTAAACATTGAACAACAACTGTGTTTTGTTCAAGGGATATATAAACGATCAACTCTTTACCACCTAAACAATCTTGAAACCTGGAATCTGCAATTGCCCAAACCTTCAAAAAGCAAATTGATTATGAATATTTGACTCCAAAAAAAAAAAACCAACTATTCTTCAAAGAATAGCAAAATTTAGGGGAAAATTAATTCAATCAAATTTGACAGCACCTTAACACATTGGTCACTAGACGAGAAGGGCATATACAGACATAAAATCCTACTTCAAATGCCACAACATTTTGCTACGTTTGGTTTAAACCATTGAATTCGTGACGTTATTTCACTAAGCAACAAATATTATAAAAGCTAAATAGGAGACAATGTGTTATGCAATAGAAGTTCGAATATTGTGTTTTTCAAGACTTGTATTGTACAAATACCCTTTTATATGTATGGTACAATTTGCATTGCAAAAAAATGTGTTACATAAAAGAAGTTTGCACATTATGTTGTAAACACTTAAACCATTCAAGTAGATATACTTTTTATTTTGTACGGTACAATTTGTGTTGTAAAAAACTTGATATGATAAAATTTTAAATGCCATGTGTGGTGATGAAAGAGGGAGGTTCAGGGGAAAACGCTAAAAAAAGAGAAAACTGAAGAACACCTTGGGAGCCTCCCATCCGGACGGTATGCACAAATGCATACAAGCCATTGAAGTTTTTTTTCCATGCATTAGTGCATATGCACAAATGCATGTTACAAATTACCAGTATGAATTTGTACATACCAGCCGGATGGAGGGCTCCTAAGGTGTTCTTCAGTTTTCTCCTTTTTGACGTTTTCCAACCTGGGGATGAAAAGCCACAAATTGGTGATAAAATGGGTCATATATTTGTGGTGAAATTTGTGATAAATTCAAGTAGCAAAGACTAAACAAACCAGAAGGGAGGGTAAGAGATCCATACCATATGAGTTCAGTTCAGCAGATGAGAGCATTTCCATCCGTAACCCTATCACTCTGGACCAAAGTTCTACAAGAACACCATATTTATGTGATATGAATCTTCAAAAATCATAAGAGACATTAAAGTGTTCTCCTCCTATGAACATCCAAATGATAGTCCATAAGATTATGTTGATATATTCTAACATCTCTATTTGAGCAACTTTAAGTAAGTATGTTATAAACTTAATGGCGATATCAAGTAACAACAAATCATCTCCTATTGATTATGATATTCACAGACAATTTCTGGTACAACTCTGTGTAAGCTTAAAATTATCCTCATACTATTAACAATGGAATTTCAATTGCTTTCATCAAAACAAATCTTCTGAAATAACTGCTTGACTAAAATGTACAAGATCAACAGCCTTCAATCAACTACATAGCCTCTGTTGATGAGCAACTCCTGGAAGAAACCACAAAACAAAATCCATGTAAATGAACGAACAACTCAATAGTTGAGATATAAGAGTATCTCCAAGAGCTATGCTATATTTTTTTTTTCTAAAATAGAGTAAGAAAAATCAAAATATCTAAAAAAATTACTTCTAACTTCAAGAGCTAATCTGTTTTAGAGATTGTAGTATTTATTATATTATTCAAATAATCAATATATTAATAAAATATTATTTCTCTCTGCTAAACATTTTATTTCAATGTCTATTATTGGTGGAATTATTAAAATATTATTTCTCTTTGCTCAAAAAGTGGGTTTTAGAGATTTATCGAAATTTGGAGATTTTTAGGGTGCGTTTGGTTCCTGAAAATTTTTCAAGGAAAATGAAAATTTAGAAAACCCATTTGGTTTCATTCAGTTTTCGAAAAATTTCCAAAAAAACAAAAAACTTCATTTTCTAAAATTCTATGTAAATTAGAAAACTAGTTTTAATAGTTTCCCAATTTTTTGTTTTCTAAAAACTTTTCTAGCGACACACGCGCGCACGCACACACACACATGCACACACACGCACACCAGCACCAGCACCAGCACACACACACGAACATACACACGCACATTTTCTAATTTTCTAAAAATGGAAAATGAAAACTCCACCATTTCAACCAAACGCGTTTTCTAAAATTTTCATAGAAAACTGGAAATGAAAACTCAACTCCATTTTCTACAAACGTTTCTAGGAAAATGAAATCGGTTTTCTGGAACCAAACGCACCCTTATCTTCTCTCTCCTCTTTTTTCTATTTTAGCATAAAAGATACCATAACTTTTGGGGCAAAAAAGTTGCTAAAATCTCACTTTTCTCTATTTTAGCATAGCTCTTGGAGATGAAAAATGTATCAAAATGAGCAAGGGTTACATGAAGGAATCTCACATGAGCTTTCACTAGTATAAATATCACAGGTATGAGGTATGCCATAGTCCTTGAAGAACCTCGGAAACATCAAGATTGATTCTTTTTTCCGAAAAAAAACATCAAGATTGATTAGGAAGCTGAGCAAACGTCCCAGTGTTGGGAATGCAACCACCCACCATCATTTTCTCATAAATTGCATACGCATGAGCAGGATTTCCCGCAAGACTATACCCACGAATAAGAGCATTATATGTGAACACATTTGGCTCCAAACCCATAACTTGAAGTTCTCTATACATCCTTCCCGCTTCCTCTATCTTTCCAACAATCCCAAGATTAAGAATCAAAACGTTATAAGTATACAAATTTGGAGAAACCCCTCTGGCCCGCATCTCATCAAAAAGCACCAAAGCATCATCTATTCTACGTACAGTTCCAAGCCCATTGATCATGAGATTATAAGAAATTACATCTGGATCAAGACCAGTTTCCTTCATTTGATCAAAGTAACACATAGCATCATCCACCCTCCCTACCAAACAAAGGCAATCTACGAGAATGGTATAAGATCTTAAATCTGGTCTTATTCCTTCTTTAACCATCCTATTGAATAAATCACAAGCGGTCCCCACATCACCGGATTTTCCGTACCCATTCATTAAGATGTTATAGATAGCACAATTGGGTTGGCATCCATATTCCACCATTTCATCAAAGAAGTCTTTTGCTTCATCTAATTTCCCTTGCTTTAAAAGACCGTCGATAAGTGGACCACATGTGCAAGGAGTAGGTGAAAAACCTCCACTTATAAGATCGTAATACATATCCATTGCTTTTTTTAAACTATTTGATTTCACGAGACCACTAAGAAGTATATTGTGAGTTATTGTGTTGGGCTTACATCCCCTGCAAAGCATCTCATCGTATAAATCAAATAGCTCGTCAACTCTCCCAGAGTTAGCAAGATCACCTAATAACAAGTTATAGGTGAAAACATCGGGAACACACCCAGAATTCTTCATTTCTTTAAATAAATCCCAAGCTTTTTCGTGAAGATTATCATCAAGAAGACTATCAATCATTGGATAGTATGCTTCTAGTGTTGGTTGAATTCCGTAATCTTTTGTTACTTTCAAAAAGAACGCATGGGCATCAAGAGTTTTCTTCTGCTTGCATAGAGTCTTAATAAGAGGTATAATTGCTGAATCATTAATGCAAGTTCCATTGGATATCAACCCTTCCACAAAGATAATAGAATTATCCAATGAAGCTTCACTTGTGATTCCTTCTATGAGATCTTTCCAAAAAACCCTCTCGGGTCTGTTTCTGACACGATGAACGAAATCCTCTGTGATTTTCAAAGCATCATCAACTTTTCCATACTTCACAATGCTCGGAAGTATCGTGCATAAAGTTACACAATCTGGATTCAGCATTTTCTTCATTTGATTGAAGAACCAAAATGCATCATGGACCCTATTTTCCTTTGTTAAACCAAAAATGATTGTATTATAAGTAAATACATCCGGCATGCAACTTTTATAAGTCATTTCAGTCATAAATTTCAAAGCCAAATCAACCCCATCGTTTTTGCAAATACAATCCAAAAGGGTATTGAAAGTAATCGTATTTGGTGGGTACCCACATGAATCCATACTTTCAAATAACTTAATAGCTTCTTGAACCCTACCTTCTTTCCTTAATCCAGCCAATAACGTGTTGTAGGTTACGACAGTTGGCGAAAGATTCATCTCTTTCATACTGTGAAACATATCCCAAGCCTCATCCACCCGTTCAGCCTTGTAAAGCGTATCAATCAAAGAATTGATTACAATCACATCCGGATCACACCCACTTTCCACCATCTCATGAAGCAATTGTATTGCTTCATCAATTTTCCCAGCTTTACTTAAACATTTCATCATCATATTATAAGTAATTGAATCTGGAGCAAGACCACTCTTCTTAAGCTCATAAAACATCTTTTTAGCCTCACCAATTCTACCTAATTGTGCAAGACTGTACAAAGATGCATTGCATGCAACAACATTAGGCACAACTCCTCTGACCTTCATCTTTTCAAAAGTTTCAAGAGCTTTATCGGGTTCCCCTAACTTCCCATAATAGTCGATGAAAAGAATATATGTGTAAGCAGTAGGTTTAATACCTAGAGAATCGAGGCTAGCAAACAACTCTAATGCACCATCTAATTTGTCAACTCTCAAAAGCCCACGAATTAGGGTGTTATATGTTTGAAGATTTGGTGAAATACCTTTACTTTTCATGGAGTTTAAGGTAACAAATGCTTCATCAACTTTTCCAACTTTACATAAGGCGTCAATATAAATAGTGAAAGTGACAACCTCAGCCACATAACCATCCGCCTCCATTTCCGTCCAAAATGCTTGAACCGATTCTAAATCCCCACAATCACCGAATTTATCCATTAAAGTAATGTAAGTAACACGATCAGGCTTATGACTACTAGACTTCATTTTTATAAACATTTCCTTAGCCCTTTCAAGTTTTCCTGCATTACAAAGGGCATCAATTAGAACAGTGTAAGTAACAACATCCGGTCCACAACCCTCCCCATCCATTCTCTTAAAAATCTCAAAAGCTTCATCTATCTTTCCTGCTCTACCAAGCACCCTGATGCATATAGTGAAAGTATACACATTTGGCTTCAGTCCTAACCATTCCATTTCTCTTAACAACCCCATAACATTTTTGGTATCTCTTCGTTTCCCCAATGCCACCATAAGTGCAGAGTAAGTCTTGAGACTTGGCTTAATCCCTTCAGACAACATTCTTCTATAAACCTCCAAAGCCTCTCTACAATACCCAGATTTTAAAAGCAAATCAATCAGCCCATTATATGAATACCCATTTAAAACAAACCCACCTCTTCTCATTAGAGTAAGTGCAAAAGGAGCATGTCTTATCCCACCTTTAATACCAAGCCCTTTAAATATAATCATATAAGTATCCATACTCCTATAAATAATCTGCTTTTGCATTACATCAAACACAGCAGCCATATCACCCATCCGCCTATTCACCCTCAATAATTCAAGCATATAATTACAGGATTCAGTATTATGAACAAGATTAGGAAGCTCAGCAGCTGATTTAAAGAAAGACAAAGCTTCATTTGGGTCTGATATTGACTTAAGAATCCTAGTAATTTCCTCATCAGACATACTGCTCTTCACATTATCCACCAAATTTTCAGCATCCAATGAACTTCTAATAACAAACCCACAAACACCCACAAGTTTTCTCCTACGTTTCTTCCATTCTACCACTGACCCAGCTGGAGGACTCAAATTCTTTGATAATTTGAAACATTTAGAATATTTTAGAGATAGAGTATAGCTTGTTGAACCATCACTAGCGGTACGACTAGTGTTATAGTTGCGATTGATACAGTAAATTGTAGAGGAGCAAAGCGTAATAACAGCCATACAACAGAAATCTTGAGCAGAATTGCAAAGTGCGAAAGACAAAGAGTTATCAGAAGGTACGAGACTTACCGCCAGATAATGAGAAAGGTATTATATTTGGTCATAGAGGGATAGCAATCGATTGGCGAGCTTGTAAGAGATGGAAGATATTTGTGTGCTTCCCCACATAAAAATATAAATCCTTATCCCTTGGGTGAATCCATGATCTTTCGACCCTTGTACAAAGTGCCATAATTGCCATTGTATATATTCTCTTGTGGGTTTAGATTAGGGTAAAACCCTTTGTTTCAGAGACGAAGGGTTAAATGAATTTGAATTTTGAAAGGAGTTTATAAAAGCTCATGACTACCAAGGTTCTTTATAACAAAACATTTGTTTATCTATCAAAACTAATTACGTTAATGAATGCTTATGGTAAACTAATTAATATGAAATAGAGTAAATTACGTTTTTTTTTGTCTTTATGGTTTGTTAAAATTTGTATTTTTGTCCTTGTGATTTATTTATTATGGTTTTGATTTTTATTGTTTTTTTTGTCCTTATAATCTACCGTTTATTGTTATTTGGGTTTCTGTTGGTTCACAGTTCTTTATTGTATTAGACCCTTTACTTATAGGGTGTGTTTGGTATCTAGCAGGGGCGGAGCTAGGATTTTGGGATACGGGGAGCATCGAGCATAGATAATAACCGTCTCTACTCATTGCTTCTTTGCCCCATTCGTTGCCCCATCGTCTCCTTATTAGTTCATTGTCATCATTGGTTCCAAGGGTGGAGCTAGGATTATTATCATTATCATCATTTTGTAGTTCATTTTTAGAGGACTTTTTACCCAAAAGCTCAAGTGATAAGCGCTTATCGACTTCACCGGGTGAAATTGTAGTCCATAAAAACGGACCGTATGCAAAAGTTTACGTTGTACACGCTTATCGGATAAGAGTCATCATTCTCATTTATCGGGTAAGACTATAATCCCTATTGTTGCTCTTACCGGGTAAGATCCCCAGTTTTTGTCATGTTCATTCATTAAGGTAAATGACTCGATAAACGCTTACTATGTAAGCATCTAATAAACGGTCCCTTAATCAAGAGAGATACTATGAGGCTTGAGCACTTAAGATGGGAGGCTAAGAGGGAGCCTGACCCAGTTAAATGTCTAAGCTCTTGGTCTACCATTTTATAAATAGCTTATTACTATATCAAAAAAATAAAAATAAAATTGAAAAAATCCAAGAGGAGTCGGTGCCCCCTTTGGTCCCTTACTAGCTTCGTCCTTCGTATCTAGAGAGGATAGGGCAGGACATGACAGGAAAAAACAATTGTCAGCGTTTAGTAAGACATAACTTAACAGAACTGTAACGCCTCAATTTCCTTAAATATCAGGTGTTGTTACTTTACATGATAAAATTACTAAGGGGTTGTTTATCAGATTTTTTATGAAGTCAGGTATGGATAAATGTGTTTATTTGAATAAATTAATCTGTTTGGACAATAATGTGTTGTTGTTTACTTTTTGTTCCTGAATCAACAGTCTGAATGATGGAAACGACATTTTACCCTTAGTATAAAGACCCTCAAAAAAGCTCCTCATGAACAATGAAATCGGAAAACCGGGTTCAAATCTGTATCAAATCAGCTAGGCATATATATCCAGATTCTGCCTTCTCAAATCAAGTTCAAATATGTAAATCCAATAAAGTTCAAATTCAACATCCTTAGGAAAAACAGTAGCAAACCGAGCACCTATGGAGAAGAAATCGAAAAAAGTATTGAACAAATCAAACAAGTAGAAAAAAAAAGATGAAATCTAGTGGCTATGGAGAAGAAATCGACTAGGAAGATACCGACCAAGCATAAAATGTTGAAGAAGAAATCGACCAAGAAATCGATCAAGAAATCCATCGGTTATGGAGAAGAAATCAACTAAGCTATGAAGAAGAAATCGATCAAGAAATCCGGCAGCTACGGAGAAGGAATCGAACCAACAGAGGAGAAGAAATTAAACCAGCCTAGAGTTGAATGAACCATGTGACTGTAGGGTTTCATCGGGATCACATACATGCAGAAGAATAAAACAACAACCGTTAAAACGCAAAAGGCTCGGATCCGTTACGAACAACTTTAAAGAAAAATAAGAACAACCATACGGTGTTTAAGAATTTTACCTCAATGATTGTAGTGGTTGATGATATGGAGCGTTAGAGATCAATGAAGATCTCCTCTAGCAGTATCCATATGAGTATGGTTTCAATCACAAACGGTTGCTAGCCCGATGAAACCTAAGAACACCAAGAAATTCGATTTGTTGGTGTTTGTGTACGTTTTGTCGATTACAAGGAGAGGGACGGGGAGATAGAGCTTTACCTGATGCTCAAGTCGATTCCCAAAGTTATTATAATCTAATCTCGGAAACTAGAGATTATATACTCCTTTTCGTAATTGTGGACCAGGCTAATTAAAGTCTCTTGGATTTAATTACCATCATTAGAATAATTTAATTAATTAATTAATTATTAAATTAATAATTAATTAGTTTTGGGCTTTATAGATAATCAAGATCTTTAAGCCTTTGGGCTTTTATTCTAATTTAATTATTAACTTAATAATTAAAACACATAATTATATATTACACACTATTATTATTTTTCTACTAGAATAATAATTTAAACTTTACAACATGTAACTTATATCGGTTCATAACCAACTTGGCTAATTCGTGATCTACACACTCTTTGCGTGTGACCCTCATAGGTTCATTTGACGTCAACAATGTTTTCATATGACGTGAAGACAAACAAACTCCCCTTTAAACAAATTGAATCTTCAGATCAAAATCTTCAGCTTGAACCAGTCTTTAGAACTTTAGAAGACGTTCTCAATGGTCAACAAAACTTTAAGCAACAAGTCTCGAAGCTCTGACACTACGTGTACTATATATCTATCATGGAAGTATCAATCTTCAAACAAACTCTTCAAATAGATTTAACTTGAATCTTTTACTCTTTTGCTTAACATCACATCTAAAATCTTTGAATCTGTCGGCTTTTCAACCATAGAATCAACAGATTCAGATTCAAACCTTTTACATGTATGAATACTTCGTTAATCCTTGTCAGCTCTGGTTGCTTCCCCTTAACATCAACATTAAGACTTTGAATATCTTTTCGCATGTGACTTCATGATTATCACTTTGCATGTGACTTCATATGTTTGCATGTGTCTTTGATATATAATTTCTCCCCCTCATGATGATTAGGAGAATCCTGAGTAGCATGAACGATCAAAGACTAAACCACGTCAACTATATCAAACACGTCGGTTAGCTCCCTCTTAGAAAAATATCTCCTTTCAAACAAGTTGCTCCCCCTTAAAAATATATTGCTTTTGAACAAATATTTTCTGAAGATCAGAGGGTAATCGGCTAACATAGAAGCACATTTAGCAACTATTATTACTACAATCGAAATAAATTCAATTGAGTGGCCTATTTTCAGAGTTGGCAATTATAAATCTCTTATAGGACTTTCAGTTTTCATTGAATTGGAATTATAAACATCCATTCTCAGATTGTTAAGGCAATACCACAAAGATATGCATTGGAATCACGAAGACTCGTGCAATTTGTAGAAAGAATCAACCATTTTATGCTATTTAAGCTCAAAATGTGAAAATACATTCCGCAGACTCAATGTGCATTGAATATGAAGTTCGGAGACCGGAGGTGGGTCTTCCTTTTTCAATATCTTAATCTTCCGAGTGAAGAAAAGATAACATATATGCTCATTCTTCGTGATATATAAAATTGTTGGAACCCAAATCCCTATTTTCACTTAGACAATGTTGATCAACAAGAATAATAAACAGTAGCGGAATCAGTTCAACGATCAACACAGTAAACTAGAACAGGTTAATTGAATATGAAGAACAAATTTAATGACTTAATGAACTTGTACTGCACTCAAGAAATAAGCAATTACAATACTGATGAATACAAGTGAAGCTCTCATAATCTCTCCAATTCAACCAACATTTTACAATGAAGTACATGCTCCTATTTATACAAGAATTAGAATGAAAGTCAAACAACTAGCCTATCATTAAGTGACACGTAGGATGAAGTCCCTAACTGAATTTGTTAGATGGTTAACACATGACATCCACCACGTGTACTTAAGCTGTAAGAGTATCCAGAGATGGCTCTATTCTGGATGCTCTTGACTATCTTCTGGAGCTATCTTCTGAATAGAGTACTTTGTCTTCTGAAGTGTTCTGTTCATACTTTTACAAGAATTTATATTCTAACTATCTCCCCTATAATAAGAAAAAGGCATATTTATATGTCAGAGTAAGTATGTTAAAGACATGCTGAAGAAATTTGATCTCACTCAAAGTTCCTCAATGAAAACTCCTATATCACCTCCTCTAACACTCAACAAGGACCCTGACAGGAAACCTGTGAATGTCACTGCCTATAGAGGAATGATTGGCTCACTGCTGTACCTTACAGCGAGTCGTCCAGATATCATGTACTCAACTTTCTTATGTTCTAGATAGCAATCTGAACCCAAGGAATCCCGTCTGATCGTTGTAAAGCGAATTTTCAGATATCTAATAAAAACTCCTAATATTGGTCTTTGGTATCCCAAAGACTCGGGGTTCGATCCAACTGGTTACTTAGATAGTGATTTTTCAGGATGCAAAATTGATAGGAAAAGCACTACTGGAGGCTGTCAGCTTTTGGGAGGAAAGTTTGTAAGTTGGACAAACAAAAAGCAAAATTTAGTGTCCACTTCAACTGTTGAAGCTGAGTATGTAGCTGTTGGGAGTTGTTATGTCCAAATCCTTTGGATGAGAAACCAACTCAATGACTATGATATTCAGTTATCTAAATTTCCTATATATTGTGATAGCACTAGTGCCATTGCAATAGCGAATAATCATGTACTTCACTCTAAAACCAAGCATATTGAGATCATATATCTTTTTGTTAGGATCCAAAGAATCCTATGAATTTGGATCCTATGTTTGAAATGTTTTGTAAAGAAAAGAACTTCAGAATCTGAAGATGAATAGTTCAAAAGTTCTGAACTAGTGCTAGAAAGATAAATAAAGTCATCTTCAGAAGTTCAGAAGATATATTCAGAAGTTCTGAAGAACTTCTGAATAAGTTCTGCAGTGAAAATTCAGAAGTTCTGAAGACAATTCAGAAGTGGTTCTGAAGAGCAAAGTTCAGAATTCTGAAGATACTGAATGGAGTTTTTGATGGCGTGTCTTAATGTAATTGGGCTGTGATTTAAATACATGTAATTGTAGCTTTACCTTTGTAGTATATATAGAGAGTCTGTTAGACAGTTAGGAAGTTGAACGTTAATAGAACACCAATGAGAGTCGTTTAAAGGTGTAAGTGTGTGTTTCTCTGTATAAGCTTTCTACAGTTCTAATATAATGAGGATTCATTGAGCAATCTATCAGATCTGTTGTAATATGGGACTATCAATTTTTATCAGAGATCATGTTATGAATGGAGAAATTGAACTTCATTTTGCTACTACTGAAAATCTTTTACAAAACCTCTTGATGAAACAAGATTTAATCTTTTAATCAGCGAGTTTGGCATGCTAAACGCTGAGGAGTGAAAATTTTCAGTGATTAACATCCTCCAGTAATAATAAAATGAATAATCAAATTCATTAGTTCATTTCCTGACCTCACGTATGTGATATGAAAATCTTACTAAGGTATGAAATTCTCTTCTTACACTCTCTGAATGTCTTCTTATTCAGAGAATGCTTCTTGAAAAGAAAAACCCATCACTGAGAATACATTTATTCTCAATGATAAGAGGATTTTAAGGATAATGATTAACATTTATTAATTTAAATGATATTATTATTATTTGTGAAAAAGGACGTGTTAGTTTATTTATGACACACGTCGACCATAACGTCTCCCTATCCACTCAAACCTTAGGGACGTGGAAAGTTCATTATTACCTTCTCAAAAAGCAAAACTGTCTATCCTTCTCTCTCCTCTTTCTCTCTCATCTACCTATAAAAGGTAAATTCGACCTCTTTGTATTTTTTACGCGCTCATAACTTTCAAGGCCAGAAAAAGAATTCAAATTCTCTCTGCAACTCCCAAGATCACGCACTACTGCCTTTTTCTTGTTTTGCAACTAAAAAGTTTGGGTTTTAACGCTTTTAACCTATTAACAACAACTTAATGTTGTTAAGAACTTCTACCCATCACATTTAACTTCTTGTTAAAGTGATTTCCTTTATGTTTTGTATTTTAAACTTCAAAAATAATAAAAACCTGCTCTAAGGTTCCTTCTTAGGACAGAAGAACATTTTGGTCATTTTGATACAAAGATCTCTAAAATCTTTTTCTAAACTCTGTTTATGGTACATTTTTGTACCAATTAAACATTTTGGTGCTTTTAACTTGAACTTTTGTTTAAAATCTTTTTGATAAAATCTGCCAAATAACAAGTCTTTTGATATTGTTCATCAAATCACTTGTTTTTTGTTTAAACTTTGGTATTCTTTGTACCAGAAAATTCCGGGTTTATACAAATGTGTAATAAGCAATTTCTTTCTCTTTGGTTTTCCAATCCCTATAACAGAAATGGCCAATGCCAACGTGAACGTCAACTCTGTCACTGAAGAGACCACTCAACTAGTTACTGACTTTCAAGCTTCCAATGTCATTAAGTTCAAACTGGAACAAGCAGTGGTGAAGCCTTGCAACCATGTTGCATTAGTGAACATCCCTAAAGAACTTTCCTACCTTAGAGATGGAGCTCACTTTCTGCAAAATTGTCCTCTGTGATACGCCTTTTTCCATAAGCCCGTTGGAATCACTGAATATCTCCAACAATTCTGGTACATCGCTCGCTCCATTACCAAAGTCACCGACAAAGGAGTCGCTCTTCCTGCTATCAGCTTCACTATAATCCTTGGCTCTTTAGCCATTACAACTGGAGCAATCAGGACTACCCTCAGGTTCCTTACCAAGCAAAAGTGTCAGCAATGGGAACCTGAGCCCACCAAAGAAGACATCATTGAATTCCTCGAGCACATAGGGTATGACTAGCCTCCAAGGACGACAACGATCAGGAACTCAACAAAGAACTTACCAAGATCGAATATAGTCGAATGCCAGCTGTCTGGCACCACCTCTTCACCCACATCATTCAGCTCCTTGGCACCAAGACCGGTGGTCAGGAACAGGCAAGCTGGAAGTTCTTGGACATGGCTTATGCTCTCTGCCACGGCCGAAATATAAACTACACGAAGATCATCTTCGAGGACCTGAAGAAAAGGGAGAAAACTATCCCTTATCCTCGTTTCATGTCCGTGATCTTGGAGTATATCTTCAGGGACTACCCTAAGAAGGGAAAACAACGCTTCTTTCAGGTAGTGAAGAAGGCTCTGGAACATGACCTTGAAGAGGCAGATTCCCCTTTCTTCCCAAACATGTTGGAGATTGTCAGGGGTCCTACACCTCTACACACTGAAGTAGTTGTTCCTACCTATGTGGTAGACAATGTATCAGAATAATTGAAAACCCCAAATCTGATGGGGATATAAGAGACAATCCGTACGTCCTTTTCTGACAAGGCATGTGGGTTTTGACTTATGTGCATCGAGGATAAGATCAACATCGATCTTGCTGATCACTGAACCAAAATCTTCAAGGATGAAGTCTTTGGGTATCACTGAGGTTTTTCAAGATCTCACACTTTAGGTAGATGACTGTTGTTATCACTGAACCGCTTCAGATCACTTAGCTGGTCATCTCTTTCTTCAGCTAAGCCTTCGAGTATCGCTGAATGGTCTTGTGGTATGAGTGTTGTTCTTCAGATCTTCAAGGATAGGATAACATTCCTGATCTTCAGCGATCACTAAGTACAATCAGTGTGTGCTATCGCTGAAGATGAACAATATCCTATAGATGGAATTTTCACTAAGTATTTAAGGAATCATATTCAGATCACTTAAAGGAGTTTGGATCAACAAGTTCAAACAGAAGGAAGGAGAATCATTGGAAGACGTCTATCTGCGGTTTGTCAGTTTATTGAATGAAATGGCTAAACATAAACTAAAGAAGAGATAAATTGAAAACAATGTGAAATTCTTGCACAACTTACTTCCAGAATGGAAAAAGTACGCCAAAGTCATTACTCAACAGAAGGTTCTGAGTGATGTACCACTACATGAAGTATTTGAGATCCTTATTCAAGATGAAGCTGAATTTTTATTGAAGATAAACTCAAAGAACACGGTGGAAGAGGAAAAGAAAACAAGTGCTCATCTAGCTCTTCTAGCTGAAAAGAAACAGCAAACTTCTAACAGTAAACAGTTGTTAGAACAGTTGGAACAACTTACAAAGATGTCACAATCTGCTTCAGAAGACGGATATGTGTCAGAAAACGGAGAAGAGCTGGCACAAGCTATGGTTCTGTTGACAAGAGTATTTTCAAAGGAAAATTTTCAAACCCCCAAGAAATAACAGTGAAAGATATTCCTCTGCCATTCAAAAGAATGTTCAACATAGAGAAAAAGTTGAAAGTAATAATCAGACTGGTGAAAAGAAGAAATTTGTGCAAAAGCCAGAGGATGAATCATTCAAGTTTTAGAGTTGTGGAAAATCGGCCATTTTGCTAAAGATTGTAGACTGAAAGTGGTTAAGAATGCGGCTTACTTTTGTAACAAGTTAATGCTGGCGGAACAAGCAGAAGCTGAAAAACTACTACTGCTAGAAACTGATCATTGGCTTAATCATGGTCAGGATGAATCTCATAATATAGAAACTGCTAACATGTGCTTCATGCCAAAGTTTCAGACAATACTACTGATGATGATGAGGAAACAACACTAGTTGCAACGCAACCTGGAACTGAGGTATCTGATCTTACATATGATTGTGTTATAAATCAAATGAACTCTATGATGTCTCAATTAGCTTCTTTATAATTCAAACTGGCCAAAGAAAAATCAATTGCATCTTCTTTGCAATCACAAGTCGATAAACAAATAAACGAAATTTATGATCTGAAAATCGACTGTGCTGCAAATGAAGATTTAATTGTTTCTTTGAAATCCAAAAAGGACCAGTTTGAAAATGCAAAGCAAGATTTAATAAATCAATTATCAGATCTAACGGCTAAATATGAGATTTTAGTAATTGAGAGGGATGGATTTCAAAGACTTTATGATTCTTCACTGAACAACTTAAATTTCTTGAAGAAAAATTGTATAAACAAGGTCAAACTGAGCAAACAATTCATTTAAATAAACCTAAGGAAATGGCTTACAATGCAAGATGGGGTTTAGGATATGATAATCCTCATAATTTGAAGAAGGCACTGTTTGAGACTCCAACTCTACATGACTTTGATTTTATCAATCTAGGTGTTACATATCCCCAATATAAAACCAGATGGACTAAGTCAGATAAAAAGACTGAGCGTCGGGACGATTGAAATAGGAAAAACAAGCAAAAATGCAACTTTCTTTTAACTACGAGTTATTAAATGACAAAACCGTTTTTCTTTCAAATGATTATTTTTCAAGCTATACTACTCAACTTGAAACTGAACTGATTCAAGGTAAACTGTATGTTCCACCTTTAGTGTTGGAAAGTAAGATAGTCGAGCTTGAACAATTATTATTTGATGAGAGACAACATTTTGAAGAAGAAAAGGAAAATTTTAAACAAAATCTATCTGATTTAGAAAAGAATATTTTTGTAAAACTTGAAGATATCAGGTGAAACTATGAACACTGATTCTGACATCTCTTCTTGCAAATCATTTATGGGAAATATATTTTTCAAAAGTAGTCAGAGTGATTCAAATGAATCGAATATTGTAGAAGAATATGATAATATTACATCCGATTTTCCGCCTTCTTAATTTTCTGATTCATTTGTTGATTTTGAAAAGAATATACCAACTCATATCACATCTGAAAGAGAAAAACAATTCCGAAAAGAATTTAATGAATTCCTATATCCCGGTCGTACCGTTCACATTAAGAAAGAACAAGAACAAGATCTTGATCTATCTGATGAGTGTCCATCTGAAACTATTTTTTCAATAATAATGAATTCCGATGTTTGTTTAGATGAAAACATTTGTTAGATCTTATTTGAGTGTAAAAGTATGGATCAGAACACCCCTTTGAAGAACAAAGTTAAACTCTTTAGAAGCTAGACCATCCAGAAGCAATCACTTCAGAAGTCATAGTTCAAAAGCTGCAATGACTATCCAGAAGATTGAGCATCTTCTGGATATTACTTTATGAACTACACGTGATTAAATGACGTGGCTAGTCATGCATTTCGTACGTAACATAATTTGTTAGATGTCTAGCTTATGTGCCAATACGTGATAGGCTAGCTGATTGACTTTCCAATTTATAATCGTATAAATAGAGGCAACCATCACTGTATTATGAGTCGATGATATTGGAGAGAGCTTAAGAGAGTAATTTGTATTTTGCAGTATTGTAATCCTTGAGATCTTGAGTGAAATACAAATTATCAATTGCTTCATATTATTCATCTCTTCCATTACTGTTTTATTCTAGTTTTTGATTATTGATTATTATTGTTTCCACTTACTATTCATCTTATTCATAATCAATATCATATATTTGAGTAAATGGGGATCTGGGTTCCAACAATTGGTATTAGAGCTAGATAATCAATCTATTGATTATTCGATCTAGTCCAATTTAAAGAAATCCCCACTCAACTAGATTTTCTCTCGATTTTTAGCTACTGTTTTTTCATTCTACCCCGTTTACGAGTTCTTATTGTTCTTATACAATTTTTCTCAAATTCAGTGGTATTTTTAGCTTAAATCTGAGTTTTGTTGATCGACAACCATTTTCGAGTTTAGTAAAATCGAAATCTCTCTTAATCTTTAATATCTTCTCGAATTTTTCATACTCCGTTTTTCTCAAAAATGGCAAATCCAAATCTAAATGCCATGTATAGCTACAGCTCACTAACTAAACCTCCCACTCTACTTAGGGATGAATATCTACAGTGGAAAATTCGCATGATCAATTTCTTTGAAAGTCTAAATCTTGATCTATATGCTTCTGTGCTAAATGGTCCCCATATTCCAGTCAGCAATATTCGCCGTATACCTGCGACTGCCATTACTGAAGACATTCCAGCAAGGCAAGTTTCAAAGGAAAGGAAAGACTGGAACGAGGAAGATAAAAAGAAAAATGAAGTTGATCAAAAGGCAAAAAGACTTCTCATCATGGCACCTCCCAATGAGATCTTCCAATCCCTGGATTAATGCGATTCTACTAAAGATCCATGGGCTCGGTTAGCTAATCAACTTGAAGGTGGAACCAAGATGAAGAAAAATAGAAGAGCTCAATAACTGAATGAGTACAACAATTTCCAGGCCCTTCCAGAAGAAACTCTCTAGCAGACTTATCATAGATTCAATACATTGATAAATCAATGCAAGAGAAGTGACATCATCAGATCAGAGGAAGGTGACAATGTTCTATTCCTAAAACGCCTGAATCGTGAATTGTTAAATCTGTAAATGTCTCTACAAGCAAACCAAAGTCTGGAGCAGTGGTCTCTGCATGATGTGTTTGGGACTCTTCAAACTCATGAGAAAGAGGTGCTATTGAAGAAAGTGAGTGTTGGTGGTCCCTTGGCGCTTATATCTGAAACAGGGGGTCAGGGAGAAGGAATAGAGAAACTGAGAAGAAAGGGAAGAGCAAAGCTTTAATTTATGAAGCTGATACATAGGCTGGTCTTTCTGGATCAGAAGATGATGATATCAGCACTTTTGCTGAGTCTCTGGCTCTTATTACCAAATAATTCACTAGAAAGTTTGGTAATAATTCATTTCAAAGCAAAGGAAGATACGATAAAAGAAGTGAACGCCCAACTCAAAATTATGTACCCCGACAAGAAGCTCCAAGGGTTGAGATGACAAGGCTGAGAAGAAGGAAGAGAAGTTGAAGAAGAAGAAGGATGCATGCTATCGATGTGGAAAACCTGGACATTACTCAAAAGACTGCAAAGGTGCTCTAGTCAAAGATGAGATGTACTACAAGAATAAATACAAGTACAATGTTGACGAAAGAGCTAAATTTGCTGAGCATGAGAACTGGTTTTCGGACCAATCTAGTGATGCAGAAGCCATGTTTTGTGGAATGACTATGTCAAATGATGCAGAAGAACAACCTTCTGAAACCCTGGTTTGCACCACCTCTGAACCTTCCGAACTTGAACAAATGATCTTAAACTTAACTTTCGATTTTGAAAATCTGAAACAAAAGCTTCTGAATGAGAAGAAAGTAAGAAAATATCTTGAAAAATCATTCACTCTTGTTGAAAAAGAAAGAAACATTTTTAAAAGAGAATTGGAAATTCTTACAGAAGAAAAGCATGAATTTTTTTTGGAAAATCAGAAAATCTCCAAACTCAACACATCTTCAGAAAGTTTATTAAAAGATAAAATCGAAGAGCTAAATAAACTTCTGTTGGCTAAGGACAAAGAGCTTGAAGCTAAGGAAAGTGTCAGACTAAATTCTGTAGCACATAAAAATTATTTTCAAAAATAAAGGGAATTTCTACACATCGATCTTCAAAAGAAGGAGCTCTTGATTAAAAAATATCAAAACGCTTAGAAGGTGCATGAACAAATAAATACACAAGTTGGGAAAACAGGTCTTAGTTTCGATGATCTGGATCCTTACACATGTAAAAAGAGATCTACTTTAGATTATGTATTTTGTATGCGCAAAGAACAAAAACCCGTTTTTCCTGTTTTATATGAACAATCAGTGTTTAAAAGGTCAAAATATGAGAATGGACATCAAGTGCGAAACGAGTCAAGTTGATCTTAAACTAGTTCAGAAGAAGAACGCTATTTTTAACTTTGGTTCATTCACTCATATAACTTTAAATACAGAAGCTGATGAGTTCATTCCCATACATGTAGAAGAAGAACTAAGACTCAAGTTTCAAAAAGATATTCTTCAAACTCTGGATGAGAATACTACTCAAAGTAATACATAATTTAAAAAGGAATCCATTCAAGAAAAATCTTTGCCTTTTGAAAACCATCCAGAGATCATTCGCTGTTCTTTTACTGATTTAAATCTTTGTCAAGATAAAGACAATGATGAGTTTGATGTTTATCCCTGGGAAACGAGGATCAAAATTATGATGATTTCTTTGACATGGCACATAAATTACTCACAAAGTTTGAAAATCGTATGCCTTCTACTTATTATTTTGGTAAAACTTTGTATAAAGGATAACTCTGCTCCTTTTATGTATACAAATAAACCACCAAAAGTAAGGGCTGCTGGATCGGAGGTTAAAAGACTTCCAAATGGCATACCAATACTCTTTGTTCCTCCAAACGAACAAAGAAAAGAGGTTCCAAAACATCCAGATTTTCTGGGGATGTGCATTCAAGCTAAGACTTGTATTCATCTTGAAAAAGAAGCAACAATAAAAACGAAAGCTAATTTTGAGCAAAAATCTCAGATTCCACAGCCTCAGAAGAATATAAAGCTCACCAGAGAATAAAAAGCTAAATGGAAAACTATTGATCATGTTTCTTCTGTTTCAGTAAATCGGCCAAATATTCAAAGAGTGTGGACTCCCAAGAAGCAGTCTACAGAGAAGAATTCACCTATTCCGAAGCATAAGTCTAGGCTAGATGAGAAGTTCATTCGAACAACTGATGCTATAATAAACAGCAATAAGAAATCTTGTAATTATCATTCTAGAAATGAAAATTCAATGAATTCTTTTATGTCTCAGAACTCTGAATGCTGCTCTCTATTTCTTAAACTAAAACAATTCTACTTGAATCCACATAGTTTTACTTCTGATTTCCATAAACGCTCAAACTTTAAAAACCAGAAGAAAAAGGGTAAACCAGAAGCTTCTGGAAAACCTGCAAATTCTTCTGAACATAAAGATAAATCAAAAAAGAATATCAAATCTAACAAAAATATCAAATCTAACTATAAAGGACCCATTATGAAATGGGTAACTAAATCTCTCATATTATGCATTGCAGAAATAGCGTGTGCATATCTGGTATCTTGACTCTGGATGCTCGAGGCACATGACTGGTACAAGAAACTTACTCTCCATGTTCAAAGACAAAATCGGTTGAGTAGTAACATTTGGAGACAATGGAAAGAGTCAAATAAAAGGTTATGGTACTTTTCAAGAAGGAAACATCACCTTATCAAAGGTTGCTCATGTTTCTGGATTAAAACATAATCTTATGAGTGTAAGTCAACTATGTGATGCTAAAATGTTGGTTGTATTTGATGAAAAACACTGTTACTTACTATCTAAGGCAGGACGAGAGCTACGAAGAGCCGACAGAAAAGGTAACCTGTATATGATAAACTTCACTTCTAAAGATGGTACATAAACCTTCTGTCTTATCTCGAAGAAGAGTGAAGTAGCTTGGCTCTGGCGTCATAAAATTTCTCATCATAATTTTCGAACTCTTGAATTAACCTTGTTGAGGGCCTTCCAGAGGTTCACTTCCAGAAGGATCATCTCTGTCCTGCTTGTGAAATGGGAAAAATAAAAATAGACTCCCATAAAACAAAGAGTAATCATTCTTGTCCAAGGCCTCTGCATATGTTTCATGTCAACCTCTGTGGTCCCATTATAGTACAGAGTCTCTCTAGTAAAAAGTATATTCTTGTGTTAATTGATGAATTTTCCAGATATACATGGCTTGCTTTTGTTAGACAAAAGTCAGAAGTCCCAGTTGTTTTGATTAACACGATGAAGAGGATTTAGGTGCTTTTGCAAAGCAAAATACAGAAGTTGAGAAGTGACAATGGTACAAAATTCAAGAATGCGAAACTTGATGAATATTTTACCAACGAAGGAATTTCACAAAACTTCTCAGCTGCACGCAATCATCAACAAAGTGGTGTGGTAGAAAGAGGAAATCGCACATTAGTTGAAGCAACAAGAACAATGCTTGCAACTTCTGGACTACCCCCACACTTTTGGGTTGAGGCTGTTTCCACTGCATGTTTCACACATAATAGATCCATAATAGTCAAGAGACATCTCAAAACTTCTTATGAGCTTATTAATAATTGAAAACCTACTGTTAAATACTTACATATCTTTGAATGCAGGTGCTTTATTCTCAATGACCGAGACAAACTTGGAAAATTTGACACGAAATCTGAAGAAGCTAAATTCTTGGGATATTCTATGACCTCAAAAGCTTTCAGAGTATATAATATCAGAACCAAGACAGTTATGGAAAGCATCAACGTAGATTTCGATGATCAAGCACAATTGACTTCTGATTATTCTGATTCAGAACTCAACCTCAACAATGTTACTTTTGACTATCTCTCCAGTCCAAGAGAATTCGAGATTGATGAAATATTCGAAGATTTCCTTGGAGAAGAAATTTCCTCTGCAGATATAGACAGAAGTCCACCAGTCAATCCATCAGAGGTACTTCGAGCTTCTGGAATCACAATTTCAAGTCCCTCTGTCTCAATAAGTAAAAATAAAAGTCCAGAGGAATCTTTGTCTACTCCAGATACAAAGAGCTCAACTTATAATCCAATTTCCTCTGTGCCTTCATTTGAGGGGGAGAGATTAGGATCTTCTCTAGAGTTGAAATTCAAGAAGAAGCTATACAAGCATCAGAAGTTAAAATTGAACCTCCACAAGTCTCCCAGACTCGCATGAAAAGATGGACAAAAGCTCATACGGATGATCAAATAATTGGTGACCCTTCTTAAGGCGTCAAAACCAGATCTACTACTTCAAATGAAGCTTTCTTTGTAAATTTCTTAAGTATGGTGGAACCAAAAATAGTACATGAAGCCATATAAGATCCAGCTGGATCGATGCAATGCAAGAAGAGCTTCTTCAATTCAATAGAAACAAGGTATGGACGCTTGTACCACTACCTAAAGACAAGACAACAATCGATACAAAGTGGGTTTTCAGAAATAAGAAAGATGAAGACGGAATAGTTGTAAGAAACAAAGCCAGATTAGTTGCTAAGGGATATTATCAAGAAGAAGGCATTGACTATGATGAAAAATTTTCTCCCATAGCAAGGCTTGAAGCAATTCGATTATTTCTAGCTTTCTCTACATACAAAGATTTCAAAGTCTATCAAATGTGCCTTTCTGAATAGCATATTGAAAGAAGTAGTCTATGTCCAGCAACCCCCTGGTTTTGAAAGTGCAAGTCATCCAGATTATGTCTATCTCTTAGACAAAGCTCTATATGGACTAGAACAAGCTCCAAGAGCCTGCTACGAACGTCTATCGAAGTTTTTGATTGACAATGAATATGAGAAAGGTAAAATTGATACTACTCTGTTCATCAAGCGTTGCAAAGGTGAGTTAACCATGGTTCAAATCTATGTGGATGATATTATTTTTGGTTCTATAAATCAAGCAGAAGTTGAGTTGTTTTCAAAATTGATGGAAAGTGAATTTGAAATGAGCGTGACGGGAGAACTAAACCTCTTCCTAGGGATTCAAGTCAAACAGACACCCACTGGCATTTGTATAAAAATCAAGCCAAGTATGTCTGGACATTTTAAAGAAATACAAACTTCACAATTCAACAACTATGAAAACACCAATCTCACCAAATTTTAAACTTGACTCTGATCCCTCTAGGAAACAAGTAGATGTCAAAAATTATAGAGGTATGATTGGATCTCTTCTGTACGTAACTGTAAGTAGACCAATATAATGTTTGCCATATGTCTCTGTGATAGATGTCAAGCCAATCCCAAAGAATCACATCTGGCTGCTGTGAAAAGAATCTTTAGATACCTTAAGGGAACACCCTCTTTGGGCCTCTTGTATCCAAAGCATTCTGGCTTAACTCAGATCATGCAGGATGCAAATTAGATAGGAAAAGCACCTCTGGAAGCTACGAACTTCTGGGGAACAGGCTAATAAGTTGGACATCCAAGAAGCAAAACTATGTGTCAACTTCAACAACAGATTCGGAATATATTGCTGCTGCAAGCTATTGTTCACAAGTTATACGGATGAAGACACACCTCAGAGGTTATGGCCTTGTATATGTGACAGATCCCAAGATCAAGATATAGAAAGAATATAGAAATATAGAACAAGATTGGAGCAACGTAGTCGGATGTATTATTGATATGATCAAGATTACAAAACAGAATGTGTAATGAAAGTACAAGTATGATCTATGAACATTAGTTCTAACAAACTAACTAACATACTATTTATATACATGTAGAGATAATAAACTAAAAAGCGGTTACAAGACTGACCAATAATATCTATACACGTGGAAATCATCAGTTCAGAACCACTTCTGAACTATCTTCAAAACTGCCTTCAGAAGTTCTTCGGAACTTCTTCAGAATCTTCAGAACTTCTGAAGTAGCCACTTCAGAAGTTATGCCTTAGGCTTATCTTCACATCTTTACTTCTGGTAGTCTTCTGACTTTACACTTCTGAGTTTTCCTTTAACATATTTCTATTCAGAACTATTTCAGAAGATCTGAACTGTCATGCTCCAGTACCCAGTCTTCTTTGAAGCAGTTCTTATATCCTTAACAATCTCCCCCTTTGCTTCAAAAAGACAAGTCATGTCCCAGAAATTTAGAATTTGTCTTACTTCACCCAAGATAAATTTTTTGTAATCCAACAACTTTTCTATTCTTTTGTTCATATCATTGGCAAGCTTTTTGTACTCAGACCATTCTTCATCATTAAACTTATTTGGTTTTCTCTTCTGTCTTTTTTCAAGTCTGTCACTTATAGCAAGAAGAGTTCCATTGCAACACTTGTGAATTTCTTCAAATCTTATAAAAATCATCCTCTCTTCTGTTTTGCATACAAAGCTAGGAGGATAAACAATTAGAGTTCCTCTCTTCAAACTTTCTATTCCTTGTAGTTCAAAATTCAGTTTGCTTAAACAAACTTTATCCTTTCTAAGCACATAAGCAACCTAGAAATCAGTCTTTGCAGCCCAAATGAATTTTCTATACATACCACCCTTCAGAACTGGAAAGACTTTTCTGAACTTTGTTATCAAATCATGGAATGGGTTAAGTCTATTGTAGACTTTAACCAAGTCTCTCAAATTAACATTCTGAAAGTCAGCCTTAGTAAAAGTACATACCTCTCCATTTGCTCTTTCCACAGTGAAGAAACCATATTTGTAATTCATCTTGGATTTCAAATCTGCATTGATTACTTTGACAATAGGACTTTCTGTTGGTCCCTAAGGAGTCTACAAGAGTTCTTGGATATAGAAACAGTTTGTAGAAGGGGGGGTTGAATAAAACACACAGATTTTCAAGTTTTAAATTAGTTTATATTGCATAAACAAATTTACAGTTACAAGTGGAATTAGAACAAGTTTAAACCTATTCTATTGTAACTAAGAAATCACTAAGATTGATGCACAAGAAAGAAGTAAGAAGGAATACAGAAGGTTTAAGACAGAAGGTAGCATGCACACAGATGAAGAAGATATCTTCATCTTATTTATACCCGTTTGCATTTAATGCAAGACAAAAGGTATGTGGAACGTGGCAAACATCCATAGGAGACTTGTCCTTTGTTCAGAATACAACCATTTTTTTGGCCGCATATGAACAGTACCATATCAGATATGATGGGGACATAAGAGACAATTCGTACGTCCTTTTCTGACATAGTATGGGGTTTGTCTTTTGTGCATGGAGGATAAGGTCAACGTTAATCTTGTATGAGAAGCTTCACTTGATCGTTGAGACTGAATCTTCAAGGATGAATATAAGCTACAAGTCCATTGAAATCACCTAATTGTAGAATATATTCAGATTGAATATAAACTACAAGAGTAAGCAGAGTGAATATAAGAAGAAACATTGTTTACATTGTTAGTGCTTATATTCAGACTGAATATACAAACAACAATTTGGTTATTGTGAAATTGTAGCTTGTGTATTTAGTCTGAATATGAGCACTAACAGTGTTAGTGCTCATATTCAGACTGACTATGAGCTACAATTTGGTTATTGTGTAATTGTAGGTTTTATGCAGAGTGAATATAAGTACAAACAGTGTATATTCAGACTGGATATACAACCTACAATTTGGTTATTGTGTAATTGTCGCTTGCATTCAGTTTGAATATAAGCCACAATTAAAAAATAAGCAAATTGTAGCTTATATTCAGTCTGAATATAACCTACAACAATTTGTGTTTTGTATTCTTGTAGCTTGCATTCAGTCTGAATATAAGCCACAATTAAAAAATAAGCAAATTGTAGCTTATATTCAGTCTGAATATAACCCAAAACAATTTGTGTTTTGTATTCTTGTAGCTTATATTCAGACTGAATATAAGCTACAAGTCCATTGAAATCACCTAATTGTAGAATATATTCAGACTGAATATAAACTACAAGAGTAAGCAGAGTGAATATAAGCAGAAACAGTGTTTACGTTGTTAGTCCTTATATTTAGACTGAATATACAAACAACAATTTGGTTATTGTGAAATTGTAGCTTGTATTCAATCTGAATATGAGCACTAATAGTGTTAGTGCTCATATTCAGACTGACTATGAGCTACACTTTGGTTATTGTGTAATTGTAGGTTGTATGCTGAGTGAATATAAGCACAAACAGTGTATATTCCGACTGGATATACAACCTACAATTTGGTTATTGTGTAATTGTAGCTTGCATTCAGTCTGAATATAAGCCACAATTAAAAAATAAGCAAATTGTAGCTTATATTCAGTCTGAATATAACCTAAAACAATTTGTGTTTTGTATTCTTGTAGCTTATATTCAGACTGAATATAAGCTACAAGTCCATTGAAATCACCTAATTGTAGAATATATTCAGATTGAATATAAACTACAAGAGTATGCAGAGTGAATATAAGCAGAAACAGTGTTTACACTGTTAGTGCTTATATTCAGACTGAATATACAAACAACAATTTGGTTATTGTGTAATTGTAGCTTGTATTCAGTTTGAATATGAGCCCTAACAATGTTAGTGCTTATATTCAGACTAACTATGAGCTACAATTTGGTTATTGTGTAATTGTAGGTTGTATGCAGAGTGAATATAAGCACAAACAGTGTATATTCAGACTGGATATACAACCTACAATTTGGTTATTGTGTAATTATCTCTTGCATTCAGTCTGAATATAAGCCACAATTAAAAAATAAACAAATTATAGCTTATATTCAGTCTGAATATAAGCTACAAGAATACAAAACACAAATTGTTGTAGGTTATATTCGGACTGAATATAAGCTACAAGTCCATTGAAATCACCTAATTGTAGAATATATTCAGACTGAATATAAACTACAAGAGTACAAAGCCCAATTTGTTGTAGGGTATATTCCTACTAAATATAAGCTAAAACAATTTTGGGTTTGTATTCTATATTCAGTCTGCATATTAGTTGTTCTAGGTTCAGACTGAATAACTTTACATGTTTTTTTTAAATAATACATGTTAATTTATTCAGTCTGAATAATTGTTAAAATTATTCAAATTGAATACAATAGGGGAGAAGGCTGAAGGAGAAGACTAAAACACTGTATATTCATTATGAATATTAAATTTTATTGATTGTCAATTAAAAAATGAACTGATTATTTATATGACTATTTGCAGAATACAAAGAAAAAAATCAATCATTTTTCGATGTGCAATTACGTGAGTCATGGTTACACATTTCTTTACAAACCCTACATAATCTTTTTGCCTTTTGAGCTTTAGCAATTGCTTTTTCTTTACTGCTCTTCAACCTTTTGCCAGTACCACAACCTTTGTTTCTTATATCTTTCGGATTTTGAATATCAATAATATCTAGTTTTGAAACCCCAAGCAATGACTCCATCGTCTCTTCTGTATTACGAGGAGAAGCACTACAGCCATTTGCCACCATATTATCCTTCAACTCTTGCATTTTCAGAACAAAATCTTGAAGCTTTTGCATATCATCAACTACTAGACCAAGACAATTATCAAACGCAGCTTGGGCATCATTTTCAAGTTTCTCACGACGCTCATTTTTTTCTCCAACATAATGACGTTTCTTCAATAATTCAGAAGAAATCAGAGCTTTTGTCCACCACTTCACAATATACTGCCGAGGTATTTCTTCAATGCCAAAATTCTTCATAACATAAAATATATGACGACACAAAATACCAAAATGATGAAAAAATAAGCAGCTACAATCATATGATCCAGTGGACTTATTATGCACAACCTGAAATCAATTTTTAAAAAAGTTCATTATTCACAATGAATGATAATTTGTAGCTTATATTCAGTCTGAATATATTCTACAATTATGGAATTTCATGAACTTGTAGGTTATATTCAGGTTGAATATTAGCTAGAATTCCCAGTCTGAATATAAGCTTATATTCAGTTTGAAAACTAGTAGGTTATATTCAGTCTGAATATAAACTTATATTCAGTTTGAATACTAGTAGGTTATATTCAGTCTGAATATAGTATACAATGATAGGATCCAAAGAATCCTATGAATTTGGATCCTATGTTTGAAATGTTTTGTAAAGAAAAGAACTTTAGAATCTGAAGATGAATAGTTCAGAAGTTCTGAACTAGTGCTAGAAAGATAAATAAAGTTATCTTCAGAAGTGCAAAATATATATTCAGAAGTTCTGAATAAGTTCTGAAGTGAAAGTTTAGAAGTTCAGAAGACAATTCAGAAGTGGTTCTGAAGTGCAAAGTTCAGAATTCTGAAGACAGTTCAGAAACCATCCGATCAGAGGATAATTCTCCATCCTCTGTATCAAGCACTACTGGGGAAACCACATCCTTTCAAAAGAATGATGATGATAATATAAGAGTTCTTTCTCCCCAGAACTCGCCACTACTAACACCATTTGAACAGACAGAGATTTGGTATATAATATATGAAGTAATCAGAGAAGGCAATAAGACTTATTACTTCTGTGATAATGATTTGCTGTCCATCTTTCCTTCTGATCTCATCTTTCTAGAAAATTTTATGAAGATTCAAATGACCAAAAGAAGTGATAACCAAGATCAAATTGCCTACTCTTGGATCATTCAATGCATTAAGTCCCTCATCAGATACAAGAGAGAGGTAGATTTTCAAATTGGGATCAGTTACAATGTTGATAACCTAGCAATCTCTGCTCCTAATGAAGATTTAGAAGGTATTAATACTCTAAGAATTGGCAGAGTATTGATTAAACCAGAGGAAGGGGTTATCTTCAAAAGGCCAGACAGAAGGAGTTTCTTCAGAATCAAAGAAGCACATAAATATTCATCAGAGGTTGTATGCATTGCAAAATGTTACATCTCTGTTGATGTCAACAATCATGATCCTGAAGTAACTGAGAGGATGGTAAAAAGACTCGATGGTCACTTAAAGCACAAAGGAATTATCTACAACATCTCAAAGATCATTTCAACAGTTGATCCATTCTAAGACAGACAAAACAAGGATCATATTCCAAACCTCTGGTTTCATACTTAGGGGGAGATTGTTAGACCTAAGAAGTATGAACCATAAGATGGAAGTATGATGATGTGGCATACTCTTACTTTGTGTGTCTGCTTTTACAACTGAAGTTTGTTATACGCTCCTACCTGTTGATGTGTCAATCTGTAACTGGTTAGAATGTTGACTTTAAATTTCAATGTAATAGTATAAATAAATCTGTCCTTTGAATGTAAAAGATGTCGATGAATAGCATACTTTTGGAGAACATATTGCGCGTCTAATTCCAGTATTTGTAATCGTTCTTCAAGGTTACCAACACAAACTCGATCTGTTCTTCATCTTCCTTACTTACTGGTTGTTTGTTACTTAATTACCGTGGTTAATTGATTTGAATTGCTTCCGCTTATACTTTGATTCACAAATCTTTCAATTAACTGTTTAGAAAAGGATCTGGGTTCCAACATTCACTTTATTTTGCACCTTATTCTTTTCAACAAAAACAATAACATCACAACCATCCTCCAAGCTCATAGACGATTGAAAGCACGACAAAACTGACTCCTTTATCTCATTCTAAACATCCCTAAAAATAGAACGCATATAGATCTTAGAAGCATGAACTTCAATTGGAAGTGGTGTGCTAAGCCTTGGTATTGTTGTTTTTGTCTGATGGTTGAGCAGCCTATGATTGTGGCGTTGTTTGTCCATAGCGGAATCAAATGAATCCATAAACTTCATAAGATTTGCACCATGATGAAAAATAGTGAAAAAAACGAATTCTCACTTTCAGATTTTGATGTCGTTCTCATTAAACAAGCCATTGGAATTTCTCTAAAAAATGATGGGATCCATCTGCGCCTATTTTCAAACATATAAGATAACCATTTACGCCCAATAAGACCAAAATTTGTCATTAGAGTAGTCCATCTCTCTTCAAATTGTATAGCATCAATTTGTTCATCCCATATAATTGCATGGAAACGTTTCTTGAAATCAGAATTTCTAATCACATTGCAGTAACCTGCATACAAAATGATTATCAATAAACAAATAAATTTTATTGAAAAATGACAAATATCTAATTGTAGACTATATTTTTAAACAGAGCGTATATACTTATAAGCACTAACACACTAACAGTGTTAGTGCTTATATTCAGACTGAATATGAGTTAAGACATTTGGTTATTTTATCTATAGTACTTAATAAAGCAGATTTGCTTTTTTCTTAAAAACCATTTTTAAAGCATAATGTACAAACTAAGAATGCACAAGTTCTTATAACTCTTAAAACTCTTTAAAACCCATTCATTTTCAACTTGAACTCCTAAATATGACTGTTGGTTCTATCTGACATAAAATGATGATGGGTTCTCTCCTATCAAGATGACTCTTGGGTTAATCCTCTCACCTCCTTATTAAACATGACTCTTGAAAAAACACCTCCTTTTTCTGTTCACGATTGTTTCTTTTTGTTCCTATTTCTAGCATTGATTCCATCACTGACAGGTAAGTTCTTCAAATCGTTCATCTGTTTGTTCATCATTGTTGAAATCGTTCATCTTTGTTGAAATCGTTTATTTTGTTTGCATCTTTGTTCATTTTCACCATCTGTTTTCAGGTTTGTTTGCATCTTTTACCATCTATTTTCATTTTCACCATCTGTTTTCACCATCATTTTCACCAGCACCTGGGGGGTTTTGAAAGTTATTTTCTTTTTTGTTCATCTTTGTTGAAAGTTAATTTCTTTTCACCATCGTTGTTTTCAAACAATTTTTGCAGGTTTGGTTGTTGCACTTCGGATAGTCAAGAGGTTTGGTTGCTGCACTTGATAAAGGTTTGATTGCAAGAAGTACTGTTTTTAAGCCCAATAAGCACTTTTTATTTTAGGAGTTTGTGGATATTTTGGTTCCCCCAACAATCTGACTTTTGGATCTGTTAGTCCCCAAGGAGAGATGGCTAACTAAGAGAGGGTTTTGTAGAAGGGGGGGGGGGTTGAATATTAAACACACAGAATATACTCTTTTTAAATTTTTTAATATAGATATTAAAACTTTACACACAAGTAGTTTGATGCGGAAAAGAACAGACACACTATTCTATCAAACTAAACACACAGATAACAGTAATTAACTTATACACTAAGGAAGTTAAAACAATACTGTTATAGCACACAGCTTTGCCATAGTCAAACAAATAATCACTTTGAAGATTTGTTGAAAGCGTGAGATTTCTGGGAAGAACTTCATCTCCTTTTATAGTGCCCATGCATGGGATGCATGTGGACAGCTGTCAAGGTTTCATTAGCTGGAAGTTTATCTGCTGAACAAAGGAAGAGACCAATCCCTTTGTACTAGAATAATGGATGAACCATTCCTTGTAGCACGTAATGTCAGATAACTTTATCTTCTTTTCTTCATGCTCTGTGAAGTCCCATCAAACCTTTTAGCTAAAAGACAAATATTCCTTTTATAAGAATAAAAGAGAATGTCTTTATTTAAGGCTTGATGCCCAAGTTCTTGCTGGCTCACGTGTCTAGCAATTTATCTGAGTCAAGAACTTATCTCTTTGAAATTGTTAAGTGATACATCAAACTATGTATCACATCGGTGGATACCTTGTAAGGCTGGAAATGATAAGTGTACACTTTGTTTGATGAACTTCATCTTTCACTAAATGTTGAAGTGTACACCCTTGAACTTGTGACTTGATATCACAGCCTTAGAAAATATACCTGCAATTTCGGTGACCAAGATTATAGTGTCGGTGACCATGACTTCAAACTTGATGACCTCATCTTGTTTGATGTCCTTAGTACTTTTGATGACTTTTGAATGTACCATCGGTGACCCACTATATTGGTGACCCAATCTTGACTTTGTCAAAATGATCTGAATATTGAAGTTGGTTGATACATCCAAAATTCCACTTTTTGATGTACAACCCTTGATTGAATAGTCTTTGACTTTTCAATACTTGAAGCATATTTCAGACCTTCAAAATAACCTGTAAAAAATCAACCAGACAAAGGAAGGTGGTTCATCACCAAATCATCGGTGACCCAACAATCTCCCTCTATTTGATGATGATACCTGTAAGTTAGAAAAGAATTCTTTTGACCCTTTCTATTTTTCTTTTGGGTTCTTTTGACTCAGATTTTTTTTTTCGTTTTTTTTTACTGAGTATGTACAGTATAAGTATAAGTATAAGTATAAGTATAAGTGTAAGTATAAGTATGTGCAAGAAAAAAAATAAAGATATTAACAAGAATTTTTAAGAAAGAAGAGTATGAACTTTTATTAATCAACACATAGCTTTGAAAAATAAAGTTCACACTATATGAAGAATATTCAAGGAGTGGGTTCTCTTCTTTTTAGCTCATCCAAGATAAGCCTAGTGATTCCATGGTCTTCAACCGGAGGTACTCCTAGAATAGCACAGAGGAAGGAGCTGTGAGCCCTTGGGATATCAGAAGCTCTAAAGAAACCTATGTTTCCAAAGATGTCTTCAAAGAAAACCCCAAGCTCAGGAGTAGTCAGCATGGTTTGCTCCGGGTAAGCAATAGGAGTAGGAATGGAAAGATATATACCCGAAGCATTTATCTGGATGCCTCTTTCATGAAGCATAACAAAGTGTCCCTTTTTCTTGTTTTTAGGAGCTGTAATGACCTCTCCTTTAAGACCCTGTTGTATGAAGTACATTTGTTGTGCTTCAAGATATGTCACAAGAATATCATTCTATTTTTGGATGTTGAGCATCTTAATGAAAAACTTTCTGAGAATATTTAGTACCAGCTCCTTGTACTTGCTTTTGCTCTTGGAGATACATTTGCCAACTTCCATCCATTCAGTTATCCCAAGCACTTCCAACCATTCAGCTTCATAGACCTTTGAGAGAGTGTCAGCTCTCTTAAGGGTGACAAGTAACTTGGGAGAATTTTTGGTTGGAGGTTGGATAGTGGCACTGATAATCTTGGACTCATCTTTTCTTGTTTTCAGCCTTCTTTTAAACCACTCCACTTCCTTGGATTTCTTTGCTTCATCAAGCATCTTTGCAGCTTCAGATTTCTTCTTTATATTTTCAAGCTCATCTTTTTGAGCTTGAAGAGCATCCTTTACCATTGCATGAGTGGCTTCATCTTGAGCCAACTTGAGTACATTTGTCTGATCATACTCAAGTTGTGCTCTAATGGCTTCTTCTTTTTCAGCTTCAGATAAAATTACCCCAAGAGGGTCGGTCAGTGCAGGGGCAGGCTGAAGTCTGAGAGTATCTGCTTGAGGACTTCTCATTCTTTTCTTTTTCTTTTTCTCTTCCTGTTGTTCTTCGAAAGAAACAGGTTTCTTTCCTTTGGCCTTCTCTTTTCTCTTCTTTTCTTCTTCACTTTCAAGGGGTTGAGCACTGATACTCTCCCCCTCAACAGCTGCTTCGGGTAACTCGATAACCAGGGGGTCAGTGACCACCTCTGTGACCACACCACCACCGGTGGCTGCCACGTCGGTGGTTGGTATGGTGGTGATGATCAGATCGGCGGCTGCAGGGGCAGGGGCAAAGTCGGCGGCTGTGGAGGTGGATGCAGTGGTCTTCTTATTTTTCTCCCCCTCAGTGGTTGAACCCTTGAAACCCACTGAAGAGAGAAAAGTCTTGATCCTTTCTATATCAGAAGCCATGGTGTTTACTTTTCTTTCAATTCTTTGAAGAACAAACCTGTCTTGTTCCTGAAAGAAGGAACCATCCACATCAAGCTCAATTGTTGGAGAAGAGATTGGAATCTTGTCAATTTTTGTGAGAATAGTGGCAAGAGACTCCATAATGTTCTCTTGAGTAGAAGAAAGAGAAGCCATTCTTTCCAAGTCTTTGGCTGCTTGGTCTTCCAAAACTTTCACCCGACTATCAGTGTCACGAGTGAAACTGGTGAAAGCTTGAAGAAGATCATCTCCCTGTTTAGAGGACGTAGGGGCAGTCGGTTGAGGCTTTGGCGGTTGATCAGCATCATCATCGCTAGAGGAAGAGTAATCCACCAAACCTGTAGGTTTACTTGGGGGGGATTTAGCAGATGTGGGGGAGACACGTTTAGGAGAGTGTCTATGAGGGGATTCCTCAGTAATGGGTTCCTCCACAACCTTGGGACGTACGGGAGACGTATGTGTCCAAGGTGTAGTGTCAGAAAATAGAAAATCAGTAAATTGGGATGCTCCATCAAATGCACCTGGTTGTGATGCACTCTCATGTGGATTAAGGAAAGGGAGCTGTGAGAGCTCACGGGGTGGAGAAGAGGTACCTTGGATGGGAGATTCCAAGTCATCTTCATCAACTAGAGAGAAAGTTGATGAAGGAAAAATAGGAATGTCCCTTTTTACAACCATGTCCTTTTGGGAGGGCATGGAGGAGCTAGGTTGGGTTAACTGATCCTTGGGTCGGGTAAGAATCTTTTCAACACTTACTAACTTTTGGGAGTTAGTAGGTGGCTTGTGAGGTGAGACCCTTTGGGTACCCTTAGACTTCTTTGAGGAAGTCTTTGGGGGGCTTTTAGAGTGTCTCCGCTTTTGGGACTTAGATGCTTGGGTAGAAGCCAAAGGTTCTTTTGGCTTCGTAGCATCGGTGGGAGCGGAGGTAGATGTGCCCGACGCTTTGGATCTCTTACGAGATTTGGGCACATCAGTTACTCTAGGTGCAGAAAGGATAGAAGACATACCTGAGGTCCTTTGCAGACGGGGCTCATTTTCTCCCCAAGATAGAGTTGCATTCCTTGCAAACTCAACCATAGACGGTCGGAGAGGGTTGTCTGATGCTAAGACAGCCTTTTTCATAATCTGATTTCCCACTTGATGAAGAGGGAGATCATATATGATGTCATCTGTTTTCTCTAGTTTATCTGCCAACTTTGCATGAATAATAAGAGAGAAAAGGCGCTGAAATGGTACCTGAGGACGTCGGATGGTAGAGAAGGAGGAGATCATTTCATTAAAGAAATAGCTTGCAAAGTCTATCCTCCTTTGAAAAATTAAAGCATGTGCCAATTCAGTCACTTGAGAAGGTGACTGATCCGGGCCACCTGTCTTTTTTGCTTAGGCACATAATCAGATGAGCAAAAAAGAAGTTCCATATGTTTCCCATAATCTTGCGCAGTAAAGTACCTGGACCCTTTGACTTTGAGCCCTTCTTCTCTTCCAAATAGTTCAACACATCAACCACCATTTGGTGTACATTTCCAAGAGGAAAGGGTTTATAGGAATCATAAGAAGGAAGCTTGAGAATGCTTCTAACATCTTCCACATTCAAAATCACATCATGTTCATCATTACTTAGAACAGATGCAAGAATTTGATCCGATGAAGCATCAAATGTGCATGTCAACCAAAAGTTTCCAAGAAGAAACTTACTCATTTTGGGTTTAGCTGTGATTGCATATTGTAGAGGGCATCTCTGAAGAAACCAACAAACAACATTGTACTCTGGATGAGCATTATCAACTCTAATACGTCCAAAGTAATTGCATGCAGGAAAAGAGAGGGATCCAAAGGTCATGGTCTGTTCTTCAGAAGTTCTTGAAGGAGAAGCCATTGAAGAGGATGAAGAATGTTGCAGGTTTGAAGTTTTTGCTTTTGAAGGTGAAGGAGAGTGGGTGCGAGAAAGGTGGTGAGGTAGTGGGGGAAGAGGTTATATATGAGAGGGAAATTTCAATTTTAAAAAATAATGATTACTTTTGGTGATTGAAAGGTCAGAATTCTAAGGGTTTTAGGGTTGAATTCGGCGCATGTTCTGACATTGATGATGTCATTTGGGATAAGAACAATAAATCTTGCTTATCAAGAGTGGTAAGTCAAGAGTTATCTTTAAGGGGTTAAGAATATGAAGGGTTATAACGGTTACCTCGGTGGCTTAGAATCGACGTCGGTGGATGAAACAAACGTTGGTGGATGAAGGGTGAAGTCGGTGGGTCGTCTGAAACTCAGGGCAACCGTCGGTGGCTCGAACAAGGGTGCAACGTCGGAAGGTGATGACGTCAGGTCGGAAAGTGACGCAATCGTCGGCGTCGGTGGATGGATCTCGGTGATTAGATAATGTTGGCGTCGGTGGCTTTGTGAGTGTGGGTAACATGTCGGAGTCGGTGGCTAGTGATGGTGGTGCGTCGGTGGTTCGATGGTCGTCGGTGTACGGTCACGGCGACGTCGGTGGGTGAGATGCCGACGTCGGCGTCGGTGGCTTTGGCTCGTGATGGTGGTTCCGTCGGTGGTTGGGAGCAGGGATTGCCGTCGGTGGGTTCGAGGTATGGTAACCGTTGGTGGCTAGGGTTTTATTGGAGAGAGGTGAAAGAGAGAGAGAGTGCGATGTCGGTTCTCACACCGACTCTATATATATATATTATTATTATTATAATATATGACTTACCTATATATAAATATAATATATATATAAATATATAATATACATAAATGTATATAATATATGTACATATAATATATAAATATACATAAAACATGTAAATATATAAATATATATCATATATATATATATATAACATACATAAATGTATATCATATATACATACACATAATATATAAATATATATGTATATGTTAGTCTATATTTATCATACCTAATTCGCCGATGAGGAACTTGAACCTTGCTTCATCAAGGGGCTTTGTGAACAGATCAGCTAATTGATAATCAGTGGGAATGAAATGTAGTTCCACATCACCTTTAGAGACATGATCTCTTATAAAGTGATACCTGATATCAATGTGCTTAGATCTTGAATGAAGCACATGATTGTTGGCAATGGCTATTGCACTTGAGTTGTCACACATTATTGGGATCTTTGAGAAAATCTGATTGTAATTACACAGCTGATTTTTCATCCACAATATTTGTGCACAACAACTTCCAAGACGACATATATTCGCTTCGCAGGCAAGTAGACACCAAATGTTGTTTCTTACTTGACCAGCTCACAAACTTTCCACCAAGTAACTGACAACTTCCAGTTGTACTTTTTCTGTCTATTTTTGAACCTGCAAAATCAGAATCAGAGTAGCCGATGAGATCGAAACCTGAGTCTTTGGGATACCAAAGACCCAGATTTATGGTACCTTTCAGATACCGAAAAATCCTTTTCACAGCAGCCAGATGTGATTCTTTAGGATTTGCTTGGTATCGTACAATACGTACAAGTAGCAAACATAATGTCAGGTCTACTTGCAGTCAGATAAAGAAGGGATCCTATCATGGCTCTATAATTTGTAATATTAACAGAAATGCCATCAGGATCAGAAAAGAGTCTAAGAGGAGGAGCCATAGGAGTTTTCATGGTAGAGCAAGTATCAAATTGAAACTTTTTCAGAAGATCTTTAATGTACTTACTTTGATTTATGAAAATACCTTCTGGAGATTGTTTTACTTGCAAACCAAGAAAGAAAGTTAGCTCCCCCATCATGCTCATTTCATACTCTTTTTGCATGAGGGAACAAGAATGATATTACCTTGTGATTTCTTGAAGAAGAGGGTGTTGTCAACCTTGCCTCGTACATACTTATTTCTAAGTAGATATTCTGAGAGAGTGTCATACCAGGCACGAGGAGCTTGCTTCAGTCCATACAAAGCTTTATCCAGCCGATATACATGATATGGATGGACTGGATCTTCAAACCCAGGAGGTTGCTTCACATACACTTCTTCAGCTAATTCACCATTCAGGAAGGCACTTTTGACATCCATTTGGAATACCCGAAAATTCTTGTAAGTTGCATGGGCAAGAAATATTCGGATAGCTTTCAATCTGGCAACAGAAGCAAAAGTTTCATCATAATCAATTCCTTCCTCTTGCCGATATCCTTGAGCAACCAGCCTTGCTTTGTTCCTTATGACAGTTCCTTCTTCGTCCATCTTGTTTCGAAACACCCATTTTGTTCCAATAATAGTTTTGTTGGATGGACGAGGAACTAACTTCCAGACTTTGTTTCTCTCAAATTGTGAGAGTTCTTCTTGCATGGCAATTACCCAGCTAGGATCAGCTAGGGCTTCATTTATCAGTTTAGGCTCAACAATGGAAACAAAGTTGACATATAAGCACAGATTGCTTATGCCGCTTCTAGTTTTTACACCAACTTGTGGATCACCTATGATTTGATCTATTGGATGATCCATGGTCCACTTTAGTGCAGGAGGTAAGGTAGGAGGTAGAGAAGAGGATGAGGTAGGAATTTGAGATGGTGAAGATAGGTTTGTGGGAGATATGGTGTTTTGGTGGGTAAGGTCTTCTGTAGAGTTAGTTTCAGGAGGTGGAGAAGAAAGAGAGGGTTCTGAAGGTAAGGTGGTGTTTATGGGAGGCTGAGAAGGGTTGCTAACTGGAGGATTGGTTTGAGAGGAAGATGGAATTTCACCAACACATGAGTTTATCCATAGATTTAGTTCTTCTTCATCACAAGATAATGAAGAAGTTTCAAACTCATCAAACTTTACATGCATGGATTCATCTATGCATTGTCTTCTTAAGTTGAATATTCTGAAGGCTCTTGAGGAGAGAGAATAGCCCATGTTGTTCCCCGTCATTTAGCATGTGACAAGCACAGCCAAACACATGGAAGAAGTCAATTGCAGGTTTTCTAACATGGAAAACTTCATAAGGAGTCTTGTCATGCCTTTTGACTATGATAGACCTATTTTGAGTAAAGCATGCAGTGTTAACTGCTTCTGCCCAAAAATAGGCTGGCAACTTGGATTCACTCAGCATTGACCTTGCAGCTTCACACAGTGTTCTATTCTTTCTTTCAACAACACCATTTTGCTGAGGAGTGCGTACGGCAGAAAAGTTCTGAGAAATTCCTTTTAGGTCAAAGAAATCTTCCAGGGCAGTATTCTTGAATTCTGTGCCATTGTCACTTCTGAAGGACTTCACTAGTTTACCATTCAAATTTTCAATCTTTCTTGTAAACCTGATGATTTCTTCAGCAGCATCACTCTTGTGTTTCAGAAAGAACACCCAAGTATATCTAGAGAATTCATCGACGATTACTAGCATATACTTTTTACCACCTGCATCGGGTGTGCTTACTGGACCGCACAGATCCATGTGAAGCATTTGAAGAGGTTGAGAGATAGATGAGCATTGTTTTGTTTTAAAGGAAGTTCTTGTGAGTTTTCCTTTTTCACATGCTCCACACAGCTTTTATTTTTCAAAAACTATTTTTGGCATTCCAACAACCGGCTCCTTGTTGGAGAGTTTGTTCAAGGTTTTAAAGTTTAGATGAGAGAACCTTTTATGCCACAGCAACTTTGTTTGACTAGTTCTTGAGAGAGGAGACACAGCTTCTCCTATTGCACTTTCCTTCATGTTGATTATGTATACATCATTCAGTCGGGTTCCTGCTAGTACAATCTTATTCTGTACATCAAAGAACAAGCACACACACAGCTGGAACATGACCTTATAGCCCAAATCACATATTTGGCTAATGCTTAGAAGATTGTACATTAGCCCTTCAACATGGGCTACTCTAGAGAAAATGATGGTTCCATTTGAAATAGTACCATATCCTTTGGTGACCCCTTTTCCATTTCCTCCAAAGGAAACAGTGGGTCCCTTTTCTTTTGAGAAGTTAGAGAGAAGAAGTTTGTTTCCAGTCATGTGTCTTGAACACCCACTGTCCATGTACCATATGTGATCTTTGTTTGGTACCTGAGGCTTTGTTCCTGAAGTGGATCCCTCAACAGATACATGGGTAGTGTAGAGTGACTTTTCCATATCTTCCAGCTCATCGATTTTGGCCATGAGGCATTTAGTGATATACTCACTCTCACTCTCAGAGGTTTGCTCATCCTCCCAGCAATGAGCCTCAGCAACCAAAGTTTTATTTTTTACTTTGGTTTCTTTCTTTTTCTCTCTTGTATTTGGCTTTGTACTTCTTATACCTGGAGGTTTCTTTTGATTCAGAATTTTCTTTAGAGGATTGACTATTTCTCTCTTCATGCTTCCTAGAAGCTGATTTTGAGAAGTCATGACCATAAGAAGAAGAAGATTTGAGAGAAGAGGAAGCTTTTGATCTGCACTCAGAAGCAAAATGACCTTTCTTTCCATAATTGAAGCATTCTTCATTTGCTTTATCAGAAGAGGATTTTTGAGAAAAAGGTTTTCTATTAAATTTGGAGCGGTTTGAAGAAAATCTTTTATTCTTAAGGTTTCCAGCAAGCATTGCCATACTATCAGAAAGTATGTCAATGGCTGATTCTTCTCCTTCATCATCAACAGCACTATAGTATGCATCTGACAGATGAGAAGAGTCTTCCTTAATATCTTTTTCAGAATCAGAAGAAGGATAGGTGATTCTAGGAATACAAGAAGAAGATTTTGAATCACCTATCAAAGCAACAGAAGAAGATTTGATATCCTTTATAAGAGATTTTCTCTGTTTCTTAGTTTGTTCATAGTGAAGAAGAGTTCCATAGAGAGTAGTTAAAGGCATTATTTCTAAGTCCTTGGTTTGCTTGATGCAAGTACAAATAGTTTCCCAGAAGTCTGGGAGACAATCCATGAACTTGCAGAGAACTTCTTCATTATCATAAACTCGTCCAAGAACTTTGAGATCATTGAGAAGACAGTTAAAACGATTAAAGTAGGTAGAAAGAGATTCTCCTTTTTCATGGGACAATAGTTCATACTTTCTAACAAGACAGATCCTGTTAGATTTCTTGACTTCTTTGGTGCCTTCATATAAGACACTCAAAGTATCCCACATTTCTTTAGCAGTGGGAAGGTTAAGAAGAGAGTGATACACTTCATCAGGAAGGGATACAAAGAAGAGCAAGATTTGACTTTAGTGTCTAAAGCAACTAGGCGTTTATCATCTTCACTAAATTTGTTTGAAGGTTTGATGATATATCTACCAGTTTTCTCACTTCTTTCATCATCTGACTCTATGTCCTTTCCTTCAGCGTCCTTTTGAGGGCCAAAGCGAGCCCATATTTTAGGAACAATAGGTCCCTCACTGAGAATGTTGGGATATCTGCAATCGATCCCTTCCAAGAATAATAACATGCGATTTTTCCATAACCCAAAGTTACTTGGGTTGAACCTTGGAGGTTTGGCCAAGGATCCTAAATCATATGTATTACTGGAAGAGGTCTGCAAGGTACCATCAACATTTGGGGTAGTAGCCATCACAGATCTGGTTTATTGAATTAAACCAACTGCTCTGATACCACTTGTTAGTCCCCAAGGAGAGATGGCTAACTAAGAGAGGGTTTTGTAGAAGGGGGGGGGGGTTGAATATAAAACACACAAAATATACTCTTTTTAAATTTTTTTAATATAAATATTAAAACTTTACACACAGGTAGTTTGATGCGGAAAAGAACAGGCACACTATTCTATCAAACTAAATACACAGATAACAGTAATTAACTTATACACTAAGAAAGTTAAAACAATACTGTTATAGCACACAGCTTTGCCACAGTCAAACAAATAATCACTTTGAAGATTTGTTGAAAGCGTGAGATTTCTGGGAAGGACTTCATCTCCTTTTATAGTGCCCATGCATGGGATGCATGTGGACATCTGTCAAGGTTTCATTAGCTGGAAGTTTATCTTGTGGACAAAGGAAGAGACCACTCCCTTTGTACTAGAATAATGGATGAACCATTCCTTGTAGCACGTAATGTCAGATAACTTTATCTTCTTTTCTTCATGCTCTGTGAAGTCCCATCAAACCTTTTAGCTAAAAGACAAATATTCCTTTTATAAGAATAAAAGAGAATGTCTTTATTTAAGGCTTGATGCCCAAGTTCTTGCTGGCTCACGTGTCTTGCAATTTATATGAGTCAAGAACTTATCTCTTTGAAATTGCTAAGTGATACATCAAACTATGTATCACATCGGTGGATACCTTGTAAGGCTGGAAATGATAAGTGTACACTTTGTTTGATGAACTTCATCTTTCACTAAATGTTGAAGTGTACACCCTTGAACTTGTGACTTGATATCACAGCCTTAGAAAATATACCTGCAATTTCGGTGACCAAGATTATAGTGTCGGTGACCATGACTTCAAACTTGATGACCTCATCTTGTTTGATGTCCTTAGTACTTTTGATGACTTTTGAATGTACCATCGGTGACCCACTATATTGGTGACCCAATCTTGACTTTGGCAAAATGATCTGAATATTGAAGTTGGTTGATATATCCAAAATTCCACTTTTTGATGTATAACCCTTGATTGAATAATTTTTGACTTTTCAATACTTGAAGCATATTTCAGACCTTCAAAAGAACCTGTAAAAAATCAATCAGACAAAGGAAGGTGGTTTATCACCAAATCATCAGTGACCCAACAGGATCCCTTAAAGAACTCCTGTGTAGGAAGCTTATTGAGCTTATTTATGCTTTAAATGCTTATTTATGCTTGGTAGCAGCTTATTGAGCTTAATGGTGCTTATTTGTGCTTTTTTGTGCTTATTTGTGCTTAGGGGCTGTTTGTGCTTATTGAGCTTAATGCACTTAGAGACTATTTGTAACACTTTTTATTTTAAAAGCTCCAAAACAGTCCAAAACACAGTCCCAAATGCCCAAATAAGCCCAAATAAGCACAATGGCGATTTTATAAAATTAAAAGTGCTTATTTGTGCTTACGGACTGTTTGGTAGAAGCTTATTGAGCTTAATGGTACTTATTTGTGCTTATTTGTGCTTAGGGGTTGTTTGTATTTATTGAGCTTAATGCACTTTTTGTACTTATTTGTAAAACGTGCTTATTGAGCTTAATAATGCGCTTAGGGACTATTTATACGATTAAAAATGCTTATTTGTGCTTACGGACTGTTTGGTAGCAGCTTATTGAGCTTAATGGTACTTATTTGTGCTTAGGGGCTGTTTGTGCTTATTGAGCTTAATGCACATTTTGACTGTTTGTAGCACTTTTTATTTTATAAGCTCCAAAACAGGTTATTTAGGCATTTGGGACTGTGTTTAGCAGCTTATTGAGCTTAATGTGCTTAGGGACTGTTTGTAGCACGTTATTGGGATTAATCTGATCATTAAGCTGCTACAAACAGTCCCTAAGTGCATTAATGTCAATAAGCTGCTAAACACTGTCCCAAATGCCCAAATAAGCCCAAACAAGCACAACGGTGATTTTATAAAATTAAAAGTGCTTATTTGTGCTTACAGACTGTTTGGTTGTAGCTTATTGAGCTTAATGGTACTTATTTGTGCTTATTTGTTCTTAGGGGTTGTTTGTACTTAATAGTCTTTTTTTTATACAATTAAAAGTGCTTATTGAGCTTAATAATGCGCTTAAGGACTGTTTATACGATTAAAAATGCTTATTTGTGCTTACGGACTGTTTGGTAGCAACTTATTGAGCTTAATGGTACTTAATTGTGCTTAGCGGCTATTTGTAGCAGCTTAATGACAGAAGATTAAGCCCAATAAGATGCTACAAACAGTCCCTCAGCACATTAAGCTCAATAAGCTGCTAAACATAGTCCCAAAATCTGACTTTTTTTGTTAAATTAAGCACAATGGTGATTTTATAAAATAAAAAATGCTTATTTGGGCATTTAGGACTGTGTTTAGCAGCTTATTGAGCTTAATGTGCTTAGGGACTGTTTGTAGCATCTTATTGGGATTAATCTGCTATCATTAAGCTGCTACAAACAGTCCCTAAGTGCAAATAAGCTGCTAAACACAGTCCCAAATGCCTAAATAAGCCCAAACAAGCACAATGGTGATTTTATAAAATTAAAAGTGCTTATTTGTGCTTACGGACTGTTTGGTAGCAGCTTATTGAGCTTAATGGTACTTATTTGTGCTTATTTGTGCTTAGGGGCTGTTTGTACTTAATAGTCTCTTTTTTTATACGATTAAAAGTGCTTATTGAGCTTAATAATGCGCTTAAGGACTGTTTATACGATTAAAAATGCTTATTTGTGCTTAAGGACTATTTGGTAGCAGCTTATTGAGCTTAATGGTACTTATTTGTGCTTAGGGGCTGTTAGTAGCAACTTAATGATAGCAGATTAAGCCCAATAAGATGCTACAAACAGTCCCTAAGCACATTAAGCTCAATAAGCTGCTAAACATAGTCCCAAAATCTGACTTTTTTTGTTAAATTAAGCACAATGGCGATTTTATAAAATCAAAAAAATGCTTATTTGGGCATTTGGGTCTGTGTTTAGCAGCTTATTGAGCTTAATGTGCTTAGGGACTGTTTGTAGCATCTTATTAGGCTTAATCTGCTATCATTAAGCTGCTACAAACAGTCCCTAAGTGCATTAATGTCAATAAGCTGCTAAACACAGTCCCAAATGCCCAAATAAGCCCAAACAAGCACAATGGAAATTTTATAAAATTAAAAGTGCTTATTTGTGCTTACGGACTGTTTGGTAGCAGCTTATTGAGCTTAATGGTACTTATTTGTGCTTATTTGTGCTTAGGGGCTGTTTGTACTTAATAGTCTTTTTTTTTATACGATTAAAAGTGCTTATTGAGCTTAATAATGCGCTTAGGGACTGTTTATACGATTAAAAATGCTTATTTGTGCTTACGGACTGTTTGGTAGCAGCTTATTGAGCTTAATGGTAATTATTTGTGCTTAGGGGATGTTTGTAGCAGCTTAATGATAGCAGATTAAGCCCAATAATATGCCACAAACAGTCCCTAAGCACATTAAGCTCAATAAGCTGCTAAACATAGTCCCAAAATCTGACTTTTTTTTGTTAAATAAGCACAATGGTGATTTTATAAAATTAAAAATGCTTATTTGTGCTTACGGATTGTTTGGTAGCAGCTTATTGAGCTTAATGGTACTTATTTGTGCTTATTTGTGCTTAGGGGCTGTTTGTAGCAGCTTAATGATAGCAGATTAAGCCCAATAAGATGCTGCAAACAATCCCTAAGCACATTAAGCTCAATAAGCTGCTAAAGTAGTCTGTACATTATTTATAAAATTTTATTTATAAAAATCTGTGTAAATTAAATTTATTTCCATTTTTATTCCATTTTTATTCCTTGAAACACATGGACACCCATTGACAGTAAGCTCAAATCCTTTGAGTTAGATGATATAGTGTATTACACATGGCTTTTATATTGTGCTTTTAATTTGTAGGACAGTAAAATACAAGGATTTAGATTATTTTTTTGTTTTGTTTGCAATGCTTAAACATTTAGATCTAAGATCTCACTTATCTGATAAAATATCCATCCAAATTGTAAAATATTACGTATGGTTGTTTTACTATTAAAGTTTATCAAAAAACATGATGCTTTCAAAATGTTGAATAACAACGTAACTCTCATTCACCAAGTTAGCATTTAATGGGACTTAAATTTATTTAGTTAGTTATACATGACTATTTGATAGTGGCTTAATAATAAAGAAAGGGACTTATTCAGTAAACATATAGAAGAGATCTTTATACAAAACACCAAGTTTTTTACTTCTAAACTTGCACATTTACTCTCCTCTAAATACTTGCATCTTGAATAGAAAGTGCTTATTTATGCTTATTTATGCTTATTTATGCTTAGGGACTGTTTGGTAGCAACTTATTGAGCTTAATGGTGCTTATTTGTGTTTATTTATGCTTAAGGACTGTTTGTAGTTAATCGACTCTTTTTTTTAGCTTAGGGACTGTTTTGGAGCTTATTTGACCTTAATGGTGCTTATTTGTGCTGACGGACTGTTTGGTAGCCGCTTATTGAGCTTAATGGTGCTTATTTGTGCTTAGGGGCTATTTGTACTTAATTGTCTCTTTTTTTTACACGATTAAAAGTGCTTATTGAGCTTAATGCGCTTAGGGATTGTTTGTAGCAGCTTAATGATAGCAGATTAAGCCCAATAAGATGGTACAAACAGTCCCTAAGCACATTAAGCTCAATAAGTTGCTAAACACAGTCCCAAATGGTGATTTTATACAATAAAAAATGCTTATTTGTTCCTCTATTTGACCACACTTATAAATTGTATACCTCTATTTGTGATTTAGAAATGGAGTCACATTGTTATGCTCAAGTGTTTTCATCTGTTTAAGATACCCATTGGTGGTGGAACTTCTCATGTGTACGGGTAGAGTATGTATGGGAGGATATACAAGAGAAAAGGCTATATATTGTATTGCTTGACCAAAACGTAAGTAAAGGTTAATAATATTTTACATTTAGGGTTAAAAAATTTAATATTTTAAGATACTAAAAATGGCTATTTATTAGAGGGAAAAAATGGTTGCAATTGTTCCAAGAAATTTGTTGCAGTCATATAAACATAGAAATTTGTTGGGGGGTGTTTTTTCATTAGAGCATTTCCAAGTTGGCGGTACTAACTATGAGTATCCAAGGTATGAGAAATATAGTTTTATTCGCGGTGAAATGGAAATTTATATCAGTAAAAACACAAAATTAATCCCCTTGACAAGCGATATTGAAAGACAGTTTGCATTATATCCATCGGTTACTTCCATTAAAATACTATCTCAAGATAGGAGTCCAAGAAAGATGATGATAGGTACATTTATTTTTGTTATTACTTTTATATTTATTAAGAGATCATAATATGATATAAATTGATATTTATAACTTATGTTTAAATACTTTTATTTTAGATGTTGTTGGAAAAATCATATCGGTAGGACGAGCTAGCCATTCGGGAGATCAATGTGGATTTCGATTCGGTTCATGTTATATAGTGTTACAAGATGATACGTAAGTTTACATTTGTATTAAAACTATTACCAAATTTACCAATTTGCAAATTGTTCTAACTTTTGTATTTTGAATAGGAGGTACACAATAAAGATGAGGGTGAATATTGGACGAATAAAGATTGTGAGGTTGGCTCGAGCAGTAAAAAACAAATCCATACTTTATGCATCTCGGGTTAAACTTATCCATAAAGTACACCCTACAAGTATGTTATATGATATTTAATTTTTTATATTAATTATATAACCCAAATATTAAATATTATTAATAATGTATTTTCTAATGTTTTCAGTGAATTTTTTGAGTTCAACGGATTTAACCGAGTTTGTGTTACATCCAAATATGCCGGAAGCACACAACATTAGACGTATGCTGGGTTAAGATACGTGTTCAGTTTGATTAGGATTATGGGTGTTCTGTGATTGTGAAAACATTTTGGAACATATATGGGTTTTTTTGTTGTGAATCTTGTGAAAACATTTAGGTTATGAGTTTTTTTTGTGATTGTTGTATTGGCTGTAATGAAGACACATGAATGTGATCATTCAATGATTGTTTTTTGCTATTGTTTTTGTAATGATACTTTATACATTAATGTGATCGTTCAGTGAATGTTTTGTACGTGGGTTATGTGCATCATTTTTTCTATTTCGTTTTAGGGTATGCAATGAGGATTGATGATACAGATGGTACAAAAAGAGAAAAAAGAAAGGAATACAATAGACGCTATTAAGCACTACAAAAAGAGAGAAACAAAATGAAAAAAATAGCGAATGGTGAAGGAAGTAGTCAATCATTCTCTCAAGAGAATATCAATGAAACAACCCCGCTCATTAGTCAAAAATATCATCAAGGAGGCAAGGAAAATAACCCAAATGTTCTTAATACGCAAGGAACAAATATTATGGGTAATGAAGGAACACCCCATATATGTTCGGGGTTGACACATAAAAACTTCAACGGTAAAAAAAAACAAAAATTATTATTTTGGAATTTCAACTTGACATAAAGTAGAGACTTATTGACATAACGTTTTCTTTCATAGGCATTCAGAATGACCGTAGAATACTACTACCTCTTTTTGACGAAGTCATGAATCAAGAATCGATAAGTTAGTATTTTTTACTCGATTTAGTATTTTTTGTATAATCATGTTTATGTTTCATGTTCAAATATCTTATATATAGGTGGTTGTATCGGGGCAATGTTAATCCATCACCCCGAACTGAGATCCAACAAGTAGTTGTAAAAGGGTCAAATGTTGATATAGCAAAAGGTATGTATAATATATAACATTAATTTAATTACTGATGCACTCACTCAATATATATTTAAGAATCATTTACAATCGCAGAAAAACGGAAGGAATACAATAGACGCTATTATGCACTACAAAAAGAGAGAAACAAAATGAAAAAAATAGTGCATGGTGAAGGAAGTAGTCAATCTATAACACAAGGGAATATCAATGAAACAACCCCGCTCATTAGTCGAAAATATCATCAAGGAGACCAGGAAAACATGCAAGAAACAAATGTTATAGGTAGTGAAAGAACACCGAAGATATGTTCGGGGTTGACACATGAAAACTTCAACAGTAAAAACCATTGAATAATTATTATTTTGGAATTTTAAATTGACATAAACTAGAGGTTCACGGACATAGCGTTTTCTTTTATAGGCATTCGGAATGACCGTGAAATACTACTACCTCTTTTTGACGAAGTCATGAATCAAGAATCGATAAGTTAGTATTCTTTTTACTCGATTTAGTATTTTTTTTAGTGTTACAAGATGATACGTAAGTTTACATTTGTGTTAAAACTATTACCAAATTAACGAATTTGCAAATTGTTCTAACTTTTGTAGTTTTTTTATAATCAAGTTTATGTTTTAGTATCAAATGTCTTTTATATAGGTGGTTGTACATGGGTCAATGTTAATCCATCACCCCGGACTGAGATCCAACAGACAGTTGTAGAGGGGTCAGATGTTGATATGGCAAAAGGTATGTACAGTATATATCATTAATTTAATTATTGATGCATCCACTAAATATATATTTAAAAATCATTTACAATCGTAGAAAAATGGAAGGAATGCAATAGACGCTATTATGCACTACAAAAAGAGAGAAACAAAATGAAAGAAGTAGCGCATGGTGAAGGAAGTAGTCAATCTGTGACACAAGGGAATATCAATGAAACAACCCCGCTCATTAATCGAAAATATCTTCAAGACAAGGAAAATAACTCAAATGTTTTTAATACGCAAGGAACAAATGTTATGGGTAATGAAGGATCACCCCATATATGTTCGGGGTTGACACATGAAAACTTCAACGGTAAAAAAACAATAATTATTATTTTGGAATTTCAACTTGACATAAACTAGAGACTTATTGACATAACGTTTTCTTTCATAGGCATTCGAAATGACCGTGGAATACTACTACCTCTTTTTGACGAAGTCATCAATCAAGAATCAATAAGTTAGTATTTTTTTACTCGATTTAGTATTTTTTTTATAATTATGTTTATGTTTCATGTTCAAATATCTTATATATAGGTTGTTAGGTCCGTTTCAACAAGATCAAAAGAGGAATTCATGCGGAAATCATCGAGTCGTATGTTTTATTGATGAAAGCATAAAGATTACAAACGCGAAAGTAAATTTAGACGACTCTCATTGATGAATCCTCTACCCTAGACTCCTTTATATAGTAGGGTCTATTACATGGTAAGCCCAAGTCCATAAGGAATTAAACCAAATATGGAAAGTTACAATTAATTCATTCCTTCTTTATAAAACTTTCTAAACTTAGGACTTTTAGTCCTAACAATCTCCCCCTAAAGTTTTATAAAGGAAGCATCTTCAAATCTTCTCCCCCTTGCTTTCTTTGAAAAAAGCTTTAGTGTCGTTGGTCTTCCAAGCTCCCCCTTGAAATAAGCTCTTAGTCTTCGGTTTCAACTGAAAATGTCAGATTCAATGTGCTATAACCGCCACTGATTGCACAAAATACAGCTCCAATCTGTAGATAACTCGACACAACTGTTAGCCGCATAAATCAAAGATATATGTGCGAGTAGCTTCAACGCTCAGTGCATAATCAGTAAGAAAAACATTGAATCTGTCTTTAACCACAAGTTGAATAAGAATTATGTGTAAAGAACTTTAATCTGATAAACTCAAGGAACTTGGATCACCGAGGAAATGTATGACGAACGGGGAGATGATATTTCTTGATGAGCATTGCTTCTTTGAGAAATAACTGTTCAGAATATAGCCGATTTCCAGAATACTTCCAAAACAGAAAACAACCAAACTCAGATCCAATCTTTTTAATCAGATGAATGAATATCGTCATTCAACATTCTAGATCACAATCAAACCTCCAGACAGTAAATGGTTAGGAAGAATTAGCACATAATAACAACATACATTTACTGAAACTGGCATCTAAATAAAAATTCCAGAATGATGAGTGCAGAGAGTCAGACTTCTGATTAATCCAACCAGATGCAGAATCCAATTACCTTTGTCTTGAAAACTTTTCAAATCCGGCTTTACATGAAATTCATGAACAATGATCCCCCTCCCGAGACTCAGCACGGGGGTTCGAGAAAAATTTATGTCGGGTCTTATACACTCGAAAAGAATATATGTCGGGTCATATGGACTCGAGAAAACATGATGTCGGCTCAAGCATGGGTCGAGAATAATGGTTGTCGGGGGTAGTGTACTCGAGAAAAAATTTATCGGGCAAAGTGGAGTCGAGAAAAACACTTAGGAACTTGTTGTCGGGTCTTTGGGGCACGATAAAAACACATAGGAATTTCTTGTCGGGTCTTTGGGGCTCGATAAAAACACATAGGAATTTCTTGTCGGGTCTTTGGGCCTCGATAAAAATTGTTATGAAACCCAGAAAAAACTTTGTTAAATTTAAGGTTCCGGCTGTTTTAACCCTTGCCTCCATGACAGATAGTTTCGAATCTCCAGCGACTAACAAATATCGATTTATCGATATAGACTTGATGAGCAAGACTTTTCAAACGATGAATCCAGTATATAAGCAAGAAGAAGAAATCGATATGGATGTTCAATTTCGACAAAAATCAGAAACTTTAAGATCGACAAAAACACCATTAAACCAGAAAACTCGATTCTGTAGTCCCGAAAGAAAAAACACACAGTGAGAGAGAAAAAAAATATATTCGATAATACCTTGATCTTGATGAACTTTGATGATCGTATCAAATCACATGGATTCGATTGCGGCTCTGATACCAATTGTGGATCCCAGTATATGAGGTAACGATGTGCTTTATAAAGAATAATTAATAAAAACACGAAGAACGCTATGAATATGATGAAGATCCGAAGTCGGATATCTCACTTGTATTGAATAATAACAGATTTATCTCTCACAGTTTAGCTCTCAATATTTCGCACTAATGTTCTTCTTCTTCTAATGCTAGCCCTAACCCTCTATTTATATGATTAGGAAATACGGTATAAGGAAAGTAAAGATTAAGGCATTGTACACTTGCCTTATTTACAAAATAGAATGTTTCCTCATTAAACCTTTCCTAATTAAAGACTTTGCTAACTTTTCACTTTAGCCCTTTACGTCTTCAATAGTTGTCATCTCGGATACAATATTTTCAGACCTAACAATCTCCCCCTTTGTATTCGAGATTACAATTCAGCAAATCAACACTCTTTTGAAGACGGTGAAACTTTTGTCAACAAATCTTTCTTCTTGAATTCTTTTTCTCCCCCTACGAATATGATCACTTGATAAGCTTCGTAGCTCCCCCTTAACATTAGCATGAAAAGAAAATTGAAGGAGCCGCGATGTCGAAGGGTATAAAACTTGTCGGGTCAAAAAGCATGTCGGGTTAGGTGATGTCGATAAAAAAGATCTCGGGCCAAGTAGATTCGACAAGAATTGATGTCGGGCCAAGATGAGTCGATGAAAATTTATGTCGGGTCTTAAGCATTCGATAAGTCTTCAACACAAAATGATCTCGGGTCAAGTTGAATCGATGAAAATTTATGTCGGGTCTTAAGCACAAAGAAACTCGACAAAATCATTATTCAACAAATCAACATTTGTCATCTTCCTTTTCTCATGTCGTGTCTTTGATATACAATCTCTCCCCCTCAGAATGATAAGGAGAATCCGAATCATTATCAATAACCAAAGACAAAAAAATAGTTAACTAATGAAGCGTGTAAAACTAACATACAGAAGCACGTGAAGCAACTGTTATCACTTAATCAAAGTAAATTTAATTAAGTGGCCTATATTCAGTGTTGGCAGCGGGTTAGCACTGATAGGACTTCTAGTTATCACAGAAGTAAGTTATAAAAAACTTCTCAAACTGTTCCGGCATAAACACGAAGATATGCTTGAGGAATCACAAAGACTCGTGCAATGTGTAGAAAGAATTTATGCATTAAATGCTAATCTTAAGGCTCAAAATGTGAAAATACATTTCACAGACTCAATGTGCATTGAATGTGAAGTTCGGAGACCGGAGGTGTGTCTTCCTTTTTCAATATCTTAATCTTCCGAGTGAAGAAAAGATAGCAGATATGCTCATTCTCCGTGATATATGAAACAAATATCTTTTGTGAGATACTTGAGTAGTTGGGTGGGGTGACACGAGTTATCGACATTGGGTCCATGTCTATTTCAATATTCATCTCCAAAGAATCGAGAAGGAATAGATTGTGTGGCTACCCGGATAACTGTTTAGGTTTGGTAAAGACCAAATATTCTCTTTTAAGTCTTGTCACACCCTCACATTTTTCTTTTATCTCACAATCACTCAATATATCCTTTCAAAATTTCTAACCTAGGGATTTGTTTCATGGGTAGGTCCTTCCGGCTCAGGATTGACCATTGAAACTTCTATTCCTAACGCACAAAGAGTTTGAAATATTGAAGTCCGAGTTCTGAACTGATGTATTCAGAAGTCAAAATGCAATGTAAAACGGGTTAAGAGCAGGTCCATAGCTGAGATACTATGAAGCTAAGTAAAAAAGAATGTGGTACTCCCCTCAAATGTAGCATAACCTTTTGAAAGATTTTCATGTGATGTGAAAATTCGGAATTTAGAACACACATGACGTACCTACAAAACAGATTAAAAAGATTTTGGTACCCAAGTTTTGTTGGGTCCTCGGAGGTTAGCTTTAGATGCAATAAATGGGGAAGTGGGGATAATGTAAGTACCATACCATTTATGATTGAAATTTTGATTGACAAAATCATTTGTTCCACATGTAGAACAACAAATCTTTGTGGCACTTAGACTAATTAGCTGATTGATTGTTTTGACAAAATAAGGCAAATTAGTCTTGGAAACAAATGATCTTGTATCAACTACAGGATATGTATGTGACATGTTTCCAACACTATCATCTGTAGTTGATTTCTTCCTCCAAACCATTTTAAACTTCTTAGAATTACCGGAATTAGCAACAAAATCATTGTGAGATAAAGTAGAATTATGAGTCCGGGCAGTTGGAGAATTATATGATTTGGAGCTGTTAGAATAAATGTTTGATTTGACACTTGAAGACGAGTTATTCTTACAGACATTTATTGTAGAAAGAGAATTCAACTGAAAGACTGAACTTGAAGAAGTTGTAGGGCTTTCAAGTTTTCTAATTTTGCACAATAGATGATCTTTTTCTTCCAAAATCACTTCAAATTTTGTTTGAGATTCGGATCTCATTTTCCGTTCATTCACAAGAGTTGTTTCTAAAACAGATAATTTGTTTGAAAGTTTACTGATTTTCTCTATTTATATGTAGAACATTTATCGTAATAAGGAAACTATGAGATAAGGCAATATACACTTGCCTTATTTACAATAAAGCAACGTTTCCTTATATTAAACCTTCCTAAACTTAGGACTTTTAGTCCTAACATAGGTGGTTGTACCGGGGCCAATGTTAATCCATCACCCCGAACTGAGACCCAACAGACAGTTCTAGATGGGCCAAATGTTGATATAGCAAAAGGTATGTACAATATATAACATTAATTTAATTACTGATGCACTCACTCAATATATATTTAAGAATAATTTACAATAGCAGAAAAACGGAAGGAATACAATAGACGCTATTATGCACTACAGAAAGAGAGAAACAAAATGAAAAAAATAGTGCATGGTGAAGGAAGTAGTCAATCTATGACAAATATAACATATATCACTCCAATGGGTAGTGAAGGAACAAGTGAGACATGTTCAAGGTTTACACATGAAAACTTCAACGGTAAATACCATGCGATTATTATTGTTTTAGAATTTTTGAATTAAAATAAACTAGAGGCTCATTGACATGAAGTTTTCTTTAATAGGCATTCGAAATAACCGTGGAATATTACTACCTCTTTTTGACGAAGTCGTGAATCAAGAACTAACAAGTAAGTATTTTTAACTCGATATCAATATTAGTATTTTTTATAATGATCGTTATGTTTCATTTTCAAATATCTTATATATAGGTGGTTCTAATTTCAACTGCACCAATGTTGCTCCATCAACTCGAAATGAGATCCAACAAGAGGACCCATACAGTTTTGTATATGATGGTGTCCCTAAACAACATTGTGTCTTGAAGGAACAAAATGCGTGTGAACATTGTGGAGCAAAATGATTCCAATATGTATTTCTTTCTTTTTGTTGCATGAGTGGGAAGACAAAGTTGGCTTACTCACCAGTTCCTGAAGAACTTTATCATTTATTCACAGTGCAATCGGAATTAGGCAGAATGTTTAGGCATAATATACGTGCATATAACACAAATTTTTCCTTCACGTCAATGGGGGTAACTTTGGTTAGTACCGTGAGCAATATGACATCTGGAGTATACACGTTTCGTGCTCAAGGAGCAATATATCATAGAATTGATCAGTTAGTTCCCACGGATGGACAACCTAGGTACTTACAACTTTATTTTTATGAAGCCGAAGCCGAATTTTCGCATAGACTACAGTGGCCAAATCTTGATAGAAACGTCATTGAAATGTTGACTCGTGTTCTTTCTATAAATCCATACGTGAGAACATTTCGAAGCCTTGCCGAGTTAGGACCACTCGACAATTATCGAGTCACTTTGAATGCTTCTGTGGAACTTGACCAGAGGGTTTACAACCGACCGACCACATCTGAGGTTGCTGGTATTTGGGTTGAAGGAAGGGACAACATCACTGCATACAAGAGAAGTATTGTTGTGTATGGGAGGTCCGACTACAACAAATAAATTGAACATCACTATGGTTGTTACGATCCTTTGTTTTTTCCCAACGGTGAGTCTGGATGGCATGCTAGAATACCTGTACGTGGAGTGTGCATCGATGAAATTGTTAATGATGACGAAAACTTCGATGAAGATCTTGAAGGTACGAACATTATTGCATGTATTTAGGTACGAACATTATCATATATATTTATTACCTTATTCATTTATTATTAAATCTATATTATTTGAAACCATTACTACGCAGAGGTTACCTCAGGAAGGGGTAGGAAAACAGTAACGATGCGAGAATATTATTGTTACAAGTTCCAGGTTCGACCGAGTGAGAACGTGATTCTACTAGGGGGAAGATTGTTTCAACAATTTGTGGTAGACATGTACATCAAACTAGAGACTGCACATTTCAATTTTATTGAAAAAAACCAAACGAAGATAAGATCATATTTATACCAAGGTGTTGTGGATTGTGTTAATGCCGGTGAGGTTCAACCAAGTAAAGTTGGACAACGGGTTGTGCTTCCTGCAAGTTTTATCGGTGGCCCACGTGATATGCGACGAAGATTTATGGATGTCATGACTTTAGTTCAAGGTGACGGGAAACCTGATATATTCCTTACCAATGACGTGCAATCCAACATGGCCTGAAATTGTTAAAGAGTTATTGCCTGGTCAAACCGCACAAGATAGGCTAGACCTTGTTGCAAGAGTTTTTCGTGCCAAATTAGAAGACCTAAAAAGACAAATCTTCAAGAAACACATCTTTGGCGAGGTCGAGGCATATGTTTATGTCGTCGAATTTCAAAAACATGGTTTGCCACATGCATATTTCCTCATGATAATGAAACCCAAATATAAGATTAAAAATCCAGACCATTACGACAAGATCGTGTGTGCTGAAATCCTGGACCCGACGAAGTATACTGAAATGCACCAACTGGTAGTAAAGCACATGATGCATGGTCCTTGTGGTCATTTACGACCGTCCAGTCGTTGTATGGAAGGTGAGCCGAGAAAATGTCATTTTAGATATCCTAAGCAATTCAACGACAAGACGGTGCGGGCAGATGACTCATATCCAATGTATAGGAGGAGAAACAATGGAATAAAAGTGAAGGTCCGGGGCAATATCCTAGATAATAGATGGGTTGTCCCATATAACCCAAAGTTGCTAATGATGTTCAATTGTCACATCAATGTCGAGGTTTGTTCAAATATAATATCTGTGAAATATGCCTTCAAGTATGTTTACAAGGGACATGACAAAAAGGTTATTCATGTCGATTCTGACAGAGAAGATGTAGTTATTAAAGAGATAAAGAGGTTTCAAGATGCACGTTATGTTTCTCCACCTGAGGCGATTTGGCGGATTTTTAGATTTTCACTTTCTCAAATCCACCCTTGTGTGATGGCTTTACAGGTCCATCTTCCGAATAAGCAGTTGGTTAGGTTCAGAGAGAATGATATAATGACAGATATCCTTGATAGAGAGAAGGACAAGAGGTCAATGTTGACCACATTTTTTGATAGGAATAAAACAGATATAAGCGCGAGACAATATTTATACAAGGATTTTCCGAAATACTTCACATGGAATGCCAGTTCACGTAAGTGGAATCCTCGAATACAAGGATCAATGAGAGGACGGTTGGTTTATGCTAATCCTGCTGAAGGAGAGCGGTATTATCTACGCCTACTATTATCTCATATTAGTGGGCCTACGTGCTTTAAAGATCTTTACACGGTTAATGGCGTACTTCACCCGACATTTCAGAAAGCAGCTCTTGAGAGAGGGTTAATAGAGACTGACGATAATTTATCGCATTTCTTTCTGAGGCCTCCTTATTTCAGTTTCCCAATGGTCTTAGACGACTATTCGCAACAATCTTGATTTATTGTGAGCCAGGAGATGTTCGCAAGTTATGGGATGAATGTTATGATTCACTCTCTAAAGATTATAGACGACGCTATGAAAATGATGAGGGAGTCTGAGATATTGTTCTGACAGACATCGAAGTGTTTTTACAATCTATTGGTAAGAACCTCATTGATTTCGATCTTCCAAGCTTAAATGCAACTACCAATTTAGAATCCCGAGGATTTCGTGAGGTACAAGAGGAGTACTCCATAATTGTGGAAGATGAAGATTTGCGTGCTCGAGACTCTCTAAATTGTGACCAGAAACATGCATTTGGTGAAATCATGAGTCATGTAGATAATGATTGTCCCGGTGTGTTTTTTGTAGATGGTCCAGGTGGAACTGGAAAAACATTTTTGTACAAAGCTTTACTCGCTAATGTTCGTTCACGTGGACTTATTGCACTTGCAACCGTTTCATTAGGTGCTGCCGCTAATAACATGCCAGGAGGAAGAACAGCTCACTCTCGATTCAAGATTCCCCTCAGTCTTAGTAACAACTCAATGTGTAATATAAAAAAACAAAGCAGAACTGCTCAACTACTTCGAGATGCAAAAATAATCATTTGGGATGAAGCATTAATGGCAAAGAGGCAAGCAGTGGAAGCACTTGATAGAACAATGCAAGACATCATTGTGGTGAGTTTTCCATTTGGTGGAAAAATAATGATTATGGGAGGAGATTTTAGACAGGTGTTGCCAGTAAAGAGACATGGCACCCGAGCACAGATCGTAGACTCTAGCCTCCGAATGTCACCTCTTTGGTCTTCGATTAAAAAATTGCGATTAACTCTCGATATGAGAGCACTTACGGATCCATGGTTTTCAGATTTTCTATTACGAGTCGGCAATGGTGATGAAGAATCAGTGGATGGAAACTTTATTCGGATACCTGATGACATGGCCATTCCTTACACCAGTAAAAATGAATCGAAAGATGCTTTGATTAGTGCAATTTTTCCTTCTCTTCAAGCCGATAAGACTGGTTCTAATTATATCATTTCGAGGGTGATACTAACAACTAAAAATGAGCATATCGATGATATTAATGGTCAGTTAATTGAAAGATTTCGGGGAGAGGAAAAAATTTACTTTAGCTTTGACGACGCAGAAGACGATAAGAATAAATTATATCCGATAGAATTCTTAAACTCATTGAGTGTTAGCGGTTTGCCCCCTCATTACCTTCGGCTTAAGATTGGATGCCCAATAATACTATTACGGAACATCGACCCATCAAATGGATTGTGTAACAACACGAGGTTGATTTGTAGAGGTTTTCAGCTGAACGTCATCGATGCAGAAATAGCTACTGGTCAACATGCTGGTAAGAGAGTATTTTTACAGAGAATTCCTCTATGTCCATCTGAGGAAGACGTGTTCCCGTTCAAACTAAATAGAAAACAATTTCCCATTCGACTTTGTTTTGCTATGAAAATAAATAAAGCTCAAGGGCAGACAATACCGGTGGTAGGTGTTTATCTACCAGAATCAGTGTTCTTGCACGGTCAACTTTATGTGGCATTGTCTAGAGGGATATCACGTGGTAATACAAAGGTATTAGTGAATCCTACCAAACGGTCCGACCAGGATGGAATCTACACATCGAACGTGGTGTATCAAGAAGTTTTAACCGATGTTTTTGCATGATTAAATCATGACTGTAATTTCTATTTATTTTAAACATAATTTTTTGAATGAGAAAATGTATTAAAACCAAGTCTTGTTTTGCCAACATTTTGTATATTCTCGACATGATACATCGGATCAGTTTGGTTTATCTGACAAATCATAATTGTACTCGACATCATTGCATATTTTTTTTTGCTTTTTACATCCCGCCGCATTGCGCGGGTACACAACTAGTAATTGTAGTTCATATTCAGTCTGAATATAAGCACTAACACTGTTAGTGCTCATATTCAGACTGAATATGAGCTACAATTTTGTTATTGTGTAATTATACTTCATATTCAGTCTAAATATAAGCACTAAGAGTGTTAGTGCTTATATTCAGACTGAATATGAACTACAATTTGATTATTTTATAATTGTAGCTTGTATTCAGTCTGAATATGAACACTAACAGTGTTAGTGCTTATATTCAGAATGAATATGAGCTACAATTTTTTTTATTTTATAATTATAGTTCATATTCAGTCTGAATATATGCTACAAGAATACAAAAAGCAAAAAATGTTGTAGCTTATATTCAGACTCAATATAAACATAACATTGTAATATTACATAACAATGTTTATATTCAGACTGAATATAAGCTACAAGTAAGCAAACACCAAATTGTTTAAGCTTATATTCAGACTGAATATAAGCTACAAGTAAGAAAACAACAAATTGTTTAAGCTTATATTCAGACTGAATATAAGCTACAATTAAGTAACAACAAATTGTAGGTTATATTCAGAGTGAATAATAACTTGCTATATTCAGAGTGAGTAACAACATAGTAAAAATAAGTTAACCTCACATAGTGAATATATTAACTCAAACTGAATAATAATATAAAAAATTCAAATACCTTTGAAGGCAATTTTGTGCTAATATGCCACATACAAAACCTGTGCCTTGACTCTGCAAAAGCTCAGCAACAGTTTGCTTGATAGCAGGACATTGATCAGTAACAACCAACTTCGGTTGCCTTCCAAATGTTTTTCAAGAATTATTGTAGCAACCATATATAGGAGGGAATGTCCCCTAAATCAAGAATGCCCGCACCAAGAGTCACACAGTTCTTGTGGTTGACAATTGCGGTGAATGGAACAAACACCATACAATACCTAAATAACATATCATAAATAAAACTATTAATAAAAACAACGAGAATAAAAACATGTAAAACAAAATAAAACAAATACATACTTATTTGTTCGGAAAGTTGCATCAAATGACATGATGTCACCAAACAGCTCAAAATTGACTTTAGCTGTCTCATCAGCCCAAAAAGCATAATTCAACATCCCTTTGTCGCATTTATACTCGAATAAATAGTTTGGAACATACATCTTCCTATCATTCATCTTCCTAACAAACAAGTTTGCATCACTATCTCCAATAAAACAGTTACGATCCCTTTGAAAGTTCTTATACTCTACCTTGGAACCACCTACCATTTCATAACCACCCTTAAGCTGACATAGAATATTGTGGGCTTCTGTAGCACCAATATTAGCATTCGACATTTTCATAATCCACCTTCGTTGAAAATAGTCTAGCTTCCTACTACTCTTCAACAAATGCCTTGAATCTTCATCAAATAAACAATGGTTGTGTTTCTCTTCAAAATCATATAAAATATAATACCTATTAGCAACACCAGCAATCTTGAACTTCACATTCGCTTTACAACCCATTCTAATTATATTAGTAGTTCTAACTTGCTTACTGAATTCATCTAACGAATTCACTTTCACAGAATCTGGAAAACTCTCTCTGTTGCATACTAAATACCTTAATGTAATCATCAAATTAGCATCTTTTTTTATAGTACTTAATCTAACATCAAAACCTGACTTAGAAGCATAATTCTCATACATTTTTATACCTTCATCCAAAGTACTAAACACTGTTCCAACAACAGGTTTCAAATTGTCATCTACAATAGGAATATAAACTTTCAAACCGTCATCACAATCGATACCAACACATGAACGACCATCTTCACCTCGACCATAAAATTCATCTACAAAAATACTGAAAACAAAGTACTATTAAAAACAATGCATTGTTCAGAATGAATATTAACTACTATTCAATATAAATATAAACAACTAGTTTATATTCAGACTGAATATAAGCTAAAACAATTTGGGGTTTGCATACTTGTAACTTATATTCAGACAGAATATAAACAAAAATGTGTAATATTAAAATGTTATGTTTATATTCAGTCTGAATATAAGCAAAAACATTTTGTGGTGTGTATGCTTGTAGCTTATATTCAGAGTGAATATAAGCTAAAACAATTTTTCTTTTTGTATTTTTGTAGGTTATATTCAGTCTGAATATAAGCTAAAACATTTTGTGGTGTGTATTCTTGTAGCTTATATTCAGACTGAATATAAGCTAAAACAATTTTGCTTTTTGTATTCTTGTAGCATATATTAAGAATGAATATAAGCTAAAACAATTTTGCTTTTTGTATTCTTGTAGCATATATTCAAAATGAATATAGGCTACAACAATTTGTGGTCTGTATACTTGTAGCTTATATTCAGACTGAATATAAGCTAATATTCAAACTGAATACAAACTGTTAATCAATTTCAATATAAAACGGATTCAAAACACCTCATCATCTTCAAATAACAGTTATTCTGCAGATTTAGAAACTAATTTAATAAAATACTTACACATTGACGCATCTTCAACATTAGAACCAAATTTTTGATGCTCTGTATTCTCCAAATCTGTGACTGAATCAATAGAACAAAATTCTCGATCTGTAATCTCCAAATCCGTAATCGAATCGCAATAAGAGAACAAATGACATGTTTGATCAACACAAAGAGTAGAATTTTCAACTCAATCAATATCAATTGAATAACGTGATGAAGAAACAGAGTCCATTGAATTAGAAGTCGAACTAACAAAGATCGAAAATCAGAAATCGAACTAACAGAAAAGAAGAATACGAATTAACAGAGAAGTGCCAATAAAAGCAGGATTTGATATGAATGATAGAATGGAAAGCATATATCATAATCTGATTAAAAAATAAAACTTGACAAAATCACCCCTAAAGCCATATTACATGATCGGCTTCAACTTGGCTCAGATCAAGGGCTGAGATCGGTCATGAGGTTCACATCCAAAGATAGGTTCACATTTGAACTTTCCTCTCTCTCTCTCTCTCTCTCTCTATATATATATATATATATATATATATATATATATATATTTCTTAGAAAACTCAAAATTAATGGAGCAAGTCCAAATTAATTTTGGTAAACACATATTTTTTCTTTTTTCTTTTATTTCTTTACAAATTCTTTTTATAACCTAGAATTAATGGAGCAAGTCCAAATTAATTTTGGTAAACATCTTTCAATTGTTTTGACCATAAATATAATAATTTTGGAATCCTAAAAGTTCTAATTAAAGAAAAGTTTGGAGTATAAAAATAATTTTTTTTCAAAATTGATAAAAATTAAGTTTTATCTATGTCATCAATTGATTATTTATCTGAATAGAACAACAACTATACAGACACACCATTCGAGACTTTTAATTTTCAAGATCAACAGCCCCAAAGAGTTGTTCCAAAACTTCTTCCGACTCCAAAAATGGCTTAACTCGCTGACCGTTTACTTTAAATGTGGTTCCCTTATCTGGATCAACTAACTCCACTACACCATAAGGTTATACTTTAGCAATATTAAATGGTCCCATATTTCTCCAGAGTCTCATCCAATAAGTTATTTATAAATTGAGTTCCTTCATCACTGATTAAGGCACCTGGGGTGCCAAATCTTGTGAAAATATGCCTATGAAGAAACTTAATGATTGTCTTGGCGTCATTACAGTGGAAAGCCATAGCTTTCACCCATTTAGGCATGTAATCAACCACTACCAAAATGTATGAACAATTATTGGATATGGGAAAAGGTCCCATAAAATCAGTTCCCCATACATCAAAAAATTCTACCTCCAGTATTCCATTTAGGGGCATCTAATTTCTCTGGGAAATGTTCCCACTTCTCTGACATTCATTGCATTTTCTGACAAACTCCTGTGCATCAGTATGTAGATTTGGCCAGAAAAATCCAAATTGCAAGATTTTAGCAGCAGTTCTGCTTCCTCCAAAGTGGCCTCCGCAAGGTCCTGAATGGCAGTATTGTAAACTTGAGATTGTTTCTTCTTTCGGTACCCATTTCTTGATCATATAATTTGCACAAATTTTGAACAAGAAAGGATCATCCCACAAATATTTCTTAGCATCAAAAATTAGTTTTCTCCTTTCATGTTTATTTAAATCCTTGGGAATGATCCCACAGGCTAAATAGTTGACAATATTAGCAAACCATGGTACCGAGGAATTGATGGATAATATCCTCTCATCAGGGAATACTTCACAAATTTCACCCATTTGTATAAGCTTCCCTTGCTCCTCTATTCTTGACAGATGGTCAACAACTTGATTATCCACTCCCTTTCTATCAATGATTTCCAAATCAAATTCTTGCAAAAGCAAGATCCGTCTTATTAACCGTGGTTTTGCATCTTTTTTAGAAATTTAGTACTTGATGGCAGAGTGATCAGTATGGACAATAACTTTTGTGCCTATCAAATAAGATCCCAATTTTTCAAAAGCAAAAACCACAGCTAATAATTATTTTTTAGTGGTAGTATAATTGATTTGAGCATCATTGAGAGTTCTACTAGCATAGTAGACAGGGTGAAAAATCTTTCCTTTTTTCTGACCTAACACAGCTCCAACTGCCCAATCACTGGCTATCACACATAAGTTCAAACGGTAATTTCCAATCAGGGGTTATCACTATAGGTGTAGTGACGAAGGCTTCTTTTAATATTTTAAAAGCTTTTTAACAGTCTTTAGTAAAATTGAAGGCTTGGTCATTCTGTAGTAATACACATAGAGGTTTTGTGATTTTAGAAAAATCTTTGATGAATCTCCTGTAAAAACCTGCATATCCTAAAAAACTTCCGATTCCTTTTACTGTGGTTGGTTCAGGTAATTTTTCAATTACCTCCAACTTGGCTTTATAAACCTCAATGCCTCTTTTGGATATGAGATGTCCTAACACAATGCCCTCTTTTACCATACAATGACATTTTTCCCAGTTTAAAACCAAATCTGTTTCTTCACATCTTTCAAGACTTTTTCATGATTTTTTAAACATATATTAAATGATGTTCCATATATAGAAAAATCATCCATGAAAATTTCTATGGAGGTTTCTAACATGTCAGAGAATATGGACATCATACATCTCTGGAAACTGGCGGGAGCGTTGCATTATCTAAAAGGCATTCTTCTAAAAGCAAAAGTCCCATAGGGACAAGTAAAAGTGGTACTATCTTGGTCATCGGGAGCTATAGTTATCTAGTTGTACCATGAATATCCGTCTAGAAAACAATAAAAGAAAAATTCCAGCCAATTTGTCCAACAATTGATGAATAAAGGGTAAAGGAAAATGGTCTTTTTGGGTAGCTTTGTTAAGCTTCCTATAATCCATGCAGATCCTCCAACCTGTAACTGTCCTAGTTGGGATAAGCTCATTCTTTTTGTTGGGAACTAAAGTAACTCCTCCTTTCTTATGTACACACTGCACTGGGCTAACACAAGTACTACTGGCGATAGGATATTTTATTCATGCATCTAACCATTTCAGAATCTCTTTTTTAACAATTTCTTTCATTATAGGATTAAACCTTCTTTGAGGCTCAACTGAGTTGAAATTTTTTGTCTTCCAAAATGATCTTATCTTCACAAATTGTAGGGCTTATGCCCTTCAAATATGCAATGGTTCATCCTATGGCCTTGGTATGAGATTTCATCATGGTCACTAACTTCTCTTCCTGATCTTTATTTAGAGATGATGAAATAATGACTAGCAATTTTCCTGGATCTCCTAGAAAGGCATACTTCAGGTGTGAGGGAAGTTGCTTCAACTCTAGATCTAGGGCCTCTTCTAATGCTTATCCTTTGTTTCTAATGCTTCAAAGGCAACAACTTTCTGAATGGGTTCTACATCTTCAAAATTTGTCTCTTCTTTTTCCTCTCTGTCAGATTCTTGTTCCCAAAAAATCTTCTCCAAACTTCTTTCTTGGTATCAAGTATCAATCAAACTTATCGAGTAACATTCATCTCTATCTTCCGGGGTACTTAAGAGAATTAAACACATTAAAAGTCACTTTTTGGTCTTGCACTCTCATGGTTAACTCTCCCTTTTGGACATCTATTAGAGCTCTTCCAGTTGCTAGGAAAGGTCTTCCTAGGATGATGGGAATGTCTAGATCAACCTCACAATCCACGATGATAAAGTCAGCTGGGAAAATAAATTTCTCAACTTGAACTAAAACATCCTCAATCTTTCCCTTAGGATAGACTATGGAATTATTTGCTAACTGCAATGTAACCGTAGTGGGCATGGCCTCACCTATACATAAAGTTTGAAAAATTGATAAGGGCATTTGGTTAATGTTGGCTCCTAAATCACATAACGCTTTTCCAATCATCTTACCTCCCATTGAACATGGGATGGTGAAACTACCTGGGTCTTTCAGCTTAATTAGGGGGTCTTTTACTAGACAACAATGCACTACAACTTTCAGTCATAGCTACAGTCTCATATTCTGCCAATTTCTTTTTCTTGCTAAAATGTCTTTTAAAAACTTTGCATATGTTGGCATTTGTTTAATGGCCTCAACCAATGGTATGTTAATATGCAATTTTTTGAAAACACCGAGAAACTTTTAAAATTCATTTTGCTCTTTTTGATTTTGTAACCTCTGTGGGTAAGGAATGTAAGGAGGGACAGGAGTAGTGATTGTACTTTTCTGAATTGTAGGTGTAACAGGTACTACTGTTGGTTTAATTTTAGTTTCACTTTCAAGAATTACAATTGGACTGCCACCAGAGTGTGACAAATCCACAGTAACCTTTTCTTGGGATTTCGGATCAGTTGGTAATTCTTTTGGATTTACCAAAGGAGAATCTGACTTGTCCTATGTAGTCTTGGCATCGATGGGCTTACTTGTAGTTTTGGACCCAGTAACATCAGGAGTTTGTGGTTGAACTTCAGAATTCAAAGTAGTGGAATTCTTTTCAGTGTCTGCTTTGATTGGACTTTCAGAATCTTTTCATGTAATTTCAGGCAGAAGCTTTCCGCTTCTCAAGGTTATGGCCTTCACATGCTCTTTCCCTTCTCTTTGAGGTGTCTTAGTGTCACTAGGAAAAGCTCCAACAGGTCTTTTCCTAATTTCTAATGCCATCTGACCCACTTGAGTTTCCAGGTTCTTTATGGATGCTTGAGTCAGGGCCATAAAGCCTTTCATCAATGCTTCCAAAGAAGTTGATGACTCAACATTCTGATTGGGTCGGTCTTGATAAGAAGAATGGTTGTTTTGAAAATTTTCTTGTTGGTTATTATGATTACCTCGGTTTGAATGTGAATTGAAATGGACTGCCCGTGATTTTGAAAGTTGGACTGTCCTTGTTTTTTCTACATTGGTGGATTCAAAGTTGTACTATTCGATGAAAATTTTGGATGTTGTCTCCATCCGGGATTGTACGTTTGAGAGAATGGTCCAGTTTTGTTTACAAAGTTAACTTGTTCCAGATTTCCAGGACCATTGTCAAAAGTGTGTCCTTCACCACAATACACGCACTGCACTGATTGGACATTGGGGTGTAGAGTATTAGCATTAGGCTTCACTTGATGGCAAGAAGCCATATTTGAAATGAGTTTACTGAGTTGTGTTGGTAATGCTGAAAAAGCATCGACCTCCTGTTGGTCCCAAAGAAGTCTACAAGAGTTCAATGGATATAGAAACAATTTGTAGAAGGGAGGGGGGTGAATATAAATAAAAGCTTCTTAAGGTTTTTAAATAAGTTTATATTGAATAAACAAATTTACAGTTGTAAGCAGAATAAGAAAAAGTATTAAATCTATTCTATTACAACTAAGAAGTCACTAAGTTGATGCACAGGAACAAGAAAGAAAAGCATTAGAGGTTTGAGGAGAGAAGGTAACATGCATGAAGATGAAGAAGGGTTCTTCATCTATTTATACCCGTTGCATTTAATGGAAAACAAAAGGTATATGCTACGTGTCAAGTTTCTATTTGAGACTTGTTCTTTGTCCAGAACACAGCCATGCTTTTGGCCGTATATGAACAGTAACCAAATCAGATTTGATGGGGAGATAAGAGACAATCCATACGTCCTTATCTGACAAGGTATTTGAGGTTTGACTTTTGTGCATCGACGATAAGATCAACATTGGTCTTGCTGAGTAAGCCCCACTTGATCACTGAACCAGAATCTTAAAGGATAAAGTCTTCCAGTATCACTGAGGTTTTTGCAAGATCTCACACTTTAGATAGATGAACATTGCTATCACTGAACCGCTTCAGCTATGCCTTCGACAATTGTTGAATGACTTTATGGTGTGAGTGCTGTTCTTTCAGATGTTTAGAGGTAGGATTTTGATCCCGAGTATCAGCAATCACTTAACACAATCAGTGTGTGTTATCGCTGATTCTGAACGCTATCCTATAATTGGAAATTTCACTAAGTATAAGAGGAATCATATTCAAATCACTGAAAGGAGTTTGGATCAACAATCTCCCCCTATTTGATTATGATTAAGCAGCATAGGAAAATTGTTTGAAAAAATTAGTAAGGACTTGGAGATTTTAAAATAAATGAATCTAAGTACTAATCTGTGAAACCTTTTTCAGCTAATCTATTATCTAAATTGAGTTTCACTTATAAGGATATGAAATCACAACTTTTAAGTTAGAACTCATATGTTCATTGTCCCTTTTACTATTTTCAGGGATCTTTTCAGTACACAGATGGAGTAGAGTACTTCATTGAATTTCATTAAAGATATAATTTGAAGAATTACAAGTGAAATGAAAATACAATCTGAGTAAGATACAATAGACTGAAGGAAATTACATAGGAATAGAAAAACAACAGAGACTAGTAAGAGAGCTTTTCTTTTCTTCTTCCTAATTCTTTCTCATAGATCGTCTTCTGAAGACATTTGGGACCATAGGTGGTCAAACAGTTATAGTACATGATCTTTATGAGTTTTGATGGAGCTTTTTGAATCTCCTTATTTCTGATAAACCTTGTTTACCCATCATTTCCTAGAAAAGCCATTCCTGCTTCAGGGAGAGTAATGATCTCATTTTCTTCATATGTTCTCGCCTCAGGTAGGAATGTATTGAGCATTGAAATGTCAGGGATAATGAGGTGGGCAAAGAGACTCAAATTTAAATTTAGTCTCATGCTCATTTCTGAACGATGGACCTTCTTCAACATCGGACTTTGATCTTCTCTTCTTGGATTTCTAAGGGAGAGGAGGAACGCTGACGTGTTTTGATATCCTTTACAGTAGTTGATCAAGATGTTTTTCTACTATGACTTTCAATTGACATTTGGAATTCTGAATGGCATCTTTGATTTCTAGCCATTCAGAGAATCCATAGAACTTAAGGAATTGGGGTTCTTCTTCTTTGCTTCTACTATCTCTGAACATAGTTACTGTTATCCTTAGACCTCTTCTTAATTTTCGTCCTTGGATAGTTGCACGAGTACTTGTTGCAGAGTGAATGCGAAAATCAACCTTTTTAGTACACCATTCAAGTTCAACATCCTTAGGCTCTTCATTCTCTCCATTCAGAACTTGCAGAATCTTCTTTTGTGCTTCAATAGGATTAACTCTTAAGTTTTCTCTTGTCAGTTCCTTCTCTACTAGCCTTTCAGCCATAATTTCACTCTTCTCTTTTGCGTATCTCTGACGATTGATCCTTATTGTTTCTTCCCTTGCCATCCTTTGAGCGACCTTGAGACTCTCTTGAGCTTGCCTGATTTCTTGATCTCTTAGTCGCTAAGCTTCTAGGGTCTGTGCCCGTTCTTCAAGTGACAAGAAAGAGAATTCGTTTTTTTCAGGCTCAGAGGTACGAAGAGGAATTTTTACTTTGGCCAATTCTATATCTCTTATGAACTTTGCCCTTCTCTGTTCTTCTTCTGGCTCAGGGATTGGCTGTCTATGTACATGCCTTTGGACAAGGCCTTCTTCCTATTCAAATCCAGATTCAGATATGTACAAGAACTGATCTTTAGTGGAAAGTTCCCTCAAAAATAGAGAACCCTTTGGGGAACAGGGATCACTGAACAGGGAGGAATGTACGAAGCAAGAGGAAGGCATACCTCAGTGAAGAGCTCCCCCTCTGAATTTGTTGAAGTGGGATCAAGATCCATTACTTGCTTGTTCTTCCCTGAGGGATTAGACTGCTCCTGATTAGGAGGTGGCCTGTCCCCCAAAGGTTCTCTAAAGACCACTCCAGTAGGGTAGCTCCTGGACGGTTGTTTATGAAGAATCTTAAGAGATTGTAGGAAGTGTCGTCATCGTCATCATCATCATCATTTCAACCAAATGATTGATGAGGGATTTCTTGTTCATCCCCTTCTTTATCATCTTCTTCTTCTTCCTCTTCATCACCTTCTTTAGGGATGGGATCTTGTTGCTGAAGAGGTTGTTGGGTATCTTCAGGGAGGAGAGTATCGGCGAGCTCTTATGCAAATTTCTCCCCCCCTTTTGTTCCCAACAGGCAGAGAGTGCACTAGGAGAGTATGCACATTAGAGTTGAGAGTAGACAGACTCTCAGCTTGGGATGTTTGAGTCTGAGCAATTGAGCTTAGATTTCCTCTGTCCGCCGCAGTGAAGGAAGGGGCTTTGTTAGCGAGGCCTTGAATAAGGTGCAGGATCTTAGCCTGAGTCTTCTGAATTTCAGAAAGAGACTTCTCCTACTGATCAGCTCGTTCAGCTAGGCGAGTGATGGCCCTTTCATTTGAAGCATTATCATCTTTCACTGTTTGAACATTAGTGAAGATGTTGTTGATTGTTGCCTTCATGCCAGGAACGCCACCAACTTGATTAAAGATTATCTCTGAGGCAAGCAACAAGGTGTCTGCCCTTTGCCTGATCATGGTGCATTCATTCACCATATAGTCCATGGAAGGGAGTGAGGGAGGAGGTAGAGAGACCTTGGGTAAGTCAATGGGAATGGAAGGTAGCTTGAACGAGAACTTCTCTTTCTTCACCTTCTTAAGATCTTCACCTTTGTTGATCTTAGGAAATTTCGAAGGTGTAGCCTCGTTGAAAGGAGCAGCAATAGAAGTTGTGGTTGTTGATGAGAAAATTGGTGCAGCGACACCTGTTGATAACAAAGAAAGATGAGCCAAAAAGAGCTCGGGGTTAGCAGAAAGATGTTGGGAGGTAGTATGTATAACTATGGGTGCTTTGAGAGTATCTAAAGGGTTACTCTCAGGGATGGTACATGCTACGGTCGTGTTCTGAGGATCATTAACTTGTGTCTGAGAGTGCTTAAGAGAAACATTCTCAGGTCTTGTGCACGTGCCTTTCCAAAATTCAGATTGTCGAAACAAAACTGATTCTTGGATAGCACGTTGTTCAACCTCTTCAGAGATAGGGACAACCATTTCTGAATCATTGGTTGACCTGTGGACCAAAGAAGAGTAGATAGAAATAGAAGAGAAGGGTGTGTAAGTATTACCAGATCTAGCATCAGCAGAGCTGGTTATCACATTCTCAGGGACTGAGGTCGCTGAGAATGGGAGTAGTGTTGATGAAGCGGCAACGGAGACAAAAGCCGTTGTCGTGGCTGTGGAGACAGGAGGCGTTTGTGCGACGCCAGAATTAGAGAGAGTCGTCTTTTGAGAGACCCTCTTCTTTGGCTTATATGTAGGGGGCTTGTGAGCGACGGACTTTTTGTGACCGTCTGTCGGTTGTTTGCATTTAGCAGGGGAGAAGGAAGTGTCAAGGTCAATTACTGATGGGATTGGCAGTGATGTGGACACAGTCTCTACCTGAGTGGTAGGAGTTGGTGCTGAGGTACCAGCAGGGGCAGCTTCCTTGATAATGTTCAGCATGTAGGGGAGGTAGAGGGCATCTCCTGGTTGTTCATCTATTTCCAGAGATGTCTTCCCTACCTGAGAAAATCCATGGTTTCCAACCTTGGGATATCCATCATAGATAAACTCCAAGATTGTTGCTACGAACCTTGGATAGGGGATAGTCTTCTCCCTCTTTTGTGCCTGAACCCGGTTATACAATTTGTCGAAGATATATTATGCTAAGTTCAGCTTACGACCATGGCATAGAGAGAATGTCATCTCCACAAAGTGCTTACTGGCTTGATCTTGGGAGCCAGTCTTAGTGCCTTAACACTAAATCACCTGAGTAAATATGTATTGCCACCTTGTTAAGTATATTAAGATTGTTTTAAAAGGGACTGGATTCTGAAGTTAATACTTCAGATCTTTTTAACTAGTACAGAACAGATAAAGACTAAATAAAGCTCAGAAGTCTGAAGAAGTGTTCTAAAAAAGGAAGCTTTTGAAGAAAAGCCTAAGGCATAACTTCTGAAGTGGCAACTTCAGAAGTTCAGAAGTTCTGAAGATGTTCTGAAGAAATTCTGAAGATAACTTCTGAAGACATTCTGAAGAGAAGATTCCACGTGTATAGATACTATAGGTATGTTATGTAACTACCTGTTAGTATAATGTCTCTCTTTGTATATAAATAGAAAGTCAGTTTATTTAGTTTAGTTGGTTAGCCGAAATACTCTTGTACTTTCATATTCATACAATTTGTAAATCTTTCAAAATTGTTGGTCCCTAAAGGGTCTACAAGAGTTCAATCAATAGTGAATAGTTTGTAGAAGGGGGGGTTGAATACAAACACACAGATTTTGGTTTTTAAATGAGTTTATTGAAAATAAACAAATTTACAGGTACAAGCGGAATAAGAACAAGTTTAACACCTATTCTATTGTAACTAAGAAACACTAAGTTTGATGCACAAGAAGATAAAAGAAAGAATAAAGAGGGTATAGGTTAGAAAGAAGCATGCATATTGATGAAGAAGATATCTCCATCTTATTTATACCCGTTTGCATTTAATGCAAGACAAAAGGTAGATGCCATGTGTCAAGCTTTAATAGGAAGCTTGTCCTTGCTAATAAGACAGCCATGCATTCGGCCGAATATGAACAGTACCGTATCAGATATGATGGGGACATAAGAGACAAGTCATACGTCCTTTTCTGACATGGTTCTAGGTTTGACTTTTGTGCATCGAGGATAAGATCAATCTTTAATCTTGCAAAGGAAGCTTCTTTTGATTGCTGATACGAACATACAAGGATGAACTTCAGTGTCACTGAGGCTTCACAAGACTTCACACTTTGAGTAGACAATCGCTGCTATCGCTGAACCGCTTCAGTTCACTTAGCTGATTATCTCTTTTTTCAGCTAGGGTCTTTGACTTTCGCTAAATGGTCTTCTGGTGTGATACCTGATCTTCAGATCTTCAGAGATAAGCTTGTTGTTCCTTGATCTTCAGCGATCGCTGATGGTTATCAGCGTGTGCTATCGCTGAATATGAACAGAAGCTTATACAATGGAATTTCACTAAGTATAAAAGGAATCATATTCTAATCATTTAACAGGAGTTATGATGAACAATCTCCCCCTATTTGATTATGTTTAAGAAACATAAGAAAATTGCTTTAAGAGACTAGTAAGGATTAGGAAACATTTAAAGAAAATTTTCTAAGTACTAATCTGTAAAGTCTTTTTCAGCTAGTCTACTATCTAAATTGAGTTTCATTTATAAGGATATGAAAGCACAATTTTTACAAGTAAATAAGTTTAAAGTACATTCACTGATTGAATTTTTAGAGTGAAAGATCAGTGAGTGAAGATAGTGTAACGAAAGTAGAACTCTTATGTTTTTTGTCCCTTTTACTGTTTTCAGGGAGCTTTTCAGTACTAGGATGGAGTAAAGTACTTTGATTGAATTTCATTAAATATAATCTGAAGAAATTACAGAGAAATGAAATTACAATAATAAAAGTAAAGTACTTGTACATTGAAGAAATTTTACAAAGGAAATAGAAATCTATAACTAGTCAGAGATATTCTCGTTTCGTCCTTGTAACTCATTCTCATAAAGTGTCTTCTGTCGATTCATCAGAGGGGTATCTGACCAGCAACGCCAAAGCATGATCTTTATGAGAGAGGATGGGGCCTTGTGAATCTCTTGGTTTCTGAAGAGTCCTAAGAATCCTTCATTATCCAAGAATACCATACCAGGTTCAAGCAGTGAGATGATTTCATCTTCTTCATATCTTCGGTCTTGAGGGAGAGAGGTACAAAGCATTGATATATCAGGGAGCTCAAGATGACCAAGAATGTTTTGATAATCAAATTTAGTTTCATGCTCATTCTTAGAACTTGAACTACCTTCAGTAGTTGATCTTTTCTTCTTAGATGATTCAGTGAGAGGGGGAACTTGCACATGTTGTGACATTCTTGGCAGCAACTGATCCAGCACACTGTCCACCACATCCTTGAATTTGGATTTGGAACCCTGAACGGCGTCTCTGATTTCTAACCATTCAGTGTATCCATAAATTCTTAAGAACTTGGCTTCTTCTCTCTCTGTTCTGTTTGTCCTTGTCATTCTTACATATACCTTTGGACCACCTCTGTTGGAGTGTCGCCCTTGGATAGTTGCATGAATGATTTTGGCTTAAGATCTTCGAAATTTCAGTCTGTCAGTGAACCAATCAAGCTCTTTGTTTTTCTGCATAGTGGCTTCAGCGGATAGTGCACTTAGAATCTTCTGTTGAGCATGAATCGGATCTACATTCAAATTTTCTTGTGCAAGTTCTCTCTGTGCAAGCGCTTCAGCGACCCTTTCACTCTTTTTCAGTTGATCTTTGGCCGCCTTATCTCTTGTAAAGTCTTCTCTGAGCAATTTCCTTGCTAAAGCAAGATCATTCTCACTTTGCTTTATTTCCTCATCCCTGATTCTTTGAGCTTCCAAAGCTTGTTCTCTCTCTTCTCTGGACAGAAAGTAGAATTCATCTACCATCCTTATTGGTACGACTTCAATGGGTTCTGCTTCAGGCACCCTTATTCTTCTCGCCTCGAATTCCCTAAGGAATTGTATTCGCCTTTCTTCTTCTTCAGGCTCGCTTATGATTGGCTTTTGAACGCGACGCCTGGGAATAAGGCCCTCTTCTTCTTCAGATTCAGTTTCTATTATGTACATAAACTGCTCTTCAAAGGAAGGTTCCTTCCATGAAGTTGAGTCCTTTGGGGGGACGGGGATCACTGAGGGAAGGAGAGGAGGAAATAGTATTGTCAGAGAGAGTTTTTGTAGGTGAAGGAGGTGTGGGGGTTTCAGAGAGAGGAGTTATGAAAGGGATAAGAGGAAGAGATGCCTCATGAGTGGTCTCCCCCTCAAATATAGGGATAGTGGCATCTAGATCTACCACTTCTTTTCCTTTGCCTGAGGGACCGGATTGTCCCTGAGAGGGATGTGGTCCATCCCCCAAGGGCTTTTCATGAGCGACTCCAGGCCTTGACAATCTGAAGTGCTCTAAGGCACTTCCATTGTCATCGTCGTCTTCATCATCATCCATCCCCCCATAGTGAGGGATAGGTTCTTCTTCTTCTTCTTCTTCTTCTTCTTCTTCAGCTTCAGCTCGCTGGATGTATGGAGAAATTCTCTCTCTTAGGGAACCTCTGGTTATGCTCTGAGATGAGTTCGTCAGCGAACTCTTTGGCACATCTCTCCCCCTCAATGTTACCAGGAGGTAGACAATGCACCATCAGAGTGCGAACATTCGTCTGAACGTCCTTGAGCTTCGCATCATTATCCTGAAGCGTGGTCCGATCAACAGCGTTGAAAGAAGAGGAACTGGCCTCAGAGAGCTTGGTAAGCATCTGCATCATATCGGATTGAGTCTTTTGTATAGACTCAAGGACGTTGTCAGGGTCTGATGAAAGGCCCTGTTATCCTCTTTTTGGCAGAAAACGTCAGAGATGAGGTTGTTGACGTTCGTCTTGATCGATGGAGTTCCAACGATTTGTGAAGATTGTCCACCCTAGCCCTTGTGAGAGCACATTCCCTGACCAAATAGTCAATTGCAGGAAATGTAGGGTTAGGAAGGACAATGGGAGGTAGCTCAGTGACTGGAGTGGGAAGCTTGGGAGTGGCCATCTCTTGCTTCACGTCTCTTAGCCGGGCAGTGCTGGAAGGACCCTTAGGAGACTTCCCCATATCCTTGCTGAGGGGAGGAGCGATGGTGGTGGTGGTGGTTGTCGTCGCTGAAGTTGGAAGAGAAGCGACACCTGATGATGACATAGATAAAGATGCCAAAAACATATCCGGATTAGAAGATGGATGAAAAAATGTATGTTTCTCCCTGAGAGTATCATGAGGATTAGTCTTAGGGACCACATTTGCAAAGGCAGTGTCATGAGGATCACTTACCAGTGTCTTAGAGTTTTTGAGAGAGATACTCTGAGGTCCTTGTAATTTGGCCTTCTAAAACTCAGATTGCCTAAACAATATTGAGGTTTGGACTGTGTGCAATTCAGCATTATCAGAGATAGGGACAACTATCGCTGAGTCACTTGCTGAGGTGAGGACCAAAGAAGAGGAGATAGAAGTAGATAAGAAGGCAGTGATAGTAGTACCTGATCCAGCTTCAGCGGAGCCGGCAAAAACACCCTCAGTGACCGGAGTCGTTGATGATGTGGGTAGTGCTGATGAAGCAACAACTGTTGAGAAGACCGTTGAAGTGGCTGAGGTTTTAGGTGGTGTTGGTAGTACACCAAAATCAGAGAGAGTGGTCTTTTGAGAGACCATCTTCTTTTTCTTCTTCCCTACTACAGAGAAGGAGTGACGCCGACCTTCGGGTAGTCTTTCTTCCCCGAAGGCAACTTCCATAATAGTAGCGAAGAATCGAGGATAAGGGATGACGGGATATCTGGTGGCGGCGCTGATGCGACTGACCATGTCGCTGAAGATGTAGTCAACGTAGTTGAGGTTGTGGCCAGTGCAGAAGGAGTAGGAAAGGTCTTGAAAGTGCTTGCTCGCTTGGTCGTGCGAGTCGATCTTCGACCCAAGGCATTGGATCACCTGGGTGAAGATATATTGCCAGCAAGCAGGTAGCCTTTTCTTCTCTACCTTGGAACCCACCGTCTTCAGAGAGGGATTCTCCCAAGCATATCCAATTGAATCCAAGAATGCATCGATTTGCATCTTGGTGGGTTCAGCGCCCCATTGTTGATTCTTTGCGCGTACAGGGAGACGCAGAGCCTTCCTGAGAAACCCAGCAGTGAAAGAGGAAACCAAGATTTGGAATCTTGAATCCAATAGCAGGGAGTTCGGTTCCCTTATCAGTTGTCAGCATGGTACAGTGAGCCGTGTACCATAGAGCTTGGAGATGAGAAGAGACGCCCACTGGGTTATGGACGAAAGCGTACATCAGTGGGCACGCCTTGATGAAGGTCGCTCGTTCAGCGAATTGAGGGCGGTCTACAGGGATCTCCGCCAATGCAATGTAGTTGCAGGACTTCAAGACGACTCTTTCCAAAGGAAAATGGTAGGTTGGTGTCTTCAAGGAAAATGGTAGGTTGATCTCCGCCAATGCAATGTAGTTGCAGCGACCAAGGTGGTGTCTTCAGCAGCAGAGATTGCAGCGGTCTTACTTGCAGAGGCCATTGTTGTGGGAAAGATAGGAACACCAAAGAGGTAAATCATGGTTTTATACATAAATGTATAAACCAGAGTTTGGTATAAAGAATACCAAATGTGAGATCAAAGAAACAAGTATTTTGATGAACAATATCAAAATGCTTGTTATAAACAATATAATGAAAGATTTATAAAAAAACGTAGGTAAATAGAAATGGATAAAATTTTAATAATAAAGTCTTTTGTTCAAAGGAAAGAACTTAGAACAGGGTTTTTATAAAGGAAAACCTTTTAAGTTTGATCCAGATTATTTTTATTTTTGTTTCTAAGAAATGTTTTTATATCATTTTTAGAGTTTTAAGGAGAAGAAGAAGTGAAACAAGAAGTTTCCAGTCATAAGTAAAGGTTTAGATCAAACCTTAGTTGATTTCGAGAAGAAAAACACACAAATGCGTGTTCTTGGTGTTCTTGAGAAAACTTGAAGATTGGAAAGTTTCTTTTGCCTTTAGGAGAGTTATGAAAGCGGAAGGAATGAAGTAAGGCAAAAGAGATGCTTAAATAGCAAGAGGAGAGAGAAAGAAAGGAGGGCTAAACGATGGTTTTAGCTTTTTGAAAAAGAAATGATGACCTGGCGCATGTTCCAAGAAAGGAGTTGGAATGGAAACGTCGCGGTTCGTCGTGTGTCAGAAAAAAGGTCTGATGTGTCATTTTCTTTATTTTTAAAAGATTATAATGATAATTATCCATAATGAAGATTTATCATTATTAATTTTAGAAAAATCTTCATCACTAATAATAAAGGATTTTCAGTGAGGAACTTTAATTTTAAGAGAGTCATTCTTTGATGAGAAAAGATATCAAAGAGTGATAAAGATTAGAAGATAATACCTGAGAAGATGGCCCAGATATCGCTGAATCAGAGTTCAGAGAATAGAAAGTTTGAAAGCTTTATTTGTATTCCTTGTTGGTCACTGAATAATAAATTATTCAGCGTTCAACATACCAAGTTCGCTGATGAGTAGATTGAATCTAGTTTCATCAAGAGGCTTGGTGAAAAGATCAGCTAGCTGATATTCAGTAGGTACAAAATGTAGCTCAACTTCACCATTCATCACATGATCTCTAACAAAGTGATATCGGATCTCAATGTGCTTGGTTTTGGAGTGAAGTAGAGGGTTGTTGGCAGTTGCAATAACACTAGTACTATCACAATAGATAGGAATTTTAGAGAGCTTGAGATTGTAGTCTCTTAGTTGATTTCTCATCCAAAGGATTTGAGCACAACAACTAACAGCGGCTACATACTCAGCTTCAGCAGTGGAAGTGGACATTGAGTTTTGCTTTTTACTTGTCCAACTTATTAACTTTCCACCTAGTAGTTGACACCCTCCAGTGGTGCTCTTTCTATATATCTTACAACCTGCAAAGTCACTGTCAGAGTAACCAATAAGATCAAATCCTGAGCCTTTGGGATACCAGAGACCAAGATTTGGAGTTCCTTTCAGATATCTGAAGATTCGCTTTATAGCGATTAGATGGGATTCCTTCGGTTCAGCCTGATACCGAGCACAGAGACAGGTAGCGTACATGATGTCTGGCCTACTCGCTGTAAGATACAGCAGAGATCCAATCATTCCTCGATAGGCAGTGACTGGTTTTCCATTGGGATCCTCATTCAACGTCAGAGGAGGCACCATAGGGGTTTTCATTGCTGAGCACTGATTCATGTCGAATTTATTCAGCATGTCTTTAACATATTTCCTTTGATAAATGAAAATTCCTTTGTCAGATTGCTTAATCTGCAAACCTAGAAAATATGTTAGTTCACCCATCATACTCATTTTATATTGTTTTTGCATTCTTGCAGCGAAACGAGTGCAACGTTTGGGTCTTGTGGAACCAAAGAAAATGTCATCAACATATATCTGAGCGAGAATAGTATGACCTTTATATTTTTCTTAAAAACAGGGTTTGATCAATTTTTCCACGAACAAATTTTTCTTTAAGAAGAAATTTTGAAAGAGTATCATACAAAGCTCTAAGAGCTTGTTTTAACCCGTAAAAAGTTTTTTCAAGTTTAAAAACATAACCAGGATGGTTAGGGTCTGAGAAACCAGGGGGTTGTTCAACATAAACTTCCTCGCTGAGTTTTCCGTTTAGAAAAGCACTTTTAACATCCATCTGAAAAACTTTGAAGTCTTTATGGGCAGCATAAGCTAAAAAGAGTCTTATGGCTTCTAAACGAGTAACAGGTGCAAAGGTCTCATCATAGTCAATTCCTTCTTCCTATCTATAACCTTGAGCAACAAGTCTAGCCTTACTGCGAATTATAGTCCCGTTTTCATCTAGCTTATTTCTGAAAACCCATTTGGTTCCTATGACAGTTTCATCAGAGGGTCTTGGAACAAGATTGCAAACTTTATTTCTACGAAATTCAGTTAGTTTTTCTTGCATAGCTGAAACCCAGCTAGGATCAGAGATGGCTTGATCTATCTTTTTAGGTTCAGAGAGAGAAATGAAGTTAACATAAAGACAGATATTACCTGTACCTCTACGTGTTTTGATACCTGCAGTGGGATCACCAATAATTTGATTTATTTGATGATTTGCAGTCCATCGCTGAGCTGGTGGTTGAGGAGAGAGATCAACAGCAGATTCAGCGACTTGTTCTTCAGTTTCTGGAGTAGGACTTGTTTCAGCAACAGGTACTTCATTTAGAATCAATTCAGGGGATTGATTTTCAGATATAATTTGGTTATTCACTGAGGAATTTCCAAGAGAAGAATCAGCAATAGGAATCTGATTCAGAGGAGTAATATTCATCCCTGAAGATGGATGATTGTTACTTGAAGAATTTACAGGGATTTCATCATCACATTCTCCAGCAGGAGGTTGATTGTTGAAATAAGTTTCAGGTTCCCCATAATGAGATTTCATCCAGGCATTCAATTCTTCATCATCCTCATGAGAATGAGATGCATGAATGGGACGAGATTCATCAAAGTTAACGTGCATGGATTCTTCAACATGTTGTCTTCTTTTGTTGAAGACTCTGAAGGATTTAGATACAGAGGAGTATCCAAGAAATATACCATCGTCAGCTTTTGGATCAAATTTACCCAAATGATCTCTGTCATTCAGAATGTAACATCTACATCCAAAAATGTGGAAATATTTCAGAGTAGGTCTTCTGCCATGAAATAATTCATAGGGGGTCTTCTTAAATCGTTTAACTATCAGGGATCGATTTTGAGTGAAGCACGCTGTACTGACTGCTTCGGCCCAGAACTGAGTGAGCAGATGCGATTCGCTGAGCATTGAGCGAGCCGCTTCGATGATAGTACGATTTCTTCTTTCAGCAACACCATTTTGCTGAGGGGTTCTCACTGAGGAGAAGTTGTGAGAGATACCCCTTTCTTCAAAGAAGTTTACCAAAGTACTGTTTTTGAATTTAGTGCCATGATCACTTCTTATGGAACGAACAATTAGATTGTTCAAAAGAAATTATCATTTTAGGGGTATCACTTTTGGATCGAAGGAAGAACACCCATGTGTATCTGGAGTATTCATCAACAATCACTAAAGTGTAATTCTTCCCAGAGATAGATTGGACATTGACAGGTCCAAATAGATCCATATGGAGTAGCTGAAGAGGAGCGGTTACTAAAGTGTATTTTGTCAGCTTTCCCTTCTCACGCGCTGAACAAAGAGATTCCTTTGTAAAGGTATGATTTGGGAGGTCTCTGGCTAGGTCTTTTTGAGACAATTCATTTATTGTCTTAAAGTTGAGGTGAGAGAGTCTTTTATGCCATAACCAGTTTATGTCAGAGGATGCTTTAGAGATAAAGCACATGTTCTCAGAGTGAGAACTATTCATATTTATGACATATACATTTTCCACTCTTTTGCCTGTAAGGGCAAGCTTATCATTTCCGTCAGTGACAACACATCTATTCTTTAAGAATAGAACTTTGAAGTCTTTGTCACATAACTGACTAACGCTCAAGAGATTGTGCTTTAGTCCCTCAACGTAGGCAACACGAGAAAACAATGTGGCTCCGTTGGATATAATTCCATAACCTTTAGTGTATCCTTTGCCATTTCCACCAAAGGTCACTGATGGACCAGCTTCTTCTTTGTAATCAGAGAGTAGAGATTTTCTGCCAGTCATGTGCCTTGAGCATCCGCTATCAAGATACCAGATACCTTTGGTACTCTGTATATACAACAAAAGATTAATTGTTTAAAGGTACCCATATTACTATGGGTCCTGCTTGGTTAGATAGAGGATTGGCGGAGGAGCTACTAGCTGAAGAACTCTCTTCAGTGGATATCTTCACCTTTGGTGGTTTGCAACCTTGGTGGATTTCACTCTTGCTGATTTATCAGCTTGAGCTACTTTCTTTCCATGAGCTAGTTTATCAGCTCTAGTAGCATTAGGACATTTGCTTGCAATGTGGGTAGTTTCACCACAGTGATAGCATTTCCTATACTTAAATGGTTTGGAAATCAGAGAGGGAGCAGGAAATTTCTCAGGAATAGGTCCAAGAATTCCTTTATCCATGGTCCTTGGAGGTATAACAACCTTTTCAGGGGTAGGAGTGAGATCGATTTTAATTTTGGTGGTTGGTCTCTGAGAAAAGTCAGGGACCTTCTTCCCAGTTTTGGAAATTTTCTCTGAGGACTTCTTGTTCCTAACTTGAGTTTTCTTATTCTTAGGAACCTGATTAAGAAATTCTTTCTTGATCAATTTCTTAGAATTAAGCACAGAAAGCTTCTCTTTAGAAGAGGAAGAAGAAGTTGAAGAAGAAGGATCAGGGATAGAAGAGACAAACATTCCAAATTTGAGCATGGAACGATCATTCTCTGATTCTTCCTTTTCAGGGTTATAGCCTAACCCACTTCTTACTTTCATAGGTATTTGAGCGTTGATGATCTCGTTGACTTTATCAGAAGCCTTACACCATCCTTTGATGGTTGCCTTTTCAGACTTGAGATCAGCGATAACCTTTTCCCTATCAGTGATAGCTTGTTGTTTCTCGATGCTTATTGTTTGATTTGCAAAGACTTGGTCCTTGAGAGATTCCTCAATTTTAGAGAGTTCTTTGATTCTTATATGGCAATTTTTCAAATGTTCAGATAAGTCAGTGTTAATCCTCTCGGCCTTAATTTTTCCATTTAAAGCATCGTAAAAATCAACAGTCATAGCATCGAGAGCTGACAAGTTATCACCTTCAGAAGGTAAAGAGATAGAAGGTATAGTTACCTGAGTAGAAGGAGACTCAGAGGAAGAAGTCTCAGTGACTTCTTCAGGTCCTCAATTCTTGCCATTAGACAGAGGAAGGAAAGATCTTCTTCATCTGAACCAGACTCTTCAGAGGTCTTGGCCCAGTCATCTTCAGCATCCCAATCAACTTTTTCAGCGACAAGGCCTTTGCCTTTTTGCTGGTGTTTCTTCAGATCCTTGTATTTGTTTTTCAATTTCAAATACTTCTCCTTTTTATCAGAGGTCTGGGAGGTAGTGGGAGCTGCAACTTTCTTCGACCTGCATTCACTGGTAAAGTGACCCTTTCGGTGACAGTTGAAGCATATCGCTGAGGCTTTCTCGGTGGGCAACGTTTTTTGCTTTTCAGAGTCAGAGAGGTTAGAAGGTTTTCGAAAATTGCTCTTTCTAGCAAATCTTTTAAAGTTATTAGTTAAGAGAGCTAGAGAGTTATCAAACTCAAAGATGTCAGCATCAGTGAGTTGATCTGCTGAATTAGTTTGACCTAATTCAGTGATGGAGGTGATAGTGGAAGAAGAAACATTTTTAGAAGGAGTTCCCTCAAAAGTCACAAGTGCCAAAGAAGTACTTTTGGCACCTTTGAGTTCATTAATGAGGTTCTTCCTTAGAAGTTGATATTGTTCCTCATTTAAGAGAATTCCATATAATGTACTTAAGGACAACGTTTCAAGATTCTTTGACAACTTTAGACATGTAGTGTACACTGCCCATTGATCAGGTAATGCCTCCATGAATTTTGTCAGAATTTCAGCTTTTGAATACACTCTGTCGACTGATTTTAGATCAATCAACAAACAGTTGAAACCCTGGTGAATTTGAGAAAGGGTTTCACCCTTTTGATACATAAAACTCTCATATTTTCTTACAAGGTTTATGCATCTAGTAACTTTTACTTCAGAAGTTCCTTCATATTGGATACATAGAGTATCCCACATGGCCTTAGAAGTCCTCATTTTCATGACAGAATGATACACTTCATCTGGTAAAGCCATTGCTATTATAGATCTAGCTTTAGAGTCAATAGCAATTTCTTTCTTGTCCTCTTCAGTCCATCTGTTAGGAGTTTTAACAATAACCCTTTCAGGAATGGCTGGAGTAGCAGTGGTGGCAAGAACACTAGCTACTATTGTTGTAGGAACAAATGGTCCATTTTCTAGATAGTAGGGAATCTTTGGGTCAGATCCCTCTAGAAATAGAGACATTCTTTCCTTCTATAATGGAAAATTATCATGGCTAAATCTTGGAGGTTTAGCTAAAGATCCATTATCATTGTAGTTCGTATTAGGGTTTGACATTTTAAAATAGTTTTAAGAAAGAGTTATTTTAAAGATTTAAGAAGCAAACACCGCTCTGATACCACTTGTTGGTCCCTAAAGGGTCTACAAGAGTTCAATCAATAGTGAACAGTTTGTAGAAAGGGGGGTTGAATACAAACACACACAGATTTTGGTTTTTAAATGAGTTTATTGAAAATAAACAAATTTACAGTTACAAGCGGAATAAGAACAAGTTTAACACCTATTCTATTGTAACTAAGAAACACTAAGTTTGATGCACAAGAAGGTAAAAGAAAGAATAAAGAGGGTATAGGTTAGAAAGAAGCATGCATATTGATGAAGAAGATATCTCCATCTTATTTATACCCGTTTGCATTTAATGCAAGACAAAAGGTATATGCCACGTGTCAAGCTTGGATTGGAAGCTTGTCCTTGCTAATAAGACAGCCATGCTTTTGGCTGAATATGAACAGTATCGTATCAGATATGATGGGGACATAAGAGACAAGTCGTATGTCCTTTTCTGACATTGTTCTAGGTTTGACTTTTGTGCATCGAGGATAAGATCAATCTTTAATCTTGCAAAGGAAGCTTCATTTGATCGCTGATACTGAATATACAAGGATGAACTTCAGTATCGCTGAGGCTTCACAAGACTTCACACTTTGAGTAGACAATCGGTGCTATCACTGAACCGCTTCAGTTCACTTAGCTGATTATCTCTTTTTTCAGCTAGGGTCTTTGACTTTCGCTAAATGGTCTTCTGGTGTGATACCTGATCTTCAGATCTTCAGAGATAAGCTTGTTGTTCCTTGATCTTCAGCGATCGCTGATGGTTATCAGCGTGTGCTATCGCTGAATATGAACAGAAGCTTATACAATGGAATTTCACTAAGTATAAAAGGAATCATATTCAAATCATTTAACAGGAGTTATGATCAACAAAAATCAACACAAGAACCGACTTCCTTGCTCCAATATTATATATTTTATATTGTTCTTAATTCATCTTGGTCTACGGGAACTATCACACCTTGTTGGCAATCTTTTCTTTTTCGTCTTGGTTATGATCTTGACATCAGAATCCCATTTTTAACCAATGTTGTCGAGGAAGTCAATGAGTTCTTCCCTTGAGGGTGCAGAGACCCATTGTTGATTCATTTCTCTAGCAGGGAGGCGAAGAGCAACGTGGACAATTCCAGAAGTGATTGCGTACGTTCCCATGTTGATTGTGAACTCAATGGTAGGGAGTTCATTTCCTTTTTCAGTGGTGACCTTGGTGGTGTGTGAAGTATACCAGAACTATTGGAGGTGAAAAGTGATGCTAACAAGAACATGGGTGAATGCATACATCAGAGGGCACTTCTTGATAAAGCTTGGACCATCAGCAAAGTGATATTTGTTAGCGGGGATGTCCACCAAAGCGATGTAGTTGCTTTGTTTTACCACAGCTTGTTCAGGGGTGAAAGTGCTTTCAGGAGGCCCAGCGAAATGTGTGACAGGGAGGACCTCGTCTTCAACGTAAACGTTCTTGCTTGAAGATGTCATTGTTGTTTCAAAGATAGGAACACCTAATAGAAAAATGATGGCTTAATACAAAAGAGTATAAACCAGATATTTTGGTACAAAGAATACCAAAATGATAAGAAAACAAGTGCTTTGATGAACAAAGTCAATATACTTGTTGTTTTTGGCAGATTTTAGAAAGAAGTTTTAAACAAAGTGTTTATTTATGGTGTAAAAATACCATAAGCAGTTTTGAGAAAACGTTTAGAAAGAAATTTTGGATTAAAGTAAACCAAAATGTCCTCTATTCTAAGAAGAAACTTAGAACAGGTTTTTAAGAAGATGGTGTTTTGAAATAGTTATAAAAAAACATAAATCTTTATAACAAGAATTTATAGAAGATGAGTAGAAGTTATAAACAACATTTAAGTTGTTGTTTGTACATAATAGTTAAAAAAAACATCAAACCTTGAGAAAAATGGAAACTGAGAAAAACGCACAAGTGCGTGTTCTTGGTGTCCTTGAGAAATGCAGAGAAAATTCAAATTCTTGCTTTAGAGAATATGAGCGCGTAAAGAATGGATAGGAAATGAGTTTTTATTATATAGGTGGATGAGATAGAAAGAGGAGAGAGAGGAATGCTAAACGACCGTTTTAGCTTTTTGAAAAAGCAATGATGTCCTATTGCACGTTCCTAGGGTTTGATGGGATAGGAAACGTTGAGGTCCTTCATGTGTCAGAAAAAGGTCTGACGTGTCCTTTTCTTTTGAAAAAAAATGATAAGATTATCATTTAAATAAGAAATGTCTTTAAATACCTCATCATTTACAATAAAAGATTGACAGTGATGGGTTTTGTCTTTTGAGATCCATTATTTGAATAAGATGACATTCAGAGAGTGCAAGGAAGGAAGAACACACCTTGGCAAGATACTTGTATTACTTAATCAGAGTGAAGGTGATGAGTAGTTGGATTGGAAGACATGTTGTCACTAAATAAGGTTAATCACTAAGAATTTTCATTCTTTAGAGTTTAACATACCAAGTTTGCTGATTAATAGATTGAATCTAGTCTCATCAAGAGGCTTAATGAAATGGTCAGCGAGCTGATATTCAGTGGGTACAAAATGAAGTTCAATTTCACCATTCATAACATGATCTCTGATAAAGTGATGTCTGATCTCAATATTCTTGGTTTTTTAGTGAAGTATAGGGTTATTTGCAATACTGATAGAACTAGTGCTATCATAGTAGATAGGGATTTTAGCGAGCTTGAGATCATAGTCTCTGTGTTGGTTCCTCATCCATAGGATTTGGGCACAACAACTTCCAGCGGCTACGTATTCAGCTTCAGAAGTTGATGTGGACACTGAGTTTTGCTTTTTACTTGTCCAACTTACCAACTTACCACCTAGTAGCTGACAGCCACCAGTGGTGCTCTTCCTATCAATCTTACAACCTACAAAATCACTATCAGCGTAGCCAGTTAGATCGAACCCTGAGCCTTAGGGATACCAAAGACCCCAGATTACAAGTTCCTTTCAATTATCTGAAGACTCGCTTTATAGCGATCAGATGGGATTCCTTTGGTTCAGCTTGATATCTTGCACAGAGAGAGGTAGAATACATGATATCAGGTCGACTTGCTGTGAGATACAACAGGGAGCCGATCATTCCTCTTTATGTAGTGACATTGACAGGTTTTCCATCACGGTCCTTATTCAAAGTCAGAGGAGGTGTCATTGGAGTCTTCATCGCTGAACATTGAGTCATTTCAAAAAATTCCAGCATATCATTAACATATTTTACTCTGACATATGAAAATGCCTTTGTCAGATTGCTTTATCTATAAACCTAGAAAATATGTTAGTTCACCCATCATACTCATTTTATATTCTTTCTTCATGCGTTCAGTGAAACAAGTACAGAGTTTGGGATTTGTGGAACCAAAGATAATGTCATCGACATATACTTGAGCAAGAATGGTATGACCTTTGTTTTTTCTTAGAAATAGGGTTTGGTCAGTTTTTCCACGAACAAATTTTTTTTTAAGAAGATATTTAGAAAGGGTATCATACCCAGCTCTAGAACCCTTTTTTTAACCCGTAAAGAGCTTTTTGAAGTTTGAAACATGACCAATGTATTTATGGTCAGAGAAACCAGGAGGTTGTTCAACATAAACTTCCTCTTTAAGTTTTCCATTTAGAAAAGCATTTTTAACATCCATTTGAAAAACTCAAAAGTCTTTATGGGCAGCATAAGCTAAAAAGAGTCGTATGGCTTCTATTCTGGCTACTGGAGCAAAGGTTTCATCGTAATCAATACCTTCTTCTTATCTGTATTCCTGAGCAACAAGTTTAGCCTTGTTGCGAGTTACAGTGCCATATTCATCCAACTTGTTACGAAAAACCCATTTGGTTCCTATAATAGTCTTACCTGATGGACGAGGTACAAGATTTCAAACTTTGTTCTTGCGAAACTCAATTAGTTAATCTTGCATGGTTTCTTCAACATGTTGTCTTCTTTTGTTAAATACTCTGAATGCCTTAGATACTGAAGAACACCCAAGAAATATTCCATCATCTGCCTTTGGATCGAGTTTTCCTAAATGATCTCTGTCATTCAGGATATAGCATTGGCATCCGAAGATATGTAGATATTTCAGAGAGGGTTTTCTTCCATTAAATAATTCATAGGATGTCGTCTTGAATCTCTTTACTATCAGGGATCTATTCTGAGTAAAGCATGCAGTATTAACCGCTTCAGCCCAGAATTGAGTTGGTAGTTGAGATTCGCTGAGCATCGAGCGAGCAGCCTCGATGATCGTTCGGTTTCTTCTTTCAGCAACACCATTTTCCTAAGGGGGTTCTTACTGATGAGAAATTATGAGTGATTCCTTTTTCTTCAAAGAACGTAATTAGAGTACTGTTTTTAAATTTAGTGCCATGATCGCTTCCATGGAGCGAACAGTTAGATTGTTCAGGACTTCCATTCTTTTGATAAAGAAGATAATTTCATCAGGTGTATCACTCTTAGATCGAAGAAAACATACCAAAGTGTATCTAGAGTATTCATCAACTATCACAAAAGAGTAATTCTTTCCAGATATGGATTGGACGTTGACTGGTCCAAATAAATCCATATGAAGTAATTGAAGAGGAGTGGTCACTAAGGAAACTTGCTTACATCTGAAAGAAGCTTTTGTCAGCTTTCTTTTTTCACACGCTGAACAAAGAGATTCCTTTGTAAAAGTGTGTTTAAGGAGATATCTGACAAGTTCTTTTTGAGATAGATCATTGATCGTCTTAAAGTTCAAATGAGAGAGTCTCTTGTGCCAGAGCCAGTTAATATCAGAGGAGGCCCTTGATAAAAAGCAAACATTCTTTGAATGAGTACCAATCAATATTGATGATATATGCGTTCTCTGATATTTTTCCTTTTAAAGCAAGCTTGTCATCTTTATCAATGACCACACATCTGGTATTTGTGAACAGGACTTTGAAGTCTTTATCACAGAGTTGACTAATGCTTAAGAGATTATGGTTTAGTCCTTCAAAATAGCAACAAGACTAAACGATGTTTCTCCATTGGATAAAACGCCATAACCCTTGGTGTATCCTTTGTCATTTCCACCAAAGGTCGACTAGTTTCTTCCTTGTATTCAGAGAGCAGGGATTTTCTGCCAGTCATGTGTCTTGAGCATCCGCTATCGAGATACTAGATACCTTTAGCACTCTGCATAAGACAAGGGGATTAATTTTTCATAGGTACCCATACTACTATGGGTCCTGCAGTGTTAGTGGAAACAACAGGATTGGCGGATATGTTACTCGCTGAGGGATTTTCTTCAGTGGTTATCTTTACCTTGGATGTTTTAACACCCTTAGTGGATTTCACTTTAGCTGATTTTTCAGCGAGAGCTACTTTCTTACCATGAGCCAATCTTTCAGCTTTAGTAACATTTGGACATTTACTAGCAATGTGTCACACCCCGCTAAACCGGAAACACGAGGCATGATAGTTCAAGATTTCATAGCAATAGGGCAAAAATAACACCAATTATCCATTCAAATACATAATAACTTAAACCCGAAATTTACATCATACAAGTCCATAGTATAAAATAAAATTTAAGGAAACAAGTGTTCAAACAAAACGATTTGAATTGTAAAACATGATTGATGTTGACGTGCCCAATTAATAAGCATTTCAATTCATCTTTCTTACCCCTGAAAAGCATGAATAAAACAAGGTCAACTACAAAGAGTTGGTGAGTTCACAGGTTTTAAATATTATAAACATCTTTTGCATAAATGAATATTGAGCAAAATACTTTTATGGCACTTAAGAAATCTTTACATCATAAAACGTTCAAGGCATTTTTGTACCCTAATTATTAGTAAGTAACGAGCCACCACTAAACCTTCGACCATAAAAATATTTTTAGTTCTACCCCAGCAGTGGACCTAAAGTCCACATGTGTAGAACCTTCTTTTTAGTTCTACCTCAGCGGTGGACCTAAAGTCCACATGTGTAGAACCTTCTTTTTAGTTCTACCTCAGCGGTGGACCTAAAGTCCACATGTGTAGAACCTTCTTTTTTTTTAGTTCTACCTCAGCGGTGGACCTAAAGTCCACATGTGTAGAACCTTATTTTTAGTTCTACCTCAGCGATGGACCTAAATTCCACATGTGTAGAACCTTCCCTTTTAAGTATAGTGCACCCCTACCTGTAGTTTCCCGGTGGGATTGCTATCCACACCCTACTTTTCAGTTTTTTGGTGGGATTGTTCGTCCAATAGCACTATCCACATATACCCTCGGCTCCTCACTTGAGTTAATAGTAGTGTACAAACTTTTATGGAACATTGTACTCAATACAATCTATTAGTGTACATGCCTTAATGCCCAAAACCAACAATTTTCATAATATTCACATTCGTTAATGCAAATAGCTCAAATATTTCATTTAATCATGCTTTTCACCCCAAAACATATAAAATACTTTAAAAATGGGGTTGTGAATACTCACCTTATAGCAAAAGCTCCAATTAACAAAACACGATCCACACCCACTCGTCGCCCTAACGTTTCCCTATCAAAGAGAAGTACCCAAAACGTCACTTATGTGTCTAACGATTACTATGAGAGTGCTTATAAGTCCTTATATGTCCAACTTGGTCTACTATTGTCCCGTTATACATAATGCACATATGCTCTTTAAAGAAATAATTTATACCGGAAATGTAACATTATAGTCTTTCAAGTGATCAAAATTTATGAAATCAAACAATTTCAGAATTTCACTTTCTGACAGAAACTTTAAGTCCTAAAAATGATCAAATTAATATAACATCCAAAATGATAAATTTTTTCATCTTTTTATATGTGATGCATATAGAGTTAAGGTCATTGTGACCAAATTTCATGCATTTTAGACATATAAAAAGGGTTCAAATAATTTATAACAAACAGTATGTCACAGCAAGCATGACAGATTACACACTATTAGTAAAACAATCATTTGAAGAGTTTTACTTATTATTTTTCAGAACTTCCAGTTGGATTATAAACATAACATATAAAGGAAACATTTAAGATAGAAATCACTCATTTTAAATGAGTTATGAGGAAGATATGGCATCACAAAGTTGCATGCACACATCTGTCATTAGTTGACAGATTGCACACTTAACTTTAATACATTGATTAATGCCTCAAAACTTCATACTTTTGAATGATGCCAGATTCAAATGAACCCTAACTCATAAAAGAAAATTCCAGAAGAATAATTATGCATTATGGACAAATATTCAAAGAGATATTAGCATGCAAAGTAGGATTTACCTACTGGTAGTTTCACATATTGCACACCTAAAATATTTTAGGTGTTTGGAGGGTCAAAACTCCATATTTTTAAGTGATTCTACTTTCAAACTGAAGATAACCCATAAAAATAACTCTCAAAGGAAAAATAATCCTTTTTCATTGAGTTTTGAAAGAGATATGGTCATTTGAACATGCATGCACAAATCTGTCATTGGTTGACAGTTTGCACACTCATTTTTGTTTTAATTAGTTGGAACCTCAAATAACCATATTTTTTAATGAAATCAGTGGCATTTGAAAGATAATTCATTAAATAAAATTCCAGAAAAAGAATCAAGTAATTTGGATGAGTATTCAGAGAGTTATGGTCGTTCAAAGTAGGGTTTGCCTACTGTTGAACTTCCAGATGTACATGCATTTTATTATTAGCATTTGGGGGGTCAAAACTCAATGTTTTTTAGTGAGACCACTTGGATTAGAACCCCAACTCACTAAATAAACTTGTAGAAAGAAGATTTATGATATTTGAACATATTAATTGCAAGAAATGGACAATTTTTGCACATGCAATAAATCTGTCAGCACCAAAAATCACTATTGTTGTTTTAAATCACATAAAATCATGTTTTTCACCTATTTTCGTGAGTTTTATTGTGTGGATCATAGATTACCACCATTGTTTAAACATTTTTACATGTTTTGGTGTATAATCTCTCCACAACTTAGAAATTTCGGATATTAGAAGAAAGTAGCTAAAAAATGTAAGAAAAGTGGGTTTTTCACCCAAAATTTGCAAGAAAAAGATGAAGATGATGTGAATACTTACTTTGGACGATGATATGTGTTGATTATCTTCAAAAACCTTGCTCTTTGATGGATTTTAGATGAAGAATATGGCTGGAGATATGAAGGAGAAGAAAAGAAAGGGAGGAACAAAAAAGAGAGAGGTATTTATGCCTCTTTAGTTCTAGAGAGAGATAGAGATGTGTTTGAATTTGAGTTGAAAATGAGGGATTTAGAAAAAAAATTAGTTTATATATGGTAGGAGGGGGGGGCATGGGGGCCCACTCCCTTCAATTTATATATATTTTTTAAAATTAAGTGTAAGGCCCAAAAATGCTAAATTGGAAGTCCACATTCTCAATTTTTGGCTTTTTTCTCAAAATTGTTAGCCCATTTTGGTTAATTTCTAATACAAATAAAATTTTTATAATTAAAATGCTAAAATTATATATTTTATATAAATTGGGTATAAATTAGAGCATTTGGCACTGTATTGGACGTTTCAGACAGTTACGGGTCGGAACCAGACATTTTAAGCGACTACCGGAAATGCTAGGAATTTTTTAGCCATTCTAAACCAACTAACTCTTAGGTGGCATTTGGTTCACTGAATGGAATCTGTCAAAAGAATTGGAATCTGAAAGAATTGGAATTGAATTTAATCATGTTTGACCATGCGTTTGGTTGACATGAATTGGAATGGAATCTATCTAAGAATTTTGAATATGCATGTTTGGTTTCGTTGGGTATAATACTAGTGGTAGGGTGCAGGCAGTAGTGGTGGTGGCGCCGGTAGTGCTGGCTGTAATGGCGGCGGCGGCGGTAGTGGTGGTAGCAGCAGTGGTAGCGGTGGCGGTGGGGAGGAGGCGGTAGCAGTGGCGGTGGCGGTGGGGCGACGATGGTGATGACAGTGGTGGTGGTGGTGGTGGTGGATGGGATAGTGACAATTGTGGTTGTGTTGTTGAAGCAGAGAGTGGTAACGATGGTAATTACAATGTTGGAGGTGACGATGACAACAATAGTGGTGGCCACGTGGCGGCGACAGGCAGTGGCGGTGGTGGTGACGGCGGCGGCGATGGTGGTGACATCCATCATTGTTAGGTCCGATTCGTCCTATCAATTATAATGGTGGGATAAAATGAAATTGAGTAAATATAAGCAAATAATGATTTTTTCCTTCAAAAATGGTACGAAGGAATGGAAATTCCTTGCTAAAATCGAAGGAATTCACATTCCATCATATGTGGAATTTGAATTCCTTATCAAAACTCAAAGAATGAACCAAACGTATGAATGGAATTCGGTCAATAGAATTGACCATTCCAATTCCTTCAGATTCCGCCAGATTCCAGTGAACCAAACGCCACCTTATTCTTAAAATTAACCTATATTAACACTAATAAACTTAATTAGAGCTAACCTGGAAATTCAAAGTTGACGGTTGTCACAATCTCCCCCTGTTAGAGAAATTTCATCCCGAAATTTAAGAATTAGCTTGTCCTGGGGTATCCGCGAACAAGTGAGGATACTTATGCTTCATCAAATCTTCTCGCTCCTAGGTATACTCTGGACCATGTTTCGCATTCCAACGGACTTTTATAATAGGGATTTTACTGCGCCTCAACTGTTTAACTTTTCGGTCCAGTAACTCGATTGGTTCCTCGATGAAGTGTAACCGATCGTTAATCTGAACGCCGTCCAGGGGTAACACCAGTGTTTCATCCATTAAACATTTCTTCATATTCGACACATGGAACGTGTCGTGGATGGCGCTTAAATTATGCGGTAACTTCAATTTGTATGCTACCGGTCCAATTCTTTCGAGTATTTCGAATGAACCAACGTACCTGGGACCCAACTTGCCTCTCTTCCGGAAGCGTACAAGCCCTTTCCATGGCGATACCTTCAAAAGCACTTTATCACCTATTTGGAATTCTAATGGCTTCCTTCGATTATCTGCATAACTCTTTTGACGATCTCTTGTTGTTTTGAGTCTTTTTTTGATGATTGAGATCTTGTCAGTGGTCTCTTGAATAATATCAAGCGTGGTCAACTGTCTATCACCAATTTTTACCCAGCTAAGCGGCGATCTACATTTACGTCCGTATAGAGCTTCGTACGGTGCACATTGTATGCTGGTGTGATAGCTATTGTTATAGGAGAGTTCAACAAGCGATCGGTGGGTATCCCAACTCCCACCAAAATCTAGTGCACATGCACGTAGCATATCCTCTAGATTTTGAATAGTTCTTTCCGATTGTCCATCCGTTTGATGATGATATGCAGTGCAATAATCCAAATGTGTACCCAATGCATTTTGTAGAGACTGCCAAAATCGTGACGTAAAACATGTGTCTCTGTCTGAAATAATGGAAATAGGCACACCGTGACGTGTAACTATTTCATTGCTGTAAATTTGTGCACGTTTCTCCATACTGAAATCCTCACGAATGGGAATGAAATGAGCTGATTTTGTAAGTCGATCAACTATAACCCTTATAGAATCGTGTCCCTTCCCAGTTCTGGGTAGTTTGGTTACAAAATCCATGGTTATTTGCTCCCATTTCCATTGAGGTATTTCAGTTTGTTGAAGTAGACCGGATGTTTTCTGATGTTCGACCTTTACCTTAGCACAAGTCAGGCACTTGCTTATGAACAAAGCAATATCTTTCTTCATTCCTGGCCACCAATAATACTCCTTCAAATCCTTATACATTTTATCTGCTCCTAGGTGGGTCGAATATCTGGATCGTTGGGCTTTGTTCAAAATGGTTGATCGTAGATTACTAACCTTCGGTACCCATATTTTATTCTTAAAGTAATGCACTCCGTCTGATCGTAACTCAAATTCTTTCTCTAAGCGATGCAGGGTCTTATGCTTCCAATTATCTTCTTTTAAAGCTTCTTTTTGCACTTCAAGAATTTGAGTCTTTAAACTCGTTTGTACCATCGTTTCCATAGTTTGTGCTCTCGTCGGCTTTACCTTTTATTTTCTGCTTAATGTGTCGGCTACTACGTTAGCCTTGCTTGGATGGTTATTTATCTCACAACCGTAGTCACTAAGTAGCTCAACCCATCTTCTTTGTCTTATAATGAGCATTTTCTGATCAAGAATGTGTTGAAAGCTTTTGTGACCAGTGAAAATGGTGCACTTAGTACCGTCGAGATAGTGTCTCCAGATTTTGAGTGCGAACACCACCGCCTCTAACTCCAAGTCATGGGTGGTGTAATTTTTCTAATGAATCTTTAATTGCTTCGATGCATATGCGATAACTTTGTCTTTTTGCATTAATACACATCCCATCCCTTGATGTGAGGCATCACAGTAGACTACAAAATTATCCACTCCTTCTGGCAAAGCCAAAATAGGTGCGTTGCATAACTTATGTTTGAGAGTCTGGAATGCTTCCTCTTGTTTCTCTTCCCAAATAAACTTCTTATCTTTTTGGGTTAGAGTCGTTAGTGGTTGTGCGATCTTGGAAAAAATTTCGATAAATCGCCGATAGTAACCTGCCAAACCCAGAAATTGGCGGATCTCAGTTGTTGTCTTCGGAGCTTCCCATTTCTTAATGGCCTCGATCTTAGCTGGATCAACATGTATCTATTTTTCATTTACTACGTGGCCAAGGAAATGTACTTCGCGAATCTAGAATTCGCATTTGGAGAATTTGGCGTACAGCTTTTCATTTCTGAGCAATTCTAGTATCAACTTTAAATGTTGCTCATGCTCCTTCTTATCCATAACATGAGCTAAAAATGCAGTGCAGTCCTTTCTCAAACATTTTCGCATCTTCATACATGTCACCATTTTAATACTCCTCATGGATTTCTCTCCGTGTACTTCGAGTACTCCTCCGTCGGATGGTGGAAATCGAACGATCTTCTCAGAACAACATATTTCAGCTCGGTTCTTGGACTACCAATCCATGCCCATAATTATATCAAGCTTCCTATCATGATTGGGATTATGTCTATGCTAAAGTTCCTCCATCTGTCTCTTATCTTGAGCTTTGTCTCTTGCAAATATCCCCGAACGATTAGTATTGTTGGTGAGCCTGGTTGCCAAATTCACCGCATCTTAAAGGGTTTTTGGGTTTGCCGAAGTAACGTCCGCGCGTATTTCAGGAGATAAACCCCAGATGTACCTGTCGACTTGATTTTCATCAGGCGTCACCAAAGGTGGTACCATCATTGCCAGTTCATGGAAACGGGCAGTGCTAGAGTCTATGTCATTTCCCTTCATTTCATGATTCCATAGCTCCGCTTCCTACTTCTGGATTTTGCTCCTCGGCAGTATTCCTCTTTGAGCATCTTTTTGAATTCCTCACAAGTAAGGCTGTTGGCTGCTTCTCGGCCTCGGGTTTGCACTTAGGTGTTCCACCAGGTCAATGCTCGTCCTTGTAGCAGACATGCGGCAAACTCCACTTTATTTCTTTTAGTGCACTTGTTGATGTGGAGAACGAACTCCATATTCTCATTCTATGTCAGTAATCCAATAACTCCTTCCATTCCATGGAATTCCTTCGGGTTGTAGGTCCTAAAAGCTCCGTATGTGCATTCCCTATCTCCACTTGCTCCAGATCCTCAGTTGTTTCCCGAATTAGCATTTAGACCCGCTGCCCCTTGACTAACGATGTTCACAAGTGCCGCGATGAGTTGTTCAGGCACAAGTCGCGCGATCTCGGAGTTTTCTCTCATCGAAGGCATTGTCTTTAGGCATAGGTTCATATTGAGGTTGGGTCATATTATTATTACTATTTTTGATCTAAGTCTACTTAACTAAGTTATGGGTATAAAACACTCGATTCATCAAATCATAGGTTTAGAATCACATGACTTCAATATCCAGCAAAAACAATTCCCAAAAGACATCAATTATCTTAGAGTTCTAAATAGTGGGCTACAAGCTACCAAAATAAGTTTCCTAGTTTAACCAACAAAGTAGTCAAAAAGTTCTCTCCTAGGTTGACTAGTCGCATAGCCTGAGGAGTCAGCAGAGTACTTAGTAGGAGTGGATGAGTGAGACATCGTGAACTGCGATAGTAACAAACTTAATTACTAAATGTACTTTAGTAAATAACAATTTATAAAATGCTTATGCAAACTCACACTTATGACTATGCTTTTCATTTGGGCAAGAAGTTCCCAATATAATTGTTCCATGTCTCCCTTATACATATTAAATTAGACATAGGTGATCAGGCTTTGCCTAATTATAATATGCTAAGTCGACACTTATTCCAATTATACCAGTGGTAAGCTTTTAAAATTACAGTTAGTTTAGAAAAATAGTTTTCGAAAACTTTTGGTTATATTATTTGCTTTTATAGAAAAATCGGTGTTCTATATAACCTAAGGCTCTGATACCAAGTCTGTCACACCCCGCTAAAGCGGAAACACGAGGCATGATAGTTCAAGATTTCATAGCAATAGGGAAAAAAATAACACCAATTATCCATTCAAATACATAACAACTTAAACCCGAAATTTACATCATACAAGTCCATAGTATAAAACAAAATTTAAGGAAACAAGTGTTCAAACAAAACGATTTGAATTGTAAAACATGATTGATGTTGACGTGCCCAATTAATAAGCATTTCAATTCATCTTTCTTACCCCTGAAAAGCATGAATAAAACAAGGTCAACTACAAAGAGTTGGTTAGTTCATAGGTTTTAAATATTATAAACATCTTTTGCATAAATGAATATTGAGCAAAATACTATTATGGCACCTAATAAATCTTTACATCATAAAACGTTTAAGGCATTTTCGTACCCTAATTATTAGTAAGTAATGAGCCACCACTAAACCTTCGACCACAAAAATATTTTTAGTTCTACCTCAGCGGTGGACCTAAAGTCCACATGTGTAGAACCTTCTTTTTAGTTCTACCTCAGCGGTGGACCTAAAGTCCACATGTGTAGAACCTTCTTTTTTTTAGTTCTACCTCAGCGATGGACCTAAAGTCCACATGTGTAGAACCTTCTTTTTAGTTCTACCTCAGCGGTGGACCTAAAGTCCACATGTGTAGAACCTTCCCTTTTAAGCATAGTGCACCCCTACCTGTAGTTTCCCGGTGGGATTGCTATCCACACCCTACTTTTCAGTTTTTAGGTGGGATTGTCCGTCCAATAGCGCTATCCACATATACCCTCGGCTCCTCACTTGAGTTAATAGTAGTGTATAAACTTTTATGGAACATTTTACTCAATCCAATCTATTAGTGTACATGCCTTAATGCCCAAAAACAACAATTTTCATAATATTCACATTCGTTAATGCAAATAGCTCAAATATTTCATTTAATAATGCTTTTTACCCCAAAACATATAAAATACTTTAAAAATGGGGCTGTGAATACTCACCTTATAGCAAAAGCTCCAATTAACAAAACACGATCCACACCCACTCGTCGCCCTAACGTTTCCCTATCAAAAAGAAGTACCCAAAACGTCACTTATGTGTCTAACGATTACTATGAGAGTGCTTATAAGTCCTTATATGTCCAACTTGGTCTAATGTTGTCCCGTTATACATAATTCACATATGCTCTTTTAAATAAATAATTTATACCGGAAATGTAACATTATAGTCTTTCAAGTGATCAAAATTTATGAAATCAAACAATTTCAGAATTTCACTTTCTGACAGAAACTTTATGTCCTAAAAATGATCAAATTAATATAACATCCAAAATGATAAAATTTTCCATCTTTTTATATGTGATGCATTATAGAGTTAAGGTCATTGTGACCAAATTTCATGCATTTTAGACACATAAAAAGGGTTCAAATAATTTTTAACAAACAGTATGTCACAACAAACATGACATATTACACACTATTAATAAAACAATCATTTGAGTTCTACTTATTATTTTTCAGAACTTCCAGTTGGATTATAAACATAACACATAAAGGAAACTTTTAAGATAAAAATCACTCATTTTAAATGAGTTATGAGGAAGATATGGCATCACAAAGTTGCATGCACACATCTGTCATTAGTTGACATATTGCACACTTAACTTTAATAAATTGATTAATGCCTCAAAACTTCATATTTTTGAATGAAGCCGGATTCAAATGAACCCTAACTCATAAAAGAACATTCTAGAAGAATAATTATGAATTATGGACAAATATTCAAAGAGATATTAGCATGCAAAGTAGGATTTACCTACTGGTGGTTTCACAGATTGCACACCTAAAATATTTTAGGTGTTTTGAGGGTCAAAACTCCATATATTTAAGTGATTCCACTTTCAAACTTAAGATAACCCATAAAAATAACTCTCAAAGGAAAAATAATCTTTTTTCATTGAGTTTAGAAAGAGATATGGTCATGTGAACATGCATGCACAAATCTGTCAATTGTTGACAGTTTGCACACTCATTTTATTTTAATTAGTTGGAACCTCAACTCACCATATTTTTTAATGAAATCAGTGGCATTTGAAAGATAACTCATTAAATAAAATTCCAGAGAAAGAATCAAGTAAATTGGATGAGTATTCAGAGAGTTATGGTTGTTCAAAGTAGGGTTTTCCTGTTGTTGAACTTCCAGATGTACATGCATTTTATTATGATCATTTGGGGGATCAAAACTCAATGTTTTTGAGTCAGACCACTTGGATTAGAACCCCAACTCACTAAATAAACTTTTAGAAAGAAGATTCATGATATTTGAACAACTTAATTGCAAGAAATGGACGATTTTTACACATGCAATAAATCTGTCAGCACCAAAAATCACCATTGTTGTTTTAAATCACATAAAATCATGTTTTTCACCTATTTTCTTGAGTTTTAATCTGTGGATCATAGATTACCACCATTGTTTAAATATTTTTACATGTTTTGGTGTAAAATCTCTCCACAAGTTAGAAATTTCGGATATTATAAGAAAGTAGCTAAAAAATGTAAGAAAAGTGGGGTTTTCACCCAAAATTTGCAAGAAAAAGATGAAGATGATGTGAATACTTACATTGGATGATGATATGTGTTGATTATCTTCAAAAACCTTGCTCTTTGATGGATTTTAGATGAAGAATATGGCTGGAGATTTGAATGAGAAGAAAAGAAAGAGAGGAACAAAAAAGAGAGAGGTATTTATGCCTCTTTAGTTCTAGAGAGAGATAGATGTGTTTGAATTTGAGTTGAAAATAAGGGATTTAGAAAAAAAAAATTAGTTTATATATGGTAGGAGAGGGGGGGGGGGAGCCATGGGGGCCCACTCCCTTCAATTTATATATATTTTTTTAAATTAAGTGTAAGGCCCAAAAATGTTAAATTGAAAGTCCACTTTCTCAATTTTTGGCCTTTTTCACAAAATTGTTAGCCCATTTTGGTTAATTTCTAATACAAATAAAAGTTTTATAATTAAAATACTAAAACTATATATTTTATATAAATTGGGTATAAATTAGAGCATTTGGCACTATATTGGACGTTTCAGATAGTTACGGGTCGGAACCGGACATTTTAAGCGACTACCGGAAATGCTAGGGATCTTTCGGCCATTGTAACCAACTAACTCTTATTCTTAAAATTAATCTATATTAACACTAATAAACTTAAATAGAGCTAACCTGGAAATTCAAAATTGACGGTTGTCACAGTCTCCCCCTATTAGAGAAATTTCATCCCGAAATTTAAGAATTAGCTTGCCCTGGGGTATCCGCGAACAAGTTTCTCAGGTTCAGATACAGTGAGATCAATCTTAATTCTGGGAGTTGATCTCTGAATTGAGCCAGGGATATTCTTTCCAGATTTTGGATGACTCACTAAAAGGAATGAAGGGTTCTTCTTCAGTTTTTGGAAATTCTTGATCGTGGGAACATGGTCAAGGAACTTGTCTTTGACACCTTCCCTAAACCCTTGGTAAAGGGTTTAGAAGGTCTTTTCTCAGAAGTAGGGATACTTTGAGAAGAAGGATCAGAGATAGAAGAAACACACACTCCAAATTTTAACATGGAACGGGCAGTGTCTATTTCTTCTTGGTCAGAGGAATATCCTAGACCACTCTTGACCTTTTTAGGCATCTGAGAATTTATGATCTTATTAACTTTGTCAGAAGCCTTATACCATCTTTCAATGGTAGCTTTTTCAGCCATAAGATCAACGATAGCCTTTTCGCGCTCAGAGATAGCTTGCTCTTTCTCAATGCTAATTGTCTGATTTACAAAGATTTGGTCTTTAAAATCGTCTTCAGTTTTAGTAAGTTCTTTTATTTTTAAATTACAATTTTTAAGTTGTTCAGAGAGATCTATATTTATTTGTTTAGCTTTTATTTTACCACTGAGAGCATTGTAAAAGTCAACAGTCATAGAATTGAGAGCAGTAACGCTATCAGGTATAGGTTTAAAGGAGTTAGAAGGAATAGGTACCTGAGTCGATGGAGACTCTGAAGAAGAGGTGTCAGATGCCTTTTCAGCTTCCTCTATGCTAGCTATAAGCATTAGGAAAGCTATGTATTTTTCATCTGATCCAGATTCATCAGTGGTTTGAGCCCAGTCTTCTACTCTTCTTCTTGATCCCAGTCAACTTCCTCAGCGACAAGACCTTTGCCTTTTCGCTGGTTCTTCTTAAGATTCTGATATTTCTCTTTTAACTTAGAGTACTTTTCAGCTTTAGGCTTATCAGGAATCTGAGAAGATGAAGTAGCAGCAACCTTTTTGATTAGCATTCGCTGGCAAAGTGACCTTTGCGCTGACAGTTGTAGCAGACCGTTGAGGCCTTTTCAGCTGGAAGAGTTTTTTACTTAACAGAATCACTGAAGTTGCTCTTTTTAGCGAATCTCCTGAAATTGTTAGTGGGAAGAGCTAGAGAATTGTCAAATTCAGAGATATCAGCATTAGTGATATCCTATGGGTTAGTTTGATCTAACTCGGTGATAGAGGTAATAGAAGAAGATACAAGTTTAGAAGGTTCCATCTCTAAAGTCACTAATGCCAAAGAAGTATTTTTGGCATTTTTAGTGTCTTTAATGAGGTTTTTGTTTAATGCTTGGGATTGCTCATGATTGAGCAGTATTCCATATAAAGCACTAAGAGACAGAGTTTCAGTGTTCTTTGACAATTTGAGACACGTAGTGAATGTGTCCCTCTGGTGGATTTGTGAAAGTGTTTCATTTTTTAGAAACATGAAAATTTCATAGTATGTCACCAAGTTAATACGGCGAGTAATCTGAACCTCGTATGTTGCTTCATATTGAACACAGAGAGTGTCCCACATGGCTTTTGATGTCCTCATTTTCATTACTGAAGGATAAACATCATCAGTTAGAGACATGACAATGATAGATCTAGCTTTTGAAACAACAAATACCTCTTTCTTGTCTTCCTCACCCCATTGATGTGGAGCTTTGGGAATCCTTCTCTCAGGGATAGCAGGGGTTGAAGCAGTAGCTGGCACTGCTTGAACCAGGATTGTTGGAACGAAAGGTCCATCTTCTAGATAGTAAGGGATCTTAGGATCTGGCCCTTCTAGAAATAGAGTCATTCTTTCTTTCCAGACAATAAAATTATCACGGCTAAATCTTGGAGGTTTAGCTAAAGATCCATTATCCACGTAGTTTGAGTTTGTATTAGCCACTTTTAAAATGAAAACAAGAAATGAGTTCGTTTTCACGATTTTAGAAGCTTAAAGCAATAAAACACTGCTCTGATACCACTTGTTGGTCCCAAAGGAGTCTACAAGAGTTCAATGGATATAGAAACAGTTTGTAGAAAGGGGGGTTGAATACAAACAAAAGCTTCTTAAGGTTTTTAAAGAAGTTTATATTGAATAAACAAATTTATAGTTGTAAGCGGAATAAGAACAAGTATTAAACCTATTCTATTACAACTAAAAAGTCACTAAGTTGATGCACAAGAACAAGAAAGAAAAGCAGTAGAGGTTTGAGGAGAGAAGGTAGCATGCATGAAGATGAAGAAGGGTTCTTCATCTATTTAAACCCGTTGCATTTAATGCAAAGCAAAAGGTATATGCCACGTGTCAAGTTTCTATTGAGACTTGTCCTTTGTCCAGAAACCAACCATGCTTTTGGCCGTATATGAACAGTTCCCAAATCAGATTTGTTGGGGACATAAGAGACAATTCGTACGTCCTTTTCTGACAAGGTATTTGAGGTTTGACTTTTATGCATCGAGGATAAGATCAACATTGATCTTGCTGAGTAGGCCCCACTTGATCACTGAACTAGAATCTTCAAGGATGAAGTCTTCGGGTATCACTGAGGCTTTGCAAGATCTCACACTTTACATAGATGAACAATGCTATCAGTGAACCGCTTCAGATCACAAGTTATCCATCTCTTTCTTCAGTTATGCCTTAGATAGTTGTTGAATGAGTTTGTGGTGTGAGTGTCGTTCTTCAGATCTTTAGAGATAGGATGTTGTTCCTGATTATCAGCGATCACTGAACACAGTCAAATGTGTGCTATCGCTTATTCTAAACACTATCCTATAATTGGAATTTTCACTAAGTATAAAAGGAATCATATTCAAATCACTGAAAGGAGTTTGGATCAACACCTCTACTACTCCAGTTGTTCTTTTCAGTGGTATTGAACGTGGATCTGACCATTGTCCATTATTGTTAGAAATCTTCTCAAGTATCTCAATGCCTTCATTATGGGTACAAGCTGTAAATGCTCCGCCTGCAGTAGCGTCAAGCATTTGTTTTGCAATGGCATTTAAGCCACCATAAAACGTCTCTAGCTGTATGTAGTATAGAATGACATGGTGAGGGAATTTTCTCAAAAGCTCTTTGTACCTATCCCATGCATCGGGAACTGTTTTATCCTCTAGTTGTTTAAAAGTGCAAATTTCATTTCTGGACTTAGCATTCCTCGTGGGTGGAAAATACTTTTTAAGAAATTTTTCCGCCATTTGGTTCCATGTTATCACATAATCTAGTTTTAAAAAGTTGTACCATGCTCTTGCTCTATCCCTTAGTGAAAATGGAAAAAGTTTTAATCTCAGCGCATCGTCTGAGACTAATGGGATAAGAAAAGAGTTTAAGATTTCCATGAATGACCGATGATGAGAGTGAGGATCTTTTGATGGCACTCCAGCGAACTGGCCATTGGCTTGCAACATCGTGAACATAAGTGGTTTCAATGAAAAATGGGTGGCATATATATTTGGTTTACGTATTCCCGTATGTAACTGTGACAAATTGGGAATAGCATAAGACATAATGCCACCCTCTTTCGCATTTGCAAGTCGAAAAATATTTTGTTCCTCGTCCTCATATTGATCTCCAGGAGGATTGTTTCTTGGTGGATTATTCCTTGTGGATTATTCCTTGGTGGAATATCTCCATTATTTCTTGGATGACGTCTATTTATATTATTATTAATGATTTCATTGTGCTCAATGTGGTTGATGGGTCTACCATTAACGTCAATTGGAACAATGTCTTCATTGATATTAATGTGTTAACATGCTCATGAAGACCATGGTTATCAATGATTTTATCATCAGTATGTTCATCTAAAAAATTAAGAGTTCTACTTATGTTTTCTTCGAAAAAAGTCTCGGCGTGCCATTAGGAATGATCCTCCGTATCCGTTTGATACTCTTCTTCGGACATCGTGGGAGTAATTAAAGTTGGTGAACTTTGCTGGATCCTCCTACGTTGTCTGAAGTTTTGTTCCAAATTAGAATTAGGTGGAAATAATAACCGATTAGACAATCTTAGCCTGAACTTCTTTTGTATTTTCTGAAAAATGTGGTAGAAAAACCAATCTTTATAAAAAATCGTGCTTTTAAAAAACTTCAAACTTTAGTTTCCCATCCCCGACAGCGGCTCCAAAAACTTGTTGTTAGAATATTGCTATCCTTTAAATCAATACATAAAATAAACCTCATCGCAAGTATACACCTTAGTCTATTGTCGTATCGTAACAAGTAATAAATGGTACAAGTACCAAATACCGTTCCCATAGAGATGGTTGTAAAGTTTGCATATTAAAAAGTCCGGTCTTTAACAGGACTGACCTTGTTTGGCGAAAACGAGGGTTTTTTAGTAACTAAAAATGGTTTGGTTGGTTTGTAACTTTACTTATAAAGAAAAAGTCTGGGTATAAGGATAAGTCAATATGGAGTTAGATAATTGAATAAAACGATATTATATAGAGATGGTCCTCGTCTCAGAAAATTAATATTTTTCGTAAGCTTATTTAAGGTTAACCCGTTTAGACATCAATAGTTAATTGTCAGTTAATTTTAGAGATATTTCACGATTACTAAAAGTCCAATTGCAAAAACTTAAAGATCATTCTTATATAGTGGAAACACCGTTTATTTTCCTATCTAACTACCAATATTTATTTATTACCTTACACCCTAAACTAAGGTTTTTAGCCTGCCATGAATGGTTTTCTTTATAAAATGATTAAAGATGTAAACTTGTAAATGATAATTAAAAACACAAACGTTAGTACAAACTTGGATAAACGAATAATAACAAGCGTAGAATAATAAGAAACTAGTTATAATATGAAAGCGTAAAATAAATAAGAACGACGTAAATAAAATGCGAGAAATGTAAAACTAAAAAAACTAAAGCAAGTTAACGAAAGCAATTAATCAGGACAAGTTTGCTAACGGCAATCTTGAGAAACATAAAATAAATAAAGCGTAAACTAAAAGGAATAAAAAACTTTTATATAAAAATATCGCAATCACTTAACGATTAATATCTCTATTAAGTGTTGAATAGCATCTTAATAGTTGTCTTAATGGAAAAGAGAAGAGAAATGCAAACGAGATGATTTTTACAAAGTTAAAAGAGAGAGTTAAGAAGAAAGTCAAAGTTCATATTCCAAAGGTTGACTAGCAAATAACAAGAGGACACTTAGTAATCCATATAAGTTTGTTTCCACATTCTCTTCCACTCATGGTACGAAAATGCTTCAAAAGAGAAGTATGGAACAGGTCCCCCTTTCCTATTACGTGCCTACACCACACACATACACACACATACACACACACACACAAATATATATATATATATATATATATATATTACTACCTTAATATTCATTTGAACCAAATGTCTTAAAGACAATATTTAAAGCATAGAGTACAAGTACTTAAGGCACAAAATAATGAAATCTCTTAATTACAAATTGTTTTGCATAATGTACAAGTTTTTGGTGCATCACATTTACTTCTCTGATATAATATTATAAGGACAACTTTTATTGCAGGCCCAACCCATACCTTGAAATCCAACAAGCTATCTTCTTCTTCTTCTGCTCTTTCACATCTGAAGACTCGCATCACCATACTGAGAGTACAACCCATACTGAAATGAAAGATTTCTTCTACCTGCTACTTGATGGCTTCCAATATTTCACACATATAAATTATGCTAACTGGTACTTGAGACAAGTAAAACCTTACTCTCTCTCAAACATATTGTATCCCAAGTTTTATCAATTTGATTTTGATTTGAAGAAACCTAGACTTCTCATCTACGATTTTGATTTCAGGTATTATATGAGAAACCCTAACTCTTGATTTTATCCATTTAAATGTTCCCTTTGTAGCTAATTTTGATTTCGTTATCTCATTTTGATTTTGATTTTGATTTTAATTTCGTTTTTGTAGCTAAACACCTCACGTCTGATTTGGTTTATTGTTGATTTGGGTTCATCCGTTGATTTGAGTTCATATGTTGATTTAGGTATGTTTAGTTTCAAGGTTCATGATTTTTATTACATGTCTGTGGGTTGTTCAGTTCAATAATGGTTGTTGATAAAAAGTCTCTACTTAGTCTCATTAAGAAGAATGAGAATAGCTTTCAAGAAATCCTGATTTATTAAGCTTATTAAGATATGAGTCTCATTAAGCTGTGAGTCTCTTAATTTTATTAAGTTGCTAACAAACATGTCCTTAAAGGAAAACAACCAAACAAACATATTCATCCACAAAGTCAGTCTCATTATGTTCAATCTCAATCGGTTCATTAACTTGTATATAAATATTCCTGTGTAACTATAAAAATGTATAATGGATTAAACTTAAAATGACAACCGGTTATTGAAAGTGAGATTGCCTGGATGATAACTAAAATTAAAAATCAAAAGACAACTTAGTAGTATGAAAAACATCCCCTTAATGGATTATATTTAAAATGGCTTAATGGATTAAACTTAAAATGACTTAATGGATTACACTTAAAATTTAAGAAGTATGGATAGTTGTATAGTCTCATTTTGATGAACATTGATAAGTATTTATAAACCAAATGTTAAGTTTTAAGCCATCCATACAATTATCAACACCCATACAATTAAGCCATCCATTAAGCCAATCGTCTCTAAGGGGCTGTTTTATTTTATTTTTCCATTAAGTTAAGACTTGATTATATTAAGTTGTTTGTAAGGATTAATATGTTTGAGTGAGTTATGATAAATTGTTGTTTGTTTTTTGTGCTGAATAAATAATATAAATAACATAAATTACTATTTTAACCCTATGAATAAATTAAGATAAATTGTTGTTTCCTCTACATAGAATAAAACATGTCACTAAATGGATATTCACTTTCCTCACAATTATACTCTTTCCTTCCAAAAAAGATATATAAAGTAAGTCTGGTGGTACGTTGGTGGTATATTATGGAATCAGCTATTGTCTGGTCCTTTGTATGCTACCTGATGCTCAACAATAACATTTCTTTCTCAACTTTTTTAAATATATATACATATTGTCTAATATTACTAATATAAGTATATATTTATGTATTTCTAATAGATTATGATTAGTGTAACAAACTTGTAGAAATGAACACTCCATATACTGTTGATGAGTTTTCATCGCTAGACGATGTACATGCACGATGGAGCTTGACAAGAGTTCGTGTGGACTTTCTTTGGGAAGATGTTAGGGTACCAAGACTACTCATTTTTCTAATTTATCAAAACGTAAGTTAAAAATATTCTCATTTTAATTGCCCGGTAAATTTTTTTCTTTTAAATCTATTTAACATTTATTTTATTATATTTTAGAGGAGAAAAATGGTAGCAATTGTTTATCATATCCCATTAATTCGAATATACAACCAAATGAACTTGGTGGGGGGTGTTTTCTCTCTGAATCATTTTGCAATTGGATATGATTGTAACGATGTATGGTCGCCTCCGGTGAATTTTACATCTCAATTTGTCGAAACACGACCTTCATACCGTTGATGGGGGTTGTCGAAAATGGCTCTCCGTTTTCTATAAGAACTTTTGTAGAAGATCGGAGTACGCGAAAATTCATGATCGGTACATCTAATTTATTTGATACATTTATATTTTTTAAAAATAAAATCATGTTCGATAATGTAAATATAATTTTTAAACTATGATAATATTTGTTTTAGATGTTGTTGGGAAAATCATCTCGGGTCAAGGAGTAAGATCCTTCCGAATTCATGGTTTCTTGCAATTTGCACACTTTAAAATATCTCTCCAAGATGGACAGTAAGTGTGTGTATTAAGTGTGTATATTATTAACCCTTTAGGAAATTATTATAGTTACTAACCTTTCTATTAATCATAACAGGGGAAATACAATAGAGATGAAGTTGTATGATTAGACACGATTCCGTTTTATGGACATAGCTCGTGCGATCGTGCATAATTCTATAATATATGCATCTCGAGTTAAACTCGTCCATAAACTTGCACCTAGAGGTAGATAACAAGTTGCTTTTATTTTTTAATATTCTATGTTATTATTTACATATTCTATTCTATTAAAAATGTATATTCGATTATTTTCAGATAACTTTTTGAGTTCTACGTAGTTGACTACAATCATAGTAGAACCACACATGCCTGAAGCAGATGCCGTTAGAATTTTGATAACATAAAAATATGTGATTGGTGTTAGCATTTATTTTTTGCCTTTTTTTTATTTGAGAACTTATATATATCTTTTATATGTATTATTTATTATCTTGGTTTAAGTTTAATTGTTGTCTCTTCATTGTCTATTGACGATATACTTTTAATTATTTATTAAAATGACTAAGGAAATTATTAGATACCCAATAAAGAATGAGTGATGTGTTTGATAAATCTATCTACTTAACTTTTATCCAAGACAACCAAGGTAAAAAAAATAAGAATGACAAATTAACTTTTGTTCAATCTCGAAAATTATTACCTTAACTTTGTTCATTCCTAATCCAACTTTTATACTTCATTTCATAGATAAAACCATATTATTAAGTTTCTACCATTGTACAGTGTCTAATGAGGATGGGTGATGACAAAATTGCAAACGGTGATGTAACTAAGGCTGGCAATGGGTAAGGGTAAACCCGTTACCCGTTATGTTTCGACCCGTTGGATAAGAGTATGGATAAAGAAAATTTTATCCATTTATCCACTTATCCATTACCCGTTTACCCGAAATTTTAATGGGTAGGATATGGATAAATGGTTTTTCGTTATCCATTTTACCCGTTACCCGTTATGAAATAATATATATATATATATATATGTGTGTGTGTGTGTGTATGTATGTATGTAAGTATGTAAGTATTTATAATTACATATTAAATATTAGTATATATATACATAGTATATTAAGTTTTACATTAATATTTTATAATGATATCATATACGTCATATTTAATATGTAATTTAGTTTACTTTTTATACTTTTCGAGCATTCATGATGATTAAATGAGAAATAAGACGAGGTTTGAAAAGTAAATACAAGGAAAATTGTTGTTTGCCAATTTTTATATTGTTTTTAAAACATTATATTATGATTACATTTAGAGCAATATTAAGATGTTTACTCTAACAAACTTGCTATAAAATAATTATTATATTTATGAATTTATATCTTCTTACATATTTGAGGTTTAACAAAATTATTCTAGTTCAAAATAAAAAAATTATTTTACCATTTATCCATTACCCGTTTCGTTACCCGCTATTTTAATGGGTAGGGTATGGATAATAGATTTATGAGATGGATAATTACCCGTTTCGTTACCCGTTATTTTAAATTGATTGGATAACGGAATAACTCTTACCCTACCCATACCCTACCCGTTGCCATCCCTAGATGTAACACAAGTTGATGTAGATGTAGCAAAAGGTATATGAAACACTCATTGTAAATGTCACAATATTTGGTATATATATTTATATAAAATAATATTGTTGCAGAAAAAAGAAAGGAATACAACAGACGATATTATGAACGACAAAAGGAAAAGAACAAAATGAGAAAAATAGCTAATGGTGAAGGAAATAGTCAATCTACGACCCTTATGGAGACGTCGCACGTGAATGTCAATGAAACAACCCCTGTCAGTGCGGTGACTATTGCTGAAAAGAGAAAAATCGTTAACAGAAATTATTATCATCGTAATAAAGAAAATAACATACATAGAGCAAGTGTTAACACAAAAGAAACAAGTGTTATAGGCAAAGAAAGAACGAATCCAATATGTTCGGATTTGACGCATGAAAACTTTAACGGTAAAACCATGCATTTTTAAAAATTCTTTCACGAATTTTATTAATTAAAACCATCTTTAAATTACATTTTATTTCTTACATAGGCATTTCGAAGTAAGCGTGGTATACTCCTACCTCTTTTTGATGAAGTTACCAGTCAAGTATTCAAATGTTAGAGTTATTTTTAAATTTCACGTCCTGTAGAGAAAAAATCGTTAATTACTATTGTAAACATTCAAGTGTCTTATCATGTAGGAGGTTGTACTAGGACCAATGTCAATACTTCGAGCCAACAAGGCATCCTCCAGGGGGATCCGTACGATTTTTTTATAATGGTATACCTAGAGAAGATCGTATCTTGAAGGAACAAAGTCCATGCAAATATTGTGGAGCAAAACGGTTAAAATTTGAATTTCCTTCATTTTGTTGCATGAAAGGGAAGACAAAGTTAGCATACTCACCCATTCCTAAAGAATTATATAGTCTTTTCTCATCACAATCTGAATTAGGCGAAATGTTTAGGCACAACTTACGTGCATACAACACGAACTTCTCGTTCATATCAATGGGTGTAAATTTGGATAGTTCAATGGCAAACATGACATCTGGAGTATATACATTTCGTGCGCATGGAGCTGTATATCATAAAATCGACCAGTTAATGCCGAGGGATGGACAACCTAGGTACTTACAGTTGTACTTTTATGATTCAGAATCTGAGTTATCGCATAGACTCCAGTGGCCAAATCTTGATAGAAATGTCATTGAAATTTTGACTCGTGTTCTTTCTATGAACCCAATGTGAGAACATTTCGAAGCCTTGGTGAGCTCGGACCACTCGAGAACTATAGAGTCACTTTAAATGCTTTAGTGAAACTTGGCCAAAGGGTGTACAACCGACCGACCACATCAGAGGTTTGAATACAACCATTTGGTTTATCTTTTTTGAAATAAGATTAGATTATACACTAAATAAATTGAGCTCTACAATTATGTTAGGTTACCGGTATTTGGGTTGAAGGCAATGACAACATAACTGCATACAAAAGAAGTATTGTTGTGTATGGAAAGTCTAACTATAGCCAAAATATTCAATATTACTACAGTTGTTACAACCCGTTGTCCTATCCTTTGTTCTTTCCCAACGGTGAACCTGGATGGCATTCTAATATACCTAGACATGGAGTGTGCATGAATCAAAGTGTTAATGATGATGAAAACATGGAGGAAGATCCAGAAGATACGAACCATGTTGCAATTTTTTACGTTTTAATTAACCAAATATCAACTTAAGCATACATGCCATCCGTTTATATTTATTTCATAACACTCACATTATACAGAGGTTTATGTGAGAAGCAACAAGAATACTGTAACGATGCGGGAATACTACTGTTATAAGTTCCAGATTCGTTCGAACGACAATGTAATTCTATTAGGGGGAAGGTTGTTACAGCAGTTCGTCGTAGATATCTATATCAAGATCGAGACTTCACGTTTGGATTTTTGTCAAAAAAACCAAGCCAGAATAAGAGCAGATTTATACCAAGGTGTTGTGGATTGCATCAATGCTGGTGAGATCATACCAAGTAGAATCGGTCAACGGGTTGTGTTGTCTGCAAGTTTCATTGGAGGCCCACGTGATATGCGACAACAATTTCTTGATGCCATGACTTTAGTGCAAGATGATGGGGACACTCAATATGAGAGCACGCACCGATCCGTGGTTTTCAGACTTTTTATTAAGAGTCGGTGATGGAGATGAAGAAGCGATGGACGGAAGCTTTATTCGTATACCGGATGACATGACCGTTCCTTATACTGATAAAGTTATATCAAAAGATGCGTTGATTGACGCAATCTTTCCATCTCTGCAAATCAACGGAGCTGATTCGAATTATATAATTTCGAGGGCGATATTATCAACTAAAAATGAGAATGTTGATGAGATTAATGATTAGTTGATTGACAAGTTTTCTGGAGATGAAAAAATATACTACAGTTTCGACGAAGCAGAAGATGATAAGAATAACATATATCCGATGGACTTCTTAAACTCTCTAACTGTTAGTGGTTTGCCTCCTCATTACCTTCATCTCAAGATTGGATGCCCAATAATATTGTTGCGGAATATCGATCCCTCGAATGGATTATGTAATGGCAGTAGATTGATATGCAGAGGCTTTCAACAAAACGTCATCGATGCGGAAATAGCTGTTGGTCAGCATGCTGGAAAAAGAGTATTTCTGCCGAGAATTCCCTTATGTCCGTCTGAAGATAACACGTTCCCATTTAAGCTAAAGAGAAAACAGTTTCCAATTCGTCTTAGCTTTTCTATGACAATAAATAAAGCTCAAGGCCAGACAATTCCAAATGTAGGTGTTTATCTACCAGAATCAGTATTCTCACACGGACAACTTTATGTGGCATTGTCCAGAGGAATATCACGGGGAAATACAAAGGTGTTAGTGAAGCCTATGAAAAAATTCAATCATGTCGGAGTCTACACCTCAAACGTCGTCTATCAAGAAGTTTTATGTGATGATTAAGGTATGATCAATATTTATATTATTACACATTTGGTACCATATGTTTCTATTAAAGTCATTGCTCCCTTTTTTTGCAGGTAATATTTACAGATGGGTGCATCAAGAAAACTAAACTACATATTGGATGTACAGATGAGCGTTATTTACAAATGACTGTATTTCTTTGTTCACTCAAGAATTTGAAGTTTTGTAATGAGTTTTGAGTATATTTAGAAACCCAATACATGTGCAATTCCGTTCGATCTTGCTAATACACCATATTAACCTTCAACTTTATATATTAGTTGACTTGTATAATAACCACACAAACTCGTGAAATAAAATCGAAAATGATAAAGAAACATGATTCCAGGCTAAACTAATGTTTCGGGATTGTGATTCACCCGCGTTGCATCGCGCGGGTACACTACTAGTATATACATATATATATATATATATATATATATAAAAATTCCTTGGGCTTTTAAGGCCTTTCATGGGCTCAAAACATGTAGGCTACTAGTAAGTCCATAATTTGATTTAAAACAAACCTAACAATGATCCCACGATTTTGGCCCACAAATTACACAAAACTCAATCCAAATATAGGTGGATTTTTCGGCCCAAACTTTATGCTTTCAGCCTAATTGTTGTATCCAACTCTTCCGGCTTGATCGATTGTCATCAAAAATGCTGCTATGCTTTTTACTTTCTTTTATCTATGAAATTCGAGTATGAAGAACATGAGTTTCGGTATTTTTATATAACATTTTATGGTAAAAAACTCAAGTTTTTCTTATTTACTAGACAACATATTGAAAAGTTAATACTTAACGTTATCGACAAAACATGACTAAATATATAAATCAAAAGGACTCAAAATACTACCAAAAAGGATTTATAATACGGTTACTAAATCAACCGTATCAGGAATATATAGCATAGCATAAACAATGAAAAAGCTTACCATGTATGGTGTTATCGGTATTCATTGTGACTTGCTTTTTAGCATCATCTTCATCTCCTATGAGGCGTTCAGTTTCAGAGAACGCACCATAAGATGACATTAACCTCTTCCCTTGACCATCAGCGATGATTTCCACATCATCATTTTTCCATATTGCAACGGACGACTTGGTCGTGCCTAAATCAATTTCGATCAATGCTTTACCAACCATTTCAATCCAGGATTTTATAACATGAAATATCGAAAAGGAAACCCAAAAGAAACGCTAACCAAAAAAGAGACACATGACAAATAAGTCTCTGTTCTCTAGATTTTTGTGGGTTGTTCAGTTGGGGCAGGCTAGATTTTCTCCACAAGTAAAACAACCACACTCAAAAGCTAAAATCGGCACATTTCTACAAATCAATATTTGATTTAATTTGTAAATCAGAATACAATGAAGTTTTTAATATTTGTTGCAAATACTTGATGTTAAAAACATGGTAAAATGCATATTCAAATCAAATGGAAACCTAGAACTATACAACATTATAGGATTATCAAGATATATAAGTAACGATATGGAAAAATGAATATTACTTTCTTCTATATACGAATCCTTCTCTAACAAATTTTGGCCTATGAATTAATCAGAATCTTAAGATATGTTGGTTGTCCGATTATGAGAGATTATGAGAGATTCAAACATATTGAAACAATTTGAAGTCCATTTTCTTGTAGTGCCTGGTCAGACATTGAAACATTTTCTTGGCTTCTACAAGAAACTGGAATGGTCGTCGCGTATCGAAGTCTCATCTGTTTCGTTGTTCGGTTAGGTCTGGAATGGATCGTCGTGGTTGTTAATGCAGCACTTTTGAATGGGAAGGATCAACTTCGAGAGATGATAGCAATTGTTGTTTAAGAAGAAAGAAAACTAGTGGCCACCGGTTTGTCTCTGTTCAGTGGTGTTCGACGGAGCTTGACGGCGGCACCGATGATTGATTGTGCAATGAGAAAAGCCGGTTCCTATTAGAGTGGATCGGGTTATAGACCAGTTTAGAATATTCGTTAGGTCGAACAATCCGGGTCGAACGATCTTTCATCAAAAACTTTTAGGGTGCGTTTTTTGTAGACATGACAATAAGGACGGGACAACACTCAATATCCCATGTTTGATGCGATATGGGACAGGGTAAGAATTTCCCCTCCTCAGAACTGGTAGATTTATTCTGGAGGTCATAGGCAATAGTTGCAACGCTCGGCTCATTGATTATACACATCATGGTCAGACCGACAATCGCACCAACATCCCTTGTGGCTTGACGTTGAGCATTGTTAATAAAAGAAGGGACTGATACAAGGACATCCCTAATAGACTTCCTAGTATACTCCTCTACTATCTGCTTCATCCTTGTGAGAACCATGGATAAGATCTCCTCTGCAACAAAATGTCGCTCTTGTTTTTTGTAAGTGATTTCGATCAGTCGTTCTCCGAAAGGACTAGAGATGACCTTTAATGGCCATTCATGCATACCCTTACATACAGAAGGATCCGCAAATCTTCTTTTGAACAGTCTTTTCATGTCTGTTAATGATATCATGAAAAATTTACATCACAAAAACAGTCAATTCCTTAGTATTCTCTTTGTTCTTCAGTTTCCAACATTTTATACATAGGAATATAGAACATAACATAGACAATGAAACAGCTTACCATGTATGGTCTTATCGGGATTCATTGTGACTTGATTTTTAGCATCATCTCCTATAAGGGGTTTAGTTTCAGAGAAAGCAACATAAGATGCATTAACCTCTTCCCTTAAGCATCAACGATGATTTCCACATCATCATTTTTCCGTATTGCAACGCACGACTTGGTCACGCCTAAATCGATTTTGATCAATGTTTTACCAACCATTTCAATCAATGATTAAATAACATGAAAAAGCAAAAAGGAAACCCGAAAGTAACCCTAACCAAAAAAGAGACTCATGACAAATAGGTCTCTATTCTCTAGATTTTTGTACGTTGTTAAGTTGGGGCAGACTAAGTTTTCTCCATAAGTAAAACAACCACCCTTAAAAGCTAAAATCGACACATTTCTACAAATCAATATTTGATTTCGTTTGTACATCAAAATACAATGAAGTTTCTAATATTTGTTGCAACTACTTGATGTTAAAAACATGGTAAAATGCATATTTAGATCAAATGGAAACCTAGTACTATACATCATTAAAGGATTATCAAGAAATACAAGTAACGATATGAAAAAAGTATATAACTTTCTTCTATAGATGAATGATCCTATAACAATTTTTTGCCTCAGAACGTTAATCAGAATCCTTAGATATGGAGGTTACGTTTTGGGTTACAGACTGGTTTAGAATATGCGTCAGGTCAAACAATCCGGGTCGAACGATCTTTCATCAAAAACTTTTAGGGTGTGTTTTCGTAGACATGACAGGACAAGCCAATACTCAATGTCCCATGTTTTACACGATATGGGACAGGGTAAGAATTTCCCTTACTCAGAACTGGTAGATTTATTCTGGAGGTCATTGGCAATAGTTGCAGCACTCGTCTCATTGATTATACACATCATGGTCAGACCGACAATCGCACCAACATCCCTTGTGGTTTGAAGTTGAGCGTTGTTAAAAAAAGAAGAAACTCATACAACCAGGGACGGAGGCAGAAAAATCATCAAGGGTGGTCCTTCTAAATAAGTGAAAAAATGCATCAATACGAAACAAATTTTAGTTTGGTTCCTACATAGTGTAGCGAAGATTTTTTTTTCCTCAATTGTTGTGACAAAGTTTTGAACATTTCTATTTTGTACCCATGTTGACCAGTAATCAAATGATTTTTGGTAAGACTCTTGGTCATTGCCTTTGTTTTTACCAGGTAAGATTATTGATATTTGTCATATCCATCCGATAACGTAACGTGACTTGGTAAACGTTTACCCGGGTAAGTGTTTGGTAAACGACCTTTTAATCGTTTAATTGGGTAAAAAAGACATTTGTTATGGTAAATAAAAACTAAAATATATTTTGTTAGAATTATAATATGTATAAATAATATATTTATAGATATTAATACAACCAATATCATTTGTGGGAATTTAAAACAGTTTATAAACAAAGAAGGTGGAGTGTAGTTTTATAAAAAAAATAACCTACTTGAAATATATATTATACTAGTTTAGATTTTCAGAGTGCGCCAAGGATATCCCTAGGCATGTACTAGCTCCGTCCTTGCATACAACGACATCCCTAATGGACATCCTAGTATACTCCTCTGCTATCTGCTTCATCCTTGTGAGAACCATGGATAAGATCTCCTCTGCAACAAAGTGTTGCTCTTGTTTTTTGTAAGTGATTTCGATCAGTCGTTTTCCGAAAGGACTAGAGATGGACTTTAATGGCTATTCATGCATACCCTTATATATAGAAGGATCCGAAAATTTTCTTACGAACAGTCTTTACATGTTTGTTAATGATATCATGAAAAATATCACATCCCAAAAATAGTCAATTCCTTAGTATTCTTTTAGTTCTTCAGTTTCCAACATTTTATACATAGGAATATAGAACATAACATAGACAATAAAACAGCTTACCATGTACGGTATTATCGAGATTCATTGTGACTTGATTTTTAGCATCATCTCCTATAAGGGGTTTAGTTTCAGAGAACGCAACATAAGATGGCATTAACCTCTTCCCTTGAGCATCAACGATGATTTCCACATCATCATTTTTCCATATTGCAACGCATGACTTGGTTGTGCCTAAATTGATTTTGATCAATGATTTACCAACCACTTCAATCCAGAATTAAATAACATGAAGAATCGAAAAGGAAACCCGAAAGAAATCCTAACAAAAAAGGAGACACATGAAAAATAGGTCTCTATTCTCTAGATATTTCTGGGTTGTTCAATTGGGGCAGGCTAGGTTTTCTCCATAAGTAAAACAACCACTCTCAAAAGCTAAAATTGACACATTTCTACAAATCAATATTTGATTTCATTTGTTAATCAGAATACAATGAAGTTTCTAATATTTGTTGCAAATACTGATGTTAAAAACATGTTAAAATGCATATTCAGATCAAATGGAAACCTGGTACTATACATCATTATAGGATTATCAAGAAATATAAGTAACGGTATGGAAAAAAGAATATTACTTTTTTCTATACATGAATCATCCTATAATAATTTGTTGCCTCAGAAGATTAATCAGAATCCTCAGATATGTTGGTTACGTTTTGGGTTACAAACCGCTTTAGAATATGCGTCAGGTCGAACAACCCGGGTCGGACAATCCGGGTCGAACAATCTTTCGTCAAAAAAAATTATGGCGAGTTTTCGTAGACAGGATAGGATAGGACGGGACAATATTCAATGTCCCATGTTTGAAGCGATATGGGACAGGGTAAGAAAACATCCCTTACTCAGAACTGTTAGATTTATTCTGGAAGACACTGGCAATAGTTGCAGCGTTCGGCTCATGGATTATACACATCATGGTCAGACCGACAATCGCACCAACATCCTTTGTGGCTTGGCGCTGAACATAGTTAAAAAAAAAAGTGACTGATACAACGACATCCCTAATAGACTTCCCAGTATACTCCTCTACTATCTGCTTCATCCTTGTATGAATCCTGGATAAGATCTCCTCTGCAACAAAGTGTCGCTATTGTTTTTTGTAAGTGATTTCGATCAGTCGTTTTTCGAAAGGACCATAGATCGCCTTTAATGGCCATTCATGCATACTCATACATACAGAAGGATCCAAATATCTTCTTTCGAACAGTCTTTTCATGTCTTTTAATGATATTATGAAAAATATCACATCACAAAAACAGTCAATTCCTTTGTATTCTCTTAGTTCTTCAGTTTTCAGCATTTTATACATAGGAATATAGAACATAACATAGGCAATGAAACAGCTTTCTATGTATGGTGTTATATATCGGGATTCATTGTGACTTGATTTTTTGTATCATCTCCTATAAGGGGTCCAGTTTCAGAGAACGTAACATAAGATGGCATTAACCTTTTTTCCTTGAGCATCAATGATGATATCCACATCATCATTTTTCCATATTGCAACGCACGACATGGTCGCACCTAAATCGATTTCGATCAATACTTTACCAGCTATTTTAATCTAGAATTAAATAACGTGAAGAATCGAAAAGGAAACCTGAAAGAAACCCTAACCAAAAAAAAGACACCTGACAAATAGGTCTCTATTCTCTAGATGTTTCTGGGTTGTTTAGTTGGGGCACGCTAGGTTTTCTCCACAAGTAAAACAACCACCCTCAATATTTGATATTTTCATTTGTAAATCAGAATACAATGAAGTTTCAAATATTTGTTTCAAATACTTGATGTTAAAAACATGGTAAAATGCATATTCAGATCAAATGGAAACCTAGAACTATACATCATTACAGGATTATCAGGAAATTTAAGTAACGATATGGAAAAAGAATATTTCTTTCTTCTATACATGAATCCTCCTATAATAATTTGTTGCCTCAGAAGATTAATCAGAATCCTCAGATATGGATGTTACGTTTTGGGTTACAGACCAGTTTAGAATATGCGTCAGGTCGAACAATCCGGGTCGAACGATCTTTCATCAAAAACTTTTAGGGTGCGTTTTGGTAGATAGGACAGGACAAGACGGAACAACACTCAATGTCCCATGTTTGTCACGATATGGGGCAGACTAAGAATTTCCCCTACTCAGAATTGTTAGATTTATGCTGGAGGTCATAGGCAATAGTTGCAGTGCTCGCTCATTGACTATACACATCATGGTCAGATCGACAACCGCACCAACATCCCTTATGGCATGACGTTTAGCATTGTTAATAAAGAAGGGAATGATAAAATGACATCCCTAATAGACTTCCCAGTATACTCCTCTGCTATCTTCTTCATCCTTGTGAGAACCATGGATAAGATCTCCTCTACAACAAAGTGTCGCTCTTGGTTTTTATAAGTGATTTCGATCAATCGTTTTCCTAAAAGACCATAGATGACCTTTAATGGCCATTGATGCATACCCTTACATACAGAAGAATCCGAAAATCTTCTTCGAAACAGTCTTTTCATGTCTGTTAATGAGATCATGAAAATTATCACATCACAAAAACAGTCAATTCCTTAGTATTCTCTTAGTTCTTCAGTTTCCAACATTTTATACATAGGAATATAGAACATAACATAGACAATGAAACAGCTTACCATGTATGGTCTTATCGGGATTCATTGTGACTTGATTTTTAGGATCATCTCCTATAAGGGGTTCAGTTTCAGAGAACGCAACATAAAATGGCATTAACCACTTCCCTTGAGCATCAACGATGATTTCCACATCATCATTTTTCCATATTCCAACGCACGACTTGGTCGTGCCTAAATCGATTTTGATCAATGTTTTACCAACCATTTCAATCAAGGATTAAACAACATGAAAAATCGAAAAGGAAGCCCGAAAGAAACCATAACCAAAAAAGAGATACATGACAAATAGGTCTCTATACTCTAGATATTTGTGGGTTGTTCAGTTGGGGCGGACTAGGTTTTATCCACAAGTAAAACAACCACCCTTAAAAGCTAAAATCGACACATTTCTACAAATCAATATTTGATTTAATTTGTAAATCAGAAGACAATGAAGTTTCTAATATTTATTGCAAACACTTGATTTTAAAAACATGGTAAAATACAGATTAATATCAAATGGAAGCCTAGAACTATACATCATTACACGATTATCAAGAAATATAAGTAACGATATGGAAAATGAATATTACTTTCTTCTATACATGAATCCTCCTATAACAATTTGTTGTCTAAAAAGATTAATCAGAATCCTCAGATATGGAGGTTGTGCGATTGTGAGAGATTCGGATAGATTGAAACAGCTTGAAGTCCATTTTCTTGTAATGCTTGGTCAGTCATTGGAATCTTTTCTTGGATTCTATAAGAAACTAGAATGGTCGTCGTGTATCGCAGTCTCATATGTTTTGTTGTTCGGTTAGGTTTGGAATGGATCGTCGTGCTTGTTGATGCATCAATTTTGAATGAGAAGGATCAAGTTCGAGAGATGATAGCATTTGTTGTTTAAGAAGAAAGCAAACTGGTGTGACCGGTGTGTCTCTGTTCAACGATGTTCGACGGATCTTCACCGCGGCACCGATGATTGATTGAGCGATGAGAGAAGACAGTTCCTATTAGAGTGGATCGGGTTACAGACCGGTTTAGAATATGCGTCAGGTCCAACAATATGGGTTGAACGATCTTTCATGAAAAACTTTTAGGGTGCGTTTTGGTAGACAGGACAGTGTAGGACGAGACAACACTCAATGTCACATGTTTGACGCGATATGGAATAGGGTAAGAATTTCCCATCCTCAGAACTGGTTGATTTATACTGGAGGTCATAGGTAATAGCTGTAGCACTCGGCTCATTGATTATTCACATCATGGTCAGACCGACAATCGCACCAACATCCTTTGTGGCTTGACGTTGAACATTGTTAAAAAAAAGATGGGACTGATACAACGACATCCCTAATAGACTTCCTGGTATACTCCTCTGCTATCGATTTCATCCTTGTGTAAACCATGGATAAGATCTCTTGTACAAAAAAGTGTCGCTCTTGTTCTGTAATGTTCTGTTCTTTTATGTTCTGTCCTGACTGCATACGAAACGCACCCTAAGTGATTTTGTTTAGTGGTTTTCCAAGAGGACCATAGATGACCTTGAATGGACATTTATGCATACCCTTACATACAGAAGGATCCGAAATCTTCTTTTGAACAGTCTTTTCATGTATGTTAATGATATCATGAAAAGTATCACATCAAATAGTCAATTCCTTAGTATTTTCTTAATTCTTCAGTTTCTAACATTTTATTCATAGGAATATATCAGAAAACATAAACAATGAAAAAGCTTACCATATATGGTATTATACGAGATTGATTGTGACTTGAGTTTTAGCATCATCTTCTATGAGGCATTCAGTTTTAGAGAACGCAACATAAGATGGCATTAACCGCTTCCCTTGAGCATCAGCGATGATTTCCATAAGATCATTTTTTCATATTGCAACACACAGCTTGGTCGTTCCTAAATCGATTTCGTCCAATGCTTTACCAACCATTTCAATCCAGGATTAAATAACAAGGAGAATCAAAAAGGAAAACCAAAAGAAACCCTAACCAAAAATAAGACAAATGACAAATAGGTCTCTGTTCTCTAGATTGTTGTGAGTTGTTCAGTTGGGGCAGGCTAGGTTTTCTCCACAAGTAAAACAACCACCCAGAAAATCTAAAATCGACACATTTCAACAAATCAATATTTGATTTAATTTGTAAATCAGAATACAATGAAGTTTCAAATATTTGTTGCAAATACTTGATGTTAAAAACATGGTAAAATGCATATTCATATCAAATGGAAACCTAAACTAGACATCATTACAGGATTATCAGGAAATATAAGTAACGATATGGAAAAAGAATATTTCTTTCTTCTATACATGAATCCTCCTATAATAATTTGTTGCCTTAGAAGATTAATCAGAATCCTCAAATATGGAGGTTACGTTTTGGGTTACAAACCAGTTTAGAATATGCGTCAGGTCGAACAATCTAGGTCGAACGATCATTCATCAAAAACTTTTAGGGTGCGTTTTGGTGGACAGGACAGGATGGGACAACACTCAATGTCCCATGTTTGACGCGATATGGGGCAGGCTAAGAATTTCCCCTACTCAGAACTGTTAGATTTATGCTGGAGGTCATAGGCTATAGTTGCAGTGCTCGACTCATTGACTAGACACATCATGGTCAGACCGACAACCGCACCAACATCTCTTATGGCTTAACGTTTAGCATTGTTAATAAAGAAGGGAATGATACAACGACATCCCTAATAGACTTCCCAGTATACTCCTCTGCTATATTCTTCATCCTTGTGAGAACCATGGATAAGATCTCCTCTACAACAAAGTGTCGCTCTTGGTTTTTATAAGTGATTTCGATCAATCGTTTTCCGAAAAGACCATAGATGACCTTTAATGGCCATTCATGCATACCCTTACATATAGAAGGATCCAAAAATCTTCTTCCGAACAGTCTTTTCATGTCTGTTAATGATATCATGAAAATTATCACATCATGTTGGTCCCAATAAGGGTCTACAGGAGTTAAATATTAAGTAAACAGTTTGTAGAAGGGGGGGGGGGGTTTGAATACAAACACACAGATTTTGGTTTTTAAATGAGTTTATAGGTAATAAACAAATTTACAGTTACAAGCGGAATTAGAACAAGTTCAAAACCTATTCTATTGTAACTTAAGAAACACACAGTTTGATGCACAAGAGGAAGGAAGAAAGAATACAGAAGGTATAGGCTAGAAAGAAGCATGCATTAAGATGAAGAAGATATCTCCATCTTATTTATACCCCTTTGCATTTAATGTAAGACAAAAGGTACATGCCACGTGTCAAGCTTGGATAGGAAGCTTGTCCTTGCTAATAAGACAGCCATGCTTTTGGCCGAATATGAACATTACCATATCAGATATGATGGGGACATAAGAGACAAGTCGTACGTCCTTTTCTGACATGGTTTTAGGTTTGACTTTTGTGCATCGAGGATAAGATCAATCTTTAGTCTTGCATAGGAAGCTTCATTTGATCGCTGACACTGAATTTTCAAGGATGAACTTCAGTGTTGCTGAGGCTTCACAAGACTTCACACTTTGAGTAGATAATCGCTGCTATCGCTGAACCGCTTCAGGTCACTTAGCTGATTATCTCTTTCTTCAGTTTTGGTCTTCGACTTTTGCTGAATGGTCTTTTGGTGTAATAGCTGATCTTCAGGTCTTCAGAGATAAGCTTGTTGTTCCTTGATCTTCAGCGATCGCTGATGGTAATCAGCGTATGCTATCGCTAAATTTGAACAAAAGCTTAACTAAGGAACCTCACTAAGTATATTAAAAAAATCATATTCAAATCATTGAGAGGAATATGATCAACAATCTCCCCCTATTTGATTATGATTAAGCAACATAGGAAAATTGCTTTAAGAGACTAGTAAGGACTTAGGAAACATTTAAAGAAAAATTTTCTAAGTACTAATCTTTAAGGTCTTTTTCAGCTAGTCTACTATCTGAATTGAGTTTCATTTATAAGGATATGAAAGCACAATTTTTTACAAGTAAATAAGCTTAAAGTACATTCACTGATTGAATTTTCAGAGTGAAAGATCAGTGAGTGAAAGATATTTTAAAGAAAGTAGAACTCTTATGTTCATTTGTCCCTTTTACTGTTTTCAGGGATCTTTTCAGTACTAGGATGGAGTAAAGTACTCTGATTGAATTTCATTAAATATAATCTGAAGGAATTACAGAGAAAAGAAATTACAAATAAAATTAAAGTACTTGTACGCTGAAGAAATATTACAAAGGAAATAGAAATCTATAACTAGTCAGAGATATTCTCGTTTCGTCTTTGTAGCTCATTCACATAAAGGATCTTCTGTCGATTCATCAGAGGGGTATCTGACCAGCAGCGCCAAAGCATGATCTTTATGAGAGAGGATGGGGCCTTGTGAATTTCTTGGTTTCTAAAGAGTCCTAAGAATCCTTCATTATCCAAGAATACCATACCAGGTTCAGGCAGTGAGATGATTTCATCTTCTTCATATCTTCGGTCTTGAGGGAGAGAGGTACAAAGCATTGATATATCAGGGAGCTCAAGATGACCAAGAATGCTTTGATAATCAAATTTAGTTTCATGCTCATTCTTAGCACTTGAACTTCCTTCAGCAGTTGATCTTTTCTTCTTAGATGATTCAGGGAGAGGGGAACTTGCACATGTTGTGCCATTCTTTGCAGCAACTGATTCAACTCATCTTCTACCACATTCTTGAACTTGGATTTGGAACCCTGAATGGCATCTCTGATTTCGAGCCATTCAGTGTATCCATATAATCTTAAGAATTTTGCTTCTTCTCTCTCTGTTCTGGATGGCCTTGTCATTATTACATATACCTTTGGACCATCTCTGTTGGAGTGTCTCCCTTGGATAGTTGCGTGAATGATTTTGGCATCAGATCTTCGAAAGTTCAGCATCTCTGTGCACCAATTCAGTTCTTTGTCTTTCTGAGTTGTGGCTTCAGTGGTTAGCGCAGTGAGAATCTTCTGTTGAGCGAGAATGGGATCTATATTTAGTTTTCTTGTGCAAGTTCTTTCTGAGCAAGAGTTACAGCGATCCGTTCACTCTTTTCCAATTGTTCTTTGGCCGCTTTGTCTCTTGCTGAGTCTTCCCTGAGAATCTTTCTTGCTAAAACAAGATCATTCTCTGTTTGCTTTATTTCTTCATCTCTGATTCCTTGTGCTCCCAATGCTTGTTCTCTCTCTTCTCTGGACAGAAAGTAGAATTCATCTACCATCCTTATTGGTATGGCTTCAATGGGTTCATCTTCAGGCACTCTTATTCTTCTAGCCTCGAATTCCCTAAGGAACTTTATTCGCCTTTCTTCTTCTTCAGGCTCGCTTATGATTGGCTTTTGAACGCGACGCCTGGGAATAAGGCCTTCTTCTTCTTCAGAGTCAGTTTCCACTATGTACATAAACTGCTCTTCAGAAGAAGGTTCCTTCCTTGTGGATGAGTCCTTTGGGGACAGGGATCACTGAGGAAAGTAGAGAAAGAAGGAGATTTATCAGAGAGAGGGTTTGAAGGAGGAGAGGTTATATAGGGGGTTTCAGAGAGAGGAGTAATATAAGGGATAGGCGGAGAGATACCTTGTCAGCGGTCTCCCCCTCTGTTTGTGGGATTGAGGCATCAAGATCAACCACTAAAGGACCAGATCCGTCCCCCAAGGGCTCTAGCTGAGATGTGCCTGGCCTGGACATTCTGAAATGTTCCATTGCAAATCCCAAGTCATCATCATCATAACCATCACTAAAGTGAGGGATGCGTTCCTCCTCTTCTTCTTCTTCTTCTTCTTCTTCATCATCCTCTTCTTCATCATCATCATCAAACCTTGCAGCGAAGGAAGGTTCTGGTCTCTGGATGTAAGGAGAGATCCTTTCATCAGGGAACCTCCGGTTGTGCTCGCTGATTATTTCGTCAGCGAACTCTTTGGCCACCTTCTCCCCCTCAATGTTATCATGTGGCAGAACGTGGAACATTATAGTGCGAACATTTGTTTGCACGTCCTTAAGAATGGTTCGATCAGTATCAGCAAAAGAGGGACCAACTCCACTGAGTCTTGAGAGAGTCTGCAGCACTTCGGTCTGAGCCTTTTGAATAGACTCGAGAACAGCGGCCTGAGCATCGACCTTTTGCTCAATGTTCATGAGGGATTGGCGAAGGTCCTTGTGCTCGTCCTTTAGATACTGAACTTCAGACACCAGGTTGCTGACGTTCGTCTTCATTCCAGGAGTACCAGCGACCTGCCAGAAGATTAGCTCAACTGAAGTTTGCAGCGAGTCCACCCTTGCCCTGGTGAGAGCACATTCATTGACCAAATAGTCAATGGCAGGGAATGTGGGACCAGGTAGGGACATAGGAGGTAACTCAATGACCCTGGGAGGAAGCTTGGGGGCTTGGTTCTCCATCTTGACATCTCTGAGCTTTTTAGCACTGGGAGGGCGCTGAGGAGACTTCATCGCCGTCTTCGAAGCGGTGGTAGTGGTGGTGGTTGTTGTTGCTGAGTAGACAGGAGCAGTGGCAGCAGCTGATGAGATTGACAAAGAAGCATGAAATGAATCCGGATCAGATGATGGATGAAACGTAGCATTATTTTCCTTGAGAGTATCATGAGGATTACTCTCAGGGACTACTTTTGCAGAGGTAGTGTCCTGAGAATCACTGACCAGTGTCTTAGAGTATCTGAAAGAGACACTCTGAGGTCCTTTGATATTGGCTTTCCAAAACTTAGATTGCCTAAACAATACTAAGGTTTGGACTGCGTGCATTTCAGCATCATCAGAGATAGGGACAACTATAGCTGAGTCACTTGCTGTTGTGAGGACCAAAGAAGTAGAGATGGAAGAGGTAGAGAAAGCAGTGATAGTAGTACCTGATCCAGCTTCAGCAGAGCTTGCTAAAACACCTTCAGAGACCTTAGTCACTGATGGTGGTGGTAGAGCTGATGAAGCTTCAACGGCAGCAGAAACCGTTGGAGTGGCTGTGGATGAGGGTGGTGTTTGTAGTACACCAAAATCAGAGAGGGTGGTCTGTTGAGACACCACCTTCTTGGGCTTCTTTGAGGCGATGGTCTTCTTATGACCATCAGTTGGGGTTTTCCTCTTAGCAGCAGCAGTGCCTTGGGTACTCACTGAGGGGATGGGCAGCGAGGAGGTCACTGAAAGAGGTGCTCCTATTAATTGCAGCATGTACGGAGTGAGAGGTGCATCACCTGGATGTACTTCAAGATCCAGGGACTTCTTCCCTACCATTGAAAAAGCAAAGTCACCGACTTTCGGATAGCTCTCCCCGGAAGCCTCTTCAAGGATGGTGGAGAAGAAACGGGGGTAAGGGACAACGGTATGTCTGGTATTGGCGTTGAGGCGGCTACACATATCGCTGAAGATGTAGTCAGCGTAGTTCAAAGGATGACCTGTGCAGAGAGAATAGGCAAGGTCTTGAAAATGCTTGCTCGCCTGATCATGGGAGCCAACTTTGGACCCCAGGCACTGAATGACCTGGGTGAAAATGTACTGCCATTGAGCAGGGAGTCGCTTCTTTTCCAGCTTTGAACCCACTGTCTTCAGTGAGGAGTTCTCCCATTTGTAGCCAATGGAGTCCAAGAAACCATCTATTTGCTGCTTAGTTGGTTCAGCACCCCATTGCACACCCTTCTGACGCTGAGGGAGTCTTAGCGCCTGTTACGACCCAAACAATCAAGATATCAATATATGGAAAGATTGTAGACAGAAATGTGATAGCCAAATGTAATATGTATTGATTGAATGTACAGTATTACAGAATATGTCTTTACAGTGCTAATGGAAAACGTTAGTTCTAACTATCTAACAAACTATTTATTTATACATAAAATAGAAAGACTAAAGTAACAGTACCTTCATAACAGACAAGTTCAGAACAGGTTCTGAACTCCTTCAGATCTTCTTCCGAAGTGTCTTCAGAACCTCTTCAGAATGTCTTCTGAACTTCTGAAGTTGGCACTTCAGAAGTTATGCCTTAGGCATTTCTTTAGATTTTTATATCTTCTGAACCCAGTCCCATTTGAAGCTATTTCGATATCTCTATCAATCTCCCCCTTAGCTTCAAAAGTTCAAATAATACTTCCAAAAATTCATAATTTCTCTAACATCTTTCAGAATCAAACTTCTGTATTCTAGCAAGTATTCAGCAATTCTGATCATCTCTTTAGCAAGTTTCTTGTGCTTCTCCTAATCTTCATTGCTCAGATTCTTTGGTCTTTTATTCTGTCTTTTTACCAAACGATCTCTGATAGCCATGAGAGTTCCATTGCAACACTTATGAAATTCTTCAAATCTCACAAATAAAAGTTCTTGAAAGCATTTGCAAACAAAGCCTGGAGGTTGAATTACTAAAGTACTTTTCTTCAGATTCTGAATATCTGGAAAGCTTAGATTTGGTTTGCTCAAGTGTATTTGTTTCTTGTTCAGAACATAAGCAACCTGAAAATCATTCTTTGCAGCCCATATAAACTCTTTGTACAAGCCATCTCTGAGAATTGGAAATGATTTTCTGAACTTGATGATTGAATCATGAAAAGGATAAAGGCTTCTGTAAACTCTGAGTAGACCTCTGAGATAAACATTCTGAAAATCAGTTTCAGAAAAGGTAGAAATTTCACCATTTTGCCTTTCAACAGTAAAGAATGCATATTTGTAATTTTGTCTTGTCTTCAAGTCAACATTAATTACTTTGACCACAGGACTATCCTTCCTTGCTTCATTGATTGGAATCCTTATCTTTCTAATGATATCTGAGTACCATTGTTTCCAACCAAAGCACTTTTGAATCCAGCAATCAATATAGTTGAACTTTTGTTCATATTCCATGAACATTTATGGATGGAAATATTCAAGAAACATGGTGAAAGCACTTTCTTCTATTCTTTGCACTTGTAGTTGTTCCTCTTCAGATATTTGCTCTTCAGGAACCAACTTTTCAGAAATATTTTCAAAAACTTCCTCCTTTTCTTTTTCCTTTTCTTTTTGACTTACTTCTGAACTTTCAAGATTCAGAGTCTACTTCTGAATTTCTTCCATGTCTTGCCTCTTTGTATGGATCTTGAAGTCATAAGCATCACTTAGTAAATAATCTGCTCCTCTTATCTTGTTTACTTTCTTGTGACCAGCTAGATAACTCTTTCTCACAAACTCTCTAAAATTTATTCTTTCTTTGATCAGATAGATAATTTCTTCTTTGATGTCAGATTCTTCAATAAAATCTGTCATGTAGTTCAAAAACCATTTAAGAGAGGATGTAGAATACTTTGGAATATCAGATGCAACAAATGTCTTAGTGATTCCTTCCACAAGATACATGAAACCAATATCTGGATTAGTGGACAATCTTTTCATCCCAAACCTTTCAATATATACAGGTTCCAACAGATTTACTGTGTTAAGTCTATATTCCAAAGCCAATTGAAAATCATGCTTAATGAGATTCCTTATATATATTCCCAAGATTATTCTAATCTCTGAGACTAACTCCGATTCACCTGTGTTAACACAAAAAGACAAGATTGCCAACTTATCTTGTAGTCTTAGCTTGTAAACATCAAACTGAGTGAACTCACATAAGGTACCATCTCTTCTTTCTACTCCAAATCTGAATATATAGTTAAATCATTCTGAATTGACTTTGATATGCATCTGATCTTTTTTATTAAAGTTGAATCATGAAAATTCTGAACACCATGATTCTGAATAAAGTTTCTCACTTGAACAATATGATCTTCAGACCATTCATCATTCAGAAAATCTTCCAACTTTGCAAACTTCATACTTCTTTTGTACATGAAGCAATAAATGTCTTCAGGAAATATCAAGCTGCTTTCTCCAGGAATAAACACATTTTCTTTTTCAAAATCTTGATCCATTACAGGTTCTTCAAGTACTGGAAGATCTATTTCAGGAATGATAATACAAGGTCTGAACCTAACTTCAAATTTTCTTGAGAAAACAATTAGAATTTCATCTACAATTTCAACTCCTTCCATATGACTTAGATCAAATTCCAGTTCAACTCTTTCATCTGGTTGATCAAGAAAATTTCTGAAGACAGAAAACCTGTTGTCCAAAAGTCTACACTCCAGACTTCTTGGATAGTTCAGAAAGACATGCACCCAACAGAATTGGCTTAATATTTTCCATAGCTCTTCAGAAGCTCTTTTGTATTCATCACTCAGGGATTGTTGAGGCTTCCAAATCACCAAATCCTTTATTTCATTTACCTTAGAACTTTCTCCCATATTAACTCCAGATATATCTTCTTCAAACATAATGACATCAGAAAGATCACTAGGCTCACCAATAACATCTTCAAATACAAGATATTCCCTTAGCATTTCTTCATTTGAATCAGGAATAATGTCTGTATTATCTGACATTTGTAGTCTCAATGATTTTTTGAGTTCCTTTAATGAGTACTCTATAAGCTTTGGATATTTGAGAATAGCCAACAAAGATACCAGCTACACCTTTTGGTGCAAATTTGTCAAGATGCTGAGTATCATTCTTTAGAAAACACCTACAACCAAAGATTTTAAAATAATCAATAGAGGGTTTTCTTTGTTTTAACATTTTATAAGGAGTTTTAAGAAATTTTCTGTTTAGAATTGTCCTGTTCTGAGTAAAACATGCAGTAACAATTGCTTCTGCCCAAAGAGAGAGAGGAAGTTCTGAATATGCAAGCATGGTTCTTGCAGCCTCTACCAAAGTTCTATTCTTTCTTTCAACTACCCCATTTTGTTGAGGAGTTCTTGCAGCGGAAAAGTTATGTGAAATACCAACAGATTCCAAAAAATGTTGAAGTGTAGAACTGGTAAATTCTGTTCCATTGTCACTATTGATTTTTTGAATTGGGAGTTGAAGAAGAACTTGAATTTTCTTCAGAAAGGGTATCAGTCTTTCAGAAGTATCAGACTTGAGTCTCAGAAATTCAATCCATGTATATCTTGTGTATTCATCTACTATGACAAGAATGTATTTCTTTCCCCCCATGCTTTGAGTTTTCATTGGTCCACATAAATCCATATGTAGCATTTCAAGTGGAGCTTTGCATGAAGATAGCATTTTCAGAGGATGAGAACTTCTTTTGTTCTTCCCTAGTTCACATGCAGAACAAAGAGAGTTCTTTTCAAATCTGATCTTTGGTAGTCCTCTTACAGATTGATGTTTACCTACTTCAGAAATGGCTTTGAAGTTCAGATGTGACATTCTTCTGTGCCAAAGCCAACTATCAATTCTCATTGTTGTAGACATATAACATACACCTTGTAATTGACCTGTGTCAGTGAATGTTGCTGTGTAGATATCTCCATCTCTATAAGCAGTTAATTATTTTTTGTTTGCTGTACTCAGAACATGACAATGATCTATGTCAAAATTAACTTTCCACTATTTGTCACAGAATTGACTAATACTGAAAAGGTTATGTCTTAGTCCCTCAACATAGAAAACTTTCATTACTGTGACATTTCCTTTAATGAAAGTTCCATATCCTCTGACATATCCCTTTGCATTGTTTCCAAAGCTAACTGTTCCTCCATATCTTTCATGATAAATAGTTAGTAGTTCTTGAAAGGTGTCATGTGTCTTGAACATCCAGAATCTAAGACCCACACATGACATATCTGCAAAACAGATTATATATTTTTAGGTACCCATTTTAGAATGGGTCCTTTGAGATTAGTAAGAATATTTGAAGTTCTGAACTTTTTCTTCAGATTTTTCAATTCAGAAGTTTGTTCAGAACTTTGAGATTTATTTCTCTTAGTTTTATTTTTATTTTTATTGTTTTGTTTAATTGAATTTGTCAATATAGCTGAACATTTCTGAATAGATTTCATCAAATTTTTCTTGTTTGTATTGGAGTTAAGATGAAAATTATGATGCCCACAATTAATACAGTGAATGTGATTCTTTAATGTATTTACCACATCAATAAATATATAAGAATCAATAACATTTGATTTTTCAACAAAAGTTCTTTTATTCACTTTCTTTGATTTAGGTACATCATTCTCCTTTAAAAATAAAAAACTATCTAATTTGTCATTCTTTGACAGTCTTTCATCTTTCTTTCTCCATACTAGAGTGGATAGCTCTGTAAAAGATAAGAAATGAGGATTAGTATAAGAAATTCTTTTGTTCACTTTAAGTTTATTTTCAGAATTTGAATTAATTTGCTGAACTTCAGAGAGAGAATTTGAGGATTGTCCTTTGTCAAAAAATTTAATTCTGGTGTTGAAGTCAGAAGATGTTATTGAATATGGTGTTGAAGTTAATGAAATGTTTGTAGTAGTAGAAGAAAAATCTGAATTTTGATATTCTGGTTAAAACACAGGACCAAACATTTCTGAAGGTATCTTTGAAGTTTCTGTTTTTAGTATTTCTCCGTTAGTCATACAAGATTTTGATTTGTAAACCAAATAGCCATTTTTATCAATGACTTGCACCATATAATCATCATCATCTTCTGAATCAGAAGCATTTATTAGTTCTGAAAATTTATTGTGAGTCATACTCTTTGCAAAAGTATTTGAATTTGTTGTTGTTGTAGACTCATCATCAGAATGATCAAAAAATATATTGGGATTCTCATCAACATTTTCTAAAGATTCAATTTCTGAGAATTCATCATATTTTTCTTCATGTTCTGATTTATTATCAGAAGTATGTTCTGAAATGCCTTCAGAATTATATTCAGAGATTATCTCAGAAGTAACTTCAGAAATTATTTCAGTTTTAACAATTACTTCAGATTTTTCTTCAGAAATAATATTTGATTCAGAAGATTTGCAAATGTTTGAACTTGTATTTTTTTCTTCTGTTTTAGAAATTATTTCTGGTTCACCAGATTTAAGATGTGTTTCTTCTGAAAACAAAGTCTCTGATTTTACAAAAGGTATTCTTTCAGGCAAAGAATAATTCACAGGTTTAGAAATGACATCTGTATTTGATTCATTGAAAATTTTCATTTTAGAATAATCATACAGATTTGCAGGTGCCTTTTTCAGTATATGACTGTCATTATATCCTAAACCTGCTTTTACGTTATAAAATTTTGAATTTTGAGCCTGACTAGTTAAAATATTCAGAGTTTGTTTAGTTTGTCCTCTTTTAAAGTTTAAATCTTCTAATTCTTTAATATTTTTATAAAGATCAAGTCTCTCTTTATTCAAAAAATTCATTTTAACATTCAGAATTTCTTTTTCAGACTTCTCATTTATAATTTCCTTTTGTAAGTTGTCCATAAAACAAGTTTTTCTTCAGAAACCTTTTTAAAAATCTGTTCAGCTTCTTGACAATTTTCTTTATATATTTGACTTTCAGCTCTGAATTGATTGACCAAAATTCTTTCACCTTTGATTCTGTTTCTGAGAGTTTCAAATTCAGAAAACATGTTTTGAAATTGATATTTCATTTCAGAATCTTCAGTGTTATGTTCAGAATTTTGTTCAAAAGAGTAGTTTATTTCAGAATTTAATTCAGAAGATGAAGAAGATACCTCAGTGTCTTGTTTGTCTTTTTCTGGATCCATTTGACACATATAGCAGTTTGTTGCATAGTGAGCAACTACCTCATCATCATCTCCATCACTCCAGTTTAACCAAATCCTCTTCATACTTGGTTACTAAAGCAGGATTAAGTTCTTTTTTCTTGGCTAACAGATGCTTCTTTTCATAGTAGCCTGAATTCTTCACTTTTGGCATCTTGCATTGTCTTGCATAATGTCCAGGCTTTCCACAGTTAAAGCATCTTGCTGGTTCAGATGTTTCAGATTGACCAGCTTCTTGACCTTTCTTAGGTCCATTTTTAGATCTAGGTTTATTCTGATATTTTTGATTGTATATTTGTGTAAATTGCCTTGTCATAAAAGCAATATTGTCAGAAATCCTTTTTAGCTCCTCATCTGATTCATCCCCATCACAAACTGTTGTCTCTGGGATCTCACACACCTTCTTGAGAGAAATAGTTAGAGAATTATTATACTTCTTCCTTAACAAGGCTACAGTTTCATTTACCTTCTTTTGTTCATTTTGTCTAGTTTTGATTTTGTCTTCTTGTTGAAACAGAATACCATAGACATCATGAATGGATTTTCTTGATAAATTTCTAGTAACCATGTTATCAGAGAAGCTTGACCATTCATTACCCAAGTTGTTCAGAAATTTGTTGTTTATCTCAGAATTTGATTTCTGAACACCATTTCTTCTCAAATCATTTAGAATTTTGTTGAATCTATGATAAGTACGCACACAGATATTTAGTCTTTGTGCTTGGGCTTTTGTACTTCCCTGCATTTGAGCTTCAACTTCATACCACATGGCTTTAGCAGATGTTAAGCTATCTACTCTATTGAATATCTCATTAGGAATAGCCATTGTAAGAAGAGTTAATGCTCTTTTGTCAACTTTAGCTTGGGCTTTTTCAGTGGTGCTATACATACCTGGGCTTTTCTTGATTCTTGACGCTGGTATTTCAGGAGTTGACTCAGTTCTAGGAACTGCTGGAATTTCAATAAAGACCTCTAGTGGACCATTTGTGATTGATTGCATTAAAGCTTCATCTATATTGTCCAGGAATTGAATCATTCTGATTCTCCATTGATGGTATTCTCCCAAGAAAAGAGTTGGTGGTTTCGTTTCAGATCCGATTGAGACAATTTCTTTAGACATCTTTGATTGTTAGAAGATCGAGAATTCACCTGATTTGTATTTGAGATTTATCGATCAAGAACACCAAGAACTGTCAGATCTGACAATTTTTTAACAAATCTTCAAGAACAGATGAATTGGCTCTGATACCAATTGTTAGGACCCAAACAATCAAGATATCAATATATGGAAAGATTGTAGACAGAAATGTGATAGCCAAATGTAATATGTATTGATTGAATGTACAGTATTACAGAATATGTTTCTACAGTGCTAATGGAAAACGTTAGTTCTAACTATCTAACAAACTATCTATTTATACATAAAATAGAAAGACTAAAGTAACAGTACATTCATAACAGACAAGTTCAGAACAGGTTCTGAACTCCTTCAGATCTTCTTCAGAAGTGTCTTCAGAACTTCTTCAGAACCTCTTCAGAATGTCTTCAGAACTTCTGAAGTTGGCACTTCAGAAGTTATGCCTTAGGCATTTCTTTAGATCTTTATATCTTCTGAACCCAGTCCCTTTTGAAGCTATTTCGATATCTCTATCAGCGCCTTACGTACGAACCCCCGCTGTGAACGAGAAGAAGCCAAGTTCAGGGATTGTGAAGGCAATAGCAGGGAAGGCAGTGCCCTTGTCCGTTGTCAGAGTGGTACATTGCGCCGTGTACCAGAGAGCCTGAAGGTGAGAGGTAATTCCCACTGGGTTGTGGACGAAGGTATACATCAGAGGGCATGCCTTGAGGAAGGTTGCAGCGTCCTTGAACTGAGGGCGTTTAGAGGGAATGTCCACTAATGCAATGTAATTGCATGGCTTGAAGGTTGACTTTTCCAGCGCGAATTGACAGTTTGGTGCAGCGACCAACAGGTTATCAGCAGCAGTAGTTTCAGCGACGTTGGAAGCAGAGGCCAATTCTGTAGGAAAAATGGCAACACCAAAGAGATAAATCATGGTTTTAATACATGAATGTATAAACCAGATATTTGGTATAAAAAGTACCAAATGTAAGATCAAAGAAACAAGTATTTTGATGAACAATATCAAAATGCTTGTTGATAATAAAAAAGCAAAAAAAAATAAAAAAAATAAATTAGAATAAAAAAAATCTTCTGTTCTAAGAACAGGGTTTTGAAGGTGTAGAATTTGTTTTTCACTAAAAAAGATTTTATTGATTTTTAAGAATGAAATAAGTAAGAAAGGTGAAACAAGATGTTTTCAGTTCTTAAGTTTAGGTTTAGATCAAACCTTAGTCGAGTGAAGGAAAAAAACGCACAAGTGCGTGTTCTTGGTGTTCTTGGAGAAAACTTGAATATTTAAAGGATTCTTTTGCGTTTAGGAGAGTTATGAAAGCGGAAGGAAGCAAGTAAGGCAAAAGAAGTGCTTAAATAGCACAAGGAGAGAGAAAGGAAGCTAAACGACGGTCTTAGATTTTTGAAAAAGAAATGATGACCTGGCGCACGTTCCAAGAAAGGAGTTGGAATAAGAACGTCGTGGTCCGTCGTGTGTCAGAAAAAGGTCTGACGTGTCCTTTTCTTAATTTTTTAAAAGATTTTAGTGCTTAAATAGCATAAGGAATGAATATCATTAATTTTAAAACACTTCATCAAAAATAATAAAGGATTATCAGTGATGGGTTTTCTTTTTAAGAATCAGGGAGAAAAAAATAATAATACCTGAGTGAGAGTACACAGATATCACTGAATCAGAGTTCATCGAATGGAGAGATTGAAGACTTTTCTTTGTATCACTGAATTTGTTGTTCACTGAATAAATACTTTATTCAGCGTTCAACATACCAAGTTCGCTGATAAATAGATTGAATCTAGTTTCATCAAGAGGCTTGGTGAAAAGAGCAGCGAGCTGATATTCAGTAGGAACAAAATGAAGTTCAACTTCACCATTCATCACATGATCTCTGATAAAATGATATCTGATCTCAATGTGCTTGGTTTCTGAATGAAGTACAGGGTTGTTAATGATTGCAATAGCACTAGTGCTATCACAATATATAGGAATCTTAGCGAGCTTTAGATCGTAGTCTCTGAGTTGATTTCTCATCCAAAGGATTTGAGCACAACAACTACCAGCGGCTACGTATTCAGCTTCAGCGGTGGAAGTGGACACTGAGTTTTGCTTTTTACTTGTCCAACTTATTAACTTATCACCTAGTAGCTGACACTCACCAGTGGTGCTTTTCCTATCAATTTTACAACCTGCAAAATCACTGTCAGAGTAACCAATGAGATCAAATCCTGAACCTTTGGGATACCAAAGGCCTAGATTTGGAGTTCCTTTCAGGTATCTGAAGATTCGCTTTACAGCGATGAGATGGGATTCCTTTGGTTCAGCTTGATACCGAGCGCAGAGACATGTGGAGTACATGATGTCGGGTCTACTTGTTGTAAGATATAGCAGAGATCCAATCATCCCTCGATAGGCATTGACATTGACTGGTTTCCCATTAGGGTCCTTGTTCAGAGTCAAAGGAGGTGCCATGGGGGTCTTCATTGCTGAGCATTGATTCATGTCAAACTTGTTCAGCATGTCTTTAATATATTTGCTTTGACTAATAAAAATACCTTTATCAGATTGCTTTATCTGCAAACCTAGAAAATATGTTAGTTCACCCATCATACTCATCTTATATTGTTTTCTTCATTCTTTCAGCGAAACGAGTGCAGAGTTTGGGTCTTGTGGAACCAAAGATAATGTCATCGACATATATCTGAGCGAGAATGGTATGACCTTTATATTTTCTTAAAAACAGGGGTTGGTCAATTTTTCCACGAACAAATTTTTCTTTAAGAAGAAATTTAGAAAGGGTATCATACCAAGCTCTAGGAGCTTGTTTTAACTCGTAAAGAGCTTTTTCAAGTTTAAAAACATAACCAGGATGGTTAGGGTCTGAGAAACCAGGGGGTTGTTCAACATAAACTTCCTCGCTGAGTTTTCCATTTAGAAAAACACTTTTAACATCCATCTGAAAAACTTTGAAGTCTTTATGGGCAGCATAAGCTAAAAAGAGTCTTATGGCTTCTAAACGAGCAACATGTGCAAAGGTTTCATCATAGTCAATTTCTTCTTCCTGTCTATAACCTTGAGCAACAAGTCTAGCCTTATTGCGAATTATAGTCCCCTTTTCATCTAGCTTATTTCTGAAAACCCATTTGGTTCTTATAATAGTTTTATCAGATGGTCTTGGAACAAGATTCCAAACTTTGTTTCTATGAAATTCAGTTAGTTCTTCTTGCATGGCTGAAACCCAGCTAGGATCAGAGATAGCTTCATCTATCTTCTTAGGTTCAGAGAGAGAGATGAAATTTACATAAAGACAGATATTACCTGTGCCTCTACGTGTTTTGATACCTCCATTGGGGTCACCAATAATTTGATTTATTGGATGATTTGCAGTCCATCGCTGAGCTGGTGGTTGAGGAGAGAGATCAACGGCAATTTCAGCGACTTGTTCTTCAGTTTTTGGATTCGGACCTGTTTCAGCGACTGGTTCTTCATTCAAAATCAAATCAGGAGATTGATTTTCAGAGATAGTTTGGTTGTTCACAGAGGAATTTCCAAGAGAGATATCAACAGCAGGAATCTGATCGAGAGGAGTAATATTCATCCCTGAAGATGGTTGATCATTACTTGTTGGGTTTACAGGGATCTCATCATCACAAGCTTCAGCAGGAGGTTGATTGCTGAAATATGTTTCAGGTTCCCCATAATGAGATTTCATCCAAGCATTCTATTCTTCATCATCATCAAGATTATGAGAAGGATGAATGGGACGAGATTCATCAAAGTTGACATGCATAGATTCTTCAACATGTTGTCTTCTTTTGTTGAATACTCTGAAAGACTTAGATACAGAGGATTATCCAAGAAATATACCATCATCAGCCGAGGGATCGAATTTACCCAAATGATCTCTGTCATTCAGAATGTAACAAATAGATCCAAAAATGTGAAAATATTTCAGAGTGGGTCTTCTCCCACGAAATAATTCATAGGAAGTCTTCTTGAATCGCTTAACAATCAGGGATCGATTCTGAGTAAAGCACGTTGTATTGATAGCTTCAGCCCAGAATTGAGTTGGAAGACGCGATTAGCTGAGCATTGAGCGAGCTGCTTCGATTATAGTTCGATTTCTTCTTTCAGCAACACCGTTTTGCTGAGGAGTTCTTACTGACGAGAAGTTGTGAGAAATTCCTTTTTCTTCAAAGAATTTAACCAAGGTACTGTTTTTGAATTCAGTACCATGATCACTTCTTATGGAGCGAACAAGTAAGTTGTTCAGAACTTCCATCCTTTTGATAAAAGATATTATCATTTCAGGGGTACCACTTTTAGATCGTAAGAAAAATACCCAGGTATATCTGGAGTATTCATCAACAATAACTAAAGTGTATTTCTTTCCGGATATAGATTCGACATTTACAGGTCCAAAGAGATCCATGTGGAGTAGCTGAAGAGGAGCGGTCACTTAAGAAATTTCCTTTGACCTGAAGGAGGCTTTAGTCAGCTTTCCCTTTTCACACGCTTAACAAAGAGATTCCTTTGGGAGGTCTCTGACTAGATTTTTTTGAGACAATTCATTTATTGTTTTAAACTTGAGATGAGAGAGTCTTTTATGCCATAACCAGTTTACATCTGAGGATGCTCGAGAGATAAAACACATTTTCTCAGAGTGAGAGCTATTCATATTTATGACATAAACGTTTTCAACTCTTTTGCCAGAGAGGGCAAGCTTATCATTGAAGTCAGTGACAGCACATCTATTCTTTAAAAATAGAACTTTGAAGTCTTTGTCACATAACTGAGTAACACCTAAGAGATTATGTTTCAGTCCTTCAACGTAGGCAACATGATTAAACGAGGTAGCTACATTGGACAAAATTCCATAACCTTTAGTGTATCCTTTGCCATTTCCACCAAAGGTCACTGAAGGACCAGCTTCTTCCTTGTAGTCAGAGAGCAGAGATTTTCTGCCTGTCATATGCCTTGAGCATCCGCTATCGAGATACCAGATACCTTTGGCACTCTGCATACAACAAAAGGATTAATTGTTTGAAGGTACCCATATTACTATGGGTCCTGCTTTGTTAGTGGAAGGAGTGGCGGATGAGCTACTAGCTGAAGAACTCTCTTCAGTGGATATCTTCACCTTTGGTTTTGCAACCTTGGTGGATTTTACTCTCGCTGATTTATCAGCTTGAGCTACTTTCTTTCCATGAGCTAGCTTATCAGCTTTATTAGCATTAGGACACTTACTTGCAATGTGGGTTGTTTCACCACAGTGAAAGCAATTCCTATATTTATAAGGTTTAGAATTCAAAGATGAAAGAGAAGAGACAGGAACCTTTTTAGGGATAGGACCAATAATTCATTTTTCCATAGTCCTTGGAGGTATTACTACCTTTTCAGGGGTAGGAGTGAGATCAATCTTAATTTTGGGAGTTGGTCTCTGAGAGAAGTCAGAGACCTTCTTCCTAGATTTAGAATTGGTCTCTGAGACTTTCTTGCTCTTATTCTGAGCGATCTTTTTCTTAGGAACTTGGTCAAGAAACTTGTTCTCGATCACTTTCTTAGAATTAGAAAAAGGAACCTTCTCTTTTAAAATAGAGGAAGAAGTTGAAGAAGAAGGATCAGGGATCGAAGAGACAAACATTCCAAATTTGAGCATGGAACGGTTACTCCCGGATGCCTCTTTTTCAGAGTTAAAGCCTAACCCACTTCTTGTTTTCATAGGGATTTGGGCATTGATGATCTTATTGACTTTTTCAGAAGCCTTACACCATCCTTCGATGGTTGCCTTTTCAGATATAAGATCAGCAATGGCCTTTTCCCTATCAGCAATAGCTTGCTGCTTCTCGATGCTAATTGTTTGGTTTGCAAAAAACTTGGTCTTTCAGGGATTCTTCAACCTTAGAAAGTTCTTTGATTTTAAGATGACAATTTTTTAATTATTCAGATAAATCAGTATTTATTTTTTCAGCTTTAATCTTTCCATTTAAAGCATTATAGAAGTCAACAGTCATAGCATCAAGGGCTGACAAGTTATCACTTTCAGAGATAACAGTGGTGGAGGGGATGAATACCTGAGTGGAAGGAGACTCAGAGGAAGAAGTGTCAGTAGCTTCTTCAGCGTCCTCGATTCTTGCCATTAGACATAGGAAGGAAAGATCTTCTTGATCAGACCCAGACTCTTCAGAGGTCTTAGCCCAATCGTCTTCAGCATTCCAGTCTACTTCTTCAGCGATTAGACCTTTGCCTTTATGCTGGTTCTTCTTCAGATCTTGGTGCAGCAACTTTCTTTAATCAGAGGTCTGGGAGGTGGTAGGTGCAGCAACTTTCTTTGATCGACATTCGCTGGCGAAGTGACCCTTTCGCTGACAGTTAAAGCAGATAGCTTAAGCTTTTTCAGCTAGAGCAGTTTTGGGCTTTTCAGAGTCAGAAAGATTGGAGGGTTTTCGAAAGTTACTCTTTCTAGCAAATCTTCTAAAGTTGTTGGTTAGAAGAGCTAGAGAGTTATCAAACTCAAAGATGTCAGCATCAGTGAGTGTGTCTTCTGAATCAGTTTGAGCTAATTCAGTTATGGAGGTGATAGAAGAAGAAAGGTGATTTTTAGGAGATTTTGCCTCTAAAGTCACAAGTGCCAAAGAAGTACTTTTGGCACCTTTGAGTTCATTAATAAGGTTCTTCCTTAAAAGTTGGGATTGTTCCTCATTTAAGAGCATTCCATATAGTGCGCTTAAGGATAAAGTTTCAAGATTCTTTGACAGTTTTAAGCATGTAGTATACACTGCCCATTGGTCGGGTAGTGCCTCCATGAATTTTGTCAGAATTTCAGCGTTTGAATACACTCTGTTGACTGTTACGAGATCAATCAACAGATAGTTGAAACGCTGGTGAATTTGAGAGAGAGATTCACCTTTATGATGCATAAAACTCTTATATTGTCTTACGAGGTTTATACATCTTGTTACCTAAACCTCAGAGGTTCCTTCATATTGGATACATAGGGTATCCCACATAGCTTTCGAAGTTCTCATTTTCATTACTGAATGATATACTTCATCAGGCAAAGATATTGCTATTATAGATCGTGCTTTCGCATCAATAGCAACTTCTTTCTTGTCTTCCTCAGTCCATCGATCTGGAGTTTTTACAATACACCTTTCAGCGATAGATGGGGTAACGGTAGTGGCAGGAACACTTGCTACTATGGTTGTAGGAACGAAAGGTCCATTTTCTACATAGTATGGGATATTAGGATCGGATCCTTCTAGAAAAAGTGACATTCTTTCTTTCCATAAAGGGAAATTATCATGGCTGAACCTTGGAGGTTTAGCTAAAGATCCATTATCGTTGTAGTTCGTATTAGGGTTTGTCATTTTAAAATATGATATTAAGAAAAAATATTTTAAAGAGAAAGAAAACAACACTGCTCTGATACCACTTGTTGTCCCAATAAGGGTCTACAAGAATTAAATATTAAGTAAACAGTTTGTAGAAGGGGGGGGGGGTTTGAATACGAACACACAGATTTTGGTTTTTAAATGAGTTTATAGATAATAAACAAATTTACAGTTACAAGCGGAATTAGAACAAGTTCAAAACCTATTCTATTGTAACTTAAGAAATACACAGTTTGATGCACAAGAGGAAGGAAGAAAGAATACAGAAGGTATAGGCTAGAAAGAAGCATGCATTAAGATGAAGAAGATATCTCCATCTTATTTATACCCGTTTGCATTTAATGCAAGACAAAAGGTACATGCCACGTATCAAGCTTGGATAGGAAGCTTGTCCTTGCTAATAAGACAGCCATGCTTTTGGCCGAATATGAACAGTACCATATCAGATGTGATGGGGACATAAGAGACAAGTCGTACGTCCTTTTCTGACATGGTTATAGGTTTGACTTTTATGCATCGAGGATAAGATCAATCTTTAGTCTTGCAGAGGAAGCTTCATTTGATCGCTGACACTGAATTTTCAAGGATGAACTTCAGTGTTGTTGAGGCTTCACAAGACTTCACACTTTGAGTAGATAATCGCTGATATCGCTGAACCGCTTCAGGTCACTTAGCTGATTATCTCTTTCTTCAGCTTTGGTCTTCGACTTTTGCTGAATGGTCTTTTGGTGTGATAGCTGATCTTCAGGTCTTCAGAGATAAGCTTGTTGTTCCTTGATCTTCAGCGATCGCTGATGGTAATCAGCGTATGCTATCGCTGAATTTGAACATAAGCTTAACTAAGGAATTTCAATAAGTATATTAAAGAAATCATATTCAAATCATTGAGAGGAGTTATGATCAGCACATCACAAAAACAATCAATTCTATAGTATTCTCTTAGTTCTTCAGTTTCCAACATTTTATACATAGGAATATAGAACATAACATAGACAATGAAACAGCTTACCATGTATGGTCTTATCGGGATTCATTGTGACTTGATTTTTAGCATCATCTCCTATAAGGGGTTCAGTTTCAGAGAACGCAACATAAAATGGCAATAACCTCTTCCCTTGAGCATCAACGATGATTTCCACATCATCATTTTTCCATATGGCAACGCACGACTTGGTCGTGCCTAAATCGATTTTGATCAATGTTTTACCAACCATTTCAATCAAGGATTAAATAACATGAAAAATCGAAAAGGAAGCCCTAAAGAAACCATAACCAAAAAAGAGACACATGACAAAGAGGTCTCTATTCTCTAGATTTTTGTGGGTTGTTCAGTTGGGGCAGACTAGGTTTTCTCCACAAGTAAAACAACCACCCTTAAAAGCTAAAATCGACACAATTCTACAAATCAATATTTGATTTAATTTGTAAATCAGAAGACAATGAAGTTTCTAATATTTATTGCAAACACTTGATTTTAAAAACCTGGTAAAATACAGATTAATATCAAATGGAAGCCTCGAACTATACATCATTGCACGATTATCAAGAAATATAAGTGACGATATGGAAAATGAATATTACTTTCTTCTATACATGAATCCTCCTATAACAATTTGTTGTCTAAAAAGATTAATCAGAATCCTCAGATACGGAGGTTGTGCGATTGTGAGAGATTCAGATAGATTGAAACAGCTTGAAGTCCATTTTCTTGTAATGCTTGGTCAGGCATTGGAATCTTTTCTTGGCTTCTATGAGAAACTGGAATGGTCATCGTGTATCGCAGTCTCATATGTTTGGTTGTTCGGTTAGGTTTGGAATGGATCGTCATGCTTGTTGATGCATCAGTTTTGAATGAGAAGGATCAAGTTCGAGAGATGATAGCAGTTGTTGTTTAAGAAGAAAGCAAACTGGTGCGACCGGTGTGTCTCTGTTCAACGGTGTTCGACGGATCTTGACGGCGGCGTCGGTGATTGATTGAGCGATGAGAGAAGACAGTTCCTATTAGAGTGGATCGGGTTACAGACTGGTTTAGAATATGCGTCAGGTCCAACAATATGGGTTGAACGATCTTTGATCAAAAACTTTTAGGGTGCGTTTTGGTAGACAGGACAGTGTAGGACGAGACAACACTCAATGTCCCATGTTTGACGCGATATGGAATAGGGTAAGAATTTCCCATCCTCAGAACTGGTTGATTTATTCTGGAGGTCATAGGCAATAGTTGTAGCGCTCGGCTCATTGATTATACACATCATGGTCAGACCAACAATCGCACCAACATCCTTTGTGGCTTGACGTTAAACATTGTTAAAAAAAAGATGGGACTGATACAACGACATCCCTAATAGAGTTCCTGGTATACTCCTCTGCTATCTATTTCATCCTTGTGTGAACCATGGATAAGATCTCTTGTATAACAAAGTGTCGCTCTTGTTCTGTAATGTTCTGTTCTTTTCTGTTCTGTCCTGACTGCATACTAAACGCACCCTAAGTGATTTTGATTAGTGGTTTTCCAAGAGGACCAGATATGACCTTGAATGGACATTTATGCATACCCTTACATACAGAAGGATCCGAAATCTTCTTTTGAACAGTCTTTTCATGTATGTTAATGATATCATGAAAAGTATCACATCAAATAGTCAATTCCTTAGTATTTTCTTAATTCTTCAGTTTCCAACATTTTATTCATAGGAATATATCAGAAAACATAAACAATGAAAAAGCTTACCATATATGGTATTATACGAGATTCATTGTGACTTGATTTTTAGCATCATCTTCTATGAGGCACTCAGTTTTAGAGAACGCAACATAAGATGGCATTAACCGCTTCCCTTGAGCATCAGCGATGATTTCCATAAGATCATTTTTTTCATATTGCAACACACGACTTGGTCGTGCCTAAATCGATTCGTCCAATGCTTTACCAACCATTTCAATCCAGGATTAAATAACAAGGAGAATCAAAAAGGAAAACCAAAAGAAACCCTAACCAAAAATAAGACAAATGACAAATAGGTCTCTGTTCTCTAGATTGTTGTGAGTTGTTCAGTTGGGGCAGGCTAGGTTTTCTCCACAAGTAAAACAACCACCCAGAAAATCTAAAATCGACACATTTCAACAAATCAATATTTGATTTTATTTGTAAATCATAATACAATGAAGTCTCTAATACTTGTTGCAAATTCTTGATGTTAAAAACATGGTACAATGCATATTCATATCAAATGGAAACCTAGAACTAGACAGCATTATAGGATTATCAAGATATATAAGTAACGATATGGAAAATGAATATTACTTTCTTCTATACATGAATCCTACTATAACAATTTGTTTCCTACAAAGATTAATCAGAATCCTCAGATATGGCGGTTGTGCGATTGTGTGAGATTCAGACAGATTGAAATAGCTTGAAGTCCAATTTCTTATAGTGCCTAATCAAACATCGGAATTATTTCTTGGCTTCAACGAGAAACTGGAATGGTCGTCGTGTATCGCAGTCTCATCTATTCTATTGGTCGGTTAGGTCTGGGATGGATCGTAGTGGTTGTTGATGCAGCAGTTTTGAATGAGAAGGATCGAGTTTGAGAGATGATAGAAGTTGTTGTTTAAGAAGAAAGCAAACTAGTGGAGCCGATGATTGATTGAGCGCCGATGATAGAAGGATCGGTGAGTCTCTCTTCTTCGGTATTCAATGAAGCCTGGCGGTGGCGCCGATGATTGATTGAGCGATGAGAAAAGCCGGTTCCTATTAGAGTGGATCGGGTTACAGACCGGTTTAGAATATGCGCCAGGTCGAATGATCTTTCATCAAAAAACTTTTAGCGTACGTTTTGGTAGACAGGATAGTATAGGACAGGACAACACTCAATGTCCCATGTTTGACGCGATATGGGACAGGATAAGAATTTCCCCTCCTTAGAACTGGTAGATTTATTCTAGAGGTCATAGGCAATAGCTGCAGCGCTCGGCTCATTGATTATACATATCATGGTCAGACCGGCAATCGCACCAGCATCTCTTATGACTTAACGTTGAACATTTTAAAAAAATATGGGACTGATTCAACAGCATCCCTATTAGACTTCCCAGTATACTCCTCTTTAATCTGCTTCATCCTTGTGAGAACCATGTATAAGATCTCCTATACAACAAAGTGTCGTTCATGTTTTTTGTAAATGATTTTGATAAGTGGTTTTCCGACGAACCAGAGATGACCTTTAATGGCCATTCATGCAGAAGGATCCGACAATCTTCTTTCGAACAGTATTTTCATGTCTGTTAATGATATCATGAAAAATATCACATCACAAAAATAGTCAAATCCTTAGTATTCTCTTAGTTCTGCAGTTTCCAACATTTTATACATAGGAATATATAATATAACATAAACAATGAAAAAGATTACCATGTATGGTGTGTCTCTGTTAAGCGGTGTTCGACAGAGCTTGACGGCGGCGCCGATGATTGATTGAGAGATGAGAGAAGACGGTTCCTATTAGAATGGATCGGGTTACGAACCGGTTTAGAATATGTGTCAGGTCCAACAATCCGGGTCGAACGATCTTTCATCAAACAACTTTTAGGGTGTGTTTTGGTAAACAGGACTGTACAGGACGGGACAACACTCCCGTGTTTGAGGCGATATAGGACAGGGTAAGAATTTCCCCTCCTTAGAACTGGTAGATTTATTTTGGAGGTCATAGGCAATAGCTGTAGTGCTCGGCTCATTGATTATACACATCATGGTTAGACCGGCAATCACACCAACATCCCTTGTGGCTTGACGTGGAACATTGTTAAAAAACGATGGGACTGATACAACGACATCCCTATTAGACTTCTCAATATACTCCTCTGTTATTTGCTTCACCCTTGTAAGAACCATGGATAAGATCTTCTGTGAAACAAAGTGTCGCTCTTGTTTTTTGTAAGTGATTTTGATCAATGCTTTTCCGAGAGGACTAGAGATGACCTTGAATGGCCATTCATGCATACCCTTACATAAAGAAGGACCGAAAATCTTCTTTCGAACAATATTTTCATGTCTGTTAATGATATCATGAAAAGTATCACATCACAAAAACAGTCAATACATTAGTATTCTCTTAGTTCTTCAGTTTCTAACATTTTATACATAAAATGTATAACATAACATAAACAATGAAAAATCTTACCATGTATGGTGTTAATCAGGATTCGGTGTCATTTGATTTTAAGCATCATATCCTATGAGGCGTTCAGTGTCAGGGAACACAACATAAGATGGCATTAACCTCTTCCCTTGAGCATCAACGATGATTTCCACATGATTGTTTTTCCATATTGCAACACACGACTTGGTCGTGCCTACATCGATTTTGATTAATGCTTTACCAACCATTCCAATCCAGGATTAATTACATGAAAAATCGAAAAGAAAACCCGAAAGAAACCCTAACCAAAAAAGAGATACATGACAAATAGGTCTCTGTTGTCTAGATTTATGTGGGTTTTTTACTTGGGGCGGGCTAGGTTTTCTCCACAAGTAAAACAACCACCCACAAAAGCCAAAATCGACACATTTCAACAAATCAATATTGTAGGGTTTTGATATCGGGATCACAATAAATGCGCAGCGGAAACAAAAACAATAACCGGTGAAAACCCTAGATAGCCCGTATCTATTTCGAACAACTTTAAGGATTAAACATAACCATAGGGGGTTTAGAACTATACCTCAATGGTTTGGATTGGTTGATCAAGATCAAACATTAGGATTCAAAGTAGATTCTCTCTAGCGGTATCTACGCGAATGTGAATCCGATCACGAATGGTTGCTAGCCCGAATACCCGAAGAACAGCAGGAAGAAATCGATTTCTTCCTGGTTTGTGTGTGTAATCGATTTCCAGAGAGAGGAGAGGGAGGAGAGAGCAAACTTCAAGTATCTCAAATTTGTGATGTGAAAAATTGATTTCAATATGGCAACATGCCTTTATATAATTATCCCTCTAATCTCGGGTCGGACTCAATTAGGCCCGTAAGGCTTAGTTGATATAATTAAAGTTTCCATATATCAATTAATTAATTAATTAATTAATTAATAACTTAATAATTAATTAACCAACTGGGTTTGGGCTTAAGTAAACTTACTTAACCCTTTGGGCTTTTGTATAAAACATTATTTTAGGCCCGTTGGATATTTAATTATAATTATTAACATAATAATTAGTCCAATTTAATTAGTAACTTAATAATTAAATTACATAATCACTATAATTATATATGTTTCACACACTTTAATTATTATTCTACTTGAATAATAATTCTACACTTTACAACTTGTAACTTTGTCGGGTTATAACCAACTTGGTTAATTTGTGATATACACACTCTTATGCGTGTAACCCTCTAGGTTCATTTAACGTCAGCAGTGTTTTCATATGACGTGGGCATATAAGATCCTACAGTCTCCCACTTGCACGCGCCACATAAAACACAGACAGTGATTATGTGTCTAGCAACACGTCACTGCCCCCAAAGTCAAATGAATGAACGCTATTCACCTTTAGGTTCTATTGACAACAGTCAATGTGATGATCAGTGTATTCCTTATCCCTTTGCTTCACGATATCTTAATTGAACTCAAGGCATAGATCTGGCTCATCCTTGATTGTTCAATTATTATGTTTCTTGATCCCGATATTTAATGAGTGAACAAGTCCTATTGATTCAATCAATTCACTTGTGTACGGCCATACATTTCTCATTTTAATATCATCGAGGGCCCCAAAGATTTCTCTCTGAACTGGAGAGGAGCAAATTCCATATTGCATGCATACGACTCTTACATAAATCATATTGCACCTAACATATCCCTTATGATTACCCGATCAAAGGCCACGTTAGACATATATCAAAGTACAATACTCTTTATGCTCGAGGTCCCAATATACATCTCAGGTCAAAGGATAAAATGAATAACTATCTTCTTCAAGCTTCACTTTATGACGCCGATCTATGAAGTGAAAATGGGTCTTCCAACACTTGAACCTACAAGTGCAAGTGACTTTGGTTGCAACATGTTGGCCCAACTTGACCTTAACGAAACTTCACTATGATCTTAGTTTATCACCAGTCCCCAGTGATAAGTGATCATGGATAGTTTAAACCATATCATATAGTTTAAGATCAAAACATGTTAATATAGAACACAACAAAATTAATGTAATCGCTCATACCCAGTATGCCAAAACAGATAGAATTTCATTGCTTAATGTACCAAAGGTCATACTAAATTTATTTATCATTTCATACACTTAAAAACCTCAAACTTATTGAGCTAGTGTGGCAATCATGCCTACTTTGACTCATAGGTTTAGTGAATGGATCTGCCAGATTATCTACCGAATGAACTTTGCAAATCTTCACATCTTCCAGATTGATCATCTCTCGGATAATGTGAAATTTCCTCAGAATATGCTTGGACCGTTGGTGCGACCTAGGTTCCTTTGCTTGTGCTATGGCACCCTCGTTATCACAATAGATTTTGATGGGTCCGTCCATGCTAGAAACTACTCCTAGGTCTGTACATATCATGGCGTACATTATAGATCCAATAGCTGAAGCATAGGGAACACCCTTCATGCGATCTATATCTTCCTTCCCCGAAGGACATTGAGACTTGCTCAATTGTACTCCATATACCAATGGCAAGTTCCCCCTCTTAGAAATCTCCATCTTGAAGCGTTTTAAGACCTTGTCAATATATGTACTCTGGCTTAATCCAATTAAGCGCCTCGATCTATCCCGATAGATCTTAATTCCAAGGATAAAGGCAGCTTCTCCTAAGTCCTTCATTGAGAAACACTTCCCTAGCCAGGATTTCACACCTTTTAGCGTCGGGATGTCGTTTCCAATTATCAGTATGTCATCCACATACAGGACTAGGAAGACAACAGTGCTCCCACTAGCTTTCTTGTATACACAAGGTTCGTCTTTGTTTTTGACATAACCAAATTCTTTGATTTTCTCGTCAAAATGAAGATTCCAACTCCTAGACGCTTGCTTCAGTCCATAAATGGATCTAAGCAACTTGCACACTCTATTAGGATGCTTGGGATCTTCAAAACCTTCTGGTTATACCATGTACACGTCCTCGCTTAGCGTTCTGTTAAGAAACGCGGTTTTGAGATCCATTTGCCACATCTCATAATCGTGATATGCAGCTATAGCAAGAAAAATCCTAATGGATTTTATCATGGCTACCGGAGAAAAGGTTTCATCATAGTCAACACCATGAGTTTGCGTGAAACCCTTTGCTACCAACCTAGCCTTATATGTGTGCACGATTCTATCCATGTCAGTTTTCTTCTTGAAAACCCATTTGCTCCCTACGACTTTGCAACCATTGGGTGCATCCACCAGATCCCAGACCTGGTTATCAGCCATGGATTGAAGCTCGGCTTTCATACCATCATGCCATTTGTCAGATTCTGCACCTAACATAGCATGTCGGTATTTTAACGGTTGATCATCAACCGTATCGTCACAACCAATTAGAAATCCTAGGTATCTATCCGGCTCTTGACGAATTCTCCCCGACCTTGGGATCGTTTGTCTCTCGTTGGTATCCTCAGCATCTTGCTGAGGTTCAACATCGTGTTGAGCTCCAACATCTTGTTGAGCGCTAGTGTCACCCTGTGCATCAGGTGTTTCCCGAACTTCCTCAAGTTCCACCCTATCCCCTTCGCTTGGCTTAGTTAGAAAATCATTTTCTAGGAACTCGGCCTTGCGTGAAATGAACACCTTGTTCTCACCGAGGTTGTAGAAATAATACCCAATAGTCTCCTTGGGATATCCTACAAAGATGCACATTTCAGATTTGGGCTCTAGCTTCCTAGAAGCTTCTCGCTTAACATAAGCATCGCCAGCCCCAGACTTTCATGTAAGATAGACTTGAGATCTTCCCAGTCCACATCTCATATGGAGTCTTGTCAACCTTCTTGGTTGGTACATTGTTTAGTATTTTGGCGCCTGCTTCCAAAGCATATCCCCAAAACTCATAGGCAACTTGGTATGACTCATCATAGACCTAACCATATCTAACAAGGTACGGTTCCTCCTTTCAGACACACCATTATGCTATGGTGTTCTTGGTGGAGTAAGTTGAGATACTATCCCATACATGCTAAGATGCTCAATGAATTCATGGCTCAGATATTCACCACCTCGGTCCGACCGAAGGGCTCTTATTTTCTTGCCTAGTTGGTTTTCTATCTTATTCTAAAACTCTTTGAAGATTTCAAAGCTTTCAGACTTGTGCTTCATTAGATAAATATATCCATATCTACTGTAATCATTGGTAAATGTAATGAAGTAGTAGCTGTTAGATCCCAAACAATCAAGATATAGAAAGATATACGTATAAGAACAAGAATTATAATACTGAAGGTTGTATATTGTATTGATCAGATGAACTGTATTACAAAATATGTCTTTTCAAGCTCTTTTTCTTTCTTACTATATTAACAACTTTAACTATCTAACAAACTCTCTATTTATATACATAATAGAAATGCTAAAGTTACAGCACAAAATATGACAGACATGTTCAGAATTACTTTTGAACTTTTTCAGAACTTCTTCAGAAGTGTCTTTAGAAACATCTTCAGAACTTCTTCAGAAGTATCTTCAGAATCTTCAGAACTTCTGAAGTTGCCACTTTAGAAGTTATGTCTTCTAAGTTCTGGATCTTTCTATCTTCAGATCTTTACCATCTTCAGAACCCAGTTCCTTTTGAAGCTATTTTAATATCTCTATCAGTAGCAACGATTTCTTATGGCTGGGTTGAAGGGTCCACACACATCAGTATGTATCACTCCCAACAACTCATTCACTCTTTCAGGATTTCCTTTAAAAGGTGCCTTAGTCATCTTCCCTAATGAACAAGCTTCACATTTATCAAAAGAATCATCAGTTGATTCTAAGATCCCGTCCACTTGGCCAAGACGACAATGCCACAAGTATGTTTGACTTAAGTTTTGCATAAGTCTTTTAGCATTCACATTATATATCGATTTAGAGTTGAGACTACCATGAATATCTATTTCATAAATGCCATTAACTGACCTGGCAATAAAATATAATTGCCATGCAAACATGCAGAAATATATCCATCATCATTGAATTTAAACATAAATCCATCTTGTCTCAAACGTGCAATTGAAACAATGTTTCTAATGATACTAGGAACGTAAAGACAACCATTTAGTTTCAAGACTAGACCTTGGAAGGGACATATCATATTTCCCTCGGGACACAACATCAACTCTTGCCCCATTGCCCATCTTGAGCTCCAACTAGTCTGGTCGCAGTTGCCTTTCACTTCTTAATCCCTGTGGAAAAGCACATATGTGAGCTCCACATCCGGTATCCAATACCCAGGAATCATAATCAGAAGTGAATAAATCGATAGTAAACATACCTGAAGGTCCGACTATCATAGCTTTCTCCTTCTTTCCCTTAAGAACTGGATCATTTTTTTGAGTGAAACTGAGTCCAGGGGAAACTTTCCCTCATTCTTTTTGGTTTGATTGGAACGTCCAATCTTTGCCTTTCTTTTTTCAGTCATAATTTTCACACCCTGTTTCTTTCTTATCCCTCTTTGCGTTTTGATCATCAAAGTAGCTTTGGCTTTCTCCAACTTGGAGTAATTCTCTTCTTCAAAAGATTTTAGCATCTCAAGCAATTTAAAGAGAGATACATTTAGCCCTTTCTTATAGTAGTTGAGCACAAAGCTACCATAAGATTTAGATAGAGAGTTTAGGACCAAATCGAACCCTAGCTCTTGTCCAAGAGGGTATTCTAACTGAGCCAATCGGTCAATGGAGATGGCGGCAGCGGCGACGATTGGGTGGTTTTTCCGGGTTCACGTGTTTAACCAATTTTCTATTGATTCTAACCCTAAAGTCATTGTAACGGGGATCTGATACCACTATAGGATTTTGATATCGGGATCACAATAAATGCGCAGCGGAAACAAAAAACAATAGGTAAAAACCCTAGATAGCTCGGATCCGTTACGAACAACTTTAAGGATTAAACATAACCATAGTTGGTTTAGATCTATACTTCAATGGTTTGGATTGGTTGATCAAGATCAAGCGTTAGGAATCAAAGTAGATTCCCTCTAGCGGTATCCACGCGAATGTGAATCCGATCACGAATAGTTGCTCGCCCGAATACCCGAAGAACACCAGGAAGAAATCGATTTCTTCCTGGTTTGTGTGTGTAATCGATTTCTAGAGAGAGGAGAGGGAGGAGAGAGCAAACTTCAAGTTTCTCAAATTTGTGATGTGAAAATTTGATTTCAATAAGGCAACATGCCTTTATATACTTTTCCCTCTAATCTCGGGCCGGACTCAATTTGATTTCAAAATTTGAAGTTTCCATATATCAATTAATTAACTATTAACTTAATAATTAATTAACCAATTGGGCTTGAGATTAAGTAAACTTTACTTAACCCTTTGGGCTTTTAAATAAAATATTATTTTAGGCCCGATGGATATTTAATTATAATTATTAACATAATAATTAGTTCAATTTAATTATTAGCTTAATAATTAAATTACATAATTAACATAATTATGTTTCACACACTTTAATTATTATTCTACTAGAATAATAATTCTACACTTTACAACTTGTAACTTTGCTGGGTTATAACCAACTTGGTTAATTCGTGATCTACACACTCTTATGCGTGTGACCCTCTAGGTTCATCTGACGTCAGTAGTGTTTTTATATGACGTGGGCATATAACATCCTACAAATATTTGATTTAATTTGTAAATTAGAATACAATGAAATTTCTAATATTTGTTGCAAATACTTTATGTTAAAAATATGGTAAAATGCATATTCATATCAAATGAAAACCTAGAACTATACAACATTATAGGATTATCAAGAAATATAAGTAACTGTTGGAACCCAAGTCCCTTTCCAACAATTAATCAATAGATCGAATGTGAAAATATGAGCAGAAGCAAATTAGATCTACGAATTAAAACAGTTAACAGTAAGAATAGTAAGAACGATATTTGAAGAACAAATGGTAATTCGTATTAATAACCTGGAAGATGATTACAATACGATGGATGAAATGTTCTATTTGATCTCCAAAATATATCTCATATCGACAACTATTACATTTATAAAAGGATCTATTTATACTAGTACAATGAATAGAAGTCAACATTTTAGCCTATTACAAACTGACACGAAAGCAAGGCTTGTAACAAATTCAGTTACAAGATTAGATACACAGAACATGTGCAGGCCACGTCATCTGGGCGTCTCTGTGATGAGTGAGATCAGAAGATGAACTTCTGATCTTCTGTACTTGCACACTTCTGGTTCATACTTCCCAGTAAATAAGGTCTAACAATCTCCCCCTAAGTATGAAGTCCAGAATGTTAAAAGACGACATCGGTTGGCTTTTGTTCCGTTTGTGTCAGAAGGGGGCAACTTGTGAGATAATCTTGGAAATCTGATCTGTAATTTCTCTGATCTTCAAGTCGCTATCAAGTCTCTTCACCATCTTCTCTATTGCTTCTTGGTCATGATCATCAACTTCAACAGAGACATAACATTTGACAATGTATACTACCTCTGAAGAATATTTGTATGCCTCTTTTATTCTGAAGAAGCTTCTTCTGTGTGGCCTCTTGAACACAACCCCTTCTTCTGGCTGAGTCAGCACTTTTCCAATTCTCAGAGCATTGAGGCCTTCCAAATCTTCATTTGGAGCAGAGATACATAAGTTGTCAACATTGTAGTTCAGCCCAGTCTGAAAATCTACCTGTCTTCTGTATCTAATAAAAGATTTCATGCACTCAATGATCCTGAAGTAAGCAATCTTATCTTGACTATCCCTTTTCTTTTTCATTTGAATCTTCATGAATTTCTCCAGAATCACAAGATCAGAAGGATTAATGAACAATAGATCATTGTCACAAAAATAGTATGTATGTTTGTATTCTCTGACTACCTCATAAATTGTGTACCAGATCTCTGATTGTTCAAATTGAGTGTGCTTGATAGCAGAGATCCTTTTGATTGGTACAATTGAATAGGCATCCTTTCTTGCTTTCCTATGACTCATAAATTTATCATTGACAGCATCACTTACTTGATAGTCGTTTGCAAAATTAGGCAGCATCAAGAAAATCTTCAATCAGTAGGAGCATACATGTGCCTGTTTTTCAATTCCAGAGTTGGTAGCTCAAGTCTTCCCAGCTTCTGTTGTCTTTCTTCATATGCAGCTCTGCATTTTAATGACTCCTCTCGTTTGGCTTTCTCAAAATTTTCCCGTGCTCTTCAGCTTCGGCCTTGGCTTCATCAGCTTCAGCTTTAGCCTTTTCAGCTTCTGCTCTGTCTATTTCTGCTTGAGCCTTGGCTCTTTCAGCTTCGGCCTTGGCTTTGTCGGCTTCAGCTTTGATTTTTTCAGCTTCAGTTTTGGCTCTGAGTTTAGCCTCAGTTCTGGCTCTATCTTCTTCAGCTCTGGCTTTTTCAGCATCGATATTTGATTGAGGGGCAGGGGAAGAAGGACTTGTACTTGAAGGTTGAGATTGTCTCTTTATTTTTTTCTAATAACTTCAAGCAGAAACTTGGCCACCTCTGGATCTTTAGGAAGAGGACTAGTGTGTGTGGCAAGTGGCGTTGGAGTTAAAGGAGTTTGTTTAGAAGGAGGAGGAGCAGAGGGTGAAGGAGTAGAAGCGTTACCTCTGTCTTGATCCATCTTCTGATGAGAAGTGTCGGTTTTGGCTTTCTTAAGATTTTCCAGATTCTCCCCCTTCTGAGAATCAGGATCCTGATCCTCAGACTTCTTGCGCTTGTACTCTGCTTTCTTACATGCCCTTGCCTCCTTAGCCTTCTTTTTATCATCAAAAGCAGCAGAGATAGAACTTACCATGGTGGATAACTTCGAGACAGAGGTTTCTAAAGAAGTGATCTTCTGATCCATGTTTAAAGTGCTAGTATTTGTCTTGGAGACATATCTCGAAGTTAAAGCATTAATCCTGTCAATCATGGCTTTCTGGAAAATAGCCATGTTAGACTTCTTTACAGGGAGGAGGAGGAAGCAGAAGCATCTTCAGTAGGAATAACGACCTTGATAATCTTCTGAATATTAGCTACAAAAGAACCGTATTCAGCAACAGAAATGGTGACCTCTAGAGATGGAAGCTCTTCAGGAAGATGGAAAATTGCCTCTGAATTGGCCTTAATGCCAGCGTCCAGAGCATGAAAGTGGTCAGAAGCAGAATTCCTCTGAGAATCTACATTATCAGTGATGAGCTTCTTGATGGCCTCCAGAGCTTGAGACTGAGCTAACTGTTCTGTATGAATATTGTTGAGTATGATTTGCTGAGAGTCAAGGGATAGATTTAGATCGTCCATAGATCTCTGAATTTTATCATCAAATGCCACAAACGCTGCATTGGTGACGAAATCAGAAGGTGTAACCGGTGCATCTCCAACACATGGAGCCCCTTGTCTCTCGCGTTCAGAGAGGCCCTCATTCACACCTGTATTGACGTTGAGTGTGGAGGGACTTCCAACCTGTCTTCGAGGGCTGTTATTGACAGGCACCTCTTTGGTTGTTCCCATTGGTTCAACTTTTTCCCTATCATCAGAGGATGGGGAGCTGAACACAATATGCTTACCTTTATAAAGGGTAAAGACCCCCTTTAGTGGTGCATCCTATGGTTGTAACCCCTCTGATAGGATTTCATCATCATCTATACTATCAAAGGTATGGACGTACCCTCTGTTTGCCCTAGGACCTCGTTGGTCACGAAGACGTCAACGAGTGATGATGGTTGTGGCGAGTTCTGGGGCAATGGAACTCTTATAGTGTCACCATCATCCTTTTGAGAGGATGATGAAGAAGAGGTGGAATCCCCGGTAGTGCTAGATCCAGAGGAAAGAAGAATATCCTTTGATCGGTTGGCTTATGGGTGGATTTGACTGGGTTGTCCTTGGTCAATGAGTGTAGATGTGTTGGCATCTACCTCAGTAAATGTGGTTACCCTTTGTGAAGAAGGTGAGATGCGCTCTAATGTGTCTCTATAGACATCTTTAGTACCCTCTTGTAGTAAGAGGTCAGGATGAGTAGAAGCACTCGGATGTTCACTCACATTCTTTTCCACCTCATGCTCACTTGACCCCTTACTGCCTAAACTAGGCTCTAAGTGCTCTGGGGTAGGTATGCTCGGTTCTGAGGAAACCAGAGAGCTTCTATAAGATATGAGATTAGGAGAGGTTGTAGGTATGAGATTAAGCATGTACCTTGAGAGCGCCCCTGGTGATGAATACCCAGTGTTGTCGATGGTCGGCTTATGGGAGCTCATGGATGCAATCTTGCAAAAGGGTTGAAACAGAGGAGCCTTCAGAGCTCCTATGGCTGGAAAAGTGAATAAGGATAAAAATCGTGGAAACATCAGGGCTGGGAGAGTTCTTCCTTGGCTCTGGTGAGTAACCTTCGTATGCACAGCAGTTTTCATTTCGTGGAAAATCAAACTCGCATAATCCAGTGGGCGATTAAAGTACATACCATACATGATGGTAAGGATACTTTTGCTTGCCTGGTCTAAGGAGCCGATTTTGCAAGTTAGGCTCTGTTAGTCCCATATTACAACAGATCTGATAGATTGCTCAAGGAATCCTTATTTTATTGGTATACTGAATATTGAAAACACACACTTACACCTTTAGATGACTCTCATATGTGGTGTTCAACTTCTAACTCTCTAACAAACTCTCTATATATATTACAAAGGTAAAGCTACAATTACATGTATTTAAATCACAACCCAATTACAATGAGACACGTCATCAAAAACTCTATTCAGAAGTTCTTCAGAACTTCTGAACTATCTTCAGAATTCTGAACTTTGCTCTTCAGAACCACTTCTGAATTGTCTTTAGAATTCTGAACTTTGCTCTTCAGAACCACTTCTGAACTGTCTTCAGAATTCTGAACTTTGCTCTTCAGAACCGCTTCTGAACTGTCTTCAGAATTCTGAACTTTTCACTTCAGAACTTATTCAGAACTTCTGAATATATATTTTACAGTTCTGAAGATGACTTTATTTATCTTTCTAGCACTAGTTCAGAACTTCTGAACTATTCATCTTCATATTCTGAAGTTCTTTACTTTACAAAACATTTCAAACATAGGATCCAAATTCATAGGATTCTTTGGATCTTAACAATCTCCCCCTATGTTTTGTAAAGGAATCATAGTCTTTAATCTTCAGATCTTCTCCCCCTTGATTTCTTTGAAAAACATTAGTAGTGTTGCTGGTCTTCAAGAACTACCCCTTGAATAAATCCAAGCTCCCCCTTAAATGTAACTTTTATCTTTACTTTTAACTTTAATTTCAGAATTAATGTGCAATAACCCCGACTGAGTGCACTAACTTCAGCTTGAAATTGTAGATATGTCATGACAATCCATTGTGCAACTGCAGTTTTTAACAAAGAATCTGATTGTCTTTGAACCATGAATTGAATAACCATTCAGCTCAAGAACCTCTTCTTATAAGCTCAAGAAGTGGGGAATCAACACAAAGCTTGGTTGACCAAAACGCCTTTTTGACAATTAAGCTTTGGGAGAAAGATGACATTAAGAACATAGCTTCTTGATCAACAAAGTCAAACTAGAAAAATTAAAAGATTTCCAGAATACTTCCAGAATAATGAATAACCAAGTCCAGATCCAATCTTCACACCAGATGAATGATTATTAGCACTCAAACCTCTAATAGATAATAAATTCACCAGAACACTGATTGTAGTCCCTCAAACTTCTGCTTGATCAATACAGAAAGATGATTGAAGACACTTAACAATCTAGCATCTTGAAAATGGCATGCAGAACAATTATTGCAAGCACTCTAAAGTCTAAGTGATCAATTCCGAACATAGATTGCAAGCACTCAACGGTCTTGCCTCAAGAATGAATCTTCAGAGAAATGATTGCTGAAACTCAAACTTCTAATCTTCAGACCAAATACTGAATCAATCATCCAAGTTCTGAGAACTTTTCAAATCTGGCTCTTTAGTTAGCATACATAAAGCTTTGACCAATATAGTCAAACTTTGAACACTTGTTGACAAGCTTGAAGAAATTGAGCTTTGATGAAATTATAGGGCCATGATAAAAAAATATCTATACAAACTAAGAGGATGTCTTGAGCATAGGCAATTAAGCACTTCTTGTCTGACAATAAGCTATACTGAACTGTGTTGTCATATGCCTTATGCGGAAGCCTTTAATCTTCAAAAATTCAGAAGTATGACAACAAGATAATATTGTAGACAAGTGATGAAAATCAATGATTATATATGATTCGCGAAATCTCTTTGATGAATAGTGTCCCCCTCCTACGACTTAGCACGGCTGGCCCCGAGAAATATTTCGAGAATGCACACTTCTCCCCTTACCCAGATGCATCAGAATCTGAACAATTTTTGAAGTATAGAGCAATTCTGAACTAACTTCTGAAGTTTCTGAGCTTACTTCTGAAGGTTCTAGGCTAACTTCTTAAGGTTTTACTTCAGAAGTTCAATAATACTCTTCAGAAGTTCGATAATACATCTTCTGAAGTCTGATTATATGAATTGTTCGATCCAAAAATCTCAGATACCTCAAGATTTGTCAATAACGCACCAAAATGATGATCAAACCTTGTTCATAAACATATATCGAGCATTCCACTTGAATAAATTTGATTGAATCACATCAATTTACCAAAGATTTATAGAATTTGTCAAGAACGGTTCGTTCGAACAAAAAACCCTAGAAATTCTGAGATTTGGCAAATTAGCTCAATAATCCTTGAAATAGATGAGTGTAATTGATTCCATATGAATACATGAAAGACCTAAACTACATAATTAATACCAAAAGTTACTTTTTAGACCATTGGAGGACAAACGAAATATAATATTTACGAGTTTCAAGTTCGAAATGTCCGCTTGGTTTACAGGGCGTTTCCGTAAGCACCTGTTTTCCAAAATATACCAAAACGGACAAATCTAAAGTAATAAATTTACGGAAACGTAAACTATATACAAGACGAAGGACAATAGCTACCCGTTAACTAGGTACTTAAAGTTACAACCAAAAGTCGACTAATAATTTACAACCTAAAGTTGTATTCGACTAACTACTTAATAACAAAAGAGTCGTACTACCGGAAGCACTAAAAGCAAAGATCTCAATCTACTCGAGCTTGTTCTTCACTTTATCCACACGGCCTGTAAAAATATGAACAACTAAAGGGGTAAGCACAAAATGCTTAGTGAGTAAACGGGAACTACTAACTACTAAAGCTTCACAGATGTATTCCATTGAAGTCAATGATCACGAAGGATGTAAATAATGTAACAAGTAATCATCATTCGGGATTTAAACATCTAAGTATTAAAGTATGCAACCAATATATCATGTGAAAGTCAATAATAGATATGTACGACCACCGAGCTATCCCGGACGTGGCAAGTACAACAATGTATCCTAGATATCATACCACCCGAGCTATCCCGGCCAGTGGAATGATCTTCCCGCCCGAGCTCTCCCGGACAGCGGGGAAAATGATCGGACTCGAACACGGTCAAATATGCACTATACTCGAGTAATATCAGCTGATATGGGCTTAATTGTGCCCTCCCCGGGTGAAACACAAAGTAACCACCGGGTAGCACCTATGGAAGGACGGAGTACAATAACCAATAATCATTTGGAATAGATAAGGGGACATAACATGGATAAGCATGGAAGCAAGTAACAAATAGATAATACATGTCTAACAAATAGTAAGTCAAGTAATCCCATAAACTCACAGTGTTTTTTAAAATTGAGCCAAATTAGGCTCCTAGTCCATATACGCCTAAACGTCGACCAACGATCACTCCGAAAGGACCAAATGTGCTTATTTAATACCTGTAATATGTAAGCAAGGTTTCTTAAAGATCTGACAACAATAACTTAACCAAACTTAATTTAAACTTATTTTAGTTACTTTAATTTTCAGCTCAAAATTCACTTTTTATCAATTTTGAGAGGCAATTCTAACCAACATACATGCCTTATTTCTAAAAAGTGTCTAAATGAAAGGTTTAGAGCTATATATAAGCTTTCCGAAATGTCCAGAATCATAGTAATCCGAGCTACGATGAGCAAGTTATTGCACCATCAAAACAGCCTCTCGGATAAATTGGTGCTGTCAATTTTTCTATATAAAAAAAAACTAAAATCCATAGTTTGGATTTAATCTTCATTCCAACATTCAAAATACCATCTAACCATGTTTATATTGTTGTTTACAAGATCAATACTCAAAGATTTCACCAACATAACCAATAATGAAGAAAATCAAAGTTCAACTTATGTTCTTCATTTTCAAAAGCTCTAAATCATCAATTAAGCATTCATAGCAACTTAGTTAGGCTATAATCAAGCTAAATACAACATAATTCTAATGTAATTCAGATTAGGGTTCATAAACCCAAACCCTAGTATCACCAATTCAACTCTAACTAGCTTCAAATCAAGAAATTAACCAAGAAATTAGTTATACCTTATCTTGTGGATGATTTTGGTGCAATAATCAAGCTAAAACTCTTTGTATCAAGCTTGATTCATCCCCAAGAAGCTAAAACCACCCATGGAAGAGAGAGTCTGAGTTTAGAGATCAATTTGGGTGAAAATGGACTAAAAATCGTCCTTTTTACGACTTTTACGAGTTGGGGCCGAGTTGACTCGGCTGAAACTCGGTTTGACCCACTAAACACTAAAAATCACATAACTTTTCGCTCGGATCTCCGTTTTTGACGCGGTTTTCGCTCACGCGTTCATAACGAGATAATATACAACCTAAAATAAAAATATTCAAGAAAATATTTCCCGAAAAAAAATCGGTTTTAGACCACGAGCTTTCACTTTAAAACCTTTCGGTCCTCGACTAACACTTAGTTCAACTTTAACTTTTCAAACACATAATCTATCATGTTTTAGTCACATAAACACATATAAAGAATATAATTACAACGTATTTGAGAAAGTGGATGTTACAATTACCTCCTCCTTTTGAGGATTCCGTCCTCGGAATCTTCATTTCTCGAATAGTTCGGGATATTTGGCAAGCATCTGTTCTTTTCTCTCCCACGTACAATTCGGACCACGGTGATGCTTCCATTTCACCAATACCAAATCAATTGTTTTGTTCCGAAGATTTGTCATTCTTCATTTAGAATTTCTTCGGGTTCCTCAATATATCTCAGTCGTTCATCAATTTTCACCTCATCTAAGGGAACTGTTTCATCGTACTTACCCAAACACTTCCGAAGATATCCAACATGGAATACATCGTGAATACCAGATAACTCTCCTGGAAGTTCAAGTCGATATGCTTGTTTGCCAATACGTTCAATGACTTTGAATGGTCCAACAAAACGTGGACTAAGTTTGCCTTGCTTACCAAATCGTAGAATACCCTTCCAAGGGGAAACTTTCAACATAACCATATCTCCCACGGTGAATTCAATCGGCCATCGACGTTTATCAGCGTATGACTTTTGTCTATCCTGAGCGGCTTTCATCCTTTCCCGAATAACTTGAATCTTATCATGCGTAATTTGAATCATTTCGGGTCCAGCAAGCACTTTCTCACCCATCTCACGCCAACATAAGGGAGTACGACATCTACGACCATATAAAGCCTCAAAAGGCGCCATACCGATAGTCGAGTGGTAGCTGTTGTTGTATGAAAATTCAACCAATGGTAGATGCATATCCCAACTACCACCAAACTCAAGTATACACGCACGCAACATATCTTCTAATGTCTGCATCGTGCGCTCGGACTGACCATCAGTTTGAGGATGATATGCCGTGCTCAACGCTATGCGCGTCCCTAGTTCTTGTTGTAAACCGGCCCAAAATTTCGAAGTAAATCGAGAATCTCGTTCAGAAATTACTTTCAGAGGAACACCATGTCGTGCAATAATCTCGTTGATATAAATTTGTGCCCATTTATCCATAGAATACGATTCTCGAACAGGCAGAAAGTGAGCGCTTTTCGTTAAGCGATCCACGATAACCCAAATACCGTCGTGCTGACGAGCCGTCTTCGGTAGCTTTGTTACAAAATCCATTGTAAGTTCCTCCCATTTCCACACAGGTATATCGAGAGGTTGAAGGCTACCATAAGGTTTCTGGTGTTCAGCTTTAACTTGTGAACATGTAACACATCGTTCCACATATCTTCCGATATCGCACTTCATTCCCGGCCACCAATATTCAGATTTCAAATCGTAATACATCTTTGTACTGCCCGGATGCACAGACATTCGTGACTTGTGTGCTTCAGATAATACCAGTTCCCGAATACCACCAAGTTTTGGAATCCAAACACGGTCCTTGAAGACTTTAAGTCCTCGATTATCCTCTATCATATACTTAACATAACCAACCATACGTTCTGGTTTCTCACGATCAGGTTTCAAAGCTTCTACTTGCCATTTTCGTATGTCGTCAACTAGTGTGGATGTCATCGACGTATGTATTATAGCATAACACATAGAATTTGCATACGTCTTCCGGCTTAAAGCATCGGCAACAACATTAGCTTTGCCTGGATGATACAAAATTTCACAATCATAGTCTTTAATTAGTTCCATGGCTCGTTGTTGCCTCATGTTCAAAGTCTGTTGATTGAAAATGTACTTCAAATTCTTATGATCCGTGAATAGTTGGCATTTGGTACCGTATAAGTAATGACGCCATAATTTCAATGCAAAAACGACCGCTGCCAACTCAAGATCATGAGTTGGGTAGTTCTTTTCATAATCTTTCAACTGTCTCGACGCGTACGCAATTACTTTGCCTCGCTGCATAAAAATACAACCGAGACCCAGTTTAGAAGCATCGCTGTAAACTACCAAGTCATCATTACCCTCTTGTAAAGTTAAAACAGGAGCATTTGTCAAACAATGCTTCAACTCCTGAAAAGCATTCTCTTGAGTTTCACCCCATTCGAATTTGACATCTTTTCGGGTCAACAAAGTTAAAGGCACGACGATTTTAGAGAAATCATGTATGAATCGTCTATAGTACCCCGCGAGTCCAAGAAAACTACGGACCTCAGATGCATTCTTGGGTTGCTCCCAATTCTGTACAGCTTCAATTTTGGACGGGTCAACCGACACACCATCACCAGAAATCGTGTGACCTAAGAATTGCACCTCGCGTAGCCAGAATTCACATTTTGAGAATTTAGCATATAGACGTTCCTGTCGAAGCTTTTCAAGCATCTCACATAAATGCTTCATGTGATCCGCTTCAGATTTGGAATATACAAGAATATCATCTATAAACACGATCACAGATTTATCTAACATTGGCCGGCACACGCGGTTCATCATATCCATGAATACTGCAGGTGCATTAGTTAAACCGAATGGCATAACTAAAAACTCATAGTGGCCATAACGTGTACGGAAAGCCATTTTCGGTACATCTTCTTTACGCACTCTCAATTGATGGTAACCCGACCGTAAATCGATTTTAGAGAAATAGCTCGCACCTTGCAATTGATCGAACAAATCATCGATACGTGGAAGTGGATATTTGTTCTTGATCGTTACTTTGTTTAACTCCCGGTAATCGATACACATACGCATTGTACCGTCTTTCTTCTTGACGAATAGTACTGGAGCACCCCAAGGAGAAGTGCTCGGTCGGATGAAACCTTTATCAAGAAGTTCTTGCAACTGATTCATCATTTCTTTCATTTCAGCCGGAGCCAGACGATACGGCGTTCTAGCAATCGGCGCTGCACCAGGAATTAAGTCAATTCGAAATTCAACTTGTCTGTCAGGAGGTAAATCGGGTAAGTCCTCGGGAAATACATCTGGAAATTCACACACAACCGGTACGTCACTAACCGTTCTCTTCACCTCCTTTGACGAGTCAAGAATATAGGCTAGGTAGGAAGAACAACCTTTAGATAGGTGTCTCCGAGCTTTAAGCGTAGAAATCAACTTTATGTCTCCTTTTTGCTTTTCACCGTAAACGTACAAATAGTCATCGTTATTCGGTATACGGATTATCCGCTGAGAACACAGAATATCAGCCCGATTCCGAGCTAACCAATCCATACCAATATCTATATCAAAGGTACGGATATCCACCGGTACAAGATCTATAGGAAACTCGTGCCCATCTAATTGCAGCACATAATCTTTGTAAACTTTATCAGCTAGCATAGTTGTGCCATCAGCAGTGTCAACATAAAAAGGTTTAGCAAGCACATATGGCACATAATTTAAACATCGAGCAAACGTATGGGAAACGAATGAATTAGTAGCACCGGAATCGAATAAGATACGAGCGAAATGAGAATTAACGAGAAATATACCCGTAACCACATCTGGCTTATCTCGAGCTTCCTCAGCAGTGATTTGAAAAGCTCTGGCCTGGGTGTGTGGTACCTCCTCCTTTTGACGACAAGCACCACTAGTAGAAGGTCGGCGAACAGAAGCCTTACTTTCCTCATGTTTAGATCGAGAGCATTCTCTCTGGCGATGGCCTATAGCACCACATGAGTAGCATGTCATATTCCTCCTCGGGCAGTTCAGTCTAATGTGCCCAACTTCACCACAACCATGACATCTAACTTCAGGGCGAACAGTATTGCATCGGCCCCGATGAGACTTACCGCAACAAGAACAGTGTGGAGGAGCATTCGACTGGAAAATAACCATGGTTAGAATACAATTAAATTTCAACATACATGACTCATACTTCACAATTGTACCTGCAGGCTATAAGCCTGAGACTGAGATTGAGGTCGCGATCTAGCTTGGGATTGAGTGTAACTCAAATTGGAATTCCGTGGAAATTTTTTTGTTGGTGCAGATGTCGCACCTTCGATACGAGGTCGCTTATCTGGAGTCGCTGGATTACGATCCGGGCGGTTCAAATCGTATTCGCGTCGTCGCGCGGACTCCACTGCTTTCTCATACTCCGAAATGTCACGATTAGCGACGACATCTCGAATCTCCGGTCGCAACCCGTCTATAAAGTAGTCTATACGTTCCTGTTCCGTAGTCAAGAAACGTGTGGCAAACTGTGCTTTATGATTGTACTCGGTCTCGTAGTCCACCACTGACATATTTCCTTGCTTGAGATCAAGAAACTCCTTTTCCAATCGTTTTTGTAGATCATTTGGACAATATTGCTTGTTAAAACGAGTCTTGAAAGACTCCCAAGACATACTTTCTTTCTCGAATTCACTTAAAGCTGCAAAAGTAGCATTCCACCATGTCAAGGCCCAACTTTTCAACATGGCCGTGGCATAGTTCACTTTATCATCATCTAACACTCGAGTGATCCGAAAGATCTTCTCAGTATTCAATATCCATTCAAGTGCCTCAATTGGATCAACCTTCCCAAAGAATTCAGTAGCACCGCTACTACGAAAGTTTTTGAAAGAGACCCGATCGATTTTGGGTTTTGAGGTGTCACCCGTTTCTTTCTCCTTTCCTTTGTTTTATCATCTTCAGACTTTCTATCCTCATGTCGTTGTTGGGCTAACGTCTGTTGAAGCAATAAAGTCATACGTTGCATCAAACGTTTACTTCGAGGAGACACCGGTGCCTCATCATCATTAATATCCAGGTGTGGAGTATTTTCTCCCACATTGTCGTTAGTTGGGGTATGACTAGCTTCACCACCGTCATTCATCTTTCTGAAAGTTACAACATATACATAACATTAATAGAGTCTTATAACTAATTCCCAATCCCCACCTAAGTCTCTCCTAAGTCCATATCCGTTCAAAACAAAACTTACTTACTACATGATACCGACACAAGGTTTAAGTCCGGATATCATTACTGGTATCCAGTTCACTTAAACGTATGCTCTGATACCAAATTGAAAGACCTAAACTACATAATTAATACCAAAAGTTACTTTTTAGACCATTCGAGGACAAACGAAATATAGTATTTACGAGTTTCAAGTTCGAAATGTCCGCTTGGTTTACAGGGCGTTTCCGTAAGCACCTGTTTTCCAAAATATACCAAAACTATATACAAGACGAAGGACAATAGCTACCCGTTAACTAGGTACTTAAGGTTACAACCAAAAGTCGACTAATAATTTACAACCTAAAGTTGTATTCGACTAACTACTTAATAACAAAAGAGTCGTACTACCGGAAGCACTAAAAGCAAAGATCTCAATCTACTCGAGCTTGTTCTTCACTTTATCCACACGGCCTGTAAAAATATGAACAACTAAAGGGGTAAGCACAAAATGCTTAGTGAGTAAACGGGAACTACTAACTACTAAAGCTTCACAGATGTATTCCATTGAAGTCAATGATCACGAAGGATGTAAATAATGTAACAAGTAATCATCATTCGGGATTTAAACATCTAAGTATTAAAGTATGCAACCAATATATCATGTGAAAGTCAATAATAGATATGTACGACCACCGAGCTATCCCGGACGTGGCAAGTACAACAATATATCCTAGATATCATACCACCCGAGCTATCCCGGCCAGTGGAATGATCTTCCCGCCCGAGCTATCCCGGACAGCGGGGAAAATGATCGGACTCGAACACGGTCAAATATGCACTATACTCGAGTAATATCAGCTGATATGGGCTTAATTGTGCCCTCCCCGGGTGAAACACAAAGTAACCACCGGGTAGCACCTATGGAAGGACGGAGTACAATAACCAATAATCATTTGGAATAGATAAGGGGACATAACATGGATAAGCATGGAAGCAAGTAACAAATAGATAATACATGTCTAGCAAATAGTAAGTCAAGTAATCCCATAAACTCACAGTGTTTTTTAAAATTGAGCCAAATTAGGCTCCTAGTCCATATACGCCTAAACGTCGACCAACGATCACTCCGAAAGGACCAAATGTGCTTATTTAATACCTGTAATATGTAAGCAAGGTTTCTTAAAGATCTGACAACAATAACTTAACCAAACTTAATTTAAACTTATTTTAGTTACTTTAATTTTCAGCTCAAAATTCACTTTTTATCAATTTTGAGAGGCAATTCTAACCAACATACATGCCTTATTTCTAAAAAGTGTCTAAATGAAAGGTTTAGAGCTATATATAAGCTTTCCGAAATGTCCAGAATCATAGTAATCCGAGCTACGATGAGCAAGTTATTGCACCATCAAAACAGCCTCTCGGATAAATTGGTGCTGTCAATTTTTCTGTATAAAAAAAACTAAAATCCATAGTTTGGATTTAATCTTCATTCCAACATTCAAAATACCATCTAACCATGTTTATATTGTTGTTTACAAGATCAATACTCAAAGATTTCACCAACATAACCAATAATGAAGAAAATCAAAGTTCAACTTATGTTCTTCATTTTCAAAAGCTCTAAATCATCAATTAAGCATTCATAGCAACTTAGTTAGGCTATAATCAAGCTAAATACAACATAATTCTAATGTAATTCAGATTAGGGTTCATAAACCCAAACCCTAGTATCACCAATTCAACTCTAACTAGCTTCAAATCAATAAATTAACCAAGAAATTAGTTATACCTTATCTTGTGGATGATTTTGGTGCAATAATCAAGCTAAAACTCTTTGTATCAAGCTTGATTCATCCCCAATAAGCTAAAACCACCCATGGAAGAGAGAGTCTGAGTTTAGAGATCAATTTGGGTGAAAATGGACTAAAAATCGTCCTTTTTACGACTTTTACGAGTTGGGGCCGAGTTGACTCGGCTGAAACTCGGTTTGACCCACTAAACACTAAAAATCACATAACTTTTCGCTCGGATCTCCGTTTTTGACGCGGTTTTCGCTCACGCGTTTGTAACGAGATAATCTACAACCTAAAATAAAAATATTCAAGAAAACATTTCCCGAAAAAAAATCGGTTTTAGACCACGAGCTTTCACTTTAAAACCTTTCGGTCCTCGACTAACACTTAGTTCAACTTTAACTTTTCAAACACATAATCTATCATGTTTTAGTCACATAAACACATATAAAGAATATAATTACAACGTATTTGAGAAAGTGGATGTTATAATACAGGATGATCATAGAATCAATTTGATATGAAAGAACATCAAATTTCGCATCAATTCATCAAACTTCAATCAAAAAACTTACTGTTCATCGTAGAGAGAAAAACTTCACTGATTTCATCAATTTATTCAAATCTGTTGCAATCGATTGATTGTATCAAAGATAAATTGCTTCGATTAAGCTCTGATACCAATTGTTAGTCCCATATTACAACAGATCTGATAGATTGCTCAAGGAATCCTTATTTTATTGATATATTGAATATAGAAAACACACACTTACACCTTTAGATGACTCTCATATGTGGTGTTCAACATCTAACTAACTAACAAACTCTGTATATATACTACAAATGTAAAGCTACAGTTACATGTATATAAATCACAGCCCAATGACATTAAGACATGTCATCAAAAACTCTATTCAGAAGTTCTTCAGAACTTCTGAACTGTCTTCAGAATTCTGAACTGTCTTCAGAATTCTGAACTTTGCTCTTCAGAACCACTTCTGAATTTGTCTTTAGAACTTCTGAACTTTCACTTCAGAACTTATTCAGAACTTCTGAATATATATTTTGCACTTCTGAAGATGACTATATTTATCTTTCTAGCACTAGTTCAGAACTTCTGAACTATTCATCTTCATATTCTGAAGTTCTTTTCTTTACAATACATTTCAAACATAGGATCCAAATTCATAGGATTCTTTGGATCCTAACAGGCTCTTGTTCAGAATGGAAACCAGTACATTCCACATTGGGGGTAGATGCTTTCTTTTGAACTCAGATAACTTTGTGAGTGGTTCATTATAACCCAAGAAATTGATAAAGGCAAGTAAGGCTTCTGGGGTAGGGTTTTCTTCAAGGACAGGATTGGGTATTTTTTGTTCACCATCATCGATAATGGGTTGGGGCAAATAAAAATACCTTGCGATTTTCTTCTTGGTAATGGGTATTTCCACAGCAGTGTTAGATTCGGTGGGGTGGCTGAAGTTTCCAATAAGAGTTTCTTCATCTTGTATGAACATGGATTGCCAAACTTCTTGGACATAAATTTCAGGGACATTGGGATTGGTTAAAGTTAGGTTTCGGTTTAGAGAATGGTGTTGGAGGAACTCTATCATGACCCTGTAATCGGCCAGATATGTGTTTGGATCGAGAAGTACCTGAACATTGTTGGCCTTTAATGACAATTTGATAACTGGAGCACTGTCAGCCGTTGAGTTGATTAACCTTCAATCTTCATTTTAGACATTGAGATTAGCAGATTGGGTCGCCATTGATGAAATTTGGGTGTTTGGAAGTCGATTGAGAGAGCAGGTTTATAGTTGCTTGTAATAGCGTGAGGAAGGCGATGCACTGTAGTTGGGAGGTTTATATATGAGAGAGAAAGAGTACTCGAGTGTATTTTTGAATGGATAGGGTTTTAATTTGGGGATGGGGAAAAACGGTTTGTATATGCTGATGTAAGCGCAGGCGTGCAGTCATGCAATAACTAGATCATTGACATGTGGACAATTTGATTGCGTGTGTGATGACTAGCACGGGTATGGATGAATCACTGAAAGGGTTTAATTACCTTTAAACCGTTGATTAATCCCATAAAGAAAATTAAAAAGAAACGAATAAGAAAAATTATTAATTAATCAACAAGAAGCTGTTGAAGAAAATAATTTTTAAGATTAATAAAACTTTTTAATTTAATTTTAAAATCAGACATTTGGTTGAATAAATCAGTTTTTGAACCAAATGAAAGTTTAATATTTAAAGACATGTGTTTCTTAAGAAATTTTAATAAAATAAGAAAATTTTAATTAACCTTGAAGGCAAGAGTTAATTAAAGCATGTCAGACTGTAAAGTGGGCTTCCTACAATCGGGGGCGAGTCACCTTCATGCGGGGCTACCTAGCTACCATGGAAGACAAACCTTCCCCCATTGTCCATTCGAAGGGCGCTGACTTTCATTATCAGGGTATTTTCGAGGGGTGAAAGGTGCATGTGGGGTTTTCGTACGCGGCTTAAAGCATCGAACTAGGGCATCGTCTCTTGGGCTTTTGAATGGCTACCGCCTAATGTGTCATTTGACCTCAGTCATCCCAGGCAAAAGGATCCGTTCCTGGACTTAGGTTAGGGCAAGAAGGCTACGGTAAATGAACTTATTAAAATGAAAATTCCAGAGGAAAAACGAAGTCAGAAAATATCTGGTAGAGAAAACATTTTGTGACCAAAAATGTCAAAAGAACATCCTTCCAGAAAAAGTTTTAGTGGAATCTGAAAATTCTTAGTAACCTTGACGGCAAGAGTTATTCAGAAGAAACAGATTCAACAAAACATGTTCATAAGACAGCTAACTTCTGTTAGACTTGATTTGCTCCCCCTCGAATTGATCGATGTGCTCCCCCTCAAAAGTTGCATCTTGCTCCTCCTTGCTTTTTCAAGTAATGTTCCCTTGCTGTCATAACTTGGTGCAAAAATGTAAGATACATTCTTTTGAAGCACAGAGGTGAGAGGCTTCTGAGTGCCTCTGGATGTAACCATCAGAAGTGACCAGAAACTTCTAGGCAGTTCTGATTTATACAATCAAAAGAGGAAAAATAAGAATAAAACAAATCAAAATTTTGGAATATAAATAAGTAATTATGTTTTAATCCTATGAAGATCATAGTTTTAAAAGAAATTACATATTTAACATGCCCAACTTGTTGATTAAGAAATTAAAGCGCTTCTCGTCCAGAGCTTTTGTGAAAATATCAGCAAGTTGAAAGTCAGTAGAGACAAAATACATTTCTATAGTGCCTTCTCTACATGATTCTTGATAAAATGATACCTGACATCGATGTGTTTGGTTTTGGAGTGCTGAACAGGATTTTCAGTGATGGCAATGGCACTTTCTAAGTCACATAGGATGGGGATTTTATCGTAGACTAAACCGAAGTCTCTCAGCTGAGTCTTCATCCAAAAGACTTGGGAACAGCAACTGGCAGCAGTAACATATTCAGCTTCAGCTGTAGATGTTGAAACACAGTTCTGTTTCTTGGATGTCCAGCTTATAAGCCTGTTGCCTAGAAGTTGACAGCTACCAGAGGTACTTTTTCTGTCCAACTTACATCCTGCATGATCAAAATCTGTATATGCTATTAGATCAAATCCAGAATTTTTAGGATACCAGAGACCCAGTGAAGGAGTTCCCTTAAGGTATCTAAAAATTCGTTTAACAGCAGCCAAATGAGATTCTTTTGGGTTGGCTTGATAACGAGCACAGGGGCAAGTGGCAAACATAATATCTGGCCTACTAGCTGTCAAATACAGAAGAGATCCTATCATACCTCTATAGCCCGTAACATCCACTGATTTCCTAGAAGGGTCAGGGCCAAGTTTCGTGCTAGTAGAGATAGGAGTTTTCATAGGTGAGGAATTTTGAAGATGAATTTCTTAAGCATGTTAGAAACATACTTATCTTGATTTATAAAAATGCCAGAGGCATTTTGTTTTACTTGGAGTCCTAGAAAGAACGTTTGTTCTCCCATCATACTCATTTCAAATTCTTGTTCCATCAATTTAGAAAACAGATCAACTTCTGATTGATGAGTAGAACCAAAGATTATGTCATCCACATAGATTTGGAAAACAGTTAGCATACCTTTGCCTCTTTTGATGAACAGAGTTGTATCAATTTTACCTTTTTCATAACCTTTACTGATCAGAAACGTAGATAAGCGTTCGTACCAGGCTCTTGGTGCTTGCTTCAAACCATATAAAGCTTTGTCGAGAAGATAGACATACTCTGGATGTTTAGCATCTTTAAAACCAGCAAATTGTTCAACGTACGCTTCTTCTTTGAGATAGCCATTCAGAAATGCACATTTAACATCCATTTGATACACCTTAAAGTTTTTGTATGTAGAGAAGGCCAGAAATAGTCGTATCGCCTCAAGTCTTGCTACAGGGGCAAAGGTCTCGTCATAATCTATTCCTTCTTCTTGACAATACCCCTTAGCCACCAGTCGAGCTTTGTTTCTGATCACTATGTCGTCTTCGTCTTTCTTGTTTCTGAAGACCCACTTAGTACCAATTGCGAGTTTGTCCTTTGGCAAGGGTACTAAGTCCCAAACTTTATTGCATTCAAACTGAAGCAATTCTTCTTGCATCGCTTCCACCCAGCAGGGTTCTTGCAAGGCTTCATGAACGTGCTTTGGTTCGATCATGCTAAGGAAATTAACATAGAAGGCTTCATTTGCAGTAGCAGATCTTGTTTTAACGCCGTCAGATGGACTGCCAATAATAAGATTTGGAGTGTGTGATTTAGTCCATCTAGTCATCCTAGTTTGAGGTACTTGTTGGGCTTGAACTTCAGTTTCAGAAGTTTGAATAACCTCATCTGGAATTGATTCTGAATTGTGAGCAGCATCTAAAGTCCTCCTCAGATGAAGGCACAGAAGAATTTTTATCTGGAATTGAAGTGGCTTCTGGACAGTAGCTTGATGGAATGGGAAGAACAGAAGATGTTGGTGGACTCTCATCGGAAATTTCGGGACCAGAAAGAGTAATTCCAGAAGCTTGAAGAACTTCAGGAATACTCAAGGATGGATTCTTTTGTATTTGCTCTTAAAATATTTCTTCGCCCATAAAATCTTGAAAAATGGCATTTATCTAGGATTCTCTGGAACCTGAAAGATAATCAGAGGTAACAGTGTTATGTTTGAGTTCAGAAGTAGAATACTCAGAAGTCAGTTGAGTTTGATCATCAAAATCGATGTTAATTCTTTCCATTACAGTCTTAGTACGTAAATTAAAGACTCTAAAAGCTCTTGAATTTAACGAATATCCTAAGAATTTAGCTTCATCGAATTTCTTATCAAACTTACCAAGTTTTTCTCTGTCATTTAGAATAAAACACCTGCAACCAAAAATGTGAAAGAATTTAACACCGGGTTTTATTTTATTTATAAGCTCATAAGAGGTTTTGAGATGCCTCTTGACAATAATTGAAAGGTTCTGAGTGAAACAAGCAGTGGCTACAGCTTCTGCCCAAAAATGGATAGCGAGACAAGAAGCTGCAAGCATCATTCTGGCTGCTTCCACCAAGGTTCTGTTGCGTCTTTCTACTACACCATTTTGTTGAGGAGTACGCACAGCAGGAAATTCTGTGTAATTCCATTTACAACAAGGTATACTTCAAGCTTGGCATTCTTGAACTCGGTATTGTTATCACTTCTTAGCTGCTGAATCTTTTGATGTAGAAGAACTTGGATTTTGGTCATCATATTTTCCAAGACAATAGGCACTTCTGATTTGTGTCTAACAAATGCGAGCCATGTATGTTAGATCCAAAACAATCAAGAATGTAGAAAAATTAAAGAACAAGAACAAGAATTGGGTCACTGAAGTTGTATGTCGTATTGATTACTGAACAGTATTACAAAATGTGTATCTTTACAAGCTTTATCTGTGAACGTTTTTCTAACAATCTAACAAACTGTCTATTTATATTCAAAAGGAAATGCTAAAGATACAGTACAAAAAAACAGACAGATTCAGAACTATTTCTGAACTTCTTCAGAACTTCTTCAAAAGTGTCTTCAGAACCATCTTCAGAACTTCTGAAGTAGCCACTTCAGAAGTTATGCCTTAGGCTTTAATTTACTTGACTTCAGACTTCTAAACTTTTCTCTTCTGAACCCAATCTTCTTTTGAAGCTACTTCTGATATCTATCAATCTCCCCCTTAGCTTCAAAAGTTCAAATCATACTTCCAGAAGTTTAAAATCTCTCTTACATCTTTAAGAATAAGATTTCTATACTCCAATATAGATTCAATTATTCTGATCATCTCCTTTGCCAGCTTTCTGTATTTCTCCCATTCATCGTCACTAAGTTTCTTTTGTCTTTTATTCTTCTTCTTCTCTAGTTAATCTCTTATAATCATAAGAGCTTCATTACAGCACTTGTGTAGTTCTTCAAATCTTACAAATAACAATCTGTCAAAACACTTGCACACAAAGCCAGGAGGCTGAATGACCAGAGTACTTCTTTTGAGGTTTTCAATATCTGGTAAGCTTAAGTTTGGAGCACTCATATGAATATTTTCTTTGTTCATAACATAAGCCACTTGGAAATTTGTTTTAGCTGCCCAAATAAATTCTCTGTACAGGCCATCTCTGAGAACTGGAAAAGCTTTTCTGAATTTGACAATGGAGTCATGAAAGGGATATAAATTTCTGTATACTCTTAAAAGATCTCTGAGATAAACATTCTGAAAATCAGTCTCTGTAAAAGTGGAAATCTCACCATCTTTTCTTTCAATAGTGAAATAATCATGCTTGTAATTGTTTTTCTGCTTCAGATCAGCAGTGATTACTTTCACTATTGGACTCTCTTTTCGTACTTGACTTACAGGGAGTCTGATTTTTCTAATGATATCATAATACCATTGTTTCCATCCAAATGACTTCTGAATCCAGCAATCATATAATTGAACTTTTGTTCAAATTCCATGAACATTTCTGGATGGTAAAATTCAAGAAACATGGTGAAAGCATGTTCTTCAATCCTTTGCTCTTGTAAATGTCCAGATTCAGATTTATGAGGAATAGGAGCAATCTCTTCTAGAGAATTTTCAGAAACCTTTTCTTTTCCTTTTTCAATTTCCTTAACTTCTGAACTTTCTATCTTCTGAGAAAGTTTCAGAATTTCTTCAATATCTTGTTTCTTTGTGTGAATCTGAAAATCATAGAGATTGCTCAGAAGATAATCAGCTCCTTTGATTTGATTTACTCTTGTGTGTCCAGCCATAGAACTCTTTCTTACATAATCTCTGAAGAATATTCTTTCCTTGATCAAGTAAATTATCTCTTCTATTACATCAGATGAAGGAAGGTATTGTTCTGCATACACTATTAACCATTTCAGAGTAGAAGTTGAGTACTTTGGTATATCTGAAACAATAAATGTCTTTGAATGATCTACTCCTGTTCTGTAAGAGAATCCCAAATCTGGACTTGTGAAGACCTTTGTAATTCCATGTCTTTCAATACTTTCTAGCTCCAAGAAATTGACATTATTTAATCTGAATTCTAATGCCAGCTGAAAATCATGCTTAATTAGATTTCTGACATAGATCCCTAGAATTCTTCTGATTTCAGAAACAACTTCAGAATCTTCTCTCTTGACACAAAAATTCAGAACATTAAGCTTATCTTGCAACCTCAATTTGTACAAATCAAATAGAGAAAATTTTGTCAAAGAACCATCTCTCCTTTCAGCTCCAAATTTTACTACATACAAATCATCTTCAACACCTTTAGATATACATCTGATCTTCTTAATCAAGGTTGAGTCATGCAATTCTTGTAATCCATGTCTTTGTACATATGACCTTACCTTTGAAATATGATCCTTAGACCACTCATCATTCACATAGTCTTCTAAGGTTGCATACTTGAGATTTCTTCTATACATGCCATAATAATTATCTTCAGGAAAGATAAGCTGACTTTCTCCAAAAATTTCAAATATCATATCACTTTCATAAATTTGATCAACTATGGGTTCTTCAAGAACAGGAAAGTCAGTCAGAGGAATATTTATGCAACTTCTGAACCTGACATGTGGTTTGTCTAAAGCAATCATTAAGATTTCATCTATAAAATCAAATGCCTCCATATGACTTAAATCAACCTCAATCTCAAACCATTCAGTTGGTTGATTAAGAAATTCCTTGAAGATCATTAGTCTTTCATCCAAGAATCTATACTCCAGATTCCTTGGATGATTCAAAATGATATATATCCAGCAATATTGACTAATCAGCATGAAAAGGTTTTCAGAAATTTCATAACTTTCAATTTCTCTTAGAATTTGAGGTCTCCAGATAATCAGATCTCTGTTCTCATTAATCACAACATCATTTTCTAACTCCATTCCTTCATTCACTTCCATTTCTTCATCAAATAAAATCACATCAGATAGATCACTTGGCTCTCCAATAATTTCTTCAAAAGCAAGATACTCATTTAACATTTCTTCATTTGAATCAGGAATAACATCTATCTCTTCAGAACTAAGTTTGTTTTCAGAATCCAGAGACACCTTTTCAATCTCATATCCTTCTTCCACATTTTCTTCAGAAATGATTTTCTCATCTTCTAATCCTTCATCTTCTGCATGTAGAATATCATCTATTGCTTCAGAAGTTCTGTTAGTTTCATCATTTACAATGTTCTGAACGTCTTCAGAAGTTTTCTCAGAAGATCTTTCAGAAGTTTGAACTTGAGCTTATTCAGAAGACTTTTCAGAACTTTGAACTTGTGGCATTGGAACATCTTCAAAGACTTTCTGCCTTTTCTCCCCCTATTGATTATCAGGATCATCCTGATCATCAAGACTTCTCTTTAAAGTCTTTGCCTGAGAACCACACTCTAATGCATAAATACGATTATTTAAGGAGACTTGAGAATTCTGAATCGCAGACAGTTGATTCAGAATCTGAGATATATCATCCTTTGTTGCAAATTCAGAAGATGTTGTCTGAGTAAAAGAAGATAGCATTGAAGTCTTCAAAGATTGAACTGTGGAAATAACTTCAGAAAAAGAATCCAGAATTGACTTTTGAAAATTCTTGAAATCAGAAACAGTTGCCAGATGAAACTCATTCAATCTATCCACCACTCTCTTCTCCTGTCCATCCAACCTATCCTCCATCACCTTACAAGTTGTATTCGTCAATTCCTTAATATCCTTCTGAATCTTTGCAAATTCAGAATTACAGAAATCTTTGAATTCAAAGAATTCAGAAGATGAGGGAAAGGGTCCAAGACCAACAAATAGTCTTGTTTGCAGTCCTTCAGAAGAAGGTTGGCATGTAGATGTCACAACATCATGAATCACATGTGATTCTGTAAATGGGGCTTTGGTGATGTTCACTCCATCAGGTCTTCCAACCAATCATTGATATCCTGCAATAGGTATATCTATGGTTGTTTTGGTAATATGACTAACACTTTGCTTGTTTACATCTGAAAGATGTGTGCTGGTGTGAATAAAATCCACATTTAGTGGTTCAGAAGGCCCAATGTTGAGTGGACTCTCAGACTCAACGTGATCAAAACTATGAAGGGGGGACATATATCCTTCTTTTTCAACAATAGGTTCTTCCAAATGGGAACCTATTGGTAAATTAGCTGCTTTCCCCATATGTATTAGTGAAACACCCTTCTGTTGAGAGATGGGTGAGTGGCTGGAGGGTTAACAAGTTTTTCCATGGGCTCACTGGCTTTTTCAATATTACCCACCAAAGAATGTGGAGTAATAGATGATGTGGGTTCCTGGCTTAGAACAGTTGGTTCACAAGTTTCTTTATCTTTTACTTGTGTTCTCCCCTCTTCAGTTCTTTTTCTTACTCTTCTACCCAACCTCTCATTTTCATTTTTCCTCTTCACACCATGAGGTTGTTCTCCCCCATGAACAGCCTCCCCACTCTGCCTAGAAATTCTAGACACCTCTCGATGCTCATCACTCTTGTTAGAATCAGGGGAAGAGACTACTGGTTTCGGTAGTCCCATTGATTCACAGTACTCACTCAAAAACCTATTTGATGATTTTACAAATGCAAGTAAGTAACTTGGTAATGGTAAAGCATTTGGGAATTGTAATTTAGCATTTGGTGGTCTGAGATTATCCATTGAGAAAAGGGGAACATGTACCTCATGAGTCAAAATAGGAATTGCAGGAACATCTTCATGACCCCTTTGATAAAGGTTTGAAAGAATCTTTGAAATGGTATGTAGTTGTAAGTAGATTTCTTCAAAACTGCAGATTTGAGTTCTTCAAAAATAAGAGAAGCATAATTATAATGCTTGTTGAATGCCACTCCATGAAAAATAATTCTTCCATTTGTTGATGCTTGATCCAGAATCGAGCTTTTTCCAGACAAGCAAGTGTTCAGAATTGTGAATAGGCAGTACCAAATAGGGGGTAAACACTTCCTTCTGAATCAGCTTAAAACATTCAATTGTTCAGAATACCTTAACTTCATAAAATCTGAGATCATCTCAGAATATGATGGAATAGGATTAAACGAAGTTTTCCCAACAACTTCATCCTCCTTTGGAAGAAAATGAATACTTCTAACATCTTCAACAGAAATGCAGACTCTGTAGCCATGTACATATGAAGAAATGTCATCTGACTCTTCATCAACTTCAGCATGAAACCACCATTGTTGCAAATATGAAGCAAGAACTAAAAATTTTCTGGATAGCAAGGCTCGAAGGGGATGTTTCTTCAAAATTTCAATCAGAATCATTTGATCTTCATTGAAATTAGTAGACTTAAGATTCAGGGCGCAGTTGTTCTTCTTGATATCAAGTAGTTTCTCTTTAGGAACATATAATTTGGACAAATCAGGACCGTCATTGCTTTGTGCACGAGAGTGAGAATCAGCAACACCTACATTCGACTCAGAAGCCACTTCAATAGGCTCAATTTGAGTTTCCCCAATTTTGTCAGTACGCGGGTAGGGTTAGGGTTGGATTTGGGGTTTGGATTCGAAGGACCAGCTTCAAAAATCACAGTAGTAGCAGTGTCTTTTAGAATCTGTTCATCTTCTAGATTGATCTCCATTGATCCAACCAATATCTTCTTAGGAACTATTTTGAATGAATCATTACTTGAGGATCCATTACTGTCACTGAAACGAGACTTTGCAGATTGAACATTCGAAGTCGACACACTTGAAAATGAGGAAAGATTTGAGTTTGAATGAAGATCAATGAATAGAGAGAGATTTCGGAGGGAAAGACTACTAAAAAGTGAAGACGAAGATGAATCCATGGATTATAAATGACTGAATAATCGTGGATGGACACATCGCCAAAAGTAATAGTGATTAGAGTAGTAATCATCATATATTCGGATAAATGAACCGTTTAATCGACGTGTTTAAGGATTAACCAATGAAATTAAAACACGTGGCGCACGATTAGTCTTTACAACGGGAAGAAAAGTTCTGAGAACAAGTTCTAAAACTTCAGAAGAAGTTCAGAACTTCTGAGAATAAGTTCAAAAGTTTGAATGAAATAATTCAGAAATACTTCAGAACTTTCGAAATAAGTTCAGAACTTGACTTTTAAAACTTCAAATCAACGAAAATCATTTAAATCTACAAACTTCTAAAAAATATAAAACATTTGAATAATTCAGAAGTAGGTTTGAACAATATTGTTAGATCCCAAACAATCAAGATATAGAAAGATAACAAGAAATAGATCACTAAATGTTGTATATTGTATTGATCAGATTAACTGTATTACAAAATGTGTCTTTACAAGTTTATGAGAACGTTAGTTCTAACTATCTAACAAACTATCTATTTATACATGAAATAGAAATGCTAAAGTTACAGTACAAAAATGACAAGCATGTTCAGAACTACTTCTGAACTTCTTTAGAATCTTCAGAACTTCTGAAGTTGCCACTTCAGAAGTTATGCCTTAGGCTTTTATCTGCATGTCTTTTGAGTTCTGAGTCTATCTTTCTTCTGATCTTTCTTACTCTTCAGAACCCAGTACCTTTTGAAGCTATCTTAGTATCTCTATCAAATATGAAAAACAGTTTGTCTTCAGAAGTTTGTCCATATTCTTCAGAAGTGTACAATTGGATCTGTTACCACCATTTTAGATCTTGAGTGTTATAGAGGAGTTCTAAAGACTTGAAATTAAGTATGACTCCCCCTTGAATAAGGAATAATTATGATTCTCCCCCTTAAACAATGCTAGAATTCAAAGTTGTTAGAAATAAAAGATAGAGAAACGAAAAAAAATCAAGTATTGTAAGACAATCAATTTTTGAAAATTATGCTTCTGAATTATGAAAGATAAAGTTCTAAAAACATAACTACAGAAATTCTGAAGGTAAGATTTCTCAGAAATTTAATAAAATAAACTCAGAACATAAAAGTTTAAATTTGAATAAACACAAACATATTCATCATACCCAATTTACTTACCAAAAAATTAAAACGTTTTTCATCAAGTGCTTTGGTAAATAAATCAGCCAATTGATAATCAGTTTGAACAAAAAACATTTCAATATTACCTTTTTCAACATGATCTTTGATAAAATGATATCTTACATCAATGTACTTAGTCTTTGAATGTTGAACAGGATTTGTAGTAATTGCTATGGCACTTATTGAATCACAATATAGAGGAATCTTTTTGAAGGTGTAGCCATAGTCTTTTAGTTGTGTTTGCATCCAAATAACTTGTAGCAACATATTGCAGCAGCAACATATTCAGCCTCTGCAGTAGAAGTTGAAACACAGTTCTGCTTCTTTGAAGACCAACTCACAAGTCTATCACCTAAAAATTGACATGATCCAGATGTACTTTTTCTGTCTAATTTGCAACCACTATTATCTACATCTATGAAAGCTGTTAGCTCAAAGCCAGAATCCTTTGGATACCAAAGTCCCAATGAAGGGGAATCTTTGAGATATCTAAGGATTCTTTTAGCAGCAAGAAGATGTGATTCCTTATGATAGCTTGATATCTAGCACAAATACATGAAACAAACATTATATCAGGTCTACTAGCTGTTAAGTAAAGCAAAGATCCAATAATGCCTCTGTACTTTTTCTGATCAACAGATTTTCCATTCAAATCAGGTTCTAATTTTGTTGCAGTGGTCATTGGAGTTTGAATACTAGAACAGTCAGTCATGTCAAACTTCTTAAGTAAGTCAGAAATATACTTAGATTGATTAATGAATATGCAGTGGGAAGTTGTTTTACTTGGAGACCAAGAAAAAATGTTAACTCTCCCATCATACTCAGAAATATACTTAGATTGATTAATGAATATGCAGTGGGAAGTTGTTTTACTTGGAGACCAAGAAAAAATGTTAACTCTCCCATCATACTCATTTCAAATTCAGTTTGCATGATTTTCTCAAAATTTCTGCAAAATTTTGGATTTGTAGAAGCAAATATAATATCATCTACATATATTTGTATTAAGATCATATCATCACCTTCCTTTTTCAGAAATAAAGTTGTATCAACAGTACCTCTTTTGAACTTGGAATTCAGAAGAAAACTTGTGAGAGTGTCATACCATGCTCTTGGTGCTTGTTTAAGTCCATATAAGGTTTTGTCTAAAATGTAAACATGATCTGGAAATTCTTTGCTTACAAAGCCTTCTGGTTGTTCAACATACACTTCTTCATGAAGAATATCATTCAGAAATGCACACTTAACATCCATTTGAAACACCTTCATGTTTTTGTGAGCAGCATATGCAAGAAAATTCTGATAGCTTCTAGTCTTGCAACAGGAGCAAAAGTTTCATCATAATCAATTCCCTCTTGTTGACAATACCCCTTAGCTACAAGTCTTGCTTTGTTTCTCACAACAATCCCATGTTCATTTTTTTTATTTCTAAAAACCCATTTGGTGCCAATGATTGATTTACCTTTTGGTTTTGGAATCAATCTCCAGACTTTATTTCTTTCAAATTGATTTAGTTCATCTTGCATTGCTAAAACCCAGCCTGGATCTTGAAGGGCTTCATATGGCTTTTTGGGTTCTATACTGCTTAAAAAATTCACATACAAACATTCATTTATTGTGGCTGATCTTGTTTGTACACCTTTTGATGCATCACCAATAGGTTGGTGAATTGGATGACTTGATGTCCATTTGTTCACATTTGGTAATGGTTAAACAGATGAAACATTGTTAAATGAATCATAATCATCAATGATTGCTTGAGTTTCAGTATCATTATTGATAGCTGAATGTAGATCTGAAGTCTCCCCCTCAAATTGAATATTCTGTACTGGTTCAGAAATAGTATGCATAGGTTCAGAAACAGGGACAACAGGTTCAGAAATGACTTGCACTGTTTCTGAAATAACTTATACAGGTTCAGAAGTAGGAAATTCTGAATTTGAGGTTGAGATAGGTGGTCTAGAAATATTTGATATCGTAGGTTCTGTAGATTCTTGTTCTGGAATACTTCTGAGTAAAGAAGTATTTTGATAATCTGCAGAAACATTCACAGAAATATCAAATAAATCTTGGCATAAAGTATCTAATTTTGATTTAAGCAAAGTTTGAGATTCAGAAGTGTGATTTGTCTTGCTGTTTTCTGAATCCAAAATTTCAGAAACTTGGTTAAGCTTGAGTTCTAAATTGTCTTGTTCAGAAGTCATTGTTGGCTCATGAAATCTAATATTTGAAGTCTCAATGATTCTTTGTGTTCCTTTGATAAGTACTCTGTATGCTTTGGATCTTTGAGAATAGCCAACAAAGATACCAGTTGTACCCTTAGGTGCAAATTTATCTAGTTGTTGTGTATCATTCAGCAGAAAACACCTGCAACGAATTTTTTTAAAATAATCAATAGAGGGTTTTCTTTGTTTAATAATTTCATAAGGAGTTTTAAGTAGTTTTCTATTGAGAATTGTCTTGTTCTGAGTAAAACATGCAGTTGCAATTGCTTTTGCCCATAGAGATAAAGGAAGTTCAGAATATGCCAGCATGGTCTTTGCAGCTTCTACCAAAGTTCTGTTTTTCCTTTCAACAACACCATTCTGTTGGGGAGTTCTGGCAGCGGAAAAATTATGTGATATACCAACAGATTCCAAAAAATTCTGAAGTGTAGAATTTGTAAATTCTGTGCCATTATCACTTCTGGTCTTTTGAACTGGCAGTTAAAGAAGAACTTGTATTTTCTTCAGAAAAGGAATGAGTCTTTCAGAAGTATCAGATTTGAGTCTTAAGAATTCAACCCAAGTATGTCTTGAATATTCATCTACAATCACAAGAATATACTTCTTTCCACCCATGCTTTGAGTCTTCATTGGTCCACACAAATCCATATGTAGCATTTCAAGTGGAGCTTTACATGAAGATATCATTTTCAGAGGATGGGAGCTTCTTTTGATCTTCCCTAATTCACATGCAGAACATAAGGAATTCTTTTCAAATATGATCTTTGGTAGTACTCTTACAGAGTTGTGTCTTTCCAATTCAGAAATGGCTTTGAAGTTCAGGTGTGACATTCTTCTATGCCAAAGCCAACTATCATTTCTCATAGTTGTAGAAATATAACACACTCCTTGTAATTGACCATTTGTAGTGAAAGTTGTAGTGTAGATATCTCCATCTCTATAAGCAGTTAACTCATTTTTGTTTGCTGAACTCAGAACATGACAGTAGTCTATATCAAAATTGACCTTCCAATACTTGTCACAGAATTGACTTATACTGAATAGATTATGTTTTAAACCTTCCACATAGAAAACCTTCATCACTTTGACATCTCCTTTGGAAAAAGTTCCATATCCTCACACATAACCTTTTGCATTGTTTCCAAAGTTAATTGTTCCTCCATATCTCTTATGATAATCAGTTAGAAGTTCTTTGAAAGGTGTCATGTGTCTTGAACATCCAGAATCTAAGACCCACACATGACATATCTGCAAAAATGATTATTGAGATTTAGGTACCCATTTAAGAATGGGTCCTGTGAGATTAGTCAAAAACTTTGAATTTCTGAACTTTGACTTAATCTTTTGAAAGTCAGAAGTTTGTTCAGAACTTTTGGATTTATCATACTTAGTATTATTTTTAATTTTTTTTTTTTTTATATTTGGTTGCCAATGTAGCTGAGAAGTTCTGAATTGATTTCTCAAGATTTTTCTTATTTGTTTTGGAGTTTAGATGAAAATTATGATGACCACAATTAATGCAGTGAATATGATTCTTCAGAATATTTAATAAAGTAGTAGATGAACAAGAATTAACACTATTTGATTTGTCAACAGAAGTTCTTTTATTCACTTTATTAATCTTTGGTACATCAATTTTCTTTGAATTTGAAAACCTATCTAATTTGTCAGTCTGTGATAGTCTTTCACCTTTCTTTTGTCCAAACTAAAGTGGATAGCTCTGTAAAAGATAAGAAATGAGGATTAGTATAACAAATTCTTTTACTCACTTTAATTTTAACTTTAGATTTAGGATTTGAATTATGAACTTTAGAAGTTGAACTTGAAGATTGTCCTTTTTCAAATATTTTAACTCTGGTTACAAAATCAGATGATGATATTGATGATTTAACTGAAGATAAAGATGTTTTTGTAGATTTAGGAGTACGATTTGATGAAATAGAAGAAGTTTCAGTTTTTAGAAATTCTGGTTTCAGAAAAACAGTATTAAACTTTTCTGAAGATAATTTTGGTGCTTCAGATCTTAAAATTTCTCCTTCAGTCATACAAGATTGTAATTTATATATCAAATATCCATCTTTATCAATGACTTGAACCATATGATCATCATCATCTTCTGAATCAGAAGCATTCATTAAATCTGAGAACTTATTTTGAGTCATTTTTAATGCAAAAATATTTTGATTTGAAATTTTTTTAGACTCATCATCAGAATTATCAAAAATAATTTCTGAATTCTCATCATTATCTTGTAAAGTTTCAACATCTGAGAATTCATCATATTTTTCTTCATGTTCTGATGTATTATCAGAATTATCCACTGGTAGAACTTCAGAAAATAATTCAGAAGTAAGTTCAGAAGATAATTCAGAAGTTATCTTAGTTTTAATAGATGATTCAGATTTTTCTTCAGACACAGTTTTTGATTCAGAAGTAAGTTCAGAAATGTTTGTAATAATTTTATTTATTACTTCTGTTTCAGAAACTATCTCTGGTTTGCCAGAATTAAGAGATTTTTCATCAGAAAATAGAGTCTCTGATTTTACAAAAAAAAATCAGGCAAAAAGAGATTAACAGGTTTGGATATGACACCTGGATTAGTTTCATTAAAAAAAATTCATTTTTGAATAATCATAAAGATTTGCAGGTGCCTTTTTTAGAATTTGACTTTCATTATATCCCAAACCTGCCTTTATATTGTAAAATTGTGAATTCTGAGTCTGGTTTGTCAAAATATTCAGAGTCTGTTCAGTTTGTCCTCTTTTAAAATTCAGATCTTCCAATTCCTTAATCTTTTTGTAAAGATCAAGTCTTTCTTGATTTAGAAAGTTCATTTTAACATTCAGAACTTCTTTTTCAGATTTTTCATTTATGATATCTTTTTGTAAACTATCCATCTTTTCTTTTAATAATAATTTTTCTTTAGAAATTTTTTCAAGAATTTGTTCAGCTTTTTGGCAATTTTGTCTATTGACTTTCAGCTCTGAATTGATTTACCAACATTCTCACCTTTGATTTTGTTTCTGAGATTTTCAAATTCTGAAAACATATTTTGAACTTGATTTGGCATTTCAGAATCTCCAGAAATTTGTTCAGTATTTGGTTCAGCAGAGTAATCTATTTCAGAATTTAGTTCAAAAGATGAAGAAATTACCTCCGAATCATGCGCATGTTTATCTTCTGGATCCATTTGGCACATATAGCAATTTGAGGCATAGTGAGCTACTTCTTCATCATATTCACCATCACTCCAGTTTAACCAATCCTCTTCATACTTGGTCACCAAAGCTGGATTAAGCTCCTTCTTCTTAGCAAGAAGATGCTTTTTCTCATAGTAACCTGAGTTTTTTACTTTGGGCATTTTGCATTGTCTTGCATAATGACCAGGCTTACCACAATTAAAGCATCTTGCTGGTTCAGATGTCTCAGTTTGACCAACATCTTGATTTTTCTTAAGTCCAACTTCAGATTTTTGTTTATTCTGATATTTTTGATTATATCTTTGAGTGAATTTCCTTGTCATGAAAGCAATATTATCATAAATTCTCCTAAGTTCTTCATTTGATTCATCCCCATCACATAAATGTCTCTGGGATCTCACAAATTTTGCTCTTAGCAGAAATGGTCATGGAATTATTATACTTCTTGCTCAACAAGTATACTGTTTCATTTGCCTTCTTTTGTTCATTCTGTCTAGTCTTGATTTTGTCCTCTTGTTGGAACAGAATGCCATAGACATCATGAATAGATTTCTAGTAACCATGTTATCAGAGAAGCTTGACCATTCATTACCCAAGTTGTTCAGAAATTTGTTGTTTATCTCAGAGTTTGATTTCTGAACACCATTTCTACTCAGATCATTCAAGATATTGTTGAATCTGTGATAAGTCTCTGTAATAGATTCATTTTCTTTATACCTGAAGTTTTCATAAGTACCCACACATATATTCAATCTTTGTGCTTGGGCCTTTGTACTACCCTGCATTTGAGCTTCAACCTCATCCCACATAGCTTCGGCAGATGTTAAGCTATCTACCCTATTGAAAATTTCATTAGGAATGGCCATTGTGAGAAGAGTTAATGCCCTTTTGTCAACTTTAGCTTGAGCTTTCTCAGCAGTACTGTACATACCTGGGCTTTTCTTGATTCGTGATGCAGGTATCTCAGGAGTAGACTCAGTTCTTGGTACTGATGGAATTTCCACATAGACCTCCAGAGGGCCATTTACAATCGATTGCATTAGAGCTTCATCGATATTTTCCAAGAATTGAATCATCATGATTCGCCACTAATGATATTCACCCAAAAACAGAGTTGGTGGTTTAGTTTCTGATCCGATGGAGACAGTTTCTTTCGACATCTTTGATTTGAAATAGATCGAGAATTCACCTGAAATTGAATCTTGAATTTATCAATCAAGAATACCAAGAACTGTCAGATCTGACAAGTTCTTCTTTGAATGTCAAGAACAGATTAATTGGCTCTGATACCAATTATTAGATCCCAAACAATCAAGAATGTAGAAAGATTAAAGAACAAGAACAATAATTGGGTTACTAAAGTTGTATGTCGTATTGATTACTGAACAGTATTACAAAATGTGTATCTTTACAAGCTTTATCTATGAACGTTTTTCTAACAATCTAACAAACTATCTATTTATATACAAAAGGAAATGCTAAAGATATAATACAAAAATGACAGACAGATTCAGAACTGCTTCTGAACTTCTTCAGAACTTCTTCAGAAGTGTCTTTAGAACCATCTTCAGAACTTCTTCAGAATCTTCAAAACTTCTGAAGTAGCCACTTCAGAAGTTATGCCTTAGGCTTTACTTTACTTGACTTCAGACTTCTGAACTTTTCTCTTCTGAACCCAGTCTTCTTTTAAAGCTACTTCTGATATCTATCAATGTATACCTGGAAAATTCATCAATGAGTACCAGTATATACTTTTTACCAGATAAACTCTGAATTGCAATGAGACCACAGAGGTCGACATGCAACAATTGCAAAGGTCTAGTACAAGAATGTTCACTTTTTGTTTTATGAGATGCTCGTTTTATTTTTCCCATTTCACATGCAGGGCAGAGGTGATCCTTTTGAAAGTGTACTTTTGAAAGACCAGTTACCAAATTGTGTTTGACAAGCATCTCAAGGTTATCAAAATTTAAGTGAGACACTTTGTGATGCCATAACTACGCAACTTCACTCTTTTTGGAGATAAGACAGAGGGTTTCTTTACCGTCCTTTGATGTGAAGTTCATCATATACAGATTACCTTTTCTGTCCGCTCTCCAGAGTTCTTCTGTCACACCCCGCTAAAGCGGAAACACGGGGTAAGACAGTTCAAGTTCACAGCAATAGGAATATAAACACCAACCATACATACATAATTAAAACATCAAAGTTTAAAGTTTAAAAGTCTACAATTTGACAACTGTGTCTTAACAAACAAATTACATCGAAATAAAAAGATATATATAAAGTCTTGATTGGTGTTCCACAAAAACAAACTAAGCTTGTTCGGTTACCTTCTTATCTTCCTGTAAAGCATGTTAAAACAAAGTGTCAACTACAAAGACTTGGTGAGTTCACACGCTTTTCATATGCACAAAACATTTTATATGCAAGGTATAGAAATAGTGAAACAAAAGTTCGCATCAACTTTAATGTTTTTAAAAATTTCATGAGTAAAAATACAAATTTACACTCCGCTATTGAGCCACTACTAAGCTACTCGACATTCTACGCCCCACGAACTACCTCAGCGATGGACCTAAAGTCCACATGTGTAGAGCACTCTTAATTGATAAAGTGCACCCCTACTTGCCAGTTAGGTGGGTATGTCAACCAAATAGCGCTATCCACAAATATCACCAGCTCATTTAGAGTTAAATAGAAGTGTACCACGGGGACTTTACATAACTCCACAAACCATTTTGTGTAATAAATAGTTGCTCATCACAATGATTTATATGCTTTTTGTTAAATCAATATAAATCAATTCAATTTCCATTAAAACAACATGCTTTACACCCCAAACATATAAACATTTAAAAAGAGGGGCCGTGAATACTCACCTTTGCAAGCTCCGCTACTCAAAAGCACTATCCGATCCCCACCCAAAGGCCTAACGATTTCCTAACAAAGAGAAATGCTCAAAACCATCACTTATGGGTCTAAAACTACTTATGGAAGTGAATAAGTCTTAAGCTTATAAATGTTCACATACATCCAACTTGATTGTCTATAGTCCAATTATACATAATGCACATATGCTCGTTAATATAGTAATTTGTACCGTAAGTTGTGTTATAAACCATCAAATGATTAATAATTGTTAAAATCAAGAAATTCCAGAATTTCACTTCTGGACAGAAACTTGTAGTACTCCAAATGATCAAAATGTAGAGACTTCCAAAGTGACATAGCTTTCCATATTTTTATATGTGATATAGTACTGGGTTATGGTGATTGTGACCAAATTTGATGAATTTTGAACATGTAAAAATGATTCAAATAGTTTATGCAATGCAAAGGTTCACAACTGGCATGGCAGATTATACCATGTTAGTAAATAACTCATTTGAGAAGTTCTACTTAGTGTTTTCTAGAATTTCCAGTCTGATTGGAATCATAACTCATAAAAGAAACTTTTGAGATAAGAATCACTGATTTTGACGAAGTTATGAAGGAGATATGGCACTACAAAGTTGCATGCACAATTCTGTCATTAGCTGACAGATTGCACACTTAACTTTAATAAATTGGTTAATGCCTCAAAACTTCATATTTTTGAATGAAACTGGATTCATATGAATCCTAACTCATAAAAGAAAGTATTAGAAGAAGAATCATGCATTTAGGACAAATAACAAAGGAGATACTAACACACAAAGTAGAGTTTAGCTGCTGGTGGTTTCACAGATTGCACACCTAAAGTATTTTAGGTGTTTGGAGGGTCAAAACTCAATGTTTTTAAGTGATTCCACTTGCAATCTGAATATAACTCATAAAACTAACTCTGAAAAGAAAAATCATCCTTTTTCATTGAGTTTTGAAAGAGATATGGCCATTTGAACATGCATGCACAAATCTGTCATTGGTTGACAGTTTGCACACTCATTTTTTTTCAATTAGTTGGAACCTCAAATCACCATATTTTTTAATGAAATCAGTGGCATTTGAAAGGTAACTCATTAGATTAACTTCCAAAAGAAAAATCAAGTGATTTGGAAGAATATTCAAAGAGTTATGGTCGTTCAAAGTAGGGTTTTCCTACTGTTGAACTTCCAGTTGCACACATGATTTGTTATGAGCATTTGGGGGTCAAAACTCAATGTTTATGAGTGAGACCACTTGGATTAGAACCCCAACTCACTAAATAAACTTGTTGAAAGAAGATTCATGATATTTTAGTTTCTAATAAAAATACAAGTTTTAAAATTAAAATACTAAAACTATATATTTTATGTAAATTAGGTATAAATTAGAGCATTTGGCACTGTATTGGACGTTTCAGACAGTTACGGGTCGGAACCGGATATTTTAAGCGACTACCGGAAATGCTAGGGATTTTTCGGCCATTCTAAACCAACTAACTCCTATTCTTAAAATTAATCTATATAAACACTAATAAACTTAATAGAAGCTAACCTGAAAGCTCGAATTTTGACAGTCTTCACAGTCTTCCCCCGTTAGAGAAATTTCGTCCCGAAATTTAAGAATTAGCTTGCCCTGGGGTATCCGCGAACAGGTGAGGATACTTATGCTTCATCAAATCTTTTCGCTCCCAAGTATACTCTGGACCATGTTTCGCATTCCAGCGGACCTTTATAATAGGGATTTTACTGCGCCTCAACCGTTTAACTTCCCGGTCCAGTATCTCGATTGGTTCCTCGACGAAGTGTAACCGATCATTAATCTAAATGTCGTCCAGGGGTATCATAAACGTTTCATCTGCTAGGCATTTCTTTTGATTGGACACATGTAAGGTGTCGTGGATGGCGCTTAGATTCGGTGGTAACTTCAACTTGTACGCCACTAGTCTGATTCTTTCGAGTACTTCGAATGGACCAATGTATCTAGGACCCAGCTTGCCTCTCTTCCTGAAGCGTACCAGTCCCTTCCTTGGCGACACTTTTAAAAGCACTTTATCTCCCACTTGAAACTCCAACGGCTTTCTCCGATTATCCGCATAACTCTTCTGACGATCTCTTGCTGTATTGAGTCTTTCTTTGATGGTCGAGATCTTATCAGTGGTTTCCTGAATAATATTGGGCGTTGTCAACTGTCTATCTCCGATTTCTACCCAGTTAAGCGGTGATCTGCACTTACGTCCGTATAGAGCTTCATATGGTGCACATTGTATGCTGGTGTGATAGCTGTTGTTATAAGAGAATTCAACTAGTGGCAGGTGGGTATCCCAACTCCCACCAAAATCTATTGCACATGCACGTAGCATATCCTCTAACGTTTGAATAGTTCTTTCCGATTGACCATCTGTTTGAGGATGATAGGCAGTGCTATAATCCAAACGCGTACCCAAAGCCTTTTGAAGAGATTGCCAAAATCGCGATGTAAATCGTGTGTCTCTGTCCGAAATAATGGAAATAGGCACACCATGACGTGTAACTATTTCATTAATGTAGATTTGTGCACGCCTTTCCATGCTGAAATCTTCGCGAATGGGAATGAAATGAGCCAATTTGGTAAGTCGATCTACTATAACCCATATAGTATCGTGCCCTTTTCCAGTTCTGGGTAGCTTAGTCACGAAATCCATTATTATTTGTTCCCATTTCCATTGTGGTATTTCAGGCTGTTGGAGTAAACCGGATGGTTTCTGATGTTCGGCCTTTACCTTAGCACAAGTCAGGCACCTGCTTACGAACACGGCAATATCTTTCTTCATCCCTGGCCACCAATAATATTCTTTCAAATCCTTATACATTTTTTCTGTTCCTGGGTGAATCGAATATCTAGATCAATGGGCTTCGTCCAAAATGGTGGATCGTAGATTACCAACCTTCGGTACCCATACTTTATTCTTAAAATAATGCACCCCATCTGCTTGCATTTCAAATTCTTTCTCTAAGTGTTGCAAGGCTTCATTCTTCATGTTTTCTTCTTTCAAAGCTTCTCCTTGTGCTTCCAGAATTTGAGTCTTTAAACTCGTCAGAATCATCATTCCCATAGCACGTGCTGTTGTTGGTTTTATTCTTTCCTTTCGGCTTAATGCGTCGGCAACTACGTTAGCCTTGCCTGGATGGTACTTTATTTCACAATTGTAGTCACTAAGTATCTCAACCCATCTTCTTTGCCTCATGTTGAGCATTTTCTGGTCAAGGATGTGTTGGAGGCTTTTGTGATAGTGAAAATGGTGCACTTGGTGCCGTATAGATAGTGTCTCCAGATTTTGAGTGCGAACACCACCGCCCCTAACTCCAAATCATGAGTGGTGTAATTCTTCTCGTGAATCTTTAGTTGTCTAGATGCGTATGCAATAACTTTGTATTTTTGCATCAGTACGTATCCCATCCCTTGATATGACATATCACAGTAGACTACAAAGTTATCCACTCCTTCTGGTAACGCCAAAATCGGTGTGTTGCATAACTTGTGTTTGAGTGTCTGAAATGGTTCCTCTTGTTTCTCCCCCCAAATAAACTTCTTATCCTTTTGGGTTAGCGTTGTTAGTGGTTGTGCGATTCTGGAGAAATTCTCGATGAATCGTCTGTAATAGCCTGCTAATCCAAGAAATTGACGGATCTCGGTTGGTGTCTTCGGGGCTTCCCATTTCTTAAAGGCCTCGATTTTTGCTGGTTCAACATGAATTCCCTTTTCATTTACTACATGCCAAGAAAATGTACTTCTCGAATCCAAAATTCGCATTTGGAGAACTTGGCGGACAACTTTTCGTTCTTGAGCAATTCTAGTATCAACCTTAAATGATGTCCATGCTCCTTCTTGTCCCGAGAATAAATGAGTATAGCATCTATAAACACGATCATGAATTTGTCTAGGTATGGTCGACATACTCTATTCATCAAATCAATGAAGACTGCCGGTGTGTTTGTTAGTCCGAAGGGCATAACTAGGAACTCGTAATGACCGTAACGAGTCCTAAACGCTGTTTTGGGAATATCCTCTTCTCGGACTCTCATTTGGTGATATCCAGACCTAAGATCGATCTTCGAGAAGTATGTAGCACCTTGAAGTTGGTCGAATAAGTCATCGATTCGAGGAAAAGGGTACCGGTTCTTGATTGTCAACTTTTTGAGTTCTCTGTAATCAATGCACATTCGAAAAGATCCATCCTTCTTTTTGATAAATCAAACTGGAGCTCCCCAAGGTGAAGAACTGGGTCTGATGAATCCCCTATCGAGTAGCTCTTGAAGTTGTTCCGATAATTCCTGCATTTTTTACGGCGCTCACCGGTAAGGTGATTTTGCTACAAGTGCGGCTCCTGGAACTAACTCTATGTGAAACTCAACTTGTCTTTGCGGGGGTAACCCGGGCAACTCATCTGGGAATACTTCAGGAAAATCTCGTACTATCGGAAGATTTTGAATGCTCTTCTCTTTGTTCTTTTTATCTACCACATGAGCCAAAAATGCAATGCCGTCCTTTCTCAAATATTTACGCATCTTCATACACGTCACTATTTTAATACCCTTCCTGGGTTTCTCTCCGTGTACTTCGAGTTTTCCCCCTTCGGGTAATGGAATTCGAACGATCTTTTCGAAGCAACAAATTTCAGCTCGGTTTTTGGATAACCAATCCATGCCCACAACTATGTCAAAACTTCCTAGTTTAATCGGGATTAAATCTATACGGAAATCCCTACTAGCCAAGTTTATAGTGCAGTTCATTATTACATCGTTGACCCTACATTCTTGTGACAACTGTCAAAATTCGAGCTTTCAGGTTAGCTTCTACTAAGTTTATTAGTGTTTATATAGTTTAAATTTTAAGATTAAGAAATAGTTGGTTTAGAATGGCCGAAAAACCCCTAGCATTTCCGGTAGTCGCTTAAAAATGTCCGGTTCCGACCCGTAACTGTCCGAAACTTCCAATACAGTGCCAAATGCTCTAGTTTATACCCAATTTATATAAAATATATAGTTTTAGTATTTTAATTATAAAACTTTTATTTGATTAAGATTCTAACCAAAATGGGCTACCAATTTTGGGAAAAAGGCCAAAAATTGAGAAATGGTCTTTTAATTGTGTCATTTTGGGCTTACAATGAGTTTTTTTTTTTTTAAAAATAAATTGGCTTGGGTAGGGCCCACTCCATGCCCCCCCCCCCCCCCCCCCCCTCAATCCACATATAAATACCAAAAAATTCTTCATTTCACTCATTTCAAATTCAAAAATCAAACACCTCTCTCTCTCTCTAAAAGTGAAGACACTCTTTTGTTTTTCCCTCTTCCTCTTCCTCTCCATCAAGTTCCAGCCAATTTCTCATGTTCTAATCCATCAAATAGCAAGAATATTGAAGATTTTGGTACACATTTCATCACACAAGTAAGTATAAACACCATCTTATTCTTTCCTTAGCATTTTTGGGTGAAAAACCCACTTTCTTGTATTTTAAGCATTCTTCTTCTAAACCTTTGAATTTTCTGAGTTTGTGGAGAGATTTTACACCAAAACATGTAAAATGTTTATAAAAAGGTGATAATCTATGACCTACACAAATAAAACTCAAGAAAATGGGTAATAATCATGATTTTATGTGTTTTTGAACAACAATGGAGATTTTTGTTGCTGACAGATTCATTGCATGTGCAAAAATCGTTCATTTCTTATAATAAACATGTTAAAATGTTAAAAATCTTCCTTCTAAAAGTTTATTTAGTGAGTTGGGGTTCTAATCCAAGTGGTCTCACTCAAAAACATTGAGTTTTGACCCCCCAAATGCTCATAGAAAGATGCATGTGCATCTGGAAGTTCAACAGTAGGTAAACCCTACTTTGAACAACCATAACTCTTTGAATATTTTTCCAAATCACTTGATTTTTCTTCTGGAAGTTAGCTTAATGAGTTACCTTTCATATGCATCTGATTTCATTCAAAAATATGGTGATTTGAGGTTTCAAATGATTAAAACAAAATGAGTGTGCAAACTGTCAAACAATGACAGAATTGTGCATGCATGTTCAAATGGCCATATCTCTTTCAAAACTCAATGCAAAAGGTTGATTCTTCTTTTGAGAGTTATATTTATGAGTTATCTTCAGTTTTCAAGTGGAATCACTTAAAAATATGGAGTTTTGACCCTCCAAACACCTAAAATACTTTAGGTGTGCAATCTGTGAAACCACCAGCAGCTAAACTCTACTTTGTGTGTTAGTATCTCCTTTGTTATTTGTCTTTAATGCATGATTCTTTTTCTAGAACTTCATTTTATGAGTTAGGATTCATATGGATCCAGTTTCATGCAAACATATGAAGTTTTGAGGCACTAACCAATTTATTTAAGTTAAGTGTGCAATCTGTCAGCTAATGGCAGAATTGTGCATGCAACTTTGTAGTGTCATACCTCCTTCATAACTTCTTGAAAATCAGTGAATCTTATCTCAAAAGTTTCCTTTATGAGTTATGATTCCAATCCAACTGGAAATTCTAGAAAACACTGAGTATAACTCCTTAAGTGAGTGATTCACTAACATGGTGTAATCTGTTTGACCGGTTGTGATATAATATTTTGCATGAACTATTTGAACCACTTGTACATGTCCAAAAGGCATGAAATTTGGTCACAAAGACCATAACTCAGTAATTTATCTTATATAAAAATATAGGAAACTAGATCATTTTGGAAGCCCTTGAAAACTGATCATTTTTAGGACAATTAGTTTCTGTCCAGAAGAGAAATTCTGGACTTAATTGATTTTTATAAATATTGATCATGTGATGGATAATAAGATCACTTTCGGTATAAATTACGATATTAATGAGCATATGGGAATTTTGTATAATTGGACATATATAGACACTTATGGGCTTAAGATTTATTCACCTCTAAGTAGTATTAGACCTAAAAGTGACGGATTTGAGTATTACTCTTTGATATGGAAGCGTTAGGTCATTGTGCGGAGATTCGAATTGTATTGTTTGCGTTGCGGAGCGTTGCTATAAGGTGAGTATTCACAGCCCCTCTTTCAAAGTGTTTTATACGTTTTGGGGTGAAAAGCATGATTGAATGTGTTTTATGAGCCATTGTCATTATGATTATGAAATCTTGTTAAATTTGATGTTGTGGGCACTAAGGCATGTACACTAATAGTTATATTGAGTAAAATGTAACATAAAAGTTTGTACACTACTATTAACTCAAGTGAGGAGCCGAGGGTATTTGTGGATAGCGCTATTTGGACGGACAATCCCACCTAAAAACCGATAAGTAGCGGTGTGGATAGCAATCCCACTTAGAAACTACAGGTAGGGGTGCACGATACTTAAAAACGAAGGTTCTACATATGTAGGGTATTAGTCCCACCGCTAAGGTAGAATTAAAAATATTGTTTTGTGGTCGAAAGGTTTAGTGGTGGCTCTTTATATACAAAAATTAGAGTACATAATGCCTTAACGTTTTAAGATATCAATAAGTGCCAAAAATTTATTTTGCTCATATTCACTCACACAATTGTTTATTTTTGAAATATTGAAAACCTGTGAACTCACCAACTCTTTGTAGTTGACCTTGTTTTTATCATGCTTTTCAGGGGTAAGAAAAGATTAACCGAATCTTTCTTTTATGTGGGCGCGTCGACATCAACCATCTTGTTTATTTGAAAACTGTTTAGTTGAAACACTTGGTTTATTTTGTTTTTGTTAGAACTTGTAATTGATGCAAAATGTAAAATTTTAAACTTAAACTGTTGTTTATTTGAATGGATGGTTGGTGTTGTTTTTATCCTATTGTTATGAAATCTTGCGCTATCACGCCTCGTGTTTCCGCTTTAGCGGGGTGTGACAGACTTGGTATCAGAGCCATTGGTTATAGAGAACACCGGTTTTTCTAAACAAATACTATAACCAAAAGTTTTCGAAAACTGTTTTTATAAAAAAAAATAAAGCTTAGTACTAGTATAATTGGAATAAGTGTCGACTTAGCATATTGATATTAGGCAAAGCCTGATCACCTATGTCTAATTCAATATGTATAGGGGAGACATGGAACAATTATATTGGGAACTTCTTGCCCAAATGGAAAGCATGGTCATAAGTGTGAGTTTGCATAAGTATTTTAATTTTTTTTTTACTAAAGTGCATTTAGTAATTAAATTTGTTACTGCCGCAGTTTAAAATGTCTAGCTCTTCTTCCACTCCCGATCACTCCCCCGACGAATCCGGGTACTTTACTAGCCTCCCTAGGAGGAACCAGCCCATGCTTGAAGAGAGTGATCCGTCTGAGGAAAGTGACGCGGCCACCCGAGAGACTTCTGTGGATATTTCTGTACCTGCGCCACCTCCGGTCGATGTGGCTGGACCGTCACGCGGACCTAGGACTATTCGGACAGCCCGAAAGCGTGTCCTCCCTGGCCGAAGGGTGGTATTCACGGTTCCGTCTGACCCGTCGGACGAACCGAGCCGGATCGCGATCTCGATCGCGAAGCGTGACGCCTCCGTCTCCGGCCGTGAGAGTTCCGCAGCCGCAGCCTCGAGGGATGACGGCAACCGAGAACCTCCGGGTCACGGATTGGAGGTTCGGATACGGGGACGACGAGATAGACTAGAAGAGATTAAGCAGGCCTTAGAAAGAATTCTTACAGTCTTGCACACTCAGGACGAGATCACTACGGGGATCAGGGTGATCGCACATGAGGCCGGGAGGGCTACTCGGAGGCTGTACACGTATCTGTCTTGGGCATTAGGAGCACTGATGGTGATGATAGGAGTATTGATTTGGGTAATGATCCATTAGGGAACTTCTATTATTAAGAATCTTTTGGAGGACCATATTTGCTTTTGAGGCTTGTAGCCTAGATGTTTAAGAATAAACAATTTTATGTTATTTGGGTTGTACTTTAAAACTTATGTTTGAATTACTTTGGTTTATTTTTGATAATTATGTAAGTTATCTATTTATCTCATGTTGTTTTGAAATGTATGTGTTCGTGAGTAGTATTGGATGTATGTTATAAGATGTGTATGATTTAGTAAGTAGATTTATAATGGCCATTGTAACACAAAATTGACTAAAATTCAATTTAAAATCGTGTTTAGAACAATGCCTCCAAGAAGAGAGAATTCCGAAGTTGCGAGACTTGTGTCCGAACAACTCATGGCTGCACTTCCGAACATTGTTAGTCAAGTGGCAGCTGGCCTGAACAATAATCAAAACAACAGTCAAGGGTCTGGAAACAGAGAATGTACATATAAATCCTTTAGGAGCTGTAACCCTAAAGAATTTCATGGAACTGAGGGAGCCGTGGGATTATTAACTTGGATAGAGAGCATGGAGTCTGTGCTTCATATTAGCAAATGTACCGAAGGTAAGAAGGTAGAGTTTGCTACATGCCTATTACAAGGACGAGCGTTAACATGGTGGAATATACAAGTACAAACCCGTGGTCGAGAAGCTGCTAACAGTCTTACGTGGGAGGATTTCAAGAAAATGTTGAAAGAAGAATACTGCCCAAGAAGCGAAATTCAGAAGCTGGAAGCGGAATTGTGGAATCATGAAATGAGAGGGAATGATATCGACTCCTACACAGCCCGATTTCATGAATTGGCAAAAATGGTACCGCATCTGGTAACGCTTGAAGAGAACCGCGTTGATAGGTATATTTGGGGATTATCTCCGGAGATACGCGGGGATGTTACCTCAGCAAACCCAAAAACTCTACAAGAGGCAGTAAGTTCGGCAACCAGACTCACAAACAATGCTACTCGCTCGGGATTGTTTGTAAGAGATAAGGCACAAGGGAAGAGAAAACTGGATGAACCAATAAGAAAGCAGTTTGGAAAAAGGACAAGCAAGGAACAAAGAACTACAGGTAACTACGGAATTCAAACTCAACTTTGCGAGAGAAAGGGAAAGGACCTTATCCCAAATGTGACAAATGCAATAGACAAGATACCGGACAATGTATTATCTGTCAAAAATGCAACAAAGGAGGTCATTATGCCAAGGATTGCAGGAGCACAGGAAAGCGGGCATGTTTTGAGTGTGGAAGCCCGGATCACTTTCAGAATACATGTCCACGATGGAATCAGAGACCGAACACTCATCAAGCAAGACCGGCCAACCGAGGAAATCAAGGAGGTCCGGCAAGAGGTCGAGTGTTTAAGATTGGAGCAGAGGAAGCAAGGCAAAACCCAGATGTCGTTACAGGTACGTTTCTTCTGAATAATCATTATGCGTCTGTACTATTTGATTCTCGGAGCGATAGGAGTTTTGTGGCGACAGAATTTAGATCAAAGATAAATTTAAAACCTCAAAAATTGAAAGAATTATATGTCATTGAATATGCCAACGGACAAGAATGTAGGGCTAAAGACATATTAATGAACTGCACCTTAAGTTTGGCCAATAGAGATTTTAGTATAGATCTAATACCGATTAAATTGGGAAGTTTCGACATAATCGTGGGTATGGATTGGTTGTCCAAAAACCGAGCTGAAATTTGTTGTTCCAAAAAGATCATTCGAGTTCCGTTACCCGAAGGGGGAAAACTCGAAGTACACGGCGAGAAAACTAGAAGGAGTGTTAAAATAGTAACGTGTATGAAAATGCGAAAGCATTTGAGAAAGGACGGTATTGTCTTTCTAGCTCACGTTAAGAATAAGAAAGCTGAAGAAAAACGCGTTCAAGATATTCCTATAGTTCGGGACTTTCCCGAAGTATTCCCAGACAACTTGCCTGGAATACCCCCGCCAAGACAAGTTGAATTTCACATCGATTTAATTCCTGGAGCTGCGCCCGTGGCGAAATCACCATACCGGTTAGCGCCATCTGAGATGCAGGAACTGTCAGAACAACTTCAGGAGTTACTCGATAAGGGATTCATCAGACCCAGCTCTTCACCTTGGGGAGCTCCAATCTTATTTGTTAAAAAGAAAGATGGATCTTTTTGAATGTGTATCGATTATAGGGAACTCAACAAGTTGATAATTAAGAACCGATACCCCCTTCCCCGGATTGATGATTTGTTTGACCAACTTCAAGGCGCAACGTACTTCTCGAAGATCGATCTTAGGTCTGGATATCATCAAATGAGAGTGCGAGAAGAAGATATCCCCAAGACGGCCTTTAGGACTCGATACGGTCAGTACGAGTTCCTATCATGCCATTTGGTCTAACAAACGCACCGGCAGTCTTCATGGATTTGATGAATAGAGTATGTCGACCATACCTAGACAAATTCGTGATCGTATTTATAGATGATATACTCATTTATTCTCGAGACAAAAAGGAGCATGAGCAACACTTGAAGTTGATATTGGAATTGCTCAGAGACGAGAGGTTGTACGCGAAATTCTCTAAATGTGAATTCTGGATTCGTGAGGTACACTTTCTTGGCCATGTGGTGGATGAAAAGGGGATCCAAATTGATCCAGCTAAGATTGAGGCCATTAAGAAATGGGAAGCCCCAAAGACACCGACCGAGATCCGACAATTTCTGGGATTGGCAGGTTATTACCGGCGATTTATCGAGAATTTCTCTAAGATCGCGCAACCACTAACGACTCTAACACAAAAAGATAAAAAGTTTATTTGGGGAGAGAAACAAGAAGAAGCCTTCCAGACGCTCAAACACAAGTTATGCAACGCACCAATTCTGGCTCTACCTGAAGGAGTCGAAAACTTCGTAATCTACTGTGATGCTTCACATCAGGGAATGGGTCGCGTGTTAATGCAAAAAGACAAAGTTATTGCATACGCTTCGAGACAACTAAAGATTCACGAGAAGAATTACACCACTCATGATTTGGAATTAGGGGCGGTGGTGTTCGCACTCAAAATACGGAGACACTACCTATACGGCACCAAGTGCACCATTTTCACCGATCATAAAAGCCTCCAACACATCCTTGACCGAAAATGCTCAATATGAGGCGAGAGAAGATGGGTGGAACTACTTAGTGACTACGACTGTGAAATAAAGTACCATCCGGGAAAAGCTAATGTGGTAGCCGACGCGTTAAGCCGAAAGGAAAGAGTAAAACCAACAAGAGTATGTGCTATGGGAGTAATGGTCCAGACGAGTTTAAAAACTCAAATTATTGAAGCACAAAGAGAAGTTTTAAAAGAAGAAAATAGGAAGAATGAAACCTTGCAACATTTAGAGAAAGAAATTGAAATGCAAGAGGATGGTGTGTATTACTTCAAGAATAAAGCATGGGTATCGAAGGTTGGTGATCTACGGTCAACCATTTTGGATGAAGCCCATCGATCCAGATATTCGATTCACCCAGGAGCAGATAAAATGTATAAGGATTTGAAGGAGTATTATTGGTGGCCGGGAATGAAGAAAGATGTTGCTGTATTCGTAAGCAAGTGCCTGACTTGTGCTAAGATAAAGGCCGAACATCGAAACCATCCGGTTTACTCCAACAACCTGAAATACCACAGTGGAAGTGGGAGCAAATAACAATGGATTTCGTAACTGAACTACCCAGAACTGGAAAGGGGCACGACACAATATGGGTTATAGTAGACCGACTTACCAAATCGGCTCATTTCATCCCCATTTGCGAAGATTTCAGTATGGAAAGGCGTGCGCAAATCTATATTAATGAAATAGTTACACGTCATGGTGTGCCTATTTCCATTATTTCGGACAGAGATACACGATTTACATCGCGTTTTTGGCAATCACTCCAAAAGGCATTGGGTACACGTTTGGATTATAGCACCGCCTATCATCCTCAAACGGATGGACAATCGGAAAGAACTATTCAAACGCTAGAGAACATGTTACGGGCTTGCGCAATAGATTTCGGTGGAAGTTGGGATACCCACCTGCCACTTGTTGAATTCTCCTATAACAACAGCTATCATACCAGCATACAATGTGCACCGTACGAAGCTCTATACGGACGTAAGTGCAGATCGCCGCTTAGCTGGGTAGAAGTCGGAGATAGACAGCTGACAACGCCTGATATTATCCAGGAAACCACTGATAAGATCTCAATCATCAAAGAAAGACTCAAGACAGCAAGAGACCGTCAGAAAAGTTATGCGGATAATCGGAGAAAGTCGTTGGAGTTTCAAGTGGGAGATAAAGTGCTATTAAAAGTGTCCCCATGGAAGGGACTGGTACGCTTCAGGAAGAGAGGCAAGCTGGGTCCCAGATACATTGGTCCATTCGAAATACTCGAAAGAATCGGACCAGTGGCGTACAAGTTGAAGTTACCGCAAAATCTAAGCGCAATCCACGACACATTTCATGTGTTGAATCTAAAGAAATGCCTAGCAGATGAAACGTTGATGTTACCCATAGACGACGTTCAGATTAACGATCGGTTAAACTTCGTTGAAGAACCAGTTGAAGTTTTGGACCGAGAAGTTAAACGGTTAAGGCGCAGTAAAATCCCTATTATTAAGGTCCGTTGGAATGCGAAACATGGTCCAGAATATACCTGGGAACGTGAAGATTTGATGAAGCAAAAATATCCCAGCTTATTCACGAACACCCCGGAGAAAGCCACTTCTTAAATTTCGGGACGAAATTTCTTTAACGGGGGAAGACTGTGACAACTGTCAAAATTCGAGCTTTCAGGTTAGCTTCTACTAAGTTTATTAGTGTTTATATAGTTTAAATTTTAAGATTAAGAAATAGTTGGTTTAGAATGGCCGAAAAACCCCTAGCATTTCCGGTAGTCGCTTAAAAATGTCCGGTTCCGACCCGTAACTGTCCGAAACTTCCAATACAGTGCCAAATGCTCTAGTTTATACCCAATTTATATAAGAATATTTTTGCTTCTCACTTCGGGCAATTAGCTCCGATTTCTTATAAAAGATATTCAGTCCGTCAGAATGGGGCTTCCCCTTACTATTTATAAGATTATCAAAAGCCCTTTTTATACCCCAGAGCCTCCGGTAGCACAGCCGAGACAGCGACGGGTTCTCTGTTTATAAAACTTTTATTTGATTAAGATTCTAACCAAAATGGGCTACCAATTTTGGGAAAAAGGCCAAAAATTGAGAAATGGTCTTTTAATTGTGTCATTTTGGGCTTAAAATGAGTTTTTTTCTTTTTTAAATAAATTGGCTTGGGTAGGGCCCACTCCATGGCCGCCCCCCCCCCCCCCTCAATCCACATATAAATACCAAAAATTTCTTCATTTCACTCATTTCAAATTCAAAAATCAAACACCTCTCTCTCTCTCTAAAAGTGAAGAGACTCTTTTGTTTTTCCCTCTTCCTCTTCCTCTCCATCAAGTTCCAGTCAATTTCTCATGTTCTAATCCATCAAATAGCAAGAATATTGAAGATTTTGGTACACATTTCATCACACAAGTAAGTATAAACACCATCTTATTCTTTCCTTAGCATTTTTGGGTGAAAAACCCACTTTCTTGTATTTTAAGCATTCTTCTTCTAAACCTTTGAATTTTCTGAGTTTGTGGAGAGATTTTACACTAAAACATGTAAAATGTTTATAAAAAGGTGATAATCTATGACCTACACAAATAAAACTCAAGAAAATGGGTAAAAATCATGATTTTATGTGTTTTTGAACAACAATGGAGATTTTTGTTGCTGACAGATTCATTGCATGTGCAAAAATCGTTCATTTCTTATAATAAACATGTTAAAATGTTAAAAATCTTCCTTCTAAAAGTTTATTTAGTGAGTTGGGGTTCTAATCCAAGTGGTCTCACTCAAAAACATTGAGTTTTTGACCCCCCAAATGCTCATAGAAAGATGCATGTGCATCTGGAAGTTCAACAGTAGGTAAACCCTACTTTGAACAACCATAACTCTTTGAATATTTTTCCAAATCACTTGATTTTTCTTCTGGAAGTTAGCTTAATGAGTTACCTTTCATATGCATCTGATTTCATTCAAAAATATGGTGATTTGAGGTTTCAAATGATTAAAACAAAATGAGTGTGCAAACTGTCAAACAATGACAGAATTGTGCATGCATGTTCAAATGGCCATATCTCTTTCAAAACTCAATGCAAAAGGTTGATTCTTCTTTTGAGAGTTATATTTATGAGTTATCTTCAGTTTGCAAGTGGAATCACTTAAAAATATGGAGTGTTGACCCTCCAAACACCTAAAATACTTTAGGTGTGCAATCTGTGAAACCACCAGCAGCTAAACTCTACTTTGTGTGTTAGTATCTCCTTTGTTATTTGTCTTTAATGCATGATTCTTTTTCTAGAACTTCATTTTATGAGTTAGGATTCATATGGATTCAGTTTCATGCAAAAATATGAAGTTTTGAGGCACTAACCAATTTATTTAAGTTAAGTGTGCAATCTGTCAGCTAATGGCAGAATTGTGCATGCAACTTTGTAGTGTCATACCTCCTTCATAACTTCTTGAAAATCAGTGAATCTTATCTCAAAAGTTTCCTTTATGCGTTATGATTCCAATCCAACTGGAAATTCTAGAAAACACTGAGTATAACTCCTTAAGTGAGTGATTCACTAACATGGTGTAATCTGTTTGACCGGTTGTGATATAATATTTTGCATGAATTATTTGAACCACTTGTACATGTCCAAAAGGCATGAAATTTGGTCACAAAGACCATAACTCAGTAATTTATCTTATATAAAAATATAGGAAACTAGATCATTTTGGAAGCCTTTGAAAACTGATCATTTTTAGGACAATTAGTTTCTGTCCAGAAGAGAAATTCTGGACTTAATTGATTTTTATAAATATTGATCATGTGATGGATAATAAGATCACTTTCGGTATAAATTACGATATTAATGAGCATATGGGCATTTTGTATAATTGGACATATATAGACACTTATGGGCTTAAGATTTATTCACCTCTAAGTAGTATTAGACCTATAAGTGACGGATTTGAGTATTACTCTTTGATAGGGAAGCGTTAGGTCATTGTGCGGAGATTCGAATTGTATTGTTTGCCGTTGCGGAGCGTTGCTATAAGGTGAGTATTCACAGCCCCTCTTTCAAAGTGTTTTATACGTTTTGGGGTGAAAAGCATGATTGAATGTGTTTTATGAGCCATTGTCATTATGATTATGAAATCTTGTTAAATTTGATGTTGTGGGCACTAAGGCATGTACACTAATAGTTATATTGAGTAAAATGTAACATAAAAGTTTGTACACTACTATTAACTCAAGTAAGGAGCCGAGGGTATTTGTGGATAGCGCTATTTGGACGGACAATCCCACCTAAAAACCGATAAGTAGCGGTGTGGATAGCAATCCCACCTAGAAACTACAGGTATGGGTGCACGATACTTAAAAACGAAGGTTCTACATATGTGGGGTATTAGTCCCACCGCTAAGGTAGAATTAAAAATATTGTTTTGTGGTCGAAAGGTTTAGTGGTGGCTCTTTATATATAAAAATTAGAGTACATAATGCCTTGACGTTTTAAGATATCAATAAGTGCCAAAAATTTATTTTGCTCATATTCACTCACACAATTGTTTATTTTTGAAATATTGAAAACCTGTGAACTCACCAACTCTTTGTAGTTGACCTTGTTTTTATCATGCTTTTCAGGGGTAAGAAAAGATTAACCGAATCTTTCTTTTATGTGGGCGCGTCGACATCAACCATCTTGTTTATTTGAAAACTGTTTAGTTGAAACACTTGGTTTATTTTGTTTTTGTTAGAACTTGTAATTGATGCAAAATGTAAAATTTTAAACTTAAACTGTTGTTTATTTGAATTGATGGTTGGTGTTGTTTTTATCCTATTGTTATGAAATCTTGCGCTATCACGCCTCGTGTTTCCGCTTTAACGGGGTGTGACAATTCTTGACCGTTGGCATATTCAATTACGTATGATTCTTTCAACTTTTGAGGCCTCAGATTTATCTTTGGACTAAAATCTAATGACACAAAACTCCTATCTACTCCAGAATCAAATAGTACGGATGCATGATGATCGTTTAGAAGAAACGTACCTGTAACTACATCTGGGTTCTGTCTTGCTTCTTCCGCTGCAATTTCAAATACCCGACCTCGTGCTTGATCTCCTTGGTTCCCTTGATTTGCTAGTTGCGGTTGCCCAGTGTCTGGCCTCCAATTCCGTCTTGGGCACCTGTTCCTGAAATGATCTGTGCTCCCACATTCATATCATAACATGCTCTCTTCTCACCAACCCTGCAATCCTTCGCAACATGGCCTCTCCTGTTGCACTTGAGACAAGTAATGCATTTCCCTTGATGATGATTATTACATTTATCACACCTCGGGTACGTCCCTTTTCCTTTATCTGTTGCCGATGCCTGAATTCCATAATTTCCTGACGTTCTTTGCTCCTTGCCCGTCCTCTTTCCAAACTGTCTCCTTGCAGGTTCATCCATCTTTCTTTTTCCTAATGCCTTGTCTGTTCTAAATAATCCAGAACGAGTAGCGTTATTGGTGAGTCTGGTTGCCGAACTCACCGCTTGCTGTAGGGTTTTCGAGTCTGCCGAAGTAACATCTCCTCGTATTACAGGAGATAAACCCCAAACATATCTATCGATTCTGTTTTCTTCAGGTGTTACCAAATGTGGTACCATTTTCGTCAGCTCATGAAGACGGGCAGTATAAGAGTCTATATCATTCCCTTTCATCTCGTGATTCCACAACTCTACTTCCAGCTTCTGAATTTCACTCCTTGGGCAATATTCTTCCTTCAGCATTCTTTTGAAATCTTCCCATGTAAGGCTGTTTGCTGCTTCCCGACCTCTAGTTTGCACTTGAGTGTTCCACCAAGTCAATGCTCGCCCTTGCAATAAACAAGTAGCAAACTCTACTTTGTTTCCTTCCATGCATTTGCTGATGTGGAGGACGGACTCCATACACTCAATCCAGGCTAATAAACCGACAACTCCTTCAGTTCCGTGGAATTATTTAGGATTACAACTCCTAAATGATTTATACGTACATCCCCTGTCTCCAGATTCCTGGTTGTTATTTTGATTAGCGTTTAAACCAGCTGCTACTTGGCTAACAATACCTGGTAGCGCTGCCATGAGCTGTTCGGATACCAATCGTGCATCATCGGGATTTTGTCTTCTTGGAGGTATTGATCTAAAACACAATTTTTCAAATTGAGTTTCGATCAGATTTCTATTACTAATTCCGATCTAATTCTACTTACTAAGCTCAAGCTTATAATATATTGTACGTCTAATGTCAATCAACTAGACATAAAATCAAGAAATATACAATGAAACATGAATATCTTTCATAAGCATAACACATAACATTCATCACAAGTTTCAAAATACAAATCCCAAAAGATAGCAAACTGTTTACAACTTAAAATAAACAAGACCGAAATAAAAGTATTTTTAATCCAAAAGCTTTGCCTAAACAGGTTTACTAACGCATCACCAACCAAATCAATATTCCTAATAGGATCACCAGAGCTCCTATCACCCACTCTAGGTAAGTTTGCATCCTCCGAACCGCCAACCTAGCATCAAGGGCAACCTCCATGACTCTATTCGTAAACTCGTCATGTGTGTGCAAGACCGTTATGATGTCGTCTATGTATTGCCGATAATGGTTCAACATATGCCAGTGGAGCTCTACTTCATTAGCCATCCCTGAGGTCCACGCGCGCTCCCACGCGGTCATACCCTGTGGTTGTGGCACAGGGACTCCTATAGCCGGGGGAGGAGGAGTAATACTTCGTGACCGGGATCGTGACTGTGACGGTTCCCCCGAAGGTACGGCAGGAACTATAAAAGTCACACTCCGACGAGAGAGAACACGCTTTCGAGCGGTTCTTATCGTCCTCGGCCCTCGAGATGTACCCTCGCCGGCGGGTGAAGGTACATGCATAGGAGTAAGTGATCGAGCAGAGGAGTCAGCAGTATCCTTCTCGTAGCTATGCTCAGATGGGTCATAATCGTCGTGATTTGGGTCGTCACTCCTAACTCGGCCGGTAACGTAACCGGACTCATCTGGGTCAAGGTCGGATGACGACATAATGTTGTGATATATAAAAGAAAAAAAATTAACAAATGTCAGATTCATTTTATAATACACATGTGAACTCACATAAAAAAAATCATATTTTCAAGTTGAAATAAGAGGTTTCCGATCTATGCCTACTTTTAGTATAACTTAAGGCAGATCCTTTCTTATTCATACCATATTTAGACATAGGTGATCAGGCTTTGCCTAATTATGATATGTTAGAACGATGCCTATTCTAATTATACTAATATTAAGTTTTGGTTATAGTGCATGGTTTTTGGTTAGAAAACTGGTGTTCTCTATAACCTAAGGCTCTGATACCAAGTCTGTCACACCCCGCTAAAGCGGAAACACGGGGTAAGACAGTTCAAGTTCACAGCAATAGGAATATAAACATCAACCATACATACATAATTAAAACATCAACGTTTAAAGTTTAAAAGTTTACAATTTGACAACTGTGTCTTAACAAACAAATTACATCCAAATAAAAAGATATATATAAAGTCTTCATTGGTGTTCCACAAAAATAAACTAAGCTTGATCGGTTACCTTCTTATCTTCCTGTAAAGCATGTTAAAACAAAGTGTCAACTACAAACAGTTGGTGAGTTCACAGGTTTTTCATATGCACAAAACATTTTATATGCAAGGTATAGAAATAGCGAAACAGAAGTTTGCATCAACTTTAATGTTTTTAAAAATTTCATGAGCAAAAATACAAATTTACCATTACACGTGATATATAAATATTGAGCCACTACTAAGCCTACTCGACATTCTACGCCCCAAGAACTACCTCAGCGGTGGACCTAAAGTCCACATGTGTAGAGCATTCTTAATTGATAAAGTGCACCCCTACTTGCCAGTTAGGTGGGTATGTCAACCAAATAGCGCTATCCACAAATATCATCGGCTCATTTAGAGTTAAATAGTAGTGTACCACGGGGACTTTACATAATTCAACATACCATTTTGTGTAATAAATAGTTGCTCATCACAATGATTTATATGCTTTTCGTTAAGTCAATATAAATCAATTCAATTTCCATTAAAACGACATGCTTTACACCCCAAACGTATAAACATTTAAAAAGAGGGGTCGTGAATACCTTTGCAAGCTCCGCTACTCAAAAGCACGATCCGATCCCCACCCAAAGGCCTAACGATTTCCTAACAAAGAGAAATGCTCAAAACCATCACTTATGGGTCTAAAACTACTTATGGAAGTGAATAAGTCTTAAGCTTATAAATGTTCACATACATCCAACTTGATTGTCTATAGTCCAATTATACATAATGCACATATGCTCGTTAATATAGTAATTTATACCTTAAGTTGTGTTATAAACCAACAAATGATCAATAATTGTTAAAATCAAGAAATTCCAGAATTTCACTTCTGGACAGAAACTTGTAGTACTCCAAATGATCAAAATGTAGAGACTTCCAAAATAACATACCTTCCCATATTTTTATATGTGATATAGTACTGGGTTATGGTGATTGTGACCAAATTGGACGCATTTTGGACATGTAAAAATGATTCAAATAATTTATGCAATGCAAAGGGTCACAACTGGCATGGCAGATTACACCATGTTAGTAAATCACTCATTTGAGGAGTTCTACTCAGTGTTTTCTAGAATTTCCAGTTGGATTGGAATCATAACTCATAAAGGGAACTTTTGAGATAAGAATTACTGATTTTGAAGAAGTTATGAAGGAGATATGGCACTACAAAGTTGCATGCACAATTATGTCATTAGCTGACAGATTGCACACTTAACTTTAATAAACTGGTTAATGCCTTAACACAAAATAGAGTTTAGCTGCTGGTGGTTTCACAGATTGCACACCTAAAGTATTTTAGGTGTTTGGAGGGTCAAAACTCCATATTTATAAGTGATTCCACTTGTAAACTGAATATAACTCATAAAACTAACTCTCAAAAGAAAAATCATCATTTTTCATTGAGTTTTGAAAGAGATATGGCCATTTGAACATGCATGCACAAATCTGTCATTGGTTGACAGTTTGCACACTCATTTTCTATCAATTAGTTGGAACCTCAAATCACCATAATTTTTAATGAAATCAGTGGCATTTGAAAGGTAACTCATTAAATTAACTTCCAGAAGAAAAATCAAGTGATTTGGAGGAATATTCAAAGAGTTATGGTCGTTCAAAGTAGGGTTTTCCTACTGTTGAACTTCCAGTTGCACACATGATTTGTTATGAGCATTTGGGGGGTCAAAACTCAATGTTTTTGAGTGAGACCACTTGGATTAGAACCCCAACTCACTAAATGAACTTGTAGAAAAAAGATTCATGATATTTGAACATATTATTTGCAATAAATGGACGATTTATGCACATGCAATAAATCTGTCAGCACCAAAAATCACCATTTTTACTCAAAAACACATAATATCATGATTTTTCACCTATTTCTTGAGGTTTATTGTTTGGGTCATTGATTATCACCATTATGTAAACATTCTTATATGTTTTTGGGTGTATAATCTTTCCATAAAACTCAAAATTTACAGAAGTTAGAAGAAAACACTTAAAATGCATGAAAAAGTGGGTTTTTCCCCAAAAATATTAAGAAAAAATGAGGAAGATGAAGTTTGTACTTACTTGGATGATTAAGGAAACCTTTTTCTTTAATATTCCTTGCTCAAAATATGATTTTGATGATGAAATGTGGCTGAGTTCTTAGAGAGAAGAAGAAAGAGATGAAGTTTGTGTCCCTTTGTTTCTAGAGAGAGAGAGAAGGTTTTTGAAATTGAAATGATGCAAATTGGAGGAATTAGAAAAAAATAAGTTTTTACGTGTATCTAGGGGGGGGGGGGGGGGCCATGGGGATGGTTCCCACCCAAACCCAACAATCTTTTTTTTTTTAAATTCTATTAAGCCCAAAAATGTGAGATTTGAAGTCCATTTTCTCAATTTTGGCATTTTTCTCAACTTTGTTAGCCCATTTTGGTTAGTTTCTAATAAAAGTAAAAGTTTTATAATTAAAATACTAAAACTATATATTTTATGTAAATTAGGTATAAATTAGAACATTTGGCACTGTATTGGACGTTTCAGACAGTTACGGGTCGGAACCGGACATTTTAAGCGACTACCGGAAATGCTAGGGATTTTTCGGCCATTCTAAACCAACTAACTCCTATTATTAAAGTTAATCTATATAAACATTAATAATCTTAATAGAAGCTAACCTGAAAGCTCGAATTTTGACAGTTGTCACATGTTCACCTGCCTTAGAAATGAAGTAACAATGCTTTTCATCAAATACGGCAAGTATTTTTAGAATTACAAAGTTGACTTACACTCAGCAGGTTATGTTTCAATTCAGAGACATGAGCTATTTTTGATAAGGTAATATTACCTTCTTGTAAAGTACCGTAGCCTTTTATTTGACCCTTACCATTGTCTCCAAACCTTACAACTCCACCACATTTGTCCTTGAATTGGGAGAGTAAGTTTTTCGATCCAGTCATGTGCCTCGAGCATCCAGAGTCAAGATACCAGATGTGCACACGCTGCTTCTACAATCACAATCAGAGTGTTTTAGGTACCCATCTCATAATGGGTCCTTTAACGTTAGTTTTAGACTTTTCACTCTTTTTATCTTGCACATGATTTGATTTAGCAGGATTTAAAGGTTTGTTCTTTTTATTCTATGTATTTTTGTTTTTCTTTGGTTTAGTCCTGAAGTTTGAAAAGTTATCATATAAACGATCAGAGGGCCTAGAGAAAAATTGCTTGAGTTTTAAGAATAAATAAAAACATTCAGAATTCTGAGACATAAAGGATTGCATTGAATTTTCATTAGAATAATGATAATTACAATTCTTCTTGTTTCTGTCTATACTAGTATCAGTAGTTCTATTGAACTTCTTAGTTAAGCTAGACTTATGCTTAGAATCATAAGTGTTCTTTTGTTGAGGTTTCCTCTGATAAACCTTCTCAGGAGCTTTCGGAATTACTGAAACAGAAGCAAAAAGATTAGATTTCCATTTGCCTTTTTGAGCAGCAGTAAACTTTGGAGGACTCGATTGCAGAGATTTTTGCTGAATATTCAATTTCTTTTTAAGACTTTCTTCTTTCTCAAGTTCAAGACAAGATTTGACCTTAAGACACATCCCAATGAAGTCTGGATGAACGGGAACCGGTTTTCTTTGTCTAGTTGGAGGAACAGAGAGTATTGGTATTCCACTTGAATGTTTTTCAACATTCAGACCAGAGGCTCTGATCTCCAGAGGTTCATTTGTATACAAGAAGGGTGCATTTTCATTCTTAACTACCTCTGGAACCTTTTTATAAACAAAAGGTAATTGATTTTCTAAGTATGAAAAATATTTCTCTGAGTTATCAAAGAAATCATCACTTTGGTCATCATTCTCCCAGGGATATGTAGTTAATTTCAAATTGTCTCGAGTCTCTGAAAGCTTTAAGTCAACCAAAGAACAAGGAAATATCTCTGGATAGTTTTCTGAAGAATTTTGCTGAACATTTTCATGTTCAAGTTTAAAGCATTCATCCAAAGTTGAGAGAATATCATTTTCAAAACCAAGTCTTATCTCTTCTTCTGCTTGTGTAGGAATGAAAGCATCGGCCTCTGGATTCAAAGTTATATGAACATTTGAGCCAAATTTGAAAATGTCACTTTTCTTTTGAATTTTATTCAGATCAACGTTTGTTTTTCCAGATGAATATTCGATGTTTTTAAACTTGGGTTTTCGTTGATGATGACCATTTACAAGTTTTGATTTTTTAAAAATAGATTGTTCATATAAAATTGGAAACACAGTCTTCTGTTCTTGTCCTAGACAGAAAACAGATTTCAGAGTAGACCTTTTTTCACATGTGTAGGGATCCAGATCCTCGAAACTAAGTCTAGATCTCCCTACTTGTGTATTTATTTTGTCATGAACTTTCTGACCATCCAGATATGTTTTGATCTGTAGCTTTTTCTTTTGAAGCTCAATATGTAAAAATTCTCTCCTTTTGAAAATAGTTTTTAAGTGCTACAGAATTCAATCTGTCACTTTCTTTTGTTTTTATCTCCTTATCTTTGCCTTCCAAAAGTTTAGTGAAGTTCAATTTCTCTTCCTTGAGCTTAACTTCAGTAATTTTTAAAACTTTAGAAATCTTCTCATTTTCAGAACTTAGCTTCAGTTTTTCTTCTGTTAAAAGATCCATCTCACTTTTGTAAATTTCTCTTTTTCTTTGAGTTACTAAAAGAGTTTGTTCAATATTTTTTCGCAGTTTCTTTTCAACTGTAAGCTTTTGCTTAAGTTCTTCAAAATTATTTGACAAAATCATAATGGTGTTTTCAAGTTCAGATGATTCAGAGATAGTACTAACCGGTGATTCAGAAGGTTGATCTTCTGATTCATTTGTTTTGGCCATTCCGCAGAACATGGCTTCATCACCACTTGACTCATCTCCTAGACAGTTTTCTTTTTCTGCAAAGTGAGCTCTTTCAGCGACATTATACTTGTATTTATTCTTGTAGAACGTTTTGTCTTTGTCCAGAGCCCCCCTGCAATCCTTTGAATAGTGCCCTGGCTTGCCACATCTATAGCACACATCCTTCTTTTTCTTCAGTTCATCCTCTTTCTTCTCTGCCTCTGTCTTCTCAACCCTCTGGATCTCTTGTCTAGGAGTATAGTTTGGAGTTGAACGATCAAATCTTTTGCTTCCTTGAAAAGATCTATTACCAAACTTTTTTGTGAATTGTTTGGTAATAAGTGTGTTATAGATTCAGCAAAAGCTTCTGTCATGAGAGCTTTACTCTTTCCTCTTTTCTCGATTTCTTTATTCCTTCTGACCGATCCTCTTGATTCAGAAATTAGAGCCAGAGGTCCACCTATTGTTGTTTGCTTCTGAACGACCTCTTTCTCGTGAGCTTGAAGTGCACCAAATACATCATGCAGTGATCATTGTTCTAGATCCTGATTTGCTTGCAGAGACATTGAGAGATTTGACCATTCTGGATTCAATCGTTTGAGAAATAAGACATTGTTGTCTTCCTTAGATATGACGATATCACACCTTTTGCATAGATTTAACAGAGTATTAAATCTATGAAAAGTTTGCTCTAGAGACTCTTCAGAAATAGCCTGGAAGCTATTGTATTCATTCAGAGCTTGAGCTCTTCTATTTTTCTTCATTTTAGCACCGCCTTCTAGAATGTTTTCCAGCTGATCCCATAACTTTTTAGCAGTATCACGGGAATCCAGAGATTGGAAAATCTCATTTGGAATTGCCATGATTAAGAAACTCTTTGCCTTTTTGGCCAATTCCACCTTTGCCTTCTCTTCATCAGACCAACTATCCCTTGACTTTGGAACATGTCTTGCAGGGATTTCATCCGTAACAGCAGTAGCATGAACCATTAGAATCGTTGTCATTGGAAAAAATGGACCATTTTGAACAATAAGGTAAAGTTCTGCGTCCAATCCTTCATAAAAATTGATCATACGAATCTTCCATTGCGGATATTCATCACGAATTAGAGTAGGAGGTTTTGTCAGGGATCCGGAGGTGTAAACAGCATTCAAATTTGAATTTTTCATTTTTTCAGAAAACAGGGAGTTGAGAGAATAACAGGAGGATTTTTGAAATTTAGAACAAATAAATTTCAAATGAATTGAAACAGGACGATATTCTTACTGATTTTCAGATTTAAACCAAATTACCACCGATTTGGAGAAAATTGTTATGAAATTAACAAATTCTCGTAAAACAGGGTAGAATTACGAACAGTAGCTTAAAACTAAAACTAACTGCAAATAGAAGAGGGATTTCTCCAAATGGAAGAGATCTAATAATCAATAGATTGATTAGATGGCTCTGATACCAATTGTTGGAACCCAGATCCCTTTCTAACAATTAATCAATAGATCGAATGTGAAAATAAGAGCGGAAGCAAAGATCTACGAATTAAAACATTTAACAGTAAGAACGATATTTGAAGAACAAATGGTAATTCGTATTAATAACCTGAAAGATGATTACAATACGATGAATGAAATGCTCTATTTGCTCTCCAGAATGTATCTCGGATCGACAACTATTACATTTATAAAAGGATCTATTTATACTAGTACAATGAATAGAAGTCAATATTTTAGTCTATTAAAAACTGACACGTAAGCAAGGCTTGTAACAAATTCAGTTACAAGATTAGATATACGGAACATGTGCAGGCCGCGTCATCAGGAGCGCTTATAATACCTCTGTTGTAGTCCAGCTGTTCTTCCAAACTCTGGGCGTCTTTGTGATGAGTGAGATCAGAAGATGAACTTCTGATCTTCTGTACTTGCACACTTCTGGTTCATACTTCCCAGTAAATGAGGTCTAAAAGTAACGATATGGAAAATGAATACTACTTTCTTGAGTTTCTTCTATACATGAATCCACCTTTAACAATTTGTTGCCTAAGAAGATTAATTCGAATCCTAAGATATGGCGGTTGTGCGATTGTAAGAGATCTAGATAGATTGAAATAACTTGAAGTCCAATTTCTTATAGTGCCTGGTCAAACACCAGAATCTTTTCTGGGCTTCTACGAGAACTGGAATGGTCGTCGTGTATCTCAGTCTCATCTATTTTGTTGTTCGGTTAGGTTTGGAATGGATCGTCGTGGTTGTTGATGCAGCAATTTTGAATCGGAAGGATCGAGTTCTAGAGATGATAACAATTGTTGTTTAAGAAGAAAGCAAACTAGTGGCCACCGGTGTGTCTCTGTTTAGCGGTGTTTGACGGAGCTTGGCGGCGGCGCCGATGACTGATTGAGCGATGAGAGAAGAAGATTCCAATTAGACTGGACCGGGTTACATACCGGTTTAGAATATGCGTCAGGTCGAACAATCTGGGTCGAACGATCTTTCATCAAACAACTTTTAGGGTGCGTTTTGGTAGACAGGACAGTACAGGACGAGACAACATTCAGTGTCCCATGTTTGACGTGATATGGGACAGGGTAAGAATTCATCATTTCATTTTGACATGACATGGGAAAGAACAAGAATTGGGTGATATTACAATGAAGGTCTTCTCTAGAATTCTACTAACAAAGTATACTAACAATGTTATTTATACTCTAGAATTATAAAGCATGTTAACGATGATATATTCTCGTATTGACTTTTGTTGACTATATGCTTTTACTCTTCATTCTTCAAAACTAATTTTTATCCTCAGTGATCTCAGACACAATAATATGTGACTTCATAGGTTTTCAAGAAAGAAATGAGAACATTGCTCTTATACCACTTCTTGGTCCCAATATGGGTTCTATAAGCTATATATTTAGTAAAACAGTTTGTAGAAAGGGGGGTTGAATACAAACACACAAGTTTTTTAACTTTTAAATTCGTTTATTGATATTGAAAGATCAATATAGAATTTACAGATTGTTGCAGAATAAGAAAAGGTGAAGAACCTATTTTAAATATCTAAGGAATCACCAAGTAGATGCAAGAATAAATGAGTAAGAAATCGAGATGATTAGAGAAAGAAGAAGCCTTCTAGTCTTAGATGATTAGAGAAAGAAGAAGCCTTCTAGTCTTAGATGATTAGAGAAAGAAGAAGTCTTCTCATCTATTTATGCCCACTGCATTAAATGCAAGTCATAGAGTACAATCCACGTGGCAAGCTTCTATTGGAGAATTTGTCCTTTGTCTTTAGGTATGCAGGTTTTTGGCTGCATATGAAAAATTGACCTTAAAAACTTGGTAAGCATGTTTGGATACAATAAAGTAACTCCCTATGTGTACTTTTCTGAGTAAGCTATGGGGGTTGTCCTTTTGTGCATATAGGATAAGACAAATCCAATCTTGTTGAGCAAGATTCATTTGATTGCTGACACTGAAGCATCACTGAGGATCTTTCAGGTATCGCCGAGTCTTGGTAAGATTTCACACTTTGTTGTAGACAATATTGCTATCATTGAAGCCGCTTCAGATCATGAACTGACTAGTCCATATCTTCAGCTACTTCTTTGACATCGTTGAAGGTTCCTTTAGTGTGAGTTTTGTCTTTGGGCATAGTCAGGTTCAGGGACTGTTACAATATATGTTTAGCGATCACTAAATAAACTCAATGGATGATTGTTGAAACTAAATAAATTAACCTAAGTAAACTTTCACTGAGTATAAATGGTCATCATCATATTACTGAGATAGCTTGGATCAACACAAAACATGCACCGATGGATAGGCTTCACGTGTAAAGGTGCTCTAACAAACTTTAGGCAGGAACGGTTGAGGTAATAGGCTTCACACTTGATCATTTAAGGAGAAGCGTTGAGTCCAGAAGGAGGTAGGGGTTTCTGATATGTCTTGATCAGCTTCTGGTTCTTTTGAGCTGGGTTCTGGATGACAACATTTACGAGTTGTACAGTTATTTTCCTGTTAAGCTCTGAATGAATTAAGTTATGTATGGGGATTTAGTTGTTTGTATGGATTTGACTAAAATTTTGTTATGTTGTTATGTTGAATAAACAGTTGGAATGGTAAAATTGACCACTTTGCCCCTCTATTTATATTAAACAAAATAATTGTTTTAAAAATATATTGAATGGTTATTTTGATGATAAAAAGATATTGATTTTAAACTTTTTAAAACAAAAGTATATACTATAATATGGGATTGTAGTATATACATTATCATACACAAATCCATTTCTTACCTATTCGTCTTAAAAAAAAGCCACCGAACAAATAAGAAAAACTCTTTGTAAATCCATTGGAACTTCGAAAATCTAGCTATAATCTCTTTCTATATCTACACTATTGAACTCCTTCCTCTCCCCTTTATGTCTATTTGAGATTTGGGTAAAAATAATTGATGGAGCAACATTGGTTTCTTTGTAAAAAACTGGAGAAGGCGAATATTTGTTTTTTTTTATGGATTCTTTTTTTGTGGGTCTTTTTCACAAAACTATGGAACAATACGTTTTGTTTGGGTTTTTTTCTATTGAATATTTTGATTAGTGATAGCGATGGTTTCAAACTTTTCTTTGGGAGAGTTGCTTTTTCCAGAGTGTATCAGGACATTTTTCTTGGAAGGGTGTCTCAGGCCATGCTGGACTAATCCCGGCATGACTGCAAGACATCAGCCCTGATAAACTCAGTGGCCATAATTGTTGTGTATGCCTGTATTCGAACCTTTGGCAGAAGGAATATATTACCGCATCCCCAGGGCCTCAACCACTATGCCACAACCCCTTGTGGTTGTGTTTCAAGGCATTGAAGAATGCTTATTCGCTCAGCTAGAAAACCTATGTCATATAAACTCAGCCATCAAGATTCCACATCTACCCTTTTACATAAAACAAGAAGCTCACAAGAAAAAACTTAATTCCTCCTTTTTTGTGTTTCAAGACATTGAAGGAGGAACTAAGCTTTTCTTGGTGAGCTTCTTGTTTTATGTAAAAAGGTAGATGTGGAATCTTGATGGCTAAGTGTATATGACATAGGTTTTCTAGCTGAGCGAATAAGACGATTCCGAAAAGTCAGTTATGGCTGAGCGAATAGGCTATAAGTCTTATACAACCTATTCAGCTCTTTCCAAATAGACCCTTATTGGTTTTTTCATACTTTTACATATAAGAACTATGCGGTCTAACACATCTCAAAGGTGACCATAGTAAGACTGGTTGCTAAATTCATGTATGAAAGAAAATACCACATGTATGGTAATCAATAAGATTGATGAAATAGAAATTAATACAAAGACAACCAATTAACTAGTCTACAATCAAGGTAAGTAGGTCCATGCAGCCGACTTCAAATGTAGCTGTTAGCCTCTAAGGGAATCAGGTAAACAAAATCGTGATCATAATGAATGGTGGTTTGATGGGTATGTCTCTTACTCCTTCTCTCGTATCAAGTAAGAACAAAAGGGTTTCACCATTTTTCTAATGGTAGATTTGCGAACTTTCTACGGTTTATATCGTGTCGAGTTATAGCAGTCCTAAGGAATTTTTACGGTGTCACGGATTTGTAATCTTTAGATGATTGTTGTGTTAACTCATTTAAAAAACTATTTTGGATGGAGTTAGGTAAAGGGACTAAGGGGTCTTTTACTAAACCCTTATCCGGTAAGTGCTTAACGGATGAATATGGCAAGGGCCAAAAATCTTAGCAGGTAAGAGCGATGATAAAGATGAAAACTCTTACCCAATAAGTGAGGGTGACGACTCTTACCCGGGTAAGGGCTTACCAGGTGAATTGTTGTATACAATATCTTTTTGATCTGCTACAATCTTACCTAGTAAAATAAACTATAGTGTTGACTCCTCTGGTAAGCACTTACTAAGTTTGGGTAAACGGTCCATAAGTCCAAAAGCATACTAGAAGGATGAAATTCATAACTATTGTAGTTTAGGAACATACGGGGTAATTTTGTGTAAACCACACGGACCAAGAATGTATTTACTCTTAAAAAAAGAGAGTTTTTTTTTGTATATTTTGGAATAAAGTCACGGAGGATGACTAATCTGACATTAATAGAAGGGGAGAAATAAGCCGATTGTTCTTCATAGGAAGCATAGTAGGGGGAAAGAATCAAGCCGACTGTTGTTCATATCGAGAATTGAGGTTAGTTTTCTTTCACATTTCGATCATCTCTTTATTGTTCTTCTTCTTCTTCGTCTTCTATTCTCTCTGTAGATGGGGTTAGGGTTTCATCCAATATTACGGCTTCAAATTCTATATTTTTTTCATCTTAAATATTATAAGTGGAGGCAACTGTGATAAAAATATGATATTTATGCATGTATAAATTATACTTGTTATACATATACACATACATATAACGGTGTTGACGATTTCTAATGTCTAATGAACCCTACCACCAGCGATTTTTCCCTGTTTAATTTCGGTTTACGGAAGATTTTCGTGATTTATAGTGAATTCAGTGCTCAATTCAAAATCAGTTGGTTCAAAATTTTGAAACCGATAAAACAAACCGAACTTTGTTTGTGAACTTTTGGTTCTGTAAAATTCATAGGTTTGGGAATTCAATGTAAAAGGGGAAACTTCTACTATACTGTTAAGGGTATATAGTTCTCTTAGGTTTTCGTAAACATCCTTCATTCATTGAGCTGGGCCAACCGAGGGAAGGTCCTGCAGAAGATTGCTCTCAGTGATGATCTTTTACTAAATGATGGGGTTGTACAAAAACTGTATGCAAGTCAAAAATTGCCAGATGGAGTACATGGTTGCCTATTAGCATATCTTTATAAGTAAGTTCACTTTATTGATTTGGTCCATAGAGTCTATCCTTATTGAACATATTTTTTCATCCACAAGTATTAGTCATTATGTTTATTGAACTTTTCAGAAAATGATTATTATAGTATATTTCATTTATATGTTTCCAAAAGAATAAGTTAATACTAACAGTGTCTAGTTAATAATGATGGGAAAAGGGACCATTGGTTTAGGATATTTTAATTTTTGGATTTATGGTGCAAGAAAATGACAGTGGACTAAACCTAAAAGCTAAAGGCTCATTTTTCTAATTTACACTGAACTAAAGGCTCATTTAGGAAAAAAACCAGGCTAGATATAATGATGCAAAAATATCACTTTTGGGGGGGGGGGGGGGGAATCAAACCCTGCACCTCCTAATTTAGGAGACATGATAGCCGCTTAAGCTACAACGGGATGATTGTCTCTTTCTTGCGGATTCACTTTTTCAAATAAGCTTTTCATCTAGTAATTTCAATTAATAGCCCATAAAAATGACATGCTGTCCCATGACACCATGGGCACCATAGTAGGTCTGCATGCATGTAGTGAAAAGCAGCAATATGTGGGTATTGGTTATATAGGTATAAAAGTTGGAATGTGGAGTAGGGAGAAAGAGCTGGGCAAAGGAAGTGATGAGAGGACTACATCGTTTTGCAAGGACTTACGGAGGTGGAAAATCTCACATGGAAACTTAGGTGGTGTTTATTTTTTAAGAGGTGCTAGAAGTCTGAAGTCTGACTTCACTTCTGATTTATAAGAGGTGGTGCTGAAGTCTGAAATCTGGATTAGTCAGACTGTTTGTTTTTACGTCTGAAGTCTGAAATCTGAATCAGTCAGACTTTGTTTTTCTATAGCCACTACCAAACAGTCAACAAATCGAGTCCCATTAGACTTAATCACCAACAAATAAGCCTAAAGAAACCAGCCCAATTACAGGAACATCAGTTTTTGAGGTCTGATTATGAAGGAAATGGAAACAGAGGTCATATGTATGCTAAGAGATAACAAATATCCACTCATATCCTTGCCAATATCAGTGCAGTAACCTAGGAGTGTCATCAATGAGTTCAAATCTTTGACATGTTTGTGGCAGTAGCAGAGGTGGATACTACTACCAGTTTTTGACAACTGGTTTGCAAGCCTCTACAGCATCTCAACTTTGGTAGTTTTCATCCAAAAAAGGAAAAAAGGATAAACCATTATACATCATAAATCAATTAAGGAAAACGCACCCAAGCAATCTACTTTTTGCCCTCCGCTGGTAATAATGATGATACTATTACCACCATTTCATCCACAAAACTCTCTTAGAACTCATCACTGTTTCAACATTCAATTCTCACCAACTGCAACCATGGCACATAATATGCTTCCCAATTAAAACCTCTCCTTCATACCTTAGATTGGTTAAGATTTGCTCACATTTTTCATAGGTTGCATCAAAACCAAATTAAACAGGGAATCAATTGGTATAAAAACAGATAGATTCAAAGCATAATGGGTAGTTTCTTGTGAATCAATCTGTATAAAAAGAAATCAGGAACGAAATCGAAAACAAGGAACCCACAGCGATGAAAACACACAGGTAGGAAAACCCACAGGGATAAAGCATGGGATTGATTTGGATTTGATTTTGGGTCGATTAGAGAAGACGATGGAGGCAGGGATCGATTTGGATTTGATTTTGGGTCGATTAGAGAAGACGATGGAGGCAGTGGTTCAATTTGGGAGAATGATGGGAGGCGGTTAGATCCTAGATGGAGGCACGGTAGGATAAGACGATATTAAGAGATAATGTTACCTCTTTTTTGTCCAGACGTAATTAAGAGTTAAGAGGCTTTGAAAAGAATGAAAAAACAAACGGTCTGAATTAGGAAACATCTGACGGAATCAGACATAAGTGGTCATTAAGAGCTTAAAATGAAAAACCGATCAAGGCCTTAACGTTGTTCTGAATCTTCTCAATGCAATACTATAGAAGACTTCCCTTAGGTAGATCTTTCTATGAGTATATTTGAAATATATACTAATGAATAAAAAAGCCTCTTATCCCAAACTACCTGGGTAGTCTATAAAAATTAAACCTAGTTAAAAATTTGAAGAGTTGAACTGCCATAAGGCCCTGGGATATGAAGCACATCCTTCCACATGCTCCTATCTAAATCAAATTCGTATTCCACTCACTCCCAATAATTCAGATGTGTGTTCTGGTTTTTGTTATTGGCTTGTTAGTGGGTTTCTCATTATAACAAAATTTGAGATTTTTTTGTTATTTTTTATAGTGGTTGGTCATATTGGTGCTAATTTTCTTTTTGTAAGGTGTTAGAGATGAGACAACCTGGGCAGTATGTTGATTCCGGTGGCAATGCATATGCTGCTGCCCAAATGCAGCGCATATCTGGTCAGAGAATGGAGCATAAATCTAATAATTACCAAGGGCGAGTAGATCATCAAAACTCTGAGAATGAGAAGTCATATGGTGCTGTAAAAGGGGAGGGACAATGGAGATGGGAGAGGGATGGGTCTTCCCACATGTTTAATGAAGGCATGAACTACCTATACCTTTCTCTTACTGCTACCCCATTTTGTATATTTAAATGTTAGTTGTGTGTTTAACATATGTTATACATGATTGCTTGTGCGAATATCCAAACATGCAGCACAGTATATCTAAACTGTATTTCTTATTGCAATCCATGCAATTAAGAACTATATGCCCAATCTAATTTATTTTTGTTGTAATTACATTATATAATATTGGATCAGGTTCAAGGGAAAACTCCAAAAAAGAGAAAACTGAAGAAAACCCTTGTGCCCTCCATCTGGATGGTATGCACTAATGCATACCTGTGATTTGTAACATGCATTTGTGCATATGCACTAATGCATATATATGCATTGGTGCATAGAAAAAATCTGGACGATATTCACTAATGCATACCGGTAATTTGTAACATGCATTTGTGCATATGCAGTAATGCATATATATATATGCGTTGGTGCATAGAAAAAAAACAGCTTCAATCGGTTGTCTGCGTTAGTGCATATCGTACAGATGGAGGGCTCCCAGGGTGTTCTTTAGTTTTCTCTTTTTTTAGTGTTTTCCCTTGAACCTCCTTCATAGAATATTTATCCATGATGAAGACTATTCCTTTATTGGTGTAGAGACATTATGTTTCTTCTAAGTTAGTTTTGTTGTTGTTAATTTGTTTATCTGAGAGTTTTAAATCTTAATAACATTTGAATCTAGAAATTTCTGTAGAAGAGTCTTTTGATTTTTATTTCGATGTATCATTTCTTCGGACAAAAGAAGATTATGGAATCATTTCCCGATAAAATAAAAAAATCGCATTTTAGATCTATAATATTTTTCAAACCCTGAAGAAAATTCTCCTTTTTAATTACTCATGCTTGTACTAATGAAAAAGGAAGAGTGGATAACACATCATTTGTATATTACTAATTTTGTCCAAAAGTTTCCCTTTTAGTTTCTAAAACTTAGGTCTTTCTGTTATTAATTGTTAGGCTTCTTACACTACTTCATATGTTGTTGTATATATATAGCCCAGGGGGTGATGCATCTAGATCTTATCACCAGAGCCAGAACCAGGGGCAAAGGTCTGACCAGAGATTGGCCTCTGAGAAACAGGGCAATGATCTTAGATCTCATCCTCGTGAGGAAGATATGGAGATAGGTTATGAGGATAATGCTGGAGGCCAGACTTTTGAAGGTCTTGAGCAAAGATTTTATGATGACATCTTGAAACTGACCAAAGAACAAAATGATGCAGAGGATGCTGAGAATGCACGCCACCGAGAGGTTTGTAGAATTCTATTCAACTTCTCTTGAGTGTCATTTTTTCTCAGCTTTAGTTGCTATACACATACACACACACATATATATATAAGGTTGGGTTCTAGTGAGAATAAGAGTTATGCTGGAAGGTGAGAACAAAACATTCATATACCTTCACCTACATTGAACTTCCTTTATTGACCTATTTTGTCATCATGACTGAAGGGTTGGGTTCCGGTGAGAAAGAAAAGTAAGGTGAGAAGTGTAAGAAGGGATCTCCACCCTTGGATGCACATTAGGATGATATGTACCGAGATGAGGTGCGCCAGATCAAATCCCTTCTAAGGCGTAGTTCATGGGTGGGTATGATATGACTTATGAGATTAAAAGTGATCAAGGGTTCAAATCTCTTCTTACGCTTCTCACCTTAACTCTTCTTCTCACACGATCCTACGCCCATGACTGAACCCTTAACAAATGCATGCATGTGAAAGCGATTAAATGTTTGTAAAAGTTTGTGAAAGTGACTTGAAAGTGATTTTTTTTTTGAAAAAGAAGGTAGATGAATGTAGTTGAAGGTACTGAAAGTATTTGAAGAAATTAAGTTAGATCAAAAAGTCAACTCATCCAAACGCTCAGAAGTGTTCTCACCTTCTCACCAGTCACCATATAAGTTCTCCTGAGATAACTGCATGCTAGATGACAACAAATTCAATGAATATGGGACATACGTGGAAAACCTCACATCTCACTACATGATTAGTAAATAGATTATCACCAATTTTTAGGTTCTTTTTGGAGCGGTTGAGTCCAGCCAGAATAGGTGACAATCTGTAATAAACTAATAATATGAATTCTATCTGCATACTGGAGAGAGAAGTTGTTTTCTGTTTTGGTCTTTTAGGAAACGAAGTTGCTAACATTAACAACAAGAATATAACTGATGATGGACCTTGAAGTAATTGAACAACTGGCCACATTGTAGCTGAAAACTAGTTATTTTGTTGTATGGTATTAACTTCCATAGGGGATGTAACCCTTATTCCCACATAATAACGGCTGTGAATGCCCATTCCCTGTGGTGAAAACAAACATATATGATGGGATAACTGAAGTCTGAATTAAGAGTTTCTTGGAGAAGTAGGGTCATATGGCACAGGATGTGAAGGTAACTGAGTAGCTGTGCTTTATGCCATATGCCACCAATAAAATAAGATGAACCGTTGGTGATAATTAAAGACAATTATTGGATCAAAGATTTATGGAGAACTCCCTAAAATTTTAAAGTTTAAATTTAAATTTAAATCTCTTAAAAGGATTTATCAAAATTACAAGCTATTACTTAAAACTTTATGAAATTGCAAATATCCGAACTTCCAGAAAGTGAAAAACTGACCCTGGGTTTTCTGCAGTATGCAAACCCGACCTTTTCTGAACTGGGCTATGTTAGTGCCACTGCCACATCAGGGGTATTGAAAACAGATCTGAACTTCAAGCATGAAATTAAATAGGAGTAGTATGTGTTTTGGCCAATTAGACCATGAACAGATGTTGGTTTAATGAACTTATGTAGCAATCACGGTTAAAAAGGCTTGTTGAATGTTGATTGGTGGTGGTAGCCAAAATCAGGCTAGGGTGATAACGATTGTGATCACATAAAATAAAAAAGACTGATGTGGCCCTTGATAAACTCAATAGCAAAACCCATTAATCAAGAAAGGTAACAAAGAGAAATTAGATGAGATAGTGGGTTATGTATTTTGATTTTAATATATGGAAAAAGCAAGAATTACAACTACAAAACTCATGCAGCAAATTCGAGAGTCTGCCAATCCACTCACACCCAGAATAATTTCTTCCCCTCTCAAAACTCCACCCCTTCCCCTTTTTTATGTAGTCTGTCTCTCTCTCTCTCTCTCTCTTCTTAACAAACTCAACATCTGGACCACCAGAGAGCTATATTCTCTTAACGGTTTTCTCCACTTGCTGACGTGTCAAAATCATCTTCTTTCTTGCATACGTCACCATCACTGGGGGACTAACAGAGGCCTGGATGGGTTAGTTTCAAGGCAGGGATCAAGGGCAGCCCTGGATAGAAAACCAAACAGGCAAACTTGCCCCATATATCCACCCGGAGGTGGGTTTGGGGGTGGTTGGGGTGTAAGCAGACTGGTCCTCTATCCCGGAAAGTAGCGCAACTGTTTTCGTGAAGGACCCTGTCATGCAAAAAGTGTGCCAAAAAAAAAGGTTGTTGCTTGCGCGAAAAGTTTGAACAAAAATGAAAAAACGAGAAGAAATGTAAACAGTAAAGAAGATCAAGGCTAGAGACGAAAACGAAAAGAAGACTTACCATATAATAAGAAACAAGTATAAATGAACGTAACAGAGGTAAGATAACAATACGTCTTTTAAGTCTATCTTAGGACTCTGGCATTGTATCTCCCGACTCACTACCTCACCCCCCCCCCCCCTCTCTTCTCCTACCTATCTAGCTCCCTTCTTCCCATTTAGACTAGCTACAGGTCTCCACTTTAATCTCCTACCCTAATTAACGTCTTCATTACTCTTATCAGAGGTAATGTCCTTAAAATGGCCAAGGCTTCCATGTCTATCCTTAGTTGCTAATCCCACATCCTTCTTGGCTTATTCTTCCTCCTTGCCCCAGTGACTGTCACACTTTCTACCATTCTCATTGGAGCCGCTACCTGTCTCATGCGAACGTGTGCAAACTACCTTTCTTGTGATAACTGCAACTCCCACCTATGCTCGGAAGAGGTTTGGTATCCAGTCTAGCATGGTCACATTACAGGTTCATCTAGGCATCCTCATTTCTGCGAGTTACAACTTCCAGGTGTTTCTTGTCACCCAAAACTCCGACCCGTACAACATAGCTCTGGATAGAACCAAGCAGCAAAAGTTTATATAACCCAAGGGTGTATGATGACGCATAGACCTAGTTTAGCAACGATTATGAGCCTTAAATGCTAGTGACTAGGCTTGATTCATTCACCAGATGTAGGAGTAGACCTAGCATTGGTTAATACTACTGCAGTGAAGATGGGAAACAATCTGGGTTTTGGTGAGATGGTAATGGCAGTTGATTGCTGCAAACAACCAAATGGAGGATTGGACTGTGGCACTAATCTGCTGTTGGAGGTGAAATTATTCAGAGGGGTATGGCACCATGTAGGGTTTGAACATCAGGGAGAGTGCTGCATACATAGAGGCAAGGTTCTAAATGGCCTTAAGCCTTAGGAGTTATGGCTAGGCCATGACGTTTTTCAAGGCGTGCCCTAAGGCGCGTACACAGAGAGAGAGAGAGAGAGAGAGAGAGACTCGCCCACCCTTATATGTGAAAGCGTTTTGAATAATAGTTTAGGATAAATTAAATTTGTATAAGGTAATAAAATAAAAAAAGAAAGAACCATTGATACCAAAAATATAGAACTTATAGAAAATGATATCAACATTGCAAAATCAGGATTAAATCTCTTGAATCTCTGCGCACAACTTTTTTCAAATTTCCAAGGACTTTGTGTTCGAATTTTCGTATACGGGAATGTCCATAAGCATTTATCTACTTAAGGTTTTGGTTTTTAGGTTTCCTTTTTATGTTTATATATTAAAGTAACCCCACACCTTATAAAATAACGTGCCATAACGCGTTACGATGCAAGCCAAGCCTTAGAGTGGAGCCATAAGGGTTAACGCGGCGGCAACCCCAAGCGTTGATGCCATAACGAGTTATTTAGAACATTGCATAGAGGGCATGAAGTGTTCTCTGAGACCAAGAATGACATGCAAAAAGAACCTTCTTGGATGTTGAACATGTCAAGAATCCTATGAAGGCTAATGATGAACAGTGTATAAGAAAAGTTTCCATGAACTAGTATAATAATACGGGTGGCATTTTCTTCTTGAATATTGAGTCACAAGTGAATACGTTAATTTAAAAAGCACATAGAAGTAACTGAAGTATGATTTCAGATTTCATTTTTTTCATTTTAATTATGCTTTTTACCAAAAAGGTCGTTTTTTCTAGGGTAGGCTTTGAAAATTGCTTTCCATTTGATATATAAAATCGAATTGGAACATACATACTTTAGGAGTAGCTAATAAGGCTAATTATATTATAACATCCCTCATGTTAGAGGATAGATATAATATAATTAATTCCAAACTTAGCAAGTGAAAACAAGTTGCAAGCAGAAAAAAGAGTGAAAAATAACAAAACAAAAGATTAAAGATCTGTGGATTCTCCTGTTCTCCTATAGAATTATAGACAATGATTTGACTTTTCCGTTTTGTTTTCCTTTTCCCTTGCATTATTGCAAATTAATGATTAAATAGTTACATCCAATTTATTCGCACGTAATAACTAATCTAAAGGCATAATACATTTCCCATTAAATTTACCTACTTTAACAGAATTCGTTCCTGTGCTGTGGCTTTAATGATCCCTATATGATTAGCATTGGATGTTTCTCCACAATTAATCAAAGCATGTTTGATCTTCTTCAGTTATTTTGAACTTGCCTTGTGTTTTCTTATATCCAAATAAGCATGTTCAATTGTGTACACAATGGTCTTTAATGGCTAATTACATTTCCCATGGTCTGCTCTACTCGTACCTAATATCAATGGATGTCATGTTTGCCATACATGTATCATGCAAATCATCTAAATTCACACAATCTTATGAAGCTCAAAGTTGTATATTTGCATGCTGTGCCAAATTTGAGTACTAAAACAGTACAAATACCCATATTGATGATGGGCAAGATGCCTCAAATTGCAAGCAAGTTTGCCTTTATTCCTATTTAGTATAATGAAGAATTTTTAAGTTTCAATTTTTTTTGTACCCATTTTGATCGATTACCTGCATATCTTGTTATTTTAGAAGATGTGAATGCCAAGATGTCAAATTAATATACTTTTGACTGGTAAATGTGGGATCTTACAATCCACCCCCCGGAGCCCAGCGTCCTCGCTGGCACACCAGTCCGGTTACCATTTGTAACATCCCAGGCCAACCGTATCGGATATTGTCTGCTTTGTCCACACTTGGACTAACAGTTTTAAAACGCGTCTGATAGAGGAGGTATTCAGACTTATAGGGCAAAATGTGGGATCTTACAATCCACCCCACGCGGAGCCCAACGTTCTCGCTGCACACCAATCAGGTTCCGGATCTGATACTATCTGTAACATCCTAGGCCAACCGTACCAGATATTGACGTGTTGATCTACCATTATATTTTCTTCGATCAATATAACTTGGCATCACAAGGTGATCGGTAGGTTACCTATCAAAATAGGTACAAAATAGGAACTTTTGAACGAGAGAAATTTTATTCGCTACATTAAATAGAACTAAAGCAAACTTGGTTCCATTTTTGCCATATTGACGTGTGATCTAAATGTGTTCACTCGTTCAAGTTTTTCATGCTAATCAGTTTTCTAATACAACAAAGATACGTGCAGAGAGTAAACGCAATTAATGCACAATACGAAGAACAGTTAGCTGCACTTCGAGTTCGGCACACTAATCATAGAGATGAGTTCCTTCGGAGGGAATCACATGCACGCCAGCAGCAGTACCAGCAGGCAGCAATGGAACAGCAATACGCCAATAGTGGTGGTCCTATGGGGTTCAGTGAGCCTCCTCATGGTTACAGTGGTGGTGAGTCACAAAGACCCTATAATGTTGATTCTTATAGAGACAGACCACGGTTTACTGGAGGAAACCGGGATTCTAGAGACCCTGGGTTCGAGCCCAGAGGACAATACCCTGGCGGCCGGGTTTATGGTTCCGGCTCACGCTATTACTGATGATTAGATTACTGGTTTTTTTTCGCTTTTTTTTCTAACTTTCTTGAAGCATGTCTTGGTCTTTGTAGTGTACTTGTTTATGGGATTTGAGAGCTTAGAATTCAAGTGGTGAAACGTGATTTACAAAATTAATCTTTCAACCTCTGTTTTGGATCTGATTATGTAGCATTTAGTTATTGTTATTTGTTTCAGTTATTGGTTTTGTGTACCTGCGTAATATAGCTGGATGTAAATTTTGGAGGCCCTATTTTTTTTTCAAAGACAAGGTAGGGTCCGAGATGGGACAAAAGGTTAAGGGGAGGGGGTTAATTTAGTGGTTTTTTTGCATTAGATTTATATAAACATTATTCATACTTCCTAAAGGGTTATTGGCCTACCGGTATTATAGCCCTTGTCCTTCTAGGAGGTCAGGGGGTTTAAACCTCATCAAAGGTGATGAGAGTGTGAGTTATTTGTTGCATTTACTGTATATAAACATTATATACTTAAAAAATACATCATCTATGTATACTAATTTTTTTGCAAAAAGGGTGTGTGAGTCATTTAAACATGTTTTTAAAGCATAACCTCCCACAATAGCTATAGGTTTCTATTAATCCACGAGTTTGTTGCAGGTGGTACACATAAAAATATTCTCTATATGTATTGCCATATTGGATGATGGCTAATTTTAAAATATTAAATCAATCATATATTACAGAGGATATTTAAAAAAGATAAAGCAATTCAAATTGTTAATAGCTATTTGTAAAAATACATGTTGAAGTACAGTATATTAGGAAAAACTAACATATTTACCCAAAAAATAAAAGAAAGTTTCACATCCCAACTTCCAATCCAAAACCTTTCCATGCCTTCAATAACCTACCACCTGAGCACTTTTTTTTAATAGTGTGACGAAACACACCTATTACAATAAAAGTTGTCTTAAATGGGTTATCGATATTTGTCTGATTTTATAATCTATCAGGAGATTTAGAAAATGAATGGATCAAAAAACAAGGGTAAATAGTTTCACGACCATAATCTGATATTGACTCTTTCTTCCAACCAAACTTTAACCTCTTCAACCTGAAAAATCAAGAATATGGAATAACAATAGTCATAAAGGCATTCTTAATACAAAATTTATATCAAATTAACTACCTTTTTTTTTGACATAAAGAGCAAGGCATATACTTCTCTAACCATAATTCTTTGTTGTCTCTTCTATAGTCTAATAAATCACAATAAATTATCAAGTCTGTTTTAAACGCCAAAATATATAAACAATGAGCCAGAAAAAGATCATCAAACATAATGTAGACAACAAAACAAGGAAAATTGCAGTAATGCAAGAAGAAAGTTTCATCCTTTCTATATATCGAAGAGCGATCCAAGGCTATAACAACATTAGAACTTTAAACCAAGTAAATAGAAGGCACATTTGCACACTTAACATATGCTAATTCAGGTCTCATGATTCCTTATTTGGCATCCCACTTGATCAATGCGTTTAATGAACATATATAATAACCAAGAGAATTACCATATACTCCACATATCAAAATGTAGCTTCCTCAAAGCTGTTAAAACAAAAAAGCTTCCACATTACACGTATATGTTAGTAACAACATAGCAACAATTCCTTTAAAATAAATTTTGGATTGAATATTAATAATGAGGTATGACTTATTATCTTTCACCACAGATTCCAGTTTAGACAGATAGATCGTTTATTCCAAAACCCAATGAGTGAACATCTTACATGTTTATCTGTCGCAAGAGGATCCAAACGGAGAGTACTGTGTTCATAAGAACCTTAATAGATAATTCCACTGTACGCTTTTAATCTAATAAGACGACTAATTAGTTAAGTTGGAAAGAGTCATGTAATCCAACTCTTACTTGACTTACATCCAAAGAAACTATTTATATCTTAAGCTACTAGAAAACCATGATCTCAACCTCCAGCCAACAAAATGAATGACCAACCAAATAATCCAAAAATTAGCATGAACATGTTAGTCGTTATGATTACTTTAATAAATGAACAACCAATATGTTTACTTTTAAGTGTAACCTATCAAGGCTCATCACTAGTTGCTCTACCCAAAACTATGCAAGTTATAAACTTCAAAGTTCAAACAACCAAACATCCAAAGGATTCGTTAAATGGAAATAGCAAAGGTCGATGACAATATATAAATAGCAAGATTTAACTATAGTAAAGGTTGTTAAATGGAAACTATAGCAAGATTTAACTATAGTAAAGGTTGTTAAATGGAAACTATAGATGTCCAAAGCATTCGTAAGGTCATTCCTATATCGCTAAAACTATTCATATAAATAGCAAAGGTCGATGACAATATATTATGTTATGTTTTCAAAGGGTTCTTAACCCTACTTTGGTAATAAGCTCATGCTTAATGAAAGCAACTACAACAAGAGCCGAAAAACAATCACATCAAATATTAAACCTCTATACAGAAGTCTAAATCAAGTCAATAAATAACAAAAACCATAAATATAGAAATGAAGCAACAGGTTCAAGTGTTGAATAAAATAAAACTTCTCTCCATAAGAAGATATAAAGCAACAATATCAAAAACATCATAAAAATTTTAGAAGTAATAAGAAGATATGAAGTCGTGCCTGTTGTACCTCTTTTTGAACATTCAACTATTAGTCTACCTACTAATAAACCATATTCACGTCTACTTTTGTAACTTCTTAGTCCCTTTTAGTTGTCTTTTTAGTTAAGTTCTTAAGTAGTAACGATAATTATTAGCTTTTTAATATATTATCTATCGAATAAAAATCTTGAATTTTTGGTCATAAAATGCTATATTTAACACCTCTATTCATGATTTTATCTTTCGTTTTTCGTTTCAGTAACGAACGTTGATGGCCGCCGACATTTTGAAGAATATAGAGATGACGACTTTTTGACCAACAATAACTGGAACCGGATCTTTGCATTGGGCCGAAGACCCACTTTTATGTGGGAAATTTTATTATATATTGGGTCAAAATGTATAAAACTCTAAACAAAACTTTAGTTTATTTGGGCTGGATTTTGTGGAAGAGAAAGTTTTTTCAAATGAAAGTGGATGGAAGGGTGCTAGCTTGTATTTTGTATAAATAGGCACTAGTAGTGGAAAGGAGATATACTTCTCTTTTGGAACAATTTCGTTGCCATCAGTAGAAAGAGAATTGGAAAACAAACTCATATGGATGGTTAAGTGTTCTCTTACTATTGGGTAGTCAACAATTTGTATCTCGTGTTGACTTCTTTTTATCTAAAAATTTCGGTAGCCTACTTCTTCACTTATCTCTTTCATTTTCTCATTAAGATTATTTATTAAGTTGCCATTCAGCACTTAATAAAGGTCTTAATCATTAAGTGATCTTAAGTTGTTATATCAAAACTTTGCATTGCTTTCAATTTACGTTTTATTTATTTTATGTTTCTCAAGATTGCTTTTAGCAGGTCTTAATCATTAAGTGATTTTAAGTTGTTATATAAAAGCTTTCCATTGCTTTCAATTTACGCTTTACTTATTTTATGTTATATAAAATAAGGCTTCCCTCCATGAGAAGATACAAAGCAACAATATCAAAAACATCATAACAATTTTAGAAGTAATAAGAAGATATGAAGTCTTGCCTGTTGTACCTCTTTTTGAACATTCAACTACCATTCTACCTACTAATCCTTCTTTTGGAAATTGCAATGGACAGATGGTGTCAAGATTAAAGATTCTAAAAACTTCTAATTATTTTAGAATCTCAACATTAAAGCTTCTATACTTTTGTGGGAATTGCCGTTTTGATGGACTAAAATCTTATCCAGGTTAATCTTTGGGTAAACAACCCCTTAGTTTCCAGATAATAACTGTGATATCTCTACTACACATGTGAAAAATTACTACACAAGGGACATACAAACCATGGAAAAAGTATCAATATACAAAACAAAAGACAACTTAAATTCCCAGCAAAGTAGAATGATGCGACTTGAAATGCATGGAAATATGAATCCAAAAGCAAGTGACTTAAAATTTGTTGATCCAAGATCCTTCAGTGATTTGATAATGACTCTTTATACTTGGTGAAAATCTTAGATTTTAGTCTATGTTATGTTTCAATGAACGCATCACTGACATGCTCAGTTATCACTGAAACTAACTCTGAGTAGATCCTGAACCTGAAAGAACTTGAAGACAAAACTCACACCAACGAAACCTTCAGCGAGGATGAAGAATTAGCTAAAAAGAGAGTGACAGTTCGTGATCTGAAGCGGTCTTCAGTGATAAAAGGTTTGTCTATTTAAAGTGTGAAATCTGAGAAGATTCAATGATGCCTGAAGACCTCTCAGTGAAGCCTCAACATCAACATCAACGATCAAATGAATCTTGCTCATTAAGATTAAGTTTTGTTCTTATCCGATATGCACAAAAGCACATCTCCTTGACCTGTCAAAGAAGGTATAGGTACTATGTTTCTTTATTGCTCCCCATGTGCTTACCAACCCTAAAGGACAACTGTTCATATGCGGCCAAAATTATAAGAAATGAGTAGAAGCAAAATTTTATTTTAATTATATAAATAGGAAACTAATTCCTTAGAAATAGAATTAACTGATTAACAGAAACAGTAAAGAAAATGCACCAGAAGATTATGTCCAGAACAGTAAGAAGAAACAACGCTGAGGCTCGTGTGTAACACAATTCCCTTAAATATATTCGTCGTCTGTTCCTAGGGTACAACAACTAAAGCAGCATAGTGTACTACCGGATATAAGAACTTGCCTGAAAATTTGGCCGGAAAACCGAGTGCACTTGAGAGAATTTGAGGACTGCTTTGTGTGTTTTAGAATGAAGTCTGCGACCCTTTTTATATATGGTTTCTTTTTTAACACATTATATATGGTTTCGAAGCACTCATATAGGATAACACAAACCCACTAAGAGTTCATTATATATATAATATATATATATATATATGTCTGTGTGTGTGTGTGCGTGTGTGTGTGCGTGCGTGTGTTTAAATGTGTCCAATGTTAGTAAAATTTCCATTTCTTTACTAATTTTTTCAACAATCCCCAACATGATTGGAGATCGATCTGTGCACACGAAATTCCCTACGAATATTCCAATAGTTGAAATCTTTATAAGATAGCTAGGTGTTACCTTTGAACCTTCTCTTGTGAAACATACTTGGTCTCCTAGCGGTCAGTAGACTCGATGTCCTTGAACTAAACTGCTGTTTATGTAGATGGCAATATATTTGACACGGAACTCTTCCTAACAAGGTCATATCCTCATAGCCGTGTTCGTTATGGTCATGAACACTAGCCTGGTTCAACGGAAGCTTGTAGGAATTGCGCCCCCCATAATTTCCTTCGAAGCGACCCCACTTCTCTCTTACATAGGTGATTTTTAATATCATTAAAAGCCATATAGTTATCCTCATTTTCACTGGTTACGAAGTTTATTACCTCCTTCACGGTGACCATCTTTATTTATACAACTAGGTAGTCCTTTTGAACCCAAATCTTGGGATCTCTTGTCTTCTGGGTAAGGTTTCCTTTGCATGAATTATTCATTCAAGGGCTTTGGTCCCATTCCTCTCGACAACTTATAAACTAAATCTCTACTCATGCCTTTAGTATGCGGATCTGCAATGTTATCCTTTGATTTCACATAGTCAATCGAGATAACTCCAGTAGAAGTAGTTGTCGTATCTATGTCTACGTCTAATATGCCTAGACTTCTCGTTATACATTGTGCTTTGAGCTCTACCAATTTCCGATTGGCTATCACAATGTATACAAATGGCCGTTACTGGTTTAGACCATCTAGGAATATCCTCCACAAATTAACGCAACCACTCTGCCTCTTCACCATATTTATCTAAAGCGAGAAATTCAGATTCCATCGTAGTTCTAGCTATTACAGTTTGCTTGGATGACTTCCAAGACATAGTTGCACCTCCAAGTGTAAACAGAGATCCACTTGTAGATCTGGAATCTCTTATGTCAGATATCCAATTTGCATCGTTGTATCATTCGATTACAAGTGAATATCTTTCCTAATGTAGTCCATACTCACGTGTATATCTTACGTATCTTAACAATCTAGTAATACTCTTCCAGTGTTCAGAACTAGGATTACTAGTGTACCTACATAGCTATTGTATAGATATTGTTATCCCTGAAATTCAATAACAGAAAATAAACGTTAGCGCAAGTATACACCGCGGTTTACTATATTGTAACAAGTAATGATGGTACAAGTACCAAATATCGTTCCCACAGAGATGGTGTTAAAGTTCGTTTAACGAATTGAAAATCCCGGTCTTTAACGGAATTGATTTTAGATGGCGAAAACGAGGAGTTTGTTGGTTAACTAAAATTGGGTTGGTTTGATTTGTGATGTGAGAAAAAATCTATTATAAAAAGAAGCGTTGGATGCAAGGTTCTGTCAAGATAAAACTTAGGCAATATGATAAAAAGATATTATAAGGGACTAATCGTCGTCTCAGATAATTAATATTTTTCGTAACCTTATTTAAGGTTAACACATTTTTATACCTATAATTAGTTGTTAATTAATTAAAGGTATTTTATAATGAAATATTAACGGTCCAATTTCAACAACTTAAAGATTAGTCATGTATAGTTGAGACACCTTTTTATTGCCTTACGGATGTTTACACCTTGCACCCCAAGCAAAGGGCTTAGCCTTTCATCTTAAGATGTCTTAATATAAAAGATGTGATAAAAGCCATGTTTATAAATAACGGAGATGGAAAATGTCTTTAATTCATAAAACTTGTAAATGCACTTATCAAAAGATGAGAGTTAAAAACCTAAAATTGAGAATCTTTATATACAATTGCAGATCACTTAATATTAAGAGCTTATTGAGCACTTAATTTACCTCTTAGTGAACTCTTAATTCTGAAACTAAAGTTGTTTGGTGTTGATTTTATAAAGAAACAATTACCTAAATTAACTTCAATATATTATCTAAATGGTGGATTACTAAACTATGAAATACAGAAAGTTTATAAACCTATTAAGATCAAGAAAACAAGTTAGCACTTAATTTAACTAAAGAAATGAGTTTGGAATCAAACCAACAAGAAATCATTTGGATTTCTTGTTTTCAAAAATTCGACAATGAGCTTCCAACAAAGAGAAATTGCCATCACCACCTTGCTTAAATCTTATTCATTTATATGGAATGAGCAAGAGATTGGAACCAAACCAAACCAAAAAATCTCTTGGATTTCTGCAACTTTCGACAGCAAGCTTGAAGAAGAAGCAAACCAGAATTTTAACCACAATATACTTAACTAAGGAGTACCTATATATGTATATATGACAGCCATGGGTGAGAAGAACATGAAGCACTTAGAACACAACTTTTCTACTTGATTAACTACTATAAATATCAAGGATTAGAGAAGGAAGTTAAACAAGATAATTCTTGTCTCTCTATGTTGTTCATCTCGACAGAAAGTGAGATGAGAGAAAAACAGAAAAGAGTTGGAGCTCCAAAAAGCACTTGTACTTAATTCTTCATATATTTAGATAAAGCATAAGAACCAAAACAATACTCTCTGCTGCAACTTGGTCTCCAAGTTGTTTCCCAAAAAGCAATTCTCAATGTAACCAAACAAACGAGATGGGAGATGTAAAACTCCCTGGATGATTTTTTTTATCCATGCCCTATGCATCTATTTATATACATATTGATGGATAAGGCTTTATCCATAAAGCCCATATCCATTTGTCTTAATGAAATCAAAAGACGCCCAATACTTTATATATGTACTTTGGTATATTATTAAGGATATCTATACTTCAGCAGCCGAAATCAGTTGTGGCCCACTACATTCCGTCATTTATATAGTATCAACCAAAATGTGCGATCTTCGTGACGACCGCTTTTCGTTCGTTTGAGATATGAAAATACAAGAGGTAATAACGTGAGGTTTGCATGGTAATATTCCAAAATTTCCATCGTTTGTTATTGTATAAACTAATTGTAAACATTAAGACTTAATAGTTATATTAGTGACTTTAGACCAAAAAATAACTAAATTATACTAGAAACCAACTCGAAACGAGTTATAAATAAGGTCAATATTTTAACCTTATCAATAGCCAATACTTGTAAGTCCCTTATTATAACAGATCTGGTATAAATTGCTCAAGGAATCCTAACTTTATTAAGAACGGTAGAAAACCTTACAAGAAAACACACAATACACCTTTAATCGACACTCATTTATAAAGTTCAACTACAAACTGTCTAACAGACACTCTATTTATACTACAAAGGTAAAGCTACAATTACATGCATTTACATCACAACCCTATGACATTGAGACACGTCATTAGAATATATATTCAGTAGTTCTTCGGAACTTCTAAACTTCATCTTCAAAACATCTTCAGAACTTCTGAACTTTATCTTCAGAACATCTTCAGAACTTCTCTTCAGAACTTCAGAACTTCTCTTCAGAACTTCAGAACTTTATCTTCAGAACTTCTAAACTTCTCTTCAGAGATCTGAACTTTTGAACTTCTGATCTTCAGACTTTTGAACTTTTGAACTTCTGATCTTCAGACTTTTGAACTTCTGATCTTCAGACTTTTGAACTGTGAAGTCTGAACTCTGAAGTCTGAATATCTGAATAATGACTTTACAAAACATTTCAAATCATAGGATCCAAAATCATAGGATTCTTTAGATCCTAACAATCTCCCCCTAATGTTTTGTAAATGAATCATAAACTTTAATCTTCAGATCTTTTTTTTTTCAAAACAAAGGTTCTTATTGTACATGCTAAGTCAGGTCTTGTACAACTCATAAGATACATCAAACTTCATATGATTCTTGAGTATTCCACTTGTGCAACACCATATCCTCTATTTTTAGATAGATGTTGACTAGTATCAACTGAAGTTCTAGCTATACTAGTATCTCCTTCATTGAACTTCTCAAGGATTGTTGGAACCTAGATCCATTTCTTTATAATAAACCAATAAATCGTAATAACAAAGTATGATCAGAAGCAATATCGGTCTATGATTAATACTGAACAGTAATAAAAACAGTAAGAACAGATTTGAAGAACAATTGAGAAATCGTATAATAACCTGGAAATTGATTACAATACGTAGGAATGAATAGCATAATTTCTCTCCAAGATCTTCATCTATGACAGTAAAGAATGAATCTATTTATACTATTAAAAAGTAAAAGTCAACGATCTACCCTATCAGGATTTGACACTTCAGCTATACTAGTAACAGAATCAGTTACGTACAGGGACGCACGAAAAGTGTGATCTCCAAGTCATCACAAGCGCGTGTGAGGTTACAGTTAAGGTCCAGAGGTTCTTCAAGTCTCTGGGCGCCTCCGAGATAACTTAAGTCAAAAGATGAGCTTCTGACTTAACTTCTGATCTTCGATACTTGTAATATCCTGGTTCATACTTTTCATAAAATTAAGTCTAACAATCTCCCCCTAATGTGGAAATAAGTCTAACAATCTTCGAAAAGTATGAAGTCCAGAATGTGGAAATAATAACTTCGTTCAAGTAATTTCAAATTCGTTGCTGATTCCTTAAGCGATTTCAAATCCGTTGCTGTTTCCTTAAGCGATTTCAAATCCGTTGCTGTTTCCTTGAGCAATTTCAAATTCTCAATTCAAGACCATCTCCAATTTTTTTTTCCATTCGTTATATCGTTCTTTGGCAAGTGCTTCAACAGGAGCAATGTACACAACGCGCATGACACTATCGGACCCTTTTTGATGGTTCCTTAAAATTGCAAATTTAGCACATATAGTCTTCCCACTTCCAGTTTGTGCAGCATCCAACACGTTGTCAATAGTGTTTGAATTCTTGATAAAGGGCTTAGTATAATGGATTAGAAAGGAGCATTAGGATGAAAAGTAACAATCTTGTGAAACAAATCAGTAATTTCTCTGAACTTCAAGATTGTGTTGAGTTGCTTATCCATCCTTTCAGCTATGTTTCTATCTCTTTTATCTTTTCTTCTGTCATCAATCTGGAGAGATGCATAACTCTTGACAATTTGCACAACTCCTGTAGAGTACTTGTGAGCCTCTGAAATTCTGAAGAAGGTTCGTCTGGTTGGTCTCTTAAACACAATGCCATCTTCAAGTTCTGTCAACACCTCTCCAACAGACAGATGATTGAGGCCCTCTCTGTCTTCACTGGGAGCAGAGATGCTTAAATTTACCTCCTTGTGATCTAAACCCGTTTGAAAGTCTACCTGTGTTCTATACCTGATGAAAGCTTTCATGTAGTCAATGATTTGAAAGAAGACAGCCTTGTTCTGATCATCAGTCCTTTGATTCATTTTATTTTTCATATACTTTTCCAGAGTTAAAAGATCAGAAGGATTGATGGACAATAGATCATTATCACAGAAGTAGTATTTGTCGTTGTCTTCTCTTATTACTTCATAGATAGTGTACTTAATCTCTATATCTTCAAAAAATTAACATGCTTAATCCCAGAGATTTTCTTGACTGGCAGAATTGAGTAAGTCTCTTTCCTTGCATATGACTCATTAATTTGTTTTTGACTTCATCGCTTACATGATAGTCATTGGCAAGTTAGGAAGCATTAAGAAGACTTTTTGATCTGTAATTGCGTGCATGTGCCTGTGCTCAATTTCCAATGTAGTTGGAAGTTCAAACTTCTTCAACTCTCACCCCTTCTTTTGATTGACGCTTCTCTCTTGACTTTTTCAATTTCAGCCTTAACTTTATCAACTTCAGCCTTAGCTTTATCAACTTCAGCCTTAGCTTTAGCTTCTTCAACTTCTTGATCAAAAGTGGGTTGTTCAGAGACAGAGCCAGAGGGGTTTGGATTTTGATCGACAGTGAATTCTCTGGTTCTGGTGCAGGAGGGGATTGATTGATCTTTCTGAGGTTGGGATTTTGAAGGTTGTGGTTGGGGATTTCTTTTGTTTCCTAAAAGATCAAGAATGAACTTAGCCATATCTGGATCTTTAGGAAGTGGGCCAGAGTTTACAGCTAAAGGAGTTGGTGTAAGAGGGGTTTGTTTGGATGGTGGTGGTTCAGAAGGTGTAGAGGCAGGGGCTTTACCTTTATTATGAGGTTGAGCCGTTTCAGCACCATCTAATTTTGCCTTTTTGGACGTATTCTCCCCCTTCTGAGAATCAGGATCCTGATCCTTAGACTTCTTTGGCTTCAATTCCGTCTTTTTGCATGCTCTAGCCTCTTTGGCTGTCTTCTTTGCTTCATAATCTACAGACAAAGAGCTGACCAGAGACGACAATTTGGAAACAGAGGTTTCTAAGGTAGATACCTTCTGGGTCAAATTCGTGGAACTGGAGTTGGTCTTGGAGACATATTTGGCATTCAGTGCATTGAATCTGTCCATTATATTTTTCTGGAACATTGCCATATCAGATTGACGAATTAAGGATGAGGATGTTGAGACAGAGGCTTCTGATGGGATCACTGCATCAATGAGTTTCTTGATGTCAGCAACGAAAGAGCCAAACTCATCTGCAGAGATAATGACTTCTGGAGACGGAATATCATCAGGAATATGAAAGATTGCTTCTGCGTTTGCCTTGATCCCTGCGTCTAGCTTATTGAAGTAGTCAGAGGCAGAAGTCTTCTGGGACTCAGCAGTATCAGAAATCATCTTCTGGATAGACTCCAGAACTTGAGTCTGTGCAAGTTGAGTACTCTGAATATTGTTGAGTGTGGTTTGTTGGGTCTCAAAGGAGAGTTTTAGATCCTCCACAGATCTCTAAATTTTATCACCAAATGCCTGAAACGCTGCATTGGTTACAAATTCAGAAGAGGTAACCGGTGCATCCCCAACACATGGGGCCCCTTGTCTCTCGCATTCATAGAGGCCCTCGTTCACGCCTATTTTGACATTGAGCATGAAGTGACATCCAACCTGTCTTCGAGGGCTATTATTGATAAACACCTCTTCAATTGTTCTGATTGGATTAGCTTGTCCCTTATCATCAGAGGATGGGGAGCTGAACACAACGTGGTTACCCTTTGGGAGTAGGAAGACTCCGGTAAGAGGTGCATCCTGATGTTGTAACCCCTCTGATGGGAATTCTTCAGCTTCTACACTACTAGAGGGTATGGACGTACCCTCTACGTTCCCTAAGGCTTCGTTGGTCACAAAGACATCAACGAATTGTGTAGGTTGTGACGAGTTCTGGGGCAATGGAACTCTTATATTTTCATCATCACCCTTTTGAGAGGATGATAAAGATGATGTGGTTTCCCCGGCTGCGCTTGATTCAGAGGATTGAAGAGTATCCTCTGATCGGTTGGTTTCAGGGTGGTTTGGACTGGGCTGTCCTTTTTCAATGAGAGTAAATGTGTTGGCATCTACCTCAGAAGATGTGGTTACCTGTGTTGGACTCGGTGAGGTTCGCACATATGTGTCTCTATGGACATCTTCTGTAGCCTCTCGTATTAACCTATCAGGATGGGCAAAATCACTCGGTTGTTCACTCTCATTGTTTTCAGCCTCATCCTCACTTGACCCTCACTTCCTACTCTGGGCTCTAAGTGCTCTGGGTAGGCATTCTCGGTTCTGAGAATACCAAAGAGCATCTATACGAAATGAGATTAGGAGAGGTTTGAGGAATAAGATTAAGCATATACCTGGATAGTTCTCTCGGAGAAGAATAGCCATTTCTGTCAATCGTTGGCTTGTGAGAGCTCATTGTAGCTATCTTGCAGAATGGCTGAAGGAAGGGGGCTTTCAGAGCATTTATGGCTGGGTAAGTGAAGAGGGATAGGAATCTCGGGAATATTAGTTCTGGAAGAGCTTTTCCATGGATCTGATGTGAAACTTTGGTGTGCACAGCAACTTTTATTTCTTGAAAGATAAAACTTGCATAATCCAATGGCCTGTTGAAGTACATTCCATACATTATGATAAGAATGTTCTTGCTGGCTTGGTCTAGAGAGCCGATTTTGCAAGTAAGACTCTTGTTGAGAATGGAAACTAGCACATTCCACATGGGAGGCAGCTTCTTCCTTTTGAATTCAGACAGCTTGGTGAGTGTTTCATTGTATCCCAAGAAATTGATGAATGCCAACAAATCTTCAGGTGTAGGGTTCTATTCAAGATCTGGATTTGGTAGTTTTTGACCTTCAACATCAATAACAGATAGGGGCAAATGAAAAAACCTGGCGATTTTCTTCTTTGTGATAGGTATCTCGACGGCGTTCTCAGAATCTGTGGGATGTCAGAAATTTCCTAAGAGGGTTTCTTCGTCCGCGACAAACATGGATTGCCTGCCATTCCTCTTGGACATAGATTTCGGGCACATTGGGGTTGGTTAGGGTTAGGGTACGGTTTAGTGGATGATATTGCAAGAACTCGATCATTACTTTATAGTCTTCTTGATACGTATTTGGATCGAGAAGAACTTGCACATTGTTGGCTTTGAGTGGTAGCTTATTGGGTTAGTGTCCGCCGTTGAATTGATTAGTCGCCCTTTTTCTTCTTGCATATTGAGATTTTCAGTTGGGTTTGCCATCGGTGATTTTGGGGATTTTGAAAGCTGAGAGTGTAGGGTGGCAAATAGGAATGGTAGCAGGAGGAGGAAGACGATGAGCAGTAGAGTAATGAGTTTCTATTTTCGAGTTTATATTGTGAGAGAGAAATAGAAATCGAGTGATTTTGGGGAGGGGTTTTTGATTTGGGGAAAGCAAACGGTTTATAGGTACTGACGTAAGCAAGCAGGTGTGCACTCATGTAGTCGGTCGATTAATGACACGTGGAGGAATCTTTTGCGTGTATTAAATGATGACGGACGCGTGTAGGATTTTGATGAGGCACTGAAAGGTTTTTAGACGGTTTTCGATAATAACCGGTGCTGCTTTAATTATTTTAATATTCCCTCCAAAAATTAATAATAAAAATTATCAATTAATCAACAAAAAATTGTAGATTAAAAGAGCAATTTTTGAAATTAATTGTTTTTGAAAAATTTAAAATCAGACATTTGATGAAATGAATCAGTTTTGTACCAAATGAAAGATTTAAGTTCTATGAATAGCTTTTCTTAAGAAATTTAATTAAATAAGAAAATTATAATTAACCTTGAAGGCAAGAGTTAATTTTAGAAATAACTTATTAAAAAGAAATTTCAAGAGAAAGACATAATCAGAGAATAGCTTTTTGGTCATATAAAATATTTTGAGACCAAGAGTTTTGTCATGAGAACATCTTTTCAGAAGAGTTTTAGTTGAATTTGAGATTTCCTAATAACCTTGACGGCAAGAGTTATTCAGAAGTAACCAATTCGCAAAAACTTTTGAAGTAAAGATAGGTTCAGAAGACAGCTAACCTCTGTTAGACTTGATTTGAAAAGTTTTCCCTTTGAATATGTCACGAGTCAGTGCTCCCCCTCAAAAACTACACAGTGTGCCCCCCCCCTTTGAAATTTGAGTATGTTGCTCCCCCTTAACTTCTGCAAATCCTGCTGCCCTTTCTGTCTATACGTGGATCAAAAAGTGATAACAATTGTTCTTTTAAGAACAGAGGTGTCCAGAGGCTTCAGAGTGCTTCTGAGTTAATCATCAGAAGTGACCAGAGGCTCCTGGGTGGTTCTGATTTGTTGTTTAACACAATTAAAGAATAAGTAAAGAAAACTGATATATACAGAACAAGTGAATTGGCTCAATCCTATGAAGGTCATAGAAATTAAGATAATTACATGTTTAGCATACCCAACTTGCTGATCAGAAAATTGAATCGCTTTTCATCCAGAGCTTTTGTAAAAATATCAGCAAGTTGATAATCAGTGGAGACAAAATATATTTCAATCGTCCCTCTTTCCACATGATCCTTAATGAAATGATACCTTACATCAATGTGCTTGGTCTTTGAGTGCTGAACTGGATTTTCAGTGATGGCAATAGCACTTTCTGAGTCACATAGGATGGGTATCTTGTCGTACACCAGATCATAGTCTCTAAGTTGAGTTTTCATTCAGATTACTTGTGAACAACAACTAGCAACATCAACATATTCGGCTTCTGCTGTAGATGTTGAAACACAGTTTTGTTTCATTCAGATTACTTGTGAACAACAACTACCAGAGGTACTTTTTCTGTCTAACTTACATCCTGCATGATCAAAGTCAGTATACGCAATTAAATCAAATCCAGAATTCTTAGGATAACAAAGACCCAGTAATGGAGTTCCTTTTAGGTATCTAAAAATTCTTTTTACTGCAGCCAAATGAGATTATTTTGGATTGGCTTGAAATCTCGCATAGAGACAAGTGGCAAACATGATATCTGGCCTACTTGCAGTTAAGTACAGAAGTGATCCGATCATACCTCTATAGCAGGTAACATCAACTGATTTCTGTGAGGGATCAGGATCAAGTTTCGTGCTAGGAGAGATAGGAGTTTTCATAGTAGTGGAATTTTGAAGTTTGAATTTTCTTAGCATGTCAGAAACATACTTGGCTTGATTTATGAAAATGCCAGAAGTAGTTTGTTTGACTTGGAGTCCCAAGAAGAATGTTAATTCTCCCATCATGCTCATTTATTCTTTTTCCATCAGTTTTGAAAACAGATCAACTTCTGTTTGATGAGTACAACCAAATATGATGTCGTCCACATATATTTGAACTACAGTTAACGTACCTTTGCCTCTTTTGATGTATAACGTGGTATCTATCTTACCTTTCTCATATGAATGACTGATCAGATACGTAGATAATCGTTCGTACCAGGCTCTTGGTGCTTGCTTTAATCCGTATAGAGCTTTATCCAGAAGATAGACATAATTTGAGTGTCTAGCATCTTCAAATCCACGAGGTTGTTCAACATACACTTCTTCTTTGAGATTTCCATTTAGAAATGCACATTTAACATCCATCTGATATATTTAAAGTCTTTGTATGTTGAGAAAGCCATAAAAAGTCTTATAGCTTCAAGTCTTGCTACAGGGCCAAATGTCTCATCATAGTCTATCCCTTCTTCTTGACAATATCCCTTAGCCACTAATCTTTCCTTGTTTCTGATCACAATACCATCTTCGTTCTTTTTGTTTCTAAATACCCACTTAGTACCAATGGCTATTTTGTCTTTAGGCAGAGGTGCTAAGTTCCATACTTTGTTCCTGTCAAATTGAAGCAGCTCTTCTTGCATAGCTTCCACCCAACCTGGCTCTTGTAAAGCTTCATGAACCTTCTTTGGCTCGATCATGCTCAGAAAATTTACAAAGAAGACTTCATTGGCAGTTGCAGATCTGGTTTTAACCCTTTCATATGGACTTCCAATAATTAGATCTGGAGTGTGAGACTTTGTCCATCTTTTCATCCTTGTTTGAGGTGTCTGCTGAGCTTGAACTTATGTATCCGAAGATTGAATAACTTCATCCGATGTTGGAATACGTTCTCGATCTGGAGAAGCACCTAAAGTCCCCCCCCCCTCAAATGAAGGCTTAGAAGTTACCTCTGGACTTTCATTTGGTGATACAGGACCAGAGAGAGTGATACCAGAAGCTTTAAGTACTTCAGGAATATTCAATGCTGGGTGATTGGGTATTCGCTCTAAAGGGATTTCTTCTCCCAGAAAATCATCGAATAAAGCATCAATCTCGGATTCTCTGTAACCTGAAAGGTAATCAGAGGTAACAGTATTAAGTTTGAGTTCTGAATTGGAATATTCAGAAGTCAATTGAGTTTGATCATCAAAATCGATATTTATGCTCTCCATTATAGTCTTAGTTCGTAAATTAAAAACCCTAAAAGCTTTTGAAATTTAACAAATATCCCAAGAATTTGGCTTCATCAGATTTCTTGTCAAACATGCCAAGTTTGTCTCGATCATTTAGAATAAAATACCTGCAGCCAAAAATGTGAAAAAATTTGACAGAGGGTTTTCTCTTATTTATTAGCTCATAAGAAGTTTTGAGATGCCTCTTGATTATGATTGATCGATTCTGAGTAAAACAGGCTATGGCTACGGCGCTCGCCGTAAATTGATAGGGAGACCGTGTCGCAAGCATTGTTCTGGCTGCTTCCACTAATGTTCTGTTACGTCTTTCTACTACACTGTTTTGCTGAGGAGTGCGTACATCAGAGAAGTTTTGGGTAATTCCAGTTGATACAAGGTATTCTTCAAGCTTGGCATTCTTGAATTCAGTACCATTATCACTCCGCAGCTGCTGTATTTTCTGTTGTAGAAGGATTTGTATTCTTGTCATCATATTCTTTAACACTATTGGCACTTCTGATTTTTGTCGCACAAAAGTAAACCATGTATACCTGGAAAATTCATCTATTAGTACCAAGATATACTTTTTTTCAGACAAGCTCTGAGTTGCAATGGGACCACATAGGTCGACATGTAGCATTTGCAGAGGTCTAGTGCACGAATGATCACTTTTGGTTTTGTGAGATGCTCTTTTTATTTTGCCCATTTCACATGCAGGGCACAGGTGATCCTTCTGGAAGTATACCTCTGGGAGGCCCTTTACCAGATTATGTTTTACGAGCATTTCAAGATTTTCAAAGTTCAAGTGAGACATTTTATGATGCCATAGCCAAGCAACTTCACTCTTCTAGGAGATTAGACAGAGAGTTTCTTTACCATCCTTGGACGTAAAATTCATCATGTATAGATTATCTTTTCTGTCAGCTCTCCATAGTTCTTCACCTGCCTTAGAAAATATGTAACAATGTTTTTCATCAAATACAACTATTATTTTAGAATCACATAGTTGACTTACACTTAACAAGTTATGATTCAATCCAGAAATATGAGCTACTTTGGATAAGGTAATGTTACCTTCTTGAAGAGTACCGTAGCCTTTAATTGACCCTTACCATCATCACCAAACGTTACTGCTCCTCCACTTTTATCTTTGAATTTGGAGAGTAAGTGTTAGACCTCAATTTTGATGAAGTATGAATCAGAATAAAGTAACTACATATGCATCAGATGACGTGGCAAGCCCACCCTCCGTGTGTATCTTAGTTTGTTACTTCCTTGCTTACGTGTCTCATTGTAATAGGCCAGGTAGTTGACTTTAAAAGTTGTATTCGTATAAATAGCTCTTTCTGAGATTGTAATAGTATCGATTTGGAAATACAAAATAGAGAGCTATTGTTTTGTGCAAACTATTGTTTATCATACAAACGTAATTCAATACCAATTACGATTGTTCTTCATATTTGTTCTTACTAATCTTACTGTTAATCATAGATCTACTTGCTTCTGCTCATATTTACATATTTGTTCTATTGATTACTTCTAGAAAGGGATCTGGGTTCCAACACGTGGTATCAGAGCCTGATAATCAATCTATTGATTATTAGATCTCTTCCATTTGGAGAAATTCCTTTTCTATTGACAGTATTTTCGATTTTAAGCTCCTGTTCTTAACTCTACCCTGTTTTACGAGATTTTGTTAAATTCATTACAATTTTCTCTAAATCTGTGGTAATTTCTGCTTAAATCTGAGATTAGTAAGTATTCAGTCTCATTTCGATCATTCTGAAATTAATTTGATTCAAATTTCAACAAATCTTCAGTAATTTTCAAAATCTCTGTGTCTGGTAATATGGCCAATTCAAATCTGACCGCTGTATACACCTCTGGTTCTCTGACTAAACCTCCTACTCTAATACGTGATGAATATCCACAATGGAAGATCCAGATGATCAACTTCTTTGAAGGATTGGACGTTGATCTGTATCCTATTGTTCAAAATGGTCCGTTCATTCTAATGACAACTATATCTAGAGTTCCTGCTACAGCTGTTACTGATGAGGTCGCTGCTAGGAGTATTCCAAAATCACGGGATAATTGGACGGATCCAGAGAAGACAAAGGTTGAATTGTCCAGAAAAGCAAAAAGTCTCTTAATCATGGCAATTCCGAATGATATATTCCAATCTCTGGATTTCTATGATAGTGCCAAGGAGTTATGGGATCAATTGGAAAACATTATAGAAGGTGGTGCAAAAAAGAAGAAAAACAGAAGAGCCCAAGCTCTAAATGAATACAATAGTTTCCAAGCCATACCTGAAGAATCTCTGGAACAGACTTTTCATAGATTTAACACACTGATAATCTATGTAAAGGATGCGACATCATCAGATCCAAAGAAGACAATAATGTCTTATTTCTCAAAAGATTAAACCCTGAATGGTCAAATCTCTCTATATATTTGCAAGCCAATCAGGATCTAGAACAATGGTCTCTACATGATGTTTTTGGCACTCTTCAAGTCCATGAGAAAGAGGTTGTTCAGAAGAAAAACACTATCGGTGGACCTCTGGCTTTAATTTCTGAGTCCAGAGGATCAGTCAGAAGGAGTAAGGATGTTGAGAAGAAAGGGAAAAGCAAGGCTCTCATGTCAGAAGAAATCCCAGAAGATGATTCTGACTCTGATGACGATATCAAAGCTTTTTCTGATTCATTGGCACTTATTACCAAACAATTCACGAAAAGGTTTGGTAATAGACCTTTCCGAGGAAGCAAAAGGATTGATCGCCCTGTTCCTAGTTATGCACCTCGTCAAGAGATACAGAGATATGAGAAAACAGAGACAGAGAAGAATAAAGAAGAGTTGAAGAGAAAGAAGGATGCGTGCTACCGATGTGGCAAGCCAGGGCACTATTCAAAGAATTGCAGAGGACCTCTGAACAAAGACAATTTGTACTACAAGAATAAATACAAGTACAATGTTGATGAAAGAGCTCACTTTGCAGAAAAAGAAAATTGCCTAGGAGATGAGTCAAGTGGTGTTGAAGCTATGTTCTGTGGAATGGCCAGAACAAATGAATAAGAAGATCAGCCTTCTGAAACACCTGTATGTACTCTCTCTGACACATCTGAACTTGAAAACACCATTTTTGAAATATAATTTTTTTTGAAGAACTTAAGCAAAAGCTTACAGTTGAAAGAAATTGAGGAAACAAACTGAAAAAACTCTCTCTGAAACTCAAAGAGAGAGAGAGATTTATAAAAGAGAAATGGATCTTCTAACTGCAGAAAAACTGGAACTCAATGTTGAAAATGAGAAGATTTCCAAAAACTTAAAAAATACAGAAGTTAAGTTCAAAGAAGAGAAAATGAACTTAAACAAACTTCTGGAAAACAAAGAAAAGGAGATTAGTGCTAAGGAAAGTGACAGATTAAATTCTGTTGCACTTAAAAACTATTTTCAGAAGGAAAGAGAGTTTTTGCATATTGAACTTCAAAAGACAAAGCTACAGATCAAAACATATCTGGATGCTCAAAAAGTTCATGACAAGATAAATACACAAGTAGGAAGATCTTGACTTGGTTTCGAGGATCTGGATCCCTACACGTGTGAAAAAAGATCAACTCTGAATTCTGTTTTCTGTCTAGGACAATAACAAAAGCCTATGTTTCCAATTTTATATGAACCATCTATTTTTAAAAGATCAAAGCTTGAAAATAGTTGTCGTCAATGAAAACTCAAATTCAAAAACATCGAATACTTTTCTGGGAAAACAAGTGTTGATCTGAACAAAATTCAGAAGAACGACGACATTTTCAAATTTGGCTCAAATGTTCATATAACTTTGAATCCAAAGACAGATGTATTTATTTCTTTACAAGCAGAAGAAGAGTTACGTCTAAGCTTCGAAAAAGATATTCTATCCACTCTGGATAAATGCTTTGAACTTGAAAATATTCAGAAACTATCTTCAGAAAACAATCCAGAGATAGTTCCATGTTCTTTTGTAGACCTAAATCCTTCTGAATTTCAAGACTGTTTTGAAACTATTACATATCCTCGGGAAAACGATGATCAAGATGATGATTTCTTTAACTCAGAAAAATATCTCTCAAATCTAGAAAATCATTTTCCTTCAGAGTACAAAAAGGCCCCAGAAGTAACTAAGAATAAGGAAGCTCCTTTATTATTACTAATGAACCTCTGGAAGTCAGAGCTTCTGGTCTGAATATCGAAAGACATCCAAGTGGAATACCAACTTTTTCTGTTCCTCCAACAGGACAGAGAAAACCTATGTTCATTCATCCAGATTTTATTGGAATGTGTCTTAAGGATAAATCTTGTCTTGAACTTGAGAAGGAAGGAAGTCTTAAAAAGAAATGTTTTGTTCAGCCAAAATTATCTCAACCTTGTTATCCAAAGTTTACTTCTGCTCAGAAAGGCAAATGGAAATCTAATCTTTCTACTTCTATTTCAGTAATTCAGAAAACTCCAGAGAAGGTTTATCAAAGGAAGCCTCAACAGAAGAACACTTATGATTCTAAGCATAAGTCTAGCCTAGCTAAGAAGTTCAATAGAGCTACTGATACTAGTATAGACAGGAATAAGAAGAATTGTAATTGTCATTATTCTAATGAAAATTCAATGAAATCTTTTATGTCTCAGAATTCTGAATATTTTTCTTTATGTTTAAAACTAAAGGAATTTTTCTCGAGGTCCTCTGATCGTTCTTATAATAATTTCCCATTTAAAGCTAAACCAAAGAAAAACAATAATACTGCAAACAAAAAGACCAAATCTTTAAATTTTGCCGTATCAAGCCGTATGCAAATTAAAAAGAGTGAAAAGATTAAAACTAACATTAAAGGATCCATAATGAGATGGGTACCTAAAACACTCTGACTGTGATTGCAGAACCAGCATGTGCACATCTGGTATCTTGAATCTTGGCAAGGAAAATTTGAGTCATGGGTACAGGACCCTTTACATGTAAGACCTATTGCTTTTGCAATTTGGGATCCTCATTTTGGTCAACCGTCTGTAGAAGCTTTTACTCGAGGGGGTGCTCTTGGCCCAGTGAATATCGCCTATTCTGGTGTTTATTAGTGGTGGTATACAATCGGTTTACGAACTAATGAAGATCTTTATACTGGAGCTCTTTTTCTATTATTTATTTCTGCCATATCTTTAATAGCGGGTTGGTTACACCTACAACCAAAATGGAAACCAAGTGTTTCGTGGTTCAAAATGCAGAATCTCGTCTCAATCATCATTTATCAGGACTCTTCGGCATAAGTTCCTTGGCTTGGACAGGGCATTTAGTACATGTCGTTATTCCTGTATCCAGAGGGGAGTACGTTCAATGGAATAATTTCTTAGATGTATTACCACATCCCCAAGGGTTAGGCCCACTTTTTATAGGTCAGTGGAGTATTTATGCTCAAAATCCCGATTCAAGTAGTCATTTATTTGGTACCTCCCAAGGAGCAGGAACTGCCATTTTAACCCTTCTCGGGGGATTCCATCCACAAACCCAAAGTTTATGGCTGACTGTTATGGATCATCATCATTTAGCTATTGCATTTATTTTTCTCATTGCTGGGCATATGTATAGAACTAATTTTGGGATTGGGCACAGTATGAAAGATCTTTTAGATGCACATATCCCTCCGGGAGGGCGATTGGAATGTGGGCATAAGGGCCTTTATGACACAATTAATAATTCGATTCTTTTTCAATTAGGCCTTGCTCTAGCTTCTTTAGGGGTTATTACTTCTTTGGGAGCTCAACACATGTACTCTTTACCCGCTTATGCATTTATAGCACAAGACTTTACTACTCAAGCTGCGTTATATACTCATCACCAATACATCGCAGGATTCATCATGACAGGAGCTTTTGCTCATGGAGCTATATTTTTTATTAGGGATTACAATCCGAAACAGAATGAGGATAATGTATTGGCAAGAATGTTAGAACATAAAGAAGCTTTCATATCTCATTTAAGTTGGGCCAGCCTCTTTTTGGGTTTCCATACCTTGGGACTTTATGTTCATAATGATGTCATGCTTTCCTTTGGTACTCATGCTCGAGGCACATGACTGGATCGAAAAACTTACTCTCCCAATTCAAAGACAAATGTGGTGGAGCTGTAATGTTTGGAGACAATTGTAAGGGTCAAATAAAAGGCTACGGTACTTTACAAGAAGGTAACATTATCTTATCAAAAGTAGCTCATGTTTCTGGATTGAAACATAATCTGTTAAGTGTAAGTCAACTTTGTGATTCTAAAATACTTGTTGTATTTGATGAAAAGCATTGTTACTTGTTTTCTAAGGCAGGAGAAGAACTCTGGAGAGCAGACAGAAAAGATAATCTGTATATGATGAATTTCACATCAAAAGACGGTAAAGAAACCCTCTGTCTTATCTCCAAAAAGAGTGAAATTGCATGGGTATGGCATCACAAAATGTCTCACTTAAATTTTGATAATCTTGAGATGCTTGTTAAACATAATTTGGTAAATGGTCTTCCAGAAGTCTAATTTCAAAAAGATCACCTCTGCCCTACATGTGAAATGGGAAAAATAAAACGAGTATCTCATAAAACAAAAAGTGATCATTCTTGTACAAGACCTCTACAATTATTACATGTTGATCTCTGTGGTCCTATTGCAACACAAAGTCTATCTAGTAAAAAGTAGATACTGGTACTTATTGATGAATTTTCCAGGTATACATGGCTTGCATTTGTAAGACAGAAATCTGAGGTACCCATCGTATTGCAAAATATGATGACCATAATCCAAGTTCTCTTACACCAAAAGATTCAACAGAAAAGGAGTGACAATGGTACTGAATTCAAGAATGCCAAGCTTGAAGCATACCTTGTCGAAAATGGAATTACACAAAACTTCTCTGCTTACGAACTCCCCAGCAAAATGGGGTTGTAGAGCGGCGCAACAGAACCTTGGTTGAAGTTGCCAGAACAATGCTTGCTGCTTCTGGACTACCCATCCATTTCTGGGCTGAAGCTGTAGCAACTGCATGTTTCACCCAGAATCGTTCGATAATTGTCAAGAGGCATCTCAAAACCTCTTATGAGCTGATTAACAATCGCAAACCCTGTGTTAAATTCTTTCACGTTTTTGGATGCAGGTGTTTCATTTTAAATGACAGAGAAAAACTTGGCAAGTTTGACAAGAAATCAGATGAAGCTAAATTCTTAGGATATTCGTTAAATTCAAGAGCTTTTCAAGTTTTTAACTTACGTACTAAGACTGTTATGGAGAGCATTAACATCTATTTTGATGATCAAACTCAATAAACTTCTGAGTATTCTACTTCTGAACTTAAACTTAACACAGTAACTTCTGAGTATCTTTCAGGAACCAGAGAATCTGAAATAGATGCTATTTTTCAAGATTTTATGGGCGAAGAGATACTTCCAGAACCAAGTCCAATCCCTCAATCTCCGAGTATTCCTGAAGTTCTTCAAGCTTTTGGAATTACACTTTCTGGTCCTGAATCGCCTGCTGAGAGCACTTCAGAACCTTCTGTCATCCCTGATTTATCAAGTGAATGTCCAGAAGTTACTCATATGCCGTCTGTTTCTGAATCTCTTCCAGCAGAAGTAATTCCATCCTCTGAAACAGAAGCACATGCTCAACCAGTAACACAATATCGGATGACAAAATGGACCAAGTCTCACACTCCAGACCTCATAATTGGCAATCCCTCTGAAGGTGTTAAGACAAGATCTGCTACTGCAAATGAAGCATTCTTTGTAAATTTTCTTAGTATGATCGAACCAAAACATGTTCATAAAGCTTTACAAGAACCTAGTTGGGTATCAGCTATGCAAGAAGAATTGCTACAATTTGAAAGAAACAAAGTCTGGAACCTCGTTCCTCTGCTAAAGAACAAAGTAGCTATTGGAACTAAGTGGGTCTTCAGAAACAAGAAAGATGAAGATGGAATTGTGATCAGAAATAATGCTCCACTGGTTGCTAAGGGGTATTGCCAAGAAGAAGGAATCGATTACGATGAAACCTTTGCCCCTGTAGCAAGACTTGAGGCGATATGACTATTTCTGGCTTTCTCTGCTTACAAGAACTTTAAAGTCTATCAAATGGATGTTAAATGTGCATTTCTGAATGGATATCTCAAAGAAGAAGTGTATGTTGAACAACCTGCTGGATTTAAAGATGCTAAACATCCACAATATGTCTATCTCCTTGACAAAGCTTTATATGGTCTAAAACAAGCACCTAGAGCATGGTACGAACGTCTATCTACATTTCTGATCAGTAAAGGCTATGAGAAAGGTAAAATCGATACAACTCTGTTCATCAAAAGAGGCAAAGGTATGCTAGCTGTTGTTCAAATTTATGTGGATGACATAATCTTTGGTTCTACTCATCAAACAGAAGTTGGTCTGTTTTCTAAATTAATGGAACAAGAATTTGAAATGTGTATGATGGGAGAACTAACGTTCTTTCTAGGGCTCCACGTTAAACAAAATGCCTCTGGCATATTCATAAATCAAGAGAAGTATGTTTCTGACATGCTTAAGAAGTTTCATCTTCAAAATTCCTCTCTAATGAAAACTCCTATCTCTACTAGCACGAAACTAGGCCCTGATCCTTCTGAGAACTCAGTGGATGTTACGGGTTATCGAGGTATGATTGGATCACTTCTGTATCTGACTGCAAGTAGACCAGATATTATGTTTGCCACTTGCCTCTGTGCTCGCTATCAAGCGAATCCCAAAGAATCTCATTTGGCTGCTGTTAAACGAATTTTTCGATATCTCAAGGGATCTCCATCACTTGGTCTCTGGTATCCAAAAAATTCTGAATTTGATTTAATGGCATATACAAATTATGATCATGCAGGTTGCAAATTGGATAGCAAAAGTACCTCTGGAAGCTGTCAACTTCTGGGTAACAGACTTGTAAGTTGGACTTCTAAGAAGTAGAACTGTGTGTCAACATCCACAGCAGAAGCTGAGTATGTTGCTGCTGCCAGTTGATGTTCACAAGTTATCTGGATGAAAACTCAGCTAAGAGACTACGACTTAATATACGACAAAATTCCAATCCTCTGTGACTCAGAGAGTGCCGTTGCCATTACTGAAAATCCAGTTCAGCATTCCAAAACAAAACACATTGATGTCAGGTATCATTTCATCAAAGATCATGTAGAGAAAGGCACAATCGAAATGTATTTCGTCTCTATTGACTTTCAGCTTGCTGATATCTTCACGAAAGCTCTGGATGAAACACGTTTCAATTTCCTAGTCAGCAAGTTGGGCATGTTAAATATGTAATTTTACTTAAATCTTTGATCTTCTTAGAATTCTGTCAAATTATTTATTTCTGTCTAAATTTTTGTCGACACATTTTATGTTCGAAACTCAGAACAGGCCAGAAGTCTCTGGTTGCTTCTGAAGATTTCTTTCAGAGGCACACAGAAGCCTCTGGACACCTCTATACCACTTTTTACATTGTTTGATCCAAGTTTTCACAGAAAAGGTGCAAATCTTACACTTGCGAGGGGGAGCAGAATGCAATCTTCAAGGGGGAGCAAATTTTTTAAGCAAATTTTTTTTGAAGAGCAGAATAGATTGCAATTTTTGAGGGGGAGCACATCTTACATGCTCGAGGGGGAGCTTGCCAAGTCTAACTTCTGTTAGCTGTCTTCTGAACCTCTCTTAACTTAACAATTTTCTTTGAATTTGTTTCTTCTGACTAACTCTTGCCGTCAAGTTTACAAAGATGTTTCAGATTCAACTTAAATTCTTTTGAAAAGATGTTCTTTGACATTTTGTGGTCAAAATTACTTTCCATGACCAGATATTCTTTACCTTTGTGTTTCTTTTTAAATTTTCTTTAATAAGCCTATTTTATTTAACTCTTGCCTTCAAGGTTACTTAAATTATTTTTATTATTGTTTAATTTCTTTAAATAAATACTTGGTTTCGAATATTAAACTTTCATTTGGTACAAAAAGCTTTCTATCCAAATGTCTGATTTTAAAATTTTTAAAAGGAATTAATTACTATAAAATCATTTTTTTAATCAACAAATTATCTGTTTTAAATAATGATTTTCTTTTGATTAATTTCCTTTTAATATTCTTTTTGAGGAGGGAATACTCAATCGATGTTAGGCATCAAAACCTTTCACTTGTCAGTTCTCCTTTACACGTGTCCTTCATCGTGCCCTTGCATGTTGACACGCCTGCGCGCACTCCTCATATAACCCGAACCATTTTTGTTAGTCCCCAAATTAAAACCCTTCCCATTCAAAAATCACTCAAGTACTCTCTTTCTCTCTCATATATAAACCTTGATTTGGAACTTTAACAGTACTGTGCTTAATCATCTTCCTCAAGAATCCTCATACTTTCTAATCGGCGTTTGATTCTCACCAAGCTTTCTTCATCAATGGTGTCTCCAGTTGTAAACCCTAATACCCAAGTCGATGATGGAAACTTGGTCACCTCCACAGCTGATAGTGCTCCAGTTGTTAAGCTACCATTGAAATCCAACAATGTTCAGGTTCTTCTTGATCCCAATACTTATCTCTCTGATTTCAGAATCATGATTGAATTCCTGCAAAACCATTCCCTGAACCGAGCCCTAACCCTGACAAACCCAAATGTTCCTGAAATTTATGTACAAGAGGTCTGGCAAACTATGTTCATCAAGGATGAAAAGACCCTAATTGGAGTCTTTGGCCACCTCACTGAATCTGAATCTGCAGTCCAAATCCCAATCACTCGCAAGAAAATAGCAAAGTATTTCCAACTTCCTCAACCATTCATTGAAGCTGAAGGTCAAACAATTCCCAACCCTGACCTAGAACCTAATCCCACACCAGAAGCTCTGTTGGCCTTTATTCGCTTCTTGAGTTACAATGAACATATCCATAGGCTATCTGAGTTCAAACGAAAGCAGCTACCCCTAATGTGGAACGTCCTTGTCTCAATCCTAAATAAAAGCCTTACCTGCAAAATCGGGTCTCTTGATCAAGCCAGTAAGAACATTCTCACAATCATGTACGGGATGTTCTTTAATAGACCTCTGGACTACACAAGCCTAATCTTCTAGGAAATGAAAGTTGCGGTTCAGACCAAAAATTCTCTCGAGAGCCAAGGGAAACCATTACCTGCATTGATGTTCCCACGATTTTTATCACTCTTTACCTTCCCAGCAATTGGTGCACTGAAAGCTCCTCTACTCCAGCCTTTCTGCAAAATAGCCTCAATGAGCTCTCACAAGCCAGCAATCGACATCAACGGTTATCCTGCTGCCAGAGAACTTTTCAGGTACATGCTTTATCTTATTCCTTCATCCTCTCTTACTCTCATTTCTTATAAACACTCTATGGTATTCTCAGAACAGAGAGTATCTACCACAGAGCAGTTAGAACCCAGATTAGAAAGTGAGGGGTCAAGTGAGACTGAGTCTGAAAAGAATTCGAGTGCAGACCAGAGAGTTTCTACCCATCCCGACCTCTTAATGCAAGAGGGTACAGAAGATGTCCATAGAGACACATTTGAGCGATTCTCTCCAAGATCCCCAAGGGTACCCACATCTCCCTGAGGTAGTTGTCAACACATCTACACTCATTGAAAAAGGACAACCCAGTCCAAACCACCAACAGCCAAACCGATCAGAGGGAATTCTTTGTTCCTCTGCATCATGCACATCCGGAAAATCCACATATCATCATGCACCACCCAAGGGTGATGATGAATCTATAAGAGTTCAGTTGCCCCAGAACTCGTCACCTCCCACACAAAACGTTGATGTCTTCGTGACCAACGATGTCATAGGACAACCAGAGGGTACGTCCATGCCTTCTGTTAGTATAGATGCTGATGAAATCCCATCAGAGGGGTTACAGCCACAGGATGCACCACTTACCGGGGTCTTTACCCTTCCTAAAGGTAATCACATTGTGTTCAGCTCCCCATCTTCTGATGATCGGGATAAAGCTGAACCTTTCAGAACAACCGAAGAGGTGTCTGTGAATAACAGCCCTTGACGACAGGTTGGAAGTCCCTCCACACTCAACGTCGAAACAACTGTGAATAAGGGCCTCTCTGAACGCGAGGGACAAGGGGCTCCATTCGTTGGAGATGCACCGATTACCCCTTCTGAATTTGTCACCACTGCAGCGTTCAAGGCTTTTGGTGATCAAATTCAGAGATCTATGGAAGATCTAAAATCATTCCTTGTTTCCCAACAACAAACTCTGTCAGCCATACAAGCTTATCAAGTATCTCAAAATCAGACTTTAGAAGACATCATAAAGCTTCTTTCTGATAATGCAGAAGCTCAACAGAACTCTGCAAAAGCTCACTTCCAGGCTCTGGACGCTGGAATTAAATCAAATGCAGAGGCTATCTGTAATCTTTCTTCCGAAATACCCACTCCAGAAGTCACCATCTCTGCTGATGAATATGGGTCATTTGTTGCTGACATCCACAAGCTTATCACTGTTGGCTTTCCTTCAGAAGATGCATCTGCCTCTGCCTCTTCACTTGTCAAAAAGTCGGATATGGAACAACTTCAGAAGGCCATGATTGACCGCATCAATTCTCTGACCTCCAAGTATGCTTCCAAAACTAACTCAAGCAACTATCACAAGGATCAGAAGCTCACAACTTTGGAAACCACCATATCCCAGAGCTCTTCTCTGGTAAGAGCCTTATCCTCCTCATTTGAAGAAAGAAAGAAAGCTAAAGAAGCCCGAGCATGCAAGAATGCTGAGCTCAGGCGTAAAAGATCTGAGGATCAGGATCCTGATTCTCAGAAGGGGGAGAACATGGATAATATCAAGAAGATGAAAACAGAAATGGGTGAGAAGATGAATCAAGAAAAAGGTAAAGCCTCATCCTCCTCACCCTCTGCACCTCCTCCTTCTAAGCAAACTCCGTTAACGCCTACTCCTCTGGCCACTCATCGAGGTCCCCTGCCTAAGGATCCAGAGATTGTTAAATTCATACTGGAGGTAATAGGCAATACTAAAACACAATCTTCTCAACAAGCCAGAGCAAAGGCAGCTAAAGTAGAAGCTGCCAGAGCAAAAGCAGCTGAAGCAAAAGTTGCCAGGGCTGAAGCTATGAAAACAGAAGAAGCCAGAGCTAAAGCTGCCAAAGCAGAATAAGAAGCCAGAGCTAAAGCAGCCAGAGCCGAGGCAGCAAGAACAGAAGAAGAGAATAGACTAAGGTCTGAAGCTGGAAAAACCTAAGTAAGAAGCTCTGAAGGCCAAAGCTGAAGCCGAGAAAGCCATGGCTCAGGCAGAAAAGGAGAGAAAATAAGTTGAAAAGGCCAAAGAAGTTGTTGAAAGGGCTCGTGAAAATTTTGAAGAAGCTAAAAGGAAAGAGTCTGCAGAAGTTGGGAAGACTTGAGCTACCGAACTTAGAAATCAAGAATAAGCATATGTATGCTCCTGTGGATCAGAAGACATATCTGATGATGCCGAATTTCTCAAATGATTATCATGTCAGTGATGAAATCAAAGACAAATTTATTACTCACAGACAATCAAAAAATGAGGCTTATTCCATAATTCCAATCAAGGCCATTTCATTCAGGCATACTCAATTCGAACAAACTACAATCTGGTACACAATTTATAAGGTTGTCAGAGAAGATAACAAGTCATCATATTTCTGTGACAATGACCTATTGTCGATAAATCCCTCTGATCTGCTAACTCTGGAGATATTTACGAAGACTTAGATGAACAGAGAGAGTGAAGATCAGAACAAAGTTGCTTACTTCCGTATCATTGAATGCATGAAGTCTTTCATTCGATACAGAAGGCAAGAAGACTTCTAAACGGGCTTGAACTACAAAGTAGATAACTTGTGTATCGCTGCACTAGATGAAGATTTGGAGGGTATTAATGCTCTAAGGATTGGAAAAGTAATAACTAAACCAGAAGTTGGAATTGTGTTCAGAAGGCCGAGCAGAAAAAAGCTTCTTCAAAATCAAAGATGCTCACAGATATTCTACAGAAGTCGTCTACATTATAAAATGTTATGCTTCTGTAGCAGTTGACAATCAAGATGCAGAAGTCAGAGACAAGATCGAAAAGAGACTTGACAAACTAATGAAGCTCAGAGAAGTTACAGATGCTATCTACAAAGTCATTCCTCAAACAGCTCCCTTCTGATACAATCACAATAAACTATTATGCCTTTAGCAGAACAGCAAAGCTACACGTGTAGCATTCTGATTTTCATACTTAGGGGGAGATTGTTAGACCTCAATTTTGATGAAGTATGAATCAGAATCAAGTAACTACATATGCATCAGATGACGTGGCAAGCACACCCTCCGTGTGTATCTTAGTTTGTTACTTCCCTGCTTGTGTGTCTCATTGTAATAGGCCAGATAGTTGACTTTAAAAGTTGTATTCGTATAAATAGCTCTTTCTGAGATTGTAATAGTATCGATTTGGAAATACGAAATAGAGAGCTATTGTTTTGTGCAAACTGTTGTTTATCATACAAACGCAATTCAATACCAATTACGGTTGTTCTTCATATTTGTTCTTACTAATCTTACTGTTAATCATAGATTTACTTGCTTCCGCTCATATTTACATATTTGTTCTATTGATTACTTGCTAGAAAGGGATATGGGTTCCAACAGTAAGTTTTTGGTACAGTCATGTGCCTCGAGTATCCAAAGTCAAGATACCAGATATGCACACGCTGTTTCTGCAATCAGAATCAAAGAGATTTAGGTACCCATTTCATAATGGGTCCTTTAATGTTTGATTTGAATTGTTGATCTTTTTGTTTTATTGTTTGCTTTTTAACAGAAGCTTGATTGGGTTTTGCAGAGGTTATTGGTTTGCCCTTTTTGTTTGCATTGTTCCTTTTGGTTTGATTTCTGAAGTTGGAGTACTTTTGATTTTTAGAGGAATAATCAGAGGGCCATGAGAAAAATTTCTTTAGTTTTAAGAATAAATAGAAACATTCAGAGTTCTGAAATATAATAGATTGCTTGAAATTTTCATTACTAGAATGATAATTACAATTTTTCTTATTTTTGTCTATTCTAGTATCAGTAGTTCTATCGAACTTCTTATCTAGGCTAGACTTATTCTTAGAAGTAAATGTGTTCTTCTGTGGAGGCTTCCTCTGATGAGACTTCTCAGGAACTTTGGGTTTTACTGAAACAGAAGTAGAAGAATTAGATTTCCATTTTCCTTTTTGAGCATAAGTAAACTTCTGAGTTTGTGATTGCTGAGATTGTTGCTGAATGTTGACTTTCTTTTTGAGACTTTCTTCCTTTTCGAGTTGAAGACAAGTTTTAGCTTGAAGAAACATCCCATGAAAATCTGGGTGTATGGGAACTACTTTTCTCTGTCCTTTAGGAGGCACAGAGAGTATTGGTATTCCACTTGAATGTTTTTCAACATACAGTCCAGAGGCTATGATTTTCAGAGGTTCATTTGTGTATAGGAAAGGAGCATCCTTATTTTTTATTACCTCTAGAACCTTTGTGTACTCTTGTGGCAAGAGATTTTCAAAATTAGAAACATATTTCTCTGAATTGTCAAAGAAATCATCATCATCTTGATCATCAATTTCCCAGGGATAAGTAATAAACTTCAAATTGTCTTGGTTTTCGGAAAGATTTAAGTCAACAAAAGAACAAGGAAGATCTCTAGATGGTTTTCAATAGAGTTTTGTTGAGCATCTATATGTTCAAGTTTAAAACACTCATCCAGAGTTGAAAGAATTTCGTTTTGGAAAGTAAGTCTAAGCTCCTCTTCTGCTTGTATAGGTATAAATTCATCAGCTTCTGGATTCAAAGTTATATGAGTAAATGATCCAAACTTGAAAATATCACTCTTTTTTTGAACTAGATTTAGATCAACGTGAGTTGTTTTTTTCAGAAGAGTACTTGATATTTTTTATTTGAGTTTTCTAACACAATGACCATTTTCATACTTTGATTATTTGAAAACTGATTGCTCATTATAGATAGGAAAAACAGGCTTTTGTTCATTGCCTATACAAAACACAGATTCTAGAGTAGACCGGTTTTTACACGTGTAGGGGTCTAGATCCTCGAAACCAAGGCCGGTTTTCCCTACTTGTGTATTGATTTTATCATGCACATTCTAAGCATCCAGATATTTTTTGATCTGTAGCTCTTTGTTTTGAAGCTCTATGTGCAAAAATTCTCTTTCCTTTTGAAAATAATGGTGTTTTCAAGTTCAGAGGATTCTAATAGATTACAAACCGGAGTTTCAGAAGGCTGATCTTCTGATTCATCTGCCTTAGCCATTCCACAGAACATGGCTTCATCTCCGCTTGACCCGTCATCCAGCCAATTCTCTTTTTCAGCATAGTGAGCTCTTTCGACTATGTTGTACTTGTATTTGTTCTTGTAATATGGTTTGTCTTTTTCAAGAGCACCTCTACAGTCTTTGGAATAGTGACCTGGCTTTCCACACCTGTAACACACATCCTTTTTCTTCTTCGACTCTTCCTCTTTCTTTTCTGCTTATGATTTTTCAGCTCTCTGGATCTCTTGCCTTGGAGCATAACTTTGAGTGGGGCGATCAAATCTCCTGTTCCCTTGAAAAGATCTATTACCAAACTTTTTGGCGAATTGTTTGATAATAAGTTCTAACGATTCTGCAAAAGATTTGATCTCATCATCATCAGAATCAGAAGCATCTTCTAGAGTTGCTTCTGAAATGAATGTCTTGCTTTTTCCTTTCCTCTCAGTCTCTTTACTCCTTCTGCCTGACCCTCTGGGTTCAGAGATTAGGGTCAGAGGTCCACTAATTGACGTCTTCTTCTGAACAACATCCTTTTCATGCGCCTGAAGAGTGCCAAATACATCGTGCAAAGACCACATTTCTAAGTCTTGGTTTGCTTGAAGAGACATGGAGAAATTAGACCACTCTTGATTTAGTCATTTAAGAAATAAGACATTGTTGTCTTCCTTGGATCTGACTATATCACATCTCTTGCACAGATTTATCAGAGTGTTAAATCTGTGAAAGGTCTGCTCCAGAGTCTCTTCTGGAATGGCTTGAAAACTGTTATATTCGTTCAGAGCTTGCGCTCTTCTGTTTTTCTTCATCTTTGCTCCTCCTTCAAGAATATTTTCAAGCTGATCCCACAACTCCTTTACAGTTTCATATGAATCCAGAGATTGGAAAATCTCATTTGGAATAGCCATAATCAGAAGACTCTTTTCCTTTTTGGCAACTTCCACCTTAGCCTTTTCTTCATCAGACTAATTTTCTCTAAGTTTTGGAACTTGACGAGCAAGAATTTCATCAGTGTTTGTAGTAGCAGGAACCCTTGGATGGTGGTCATTGGTATAAATGGACCATTCAGTATAGTAGGATAAAGTTCAACATCTAATCCTTCATAGAAATTGATCATGTGGATCTTCCATTGAGGATATTTATCACGGATTAGAGTTGGAGGTTTGGTCAAGGATCCGGAGGTGTATATGGCGTTCATGTTTTGATTTGCCATTTTTGCATAAAACAGAGATTTAAGAGAAAAGCAGGAAATATTATTGAAATTTGGAGCAAATAAATTTCAAATGATTTGAAATGAAAGGATATTCTTATTGATTTTCAGATTTAAAACAAAATTACCACTGATTTAGAGAGAATTGTATGAAATTAACAAAATCTCGAAAAACATGGTAGAATTGAGAATAGTAGTTTAAAAATGAAATTAACTGCTAGTAGAGTAGGGATTTCTCCAAACTGGACGGGATCTAATAATCAATAGATTGATTATCAGGCTTTGATACCAATTGTTGGAACCCAGATCCCTTTCTTTATAATAAATCAATAGATCGTAATAATATAAGCGGAAGCAATATCGATCTATGATTAATACTGAACAGTAATAAAAACAGTAAGAACATATTTGAAGAACAATTGAGAAATCATATTAATAACCTGAAATTTGATTACAATACGTAGGAATGAATAGCACAATTTCTCTGCAAGATCGTCATCTATTGAATGTATTTGTACTATTACAAAGTAAAAGTCAACGATCTAGCCTATCAGGATTTGACACGTCAGCTATACTAGTAACAGAATCAGTTACCTACAGGGACGCACGAAAAGTGTGATCGCCACGTCGTCACAAGCGTGTGTGAGATAACAGTTAAGGTCCAGAGGTTCTTCAAGTCTCTGGGAGCCTCTGAGATAACTTAAGTTAGAAGATGAGCTTCTAACTTAACTTCTGATCTTCGATACTTGTAATATTCTTGTTTATACTTTTCATAAAATGAAGTCTAATAAGGATATTATCCATATAATGTGTTTGACTTAACACTAGACCATTATGGGTTCTTGTGATCTTGACTCCAAGAATCACATTCGCTAAAACCCATGTTTTTCATGTCAAACTTATATTTCAACATGTCTTTCGTGGACCTTATTATTTTGTCATCACTGCCAATGATAAGCATAACATCAATATTTAAACATAAGATGACATAACCGTGAGTGGTGTCTTTCGTATAAACACATTTATCACACTCATTTATCTTAAAACCGCTTTCTAACATGGCTTGATCAAATCTTTGATGTCGTTGCTTTGGAGCTTGCTTAAGGCGATACAAGGACTTAACAAGTTTACAAACCTTGTTCTCTTGTCCTGGGGAAACGAATCCCTCAGGCTGCTCCATATAGATTTCTTCTACTAAATCTCCATTTAGAAAAGCAGTTTTCACATCCATTTGGTGAATTTGCATATTTCTAATAGTTGCAATAGCTAGTACCAACCTAATGGATGTTATTCACGTTACCGTCAAATACATATCAAAGTAATATAGACCTTTCTTTTGTCTATATCTTTTAATTACTAATCTTGCCTTGTATTCATCAATACTGCCATCAGTTTTCATCTTTCTCTTAAAGGTCCACTAGTTCCCATGTATGGTTTTGTAAGATAGAATTTATCTCACTCTTGATTGCTTCTTTCCACTGAAGTCCTTTCGAAGAAGTAATCGCCCTCACAATAGGTTTTTGGTTCACTTTCTATCATGTAGGTGAGAAAATCGTTACCAAACGATTTTTCAATCCTAGCCCGTTGCTTCTTCTAGGTTCTACCTCTTCTTCCTCAGATAAAGCTTGTTCAACTTATCAAACAATTTCTTTATCTTTAGAAGATGAGATTTGATTTTCGTTGTTCAAATAAGGAAATACATCTTCAAAGAATGAAGCATTTCTTGATTCCATAATTGTATTCTTGTGTATCTCAAGTTTAGAATCATACACAGGAAACCGATAGGCACTACTATTTTGTGTGTATCCAATGAACACACAATCCATTGTTTTAGGTCCTAGCGTTTGTACCTTAGGCGGTGGTACAACTATTTTAGCTAGGCACCCCCCACACTCGTAAGTACTTGTAAGATGGTTTCCTGCCCATCCAAAGTTCATACGGTGTTTCGTCCTTTTTCTTGCTGGGTATCTTATTCAAAAGATAATTAGCCGACAAAATAGTTTCCCCCCACATGTTCTGACTTAAGCCAGAACTAATCAACATGGCATTTACCATCTCTTTCAAGGTACGGTTCTTTCTCTCAGAAATACCATTTTGCTGTGGTGAGTAGGGTGCTGTGAATTCACGTCGAATTACATTTTGAGAACAAAATTCAGCAAACGGTGAAACATACTCACCTCCCCCATCACTTCTAACAACCTTGATTTTCTTATTGAGTTGATTCTCAACTTCATTTTTATACAAGACAAACTTGTCTATTGCTTCATGTTTACTTTTAAGTAAATATATATAGCAATATTTTGTGTTATCGTCGATGAACGTAATAAAATATTTTTTCCAACCTCTAGTAGGAATCCGTTTTTAAATCACATACGTCAGTGTGAATTAAATCAAGGGTTTTGGTTTTTCTTTCAACCGATTGGAAATAAAATTAAGTTAGTTTGGCTTCTACACATGTAGGGCATTTGTGATTTGACTCAAACATTAACTTAAAACCAAACTTGTTCAACAACCACCCCAAAACGAGGTTCTTGCGAAGCCCTGGAACATACAGAATGACCTTAAGCTTGAGTTATTTTCTTGAAGTCGTCTTCAAGATCACATCTCCAACACCCTTGACATCGGTTGTAGCAACGTTCCCCATGAAGAGCTTTTGCCCATTATCAACATCCTTGTAAGTGTTGAAATTGTTTTTGTCATGACACACATGACGGGTAGCTCCGGTATCAATCCACCACTCCTTAGAGTTTGTATCAATCACATTCACCTCCGAGACCATGGTCATGATATCCATGGTTGAAAGATCCGTAATGATGGCGACCAATTCGTCATTCATCATGTTAGCTTGAAGCTCCTTCTTGGGTAGCTTGCATTACGCCGCTTTGTGACCCGATTAGGCATAATTATAACACTTGAACTTCTTCTTGAAAGTTCCTCTTTGTGGGCCAAGACTCTTTGTTTTCCCTTTGCCTTTGTCAACCCTTTTCCCCTTGTTTTTGGAAGATTGACCATCTTCCAACACATTAGCCTTTGAAGAGTTGCCATTACCCTTCAAATCCATTCGGTTGTATTCTTTAATACGAAGACGCACCAGTAGCTCTTCCACAATCATCTCCTTTCGCTTATGCTTAAGGTAATTTTTGAAGTCTATCCACCTAGGAGGAAGCTTTTCAATCATAACTGCAACTTGAAAAGTTTCACTAAGAATCATTCCTTCGGCAAGTATATCATGCACCATAATTTGAAAATCTTGAACTTGACTCATCACAATTTTTGAGTTGATCATTTTGAAGTCCATGAATCAAGCAACAACATGTTTCTTGGTTCCCGCATCTTCGGTTTATATTTTCAATCCAAAGACTCCCATAGTTCCTTAGCTCTGGTACTTTGCAATACACATTGTAAAGTGGATCGGCTAGCCCATTCAACACATAGTTGCGATACATAAATTCCGAGTGCTTCCATGCGCCCACCGTGCTCACAGATTGAGCATCGACCTGTCCTTCACTGATTTGAGGAGCAATTTTGGTAAGGAACCGAGCCAAGTTCAAGGTGGTGAGGTAGAAAAGCATCTTCTGTTGCCACCTCTTGAAATTCAGACCGGAGAACTTCCCCGTTTTTTCAGCATGATTAGCTATGGTGTTTGGTAGCGGTGTGGTAACAGTGGAAGTAGAGTTGACAATTGTGGCAACATTTTGGTTAACCGGTGTGTTAACATTTCAAGAGTCTTTCATTCTGAAAAACAAATTTTTCGTGAACAATATTAGCACCACAATATCAAACTATTTACAGAAAACGGTAAATTATTTAACTCGAAACAAACTCGATTACAAAATCTTTTGAAGATTGTAAGAAAAGAGTAGAAGCATAATTTAATTTTAATTATATAAACATGAAACTAATTCCTTTAGAAATAGAATTAACTGATTAACAGAAACATTAGAGAAAATGCAGCAGATGATTATGTCCAGAACATTAGGAAGAAATAGCGCTAAGGCTCGTGCGTAACATGATTCCTTTAAACGGGTTCATCGTCTGTTCCCAAGGTACAACAGCTAAAGCAGCGTAGTGTACTGCCGGATATAACAACTTGCCTGAAAAAGTCGCCGGAAACCGAGTGCAATTGAGAGAATTCGAAGACTGTTTTGTGTGTTTTAGAGTGAAGCATGCGAATATTTTTATATCGAGAATTGAAACCGACAAATTCTTCGATATTGAATGATAATTAAACCAATTAATTATCAGTTTTGATTTTAAGATCATAACCGAAAATGATTTTATTTAGAAATCAAAACCAAAAATATTTTTATAAAAATAAAACTGATTTTCGGTTACAAAAACTAAAACTGGGTCAAAAGAAAATCGGCCTGCGCGAGCTCGAGATTTCGGAGCTGCATTCGTGTCTGCAGGTCGCGCCCACACACAAGTTTCGTCGTCGATTTAGCCTACGAAATCGCCAAACGGCACCCCCTGCTCACAGGTAGGTGTTGGAGTAAAACCTATCAAAAACCTGTCAAAGAGCTTGTACGCCCTTTCCACTATTTTGGTTATAAACCACAAAATGTTTCCTCCTTCTACCGATGTGGGACACTTCCCACACCCACTTATCTTTGCTAATTTTTCCTCCAAATGCTCAACTTTGAGCATGATATCTTATTCATACTTGTTTCATTTTGGACACATTATATATGGTTTTGAAGCTCTCATATAGGAGAACACAAACCCACTAAGATTTAATTATATATAACATATCTTTATGTGTTTAAATGTGTCCAAAGTTAGTAAAATATCCATTTTTTTACTAATATTTCCAACAAAAATCTTACTCAACCTATGGACAAATGACAAGCTCTCCAATAGATGCTTGACACGTGCATGGTACCTTCTGACATGCATTTAATGCATTGTGTATAAATAGATGAAGAAATACTTCTTCATCTTCATGCATCTTTTCTCTTCTTGAACCTCTACTTTATGTTCTCTTCTTATTTTATGCATCTACTTCGTGTTTCTTAGATTGTTTAGGATAGGTATTATTACTTGTTCTTATTTCCGTAAGAATATGTAAAATTGTTTATTATCAATAAATTCATTTAAAAAGCAAAAGTTTGTGTGTTTGTATTCACCCCCCTACTTTACAAACTATGTGATATGTATACACTTTTGCTGACTTCTTAGGGACCAACAAAATGCATTAGAAGTGCATTGATAACGCCATTTTTGGCGCTATTATAATTCCACTTTCCATGTAGTTTAGCCCGTTTTCCAAGCAAACGATGCGTAATTCTAACGGTTTATTGCAAGTTTGTTCAAGAATCATCTCATCAAGAGGAACAGAATAAATCTGGAAATTTTGGCTTAAATGTAGCATTTTATAGCCTCGTTGAATAGAGGATTGGAATACGAGTCCGACAAACTTTTCCGGAGCCAAATCGGAGCTAAAATGAACAAGTTATGGCCAAAACAGTGGACTGGCCACTTTAGCCGCGGGTTTCAATGGTTAGGCGACTTTTGGAAGCTGGGCGACTTTTGGGGCGACCTAAGTGGCCTGGAAAGTCGCCCGAGAGGCTGATTGGATGAATTTATTGGATTTTTCAGCTAGGGTTCTCTCATTCAGCATACCAGACGGCCAAGAAGACTTCTTGGGCGAATTCCAGCCATTCAAGAGCAATTTTGGAGCCACGAAACAGAAAAACGAACATCCGGATTGAAGATCTGAAGCCAACATCATTGCTTGCTCGTGGAGATTCATCACAGAAAGGGGGTTTTTGTTTTGATTTAGATTTTGATTGAGAAACCATGTCTAGACTTATTAATTCTTCTTTTTTAGTTGTGTTTTCTACCACCCCCAACATGAACTAATCTTTAGATGTTGGGGGTTGGATTATTTTTGGTTTGTAATCATATGAGCACGTAAAGTTGAGATTTTTAGTAGACTTTTCAATTAATGAAGTATATAAATTTGCGTTTAATGCTTTTGTGAGACTGATCAACTTACAATTGATTTCGTTGTTATAAGTTAGTTCGAGAGAAAGAATTTATAATTAGATTATGATTTGTATACCTAAGGTGAGAACTTGGATAGAGATATACCAACTAAACCTTAGTCCTGTTTTACAATCTTTTTCTTAAAGAATTTCTGAATACTTATGTTGAGATCGAGAGATGAAACATGTGCTTTTTTCAGGGATAAATCTATTATAACTCGAGAGAGAGTAATAGTGAACTTTGTGATTGTGTATTCCTTAAATTGGAATTGTCTGCTAATTATTACATCTGAAGTGTTCTATGTGTAAACCATTAGGACCCCAACTCCCAACTGCTTCTTTCCTGATAAAGTTTTCGTCTTTCTTCGTTATTTAAATTGTTTAGATTTCTTTAGTTTAATTAGTAGAATAATCATTCAACCAAATCGACTTTTCAACTGTCCAGTTAGTATTTACTATAGTCATTTTGTTACTTACTCCCTAGTTCCCTTGGTTCGATCCCGTACTTCCAGTACACTATTACTTGATTCGACCCACTGAGATGATTTGTCTCAAAGATGTTCCGCTCATCCAAGAATATAATTGAAATGAGCCACTTCAAATAGATTCATTGCTCCGGCCCAGAATACGATTAATCCGGCATGGGCTACATGAGCCCCTAGTAATTCAACTCCATTAACAGGTACTTATAAAGCTTTTTTTTGTTTACATCCATTATCTCAAGTTTTGGATCGACATATCATCAGAACCACCATTCAGAACAGTGATCTATCTTGACGAATCCATCCGCTGCACTTCAATTACCAATAAAAGAACCTACAAAAGCACCAAATATAAAAGTGGGCCAACATAAACCCACGAGAAGAAAAGCAAGATGGTTTGTGTTTTAGGTTTGAAGTATTTGGCAATGGTGTCTATAAACCCATCTTCAAGAAGATGGCTACTTTAAATGGCAAAAAGGAATGCAATAAGCATAACATGAAAAGAATCAAGCCTAAATCAATGGTATACCTGATTTGGGTCTTCGTGGAGAGGAGCTTATGAGAACACGAGCGATAATCATAAATAATACATCCATCTTGAGAGTATAAACGTCTGAATCGCTGCATGGAAAAAAAAGGATCTATCTGCTGGTTGGGGAAAACGAATCGTCATCTTGGAAAACGCCCGATTTTGTATGTTGATGATGATGGAGTTGTGAAAGACTGTGTGCATTACATGAGTTATACCTTGTGCTAAACATGTTGTATTTAAGACTTTTAACAAATATGGTTTATAAGGTAGTATAGATATATATTAGGGGTGTTCATCCAAATTGCCACACCGCCCAAACCGCAAAGCGCGGTTTAGACTTTTGCGGTGCGGTTTGCATTTTTAGCAAACTGCACTATGCGGTGCAGTTTGCGATTTTGAGTTATCAAACCTCTCCGCACCGTATATTTATAAATTTTTTAATTTTTATATATAACACACACACACACACACACACACACATATATATATATATGAGTGAATTACATTTTTGGTCCCTCGTGAATACTCGCTTTTTGGTTTTGGTCCCTCCAAACGCAAAAGTACATTTTTGGTCCCCCAAATGAGTTTTTAATAACAAACTTGGTCCCTTCCACTGACGTCGTCCAAATATATGCCGTTAGCCATCCATGTGCCCCTCACGTGAGGGGAATTTTCATCTTCTTACTGTGTTATTTTAATTTTCTATTAAAAAAATAAACCACCACCATCACCAACAAAATTCAAACAAAATGACCAAACAAATTCAAAATCATATTCAAACCAGATACACTTAATAAATCAGATTCAAACCAGATACACATGTACTAAATCATATTCAAACCCATTACACATACTAAATCATATTCAAACCCAATAAATCATTTTCAAACCCAATACATATATACTAAATCAGATTCAAACCCAATACATATTTACTAAATCAGATTCAAACCCAAAGCTAAAAACTTAAATAAAACTTCATATTTATACACACCAAAAAAACAAATTACACATAAACACCTACAAATTCTCTAAATATGTTCTTGTTTTGGTTATTCTTCATACAAACAAACAAACAAAAAAGTAAAAAAACCACAGAAAAACTCAGAACCTAAAATCAAAAAGCCTTCAAATCGAGAATCTGAAACCTTTGAATCGAAAACCTCTTAAACCCAGATCTGAAATCTTTGGATCAACATCTTCAAAACCAGTGCCTTCGAACTGAAATCTTTAAGCAAAAATCTGAATCTGAAATCTTTAAGCAAAACCAATCCAGATCTGAAACTTTGAATCAAAATCTTTAAACCAAAATATTTGAATCGAAAACCTCGAACCCTTGAACCCCGATCTGAAACCACTCAACTTCAAACAAACCTTAATATGGGTGAAAGAGGCGAACGATTTAGAAACAGGCGGTGGTCGACGGTTGCTTCATATCTTGAAAAGGGCGGGTATTTGTTGTCGGAGAAACAGGACAAAGGCTCGCTGGAGAAAGGAGATGAGAGTCATTGTATGGCTGGAAAAAAGGAATGGCCGGAAAAAAGAGATTCGCGGGAAATAATGATGAGAGTCATGGAGGAGATGAGAAAGTGGATCTAGGAGGTGATGAATGTGGTGAAGGAGGCGGCTTGAAAAGGTTAAAGCGTTTGGGGTGATGAATGTGGTGAAGTAGGTTAATTCTCAAAGTAATATATCCTTATATTATATAATATATAATTTCTAGACATATAAATATTATTTAAATATTATATGTTATTTATTTATTTCTAAGGAAATAAAAACAAGGCTAAAAAGACGAAAATGTCCCTCAAGTGAAGGGCACATGGCACCTCTAGTGGCAACATTATGGACGACGTCAGTGGGAGGACCAAGGTTGTTATCAAAAACTCATTTGGGGGACCAAAAATGTACTTTTACGTTTGGAGAGACCAAAACCAAAAAGCGAGTATTCACGAGGGACCAAAAATGTAATTCACTCTATATATATTTATACTATATTATAAAGAATTTGGCTTAAGACTATTAAACAAAACTTTGTAACCGTTATGTACCATTTGTTAAAGCATGTTTACTTAATTTACAACTTATTGATGCATTCATACAAGTTCTTGAAGCACGAGTCTCATCGTCTTCCCTAAACATCACTCAAATGTCCTCATCCTTATCCTAGATTTTTCCCCATCCTTAATTCCTAAAATTATGAATTTAAGTTAGGGTATGGGGATGAAATCCTGTTTCTCACGTGGTTCACCGTATTTATTTTTCTGATTTACCAACTCCTTTAGCCATCCAAAGTCATCTGCTAACAAGGTGAGTTTCAATGTTTCCCAATTTGTAATTAGATATTTATGTTAATTTTATCACCCCTTGATTCCTCCATAGCATGTGCTTATTCCCCCATCCTTCTCCATGTTTGAACCTCTTTCTTTTAAAGGATTTTTATTTCTTGAATGTTTCTATTAGTGATGGGTTACCTCAATGAATGGTAGAAGATTGTTATTGCAAAAAACTTGTTAGGTGTTTCTTTCTTCTTCTTGTGCTCTACGTGTTTGTACATGAAGATTATATCAATTTGACATTTGAACTAATTTTGTTGGAATGTAGGGGCTTTACAAGTAAAATGGTTGTTATTGCATAATCCATAGGAGATAAAAAATTGTTGGAGGCGACCTGTAGATTGAATAAAAGAACTTAATTCCAGAAACCTGTAGTCCATTTTCTATTGCATAAAGTTTCAAGATTGTTGTTGTTCCTAGCTACGGTGAAAATAGTATTGAGATTCTTTGTTGAAAGTTGAAGACTTTGAGAATTCTTGTGGTATAGAAAAAGACACTTCAGTTGTTTGTTGATTTCTTTCTACTTTATAGCAAGGAGGAGTATGTATCTATTAGATTGTGCTTATGTACATACCTATCCATGTTTTGTCATTGTTCTTTTATTTCCAGAGAAAAATTATAAGTTTTTGAAATAAGTTAATTTGTTGAGCCAACTTTGTGGTAGGATAAAATATTTTGTTCCAATAAAGAAGCAGCAGAAGAAGAACCATACATTGCAAGTGAAATACTTTTGAACTCTTGATATTAAAGGTCGTTAGCAAATTCATCACCATCACTTACTTACTGGGTAAGATTTTAGTCCACCAAAATTGTCGCCTATGAAACAATCTATTGCGTAAGCGTTAATCGTGGCAAGTCGTCGACCTCACTTATCGGGTAAGACTATCGGTCCTTAAAGCCTTTCGTCTTATCGGGTAAGGTTCTTGGCGCTTGTCATATGCATCCTGATATGGTAATGTAACTTGGTAAGCGCTTACACGGGTAAGCGTTTGGTAAATGACCCCTTAAGACATGAATACCTCTTATGTAAAAGGTATGCTACATACTCCTTAATATTTCAATTTCTTGGGGTTCATATGCTAATATGTTATAGAATGGCATGAAAGACATTTCCACTAACAAATTTTTAATTTTTGCGAGTAACAAAACTATAAAGATTAATAAGCATGCCAAGGTTTGTGTTGTTGACGTTATTGCAATCTATATCAGCTGCACTTTTAATTGTTCAAACAAAATTATATCTTATTTGCTTCCAGAAAGTTGCTAACCTAATAAAGTAAGGGGTCGTAGCTTTTGCAATTTTTGAAATCCTTTTAGAGATCAAATGAATGTAGATTCCTATATTTCTTATAATTTGCAATTGCTCTTTAGTGATTGTTCTAAAATCTTCTTTTTCTTGGTTGATTATGCTTAGATCCAAGTGTTTCGGGTGGCAATCTTCTTGACTGCCAAATCATATTCTTTTACTTATTATCTCAACTATATTATAAAGGATTTGACTCTACGTGTTTGTACATGAAGATTATATCAATTTGACATTTGAACTAATTTTGTTGCAATGTAGGGGCTTTACAAGTAAAATGGTTGTTATTGCATAATCCATAGGAGATAAAAAATTGTTGGAGGCGACCTGTAGATTGAATAAAAGAACTTAATTCCAGAAACCTGTAGTCCATTTTCTATTGCATAAAGTTTCAAGATTGTTGTTGTTCCTAGCTACGGTGAAAATAGTATTGAGATTCTTTGTTGAAAGTTGAAGACTTTGAGAATTCTTGTGGTATAGAAAAAGATACTTCAGTTGTTTGTTGATTTCTTTCTACTTTATAGCAAGGAGGAGTATGTATCTATTAGATTGTGCTTATGTACATACCTATCCATGTTTTGTCATTGTTCTTTTATTTCCAGAGAAAAATTATAAGTTTTTGAAATAAGTTAATTTGTTGAGCCAACTTTGTGGTAGGATAAAATATTTTGTTCCAACAAAGAAGCAGCAGAAGAAGAACCATACATTGCAAGTGAAATATTTTTGAACTCTTGATATTAAAGGTCGTTAGCAAAATTCATCACCATCACTTACTTGCTGGGTAAGATTTTAGTCCACAAAAATTGTCGCCTATGAAACAATCTATTGCGTAAGCGTTAACCGTGGCAAGTCGTCGACCTCACTTATCGGGTAAGACTATCGGTCCTTAAAGCCTTTCGTCTTATCGGGTAAGGTTCTTGGCGCTTGTCATATGCATCCTGATATGGTAATGTAACTTGGTAAGCGCTTACACGGGTAAGCGTTTGGTAAATGACCCCTTAAGACATGAATACCTCATATGTAAAAGGTATGCTACATACTCCTTAATATTTCAATTTCTTGGGGTTCATATGCTAACATGTTATAGAATGGCATGAAAGACATTTCCACTAACAAATTTTTAATTTTTGCGAGTAACAAAACTATAAAGATTAATAAGCATGCCAAGGTTTGTGTTGTTGACGTTATTGCAATCTATATCAGCTGCACTTTTAATTGTTCAAAGAAAATTATATCTTATTTGCTTCCAGAAAGTTGCTAACCTAATAAGGTAAGGGGTCGTAGCTTTTGCAATTTTTGAAATCCTTTTAGAGATCAAATGAATGTAGATTCCTTTATTTCTTATAATTTGCAATTGCTCTTTAGTGATTGTTCTAAAATCTTCTTTTTCTTGGTTGATTATGCTTAGATCCAAGTGTTTCGGGTGGCAATCTTCTTGACTGCCAAATCATATTCTTTTACTTATTATCTCAACTATATTATAAAGGATTTGACTCAAATTCTTAAAAACATGTTAATATGCATAAGGTACCATCAACTCATGCACATGTTCTTAAAATTCAAATTTACAAGTCATTATTGCACTTGTACAAGTTGTTAAAGCACAATACTACCTTCCTAATGTCCATGATCATCTGATACCGCTGAAATCCCTTTTCATCCTCATCCAAATAGAGCATGTTGAAATATGATCCTCTGCTAGATCCTTTGCTTCTCAAATGCCACCCATGCCAACTAAACTCCTGTTTCATACGGGAACGAGGGACGAAGAAGTTGGGATTTTTCACAAAGATTGGAGGATGATCCACACTTTGAGCAATAAAAATGGCAGCAGTCTCCACTCCACAACAATTTCATCCGCCTTTTACGTTTCATCCAATTCTTACCCCATTTACAAGTATCTTTCATCACCAATTACTTCAATAAATTGTCATTGATTCCTGAAATTGTTTAATATTTTCTTCAATATCATTATGATTTTTCTATATTTAGAAATGATAACATTTAATCGTGCAAGAAGAAATTGGGTGTGCCATTGATTTACTGAGTCGTCTAAATTCATACTTGGGAAAAGACAACTGATGTGCAATTATCTTAATGTAAGTCTTTCTTCATCTCAATCATATGATCAAGATTCAAGCATTCACATTATACAACTTTTATTTCATTTGATCATCAAAGCCATACTTTGTTTTCATGCTTTTTGAAACATATATATTTTTCCACTAAGATCCCTATTTTTCTTTGATTTTGCTCTCCACAAATGATATCTGATTTGGTTTGACGATATTATGGATTTTGGTTGGTGCTTCTGATAGATTCTCACTCAGTACGGATATGTATAGTGATTTATAACATCTATGTATGTTACTGTTACTCCGGTTACGCACATTGTTCTCGATTATTTTTGGTTTTTATATCAAGTATTCCTCCATCGTTAATTCAACTTTAATTTTTAACACTTGTATATGAAGTATGTAGATAACCATTTATTATGTGGCCTTTTTATATGGCATGAGTCTAGGGGCGGACCTGGTTAAGGGCCTACGGTGGCATAGGCCACCGTATTATTCGTCTGTCGAAGTGTAAAAATTTCGGATTTTATAGACGTGCAACCGTGTTATCTTCAAGGGTGCTACCGGTAATATTCTGAAATATAAGGGGGTGCAACTGTAATATCCCAAATCAGATTTATTTAATAAAGCCCATATAAGATTTAATTAAATAGGCCCAATTCAGATATAATGAATAAAGCCCAACTACCCAAATCAGATTTAAATTAAAATTAAAGCCGCTCAGCTACCCAAATCAGATTTAATTATTTAAAATTAAACCCAAAATTCAATCCCAAAATTATTTACCCAAATTAATAAAGCCCAAATGTCAATTCTAAAATTAACCAAAATTACATAATCGGACGGAACTCGGAAGAATCAAAAAGTCAAAATTAAACTAATTAACAAAGTTTAATAGTCAATTGTGAACAACACCACGTGCGCCGTGCACGTCACCACCGGCAATTGATCACCACGTTCGCTCAAGACACCACCGGCGGCCGGCGACCTCCGCTGACCGGCTGAGTCCGTCCACCCCTGATTATGTTTCCACTTTCCACCGGCAATCTCTCAGGCAAAACCTAAAATTATTGTTATTACTATTTTAGCCCTAAATTTACAATTTTTATATTTTGATTATCAAAATTTGGTATATTCTTGTTATCATTATCACATTATGTTGGAATGTTCAATGTTGTTACTTGTTATTTGTTAATGATTTCAAGTGGACTTTATGTCTTCATAATTTGCACCTTATAATTTCTCCTAAATCTATCTTTGAAATAGGTAAGAGGACAACATTACGATGGTGCTAGCAATATGCGTGGGAAATTTAATGGCTTGAAAGCTTTAATCTTGAAAGACAATGAGTCGGCATTTTATGTACATTGCTTTTCCCATCAACTTCAATTAGTAGTTGTGGTGGTTGAAAAAAACATGATGGTGTCAAGAACTTTATTGATTTGCTAGCGTTGGTTGTTACGGTGGTCAACTCTTCTTGTAAACGGACAGATATGTTACGAGAAACTCATAAAGATAGAATTCAAGAACAAATTGGAAATGACGAAATTGAGACCGACAAGGGGTTAAACCAAGAGAGTTCACTTGTACAAACCGGAGATACACGGTGGAATTCTCATCTTAGAACAATTACGAGTTTGCTTTCTTTGTTTCCGGATGTTATAAATGTCCTTGAGTATATCGAAGATGATGGTGAGAATGGAGCTACTAGACTTCAAGCAAGTGGGCTTTTATCATATTTCAAGACATTTGAATTTGTGTTTTATTTGCATTTATAACTAACCATTTTAGGGTTAACAAATGCATTGTCTCAAGCTCTTCAAAAGAAAGATCAAGACATCTTGGAAGCGGTTGATTTGATAAGAACTACAAAGGGACAATTGCAAAAGTTAAAGGAAAATGGGTTTGATGAACTTTTATAGAAATGCTACTCTTTTTATGACAAACATAAGATTGTCAAGTCGGTCATGGCGGAAGGTTATGTTAATACGAGAAATCCAAGGAAAAGGATGAACATTAGCAATCAACATTATTATAATTTTGACGTATTCAACACTGTTTTGGATATCCAGATTCGAGAGTTCGGTGATCGTTTTTGTGAGATAAACACCGACTTGCTTCAACATATGGAGGCTTTGAATCCACGCGATTCATTTTCTCAGTTTAACAAATCAAGCCTCTTGAAGTTGAGTGAGATGTATCCCCGTGATTTTGATGGAAGGGAAAGGCTTATTCTTGAGCACGACCTTGACATCTACCACCATTCGGTTTTAAATGATGTTAGATCTGAGAACTTAAATAGCATTGCGGACCTTGCTAGGTTGATGGTGGCGACAAATAAACATATTTCTTATCCTTTAGTCTACCGATTATTGAAGCTAGCACTGGTTTTTCCCATTGCAACTGCTACGGTTGAAAGATGTTTTTCGGTGATGAAGCTTGTGAAGACGGATCTACGTAATAGAATTGGTGATGACTTTTTGAATGCCGCCCTCATTTGTGACGTAGAAAATGATATACATGATAAAGTTAAGAATGAATATGTCATCAATCATTTGCAAAATATGAAGATGCGTCGAGGACAAATTCCTAATTAGGAGTTGGGTATATATTATAACTATTTTTTGGTATATATTGACCGTTTTCAAAGAATGAAGACGCGCCAGGTACAAATTAGGAGTCGTTTTAAAAAGATATTTTTTGTAACTATTTTAGGATATATATATATATATATATATTATATAATATTAATTATATTGTGCCACCGTATTGAAATTTTTTTGGGTCCGTCCCTGCATGAGTCTGATTATATACATATGTTCTATTGTTGTGAATAGTATAAATGGATCTTCTTGGTACTATTTTTTGTAAAGTAACCGTACATTAAGACTAAGCAACTAGATTTATGGAACGTGTTGTTCCCAGAATGATCAAGTACGAACATAATGATGGATTCACGTAAGCAAAACACAATAAGAATATTAAGAACACACGTAAAAACTTCAGAAATCATATATCGCACTTGTAAATATGAATACAATGTTAGCACACAATATAGTCTATCCCTCTCTTAATATGAAGTACACAAAAACCAATGACCCAAGAACCCTATATATACTTGTAAGATGAATCTATATAAGGAATGTTTAGAGTTTAAGGCTAACTATAATTGCCTTAAAAACAAAAGCATATCCATTCCTTATTTAAAACATTTTGACACAATCCTAAAAGAGTCCTAATAAAATAGGAGTCCTAACAATCTCCCCCTTTGCGGGAAAATGAGTCATCATCTTCTCATCTCGAACATCCCTTCAAAATGTCAAAGAGTTTGGCAATAGATCAGTTTTTTGTCAATTAACTCAATCCCTTTAAGAATATTCTCTCTTTGTTCTGTCTTCAACTGTCTTGGCTTCTTCTTCATGTCAGCACTTATTTTAGTAGATAATTTGTTCCGCATACTCGTTAAAGTACCATCCGAGTAAGCAGCAACCTCCGTGAATCTGAGAAATCTTTTCTCTCCACCCGACGTTAAGTAAACCACGCCAAAAGTGGGAGCATTCAGAAAAGTAAGAATATCGAGTTTGTCAAGTCCCGGAACACTTTGATTCGGCTTGTTCAGATATACCTTCTTTTGCTTGCTTTCAATACCTCGTTGTAGATCATGAAGATAACTGAACCTTAATTCTTTCTGAACATGTCAAACAACTGCTCGTAATGCCCTTTGCTCATCAATATTTCTCTTTGACTTGTCTCGCAGATCCATGTATAACTCTTCAATATCAGTCACATCAATATTTGCAAAATCAGCTTCGGTAAAATGGTATTCTTTTCCATTTTCTCGATACACTCGGAAAGATGGAAACTTCACATGTAACCACTTTTCATAGCTGATTTCTTTAATTCCTACTATCTTGTGTCGAGACATAACACTTTCAGAAGGTTGAACTTTTAGTTTTAACAACCACACGTACTCTTTGGTTTGTTGAGGGTCCATATCCATGATTTGATTGATGTAAGATAAATCTTCTGTGCTTTTCTTCTCGACAAATATCTTGTTCATAGTTTCTTCAAGATAAGGAACTCTGATTTGTTGATTTGCCCATTTGGAGTTTCTTTCTTTCAGTATCCTTTCCCACCTGATCTGATGTGGCAGTAAACCTGTAACAGCTGGAGATCCAGTTTGATAAGCAAGATTAGCATGTTGTAAATATAACTAATCTTCTTCACCGAGTACCGGAGCATAAGGATCTTTGAACCAATCACGAACTTGTACTCTTATATTATGAACGTTGACCAGTTCATCCGCGTTTGATTCAGGTTCTTCTGGGCGAGAAACACTTCCAACTTCAAAATTTGCCGAAGGCTTTTGAATCGTTGGCTGATTTTGTTGTTGAATGACGGGAGTTGGATTAGCTTGTTGATGAGTTGAAGTACCGACTGCTGATCTAGGAGCTTATGGAGTTCTTGTTCTAACCGACGGTTGAGCCCTGGTGACTCGGCGACGTGTCTCCCCTTCAGGGCGATTGGGACCGGAATCCGAATCGTCCTGACTAGGTCGACGGCGTTTGAGATGTTCTGCCGGTTGGCAAGATTGCTGGATTTCCAGATGTAAAGCCTCAATAGCTCAAGGATAATGTCTTCTTTCTTCTTTTGTTGAGCTTCCATGGCATCTAACCGTTCGTCAATGTGAGCCCTGAACACATCAAACTCATGACGAGTGACTGTTGGAATTTGCAAATTTCTGCGCAGAAGGCCCGTTAAATCCTCTTCAGGAAGACCCCTTGCCTCAGCCTCCGCAAGCAAGTTAGCAAGCAGCATAGACATCAGTTCATCATTATTGAACTAAGATTGGCGGGGTGAAGCGTGATGACATGGAGTTCGAAGATCGGATGACTGTTCAGAATCTGATGAGACAGGTGGCATTGTAGGAGGTGGTGATCGACTCGTACTCGGGCGAGAACTGCTTGCAATAGACGGATGTGATCGGGCATCAACAGTTAGGCCTTGGTTAAACAATAATTGCATGTGAGCTTCATGCTGATCTAAAGAACCTCGCCAACCCGTGCTTGAATATCTGGAGTTATCGTAAAGTGTGGTAGATCTGTAGAACCTGAAATGGGAAATCCGGGGTCACTTAGTATTGGCATTGATGTAGCGCTGGTAGGATTTCCTCCCAATCCTCGTGAAGTGTCGGGAACCGACATCACTATAGGAGTTCCGTCAGTGCCACAGAGGCTATCAGAGTGTGATGATGCTTGTGTCCTGGGGGGTCTAGACTCAATGTGGAGGGAAATGAAGTCGAAGTAGGTGAGATACTACTTCTATTTTCAATAGTTTGCCTCCCGAAAGGAGGGGAACTAGAGTAGGAGATAAACTCATAAGTAATGCTGAAACTGTAGACTGTTGTGAGCCTACAGAATGGCAAGGTGGGGCGTGCACTTGCGTTGTTGGGTCCACAACGTCTTGTCTAATGTGGGTACTCAAAACGGATGAGTATCCATATGAGACTCGGTTACCTGGCAAGTGGTTGTGGGCATCTCACTCTCTTGCATTGTTTGCTCTCCTTCACACAAGCTCACTTGTTCTTTTTCAACTATGTCTCCCTCCACTCTCCTTATATCTCCTTCATGTGGCTCATTTTGTATAATTGGGTCGGGTTCAGATATTGGATCAGGTTGCGAAGTGAAGTCTGGACCAAGTTCCAAGGTTGCATTGTCGGAAGAGGATTCTTGGAGGGATGGTTGACGGCCAATACGGGTTAGTGCATCATCGGAAGCAGTAATGCATCGTCGCTGTCTTGGTAGAAGTTCTACAGAACTGTCATCAAGCTCAAAGTTTGTATAGGTGTCAGAGTCGGATGAGGAGGGTTGGCGCATGACTTGGTGACGACTGACTAATAATTTTAGTTGTTGCGGTCTTACTGCAGGGCGAGAGGTTGTTCCAAAGGTAGTTTGGGTAGGAGGTGGAATGAGAATGGTTGGGGTGGAAGTAGTTTGGATTGGCTGATCAGATGCACCCCCCCCCCCTCGTCATTTCCCCTCTCTACGAATATTCTCTCAACACCCTGTTCAGGATCCCCTTGTTCCTGGACCTGCTCGTCTACTAAAGGACCCTCATCCAACTCATGATGTTCTTCTAGGATTGGCTCGTGGGCAGGCTCCATCGGAATTTGATGAGCCATTAAGTCGTGTCGCTCCCTATAAGCTACCACACTTTAGGTGCATTCTGATCAGCAATGGCTAGTAGGGCTTCAGGAATGGGCATAACAAATGGGAAGTATCGATCATTTAATTTTATGAATCTTTGTACACAAGAAGGGCCAAGTGGTGTACCTGCTCTCCGAGGAATCGCCTGATTTGACTGCATCATTGAATGGATGAACAGTTGCAGAAACCGTTGGAATGGTAGGAACTTTCTATCTCGGTCGGTGCCTTTTTGAGTGCCATATTCGACCAAATCTGTCCAAATGAGCGTTGCGTAGTCGTAGTTCTGACTATAAATGATGCCATGAAATATTCGAAGTGTCGTCGTACTTGCACGGTCCATGCCGGTGTGTTTCCCTGTTAGGCAATGATTCACAATCGTAAACAGCGCGAACTAGATCTGTGGCAAGAACATGCCTTTAAATTTGCCAATCGAGTTGAGTGTGCCGGTAAATCCGAGAGCTAGAATGTCCTGACATAATACCTCGCCTGTCACTGGTTCGCCATAGTCGTCCGAGATAGGAAGCCGTAGAATATCACGTAAGCGAGATAGTGTCAGGCGTGTTATGTAGTCATCAATTCTTGTCGTGAAGTGGTGATCTCCCTCTACCGGATGGTATTCCATAGTATACCAAAATTGTTGCAGGTAAAAGGCCGGAACGGGGTGTTCTAAGCTGAAGGAAAATCATAGTGGATGGCGCTTAGAATTTCCATGATGACTTGATGCTCCACGGTCATATTCAAGTCCAGTCGATGGTTATTGTGTTCTAAATCTTTCAGGTGTTTCGGTGGCATGAGCACATGATCTCGATTTGGAAGATGAATGCTCGGTTGGGTGGACATTTCAGATGGCAGAGGATGTTCATCATCGGAGAGGTTTGGGTCTTGAATGGCAACCATGAGTACTGAAATGGTAGAGTTAGCAAACCACTGAAAGAAGTTAGTGTGAGCATAGTAAGGAATCTGAGCTGGGATGTCAGGTTAAGCTTGGTAGTGATACCCGATATATCTGACGGTTATCGGACTATATAAACACAAAGTCTTGGCGAGCGGTAAGTGATGTGTATACAAGGATGTCGAGTCATACTAATCAATTATGGATATCGGGTCTAAATGAGCCGACATAGTTGTATGTCGGGTCTTATAGAGGCGATATAAAATTTTAATTTCAAGGATGTCGATATAGTATGATCCGACAAACACGTATCTCGGGTTTCATAAAGTCGATAAGAAATAGAAACTTGACATATATAAATATAGAATGACCATGTCGGGTTTGCAATAAGCGAGAAAAATCTAAGGAATTTATGTCGGGTCTGAGTGACGTGACATAACTCCTTAGTTTAAAGTTGAAGATCATGAAGTCATTATGTCGAGTCTATATGAGGCGACATAATCCCTTAAGAGTGCTTTATGACAGTGGTCGGCTGTATAGGACCCGACATAAACACTTAGGCTTTATGGACAAACAAAAGATGAGACTTTGTCGGGTTAATGGGATCCGACAAAAATGCAAGTTATCGACAAAAACCCTAAGTGTCCTGCGAAGAACATAATCCCTAAAAACCATTTAAAAACACTTTATAGATGATTTTAAGCCTAGATCTAGTTACTATGGAAGTCGACTAGTATTTTAAATCAAGTATCTATGGTTCGAATAAGCGCAGATGCCAGAAAATCGATAAAATCGGAAAAACCCAAGGGTTTTAACCATTGGGAAACCGAACAGTTGAGGCCCAAATTGAAGGACATGCAAGCAATAAATCACAAAAGTGCAAGAATTAAAGATGATCTAGGAGAGAAGACGAACCTGGTGGTGTAAAGAGATTTCCAAAATTCGAAGATTTCGAAAAATGTCTGAGTGCTAGTTTATCGAGTGTTTTAGAGGGGAAGAGGATGAAATTTGAGTGTGAAGAATTGAACAGTGAAGGTGGGGTCCAGATATTTGAGTAGTGGGCCAACAGACACGTGGCATGCATTGATTTGGCCAAGGGTTCATGACTAGTGTTTTGATACTCCACATCTAAGGATGTTGGTTCTTTGTCATGCGACAAATAGGAGTTTGTCGGGTCCTATAGACGCGACAAACACTCAAGTGTACCCGGAATAAATAATTTTCTAAGTTTGTGCTCCCCTTTGAATGGTGCCTAAGATAAGAAACCTTAGCTCCCCCTATGAAGATGCGAGTAAAGTAAAACTTACCTTACCGCTCCCCCTCGAAACTTGAATTTGTTAGATCAACAACGAAACATCTAGAAAGGTATTAAGTGACACAAGATAGAAAATAAAAGACAAGAACGAAAGACAATGAAAAGACAGAACTTGTTTATTAAAGTTTACAAAAAGAGGATTCAAATAAAATGAAGATTCATCCGTAGGGGTGAATGTGCATTAAGATTTGAATGGACTTTTTGTAAAGTTTAATGTAACTGATTTAGAATTTAAGTCCGTAAATTGAGCATGCCTAACTTGGACACTAGGAATTGGAATCGTTTTTCATCCAATGCCTTAATGAACAAGTTGGCAAGTTGTAGGTCTATATTAACAAAGTAAAGTTCGATTGTACCTCGTTCGACGTGGTCTTTAATGAAATGGTACCTCACATCGATGTGTTTCGTCTTCGTCTATTGAACTGAATTGCTTGAGATGGCGATTGCACTCTTTGAGTCGCAATAGATCGGAATCTTATTGAACCAAAAGCCATAGTCTTTGAGTTGCGTGCGCATCCATTTGACTTGTGAGCAGCAACTGGCCGCAGTAATGTATTCGGCTTCTGCAATTGAAGTGGATACACATGTTTGTTTCTTTGAAGACTAGCTCACTAGTTTATCTCTCAATAACTGAATATGACCCGTCGTGCTCTTTCGATCCAACTAGCATCCAGCATGATCAGCATCTGAAAAAGCAGTTAACTCGAAACCCGTATCCTTAGGATACCATAGGCCAAGATCAGTAGTACCTTTTAAGTAACAAAAAACACGTTTAATTGCACTAAGGTGGGATTCTTTAGGAGTTGCTTGATATCGTGCACATAGACATGTAGCAAACATTATGTCCGGTCGACTAGCCGTTAAGTACATTAAAGAACCAACCATTCCCCAATAGGTCATGGGATCTACCGCTTTACCCATGGGATCAACGTGTAGTTTTGAACCCGGAGACATGGGAGTTCCATTCGGAGTACATGTCGTCATGTTATATTTATGTAACATATCGGAGATGTATTTTGATTGGTTAATGAATATTCCCGTTGAAAATTGTTTTACTTGAAGACCAAGGAAAAAATTCATTACTCCCATCATGCTCATGTTGAACTTTGCAGTCATGAGCTCAGAGAAGTTTTTACATTGTTGAGGGTTAGTCGAGCCGAAAATAATATCGTCTACATAAATTTGTATAAGCATAATATCACTACCTTCCTTTTTAATAAAAAGAGTTGCATCGATCTTACCTTTGGAGTAGCCGTTTTTCACCAAGTATTGAGACAGACTATCATACCAAGCACGAGGAGCTTGTTTGAGACCGTACAGTGCTTTGTCGATGATATAAACATGATGGGGCTTTGAAGCATCGACAAAACATTTTGGCTGAGAGACATATACTTCTTCTCGGAGAACACCATTTAAGAAGGCAGTCTTGACATCCATTTGAAAAACTACGAAGTTTTTATACGCGGCGTATGCCAAGAAAAGTAGAATGGCTTCTATACGAGCAACCGGTGCAAATGTCTGGTCAAAATCAATACCTTCTTATTGAAGATAGCCTTTGGCAACAAGTCGTGCTTTGTTGCGTATGACAATTCCATCCTCGTCTTGTTTATTCTTGAAGATCCATTTTATACCAATGATGGTCTTGTTCTTTGGTCGGGAACGAGGCGCCATACTTTCAGGCTTTCAAACTGATTAAGTTCTTCTTGCAGGCCACAATCCAATATGGATCAGTGATGGCTTCTTGAATTGAGTTCGGTTCAATTTTGCTTAAGAAGGATGAGAACAAACATTCGTTAGCCGAGGCAGATCGTGTTGTGATTGGAGTGGATGGATCTCCAATAATTAGGTTGGGTGGGTGAGATCTGATCCATTTGGCTGTATGAGGAAGTGGTTGAGCAGTCATGTTATCGGAATTATCATCCACATGTGGTCCAAGGGGAAGGTCTTGAACTAGTTCCAGGGCTGGAAGAACATCATTAGGAATCCCTTGGAGTGGAAGAAAGTGGATTTGTAGAGGATGATGGATCCGAATTTGATTTGTTTGGAGGTTGTGCGTCGGTTGTTGTTGTTTGGAGGGGTTGAGCAACTTCATTCGGAATTGGTAGGTTTGACTGAGTGATAGGGGCATCGTTAGGTGGCGTGGAAGAACTTGGAGTTGCAGCAGTTGAGACATTGTCCTTGATGGTAAGTGGTGGAGTACTATCTGAGGTCTCGGCAACTTCCAAAGTTGGTGGTGGCACGGTGTTTATCTCGGATTCAGTTTCGAAATATTCACTATAAATGTGCTCGAACAGGTTATCTAAATTGGAGGAAGCGTTTTGGGAAGGTGAAGGTTGATTTGGATGGGACGGGTTATGTGCAGGTTCCGAACTTAGGTGTTCGGAAGCTAGTACGCCAGTCATAATGGGACCAGTGCTTGGTGGTTCGGGATTCATTTCAGCATTTGTATCAAAATGGATATTTTCACTTTCAGTGACACACTTTGCATGTTTCATGTAGACCCGAAAGGCTGATGCATTTGGAGAGTATCCCAGAAAATAAGCTTCATCGGATTTGGCTTGTAATTTCCCACGATTGATGTTGTCATTCATAACAAAGCAGCGTCCGCCAAACGTATGAAGATGATGGATGGAGGGAATTCGTTTGTTGATTAGTTCATACGGTGTCTTGTTGAACCTTTTGTTGATAATCGAGCGGTTTTGAGTGTAGCGCGGTATGGATGGCCTTGGCCCAAAGATGATGTGGGAGTTTGGAATACGCGAGCATGGTTCGGGCAGCTTCGACTAACGTACGGTTACGTCGTTCCACTACGCCATTCTATTGGGGAGTTCTAGCTGCAGAAAAGGTATGTGTGATACCTACGGAAGTGAGAAAGGTGTAAAGCGTGCGGTTTTTGAACTCGGTGCCATTATCTATGTGAATCGTTTGGACGGAAAGTTCCAATTTGACTTGGATGTTCTTCAAGAATGCTATAATCGTTTCGGGAGCTTCGTCCTTTGAGCGAAGAAATTTAACCCATGTGTAATGAGAATAATCATCCACCATCACTAGAATGTACTTCTTTCTGTGGATGTTTTGAGTTCTGATGGGGCCACATAAATCCATGTGTATTAACTGAAGAGGACGGGTCGTGTTATATTCTACTTTGGGTTTGTAGCAAGCACCACATAAGTGTGTTATCTCAAATTTCATCTTTGGTAATTCGGAGACTAACCCTCCACTAGCGAGTTTACTAATATTTTTGAAGTTCAAGTAGGAGAGTCTGTGATGCCATAACCAATTTTTAGATGAGACACACATCAGTGGGTGGGTTAATCTTTGATTGATCGATGGTGTAAAGATTAGACTTGCGAGATCCGGTAAGTAACTCGTTGCCTTCGTAGGTTCTAACACAGCATCTTTCGGAACGGAAATTGACTTCGAGTTCCTTGTCATAGAATTGACCGATGCTTAGTAAATTGTGACCAAGTCCTTTGACATATAAAACTTTGGAGATAGTAAGATTATCGTTAATAATATCTCTGTAGCCTTTGATAGGTGAGAAGTGATTGTTCCCGAATCATACCGAGCCGCCTCGTTTTCCAACGTAATTGGCGAGAAGCTCCTTCTTTCCAGTCATGTGCTTGGAGCATCCAGAATCTAAGTACCACACATGACCAGCCTGCAAAAATTAAGCAGACTTAGGTACCCATTTGTAAATGGGTCCTTCGGGGTAAGTTGGCTTGACAACCTTTGGTACCCATTTGAGTTGGGATTTAGGTGCCGAAGTCAAGGGCCTTTTGGGAATCCACCTATAAACAGGATTGGATTGAAAAGAATTGTCGTAACAGGAATTGTAAGAATTATGCATATCATAAAAACGATCATAACCATAAGCATTCAAGCGTACAAAGTCATACACACCATAATTTGAGCAACAAATTTTATTTCTAGAAAATTGAATCAAGTGTTTGTACGAATAAATAGTTGACGGAAAATTAAATTTGCGATTGTTTCTAGGAATATTGGAAAAACTAGGTTTATTGTGGGAGGATGACTTTGATATGCCTTTGCCTTTTTCGACCCAGATGTGCGTTGTCTTTAAAGAGCGTAGAGCTGAAACATCAAAAGGAATTCTATGAGTATGAGGTGGTGTAGATTCAAATTGAAGAGGTATCTTTTGTTGAGATGATTCGGGTTTTGAGAAACTTGTGGAACATTCATCCTCAATATTGGGAAGAAACACAGATTAAATCGGCTTCTTACCTTTATCAATAAACTCCTCATGACTTGGAAGTTCGGGATTGAAATAAAAAAACATCAACAGATACATTTTTATGATCCAAGAAGTTATGTTTAGAAGAATATGTGCTATCTAGTTCATCCAACTCTTTATCCATTTGTTTGCAAGTAAGGGAAGATATATGTTTAGGAGGACAATAATTAGGATCAAGTTTGAAGTAAGAATCACAATCATCCAAGTATGAGCTAACAAACGCTTTACATGTAGAGATGTTTGATTCAGTTTCAATCTCGAGTTTTGATTGTAAAACTTTGTTTTCTAATAGATGGATTTTTGCGATTAAAGCCTCCTTTTCCTTTTTCGAGGAAGAACGTTCAGTTTCCAACACCTTTTCTAATTGAACTATTTTCTTTTCTAAAAATAAGGTGGGAATATAAGGTTTATATTCCGGAGGTTCGACCTGAAGTTCTTCGTCGGTATAGGAAGGAAAATAAGTGGTTGGAAGAGTTCCATTTGATGATTCCTTTTCTACTTCCTTTGGGTAGCAGAAAGGAATTTGATGAAACTTGTGATTTTTCCTATTCCAATCTTCCCGTCTTTCAACTTTAGGATGAGACTTCATAAATTGAATTTTAAAATCTGGACCAAGGTCTAGATATTCATATTTATATAGAGTTGGGGTGTTGTATAAGGCCTTTGCCAATCTTTTAGGATTGTCAAATCCTAGGCCTGCCTTTGAACATAACTCTTTCGGAGCATTTAAATGTATTTTTTGTTCAGTTTGCCCTAATTTATACAGTTTAACTTCCAAGGTTTTGAGTTTGTTGAGAAGGTCTTATTTTTGACTTGTGGCTAACTTAAGTTTAGACGACAAAGCTTCGGCCTCATTTTCGAAAGTGTTTAATTGTTTTGTGAGGTCAGAGTTTTGTTGTTTAAGTTGAGCATTCTCGGTTGTTAAAAATTCATTTTTGATTTGTAAGTTAAGAACATCACTCTTATAGTTGGCAATCTCGTACGTAGCAAGAATGAGTTGGTTATGATTGTTTTCTAGACGTGCTTCTAATTTGGAAACTGAGAGTTTCTCAGTTTTCAATTTGGAATTTAAGTCTTGCAATTGCATAGTTAACATATTAATTTGAGTAAGAAAATGCTCATAGTCTGAATGACTTACCTCAGGTGAGTAGTCGGAAGCGTTTGTTGATGAGTCGTCATCGTTAGGATCAGAGTAAGCCATCAAACTGAAGTGATCTTGAATTTCTTCATCCGATTCATCGTCATCACGATGAAGAAAGTCATCGTCTTCCGTCATTAGTACTTTACCGGCTTCCTCTTGTTTGGCACGCATGAGTTTGCATGTAAAGTAGTTTGCATCTTTGACCACGGGTTTCTTGCATTCACGAGCGTAATGGCCCGTTTTGCCACAGTTGTAGCACAAACTCTTTTCGCCCTCGAATTTATCCTCAGGTTTAACCGGTGGGCGGTTATCTTCTTTCCTTGGCTTTTGCTCGAAAATAGCTTCTCGTTCAAAGTGTTTGGGTCCCGAAGCATATCGTTGTTGATTGGAGTTTTGGCGACGAGAGAACTTTTGTTGAAAGTTTCGTTGAAGTCTTGGGATCGCTAAATTCTTCATTTTCCAATTCCGGAATGTTTTCTTGTGTTATGCTTCGAGAAGGAATTTTGTCTTCTTTGGCTACTAGGGCGATAGGTTCGGAAGATATTTTGACTTTTCGGTTTTCTTCCATAGTTTCAAGAACCTCTACTTCATCTTGTTGTAAAGTCTCATATACTTCGTGAAGATCGAGTTCAGCGAGAAATTTGTTATGTTTTATTTGATTGGCAAAACGGCGCCATTCAGGTTGAAGATTACTAACAAGTTTCACGTTATTTTCGATATTGGACTTATGTATCTCGTTCTTGCTGAGTTCGTTGATTAGATAAACGAAATGAGTGTATGTGTCCGTGAGACTTTCGTCTTCCTTAGCTTTGAACTCCTCGTATTGAGTAATACAATTCATAATCTTCATTTGAGTACCAATTTTCGTGTCGAGCATATATTTCTCGATTTGCTCTTACATGCCTTTGGCCGTTCTTTTGTGACTATCTATACTCATGTATATGTCATTCAGAATACTGAGTAGTAGATATGAACGAGCAAGTTGATCACCTTTTGCTCTTTTCGTTTCCGCAACGGTGTATTTGTTCTTAGGCTTGATTTCTCGTCTAGCCTAAAATGGAGGATCATTGTTAGGCATAGCGGGAGTGTCATGATATAGGACAGGCGGAGGGCCTTCCTTTATGGAGCGCATGATATCCTCCGCAAAATCGTTTCTTTCAACAAAATCCAGAAAACGATCTTTCCATTGGGGATATTCCCCTCGGAAGAGAATTGGAGGTCTTGTATCAGTACCGATGGCCATAGCTTCACGTGAAGTCATTGTACTTGAATTTAAATTGATCTCGATCAGAGAGTTTTGAAAAAATTCTGAGATTTCGCGAACGTAAGATTTTATCTCGGGTAACTGTTCTGAATGATTTTATCGGGTTCTAAGGACGCGATAAATGAGTTTATCGGGTTATAGGGAGTCGATAAAGAAAAATATCGGGCAAGTCAGATATGGTGAGATATTATGTCGGATCAACTAGACGCGATAAAAACTAAAGATGGTTGAATATCGGGTAGGTATTGAAAAGGTAAGATATAATGTCGGGCTACCTAGATGCGATAAAAAATAAAGTTTGGTAGATTATCGGGTAGGATGGATCCGATAAAAATTCTTACACTAAAACCTTATCGATTTAGCAAATGCGATAAACGAAAATAAATTCTGTTTTGGTCTTTAATTGATGAACTAGAAAGCCATAAACGATGGATTCTTAACCAAAAGATCTAGCGTACAAAGTTATCTAGTCTTTTTAAGGAAAAGAACAGCTAAGTTCTTGAGTTTCAGATTTTCTCAATTAAGGTCAATACAAACTTTCCAAGGTTTATGATGTTTACTTGAGGATTCTTTATCCAGAAAAGCTGCAAGAGTTAAAGATCCTGAGTTTTCTGTTGAAAAAGAATAGCAAAAGTAACGTGAAAACAAACGAAAGTGGTTTGTAGCCTGACTGTAAAAATAGAATTGTTTTTAAAAAAAATTGAATGTTTATCGGCTGCTAAAGAGGTGATAAAAGTTAAAAAATCGATAAGAACTTAAACAGCAGGAATCGATAAAACGTGAAGAAGAAAAATTAAACTTTTTTGTCGATGGGTACTGCTGGATATGTGCCTTGTTTAAGCTAAAAGAAAATTTGATAAGAATAGATATCGATTCTTGTTAGGTCTGAAAATGTTGTATCCGAGATGACAACCATTGAAGACATGAAGGGCGAAAATGAAAAAGTCAACAAAGTCTTTAATTAGGAAAGATTATATGTTTAATTATAAGGAAACGATTTAATTGTAAATAAAGCAAGTGTATAATTCATTATCTCCTAGTTTTCTTATTACGATAAATGTTCTACATATAAATAGAGGGTTAGGGCTAATATTAGAAGAATAAGCACATTAATTCATATCATTCAAGAGAGAGCTTAATAGATAATATCATTGTAACATATATTCAATACAAGTGAGATATCCGACATCGGATCTTCATCAATATTCAGAATGTTCTTCGTGTTCTTGCATACATACATACGTTACCTGATCAAATCTGGGATCCACAATTCTACTTTTGATTCTACTGATGTGACAAGAAATCAAAGAATAGGGTATTCGGAGATATGTCGGGCAAGGTCATGCGATAAAACATCAAAATAGAAGATACGAGATTTTTACCTTTTAATCCGCGATTTTGATCAGAATCAGTCCAAAACTCAGATGGTTCCGCTCGGATACCAATTGTTGTTCCCAGAATGATCAAGTACGAACAGAATGATGGATTCACGTAAGCAAAACACAATAAGAATATTAAGAACACACGTAAAAAACTTCAGAAATCATATATCTCACTTGTAATATGAATATAATGTAAGCACACACTATAGCCTATCCCTCTCTTAATATGAAGTACACAAAAACCAATGACCCAAGGACCTTATATATACTTGTAAGATTAATCTATATAAGGAATGTTTAGAGTTTAAGGCTAACTATAATTGCCTTAAAAACAAAAGAATACACATTCCTTATTTAAAACATTTTGACACAATCCTAAAAGAGTCCTAATAAAATAGGAGTCCTAACAGAACGTAACATATACAGTTTATGAGTGGCTGCCATCATATAATTTCTAACTTCCAAAATCATATTGATTGCAATTGCCTTTATATTTCCCTTATGTATATAGTAAATAACAAGGTCGTTGGGACTCGCCCACACCCTACCTTTAAATTGAATTGGCTCTTATTTTCTGTTTATGATGATGATATTTCCTCGTATACATAAAGGAATCTATTATTGAGTTCCATTGAATTAAGTATATAACCCTTTTCCTCCATTTGAAAAAAACCCTTGAAGCAAGTTTCTTATTTGCAACTATAATGCAACTTAAATGGTTATGATGTTCATTATATTATGTTGATGTAGTTGCTAATCAACATTTTTCCATCCCTGGAAAAAAGTCACTTATAATTTACTAAATTTTGAAGATTGATGTATTTTAGGAAATAAACTTTCTATATGCATTGCACTTATGACACGTAGTATCACATATAGAATAATTTTGGTGTGTTGACAACAAAGATATACACTGATTCCAAGTCATTTACACGAAAGATGCAGGTTATGGTGGGAACATTTTTAAAGTTGATATGCAAAATGAAACCAACACCAAAACATTGTGGGGTTAGCTCAACAAACAATAAGACTTGGGTCTTTGGAATTCTCCTTAAAGATGACTGATTCGAGTCCTACAAGGTCATTGAAGATTTTGTTGGTTGTACTCTAGGACCCAGTGATTAATTAGTCTAGGTGCGTGCAAGCTAATTGTATAACCGTGATTAACAAAGAAAAAAACATTGTGATCAAGAAATTATCCAAAGAGATATAGACAATTATGCTAGGATGTTTGCTCTTGTTTTGCAGTAGTTCAATAGTATAACACCCTACTTTTGGGATATCATTTCTCTCGAAAATTTGGCATGACCTATTCGTAAAGTGAGCATTTGTCCCTTTTTTTTTACCTGTGAAATATACAACCAATCATACCTCACATATCAAAATCAAAAACGGGTATTTGCACCGTATACACTAACTAATATTTACCAATAATCTATCTATCTATCTATATATATATATATACAGACAAAAGTTACAACAAATTCTGACTACTATCTCGACTAATCTTTTGTTTCACACGATACGGAAATCAAATCTACCTTGTCAACTACCTGTCAACATTTACCTTCACGAGCATTATCAGTTCTTCCATTAGCACTGCCAATAATACCTAATAGAAATCCTGGGATACACATCGACAAACAAAATAAAGAATCAGGCTTCAAGCCCGGTGAGTTCAAGAGTTTATTTCATAAAACATACAATCTGTTCGACCGATTCATATAACCTGTTCAAATTTCCAAGAAAATGCATGATCTGTAAACGCGAGTAATATGAAAATCATCATATTTATTATCTCCAAAAGTTCTTAAAACAATGTGGTTATCATATTTGTGAAACACAACTTGACAAGTATATTTATCAAGTTCGCTCATTCGGATATAAATATCCCATAAATCTAGCCATAATATTCATGTCTCGCATAAAGTCACTTCTTCACACTATATTCAACTCATTTGATTCCCATAAACATTATATCCTCGTTAATCACATTATTGATCTCTAGGTAGGGGAGTCCTACCATAACCGGTCAATGAAGGAGCACAATGCAGTTCATCAATACCGTTGGCTACCTTAGGCATGTCATATGACCTCCCAGGTCTACGTACGTATGTAAGTGTGGCCTCTCAGGTCCGTGTACGTACATAAGTATGATGCACATACATATATATGACCTCCCAGATCTATGTATGTATTTGCCCCTCCTCCCCCCCCCCCTCCCCGGGCCACATGCCTAATAGCCGCCTAACTGGGCTCCCAGCCCCTCCAACTTCAGACATCTCTTTTAGTGAACGTCCCACATCCTATGTCTTTTATTATGTGCATCAAAACAACTCAACATATCTATCTTTCATCAATCCCTAACTTTAGACGCCTCAATGTGAACATCCCATGTTCCATGTCTTTCTATCAGAATCCATTAACCCAACATATCACATATGTTCGTTACAACAAATCGAGCATTCTTAGGTAAAAATCAAGTTTCAACACATCAAAATATATTTCACAAGGTTCTTTGTAATCATCTAGCATACTTGTTTCACATTCAAATTTACATTTCACAAAAGATTTCATAATCGCATTTTATATCATTATTTAAATCATGCATTTATCCATAAACATATATTTGAACACAAATAACATAAATCAATTATGTTAATATATAAGTTTGATGTGTACCCAGTTAAAATCTACTTGAACTCACCTTGTTGGGCGGATGATGATCCGACCCCTTTACCAACCTCTAACACCTAGGTTCTCAACCTGTAAAATTTCAGCTCAGTCGGACAATGTTTGCTTGTCGATCAGTTCATTTGATGAACGTGGCGCGATGCTGAACGAAATTCTGAAAACATTTGGAGAAGAAGAAATAACACATTCTTTTTTTTCCTCTTTTTCCAACCGTCTGGATTTATCTATACTACCTTAATATTGGTTTAGCCCCAAAGTCTTAAATACAAACTATAATGCATAAGGTACAATCATTTTATACATAAATTTTAAAAAACTCTTAAAGACAACTATTAGTACATATTGTACAAGTTATTAATGCATACATTTGTATTTTGAATATTTTTAACCAAAAGGAGATGGATCAGAGTTTTGTTTTTCAATTTGGAGACTTTTCTACTACCTTTTCCAAGCTTTTCTTCTACTTTTCCAAGCTTAACCTGCGAAAAGAGGATTCTTCCTAATTTGGTTTCGAAGTTATGGTCCCAATGTTATTCCCGCTCATCTCCTCCTCCCTTAATTTATTTTAAATTTCAAAAGATGAGGTTTATGTCTTAAATAGAATGCAGGTCCCGATGTCTCCTGCATTTCCACGAGGTAAATTGAGTTATCCTTCTTCCTTGTTCCTCTCTTTCCGATTTAAGGTAATTTTACGATTCTTCCCTTCCTCTACTCTTCATCATTGATTCGAGGTAATTTTCTTGAAACTCCATATTGCAATTATAGAAAAAGGTACTACCATCTGTTACTGTTACCCTGTCGCAGAGATCATGGATGGAGGTAATGTTCAAAAGTCCAAGATGACCCGTGAGAAAAACTTGGAGAAAGCCAAAACTCTCGGCAAGGATACATAATTACCACAATTCAATCAAACCCTTTTTATTCCTATTTTCTTCGTTCCATATCTTCGATTTCAGTAATCAGTTGTTTTGTTCACAAGTTAAACTGATTTCTGTTTGGTCTTTCCGCAGGAAGTCAGCTTGAAGCCAACAAGAAAGTTATGAGCATCCAGGCTTTTCTTTGATCTGTTGGCTCATCATCAATAATCTCGTTATATATTCATTTCTTCAAGCGGCTCTAAAAGTTATTTAAAATGAGAACTTTCTTTATGGCGTAGTTTGGCAGTCAACTGACTTCCCACAGGCCGGTGAGTGGTTTTATGTTTAGTTCCTCTCAAACAGAGGGAAATGTTGTCCAAACATATAGTTTCCTCTGTTGCAAGTTCTCATATATTTCAAGGACACCATACTTTATCAATTTTATAAAAAAAATACATGGAAAAGATACTTTAGAAGAAAACATGTGATATTGTGGGTTGAAGCATTATTTGTGAGTTATATATTTTGTTTTTTTGGTGTTAACTTGATGAGGGTAGGCACTTACCTGTAAAATCTAACACGGTCAATTACTTATTGGGTAAGATCTTGGTCCACCAAAACAACATTTTATGCAACAATTTTTCGATAAGCTCTTACCGTGGTAAGAGTTGTCGCCCTCAACACAAGAGGTCTCAAGTCAAATTTAAGCAAAGGAGAGGTATATATATATATATATATATATATATCCGTAACTTGAATGTGTGTATATCCTCCTTTTCAACTTGAATGTCTATGCATGTATAGATTTGTGAAAGAATAAAATGGAATTTGATTACTAAGCAGTTGGGTATAAGTGTTGGTAGTTTAATATTGTGGCTTTAGAAATTGAAGAGGATGAAGATTCTAATTGCATCAAGAAAGAGCAGATGTTCAGAAAAAAATAGGTCAACGATATCCTATAAATGTATACATATGTCTTGTATGCAGGTCTATGATAACTATTTTGTTAAATGGAATGATATTGGTTAAGTCCTATTGGATTATTAAGCATTTAAATTTTACCCTAATTGTGCCTATTTACTTTAATTTAAGGTATTGAACATTGGCAGGATTTTGTAGCCTTTCTATTGCAAATTCAACATTCTTTTGAGTTTACTGTGGCCAATATGATCCTTTATGTTACGAGATTTCTTTAAACTGTCCTTTAAATTGTAAACGTTGCCTTGCTAGGTGAGTATTTCAAGGACCAAAAAAATTACCCGAACAAGAGTTGTATCCGGTAATTGAGGACGGCGACTCTTACCATAGTCATTGCTTACCTTACCGGGTAAATTGTTATATAAGATACTGCTTTGTTTGGTGCACTAAAATCTTACCCGGTAAGTGAGTGATATCATTTGAATTTTGTCCGATTTTAATTATACTTGTTGTATAAAATATAATATTCCATTTTGGATTTTAAATTATATTTGGAAAGGATTGGAGAGCAATTATGGATTTTCATCAAATGGCATTGACTCTGATATCTCATATGTAATTTGTAAGTTGTAAAAACTATTTTTATTTATTTATTGTACGTTTCATGAATATTCTTGGTTTACCGTATTTATGCAATTAAGTTATTTGATGAAATATGTGAGCAAGAAATTTGCATGTGATTAGCAATTTAAGTGATTCTATAGTTTACATGCACATTAGTTATTTAATGAATTGTTTTCTGAATCAAAGACAACTTTATGTTGGATTCACTATCGTTTATTCATATTAACAAAAGATCCAACAAATCTCATTTTGCAGCTCAAAAGGTATTGAGATTTAATGGTTGTGTAAAACTTTTGGTGAGGATTAATGTGTGTAAAAATATTTTATAGACTTCCAAGTTATTGCATTTGGTCTTTGTTTACATATATGATGCATAATCATTTTTTGGAATTGAATAAAAAGATTGACATTTATTACGAAACAACTTGTAAACAATTGGTTATGGTTTGGTTTCATCCAATATCATCATCAATTTATCGAATAATTTTAACCATATCTCTACACTAAGATGTAAAATACAATTATGACATGAAATAAATTCTTTTCTTTTATATTTCAGTACTAATTAGAATAGATTGGATTAGTTAAAAAATATTGGATTTTAAACCTTCATAAAAAATTTCTTCGGTCGGATGTAATTTGAATTATTTCTCTTATTTATTCAAAATGTATTTAGATGCAAAGACTACGGTTCCATTACTAAATGCTTACCTGGTAAGAGCGAAATAAGGACCGAGAGTTTTACTCGGTAAATGAGGGCGATGACTCTTACTTTGGTAAGCGCTTACCGGTTAAATTGTTGTATAGATTCCTTTTTAGTAGGGGTGGCAATTCTCTTCACGACACGAACCCGACACGAAAATAAATGGGTTAGGGTTGAACTTTTTGACACGCCAACCCGTCAACCCGCCAACCCGCCAAATAAACGGGTCGGGTTCGGGTTGACACGAACGGGTCGCGGGTTGACACGCCAACCCGCCAAAATTTATTAAAAATAATAATATATATATTTTATGTTTTATTTTAAAATCTAAAAGTCTAATCAATAGAGTTTCTTTCGTTTTGTAGTGTAAATTGTAATCCCGTCCGTCAAAATTCAAACGTAGAAATGTGAAACACGAACACCTTAACCGTAACTCAGAATACTCAACAGCAGCTATGACGGCACTCTACCTAGAAACAAGTGATTTCATGACCCCTCAACCCGCAAACGACCTGCCAACCCGCCAACCCGCGACACGCCAACCCGACAACACGCAAGTTGACTCGCCAACCTGCCACCCCGCGACCATTCCACCAACACGCGGGTTGACCCGCCAACCCGCCAACACGAACGTGTGCGGGTTAGGGTTGCGTATCTCGACACGATTAGTTAAACGGGTTGGGTTAGGGTTGAGCATCCATGACACGCCAACCCGCGACACGCCAACCCGAACACGACACGATTGTCACCCCTACTTTTTAGTGGAATAAAATCTTAATGGGTAAGTAAGTGATAGTGTTGAATTTTATCGGTAAGCATTTACCGGGTAAGTGTTTGGTAAACGACCCCTGTGTAAATCATATCATCGTTAAAATTTCATTGAACAAAACCCCCTTTGCTTCGGAATTGTTTACATTTACGACTTCCGCCGCATTGCACGGGTACACAACTAGTATATATATATATTCTTTTTGTCCTTTCTTTCTTCTTCTTATCTTCTTTGTCTAAATAAATACCCAAATCACCATTCCATTTTTATTTACTTAATCCCATAGTTTATAACTAATTTCTTTTATCAGTTCTAAAACAAACACCAATCCATTTCAAAAGAGACTAATATGGATATCACTATATTATAGTTAGAAACGTTGTTTAATACTGAACCATGGCTTAATACCAATATGATAATTTCTCAAATTACACTAATACTACAGAATTGCACATACTTTGCATCGTTATCTTATTTAACTATAAAAACATGTATGATGAATTTTGGGGTGTTACAAATAGCACCGATGATTCATGCTTAATCATGTTTTTTTATCTTTTTTTGATATAGAGGAGGGAGACCCCTCCTATCAAGAGAAAGAACCATAAACGCTAAAACGAAATGACAGATAAAGCACTCGGGCGGGGGCGAACCACAATCCACCAGATTTAAGAAACCAAGGCTCCCAGAGGGAAAGAAAGGAAGAAAAAAGGGGGGGAGAGAAAAGGAAAACAACTACTAGGGAAGATTCCAGACAAGCCGAGCCCGCGTAACATTGGGGGACGGCTTGTAGGTCAGGCTAAGAAGCCTAGCCCTGACATCATCAATAATGGTCATGACCACCTGGTCATAAGATCTGCTCTTATTCTTGAAGATACGGTCATTACGCTCAGACCAGAGATGGTAAACGGTTCCAGCAAGCACTAGTCTGCAAATAATAGACCAGATGGTCTTGCCTTTGGTGGCTTGCTGGAAAACCCTAAGGATATCAATCTAAGACTCGGGAACAACGGGAAGGTTCAGTTTGGACTTAGGCCCATCCCAAACCTGATTCATATTATTAACAAATTAGTTGGAATAACTTACTGGAAGTTTTTTAACACTTTTTCCATATATATAACCCTGATTCATATTATTCATTTGTTAATTGTTATTTAATTATTAATAAATAATGATTATAAATAAATTTACTCTTTTTAAATTTTTTAATATAAATATTAAAAATTTACACACAGAAGTTTGTTGCGGAAAAGAACAGACACACTATTCTAACAAACTTAAAGACATGAAATTAACTTATACACTAAGGAAGTTAATTTAACAGTAATTAACTTATACACTAAGGAAGTTAATATGACACTGTTAAAACACACAGGATTGCCGGAATCAAACAAATGAACACAGAGAATTTGTTGAAAGCATGAGATTTATGGGAAGGACTTCATCTCCTTTTATAGTGCCCATGCATGGGATGCATGTGGACAGCTGTAAAGGATTCATTAGCTGGAAGTATATCTGATGGACAAAGGAAGAGGTCACTCCCTTTGTACTAGGATGATGGATGAACCATTCTTTGTAGCACGCAATGTCAGATAACTTTATCTCCTTTTCTTCATGCTCTGTGAAGTCCTATCAAACCTTTTAGCTAAAAGACAAACATCCCTTTTATAAGAATAAAAGAGAATGTCTTTCTTTAAGGTTTGCTTTCCAAGTTCTTGCTGCCCACGTATCTTCCATTTATTGTGAGTCAAGAACTTATCTTTGAAAATTGCTAAGTTATATATGGAACCATGTATCACATCAGCTAGTGCCTTGTAACGTTGGAGATGATAAGTGTACACATTGCTTGGTGATCTTCATTTTTCACTAAGTGTTGGCAAGTGTACATCCTTGTATTGGTGACTTGTTATCACAACCTCAAGTAAAGGCAACTGCAATTTTCGGTGACCATGTGTACATCATCGGTGACCCAATGCATGAATCGGTGACCCAATTCATCGGTTACCCAAACATACATCGGTGACCTTATCTGTCACTTCGGTGACCTTCATCCAAGATCGGTAACCCAAACAGTCAGGTCGGTGACCTGTCTGATGACCCAATCTGTCAGGTCGGTGATCAATCTACATTGGTGATTTCGGCAAGTGATATGAATATTAATGTTAGTTGATACATCAAAAATTCCACATTTTGATGTACAACCCTTGATTGGATAGTCTTTGATTCTCCAACACTTGAAACATATTTCAGAACTTCAAAAGAACCTGTAAAAGATCAATCAAATAATAGAGAAGGTTCATCACCAAATCATCGGTGACCCAACAAATATTAATTTACACTAATTAAAAATTATTAATTAAATTTAATTATTAATTAATAAATTTAGATATCAAAAAACAAATACAACAATTTTAAAAACATTCATATAAAATACATCAAAACTAAAGTCATAGTTTTGTTTCATAGATAATTAAAATATGATAAATAAGTTTGATAAAATATTTAATTTAATTATTAATCATATTTTAAAAAATATTAATTAATTAAAATTTTAAAATATTTAAAAAAATATTAATTAATTAAAATATTAACAAGAATTGAGATGAAGAATTGAATAAAGGTATGAACAAGAATTGAGATGAAGAAAAGTATGAACTTTTATTAATCAACACACAGAATTGTACAACACACAGAGTACATGATTAATAAAGTTCATACTATATGTAGAATATTCAAGGAGTGAGTTCTCTTCATTTTAGCTCATCCAAGATAAGCCTTGTGATTCCATGGTCTTCAACCGGAGGCACTCCTAGAATAGCAGAGAAGAAAGAGTTGCGAGCCCTTGGAATGTCAGAAGCTCTGAAGAAACCTATGTTTCCAAAGATGTCTTCAAAGAACACCCCAAGTTCAGGTTCAGTGATCATAGTTTGCTCCGGGTACGCAACTGGAGTCGAAATGGAGAGATTTATACCCGAAGCATCTATCTTGATGTTTCTCTCATGAAGCATGGCAAAGTGCCCCTTTTTCTTGTTCCTTGGGGCAGGAATGAGGCCTTGCTGGATGAGATACATCTGCTGCCCTTCTAATCTTGTAACTGCAATATCATGTTCCCTTTGAATTTTAACCATTTTGATGAAGAATTTTCGGAGTGTATCAAGTACAAAGTCTTTGTACTTGCTCTTACTTTTGAACACATGATTGCCAATTTCCATCCATTCAGTAATCCCCAAGACCTCCAACCATTCTATCTCATAAGTTTTGTTGAGTGAGTCAGCTCTTTTTATGGTGATAAGCAACTTAGGAGAATTTTTGGTTGGAGGGTGAATGGTGGCACCGATGATCTTTGAATCATCCTTTCGATTTTTCAGTCTCCTCTTGAACCAATCAACCTCCTTGGTTTTCTTGGCTTCTGCAACAGTCTTCACAGCTTCAGAATTTTTCTTTATGTTTTCAAGCTCATCTTTCTGAGCTTGAAGGGCATCGGCGACCATGGCATGAGTAGCCTCATCTTGAGCCAACTTGAGTACATTTGTCTGATCATACTCAAGTTGAGCCCTTATTGCTTCCTCCCTTTCAGCTTCAGTAAGAATAACTCCAAGGGGATCGGTGAGTGAAAGGGCAGGCTGCAATCGAAGAGAATCTGCTTCAGGACCTCTGGATCGTTTCTTCTTCTTTTGCTCTTCACGCTGTTCTTCGTGAGAAAGAGGCTTCTTTCCTTTAGCTTTTTCAAGTCTTTTCTTCTCTTTTTCTTCTTCAGTCTCTTCAAGGGATCGAGCACAGACACTCTCCCCCTCAATTGTTGCACTAGCTAACTCGGTGACCACGTGAGGAGTCACCTCGGTGACCTGGGGTTCAACAACATCGGTGGCTGAAGGTGGTGGTTGAGGCTCAACAACATCATCGGTGACCATGGTCTCGGTGACCATGGCTGCATCATCGGTGGTTGTGGCCTTAATGACCATAGCAAGATCGGTGGTTGCAACTGTTGGATCGGTGGTTGTGACTGGATCGGTGGCTGTGGCTTTCTCTAATTTCTCCCCCTCAGTGGTTGAACCCTTGAAACCAACTGAAGAAAGAAAATTCTTGATCTTTGCAACATTAAAACATAAACCACCCATTTTCTTCTCTACCCTTTGAAGTACGAACCGATCTTTATCTTTAAAGAAAGTGTCACCAACGTCAAGCTCAACTGTTGGAGGAGAAGTTGGGACCTTTTCATTATTTGAGTGAAGAGAGGCAAAAGACTCCAAAATTGCCTGTTGATTGAGAAGAATGGAGGCAATGTCGGTGGCCTGTTTGTCAGAGGCATTGCGAAGCTCTTGGATAGAGGAGGCCACTAAAGCTTGACTTGAGAGAAATCCTTGCTGAAGATCAAGGACATCCATGTGCAGGAGATCCAAGCATGTCATAAGAGTTGGGTGACTCACCGACAACTCTTCAATGTTTGATCTAAGAGTAGTAGAAAGAAAGGCCATTCTTTCCATCTCCTTATTAGCATGATCTTCCAAAACTTCAACCCTTCGAATAGTATCACGAGAAAAATTATTGAAGGCTTTGATAAGATCATCTCCCTGTTGAGAAGTCATGGGAGCAGTTGGTTGAGGCTTAGGTGGTTGATCATCATCATCATCACTAGAAGAGTAATCCACCAAACCTGTAGGTTTAATTGGGGGGGACCTCGGAGAAAGAGGAGATGTGGGGGAGACACGTTTAGGAGAGTGTCGATGAGGGGAGTCCTCAAGAATGGGTTCCTCAACAGCCTTGTCATGTACGGGAGACGTACGTGACCAAGGTGTAGTGTCGAAAAATAAGAAGTCAGTAAAGTGGGATGCTCCATCAAGTGCACCTGGTTGTGATGCACTCTCATGTGGAGTTTGGAAGAAGAGATGTGAGAGCTCAAAGGGTGGTGAAGAGACGCCTTGGATGGGAGACTTCAAGTCATCTTCATCAACTAATGAAAAAGTTGATGAAGGCCTAGTAGGGATATCCCTATGTACAACCGTGTCCTTTTTGGAGGGCATGGAGGAGCTGGGAAGGGTTGACTGTTCCTTGGGTCTAGTGAGGATATTTTCAATACCCACTGACTTTTGGGAGTCGGTGGGTGGCTTATGTGTTATGACCCTTTGGGTACCCTTGGACTTCTTTGAGGAAGTCCGTGGGGGGCTTTTTGAGTTTCTCCGCTTTTGGGGTTTTGATGCCTGTGTAGAAGCCAAAGGTGCTTTTGGCTTCGTGACATCGGTGGGTGCGGAGGTAGCCCGACGCCTTGGATCTCTTTCTAGATTTGGGCACATCGGTGACTCAAGGTGCACGGGTGGTTTCGGTGACAGAGGGTCTCCGAAGATGGGGTTCATTTTCACCCCAAGCAAGAGTTGAATTTCTTGCAAACTCAGTCATAGAAGGTCAAGGGGGTTGTCAGTGGCCAAAACTCCCTTTTTCATAATTTGGTAGGGGAGAGATCGACTGTCAAATCTCGAACCCTAAAGGTTGCCAACTTGATGAAGAGGGAGATCATATTCAATATCATCCCTTTTCTCAAGTTTATCAGCAAGCTTGGCATTTATATTAAGGGAGAAAATGCACTGAAATGGTACCTGAGGTCGCCAAAATGTAGAGAAGGAGGAGATCATTTCATTGAAGAAATAAGCTGCAAAGTCTACCCTCCTTTGAAAAATCAAGGCATGAGCCAGCTCGGTGATCTGAGATGGTGCTTGATCTGGACCTCATGTCTTCTTGCTCAAGCAAAGAATAAGGTGGGCAAAGAAGAAGTTCCAAATGCTTCCCATATTCTTTCTTAGCAGTGTACCAGGACCCTTGGATTTTGGACCCCTTTTCTCTTCTATATAGTTCAGAACTGACACTACCTGTTGGTGTTCGTTCCCAAGTGGAAAAGTCTCATATGACTCATATGAGGGAAGGTGATGAATGGTACGTACATCTTCAACATCGAAGATTACGTCAGGTTCATCATCACTTAGAACAGATGCCATTATTTGATCTGAGGAGGCATCAAACGTGCAGGTTAGCCAGAAGTTACCCAGAAGAAACTTACTCATCTTGGGTTTTGTAGTTAGAGCATACTGAAGAGGGCACCTTTGAAGAAACCAACATACATCATTGTATTCCGGATGAGCTTTGTCTATTCCAATTCGACCAAAGTAGTTGCATGCAGGGAAGGAGAGTGATCCAAAGGTGAGGGTTTGTTCTTCAGAAGGTTTGGGAGAGTTTGATGGGGACGCCATTGAAGAGCTTCGAAGAAGTTGCAGGTGTGTTCTTGAAGTTGAGAGAGAAAGAAGATGAAGATGATGGATGCGATAAAGAAGGTAAATGGTAATGGGGGGAACGGTTATATATGAGATGAAATTTCAACTTTCAAAAACAATGATGATCTGAGGTGATTGAAAGGTCAGAATTCTAAAGGTTTTAGGGTTGAATTCGGCGCATGCTTTCTGACACTAATGACGTTGATGATGTCATTAGGGATAAGTTCAATGAATCTTAGTCACCAAGATTGGTAATCTAAGAGTTATCTTTTAAAGGATAAGGAATATGAAGGGTTTTAGAGATGATGTCGGAAACCGTCGGTGGGTAGTGAGAAGGGTAAAGCGTCGGTGGCTTATGCGATGTCGGTGGGTCAGAGAGAAGGGTATGACGTCGGTGGATAGCGATGTCGGTGGCTGGCGTTGGTAGTCGACGTCGGTGGATGGAGGAGGAGTGGTTGCGACCGTCGGTGGGTGAAGGCGTCGGTGGATGAAGTGGGAGTGAGAAACCGTCGGTAGGTTACGTGAGAGGTGGCGTCGATGGATGGTTACCGTCGGTGAATGGGTAGTGTATGGTTTATATAGAAGGAGAGAGAAGATTTAGGGTTTTGGATGATGAGTGGTTTATATATAGAGAGAGAGGGGCAGTGAGGTGGAGAGAGAGAGAGAGAGAGAGAAACCACGTCGGTGAGTACCTCACCGACTATATATATATATCTATATATATTTTTTCTATTAATTTATTTATTTATATATATATATATATATCCACATATATAAATATAATATATATAATATACATAAATGTATATAATATATATATATAATATACATAAATATAAATATATATATATATATATTAGTCTATATTTATCATACCTAATTCACCGATGAGGAACTTGAACCTTGCTTCATCAAGGGGCTTTGTGAACAGATCAGCTAATTGATACTCAGTGGGAATAAAGTGAAGTTCTACATCACCTTTAGAGACATGATCTCTTATAAAGTGATACCTGATATCAATGTGCTTAGATCTTGAATGAAGCACAGAATTGTTGGCAATGGCTATTGCACTTGAGTTGTCGCACACTTTGAGAAAATCTGATTATAATCACACAGCTGATTTTTCATCCACAAAATTTGTGCACAACAACTTCCAGCAGCCACATATTCTGCTTCAGCTGTAGAAGTAGACACCGAATGTTGTTTTTTACTTGACCAACTCACAAGCTTTCCACCAAGTAATTGACAGCTTCCAGTTGTACTTTTTCTGTCTATTTTTGAGCCTGCAAAATCAGAATCAGAGTACCCGATGAGATCAAAACCTGAGTCTTTGGGATACCAAAGACCCAGATTTATGGTACCCTTCAGATACTGAAAAATCATTTTCACAGCAGCTAGATGTGATTCTTTAGGATTTGCTTGGTATCGAGCACACAGACAAATAGCAAACATTATATCAGGTCTACTTGCAGTAAGATATAGAAGAGATCCTATCATGCCTCTATAATTCGTGATATTAACAGAAACACCATCAGGATCAGAGTAAAGTCTAAGAGGAGGAGCGATTTTGAAACTATAGAAGACCATCTTCGCGAGAAAGGTCTCGATCCCTTCCCACCTTAGATCGAGCTGGCATGGCAGCCGGGGCTTCTGCCAAACGCCCTTTCTTCATTCTATCTAGGCAGGAATCACGATGAGAAGCAGTCACACAAAATAGCCCCAATTCATATTTCAGCTTGGCTGCCGAAGCCATAGGAGTTTTCATGGTAGAGCAAGTATCAAGTTGAAACTTTTTCAGAAGGTCTTTAATGTATTTACTTTGATTAATGAAAATACCTTCTGGAGACTGTTTTACTTGCAAACCAAGAAAGAAAGTTAACTCCCCCATCATGCTCATTTCATACTCTTTTTGCATGAGGGAGCTAAACTCATCACACAAGGATTCATCGGTGGCTCCAAAAATAATAACATCAACATAAATTTGAACAAGAATGATATTACCTTGTGATTTCTTGAAGAAGAGAGTGTTGTCAACTTTGCCTCGTATATACTCATTTTTAAGAAGATAGTCTGAGAGAGTATCATATCAGGCACGAGGAGGTTGCTTCAGTCCATACAGAGCTTTATCTAGCCGATACACATGATATGGATGGACTGGATCTTCAAACCCAGGTGGTTGCTTCACATACACTTCTTCAGCTAGCTCACCATTTAGGAAGGCACTTTTGACATCCATTTGGAATACCCGAAAATTCTTGTAAGCTGCATGGGCAAGAAATATTCGGATAGCTTCCAATCTGGCAATAATAACAAAAGTTTTATCATAATCAATTCCTTCCTCTTGCTGATATCCTTGAGCAACCAACCTTGCTTTATTTCTTATGATAGTTCCTTCTTCATCCATCTTGTTTCGGAACACCCACTTTGTTCCAATAATGGTTTTGTTAGATGGACGAGGAACTAACTTCCAGACTTTGTTTCTCTCAAATTGTGAGAGTTCTTCTTGCATGGCAATTATCCAGCTAGGATCAGCTAGGGCTTCATTTATCAGCTTAAGCTCAACAATAGAAACAAAGTTGACATATAAGCACAGGTTGCTTATGCCTCTCCTTGTTTTTACACCAACTTGAGGATCACCTATGATTTGATCTATTGGATGATTCATGGTCCACTTTAGGGCAGGAGGCAAGGGAGGAGGTATAGAAAAAGATGAGGTAGGAATTTGAGATGGTGAGGGTAGGTTAGTGGGAGATATGGTGTTTAGGTGAGTATGATCTCCTGTAGATACAGTTTCAGGAGGTGGAGAAGAAAGAGAGAGTTCTGGAGATAAGGTGGTGTTGATGGGAGGCTGAGAAGAGTTGTTATCTTGCTGACTTGAAGGATTAGGTTGAGAGGAGGATGGAATTTCACCAACACATGAGTTTATCCATAGATTTAGTTCTTCTTCGTTACAAGATAATGAAGATGTTTCAAACTCATCGAACTTCACATGCATAGATTCATCTATGCCTTGTCTTCTCAGGTTGTAGATTTTGAAGGCTCTTGAGGAGAGAGAGTAGCCCATGAAAATTCCATCATCGGACTTTGGATCAAATTTTCCAAGTTGTTCCCAATCATTTAGCATGTGACAAGCACAGCCAAATACATGGAAGAAGTCAACTGCAGGTTTCCTACCATGGAAAACTTCATAAGGAGTCTTGTCATGCCTTTTGACTATGATAGACCTATTTTGAGTAAAGCATGCAGTGTTAACTGCTTCAGCCCAAAAATAGGTTGGCAACTTGGATTCACTCAACATTGATCTTGCAGCCTCACACAGCGTCCGATTCTTTCTTTCAGCAACACCATTTTGCTGAGGAGTGCGTACAACAGAGAAGTTCTGAGAGATGCCTTTTGAGTCAAAGAAATCTTCCAGAGCAGCATTTTTGAATTCCGTGCCATTATCACTTCTGATAGACTTCACCAATTTACCATTCATATTTTCAATCTTTCTAGTAAACCTGATGATTTCTTCAGCAACATCACTTTTGTGTTTTAGAAAGAATACCCAAGTATATCTAGAGAATTCATCGATGATTACTAGCATATACTTTTTACCACCTAGACTAGGTGTGCTTACTGGACCACACAGATCCATGTGAAGCATTTGAAGAGGTTGAGAGATAGATGAGCATTGTTTTGTTTTAAAGGAAGTTCTGGTGAGTTTTCCTTTTTCACATGCTCCACATAGCTTTTCTTTCTCAAAAACTATTTTTGGCATTCCAACAACCAACTCTTTGTTGGAGAGTTTATTCAAGGTTTTAAAGTTTAGATTAGAGAACCTTTTATGCCACAGCCAACTTTGTTTGGCTAGTTCTTGAGAGAGGAGACACACAGATTTTCCAATAGCACTTTCCTTCATGTTGAAACATGACCTTATAACCCAAATCACATATTTGGCTGATGCTCGGAAGATTGTACATTAGCCCCTCAACATTAGCTACTTTAGAGAAAGTGATGGTTCCATTTGATATGGTACCATAACCTTTGGTGACCCCTTTCCCATTTCCTCCAAAGGAAACAGTGGGTCCCTTTTCTTTTGAGAAGTTAGAGAGAAGAAGTTTGTTTCCGGTCATGTGCCTTGAACAACCGCTGTCCATGTACCATATATGATCTTTGTTTGGTACCTGCACCTAAAAACAAAATTAGACTTTTTGTGCCCATTTTGAGGTGGGTCCTTTGGGATTAGAGGGCATTTTGTTTTTACGGATATCAAAATCTTTTGGGCAATCTTTAGCAAGATGGAGAGTGTTGCCACAATTTTAGCATTTCTTTATATTAAAGGTCTTTTTGAAATCCATATTATCAAAACTTTGAACAGAAGTTGATGACTGAGAAGAGGAGAGGTGACCGACACCTGGTCTTGGCCCAAGAATGCCTTTACCAGGATTTCTTGATTTCTTCAAGTTCACTGATCGAGGAATAAATCAGTAACTATTTGAGATTTCCTTTTAGATGAAAATTTTGATTTAGAAAATTTTTTCTTTTGAGGAGAAAATCTTTTTGGAGTAGGGTACTCAGGAACATTTGATGACTCATAGGAGTACCTTGACTCATGAAGACTTAGAGAGTTTAAAAGTCTTTGGATAGGTTTGGGAGAAGAGGAAGAAGAGCTTGGAAGAGTTGAAACTTTTGAAGGCTCGGGAGAGGATTCTTTAGCTTTAACAAAAACTCCAAACTTCTTGGCATTGCACTCTACTTTTAGCATGTCTAACAAATCTATTGAATGGACAGAAGTGGAAACCTCAGATGAGTAATCTAAAAGATCATCATCGTCATCGGAGAAGAAACCAGCAGGAAAGTCTTGACAGTCAGACGATGGAAGTGGAAGGTCAGAAGGTTGAGGATCATCTTTTCCATATCCAAGTCCAGACTTGTCCTTACAAGAGATTTGATCTAAAAGAACATTTTCTAGATTTTTAGAAGATTTAGTCCATTTAAAGAGAACCTCCTGTTCCTTTTCAAGAGTATTTGAGATCTTTGTTTTCTCTTCAGAAAGACTGTCATTTAAATACCTTAGGTTTTCTAGATCAGCTTTCATTTTGTCAAAGTCGTTGAGTTTAGAAAAGCAAGATAGAAATTGATCATTTAAACATTTAATGTGCATGCCAGCCTTTTTCTTTTGATCTTTTAAATTGCAAAAGTCAATAGTTAAAGAATCAAAGGCGTCAACCTTTTGATCATCAGAGAGAGAGGTAAAGGGATGTACCTGGGGCTTTATTTCTGAAGCAGATCCCTCAGTAGAGACAAGAGCAGTGTAGAGTGACTTTTCCATGTCTTCCAACTCATCAATTTTGGCCATGAGGCACTTTGTGACATATTCACTCTCACTTTCAGAAGTTTGCTCATCTTCCCAGCAATGAGTCTCAGCAACCAAAGTTTTTCCTTTACTTTGGTTTATTTCCTTTTCCCTCTTATATTTAGCTTTGTATTTCTTATATCCAGAGGTTTCTTTTGATTCAGGATTTTCCTTAGAAAAGCGGCTATTTCTCTCTTCAGATTTCCTAGAAGCTGATTTGGAGAAGCCATGGCCATAAGAAGAAGAAGATTTGAGATTAGAGGAAGTTTTGGATCTGCATTCAGAAGCAAAGTGACCATTCTTTCCACAATTGAAGCATTCTTTCATTTGCTTTGTCAGAAGAGGGTTTTTGAGAAAAAGGTTTTCTTTGAAATTTAGAGCGGTTTGAAGAAAATCTTTTATTTTTAAGGTTTCCAGCAATCATTGCCATACTATCAGAAAGTATATCAATGGCTGATTCTTCTCCGTCATCATCAGCAGCACTATAGTACGCATCTGATAGGTGAGATGAATCTTCCTTAATATTGTTTTCAGATTCAGAAGAAGGATAGGTGATTCTAGGAACACATGAAGAAGATTTAGAATCACCTATTAAAGCAATAGAAGAAGACTTGATATCTTTTATGAGAGATTTTCTTTGGTTTTTGGTATGTTCATAATGAAGAAGAGTTCCATAGAGAGCAGTTAAAGGCATTATTTCTAAGTCCTTGGTTTGATTAATGCAAGTGCATATGGTTTCCCAGAAGTCTGGGAGGCAATCCATAAACTTGCAGAGAACCTCTTCATTATCATAAACTTTTCCTAGAACCTTGAGATCATTTAACAGACAGTTTGTTGGTCCCAATAAGGGTCTACAAGAGTTCAATCAAGAGAGAATAGTTTGTAGAAGGGGGGGATTGAATACAAACACACAGATTTTATGGTTTTTAAATGAGTTTATTAAAATAAACAAATTTACAGTTACAAGCGGAATTAGAACAAATTAAAAACCTATTCTATTGTAACTAAGAAACACGAAGTATGATGCACAAGAAGATGAAAGAAAGAATAAAGAGGGTATAGGTTAGATAGAAGCATGCATATAGATGAAGAAGATATCTCCATCTTATTTATACCCGTTTGTCTTTAAAGCAAGACAAAAGGTACATGCCACGTTTCAAGCTTGGATAGGAAGCTTGTCCTTGTTAATAAGACAACCATACTTTTGGCCAAATATGAACAGTACCATATCAGATATAATGGGGACATAAGAGACAAGTCGTACGTCCTTTTCTGACATGGTTCGAGGTTTGACTTTTGTGCATCGAGGATAAGATCAATCTTTAATCTTGCAAAGGAAGCTTCATTTGATCGCTGATACTGAATCTTCAAGGATAAACTTCAATATCGCTGAGGCTTAACAAGACTTCACACTTTGAGTAGACAATCGCTGCTATCGCTGAACCGCTTCAGTTCACTTAGCTGATTATCTCTTTTTTCAGCTAGAGTCTTCGACTTTCGCTGAATCGTCTTCTGGTGTGATAACTGATCTTCAGGTCTTCAGTGATAAGCTTGTAGTTCCTTGACCTTCAGCGATCGTTGATAGCAATCAGCGTGGGCTATCGTTGAATTTGAACAGAGGCTTAACTATGGAATTTCACTAAGTATAGAAAAGGAATCATATTCAAATCACTGAGAGGAGTTATGATCAACACTCTCCCCCTATTTGATTATGATTAACCAACATAGGAAAATTTCTTTAAGAGACTAGTAAAGGACTTAGGAAATATTTAAAGAAAAATTTTCTAAGTGCTAATTTGTAAAGTCTTTTTCAGCTAGTCTATTATCTGAATTGAGTTTCATTTATAAGGATATGAAAGCACAATTTTTACAAGTAGATAAGCTTAAAGTACATTCACTGATTGAATTTTCAGAGTGAAAGATCAGTGAGTAAAAGATAGTGTAACGAAAAATAGAACTCTTATGTTCAACTATTTTCAGGGATCTTTTCAGTACTAGGATGGAGTAAAGTACTTTGAATTTCATTAATTATAATCTGAAGAATTACAGCGAAATGAAATTACAATGATAAAGGTAAAGTACTTGTACACTGAAGAAATATTACAAAGGAAGTAGAAAACTATGGCTAGTCAGAGATATTCTCATTTCTTCTTTGTAGCTCATTCTCATAAAGAGTCTTCTGTCGATTCATCAGAGGAGTATCTGACCAGCATCGCCAAAGCATAATTTTTATGAGAGAGGATGGGGCCTTGTGAATTTCTTGGTTTCTGAAGAGTCCTAAGAATCCTTCATTATCCAAGAATATCAAACCAGGTTCAGGCAGTGAGATGATTTCGTCCTCTTCATATCTTCGGTCTTGAGGGGGAGAGGTACAAAGCATTGATATATCAGGGAGCTCAAGATGACCAAGAATGCTTTGATAATCAAACTTAGTTTCATGCTCATTCTTAGCACTTGAACTTCCTTCACCGTTTAATCTTTTCTTTTTAGATGATTCAGGGAGAGGGGGAACTTGCACATGTTGTGACATTCTTTGCAGCAACTGATCCAGCACACTGTCCACCACGTCCTTGAATTTGGATTTAGAACCCTGAGTGGCGTCTCTGATTTCTAGCCATTCAGTATATCCATAAATTCCTAAGAATTTAGCTTCTTCTCTCTCTGTTCTGTTCGTCCTTGTCATTCTTACATATATCTTTGGACCACCTCTGTTGGAGTGTCGCCCTTGGATAGTTGCATGAATGATTTTGGCTTCAGATCTTCGAAATTTCAGCCTGTCAGTGCACCAATCAAGCTCTTTGTCTTTCTGCTTAGTGGCTTCAGAGGTCAGTGCACTTAGGATCTTCTGTTGAGCGAGAATTGGATCTACATTTATGTGCTCTTGTGCAAGTTCTTTTTGTACGAGAGCTTCAGCGACCCTTTCACTCTTTTTCAATTGTTCTCGAGTCGCCTTATCTCTTGCAGAGTCTTCTCTGAGCAATTTCCTTGCTAAAGCAAGATCATTCTCAGTTTGTTTTATTTCCTCATCCCTGATTCTTTGTGCTTCTAATGCTTGTTCTCTCTCTTCTCTGGACAAAAAGTAGAATTCATCTACCATCCTTATTGGTACGGCTTCAATGGGTTCAGCTTCAGGCACCCTTATTCTTCTTGCTTCGAATTCCCTAAGGAATTTTATTCGCCTTTCTTCTTCTTCAGGCTCTCTTATGATCGGCTTTTGAACGCGACGCCTGGGAATAAGGCCTTCTTCTTCTTCAGAGTCAGTTTCAATTATGTACATAAACTGCTCTTCAGAGGAAGGTTCCTTCCATGAAGTTGAGTCCTTTGGGGGACGGGGATCACTGAGGGAAGGAGAGGAGGAAATAGTATTGTCAGAGGGAGTTTTTGTGGGTGAAGAGGAGAGTATGGGAGTTTCAGGGAGAGGTGCAGAGAAAGGGATGAGAGGAAGAGATACCTCAATTGTGGTCTCCCCCTCAGATATAGGGATAGTGGCATCCAGATCTACCACTTCTTTTCCTTTGCCTGAGGGACCGGATTGTTCCTGAGAAGGTTGCGGTCCGTCCCCCAAGGGCTCTTGATGAGCGACACCAGGTCTTGACAATCTATAGTGCTCTAATGCACTTCCAATGTCGTCATCATATTCATCATCATCCATCCCCCCACAGTGAGGGGATGCATCATCTTCTTCATCCTCATCTTCTTCTTCATCTTCTTCATCCTCATCTTCTTCTTCATCTTCTTCATCAACTGCTTCAGCTTCAGGCCGCTGGATGTAAGGAGAGATTCTCTCTTCAGGGAACCTCTTGTTATGCTCGGAGATGAGTTCGTCAGCGAACTCTTTGGCACATCTCTCCCCCTCAATGTTATCAGGAGGTAGACAATGCACCATCAGAGTGCGAACGTTTGTCTGAACGTCCTTCAGCTTCTCCTCAACTTCTTGAAGCGTGGTCCGATCAGCAGCGTTGAAAGACGAGGAACTTGCCTCAGAGAGCTTTGTGAGCATCTGCATCATATCGGACTGAGTCTTTTGAATAGACTCAAGGACGTTTGCTTGAGCAGCAACCTTCTGCTCCAAGTTTGTCAGGGTCTGATGGAAGGCCTTGTTATCTTCCTTCAGGCCGAAAACGTCAGATATCAGGTTGCTGACATTTGTCTTGATCGCTGGTGTACCAACGATCCTTCTGAAGATAACCTCGGCCGATGTCTGAAGGTTGTCCACCCTAGCCCTTGTGAGAGCACATTCTTTGACTAGATAGTCAATTGCAGGGAATGTGGGGTTGGGAAGGACAATGGGAGGCAACTCGGTGACTGGAGTGGGAAGCTTGGGAGCAGCCCTGAGGAGATTTTCCCAAATTCTTGCTGATGGGAGGAGCGCTGATGATGGTGGTTGTCATCGCTGAAGTAGGAACAGAAGCGACACCTGATGATTACATAGATAAAGATGCCAAAAACATATCCAGATTAGAAGAAGGATGAAAAATCTTATTTGTCTCCCTGAGAGTATCTTGAGGATTACTCTTAGGGACTACATTTGCAAAGGTAGTGTCTAGAGGATCACTGATCAGTGTCTTAGAGTATTTGAGAGAGATACTCTAAGGTCCTTTTAATTTGGCCTTCCAAAACTCAGATTGCCTGAACAATAATGAGGCTTGGACTGCGTGAATTTCAGCATTATCAGGGATAGGGACAACTATCGCTGAGTCACTTGCTGAGGTGAGGACCAAAGAAAAGGAGATAGAAATAGAAGAGAAGGCTGTGGAAGTAGTACACGATCCCGGCTTCGGCGCCGGCTAAGACACCCTCAGTGACCGGAGTCGCTGTTGATGTAGGTAGTGCTGAAGAAGCAACAACGGATGTAAAGACCGTTGAAGTGGTTGTGGCTGCAGTTGGTGTTGGTAGAACACCGAAATCAGAGAGGGTGGTCTTTTGAGAGACCAACTTCTTTGGCTTCTTTGTTTTGGTTGCGATGGTCTTTTTATGACCATCAGTTGGTTGTTTCCTCTTAATACCAGCAGTGTCTGGGTTGCTCGCTGTTGGGTTTGACAGCGAGGTGGACATTGGAAGAGGTGCTCCAATCACCTGTAGCATGTAGGGTGTTAAAGGAGCATCACCTGGACGTTCCTCAATGTCCAGGGACTTCTTCCCTACAATAGAGAAGGAGTGATCGCCGACCTTCGGGTATTCTTCCCCGAAGGCAACTTCCATTATGGTCGCGAAGAAGCGAGGATAAGGAATAACAGGATGTCTGGTGGCGGCGTTGATGCGACTGACCATGTCGCTGAAGATGTAATCCGCGTAATTCAGGTTGTGGCCGGTGCAGAGTGAGTAAGCAAGGTCTTGAAAATGCTTGCTTGCCTGATCATGAGAGCCGATCTTCGACCCCAGGCACTGGATCACCTGAGTGAAGATATATTGCCAGCGAGCAGGGAGCCTTTTCTTCTCTAACTTAGATCCCACCGTCTTCAGAGATGGATTCTCCCAAGAGTATCCAATGGAGTCCACAAATGCATCAATTTGCATCTTGGTAGGTTCAGCGCCCCACTATTGGTTCTTAGGGCGTACAGGGAGACACAGAGCCTTCCTGATAAATCCAGCGGTGAAGGAGAAGAAACCTAGTTCTGGAATCTTGAACCCAATAGCAGGGAGTTGGGTTCCTTTATCAGTTGTCAGCATGGTACAGTGAGCCGTGTACCATAAGGCTTGGAGATGGGAAGAGATGCCCACCGGGTTGTGAACTAATGCATACATCAGAGGGCATGCCTTGATGAAAGTAGCTCCTTCAGTGAATTGGGGGCGGTCTGCAGGGATTTCTACCAAAGCGATGTAGTTGCAGGACTTGAAGACGGCTCTTTCCAAAGGGAAGTGACATGTTGGTGCAGCGACCAGAGTAGTGTCTTCAGCAGCAGAGGAGGTTGCAGCAGTTTTACTTGCAGATGCCATTGCTGTGGGAAAGATAGGAACACCAAAGAGGTAAATCATGGTTTTATACATAAATGTATAAACCAGAGTTTGGTATAAAGAATACCAAATTTAAGATCAAAGAGAACAAATATTTTGATGAACAATATCAAAATGTTTGTTATAAACAATAATAAAAAGCTAAGGTAAATGGATTAAAGTTTTAAAAAAAATAGTCTTCTGTTCTAAGGAAAGAACTTAGAACAGGGTTTTTATAGAGGAAAAACTTTTTAATTTTGATCCAGATTATCTTTATTTTTATTTTTAGAGTGTTAAGGAGAAGAGGAGGTGAAACAAGATGTTTCCAGTCATAATATAAGGTTTAGATCAAACCTTAGTTGAGTTCTTAGAAGAAAAACACACACAAGGGTGTTCTTGGTGTTCTTGAGAAAATCTTGAAGATTCGAAAATTTCTTTTGCCTTGATGATTGTTATGAAAGCGGAAGGAACAAAGTAAGGCAAAAAGAATGCTTAAATAGCAAGAGGAGAGAGAAAGAAAGGATTGCTAAACGACGGTTTTAGCTTTTTGAAAAAGAAACGATGACCTGGCGCACGTTCCAAGAAAGGAGTTGGAATGGAAACGTCGCAGTCTGTCGTGTGTCAGAAAAAGGTCTGACGTGTCCTTTTCCTTATTTTTAAAAGATTATAATGATAATTATCCATAAGGAAGGTTTATCATTAATAATTTTAGAAAAATCTTCATCACTAATAATAAAGGATTGTCAGTGAGGAGTTTTAATTTTAAGAGAGACATTCTTTGATGAGAAAAGATATCAAAGAGTGTTAAAGATTAGAAGATAATATCTGAGGAGATGGCCTAGATATCGCTGAATCAGAGTTTAGAGAATGGAAAGTTTGAAAGCTTTATTTGTAATCCTTTGTTGGTCACTGATTAATAAATTATTCAGCGTTCAACATACCAAGTTCGCTGATGAGTAGATTGAATCTAGTTTCATCAAGAGGCTTGGTGAAAAGATCAGCGAGCTGATATTCAGTAGGAACAAAATGGAGCTCAACTGCACCATTCATCACATAATCTCTGATAAAGTGATATCGGATCTCAATGTGCTTGGTTTTGGAGTGAAGTATAGGGTTGTTGGCAATTGCAATAGCACTAGTACTATCACAATAGATAGGAATTTTAGAGAACTTGAGATTGTAGTCTCTTAGTTGATTTCTCATCCAAAGGATTTGAGCACAACAACTACCAGCGGCTACATACTCAGCTTCAGCGGTGGAAGTGGACACTGAGTTTTGCTTTTTACTTGTCCAACTTATTAACTTTCCACCTAGTAGCTGACACCCACCAGTGGTGCTCTTTCTGTCTATCTTACAACCTGCAAAGTCACTGTCAAAGTAACCAATAAGATCAAATCCTGAGCCTTTGGGATACCAGAAACCAAGATTTGGAGTTCCTTTCAGGTATCTGAAGATTCGCTTTACAACGATTAGATGGGATTCCTTCGGTTCAGCTTGATACCGAGCACAGAGACAGGTAGCGTACATGATGTCTGGTCTACTCGCTGTAAGATACAGCAGAGACCCAATCAGTTCTCGATAGGTAGTGACATTGACTGGTTTCCCATTGGGATCCTTGTTTAATGTCAAAGGAGGCGCAATAGGAGTCATCATCGCTGAGCATTGATTCATGTCGAATTTATTCAGCATGTCTTTAACATATTTGCTTTGACAAATAAAAATTCCTTTGTCAGATTGCTTAATCTGCAAGCCTAGAAAATATGTTAGTTCACCCATCATACTCATTTTATGTTGTTTTTGCATTCTTGCAGCGAAACGAGTGCAAAGTTTGGGTCTTGTGGAACCAAAAATAATGTCATCAACATATATCTGAGCGAAAATAGTATGACCTTTATATTTTCTTAAAAACAGAGTTTGGTCAATTTTTCCACGAACAAATTTTTCTTTAAGAAGAAATTTAGAAAGGGTATCATACCAAGCTCTAGGAGCTTGTTTTAACCCGTAAAGAGTTTTTTCAAGTTTAAAAACATAACCAGGATGGTTAGGGTCTGAGAAACCAGGGGGTTGTTCAACATAAACTTCCTCACTGAGTTTTCCATTTAGAAAAACAGTTTTAACATCCATTTGAAAAACTTTGAAGTCTTTATGGGCTGCATAAGCTAAAAAGAGTCTTATGGCTTCTAAACGAACAACAGGTGCAAAGGTTTCATCATAGTCAATTTCCTTCTTCCTCTCTATAACCTTGAGCAACAAGTCTAGCCTTATTGCGAATTATAGTCCCGTTTTCATCTAGCTTATTTCTGAAAACCCATTTGGTTCCTATGACAGTTTTATCAGAGGGTCTAGAAACAAGATTCCAAACTTTATTTCTATGAAATTCAGTTAGTTCTTCTTGCATAGCTGAAACCCAGCTAGGATAAGAGATAGCTTGATCTATCTTCTTAGGTTCAGAGAGAGAAATGAAGTTAACATAAAGACAGATATTACCTGTACCTCTACGTGTTTTGATACCTGCAGTGGGATCACCAATAATCTAATTTATTGGATGATTTGCAGTCCATCGCTGAGCTGGTGGTTGAGGAGAGAGATCAACAGCAGATTCAGCGACCGTTCTTCGCATTACGGAATAGGACTTGTTTCGGCAACGGGTACTTCATTTAGAATCAATTCGGGGATTGATTTTCGAAGTGGTTTGGTTGTTCGCGAGAGGAATTTCCAAGAGAGGAATCGGCAACGGGAATCGATTTAGAGGAGTAACATTCATCCCCGAAGATGGATGATTATTACTTGTTGGGTTTACGGGGATTTCATCATCACTTGCTTCAATTTGGAGTTTGATTCTTTGAAGTATGTTTCGAGTTCCCCATAATGAGATCTCATCCAGGCATTCAATTCTTCATCATCATCAAGAGAATGAGAAGCATGAATGGGACGAGATTCATCAAAGTTAACGTGCATGGATTCTTCAACATGTTGTCTTCTTTTGTTGAAGACTCTGAAGGATTTAGATATAGAGGAGTATCCAAGAAATATACCATCGTCAGCTTTTAGATCAAATTTACCTAAATGATCTCTGTCATTCAGAATGTAACATCTACATCCAAAAATGTGGAAATATTTCAGAGTAGTTCTTCTCCCATGAAATAATTCATAGGGGGTCTTCTTAAATCGTTTAACTATCAGGGATCGATTTTGAGTGAAGCATGCTGTATTAACTGCTTCAGCCTAGAACTGAGTTGGAAGATGTGATTCGCTGAGCATTGAGCGAGCCGTTTCAATGATAGTACGATTTCTTCTTTCAGCAACACCATTTTGCTGAGGAGTTCTTACTGAGGAGAAGTTGTGAGAGATGCCTCTTTCTTCAAAGAAGTTATCCAGAGTACTGTTTTTGAATTCAGTGCCATGATCACTTCTTATGGAACGAGCAATTAGATTGTTCAAAACTTCCATCTTTTTGATAAAAGAGATTATCATTTCAGGGGTATCACTTTTGGATCGAAGGAAGAACACCCATGTGTATCTGGAGTATTCATCAACAATCACTAAAGTGTATTTCTTCCCAGAGATCGATTGGACATTGACATGTCCGAATAGATCCATGTGGAGTAACTGAAGAGGAGTGGTCACTGAAGAAACTTGCTTTGACCTGAAGGAGGCTTTTGTCAGCTTTCCCTTCTCACACGCTGAACAAAGAGATTCCTTTGTAAATGTATGATTTGGGAGGTCTCTGACTAAGTCTTTTTGAGACAATTCATTTATTGTCTTAAAGTTGAGACGAGAGAGTCTTTTATGCCATAACCAGTTTATGTCAGTGGATGCTTTAGAGATAAAGCACATGTTCTCAGAGTGAGAACTATTCATATTTATGACATGTACATTTTCCACTCTTTTGCCTGTAAGGGCAAGCTTATCATTTCCGTCAGTGACAGCACATCTATTCTTTAAGAATAGAACTTTGAAGTCTTTGTCACATAACTGACTAACGCTCAAGAGATTGTGCTTTAGTCCCTCAACGTAAGCAACACGAGAAAATGATGTGGCTCCGTTGGACATAATTCCATAACCTTTAGTGTATCCTTTGCCATTTCCACCAAAGGTCACTAATGGACCAGCTTCTTCTTTGTAATCAGAGAGCAGAAATTTTCTGCCTGTCATGTGCCTTGAGCATCCGCTATCAAGATACCAGATACCTTTGGCACTCTGAGTAGAACAAAAGATTAATTGTTTAAAGGTACCCATATTACTATGGGTCCTGCTTGGTTAGATAGAGGATTGGCGGAGGAGCTACTAGCTGAAGAACTCTCTTCAGTGGATATCTTCACCTTTGATGGTTTTGCGACCTTGGTGGATTTCACTTTCGCTGATTTATCAGCTTGAGCTACTTTCTTTCCATGAGCTACTTTATCAGCTCTAGTAGCATTAAGACATTTGCTTGCAATGTAGGTGGTTTCACCACAGTGATAACATTTCCTATATTTAAAGGGTTTGGAAATCAGAGAGGGAGCAAGAAATTTCTCAGGGATAGGTCCAAGAATTCCTTTATCCATAGTCCTTGGAGGTATAACAACCTTTTTAGGAGTAGGAGTGAGATCGATTTTAATTCTGGAGGTTGGTCTCTGAGAAAAGTCAGGGACCTTCTTCCCAGTTTTAGAAACTTTCTCTGAGGATTTCTTGTTCCTATCTTGAGTTTTCTTATTCTTAGGAACTTGATTAAGAAACTCGTTCTTGATCACTTTCTTAGAATTAAGAATAGAAAGCTTCTCTTTAGAAGAGGAGGAAGAAGAGGTTGAAGAAGAAGGACCAGGGATAGAAGAGACAAACATTCCGAATTTGAGCATGGAACGATCATTCTCTGATTCTTCCTTTTCAGGGTTGTAGCCTAACCCACTTCTTACTTTCATAGGTATTTGAGCATTGATGATCTCATTGACTTTATCAAAAGCCTTACACCATCCTTCGATGGTTGCCTTTTCAGACTTGAGATCAGCGATAGCCTTTTCCCTATCAGCGATAGCTTGTTGTTTCTCGATGCTTATAGTTTGATTTGCAAAGACTTGGTCTTTGAGAGATTCCTCAATTTTAGAAAGTTCTTTGATTCTTATATGGCAATTTTTTAATTGTTCAGATAAGTCAGTGTTAATTCTCTCGACCTTAATTTTTCCATTTAAAGCATCGTAGAAATCAACAGTCATAGCATCGAGAGCTGACAAGTTATCACTTTCAGAAGGTAAAGAGACAGAGATTGTTACCTGAGTAGAAGGAGACTCAGAGGAAGAAGTCTCAGTGACTTCTTCAGCATCTTCAATTCTTGTCATCAGACAGAGGAAGGCAATATCTTCTTCATCTGAACCAGACTCTTCAGAGGTCTTGGCCCAGTCATCTTCAGCATCCCAGTCAACTTCTTCAGCGACAAGGCCTTTGCCTTTTTGCTCGTTTTTCTTCATATCTTTGTATTTGTTTTTCAGTTTCAAATACTTCTCCTTTTTATCAGAGGTATTGGAGGTAGTGGGAGCAGCAACTTTCTTCGACCTGCATTCACTTGCAAAATGACCCTTTCGCTGACAATTGAAGCAAATCGCTGAGGCTTTCTCAGCGTGCAACGTTTTCTGCTTTTCAGAGTCAGAGAGGTTAGAAGGTTTTCGAAAATTGCTCTTTCTAGCAAATCTTTTAAAGTTATTAGTTAAAAGAGCTAGGGAGTTATCAAACTCAGAGATGTCTGCATCAGTGAGTTGATCTTCTGAATCAATTTGACCTAATTCAGTAATGAAGGTGATAGTGGAAGAAGAAACATGCATATAGATGAAGAAGATATCTCCATTTTATTTATACTCGTTTGTCTTTAAAGCAAGACAAAAGGTACATGCCACGTGTCAAGCTTGGATAGGAAGCTTGTCCTTGTTAATAAGACAACCATGCTTTTGGCCGAATATGAACAGTACCATATTAGATATGATGGGGACATAAGAGACAAGTCGTACATCCTTTTCTGACATGGTTCGAGATTTGACTTTTGTGCATCGAGGATAAGATCAATCTTTAAGCGTCATTTGATCGCTGATACTGAATCTTCAAGGATGAACTTCAGTATTGCTGAGGCTTCACAAGACTTCACACTTTGAGTAGACAATCGCTGTTATCGCTGAACCGCTTCAGTTCACTTAGCTGATTATCTCTTTCTTCATCTAGAGTCTTCGACTTTCGCTGAATGGTCTTCTGGTGTGATAACTGATCTTCAGGTCTTCAGTGATAAGCTTGTAGTTCCTTGACCTTCAGCGATTGCTGATAGCAATCAGCGTGGGCTATCGTTTAATTTGAACAGAGGCTTAACTATGGAATTTCACTAAGTATAGAAAAGGAATCATATTCAAATCACTGAGAGGAGTTATGATCAACATAGTTAAAGCGATTAAAATAGCCACAGAGGGATTCTCCTTTTTCATGGGAGAATAGTTCGTACTTTCTAACAAGACAGATCTTGTTGGATTTCTTAACTTCTTTAGTACCTTCATATAAGATACTCAAAGTGTCCCACATCTCTTTTGTAGTAGAAAGATTAAGAAGAGAATGATATACTTCATCAGGAAGAGATAATGCTAGAGCTGATTTTACTTTGGTGTCTAATGCAACCAGACGTTTATCATCTTCATTATATTTGTTTGGTGATTTGATGATATATCTGCCTGTTGCATCACTCCTGTCGTCATCAGACTCTTATATTTTCCTTCTGTATCTTTTTAAGGGCCAAAGCGAGCCCATACTTTTGGAATCCCTCAGACAGAATTTTAGGATATCTACAAGCGATCCCTTCCAAGAACAATAACATACGACTTTTCCATAACCCAAAGTTATTTGGATTAAACCTTGGGGGTTTGGCTAAAGAGCCTAAATCGTATGTACCAGCGAAAGGATTTAGTTTATTGAATTAAACTAACTGCTCTGATACCACTTGTTAGTCCCTGTTTAGAGATGGCTAGCTAAGAGAGAGTTTGTAGAAGGGGGGTTGAATACAAACACACAAAATTTACTCTTTTTAAATTTTTTAATATAAATATTAAAAATTTACACACAGAAGTTTGTTGCGGAAAAGAACAGACACACTATTCTAACAAACTTAAACATATGAAATTAACTTATACACTAAGTAAGTTAATTTAACAGTAATTAACTTGTACACTAAGGAAGTTAATATGACACTGTTAGAACACACAGGATTGCCGGAATCAAACAAATGAACATAGAGAATTTGTTGAAAGCGTGAGATTTATAGTGCCCATGCATGGGATGCATGTGGACAACTGTCAAGGATTCATTAGCTGGAAGTATATCTGATGGACAAAGGAAGAAACCACTCCCTTTGTACTAGGATAATGGATGAACCATTCTTTGTAGCACGCAATGTCAGATAACTTTATCTCATTTTCTTCATGCTCTGTGAAGTCCCATCAAACCTTTTTGCTAAAAGACAAACATCCCTTTTATAAGAATAAAAGAGAATGTCTTTACTTAAGGTTTGCTTCCCAAGTTCTTGCTGTTCACGTATCTTGCATTTATTGTGAGTCAAGAACTTATCTCTGAAAATTGCTAAGTGATATATGGAACCATGTATCACATCGGTTAGTGCCTTGTAAGGTTGGAGATGATAAGTGTACACATTGCTTGGTGATCTTCATTTTTCACTAAGTGTTAGCAAGTGTACATCCTTGTATTGGTGACTTTTTATCACAACCTCAAGTAAAGGCAACTGCAATTTTCGGTGACCATGTGTACATCATCGGTGACCCAATGTATGAATCGGTGACCCAATTCATCAGTTACCCAAATATACATCGGTGACGTTATCTGTCACTTCGGTAACCTTCATCCAAGATCGGTGACCCAAATAGTCAGGTCGGTGACCTGTCTAATGACCTAATCTACACTGGTGATTTCGGCAAGTGATTTGAAATGTTAGTTGATAAATAAAAAATTCCACATTTTGATGTACAACCCTTGATTGAATAGTCTTTGATTCTCCAATACTTGAAGCATATTTCAGACCTTCAAAAGAACCTGTAAAAGATCAATCAAATAATAGAGAAGGTTCATCACCAAATCATCGGTGACCTAACAAATATTAATTTACACTAATTAAAAATTATTAATTAAATTTAATTATTATTTAATAAATTTAGATATCAAAAAACAAATACAACAATTTTAAAAACATTCATATAAAATACATCAAAACTAAAGTCATAGTTTTGTTTCATAGATAATTAAAATATGATAAATAAGTTTAATAAAATATTTAATTTAATTATTAATCATATTTAAAAAAATATTAATTAATTAAAATTTTAAAATATTTAGAAAAAATATTAATTAATTAAAATATTAATTATTTATCTAATATGTAATGATTATCATCAATATTCATAGTATATATAATGACTTATTTTAAATATTTTCTAATTATATTTTATATTATTTAATTTTTTACTATTTTTTGGTATTTATTTACATATTATTATATTAGAAATCTGTTTAATTTTATTATCAAAAATTTATTTAAATTATATTATAAAATATTTGTAATTGTTTTTAGTTATTTTACATGTTTATAAACTAATTTTTATCAAATAAATTAGCTATCATCTAATTTATCAGTAAATTAACATCAATTATCTTATTCGCTAATTTATTAAATAACCAAAATATATACAAATTAATTACATTCCATAATAAACTAAACACCCAAATAAAATTTGATCAATTAAATCATTCTAATTCTAATTAAGAGGAATTTTAGAACACAATTATTAGAGTAATATTTAAAAAAGAAAATAGTTTAAGAATAAAGAAAAAAAACATTGAGACCCGATTGCATCGGTTGGCATCTGTGGTCTGTTCCTGTCTGCAACAACGAGAGAAGAGAAGGACCCATTTCTCTCTGCAACTCCGTCATTCTCTCCTTCCTTCCCCATTTCAATCAATCAATCCAGTCTCATGCAAAATCTCATCCTCCGCCATTTTTGAATCTGAACAAACTTCCCCTCTCTCTCCTCTCCCTAAAAATGGAAGTTTCTCCTTCTGATGATGATACTTCTCAACAACAATGCTCCTCCGACAACCATCATCGTCTATACTTGGTCCCTTTCAGGTCTATTCATTTCTCAATATAATCAAAATTCAATCATAAAAAAGACTTACCAATCAACGATTTCTTGTATTTCCTTTTTCTCTTTTCTCTTTTTGTTGTAGGTGGTGGAAGGAAGCTCAAGGGTATTGTGATCCAGATGGGGGGACGAAGAAGAGAGGGGTTTTGTACGATGCGTTACCAGCATCCTCCTCCTATGCTGGTCCAATGAAGATACTCAATAACATTTTTAAGTCAGATCTTGCATTTAACCTTGTTAGGAAAGAAGAAGAAGAAGAAGGAGAAGACGAACAAAAACAGAAACAACAACAAAATGATAATAATGAAGCTTCCGAGAATAATGGAGGGGACGACAGAGACATAAATGGGCGAACCTATGCGTTGGTTATTGCGGATATGTGGCTTCAGGCACTTAAATGGTGGGCATTATATAGTTATTTACAAATATCATGGATCATTGATCGTATTTTAATCTGTGTCAATAGAATTTGGTATATGTTCTTGGTATATTAACGTTGCTATGGCCGATTCTTTATTTGTTAATACTCTAAAAGTAGGAGAGGCAATAGCCTGAAAGTTTTTGTCTAATATGTTGTTAACTTCAGATAGAGCTATAGATGGTAAAAATCTATGATGTTAAAATGATAACTAATTGGAAAGTAACATAGTTAAATGTAATTTAACATGTTACTGAAGCAAATTTGCAATCACTTCATCAAAACATTATAATATGATCTTACCCATGTTTTTTATTCACATATTGTTTTTCACTAATGGACTGATATGAATTGCTTTAGTGGCTTTGTATATACATATAGGTTTTTAAGACCACTCGTTTCTGTGCATGCAAGCTGTAAGTTATGGGTCACTTTGCCAATTAAGGATGCTTTTATAACAAAATGAAATGCCTGATCTCTTTGTACTGCCATTGTTATTAGGCACAGTGACTCCAAAGGGACAGTGAAGGATGGTAAGAGTTTTTCGGTGGCAGAAGATGATATGACTGATGTATATCCATTACAACTCAAGCTTTCTGTTTTGCAAGAGGCCAACACATTGGGAGTAAGAATAAGCAAAAAGGTGCATATGGTTTTTCTAGCCTCCAACTGCTGCTATATGTCTGATTCAGTTCTAGTTTTCTGATGACTCCTTTTATTTGCTCTCTTGCTGCACCATACACATATTTGCTGGGTAACTTTAGGGTCAGGTTCATCAGGGAAAAATGCCAAAAAAAGAGAAAACTGAAGAACACTATGGGAGCCCTCAATCTGGACGATATGCACAAATGCATACCGGTAATTTGTAACATGCATTTGTGCATATGCACTAATGCATATATATGCGTTGGTGCATAGAAAAAAAATAGCTTCAATCGCTTGTATGCATTTGTGCATACCATCGGGATGGAGGGCTCCCAGGGTGTTCTTCAGTTTTCTTTTTATTTAGCGTTTTCCCTGAACCTCCCTCAGGTAACTTAATCCTTCTTTTAGGTTTTACTCTTTCACCATTAACTTGTTACAACAAGATTCTTTAAGAATGATTCTTTTGCTGCCTGCAAAGTATGCTCATAAGTCATAAACAATGGAGGCTAGCTTTTTCAAGGAAGCGGTTCTTCTTAACATCTTTGCATATGTCTTAGTTTTAAAGACAAACAATGATGATGCCAATATTTTATGATTTAATTGTCACTATTAAAACCATTAAAGTAATGCTGCATATAGCTTTACTACAATGGTTGGTTATGGATTGGCAATGTTATAGCTAGAAAGATGATAAACACATGTATGATGATAAATGCCAAGTTTGGTGATCATGGACTTCATTTAACAACTTGATCACACTCTCTCCGTGTGATTAATTTATGGTCTTCCAACATTACTATTTAGTGTATCCCGTTTTTTGATTATACATCATTCTGTATTGCCCAATTTCCATCAGGAAGAATTCCATGTTTTTTAAGCTGTCCCACAGGAAATTGAGCTTTTAGTTTGTGTGTCTTCTTCCCTAGATGAGAAGTTCTGAGTGACCTGAGGTTCATGCTTGAGGAATATGAGATGTAAAATCCCGGTCCCGGGGGTATCGTTCTTTGCCTTTAGTACAAGTGAATGAAAGAAACTTCATATCTTAAAACTTTTATTTCATTATATTAGAGCTATTACAGCAGCGGAAATGCGGAAATTTATAACCTACAACACTCTTAACATCTTAGGGTAGCAACACTATTTGTAAGCTACTTGTAGACTATTTGTAAGCTACTCGTACACTACTTGTCTTATAAATATCATGATCTAATAAATGGTACAGTTGCTGGCCCTTAAATTGATAATAATATTTGTAATTTAAGGCTTAACACTTTGAGATCTGTCAATTATAGAAACTAGGGTGTTACATGAGTCAACCGAACTTTAAAGACCATGTAACGATCTTCGAAGAGTAAAGACTTCTTTAAGCATCCAGTAATCCTATCTGCCGATCCATATAAGCCTCTTCCTTCTTGCAATGAGAATCTCTACTTAAATAGTAAGCTAATATAGCAACACAGCAACAAATAGCATCTTGAGAAAGATTAATTCAAATATGAGTCATTGTGGCTACATGATCTAATGTCTCCCTAACATATATCTTCATTTTCAATAAATGAGCTCTGATGTGAGCAAGGGATCCATCTTTCTCATTTTCAAGTCAATACGATAAGTTGTAGTCAATACCATTCATTTTCAAGTCAACTTGTAATTATAACCAAATCAACAGATTAATAGTAATGATTACTGTTTTAAATTCCAAACAACTCACTGTATTTTGTCCAGCTATCTGAAAAGATAATAATAGAAGGGACCAATAGACCACCTTTTTAACTGGGAAGAGTTTTTGCAACATTCTAAGCCACTGGACCCACTTCTACCAACACCTTAAATGTGACATAAAATCTTGGGGCCCAATCAGTTTTTGATCTTTGCTTATGGATGTGCAGTTTTAGAAAAAGAAGAAGATAGTTTTCCACCTGACCACGTCAAATGTTCTATACTTCAATCCTTTTAGACCTTTATGTACTGTACCTAGCATCTATAAAGCATTTCTAAATTGAAGAGGTTCATTTATTCTTGAATTTCTATCTTCGTTTTCTTTTCAGGACAATGCTGTTGAGTGCTTCCGAAGAGCCTGTAAAATTTTTAGCATAGAGTCTGAACTTGTAAGTGTTCCTTTGTATTTCGGTTGATCGATCTTCTAAGTAATATTTTTTCATCAGTGTCTTTGTCTACTTTATTAATTGTATCAGTACTTTTCTCTCCCTTCTATGAGAAATTTAAAACTATCTGTGCAGCTATACATCTGGGATTTTTCTGGACAAACGACTCAATTTCTTCTAGACGAGAAAAATAAGAATTTAAAAGACTCTCCAAGACAGTCAGAGCAAGAGGTAAGTCGTATATATTGGTAGTTGAATGTTTCTTGTCATGTGCTTTTTCTATAAGCCTTCTTGTTTATGGGAATTCGGAATTGAAAGAGGTTTCTTATTTAAGTTTGTGTGTGTGTGTGTGTATATATATAGATACACATTTCTATTTTCCCTGTTAACACACTTAGGTTTGCTCTTTCAAGACATCACCTCAATATATCAAATACTCAAGAAAACTTTCATTTGTGGTTGAGGATTAGAAAATCTTTGTCAGATATCAACGCCTTGTATTTTACTTATACTTGACTTAAAACTGTTTTGTTTGCTTTATATTATTTGGTGATGTAGATGACACCATGATAAAGTTAATGAACATAAGTCTGTTTGGCTCAGGCCGAGGAATGAAAATGAAAATGGGACTGAATTTTCATTCCCCCGAGTTTAACCAGGAATGAAATTTTGGGCTTATGGGGGAATGAGCCCAATATATTATAGAAAACCAAACAGCTTCTTTTATTTTCATTCCCACTGATTATTGCTTAATACCTCTAACCAAACACCTTAGATATTCTCCTTACATGATCTAGTAACGGTCTTTGGGCACCAGAGACTCGTTTCTTACCTTGAGATTATACTTTCAGCCTTTCAAGATAAAGCTTAATTGAAGGGTAGTATTGTCAATAGGGTAAATATCTAATGATGGGTTGCTAGAGAAAGGGTAGTGTTGAACCCCCTACTACAAAGGGAAAGTTAGACTATTATTAGAGAAAGGGTGGAGCTGATATCATACAATTAAATACCGAATTCTGATTTCCTCTGTGTGCCAAATTTAAATTGTGGTGTAATTCTGAGAATTCTGTTGATAGGTAAGTTTGGAAGTTACTTGAAAATAAATATTATATATAAGTTATGAAAAGTATGCGTGGATGTCTCACTAAATCCTCATTCAAGCGGGAATTTGAAGCTGCAGGTAACAGCTTATCAAATGAGTCAGAGCTCTTAAATTTGAGCCTTGTTTTCAACTTGAAACTAACCTAATGCCTTGTTGCATCTTATTTTCAAAAGTCTCTACAAAGTTGTGGGTGTTACAGTATGCATTAAATGCTGTATATTCCATCATATACTCAATGGAGTTAGGGATATCAGGGATCCCAATTCCTGATTCCTATCGGAAAATAAGTTTCTATTCCAAACCACATCCCCATCCCATTGGGCAAACAGGGATTCCCACCGGGGATTTTCCCTGTTTGTTAAGTTAATTTATTATATAATATCTTTGTAAATTTTAATTTCACGTTTAAACAACACATCATGCTAAAACTTGAATCAAGAAACTTTAGTTGTTGTATTTGTATAATACGAAAACATCAGACAAACCTAATTCAAACACAAACATATCAGGTAAAACAGTTAATAATTGAATTTTATGCATCCACGTATATCACCAAAAGTTTATCCTCGAACCATCAAACCAATATTGTATTATGTTTATTATTAAATACTTGGGGTCGGGGTTGAGGGGTATTCCCATCCCCGGTCAACTCAGGGATTCCCCGGTCAAACCGGGTTCATCGGTTCATGTATCAGGTACCCTGTCGGGTGCGGGTTCTTTTGCCATCTCTGCTGGCATCTGTCAGTGGCGGAACACTATAGGGGCTATAGGGGGTCATACTCATGCCCCCTGCAATTTAAAGCCAAATATAATATATTAACGTTATTATTCACATAAATTACCCAGCTTGGTTGGTTAGCACTATTTGGCCCCCTTAGAAAGGTTTCAGGTTCGAGCCCTGCAGGCTGCACTTGCCTACAGTTGAAAAACCTTTTTTCTTTCTATACATATTTTTTTAATAATATTCTAATAATTTGGGTTCTAGTTTACATTAGTCGATTTTGGTTTCTATTTCTTTATGTAATATTAAATTATGATATAAATCAATAAATTTATACATTAATATTTTTTGTGTTCCTGAATTTTTGTAATATCATGTTTCGGCCCCTGCGACTATGATGTACCTCTTCCGCCCTTGGCATCTGTGTAAAATAATTAAAACTACAAACCTTAAATACCTTTGTCTGTAATTAAGGTTTGGATAGTGTGTGTAAATTTGTATTTGCATATGGTGACATTTTTGCTCAGGTATAGTTGTTAAAACGTAATGACAGTGAAAGCCTAGTTCCATTTTTGTAGACTGTAATCTTTTAAAGCACACTACCTTATAGAATATCTGCAATAGTTAGAAATTCCTTTATTCGTGTAGCTAATATACATTACGATACGACTATTCTCTTTATAGTATCCAATTTTGATTTGTTACTTCTAATATCTACCCCAGATTCTCTTGGAGTTGCAAGTTTATGGGTTGTCAGATTTGACTAGAAACAAAGATATGAAAAAAGATGAGATGGCATTTAAAACTTCATCGAAGATGAATGGTAACTCTATTTGTTTGCGGAGTAATTCTGGAATCTCAAGTGGAAGCTATTGCGAGAAGGGTTCCTTGGGTTTAACTGGCTTACAAAATCTGGGAAATACTTGTTTCATGAATAGTTCTCTCCAGTGTCTTGCTCATACCCCAAAGCTTGTTGATTACTTTCTTGGAGATCACCGGAGAGAAATAAATCACGATAATCCACTGGGCATGAATGTATGTTACTCGTTCCCTGTAATTAAATGTTTTTTTTTGTATGATTCAATCCTTGAAATGATTTTATCATCAAATAGTATGTTTAGTTCTTTCATTTCTATTTCTGAGTTGATTTTTTGTCACTTGTTGCATCGATAGTAAACAAAGAACTGCAAGATTATTATATTTTGTCACATATTGGCAGGGTGAGATTGCATTGGCATTTGGAGATCTATTAAAGACATTATGGGCTCCTGGAGCAACTGCGGTAGCACCAAGAACATTCAAGTCCAAGCTTGCTCATTTTGCTCCTCAATTCAGTGGCTTCAATCAGCACGATTCTCAAGTTTGTAGTCATCTCTTGCTGTAGTAGAGCTCTAGGTTTTGTTTCTTTTGTGGAAGTCGGGTTGAGTGTATTGTGGTTATTATGATGGATTGTAGTTGTTCTTTGTTGGTGTCAAAATTTGAAGTCTAAAAATGATGAGGCTGTATGCTAATTTTCTAATGCAGGAACTCCTTGCTTTTCTATTAGATGGACTTCATGAAGATCTGAATCGTGTTAAATGCAAACCTTATGCTGAAGCAAAAGATGGAGATGGTAGACCAGATGAAGATATAGCTGATGAATACTGGCAGAATCATCTTGCTCGAAATGACTCTATTATTGTTGATGTATGCCAAGTAAGTAATTCTTTTTTTGCCATATTCCATCTTTTTGTCGGGTGTAATGTTAGTTGGCTCCAGATTGCAACACTTGTGAATAGTAGCATTATATTTGAAAAACCAGTGACAGTCTCTTCCCTTCCAAGATGTCACTTATTAGTTATTAGGACGCAACCTATTAGGGAGGACCCGTATTGGGGCTGGAGGGAGCACTAAAGTTATATATGTTTATCAATCTCCCGTGGGTGTATATTGGAAGGTGTATCATGATCATATTTCATATATAATATATAAACCAAAGGGCCTTTGGCCTAGCGGTATGTGAGCCTCTGCCTTTCTAGGAGGTCGGGGGTTCAAACCTCACCATAGGTGAGGAGGGTGTGTGAGTTTCTTTATTCCATTTTCCGTATATAAATATTATACTTCAAAAAAATATATATAATATATAATAGTTTACTTTTGGGCTTCTGAGTTGAAATCTTTTTTATAATGGCAGGGTCAATATAGGTCAACACTAGTATGTCCAATTTGCAGAAAGGTGTCAGTCACATTTGATCCATTCATGTATCTGTCATTACCTTTACCATCAACATCAATGAGGACAATGACTTTGACAACTGTGGCCACTAATGGAAGTGCTCAGCCAACTCAGGTTACTGTTACTGTTCCCAAGCATGGAAAGTTTGAAGATCTTGTTTGTGCTTTGAGAACCACGTGTTCTTTAAAGAATGATGAAACCCTCTTGGTGGCTGAGGTATGTTGCACCCTCTTCTTTTTTTTAAATTAAATCATGTTTGTTTGTCTGTTGCGTAATTGTTCATCTTTCTGAAAATTAAACATGTACAGGTTTACAACAATCATATTATTCGATTTCTTGGGGAGCCCACTGATTCATTATCCTTAATTAGGGATGACGACCGACTGGTTGCTTATAAGATACAAAAAGATTTTGACAAGTTTTCTCGGGTTGTTTTCGTTCATCAGCAGATAGAAAAGTAAGTTCATTGTTCTAACTTTTTTGTTTGCCTTTGTTCAGTTTTATTGAGTTTCTTGGAGTTAAAACGAATTTCCCACTACAAGCTATTTTTCATTATGATATAATTGCTTATGGCAAAGTGTGTGCTGGATGTAGTTGATTCTTTTTATGCTGCCCATGTAATTATATCTTCATTTTTGGACTTTGATCCGCACACAAAAACACAGATGAGGGAATATGCATAGGATCGTGTGAGAAGTAGAGTTAAGGTGAGAAGCGTAAGAAGAGATCTTAGCCATTGATCACTTTTAATCTCATACTCACCCATGAATTGCGCCTTAGAAGGGAGTTGATCCGGTGCACCTCATCTCTGTGCATCTCATTCTAATGTGCTGTGCATCCAAGGGTGAAGATCCCTTCTTACGCTTCTCACTATAACTCTCCTTCTCACCGGAACCCAACCTTGAGGAATAATCTTTATTTGCAGAATCAGACATGATGAATAGTGCTTGTGGAGAATTATCACCACATGTAATATGTCCACAAGGGATCCTCTGGGTGAACCTCAGTTTGTGTTTGGGTAGGATGAGGGGCTGTTTAATAAAAATGAATGATTATCTGCCAAATGATTAAGAGGCCAAATTGATTAAGGTGCAAAAATGAAAAATGACTGTTTGATAGATGGTTTGAATGGGCAGTCTTGAATATCCGAAAATTACCATTTTTATCGTTATGGAATACTGTAAATCAAAATTACACGTAAAATTAAAATAGTTTTATTTTTTGATTAGTTTAGTTTCTCTTTGTAATCCTAATGAACCCACCCCACCCCCACGGGTCCTTTCTCCTTGCCCCTTTCACCACGGCCCCCATTGGTTAGTTTTGAGGTATTGGCAGTACTAGAAATCTGCCAGAACATTTACATACTACATAACTAAATTGAAGAGTCTTACAAATAAAAGGGGGTTGTATTTAATATCTCCTATTCTCAAAACATACAGAACTTAGCAAGATGATCACTTTTATTTCGATTTTGCTATTGATTTTGTTTATTCTTCTCCCAAGAAGTGTGTAGGTATTACGTTCCACTCATGCATCTGGTATAAAATTGTAGGCCGTCAACTTCTCTATTATCGTTTTGGTCTTTATTTTTCTATTTCCTTAACGTACACGTGCTTTTCAACCTTAAACATGGTATCAATGTATTATCTACTAAAGATAAGCTAACTGCATAAACTGCACAATTTAAGAATTTTATTTCACTGTTTGTACTTGTTAAGAAATTTACATGCGTATGCATTCCAAACTTCTTTCTTTTTGCACTGTGGAACCGAAGGAATTAAAATCTAGTTAAGTGACGGGCTTGCATCACAACATCTTTAAGGACATAAATTGCGGGAGGCTATTTGTGAAAGGTTTGAGTCATAACTTGCTCATATGTTGTTATTGAGGTTATATTTTCTTTTTTTAATTTTATTTACACTCTCCTTTTTCTGTTGAATTTCCCCCCTAAATATGAAAGAAAACAGAAAGAGCGTAACAAAGGAAAAAAAGTCATTCTTATGGTGATCACCAGGAAGTGAAAATGGATATATTATTGTGTTTTAAATATGCTTGCTATGCTCTCAATATGTCGTTTTCAAAGTTTATACCAGCATCATTAAAATGGTATTAACAAATCAAATTTACTTTTTGCAGTTTCCTTTATTTGGATTTGTCATCATAATCATGTTTATTCTCTTGTATTATTTTGTTCATCTTACGACCAAAAAAAAATGTATTGCTTCTCTACAAACACATGATATAAGCACACACATAACATAACAAACTCCTATTTTTCAGGAATTTAACATCTGGAAATCATAAATCAAGCTGCAAGCCATTTGGGCTTCCTCTTGTAGCATGTGGTGAAATTGTAAAAGGATATGATATTCGTGATTTATATTTCAATGTTGTTAAACCTTTGACAACTAAGGCTAAGAGTTCCAATCAGAATGATGACAACAGTGAAGAGGCTTCAGATACTGTTAATGGGAACTCACGTTCTGATTGTGAAGTAAAGTTCTACTTGACTGATGATAACGGAAATGTTAAAGGTTCTGAGATTGTTATGGATGAGTTGTTAAACTCCACAGAGTTGGATGGTCGGTTGAACATTCTTGTGTGTTGGTCGGATAAAATGCTTGAAAAATATGATCAAAGCCTTCTTATCTCACCTGCTGAAGTTTACAAGCCTGCTTTCTTCAGCAAACGGCCTCAAGAGTCCATTTCTCTGTATAAATGCCTTGAAGCATTCCTTAAAGAAGAGCCACTTGGACCAGAAGATATGTGGTAAGTGTTTTTTTTACTTAAAATAGTTGCATTTGATGCTTAAAATTTACCACCAATCTTTGTTAGTACTCGATCCAATTGTTTAAGCATCTAATTATCCATCCAAAAGAAGTGTCCAATCCATATATTAATTTTAGTTTATCTCGAAACAAGTGTCGACTTTTTCCAAATCTACCCTTTATTATGAGATGGAGAAATTCATTACTCCCCATGTTATTAAGTGTAAAATCGTTATTTTGTAGGTACTGCCCTGGCTGCAAAAAGCACCGCCAAGCCAGTAAGAAGCTAGACCTATGGAGACTGCCTGAGATCTTAGTAATTCATTTGAAGAGGTTCTCATATAGCAGATTTTTGAAGAATAAGTTGGAAACATTTGTCGACTTCCCTATCCATGATCTTGATTTGACAACATTTGTTGCATATAATAATGGACGATCAAGTCACCGTTATATGCTTTATGCCATAAGTAATCACTATGGAAGCATGGGAGGTGGCCATTATACTGCATTCATCCGTGTAAGCATCACTCTTATATCATCTACTTGTGTATGTAGTACATACAAATGTATTTTTGTAAACAGTCAACAAACTCACACTCATGTGTTTCAAGGTTATAGATACAATTGGTCCAAAGTGTCTATAGTTTTCACACATTTTTCACAACTGCTAATCTACTCTATAGGGTAAAAGGTCAGGTCTATATACATCCCACCCCTACTCCACCTCAGGGTGTAGTAGAGGGAGGTTCAGGAGAAAAAGCTATAAAAAATAAAGAAAACTGAAGAACAACGCTGGGAGCCTTCCATCCGGACGGTATGCACAAATGCATACAAGCGATTGAAGCTATTTTTTTTTTCTATGCACCAATGCATATATATATATATATAGGCATAGGATCGTGTGAGAAGTAGAGTTAAGGTGAGAAGCGTAAGAAGAGATCTAAGCCATTGATCACTTTTAATCTCATACCCACCCATGAATTGCACCTTAGAAGGGAGTTGATCCGGTGCATCTCAGTGCACCTAATCTCTATACATCTCATTCTAATGTGCATCCAAGGGTGAAGATCCCTTCTTACGCTTCTCACCATAACTCTCCTTCTCACCGGAACCCAACCCTCTACTATATATATATATATATATATATGCATTAGTGCATTTGCAAATGCATGTTACAAATTATCATTATGCATTTGTGCATACCGTCCAGATGGGTGTTCTTCAATTTTTTTTTTTGGCGTTTTCCCTTGAACCTGACCTGGGTATAGTATTTTGGGATCGTTTGGTTTTACATCATTTAAAAGACCACCATAGGCTCCATGCCCCATACTTATAATAGTTTCTCATTGATCTCATGTAGCATGATGGTGATAGATGGTACGATTTTGACGATAGCCATGTTTCTCCTATTGAGGAGGATCGGATCAAGACTTCCGCTGCTTATGTACTCTTTTACAGAAGATTAGAAGACATCTGACATTGTTTTCGGAGAATGACGGCTAACCAAACACCTGGATCGACTTTCGGCATTCTTTTTTCTAAGCCTAGCAGAGTCTTCAACTCATCATATAAAGGTAGCTTTTAAGGAAAAAAAGACTTCTATGGAATCATTTAGAATTCAGAAAGAAGTTGGCATACAGAGGAAGCCTACAAAATACAAATCTAAACAGTTTGATCTGAATTCTAACACCCAAAATAGCATACTCGGTTTAGTTTTACAGTTGAAGAGGTAAAAATCAATTTTTTTCTCAAATTATATTTATTATAATCTTTGTAACCTTCTGTAAATTACATAAAAATTACAACAATTTTCATTTTTGGATGCTTCATGTTGGTAAATTTCTGCAAAAAGGATATAACGCCATCTCCCCACTATACTGGTCCCACGGCCTTTATGAGTGAAGGTAAATCGTGTGTCTCAAAGGCACGTGAGTGGTGTCCAGAGTTGAATTCTAGACAGATGTCCACTCATTCTGCAAATATGTCCACCTCCTTACCCGCCAATAAAAAAATAAAAATAAAAATAAAATTGATGAATAAATTAGATGTCATTATGTGGTTTTTTTTTCAATGTCGTATGATCCTTTTATAGTTATAAGATCTATTGTTTATAGGTCAAACTAGTACAAAGTATGAAGAAATTGAAGCTTGTTATACTAACCTAGTTCAAAATATGAAGAAAAATTGAAGCTTGTTATACTAACCAAGAATGATCAAGTATTCTCGTACCAAATAGGTTTTCAAGGAAAATTCCATTGTATTTTGGTGAAATTTGGCATTTATTTTACATGAACCATCATTTTAAACATAATTTTGGTTCAATTTGGCATATCTTTGTTTTTTCTTTCAAAACTTTGAATTAATTTTCTAGGTTTTCTACACATTTTTCTCGGTGGTCTTGTAGAAACTTGTCTTCTACTTTTTAGAGGAAATAACTTAAATGCCAAATAAATGTCCAAAAATTATTAACAAGTATTCTTATACTAAATAGGTTTTAAATTTACTAATCTACCTTTTGGAGCATGAAGAAGTGTTGAGTGATATTTGAATCTCTCATTAAAACAGTCATTACCTTTTGGTACAAGTATCAAAACATTGGTACAATTCATCAAAGCATTGGTACAAGTATCAAAACATCAACCCCATTACTTTTGATTCCCAATAATATCCACCACCCCTCCACCGGTGGTCAGCTCCGTTCTCCACTTTTTTTTTTTTTTTCTTTTTCCAGAAGGCACCTCTTTGTAGTTTACTCTATTAATTATTTTGAAAACCCTTTTATTAGTCGACTCATCATCTTCATGGCAAAGCTAATAAGTTGGCCTTCTTCATGGCATTCTTAATTGTAGATTTGGTAGGAGAATTAGAAGTACTTTGATGGAACTTCAACTCCAGATTTTCTAGAGCTTAATGTGGGTGCCATGTATGTTTTTATGGATTATTAACCGAACAAACTCCAAACAACTTTTCTACTTACCAAGGGCCTGTTTACCAAAGTAAATGCTGATTAGGGTAAGAGGTCTGACTCTGATAAGTGTTAATAAATAATTGTTGTTTACCAAATATTTTGTATTAAACATTGATCGAGTAAAAATGTCAGTTATACCCCTTAACTAAAGTGAATGTTAATTATAAAACATTATTTATAGAACCTATGTGTAACACCCTCCCTAGACCCCGGAAGACGTTACGGTAAAAAGATTGATAAAACACGCTAAAAGACCGAACTTCAAGATTTTACTCATTACATTCCAATACTTCTATTATAGCGGGAAGACTTAGAACTAAAATAATAATCTAGCAACTAGTTTGTCCCATACCAAACTATATTTTACAACACAAGATAACTAAAAATGTTCGACGACGACCTAAGTCGAATCCATCTTCTTGCTAAGCCATGCACGCGTGCCTCCTAAGATATACGATATAGGTTAGCTTGCAAAGGTAAGTGAGTTCATGTTAGTTCTATAAACACTGAAATAAGCACTTCAATGATTAATATCGAATTAAACTGAGAACATAAACAATAGAGTGATACTATCTCAACACACCATGGTGTTCTACATGAGGTGTGACTTGGTGCATCTTGACACACCACTCAACCGAAAAAACCATTGGGAATTAATCTTGACAAAATACTATCACTGTTGAACGTGGGGCTATCGTCATTAAGAACGATAAGATACTATATAGTTGTCGTAATTTTATAAGAACGTTGTCCTATCATCATAACTGATAAAGCCAATCACATAAGTGTAAGCTGATTATAACTTCTAATAATCTAAAAATAATTACTGAGCAACTAGTGCATAATAACTCACATGCTACACTATACTATACTGATAACCGGTAACTGGTAACTTGTAGTTGGTTTCCAACAAAGAGGAAAGTTGACCTCAATAAGTAATAACTGCTACTAATCTCTAATGCATTTCATACTGTACTAGACTTCTCAACATTGAGTCCTAATAGTTACTGAAACTACGCACTGGCATAAAATGGATGATATAATACAATTTATAATCCACAACATATGCTACTCAAAGTAATATAAAGCATGTAATGTAAAACACATAGCAAAAACATGCATATTCGAAATCACGTAATCTACTATATAGCTGAAACATGTATAGAAATGCTTTATAAATGAAACATACTAGTCGTATATCCTCCCATTGGGGAAACAAGTCATGAAAATTCACCTGCAATGCTGAGTGATCGAGCTATGATTTACTTTTGTCTGCTTGCTACGAACCGAACACCTAAACGATCAATTAAGGGTTCCATGGTTTAGCCTATATAATTATAGACTAAAGCAAAACATGAAAATTCTCAACGAGCTAATTTCTTATTTACTCGACAACAATTATAACTTAAATTAATTAATTATAAATAATTAATTAATTTACTTTTAATTTCATGCAACCATGATTAACCAATATCTTATTAACATTAAGAGTAAATAATAACATCCATGTTATTAATTCACTTGACAAAGTCTTCCAATTACTTTGATTAATTATTAAATTAATTAATCAATTCTTAATATTATTATTATTATTATTATTATTATTATTATTATTATTATAACCTTGATGCTAACGATTCTTTAAAGCTATATAGGGTCGAACCCGTATACTAAAATAGATTAAAATGAAAGATTTATATACGACTTTCCTTTCTGAAGATTTCTGCATAAATATGGTTTGGGAGCATCAAAACCTTCTTCTATCCAAAACTTGGAAATTTCTTTCTTGGCTTGCGCCGTGAAAATGGAGAAATCTCCCTTTTAATTTGTTTCTTGATAAAACCCAAGTAGAGGAGTGGTTAAACTTCTGCATATTTCGTGGGTTATGGGAGTCATCCCATATCCGTATTTTTGACTAGTCAAACAACCAAAAGCAAACCACAACTCTTGCTCACTTGACACATATAGTCCTTGGGTTTTTCATTTCTCTTCACTTATCATTTTTAGCTCCTTTACTCACTTTAGTACTTACCCCAAAAGCGGGGTGTTATACTATGTGTATATATATATATATTTTAAAATTTTACCTATAAAAAACATTTTATAACATCAAGGAATTTTTCAAATTTTTTTAATTTCACATATAAGAGCCTTTAGAGCCCTACAACGTTGCTACCTAGAAAACTAGGGTGTCTTCATCCCAAAAGAAATATTAACGCTCAGTCCAGAATCATCATTTGGAGAAATATTCATAAAGAAGACAAAACTCTAAAAACCCTAAATTGGAACCTCCTTTTTATCTTCTTGTAATCTTGTAATAGATGTTGTAATTTTCACAACTTTCTGCAAATCAGAAGATGGATGTGAAACATCCCTTTTGCTGCACTAAAAGAAATCCCAACGACGATCGACAATCTTATCTTCAAGCTCTATTAAAGCAAAAAGATTATGGGTTTGAGGAGAAAGTGGTGGGTTGAGGAAAGGGTAAAGGGAGAGGTAAATTAAGGAAACTTCATCGCTGATTGTAGTCAGAATGGTTTCAATCCCTTACTTTGGACAGATGTGCGGTCAGCACTTGCTCCTAATCAGAGGTAATTTTGTTTTGGTAAACGTCTCATCTCTTACCCGAATAAGAGACTCTTACCTGGTAAGAGATTGTAAGATATTAGTAAATACACCCTAAGTTGTGTATCCTTTTTCTGGATCGTTCCCAAGGTATTCGACGAGGGTGGTGGTGGTTGGTGAATTATTGTGATTGTGGGATTTTGATGAGTGGGAAGAAGGCCAAACTCCACTTAGCAATCCAGTTTGTTTGGAAGAAGATTTTAGCTTCTGTAGGCGATTAGGAGAGAATTGGAGTGACGGAGCTGACCGCCGATGGAGTTGTGGTGGCTGTTGTTGGGAATCAAAAGTTATTGGGTTGATGTTTTGATGCCTGTACCAATGCTTTGAGGAATTGTACAATAAAAGTTTAATATAATTATATAATATATTATTTTTTTTAAAGAAAATTTAAACAATAAAAAAAGAGACAAAAGCACTCCTCAATTTAAAGAAATAGATATTTAAATGTTTGAGAAATCACATCTCAGGTACCAAAATGAAGGTTTTGGAACTACGTTAACTAAAATAGAAATCACATACTTCGGGGACGGGACAGGGCGGAGCGAGGACCACGTTACCCATCCTCGGTTTTTAACTTCCGAGGATCCCTGTCCCCATCCACGATCCCAGGAATCACATACTTCAGGGACGGGACGGGGCGGAGCGAGGACCACGTTACCCATCCTCGGTTTTTAAATTCCGAGGATCCCTGTCCCCATCCACGATCCCCGATTTTGCGGGGAATCCCCGTCACGGGGGGGGGGGGGGGTACACCGGGTTTCCCAATGGGGTGGTTATCATTCCCATGCCAAACTTTGATTTTCAAAGAGTCATCATGTATATTGATGAGTTAATTCCGATAACAAAATATTGATCGTGAGGTTGACAGAGATTACAATCAAATTAGAATCAAGTATGAGTTTACTCATGCAAGAGTATTGGTAATCCGTTACAAATGAAGTAAGCATGAGTTCCTATTTATAGGTTAGAATAGGAAAGTCAAAGCATTCTCCAATAGGAATGATCCACGTGTAAAGGTGATTTAACAAACTTTAGGCGGGAACGATTATGGCATATGAGATGTGTTAGAATTAACTCTGTATGAAAAAGTCACCAAAAAAATGCTAAGTCTTTTAGTTAGAAGACTTTAGCTTTGTTCGATCGCTGGGGACTAGAGCTCGGGTATAAAGCTCGGAAGCAAAAGTTGGATGCGCACGAGGCTAAGGCAGAAGATATGCATACTCAAATTTTCCAAGGCAGAGGCTCTGCATGTACTATGCAAAGCCTTTAGTCCAAGACTTCTCGATTTTAATAGAAGTATTTCCCTAGTGATACTCTCTTGTACAACTGGCCCTATTAAGACATGCCACATATGCAGAAGCGGATACTTACCTTTACAAGTGGAATTCTCTCATTGGCTGGAGAGTTGACATCCTATTTAGGAATATAAATAGAAAAGTTGTTTAGGGTTTTCTGTGTGTTTTTTAGATTCATTCATATTATACTTGAGAGATTGCTTTGAGAGTATCTTCTTCACACAGTTACTATGTGTTCTTGGTGTAATATGCAAATCTCAAAGTTCTAATCAATACACACGATGACTACGCTGTTTCAGTAATCTAGTTTGTAATTCCTTTCATACTTTACTCGTAGATCATGTAATCTAGTTACATTGGTGAATCATTGATTGCTTCCGCTTATAACTCTTGAGTGTTCATTTATTTCACCAATTTATTAAGTTTAAAGAGGTTCTGGTTCCTAAAATTGGTATGAGAGCTTCACTAATCAATCCATTGATTAGGCTATCCAGTATGTAAAGGATTAATCCTCACTCAACTAGATTTCTTCTTTCTGAAACAGTTTTTTCACTCCAGACCCTATTTTACGAGTTTTATATAATTTTATTACGCCATCGTTAATTCCAGTTGGTCTTCCTGTTTAGATTGAAGCATTATATATTGAAATCACTTTCGTCAAATTCGTATGTGTTTAATTTCATTTTCTGCTACTCAATTTCATATTCTCCTTTCAAGTTTTCAAATCCCCTATTTTCATGAAAATGGATAATCCAACCTGGAACACCATGTATAGTGCTGGATTTTTTTTACCAAACCTCCTACTCTATTAAGAGATGAATATCCCCAATGGAATATCCGTATGATTAATTTATACGAAGGATTAGATATTGATCTATACACTTCTGTGAAAAATGGACCCTACATACCTACGACTATTATTCTTTGAGTTCCTACTACTATTAATACTGAGGAAATCCCTGCTCAACAAATTCCATAGGAAATGAAGGAATGGGATGATGAAGATAAGAAGAAGGTGGAGATTGACCTTAAAGCCAAAAGGCTTTTTATCATGGCCATTCCAAATGATATATTCCACTCCTTGAAGCCCTGTGAAACTGCTAAGGAACTACGGGATCAACTTGCAAATCAACTTGAAGGAGGAGCTAAGATGAGGAAGAACAGAAGAGCTCAAGCTCTTAACGAGTAGAACAACTTTCAAGCTCTGCCTGATGAATATCTGGAGCAAACATATAATAGATTCAACACTTTAATCAACAAGTGTAGATGATGTGATGTGATCAGATCTCAGGAAGATAACAATGTTCTCTTTCTCAAGAGACCGAATGAAGAATGGTCAAATCTGTCCATGTCTTTGCAAGCAAATCAAGCTCTCGAGTAATGGACTCTTCATGATGTCTTTGGCACTCTATAGGCCGATGAGAAAGATGTACAGAAGAAGAAAGCAATTATAAGTGATCCTCTAGCATTGATCTCTGAATCAAAATAAATTACCTATGCACAGACAAGAAGAAAGACCAGAGACGAGTCATCTAGAGATGACAAGAGAGGGAAGAAGAAGGCACTCCTTAGTGAGAGTGATACAGAGATCAGACTCTCTAGTTCAGATGATGATGACATTAGCGCTTTTGCACAATATTTGGCTCTTATCACAAAGAAGTTCACTCAAAAGTTTGGCAAAAGATCATTCCAGAGCAGAGGAAGGGAAGACAGAGGTGAGAGGTCACAAAAACCTGTTTATGAGCCAAGACAGGCACCACCTCAATAAGTCAATAAAGAAGAGGAGAAGAATGAGAAGCCAAAGCAGAACAATGACAAATGCTACAAATGTGGCAAACCTGGTCATTTTGACATTGATTGCAAAGGACCTCTGGTTAAAGATATCTCGTACTACAAAAATAAGTACAAGTATAATCGAAACCAGAAGGTATACATGGCAGAGCAAGAGAATTGGGTCGCTGACTCAACAAGCTAGTTTTAAAAAGGAGTTTGATGAACTTAAAAATATTTTATCTGATAAAGATAAGAAGATTGAGGCAAAAGAGAGTGAGAGATTGAACTCTGTAGCTCTTAATTTTTTTTTTTCAAAAAGAAAGAGAGTTTATGCATATAAGCCTTTAGAAGAAGGAGCTACTGATCATAAAATAACAAGATGCTCAAAAGGTGCATGAGAAAATTAACTTTCAGATGGATAAATCTGGTCTAGGTTTTGATGAACTTTATCCTTTCACCTGCGAGAAAAGGTCAACTCTAGATTTTTTGTCTTGCTTAGGAAAAGAACAAAAACATGATTTTCCAATCATCTATGAACAATCTGTCTTTAAAAGATCAAAATATGAGAATGGACATAGATCAAGCAAACTTAAATATAAAAATATTTCATACATCTCTGCAAGAAACTTAAGTAAGATCAATCAAATTGATCTGAAATCTATATAAAGAAGAAGATGGTGTTTTCACCTTTGGATCCTTCAATCATATGTCTTTAAAACCTAAAGCAGAGGAGTTCATTCCTGAACATACATGATATTTCCCGTAAACAGAATGTAAATCAAAATATGTAAGAACACAAGACTGAGATCAAGGAAGTCAGATATATATTGATTAAGAACAGTATTACAACATGTATCATGCTCACATGTAATCGGAAAGTCAACTGAAAACGTACTAACTAACTTGCTATAAATACAGGTATAGAAATGCTATGATTACATGTTTGTCTATCATAGACCTATCGCATCTATACACGTGTTAAGTGGTCTTCAGACTTGTCTCTTCAGAGTTCCTTCAGAACTCTGAAGTCCTCTCTTCAGACATCTGAAGTTGCATCTTCAGACTTTATGCCTTAGTCTCTTTTTCTGTCTTCCAAACTCTGAAGTCTCTTGTTCAGACTTTCGAGACCTCTTCTACAGACTTCATACTTAGACATTTTAGCACAAGTTAAGATCTTTGAACTTCAGTCTACATACTTCTGAGCTTGATTTGAAGCAACTCTTCAGATCTTAACAATCTCCCCCTTGCTTCAAAAAGCCAAGTTGAACTTCCATTCTGACAGTAATGGAATGAAATCTCCAATTATGATTTGTCTATAATCTTGAATTTTGATAGCATGAGTTAGCATGGACTTGGCTAACTCCTTGTACTTTGGCCATTCTTGAAGTGTCACTCTTCTTAATCTTTTTCTGCTTTTTCTTTGTTTGGGCTCTTCCAATGCTTTAAGAGTACCAGATGAAACCTTCTAAATTATCTTCCAATCTCATAAAATACTTATCATCACCCTTTCTACACACATAGCATGGAGGATCCAAAACTATGGTTCCAGTATGCAGTTTATCCATTCCATCTAACTCTGTATTTGGCACTGTCATGAAAATCTTATACCTTCCCAGAACATAGGTAACTTGGAAATCTGTCAGGCCTGCCCAAACTGTTGCTGTGTAGATGCCTTCTTTTACACATGAGAATCTTTTTCTGAATTTGAAAGTTGTATAAGCAAATTCAAGAAGTCTTGTATATACACTTAACAAATCTTTCAGATTGACATTTGGAAGGTCAACTTCTAAAAAGATGCAAGTTTCCACAATCTCTCTTTCAACAGTGTAGATAGAGTAATTTTAGTTTCTCCATTTTCTCTAAGACACTTCAATCCTCTTCTTTATAGGAGAGTCAGAAAATACAACCATTCTTGACTTGACAGTACTTCTCATAAAATTAAGATAAGTTCTTCTAAAGTTTATGCCTTTTCCCACCCAACTATACACATAGTATAGGACTCTGAATTCTTCTTCCTTCATAAACATATCCAAGTGATTCAATTCTAGAAACAAGCCATCAATATGTTCTTCAACAACTTCATCTATTACCTCTTTCATCCCCTCATCCTCTTTCTTCTTAGAAACTATTTCATTATCAGCTTCAACCATTTCAACTTCAACAAGCTTTAACTCTCTGGGATGAATAGTGAAGTCATAAGGAAAGTTCAAATATTTGTCATCTCCTATCTGAATATTCTTATCACTTAGGCCGAGTGGAAAACTTTTTCTGATCAGATCTCTAAGCTTGATCCTTTCCTGTATCTAGAACATCACTTCTTCTCTCACTCTTTTATCACCCAGAAGAATGTTTTCCATCTTTTCAATAAGCCATTGAAGTGTTGATGTTGAATATCTTGGAATATCAGCGATGTAGAATATGAAAGTGTTGATGTTAGCTGGTTTATGAAAAGAAAATCCCAACTCTGGTTCAGTGAAAAACTCTTCCAGACGAGTCATGCCAATATTTGTATATCTCTTGGGTTTAAGCAAATTCACCTGACCTATTCTTCTTTCTAGTGCAATATGAAAATCATGTAAGGCCATGTTTCTCAAATAAACTCCCAAAACTCTTCTATAATATAATTCAAATATTGCATAATCCACTCTCCTGCTGTAATTGTTAGAATGTATTTTTTATGGAAAAGTATGAATCAGAACTTCTCTCTAAAGAACAAAGTATATCTCTCTAGAAGTCAGCTTCTCCAAAAGAAGGTTGCTTCCAGAAGCTCTGTCCAGAAGATAGAATGTTACTTCAGAAGATGAAGTATCTTCTAGATATAATACAAGGACCTACACGCATGATTTATGACGTGGCAAGTCATGCTTCCTGTGCGTAACTGATTCTGTTAGGGACTTCGTGTTAATCCGTGATAGGCTAGCTCTTTGACTTTTACCATTTGTAATAGTATAAATAGAGAGAGAGCTATCCCTTGTGTTAATTGTCGATTGTTTTGGAGAGATTGAGCGAGATAAATTTGTATTTCCAGTACTGTAATCTTTGATTCTTTGAGTGAAATACAAATTATCATTATTCTATATGAATGCTTTAATCCATTACAGTTTACTTATTCTAGTTTGATTGTTGATCTAATCTGCTTCCGCTTATCGTTTACTCTATATCTGTGATCAACATTCATTGAGTATTTTGGGATCTGGGTTCTAACAATTGGTATCTGAGCTAGGTAATCAATCTATTGATTATTCGATCTAACCATGTTTGGAGAAAGGCCCACTCAGCTAGAATTTTCTCGGTTTTAAACTACTGTTTATCATTCTCTCCTGTTTTACGGGTTTTTGTTAATCTCATACAAATTTTCTCGAAATTCAGTGATAATTCTAGTTTAAATCTGAGTTTTGTTGTTCATCAATGAATTGTTTCAAGTTCAGTGAGTTAAATCACATTTCATTCTCAATTTCTTCTCAAATTCTCACACTCTGTTTTCTCTAAAATGGCAAATCAGAATTTTAATGCCATGTACACCTTAGGTTCGTTTACGAAACCTCCCACTCTTGTCAGGGACAAATATCCTCAATGGAAAATTCGTATGATTAACTTTTATGAAGGATTGGATCTAGATCTATATCAAACAACCCTAAATGGTCCTTTTGTCCCGTTCACAACGATTCCCAGAGTACCAGCCACAGTTGATACTGCAGAAATATCTGCTCGAGTGATTCCTAAAGAGAGAAAAGACTGGAGTGATGATGATAAAGCTAAGGTGGAAATTGCTAATAAAGCAAAAAGGCTACTTATCATAGCTATTCCTAATGATATCTTTCAATCTCTGGATTCATGTGAAAATGCCAAGGATCTATAGGATCAATTGGCCAATCAACTGGAAGGCGGTGCCAAAATGAGGAAGAATAGAAGAGCTCAAGCATTAAATGAGTATAACAGTTTTCAGGCACTTCCAGAAGAAACACTTGAGCAAACGTATCACAAACTTAATACATTGATTAATCTATGCAAAAGATGTGACATATCAGATCTAAGGAAGACAACAATGCATTATTTCTTAAACGTCTTAATGCAGAATGGTCAAATCTGTCCATGTCCCTACAGGCCAATCAAGATCTAGAACAGTGGTCTCTGAGTGATGTGTTTGGTACTCTACAAGCACATGAGAAGGAGGTACAACAAAAGAAGGTGAACGTTGGTGGTCCGATGGCCCTAATATCTGAATCCAGAGGGTCAAGCAGAAGGATGAGGGATGAAGAGAAGAAGGGGAAGAGCAAGGCTTTAATGTCAGAAGCAGATACAAAAGCTGGTCTTTCTGGATCAGAAGATGATGAGATCAGTGCTTTTGCTGAATCTCTTGCTTTTATTACTAAACAATTCACAAGAAAGTTTGGTAATCGTTGATTTCAGAATAGAGGAATGTATGACAACAGAAGTGAACATCCAAATCAAAGTTATATGCCCAGACAAGAAAGTCCCTGGTAGAGAAAACAGAAGCAGAGAAGAAAGAGGAAGACAAGAACAAGATGAAAGACGTTTGCTACAGATGTGGGAAACCGGGACATTTTTCAAAAGACTGCAAAGGTGCTCTTGTTAAAGACGATATGTATTATAAAAACAAATATAAGTACAACAAAGACTGCAAAGGTGCTCTTGTTAAAAACTGGTGTTCAGACCAGTCAAGTGATGCAGAAGCCATGTTTTGTGGAATGACTATGGAAAACGATGAAGAAGATCAAATCTCTGAAACTCCGGTTTGCACTACTTCTGAACATTCTGAACTTGAACAAACCATTTCAAATCTTTCGTTTGATTTTGAAAATCTGAAGCAGAAGCTCCGAGATGAAAAGAAAAAGAGAAAGGATCTTGAAATATCATTTACTCTTACTGAAAAAAAAGAAAGAAACATTTTTAAAAGAGAAATGGAGCTTTTGATAGGGGAAAAACAAGAACTCTCTATGGAAAAACTAAACATTTTAAAATAAAAATTTTCCACAGAGTCAATTAAAAAAAGAGATTGATGAGCTTAATAAACTTCTGAAAACTAAAGACAAGGAGATTGAGGCAAAAGAAAGTGACAGATTAAATTTGTTGCACTTAAAAATTATTTTCAAAAAAAAAGGGAGTTTCTGCATATTGATCTTCAAAAGAAGGATCTTTTAATTAAAAAGTATCAAGATGCTCAAAAAGCGCATGAACAAATAAATACACAAGTTGGAAAAACAGGTCTTGGTTTTGATGATCTGGATCCTTTTACTTGTAAAAAGAGATCTACCTTAGATTCTGTCTTCTGTATGGGAAAAGAACAAAAACCTGATTTCCTGTTTTATAAGAACAATCTGTATTCAAAAGATCAAAATATGAAAATGACCATCAAGTTAGAAAACTAAATTATAAAAATATATGCTATTCTTCTGATAGAAAGAGTTGTAAAACTACCTAAGTTGATTTAAAACAACTTCAGAAGAAGAGTCAAGGTTTCCACTTTGGTTCATTTACTCATATAACTTTAAATCCAGAAGAAGATGTGTTCATCCCTACAGATGTAGAAGAAGAATTAAGACTCAAATTTGAAAAATATGTTCATGAGACTCTGGATATGTGTGTTTCTTTAAATCAAACTGAAAATGAAAATATTTCTTTCGAAAACTATCCAGAGATCACTCCCTATTCATCTTTGTCAAGAAAAGGATGATGATAAAGTTGATGTGTACCCTTGGGAAATTGAAGATCAAAATTGTGATGATTTCTTTGATACAGCGAAATATCTTGACAAGTTTGAAAACAGTTTACCCTCTACTCACATCCCTGTCAAAAATGTCAACTATGTTGGGTCACCGATGATTTGGTGATGAACCTTCTCTATTATTTGATTGATCTTTTACAGGTTCTTTTTAAGGTCTGAAATATACTTCAAGTATTGGTAAATCGAAGACTATCCAATCAAGGGTTGTACATCAAAATGTGGAATTTTTTATGTACCAACTAACATTAATATTCAGACCACTTGCTGAATCAAGATGAGGTCACCGATGTTGTATTGGGTCACCGATAAAAGATGAGGTCACCGACCTAAAAGATGAGGTCACCGACATGGTACATAGAGGTCACCGACATTGCCATAGAGGTCACCGATTTTCATATATGGTCACTGAAAATTGTAGTTGCCTTTCCTTAAGGTTGTGATAACAAGTCACCAATACAAGGATGTACACTTGCCAACACTTAGTGAAAAATGAGGATCACCAAGCAATGTGTACATTTATAAATACCAACCTTATAAGGCACTAACTGATGTGATACATGGTTCCATGTATCACCTAACAATTTTCAGAGATAAGTTCTTATGACACAATAAATGCAAGATACGTGTGCAGCAAGAACTTGGGTAGTAAACCTTAAATTGGGACATTCTCTTTTTACTCACCTAAAAAGGATGTTTATCTTTAAGCTAAAAGGTTTGATGGGACTTTATAGAGCATGAAGAAAAAGAGATAAAGTTATCTGACATTGCGTGCTGCAAAGAATGCTTCATCCATTAAACTAGTACAAATGGAGTGGCATCTTCCTTTGTCCATCAGATATACTTCCAGCTAATGAATCCTTGACAGCTGTCCACATGCATCCCATGCATGGGCACTATAAAAGGAGATGAAGTCCTCCCATAAATCTCACACTTTCAACATGTGGTCATTTGTTTGATTCCGGCAATCCTGTGTGTTTTAACAGTTTTATTTTAGCTTTGTTAGTGCATAAGTTAAATATTGTTTTCATGTGTTTCATGTGTTTAGTTTGTTAGAATAGTGTGTCTATTCTTTTCCGCAACAAACTTCTGTGTGTAAATTTTTAATATTTATATTAAAAAATTTAAAAGAGTAAAAGTGTTTGTATTCAACCCCCCCCCCCCCTTCTACAAACCCTCACTTACATAGCTATCTTTAAACAGGGACTAACAAGTGGTATCAGAGTAGTTAGTTTAATTCAATAAACTAGATATGTGATGGCTACTACTCCTCCATCTATTGATGGTGCTCTACAAAATCCTTTTGCTGGTACATACGATTTAGGCTCTTTAGCCAATCCCCCAAGGTTTAATCCAAATAACTTTGGGTTATGGAAAAGTCGTATGTTACTATTTTTGGAAGGGTTTGATCGTAGGTATTCTAAAATTCTGTGTGAGGGCCCTATCATTCCAAAAGTATGGGCTTGCTTTGGCCCATAAAAGGATACAGAAGGAAAAGATATAGAGTCTGATGACGACAGGAGTGATGCAACCGGCAGATATATCATCAAACAACCAAACAAATATAATGAAGATGATAAACGTCTGGTTGCATTAGACACCAAAGTAAAATCAGCTCTAGCATTATCTCTTCCTGATGAAGTATATCATTATCTTCTAAACCTTTCTACTGCAAAAGAAATGTGGGACACTTTGAGTATCTCTCATAAAAGACATTAAGTCTTTTTCTGTTGCTTTAATAGGTGATTTTAAATCTTCTTCATGTGTTCCTAGAATCACCTATCCCTGTTCTGAATCTGAAAATGAAATTAAGGAAGATTCATCTCATTTATCTGATGCTTACTACAGTGCTACTGATGATGAGGGAGAGGAATTAGCCATTGACATACTGTCTGATAGTATGGCAATAATTGCTTGAAACCTTAAAAATAAAAGATTTTCTTCCAACCGCTCTAAGTTTCAAAGAAAACCTTTTTCTCAAAAACCCTCTTCTGACAAAGCAAATGAAGAATGCTTCAGTTGTGGAAAGAAGGGTCACTTTGCCTTTGAGTGCAGATCCAAAGATTCCTCTAAAGTCAAGTCTTCTTCTTCTTCTGGCCATGACTTCTCCAAATCAGCTTCTAGGAAGTCTGAAGGGAGAAATAGTCGCTTTTCTAAGGAAAGTCCTGAATCAAAAGAAACCTCTGGATATAAGAAATGCAAAGCTAAGTATAAGAGGGAAAAGGAAAAGAACCAAAGTAAAGGAAAAACTTTGGTTGCTGAGACTCATTGTTGGGAAGATGAGCAAACTTCTGAAAGTGAGAGTGAATATGTCACAAAGTGCCTTATGGCCAAAATTGATGAGTTGGAAGATATGGAAAAGTCACTCTACACTGCTCTTGTCTCTACTGAGGGATCAACTTCGGGAACCAAGCCCCAGGTACATCCCTTTACCTTTCTCTCTGATGATCAAAAGGTTGATGCCTTTGATTCTTTAACCATTGACTTTTGTAACTTAAAGGATCAAAATAAAAAAGCTGACATGCACATAAAATGTTTAAATGATCAACTTCTATCTTGCTTCTCTAAACTCAAAGACTTTGACAAAATGAAAGCTGATCTAGAAAACCTAAGGTACTTAAATGACAGTCTTTCTGATGAGAAAACAAAGATCTCAAATACTCTTAAAGGAACAGGAGGTTCTCTCTAAATGGACTAAATCTTCTAAAAATCTCGAAAAGATTCTTCTAGATCAAATCTCTTGCAAAGACAAGTCTGGACTTGGATATGGAAAAGATGATCCTCAACCTTCTGACCCTTCACTTCCATCATTTGAATGTCAAGGCTTTCCTGCTGGTTTCTTCTCCGATGACGATGATGATCTTTTAGATTACTCATCTGAGGATTCTACTTCTGTCCATTCAATAGACTTGTTAGATATGCTAAAATTAGAGTCTAATGCCAAGAAGTTTGGAGTTTTTGTAAAAGCTAAGGAATCCTCTCCTGAGCCTTCAAAAGTTTCAACTCTTCCAAGCTCTTCTTCTTCTTCTCCCAAACCCATTCAGAGACTTCTAAACTCTCTAAGTCTTCATGAGTCAAGGTACTCTCATTAGTCATCAAATGTTCCTGAGTACCCTGCTACAAAAAGATTTTCTCCTTTTCAAAAGAAAAATATTTCTAAATCAAAATTTTCATCCAAAAGGAAATCTCAAATAGTTACTGATTTCATTCCTCGATCAGTGAACTTGAAAAAATCTAAAAATCCTGATAAAGGAATTCTTGGACCAAGACCAGGTGTCGGTCACCCCTCCTCTTCTCAGTCATCGACTTCTGCTCAAAGTTTTGATAATATGGATTTCAAAAGGGCCTTTACTATAAAGAAATGCTACAATTGTGGCAACACTCTCCATCTTGCTAAAGATAGCCCAAAAGATTTTGACCTCCGTAAAAACAAAATGCCTTCTAATCCCAAAGGACCCACCTCAAAATGGGTACCAAAAGTCTAAATTTGTTTATGGGTGCAGGTACCAAACAAAGATCATATATGGTACATGGACAGCGGCTGTTCAAGGCACATGACCAGAAACAAACTTCTTCTCTCTAACTTCTCAAAAGAAAAGGGACCCATTGTTTTTTTTTGGAGGAAATGGGAAAGGTGTCACAAAAGGTTATGGTACCATATCAAATGGAACCATCACTTTCTCTAAAGTAGCTCATGTTGAGGTGCTAATGTACAACTTACTGAGCATCAACCAAATATGTGATTTGGGATATAAGGTCATGTTTCAATTGTGTGTTTGCTTGGTCTTTGATGTGCAGAATAAAGTTGTACTGGTAGGTACCCGAATGAACGATGTATACATAATCAACATGAAGGAAAATGCCATTGGAGAAGCTATGTGTCTCCTTTCTCAAGAACTAGCCAAACAAAGTTGGCTGTGGCATAAAAGGTTCTCTCATCTAAATTTAAAACCTTGAATAAACTTTCCAACAAAGATCTGGTTGTTGGAATGCCAAAAATAGTTTTTGAAAAAGAAAAGCTGTGTGGAGCATGTGAAAAAGGAAAACTCACCAGAACTTCCTTTAAAACAAAACAATGCTCATCTATCTCTCAACCTCTTCAAATGCTTCACATGGATCTGTGTGGTCCAGTAAGCACACCTAGTCTAGGTGGTAAAAAATATATGCTAGTAATTGTTGATGAATTCTCTAGATATACTTGGGTGTTCTTTCTAAAACACAAAAGTGATGCTGCTGAAGAAATCATCAGGTTTACTAGAAAGATTGAAAACATGAATGGTAAACTGGTGAAGTCTATCAGAAGTGATAATGGCACAGAATTCAAAAATGCTGCCCTGGAAGATTTCTTCGACTTAAAAGGAATCTCTGAACTTCTCTGCTGTACGCACTCCTCAGCAAAATGGTGTTGTTGAAAGAAAGAACCGGACGCTGTGTGAAGCTGCAAGATCAATGCTGAGTGAATCCAAGTTGCCAACCTATTTTTGGGCTGAAGCAGTTAACATTGCATGCTTTATTCAAAATAGGTTTATCATAGTCAAAAGGCATGACAAAACTTCTTATGAAATTTTTCATGGTAGGAAACCTGCAGTCGACGTATTCCATGTATTTGGCTGTGCTTGTCACATGCTAAATGATAGGGAACAACTTGGAAAATTTGATCCAAAGTCTGATTATGGAATTTTCATGGGCTACTCTCTCTCCTCAAGAGCCTTCAGAATCTACAACCTCAGAAGATAATGCATAGATGAACCTATGCATGTGAAGTTTGACGAGTTTGAAACATCTTCATTAGCTTGTAATGAAGAAGAACTAAATCTTTGGATAAACTCATGTGTTGGTGAAATTCCATCTCCCTCTCAACCTAATCCTTCAAGTCAACAAGATAACAACTCTTCTCAGCCTCCCATCAACACCACCTTATCTCCAGAACCCTTTCCTTCTTCTCTACCTCCTGAAACTGACTCTACAGGAGAACATACCCACCTAAACACCATATCTCCCACTAACCTACCCTCACCATCTCAAATTCCTACCTCATCTTCTTCTATACCTCCTCCCTTGCCTCCTGCACTAAAATGGACCATGGATCATCCAATAGATCAAATCATAGGTGATCCTCAAGTTGGTGTAAAAACAAGAAGAGGCATCAGCAACCTGTGCTTATATGTCAACTTTGTTTCTATTGTTGAGCCTAAGCTAATTAATGAAGCCCTAGCTGATCCTAGCTGGGTAATTGCCATGCAAGAAGAACTCTCACAATTTGAGAGAAACAAAGTGTGGAAGTTAGTTCCTCGTCCATCTAACAAAACTATTATTGGAACAAAGTGGGTGTTCCAAAATAAGATGGATGAAGAAGGAACTGTCATAAGAAATAAAGCAAGGTTGGTTGCTCAAGGATATCGGCAAGAGGAAGGAATTGACTATGATGAAACTTTTGCTCCTGTTGCCAAATTGGAAGCTATCCGAATATTTCTTGCCCATGAAGCTTACAAGAATTTTCGGGTATTCCAAATGGATGTCAAAAGTGCCTTCCTAAATGGTGAGCTAGCTGAAGAAGTGTATGTAAAGAAACCACCTGGATAAAGCTCTGTATGGACTGAAGCAAGCTCCTCGTGCCTGGTATGATACTCTCTCAGACTATCTTTATAAAAATGAGTACATACGAGGAAAAGTTGACAACACTCTCTTCTTCAAGAAATCACAAGGTAATATCATTCTTGTACAAATCTATGTTGATGATATTATTTTTGGAGCCACCGATGAATCTCAGTGTGATGAGTTTAGTTCCCTCATGCAAAAAGAGTATGAAATGAGCATGATGGGGGAGTTAACTTTCTTTCTTGTTTTGCAAGTAAAACAGTCTCCAGAAGGTATTTTCATTAATCAAAGTAAATACATTAAAGACCTTCTGAAAAAGTTTAAACTTGATACTTGCTCTACCAATGAAAACTCCTATGGCTCATCCTCTTAAACTTTATTCTGATCCTGATGGTGTGTCTGTTAATATTACAAATTATAGAGGCATGATAGGATCTCTTCTTTATCTTACTGCAAGTAGACCTGATATAATGTTTGCTACTTGTCTGTGTGCTCGATATCAAGAAAATCCTAAGGAATCACATCTAGCTGCTGTGAAAAGGATTTTTCGGTATCTAAAAGATACCATAAATCTGGGTCTTTAGTATCCCAAAGACTCAGGTTTCGATCTCATCGGGTACTCTGATTCTGATTTTGCAGGTTCCAAAATAGACAGAAAAAGTACAATTGGAAGTTGTCAATTGCTTGGTGGAAAGCTTGTGAGCTGGTCAAGTAAGAAACAACATTCGGTGTCTACTTCTACGAAAGCGAGAATATGTGGTTCTTTGGAAGTTGTTGTGCACAAATATTGTGGATGAAAAATCAGCTGTGTGATTACAATCAGATTTTCTCAAAGATCCTACTGTGTGACAACTCAAGTGCAATAGCCATTGCCAACAATCCGGTGCTTCATTCAAGATCTAAGCATATTGACATCAGGTATCACTTTATAAGAGATCATGTCTCTAAAGGTGATGTGGAACTACACTTTATTCTCACTGATTATCAATTAGCTGATCTGTTCACAAAGCCCCTTGATGAAGCAAGGTTCAAGTTCCTCATCGGTGAATTAGGTATGATTAATATAAAATAGTATATATATATATATATAAGTAAATACATAAATAAAAAAACAAAATAAAATTATATATATATGTATATATAGTCGGTGAGTTACTCACCGACGTGTTCTCTCTCTCTCTCTCTCTCACTCACCGTCTCTCTCTCTCTCTCTCTATATATATATATAAACCACTCACCGACGAAACCCTAAACCATACACTTACCAACGATTACACTTTCCGACGAAACCCTAATCCAAAACCACTCACCGACGTTTTTCCATAAAACCCCTTTCCGACGAAACCCTAACTGCACACTCTCCGACGATCGACTCACCGCCCTCGCCTCGAACTCACCGACGATCTTCTCCCAGTCATCGACGCCGTCGCCCACCCACTGACGTCGTTACTCCACTCACCGACATCGTCTCTCACACTCACCGACGTCGTACTGGTATCACCGTCGTCTCTCACACTCACCAACGTCACACTCACCGACTTCATCTCTAAAACCTTTCACATTCCTTATCCTTTAAAAGATAACCCTTAGGTTACCAATCTTGGTGACTAAGATTCGTTAAACCTATCCGTAATGACATCATCAACGTCATTAATGTCAGAAGCATGCGCCGATTTAAGCCTAAACCCTTAGAATTATGACCTTTCAATTACCTAAAGTCATCATTAGGTTTGAAAATCAAATTTTCCCTCCTCTCATATAAATAACCGTTCCCCACTACCTTCTCCTCCTTTATCGCATTCATCTTCTCCACTCTTTCTCTCTCAAAGTTCAAACCTGCAACTCTCAAGATCTTCAATGGCGTCTTCTACCAACTCTCCATCGAAATCTTCCAAAGCTTCTGAGGAACAAACCCTAACCCTTAAATCACTCACCTTCCCTGCATGCAACTATTTCGGTCGCATTGGCATTGATGAAGCTCACCCAGAATACAATGAGATTTGCTGGTTTCTTCAAAGGTGTCCCTTACAGTATGTTCTTACTGCTAAACCCAAGATGAGCAAGTTTCTTCTGGGTAACTTCTGGCTTACCTGCACTTTTGGTCGGATCAAATATTAGCTTATGTTCTCAGTGAAGATGAACCGGATGTGATCTTCAATGTTGAAGATGTACGCACCATTCTCCACCTTCCTTCAAATGAAACTTTTCCCCTTGGGAATGAGCACCAACAGGTAGTGTCAACTCTGAACTACCTTGAAGAGAAAAGAGGTCCAAAATCCAAGGGTCCTGGAACCTTGGTAAGGAAAAATATGGGCAATGTCTGGAATTTCTTTTTTTCTCATCTTATCTTGTGTCTAAGCAAGAAGACTGGAGGTCCGGATCAAGAACCATCTCAGGTCACCGAGCTGGCTCATGCCTTGATCTTTCAAAGAAGAATAGACTTTGCAGCTTATTTCTTCAATGAAATGATCTCATCTTTCTCTACATATCGGGGACCTCAGGTACCTTTCCAACGTCTTTTCTCCCTTATTATTAATGCTAAGCTTGCTAAAAAGCTTGAAAAGAGGGAGGATATCAAATATGATCTCCCTCTCCATCAAGTCAAGAAACTCATGCAAAAGGGAGTCTTGGCCACCGATAACCCCCTTAGACCTAACATGATTGAGTTTGCAAGAAATGCAACTCTTGCTTGGGGTGAAAATGAAGTCAGACTTCGGGGACCCTCAGTCACCGATTCCACCCCCTCGGAAGAGATCCAAGGCGTCGGGCACATCTATCTCCGCACCCACCGATGCCACGAAGCCAAAAGAGCCTTTGGCTTCTACCCAGGCACCGAAATCCCAAAAGCGGAGACACTCGAAAAGCCCCCCGAGGACTTCCTCAAAGAAGTCCAAGGGAACCCAAAGGATCATAACACAAAAGCCACCCACCGACTCCCAAAAGTCGGTGAGTGTTGAAAATATCCTTACTAGACCCAAGGAACACTCAACCCTTCCCAGCTCCTCCATGCCCTCTCAAAAGGACACGGTTGTACACAGGGATATCCCAACTAGCCCTTCATCAACTTTTTCCTTAGTTGATGAAGATGACTTGGAGTCTCCCATCCAAGGCGCCTCTTCACCACCCCTTGAGCTTTCACAGCTCCTCTTCCACACTCCATATGAGAGTGCATCACAACCAGGTGCACTTGATGGAGCATCCCACTTTACTGACTTTTTGTTCTCCGACACTACACCTCGGCCACGTACGTCTCCCGTACGTGACAAGGTTGTTGAGGAACCCATTATTGAGGACTCCCCTCATCGACACTCTCCTAAACGTGTCTCCCCCACATCTCCTCGCTCTCCGAGATCCCCCCAATTAAACCTACAGGTTTGGTGGATTACTCATCTTCTAGTGATGATGATGATCAGCCACCAAAGCCTCAACCAGCTGCTCCCATGACTTCTCAACAGGGAGATGATCTTATCAAGGCTTTCAAAGATTTTTCAAGTAATACTATCCGACGGGTGGAAGTTCTGGAAGATCATGCAAATAAAGAGATGGAAAGAATGACCTCTCTTGTAAATACAATCACCAATCTCTCCACTACTCTCAAATCCAGCATTGAAGAGTTGTCGGTGAGTCACCCAACTCTTATGACATATTTGGACCTCTTGCACATGGATATCCTTGGTCTTCAGCAAGGGTTAGTTACAAGTCAAGAATCAGTGACCTCTTCTATCAGAGAGCTTCGAAGTGCCTCTAACAAACAGGCCACCGATATTGCTTTTGTTCTTCTCAATCAAAAGGCAATTTTGGAGTCTCTTGCCTCTCTTCATGCAAAGATTGAAAAGGTACCCACTTCTCCTCCAACAGTTGAGCTTGATGTAGGTGACACATTCTTTAAAGATCAAGATAGATTCGTGCTTCAAAGAGTTGAGAAGAAGATGGGTGTTTTGGGCTCCGATATTGAGAAGGTCAGGACTTTTCTCTCTTCAGTTGGTTTCAAGGGATCAACCACTGAGGGGGAGAAATTAAAGAAAGCAGAAGCCACAGCCACCGATGCCATGGTCACCACCACAGCCACCGATGCCATGGTCATCGAGACCACAACCACATCCACCGAGGCCATGGTCACCGAGACCATGGTCACTGACGAACCACCACCACCACATTCAGCCACCAATGTACAGGTCACCGAAATTCATGCCAATGAACCTCTAGTACCGGGTAACACTGGGCTATCTAGAGATGAGGCTAAAACTGGAGCAACATTTGAGGGGGACAGTGTCAGTGCTCCATCCCTTGAAGAGACTGAAGAGGAGAAAGAAAAGAAAAGACAAGAAAAAGCTAAAGGAAAGAAGCCTCTTTCTCATGAAGAACAGCGTGAAGAGCAAAAGAAAAAGAAAAGAACTAGAGGTCCTGAAGCTGATTCGCTCGGATTGCAACCTGCCCTTTCACTCACCGACCCCCTTGGAGTCATTCTTACCGAGGCTGAAAGAGACGAAGCAATAAGGGCTCAACTTGAGTTTGATCAGACGAATGTACTCAAATTGGCTCGAGATGAGGCTACTCGAGCCATGGTCACCGATGCCCTTCAAGCTCAGAAAGATGAACTTGAAAATATAAAGAAAAATTCAGAAGAAGTGAAAACGGTTGCCAAAGCCAAGAAAACCAAGGAGGTTGATTGGTTCAAAAGGAGACTCAAGAATCGAAATGATGACTCAAAGATCATCGGCGCCACTATTCACCCTCCAACCAAAAATTCTCCTAAGTTACTTATCACCATAAAAAGAGCTGACTCTTTCAACAAAACTTATGAGATAGAATGGTTGGAAGTTATGGGGATCACTGATTGGTTGGAGATTGGTAATCTTGTTTCCAAGAGTAGGAGTAAGTACAAAGATTTTGTGCTTGATACTCTCCGAAAATTCTTCATCAAAATAGTCAAAATCCAAAAGGATCATGATATAGCGGTGACAAGGTTAGAAGGGCAACAAATGTACTTCATTCAACAAGGTTTCATTGGAGAAGTCATTCCAGGCCCAAGGAACAAGAAAAAGGGGCATTTTGCCATGCTTCACGAAAGGAACATCAAGATAGATGCTTCGGGTATAAATCTCACCATTCCGACTCCAGTTGCGTACCCGGAGCAAACCATGCTTACTGAACCTGAACTTGGGGTGTTTTTTGAAGACATATTTGGAAACATAGGTTTCTTCAGAGCTTCCGACATTCCAAGGGCTCACTCTACTTTTCTCACTGCTATTTTGGGTGTGCCTCCTCTTGAAGACCATGGAATCACAAGACTCATCTTGGATGAGCTAAAAAGAAGAGAACCCAATGATCCTTAAATATTCTACTCATAGTGTGAACTTCATTAATCATGTACTCTGTGTGATGTACTATCCTGTGTGTTGATTAATAAAAGTTCATACTTTTCTTCATCTCAATTCTTGTTCATACCTTAATTTTTTTTGCACATACTTATACTTATACTTATACTGTATATACTCAGTTAAAAAAAACATCTGAGTAAAAAGAACCCAAAAGAAAAATAGAAAGGGTCAAAAAGTATTTCTTTCTAACATACAGGTATCATCATCAAATAGGGGGAGATTGTTGGGTCACCGATGATTTGGTGATGAACCTTCTCTATTATTTGATTGATCTTTTACAGGTTCTTTTTAAGGTCTGAAATATACTTCAAGTATTGGTAAATCGAAGACTATCCAATCAAAGGTTGTACATCAAAATGTGGAATTTTTGATGTACCAACTAACATTAATATTCAGACCACTTGCCGAATCAAGATGAGGTCACCGATGTTGTATTGGGTCACTGATACAAGAAGAGGTCACCGACCTAAAAGATGAGGTCACCGACATGGTACATAGAGGTCACCGACATTACATGGAGGTCACCGACATTGCCATAGAGGTCACCGATTTTCATATATGGTCACCGAAAATTGCAGTTGCCTTTCCTTAAGGTTGTGATAACAAGTCACCAATACAAGGATGTACACTTGCCAACACTTAGTGAAAAATGAGGATCACCAAGCAATGTGTACATTTATAAATACCAACCTTATAAGGCACTAACTGATGTGATACATGGTTCCATGTATCACTCATCAATTTTCAGAGATAAGTTCTTATGACACAATAAATGCAAGATACGTGTGCAGCAAGAACTTGAATAGCAAACCTTAAATTGGGACATTCTCTTTTTACTTACCTAAAAAGGATGTTTATCTTTAAGCTAAAAGGTTTGATGGGACTTTACAGAGCATGAAGAAAAAGAGACAAAGTTATCTGACATTGCGTGCTGCAAAGAATGGTTTATCCATTAACCTAGTACAAAGGGAGTGGCATCTTCCTTTGTCCATCAGATATACTTCCAGATAATGAATCTTTGACAGCTGTCCACATGCATCCCATGCATGGGTGCTATAAAAGGAGATGAAGAACTTCCCATAAATCTCACGGTTTCAACAAATCCTCTGAGTGATCATTTCTTTGATTCCGACAATCCTGTGTTTTAACAGTTTTATTTTAGCTTTCTTAGTGCATAAGTTAAATACTATTTTCATGTGTTTCATGTGTTTAGTTTGTTAGAATAGTGTGTCTATTCTTTTCCGCAACAAACTTCTGTGTGTAAATATTTAATATTTATATTAAAAAATTTAAAAGAGTAAAATTTTGTGTGTTTGTATTCAACCCCCCCCCCCCCTCTACAAACCCTCACTTACATAGCCATCTCTAAACAGGGACTAACAAACTATTTGAAGGATCCTCCTTCTGTCTTTTTAGACACAGAAAAAGTGACAGATATTGATATACCAGAAGTAAAGGCAGCTGGACCAGAAGTCATTTGACTTCCAAATAGTATACCCATGAACTCTGTTACTCCAACTCAACAGAAGAAAAGGGTTTCCATTCATCCAGACTTCCTAGACATGTGCATTCAAGCTAAGTCTTATCTTGATGTTGAAAAGAAGGCAGAAATCAAGCAAACAGAAAAAATTGCGCAACAACCTCCAAAGCAAAAACCTTAGAAGCATATAAAGTTTACACGGGAACAGAAAGCAAAATGGCTCCAAAATAATCATGTTTGCTCTTCTGTTTCAGTGAAATCTCCTAAAGTCCAAAGGGAGTGGACCAATCAGAAGCATGTTTCAGAGAGGAATTCAGATGTTCAAGATAATAAGTCTAGGCTAGATAAAAAGTTCTATGGAAATACTGATGCTAGAATAGACAGAAATAAGAAATCTTGTAATTATCATTCAAAAATTGAAAATTCAATGAAATCTTTTATTTCACAGAGCTCTGAATGTCTGTCCCTCTTACGTAAATTACAAAAATTCTTCTCAAGTCCATTGTGTTTCTCTTCTGACTTCAAGAAAAACAATTGTATCCGAGGTCAGAAGGGACAGAAACCTAAACCCAATAATCAAGGCACACCAGAAACTTCTGATAAATCTGCAATCTAAATATAAATCGTAAGCCTAACAACAAAGGACCCATTATGAGATGGGTACCTAAATCTCTCTAATTCTGTATTGCAAGAACATCGTGTGCACGTCTGCTATCTCGACTCTGGATGCTCGAGGCACATGACTGGAACAAGAAACCTACTTTATACTTTCAAAGATAAATCTGGTGGAGTTGTAACGCTCGGAGATGATGGCAAGGGTCAAATAAAAGGTTATTGAACTTTACAAGAAGGAAACATCACTTTATCAAATGTGGCTTAGGGGTGTAAATGATACGAGACAACTCGCGAGTTACTCGAGATCGACTTGGTCAAAACTCGGTCAACACTCGACTCGAATAGACTCGACTCGAACTCGAACTCGACTCGACATATTAACGAGTCGAGTCGAGCTACCCAATACTCGACTCGTAAAGCTTGTGAGATACTCGATTTATATATATATATATATTATAATTAGTTTTAAAATACACTCAGTTTTATAAAATAATTTGTAAAACACAATATAATAAAAATATCTTATATTTTTAGATACTTGAACAAAATTGTGAATCTTATAACTATTAAAACTAATCAATTATTTTTTTAGTAAATTATAAATGAAAAAAGACAAAGAAATCTATAGATGTGTTTGGTAAACTTGTCCCACATTGGAAGAGAGATGCTAAAGTAAGGGAGAAGAGGTGTTATAAAAAGAGGGGGAGGTGAATGAAAGCTTCAACCTTAGTCTTTTTGATGATGAAGTTTGAGGTGCATTTCTTTAGTTTATAAAATTAAAGAGAACACCTCTAAGTTTAAAATTTATAAGAGGAGACCCAAAAAAATTTAAATTTCAATGGATGAGTTTGGTTCGAGCTTGATTCGAGTTCGAGTTCGAGCTTGATTCGAGTACGAGTTCGAGCTTGGTTCGAGTTTCAAACGAGTTCGAGTTTAAAAAATTGCAATCGAGTTCGAGTCGAGTTTAGTTTTTTACTACTCGCGAGCTTTCGAGTCGAGTTCGAGCTTGAGAAATGGCTATCGAGTTCGAGTCGAGTATACTGATACTCGAGCTCGACTCGCATCATTTACACCCCTAATGTGGCTCATGTTTCTGGACTAAAGCATAATCTTCTGAGTGTAAGTGAACTCTATGATGCTAAGATGAAAGTTCTCTTTGATGAAAAACATTGTTACTTACTATCTCAGTCAGGAAAAGAGTTATTAAGAGCAAACAGAAAAGGTAACTTGTACATGATGAACTTCACTTCTAATAATGGTATAGAAACTTTCTGTCTCATCTAGAAGAAGAGTGAAGTAGCTTGGCTCTGGCATCATAATATTTCTCATCTTAATTTTCAAAATCTTGAGTTGCTTGTGAAGCATAACCTGGTTGAGGGCCTCCCAGAGGTTCACTTCCAGAAGGATCATCTTTGTCCAGCTTGTGAGATGGGTAAAACAAAAAGAGCTTCCCATAAGACAAAGAGTAATCATTCTTTCCCCAGACCTCCGCACATGTTACATGTTGACCTCTATGGTTTCTGTTAGACCTACAACAGATTTGTATAGATTGCTCAAGGAATCCTCATTTTATTATGAATAAGAGAAAACCTTACAAGAAAACACACAGTTCACCTTAATCGACTCTCATAGAATAACTCTCTATCAACAAGGAGCCTATAACAAACTATTTATACTACGAGGGAAAAGCTAAACTAACAGATATTTAAATAACAGCCCGTCTATCTTCAGAACTTCATCAGAACTTCTGAACTCTGCTCTTCAGAAGTTGTCTTTTGAGCTGTCTTCAGAATTTCTGATCTGTCTTCAGAACTCAATATCTGAACTTTGTACTTCAGAACTCTGTACTTCAGAACTTCTGAACTTTGTAAACTTCTGAATTGCGATTGTTCAGAAGTTCTTCAGACTTTAGAAGTTATCTTCTAAAGATGACTTTATTTATCTTTTCAGCACTAGTTCAGAACTTCTAAAGTATTCATCTTTAGATTCTAAAATACTTTCCTTTACAAAACATTTAGGATCCGTTTGGTTTGCGGGATTGTTTTTGAGGGATTTGGATTTCATGGAAGGATTTGGATTTGAAGGGATTAGGATTGGAATGGATTTGAAAATCATAGGTGTGTTTGGTTTGTAGGATATGCAATGGAATTGGATTTCCATTATTTATAAATAATTTACATAAAAATATAAAATATTATAAGAATAATTAAATTACATTTTTATTAATCAATTATTACAAAACAAATGTTTTTAACATTTTTAAGAGATTATTTCGTACAAATCTTACGAAATCCCGTGAAATCCCGAGCATCCGCCAAGGATTTCAAAATCCAATGTTCATGGGATTTTAATTGAATACATGGATTTTAAATCCCTACCATCAGGCAAACCAAACACCGGAATGGATTGGATTTGAAATCCAATCCCACAAAATCCCTCCAAATCCCGCGAACCAAACGCGCCCTTAAAACATAGGATCCAAATTCATAGGATTCTTCGGATCCTAACAATCTCCCCATAATGTTTTTGTAAATGAATCATTGTCTTTAATCTTCAGATCCTTTTTTTTAAGTGACCAATGTTTTATTGAAACGTATAAAATTGTCACATTTGGATCGTTGTTATTGTTAGACCCTTATTACAACAGATTTGTTTAGATTGCTCAAGGTATCCTCATTTTATTATGAATAAGAGAAAACACACAATTCACCTTAATCGACTCTCATAGAATAACTCTCTATCAACAAGGAGGCTATAACAAACTATTTATACTACGAGGGAAAAGATAAACTAACAGATATTTAAATAACAACCCGTCTATCTTCAGAACTTCTTCAGAACTTCTGAACTCTGCTCTTCAGAACTTCTGAACTCTGCTCTTCAGAAGTTGTCTTCTGAGCTGTCTTCAGAACTTCTGATCTGTCTTTAGAACTCAATATCTGATTTTGTACTTCAGAACTCTGTACTTCAGAACTGTAGAACTTCTGAACTTTGTAAACTTCTGAACTGCGATTGTTCAGAAGTTCTTCAGACTTCTGAAGTTATCTTCTAAAGATGACTTTATTTATCTTTTCAGCACTAGTTCAGAACTTCTGAACTATTCATCTTCAGATTCTGAAATACTTTCTTTTACAAGACATTTAAAACATAGGATCCAAGTTCATAGGATTCTTCGGATCCTAACAGTCCCATTGCTGTGCAAAGTCTGCCTGGTAAAAAGTATATTCTTGTGCTTATTGATGAATTTTCTCGATATACTTGGCTTGCCTTTGTAAGACATAAGTCAGAAGTCCCAGTGGTTCTGATCAATATGATGAAGAGGATACAAGTGCTTCTACAAAGCAAAATTCAGAAGCTAAGAAGCGATAATGGTACAAAATTCAAGAATGTCAAACTTGAAGAGTACCTGACAAATGAAGGAATCTCACAAAACTTCTCAGCTGCAAGAACTCCTCAACAAAATGGTGTGGTGGAAAGAAGAAATCGTACTCTAGTCGAGGCCTCAAGAACAATGCTTGCAGCTTCTGGACTACCCATACACTTCTGGGTTGAGGCTGTCTCGACTACATGCTTTACCTAAAACAGATCTATTATTTTCAAGAGTCATCTCAAAACTTCTTATGCGCTTATAAATGGTAGAAAACCTAATATTAAATTCTTACACATCTTTGGCTGCAGGTGCTATATCCTAAATGATCGAGATAAACTTGGAATGTTCGACAATAAGTCAGATGAAGCCAAATTCTTGGGATATTCTCTGACTTCAAAGGCTTTCAGAGTTTACAATCTCAGAACCAAGATGGTCATGGAAAGCATCAATGTAGTCTTTGACGAGAAGACACAATTGACTTCTGATTACTCCGAATCAGAACTCAAGCTCAACATTGTTACTTCTGACTATCTTTCTAGTGCCAGAGAATCTGAGATAAATGCAATATTTGAAGATTTTCTTGGAGAAGATACCACTTCTGTAGAAACAGTCAGAAGTATACCAATCAAACCAACATAGGAACCTCGTTCTTCTGAATTTACCATCTCTGGTCCCTCTGGGTCACACTCAGCTTCTGATGCGGAACCAACAATCGTATCTATTCCTACTTCCTCAAGTTCAAATGCAAGTCCAGAGGGGAAACTTAGCATTAGCAAAGATATTAGTTTTTCAAACTTTATCTTGTGCGCAAATACCGCACAATACCGACGTAAATTACTATTAGATTTGATGGACAACTGTGTGGACCGATGGACTTACGAGCCTTGATCGTTAGAATGAAACCTGGCGAAAAAGAAATGAACACTTTGCTGCTATGCCTCATCCTGATGCAGAACGTTATGTTCCTGATTCTCTTTCCTCTGTGCCTTCATTTGAGGGGTAGAAACTGGGCTCCTCTCCTATTCAGAATCCTGCACCAGAAGGTGTCACACTTAATGAAACATAAATTGTATCCCCTCCTGTCTCCCAAACTCGAATGAAAAGATGGACAAAATCTCATTCTTCTGACCAAATAATTGGTGATCCTTCTGATGGTGTAAAAACCAGATCTGCCACTGCAAATGAAGCCTTCTTTGTCAACTTTCTGAGTGTAGTAGAACCAAAGAGAGTTCATGAAGCCCTGCAAGATCCTAGTTGGATTGATGCAATGCAGGAGGAACTTCTTCAATTTGACAGAAATAAGGTATGGAAGCTTGTACCTTTACCAAAAGATAAAACAGCAATTGGTACAAAGTGGGTCTTCAGAAACATAAAGATGAAGATGGAATGGTTTTCAGAAATAAAGCCAGACTAGTTGCAAAAGGATATTGTCAAGAATAATGCATTGGTTATGATGAAACCTTTGCTCTAGTAGCAAGGCTTGAAGCAATTCGATTGTTTCTAGCTTTCTCTGCATACAAAGATTTCAAAGTATATCAAATGGATGTCAAATGTGCTTTTCTGAATGGTAAACTGAAAGAAGAAGTGTATGTCCAGCAACCCCCTATTTTTCAAAGTGCAAATCATCCAGACTATGTCTATCTCTTAGACAAAGTTTTATATGGATTGAAACAAGCTCCTCGAGCCTGGTATGAACGTCGATCGAAATTTCTAGTCGATAATAAATATGAGAAAGGTAAATATGATACCACTCTGTTTATCAAGCGTTGCAAAGGTGAGTTAACTCTGGTTCAAATTGACGTGGATGACATTATATTTGGTTTTACTGATCAATCAGAAGTTGAGTTATTTTAAAAATTAAGGGAAAGTGAATTTGAAATGAGCATAATGGGAGAACTAAACTTCTTCCTAGGGCTTCAAGTCAAACAGACTACAACTGACATTTTTATAAATCAAGCCAAGTATGTCTCTAACATTTTAAAGAAATATAAACTTCACAACTCCACAACCATGAAAACTCCAATCTCACCTAATATGAAACTTGACTCTGATCCTTCTAGGAAACAAGTAGATGTTAAGAATTATAGAGGTATGATTGGATCACTTCTGTACTTAACTGCAAGTTAGACAGGGACACCTTCCTTGGGTCTCTGTTATCCAAAGCATTCTGGCTTTGATTTAATTGCCTATACTGACTCTGATCATGCAGGATGTAAGTTAGATAGGAAAAGCACCTTTGGAAGCTGTCAACTTCTAGGAAATAGGCTAATCAGTTGGATATCCAAAAAGCAAAATTTTGTGTCAACCTCTACTACAGAAGCTGAATATGTTGCTGTTGCTAGTGGTTTTTCACAAGTCATCTGGATGAAAACCTAACTCAGAGATTACGACCTTCTGTATGATAAAATTTCCATCCCGTGTGATTCAGAAAGTGCAATAGCCATCACAGAGAATCCACTACAACACTAAAAAAACCAAGCACATTGATGCCAAATATCATTTCATAAAGGATCATGTGGAAAAAGGTACAATTGAAATGTACTTTGTCCCCACTGGTTACCAACTTGTTGATATCTTTACAAAAGCCTTGGATGAAAACAGATTTAATTTTCTAATCAGCAAGTTGGGCATGCTTAATATGTAACACGAAATTAGAATATATTTTTTTAATAGGTTTTCGGTAACATTTCTCTAAGCATGTCTTTTACATTATTTCTTTCACCTTCATCTTCTGTACTCACACTTGTTCATCCAGCATACAAGAAGCTTCTGTCTATACTATTAAAACTTCGAATCTCAAACTCTGTCTATTGCTCTTACGAATTTTCGATCCAAGCACAGTTTGAGGAGGAACAACTAATAATGCATGAGGCAAAGGAGAGCACAAAACTGCTCATGCCAAGGGGGAGCAATGTCTGATTCAGTGTGAAAAATAAAAGTGCTTTCATCGAATTAAGATAAACATCCAGAACCTCTGGTTTAACTCTTTCCGCCAAGGTTAACCAGAAGCCTCTAGCATGTCTATCATTCTCTTTGCAGGCCAATTTTTTTTAAGTCATCCAGAACTTCTGTACTATTTCATGCTGTAAAAGCAATACAGAATCCTCTGGTTTGTCTTACTAACCTGCTGCACAAATATTTATTTGAAAATTATACATGTCATTTCCTTCTCTACTAACTCTTGCCGTCAAGATTATACAAAAGTTTTTGACGTGTCTATATTTCTCTCTAAAATATTTTTGATCAAAATTATAACTCTCTTTTGGTCCCTAAATTGTTTTTACACGACTAGTTGATTGATTTTAAATCTCTTTTTGGTGATTTCTCTAAAAGAATCACATTTTGAGAAGTCTCTGAAAATATTTTGAAAGTTAAGAAGTCATCCAGAGCTTCTATATTAACTCTTGCCTCCAAGGTTATACAGAAGTCTCTGGTATGTCTATGAAACTTTCTGCCAAGATATACTTCATAAAAAAGTAAGTAGTCATAACTTCTGCACTAACTCTTGCCGCCAAGGTTACACAGAAGCTTCTGACTTACTTACTTCTTCCCCTGAAATATAATCTGAACAAAAACTTTCTTCATGTTCCAAAACGAATTTCCTATGACCAGTTAGATTGATTTTCAAATATTTTTGTGATTCTAATTCTCAATGTATAATTTCTTTCTGGGATGAATTTACACTCGAGTCCCTCTAAAGCTTCAAGGGTGACAAATGAAAAATGACTGCCTGTTATTCACGTCTATCTCCCAAGACGGTTTTCATTCCTGACACATTAACACGCGTCAAAACCTTATGGACCGCATGTTGAAACGTCTCCTAGCCAACGTCATCCATGACTATCCACATTTTTCCCACTCGAGTACATTCTCACATCCATTTATTTAAACTCGATTTTCACCCTCATTATTCTTTTTACCACTCCTAAATTTAGAACTGCTCCTGCCACCGAATCCTCCATAGCTTATTACCTGCAACTCGGATCCCTAACTTTCTCAAATGGCTGCTCAGAACGAAATACTTGCAAATATGCCTGTCCAAGATCAAATGGTTGCATCCACTACGGCTGAAAGCACTCCGTTAGTGTTCCTATCTCTGAAACTAAACAACTTTGAAGTCTCCCTCAGTCCATCCAACTACAATGGCGATTATGAAATAATGATTGAGTCCTTAAAGGTTCATATCTTAAGTCATGCACTAACACTATCAGACCCAAGTGTTTCTGAGCAATTTATTCAAGAATATTGCCAATCATTGAAAGTCAAGAATGATTTTCCTCTCACTGGCAACTTCGATCTTCCAAACTCCTCAGAACATGCTGTTGAAGCATTGATTACAAGACAAAAGATTGCTAAAATCTTCCATCTCCTTGACCCACAAACTCTGAATATTGAATCACTTGAGTCCAATCCAACATTTGATGTCCTGGTTGATTTCTTAAAATTTCTAGGGTAGAACCAAGATATAATCAGGGTCTCTGAGTTCAAGAGACAGTTCTTACCTGCGGTGTGAAATGTTCTTGTGTTCGTATTAAATAAAAGCCTTACCTGCAAAATCGGTTCTATGGATCAAGCTAGCACTAACATCCTCACAATCATGTATGGCATGTTCTTTAATCGTCCCCTGGATTTTGCTGAACTCAGATTTAGGGATATTTACAGCGTTGTGCACAACAAATGCCTTTATCAAGAAAAGGGAAAACCTCTCCCCGCTTTAATTTTCCCACGATTTCTTGCCCTGTTTATTCGATGTGCAATTACTAAGTGGAGTATTCCATGCGCTCCACCATTCTGCAAAGTTCACGTCATGAAAACACATCGCCTAATGATTCACAAAGATGGCTATCGGAAAACTCGAGAACTCTCCAGGTAGATGCTCAATCTTATTCCTCTCACCTCTCCTATCCTTTAAAACTTTAGGGACTCTCTAGTGATCTCTAGAATTTACAGAGTTTCTAGAATCCAGAATAGTCAGTGAGGAGTCGAGTGAGAATGAGAATGAAAATAATATGAGTGACATCGAAAGTGTTTCTTCCCAACCTGAGAGAGCAGAAAGAGTAATAATTGAAGATGCCCAAAGAGGCACAAATGTGGGAATCCAGCTGAGTCCATCCCGAGCAACCACATCTCTTAGGACTGATGTTCAAGCATCAAGACCTATTGAAATAGGATGTACACTTAGTCCGTACCCAAACCTTGAAGCCAACCGATCAGAAGTTATCTTAAATGCTTTTGAATCAAGCACGTCCGGGGAATCTAGCTCATCTTCTTCCTCTCGAAAGGAAGAAAATTTTGACATAAGAGTTCCATTGCCCCAGAACACGTCACCCTCTGAACACAACATTGAAGTCTCAGTGACCAATGACGTATGGATGGAGGTTGTCACGTCCATGGAAACTTCTTATCCAAATGCCAATGAAATCCAGTCAGAGTGGTTATGGCAACAGGGTGCACAATGGACCTCTGTACTTGATATGCATCGAGGTATCCACATCTACATTGACTCACCAACCTCTAACGTTGGTGACCAAGTCAATGAGACCAGAACATCTGAAGAGGAAGCTCCTAGGAGCCCTTAATGTCAGGATGGAAGTCCCTCTGCACTCAAAGCCAAAACAGGTACAAATGAGGGCCTCTCTGGACGCGATAGTCAACGGGCCCCATGTGTTAGGGATGCAGCGGTTACCACCCCTCTTGAATTTGTCAAGAATGCTGCGTTCCAAGCATTCTATGATCAAATAAAGGGATCCTTGAATGATCTAAAATTTACTGTTCAGAATGCAGAGGCAAATCTAAATGGTGAACTTACAGCAGTTAATTTTTCTCCCTGTGCAATTCGAGCAACTCAGAAAGAGCATATAGAGAAACTTGCTCAATTTCAGAGGTTTCTTATATCTACATGTTAGGATCCAAAGAATCCTATGAACTTGGATCCTATGTTTGGAATGTTTTGTAAAGTCATTATTCAGATATTCTGAAGCTCAGAATAGAAGTTCTGAAGTTCTGAAGATAACTTCTGAAGACAGAAAAGTTCAGAAGACAACTTCTGAAGAAGTTCTGAAAAAGTTTTGAACTGGTTCTGAAGTGGAAATTCAGAAGTTCTGAAGACAATTCAGATGTGGTTCTGAAATGCAAAGTTCAAAATTCTTAAGACAATTCAGAAGTGTTGGTCCCAATAAGGGTCTACAAGAGTTCAATCAAGAGAGAACAGTTTGTAGAAGGGGGGGTTGAATACAAACACACAAATTTTTGGTTTTTAAATGAGTTTATTAAGATAAACAAGTTTATAGTTACAAGCGGAATTAGCACAAGTTTAAAACCTATTCTATTGTAACTAAGAAACACGAAGTAAGATGCACAAGAAGATGAAAGAAAGAATAAAGAGGGTATAGGTTAGATAGAAGCATGCATTAAGATGAGGAAGATATCTTCATCTTATTTATACCCGTTTGTCTTTGAAACAAGACAAAAGGTACATGTCACGTGTCAAGCTTGGATAGGAAGCTTGTCCTTGTTAATAAGACAACCATGCTTTTGGCCGAATATGAACAGTACCATATCAGATATGATGGGGACATAAGAGACAAGTCGTACGTCTTTTTCTGACATGGTTCTAGGTTTGACTTTTGTGCATCGAGGATAAGATCAATCTTTAATCTTGCAAAGGAAGCTTCATTTGATCGCTGAATACTGAATCTTCAAGGATGAATCTTCAGTATTGCTGAGGCTTCACAAGACTTCACACTTTGAGTAGACAATCGCTGCTATCGCTGAACCGCTTCAGTTCACTTAGCTGATTATCTCTTTCTTCAGTTAGGGTCTTCGACTGTCGCTGAATGGTCTTCTGGTGTGGTAACTGATCTTCAGGTCTTCAGTGATAAGCTCGTAGTTCCTTGACCTTCAGCGATCGCTGATAGCAATCAGCGTGTGCTATCGCTGAATTTGAACATAAGCTTAACTATGGAATTTCACTAAGTATAGTAAATGAATCATATTCAAATCACTGAGAGGAGTTATGATCAACAATCTCCCCCTATTTGATTATGATTAAGCAACATAGGAAAATTGCTTTAAGAGACTAGTAAAGGACTTAGGAAATATTTAAAGAAAAATTTTCTAAGTGCTAATCTGTAAAGTCTTTTTCAGCTAGTCTATTATCTGAATTGAGTTTCATTTATAAGGATATGAAATCACAATTTTTACAAGTAGGTAAGCTTAAAGTACATTCACTGATTGAATTTTCAGAGTGAAAGATCAGTGAGTAAAAGATAGTGTAACGAAAATAGAACTCTTATGTTCATTGTCCCTTTTTACTATTTTCAGGGATCTTTTCAGTACTAGGATGGAGTAAAGTACTTTGAATTTCATTAATTATAATCTGAAGAATTACAGCAAAATGAAATTACAATTATAGAGGTAAATTACTTGTACACTGAAGAAATATTACAAAGGAAGTAGAAAACTATGACTAGTCATAGATATTCTCATTTCTTCTTTGTAGCTCATTCTCATAAAGCGTCTTCTGTCGATTCATCAGAGGAGTATCTGACCAACAGCTCCAAAGCATAATCTTTATGAGAAAGGATGGGCCTTGTGAATTTCTTGGTTTCTGAAGAGTCCTAAGAATCCTTCATTATCCAAGAATATCATACCAGGTTCAGGCAGTGAGATTATTTCGTCTTCTTCATATCTTCGGTCTTGAGGGAGAGAGGTACAAAGCATTGATATATCAGGGAGCTCAAGATGACCAAGAATTCTTTGATAATCAAACTTAGTTTCATGCTCATTCTTAGCACTTGAACTTCCTTCAGCGTTTGATCTTTTCTTTTTAGATGATTCAGGGAGAGGGGGAACTTGCACATGTTGTGACATTCTTTGCAGCAACTGATTTAGCACACTGTCCACCACGTCCTTGAATTTGGATTTAGAACCCTGAGTGGCGTCTCTGATTTCTAGCCGTTCAGTGTATCCATAAATTCCTAAGAATTTGGCTTCTTCTTTCTCTGTTCTGTTCGTCCTTGTCATTCTTACATATACCTTTGGACCACCTTTGTTGGAGTGTCGCCTTTGGATAGTTGTATGAATGAATTTGGCTTCAGATCTTTGAAATTTCAGCCTGTCAGTGCACCAATCAAGCTCTTTGTCTTTCTGCATCAGTGCACTTAGGATCTTCTGTTGAGCTAGAATTGGATCTACATTTATGTGTTCTTGTGCAAGTTCTTTTTGTACGAGAGCTTCAGCGACCCTTTCACTCTTTTTCAATTGTTCTCGAGTCGCCTTATCTCTTGTAGAGTCTTCTCTGAGCAATTTCCTTGCTAAAGCAGGATTATTCTCAGTTTGCTTTATTTCCTCATCCCTGATTCTTTGTGCTTCCAATGCTTGTTCTCTCTCTTCTCTGGACAAAAAGTAGAATTCATCTACTATCCTTATTGGTATGGCTTCAATGGGTTCAGCTTCAGGCACCCTTATTCTTCTTGCTTCAAATTCCCTAAGGAACTTTATTCGCCTTTCTTCTTCTTCAGGCTCGCTTATAATCGGCTTTTGAACGCGACGCCTGGGAATGAGGCCTTCTTCTTCTTCAGAGTCAGTTTCAATTATGTATATAAAATGCTCTTCAGAGGAAGGTTCCTTCCTTGAAGTTGAGTCCTTTGGGGGACGGGGATCACTAAGGGAAGGAGAGGAAGAAATAGTATTGTCAGAGGGAGTTTTTTTGGGTGAAAGGAGATTATGGGAGTTTCAGGGAGAGGTGCAGAGAAAGGGATAAGAGGAAGAGATACCTCAATAGTGGTCTCCCCCTCAGATATAGGGATACTGGCATCCAGATCTACCACTTCCTTTCCTTTGCCTGAGGGACCGGATTGTTCCTGAGAAGGTTGCGGTCCGCCCCCCAAGGGTTCTTGAAGAGCGACACCAGGTCTTGACAATCTGAAGTGCTCTAAGGCACTTCCAATGTTGTCATCATCATCTTCATCATCATCCATCCCCACATAGTGAGGGATAGGTTCTTCATCATCTTCATCCTCATCTTCTTCTTCATCTTCTTCATCAGCAGCTTCAGGTTCAGGCCGCTGAATGTAAGGAGAGATTCTCTCTTCAGGGAACCTCTTGTTATGCTCGGAGATGAGTTCATCAGCGAACTCTTTGGCACATCTCTCCCCCTCAATGTTATCAGGAGGTAGACATTGTACCATCAGAGTGCGAACGTTGGTCTGAACGTCCTTCAGCTTCTCGTCAGCCTCTTGAAGCGTTTTCCGATCAGCAGTGTTGAAAGATGAGGAACTTGCCTCAGAGAGCCTTGTAAGCATCTGCATCATATCGGATTGAGTCTTTTGAATAGACTCAAGGATGTTTGCTTGAGCATTAACTTTCTGCTCCAAGCTTGTCAGGGTCTGATGGAAGGCCCTGGTATCTTCCTTCAGGCCGAAAACGTCAGATATCAGGTTGCTGACATTCGTCTTGATCGCTGGTGTACCAATGATCCTTCTGAAGATAAGCTCGGCCGATGTCTGAAGGTTGTCCACCCTAGCCCTTGTGAGAGCACATTCTTTGACCAGATAGTCAATTGCAGGGAATGTGGGGTTGGGAAGGACAATGGGAGGCAGGTCGATGACTGTTGGAAGCTTGGGAGCAGCCATCTCTTGCTTAACCTCTCTGAGCTTTGTAGCAGAGGGATGGCCCTTAGGAGATTTTCCCTTATCCTTGCTGATGGGAGGAGCGCTGGTGGTGGTGGTTGTCGTCGCTGAGGTTAGAACAGAAGCGACACCTGATGATGACATAGATAAAGATGCCAAAAACATATCCGGTTAAGAAGAACGATGAAAAACTTTGGTTGTGGCTGCAGTTGGTGTTGGTAGAACACCGAAATCAAAGAGGGTGGTCTTTTGAAAGACCAACTTCTTTGGCTTCTTTGCTTTGGTTGCGATGGTCTTTTTATGACCATCAGTTGGTTGTTTCCTCTTAATACCAGCAGTGTCTGGGTTGCTCGCTGTAAGGGTTTGACAGCGAGGTGGACACTGGAAGAGGTGCGCCAATCACCTGCAGCATGTAGGGTGTGAAAGGAGCATCACCTGTACGTTCCTCAATGTCCAGGGACTTCTTCCCTACAATAGAGAAGGGTGATCGCCGACCTTCGGGTATTCTTCCCCGAAGGCCACTTCCATTATGGTCGCGAAGAAGCGAGGATAAGGAATAACAGGATGTCTGGTGGCGGCGTTGATGCGACTGACCATGTCGCTGAAGATGTAATCCGCGTAGTTCAGGTTGTGGCCGGTGCAGAGAGAGTAAGCAAGGTCTTGAAAGTGCTTGCTTGCCTGATTATGAGAGCCGATCTTCGACCCTAGGCACTGAATTACCTGAGTGAAGATATACTGCCAGCGAGCAGGGAGTCGTTTCTTCTCTAACTTAGATCCCACCGTCTTAAGCGAGGGATTCTCCCAAGAGTATCCAATGGAGTCCACAAATGCATCAATTTGCATCTTGGTAGGTTCAACGCCCCATTGTTGGTTCTTAGGGCGTATAGGGAGACGCAGAGCCTTCCTGAGAAATCCAGCGGTGAAGGAGAAGAAACCGAATTCTGGAATCTTGAACCCAATAGCAGGGAGTTGGGTTCCTTTGTCAGTTGTCAGCATGGTACAGTGAGCTGTATACCACAAGGCTTGAAGATGGGAAGAGATCCCGACCGGGTTGTGAACGAACGCATACATCAGAGGGCATGCCTTGATGAAAGCAGCTCGTTCAGTGAATTGGGGGCGGTCTGCAGGGATATCTACCAAGGCGATGTAGTTGCAGGACTTGAAGACGGCTTTTTCCAGAGGGAAGTGACATGTTGGTGCAGCGACCAGAGTCGTGTTTTCAGCAGCAGAAGAGGTTGCAGCAGTTTTACTTGCAGATGCCATTGCTGTGGGAAAGATAGGAACACCAAAGAGGTAAATCATGGTTTTATACATAAATGTATAAACCAGAATTTGGTATAAAGAATACCAAATGTAAGATCAAAGAGAACAAATATTTTGATGAACAATATCAAAATGTTTGTTATAAACAATAATAAAAAGCTAAGGTAAATGGATTAAAGTTTAAAAAATAGTCTTCTGTTCTAAGGAAAGAACTTAGAACAGGGTTTTTATAGAAAAAAAACTTTTTAATTTTGATCCAGATTATCTTTATTTTTATTTTTAGAGTGTTAAGGAGAAGAAGAGGTGAAACAAGATGTTTCCAGTCATAATATAAGGTTTAGATCAAACCTTAGTTGAGTTCTTAGAAGAAAAACACACACAAGCATGTTCTTGGTGTTCTTGAGAAAACCTTGAAGATTCGAAGAATTTCTTTTGCCTTGAGGATTGTTATGAAAGCGGAAGGAGCAAAGTAAGGCAAAAAGAATGCTTAATTAGCAAGAGGAGAGAGAAAGAAAGGAGTGCTAAACGACGGTTTTAGCTTTTTGAAAAAGAAATGATGACCTAGCGCACGTTCCAAGAAAGGAGTTGGAATGGAAACGTCGCGGTCCGTCGTGTGTCAGAAAAAGGTCTGACGTGTCCTTTTCTTTATTTTTAAAAGATTATAATGATAATTATCCATAAGGAAGGTTTATCATTAATAATTTTTAGAAAAATCTTCATCACTAATAATACAGGATTGTCAGAAAGGAGTTTTAATTTTAAGAGAGACATTCTTTGATGAGAAAAGATATCAAAGACTGTTAAAGATTAGAGGATAATACCTGAGGAGATGGCCTAGATATTGCTGAATCAGAGTTCAGAGAATGGAAAGTTTGAAAGCTGTATTTGTAATCCTTTGTTGGTCACTGATTAATAAATTATTCAGCGTTCAACATACCAAGTTCGCTGATGAGTAGATTGAATCTAGTTTCATCAAGAGGCTTGGTGAAAAGATCAGCGAGCTGATATTCAGTAGGAACAAAATGGAGCTCAACTTCACCATTCATCACATGATCTCTGATAAAGTGATATCGGATCTCAATGTGCTTGGTTTTGGAGTGAAGTACATGGTTGTTGGTAATTGCTATAGCACTAGTACTATCACAATAGATAGGAATTTTAGAGAGCTTGAGATTGTAGTCTCTTAGTTGATTTCTCATCCAAAGAATTTGAGCACAACAACTACCAGCGGCTACATACTCAGCTTCAGCAGTGAAAGTGGACACTAGTTTTGCTTTTTACTTGTCCAACTTATTAACTTTCCACCTAGTAGCTGACACCCACCAGTGGTGCTCTTTCTGTCTATCTTACAACCTGCAAAGTCACTGTCAGAGTAACCAATAAGATCAAATCCTGAGCCTTTGGGATACCAGAGACCAAGATTTGGAGTTCCTTTCAGGTATCTGAAGATTCGCTTTACAGCAATTAGATGGGATTCCTTCGGTTCAGCTTGATACCGAGCACAGAGACAGGTGGTGTACATGATGTCTGGTCTACTCGCTGTAAGATACAGCAGAGACCCAATCATTCCTCGATAAGCAGTGACATTGACTGGTTTCCCATTGGAGTCTTCATTGCTGAGCATTGATTCATGTCGAATTTATTCAGCATGTCTTTAACATATTTGCTTTGACAAATAAAAATTTCTTTGTCAGATTGCTTAATCTGCAAGCCTAGAAAATATGTTAGTTCACCCATCATACTTATTTTATATTGTTTTTGCATTCTTGCAGCGAAACGAGTGCAAAGTTTGAGTATTGTGGAACCAAAGATAATGTCATCAACATATATCTGAGCGAGAATAGTATGACCTTTATATTTTCTTAAAAACAGAGTTTGGTCAATTTTTCCACGAACAAATTTTTCTTTAAGAAGGAATTTAGAAAGGGTATCATACCAAGCTCTAGGAGCTTGTTTTAACCCGTAAAGAGATTTTTCAAGTTTAAAAACATAACCAGGATGGTTAGGGTCTGAGAAACCAGGGGGTTGTTCAACATAAACTTCCTCGCTGAGTTTTCCATTTAGAAAAGCACTTTTAACATCCATTTGAAAAACTTTGAAGTCTTTATGGGCAGCATAAGCTAAAAAGAGTTATGGCTTCTAAACGAGCAACAGGTGCAAAGGTTTCATCATAGTCAATCCCTTCTTCCTGTCTATAACCTTGAGCAACAAGTCTAGCCTTATTGCGAATTATAGTTCCGTTTTCATCTAGCTTATTTCTGAAAACCCATTTGGTTCCTATGACAGTTTTATCAGAGGGTCTAGGAACAAGATTCCAAACTTTATTTCTACGAAATTCAGTCAGTTCTTCTTGCATAACTGAAACCCAGCTAGGATCAGAGATAGCTTGATCTATCTTCTTAGGTTCAGAGAGAGAGATGAAGTTAACATAAAGACAGATATTACCTGTACCTCTACGTGTTTTGATACCTACAGTGGGATCACCAATAATATAATTTATTGGATGATTTGCAGTCCATCGCTGAGCTGGTGGTTGAGGAGAGAGATCAACAGCAGATTCAGCGACATGTTCTTCAGATTCTGGAATAGGACTTGTTTCAGCAACAAGTACTTCATTTAGAATCAATTCAGGGGATTGATTTTCAGAAGTGGTTTGGTTGTTCACAGAGGAATTTCCAAGAGAGGAATCAACAACAGGAATCTGATTTAGAGGAGTAACATTCATCCCTGAAGATGGATGATTATTACTTGTTGGGTTTATAGGGATTTCATCATCACTTGCTTCAGCTGGAGTTTGATTGCTGAAGTATGTTTCAGGTTCCCCATAATGAGATCTCATCCAGGCATTCAATTTTTCATCATCATCATGAGAGTGTGAAGTATGAATGGGACGAGATTCATCAAAGTTAACGTGCATGGATTCTTCAACATGTTGTCTTCATTTGTTGAAGACTCTGAAGGATTTAGATATAGAGGAGTATCCAAGAAATATCCCATCGTCAGCTTTTGGATCAAATTTACCTAAATGATCTCTGTCATTCAGAATGTAACATCTACATCCAAAAATGTGGAAATATTTCAGAGTAGGTCTTCTCCCATGAAATAATTCATAGGGGGTCTTCTTAAATCGTTTAACTATCAGGGATCGATTTTGAGTAAAGCATGCTGTATTAACCGTCTGTGCCGGAGCGAGTTGGAAGATGCGATTCGCTGAGCATTGAGCGAGCCGCTTCAATGATAGTACGATTTCTTCTTTCAGCAACACCATTTTGCTGAGGAGTTCTTACTGAGGAGAAGTTGTGAGAGATGCCTCTTTCTTCAAAGAAGTTATCCAGAGTACTGTTTTTGAATTCAGTGCCATGATCACTTTTTATGGAACGAACAATTAGATTGTTCAAAACTTCCATCTTTTTGATAAAAGAGATTATCATTTCAGGGGTATCACTTTTGGATCGAAGGAAGAACACCCATGTGTATCTGGAGTATTCATCAACAATCACTAAAGTGTATTTCTTCCCAGAGATCGATTGGACATTGACAGGTCCCGAATAGATCCATGTGAAGTAGCTGAAGAGGAGTGGTCACTGAAGAAACTTGCTTTGACCTGAAGGAGGCTTTTGTCAGCTTTCCCTTCTCACACGCTGAACAAAGAGATTCCTTTGTAAAGGTATGATTTGGGAGGTCTCTGACTAAGTATTTTTGAGACAATTCGTTTATTGTCTTAAAGTTGAGATGAGAGAGTCTTTTATGCCATAACCAATTTATGTCAGTGGATGCTTTAGAGATGAAGCACATGTTCTCAGAGTGAGAACTATTCATATTTATGACATATACATTTTCCACTCTTTTGCCTGTAAGGGCAAGCTTATCATTTCCTTCAGTGACGGCACATCTATTCTTCAAGAATAGAACTTTGAAGTCTTTGTCACATAACTGACTAACGCTTAAGAGATTTTGCTTTAGTCCCTCAACGTAAGCAACATGAGAAAATGATGTGGCTCCGTTGGACATAATTCCATAACCTTTAGTGTATCCTTTGCCATTTCCACCAAAGGTCACTGATGGACCAGCTTCTTCTTTGTAATCAGAGAGCAAAGATTTTCTGCCTGTCATGTGCCTTGAGCATCCGCTATCAAGATACCAGATACCTTTGGCACTCTGCATACAACAAAAGATTAATTGTTTAAAGGTACCCATACTACTATGGCTTCTGCTTGGTTAGATAGAGGATTGGCGGAGGAGCTACTAGCTGAAGAACTCTCTTCAGTGGATATCTTCACCTTTGATGGTTTGGCAACCTTGGTGGATTTCACTCTTGCTGATTTATCAGCTTGAGCTACTTTCTTTCCATGAGCTAGTTTATCAGCTCTAGTAGCATTAGGACATTTGCTTGCAATGTGGATAGTTTCACCACAGTGATAGCATTTCCTATATTTAAAGGGTTTGGAAATCAGAGAGGGAGTAGGAAATTTCTCAGGGATAGGTCCAAGAATTCCTTTATCCATGGTCCTTGGAGGTATAACAACCTTTTCAGGAGTAGGAGTGAGATCGATTTTAATTCTGGGGGTTGGTCTCTGAGAAAAGTCAGGGACCTTCTTCCCAGTTTTAGAAACTTTCTATGTGGATTTCTTGTTCCTATCTTGAGTTTTCTTATTCTTAGGAACTTGATTAAGAAACTCGTTCTTGATCACTTTCTTAGAATTAAGAATAGAAAGCTTCTCTTTAGAAGAGGAGGAAGAAGAGGTTGAAGAAGAAGGATCAGGGATAGAAGAGACAAACATTCCGAATTTGAGCATGGAACGATCATTCTCTGATTCTTCCTTTTCAGGGTTATAGCCTAACCCACTTCTTACTTTCATAGGTATTTGAGCATTGATGATCTCATTGACTTTATCAGAAGCCTTACACCATCCTTCGATGGTTGCCTTTTCAGACTTGAGATCAGCGATAGCCTTTTCCCTATCAGCGATAGCTTGTTGTTTCTCGATGCTTATAGTTTGATTTGCAAAAAACTTGGTCTTTGAGAGATTCCTCAATTTTAGAAAGTTCTTTGATTCTTATATGGCAATTTTTTAATTGTTCAGATAAGTCAGTGTTAATTCTCTCGGCCTTAATTTTTCCATTTAAAGCATCGTAGAAATCAACAGTCATAGCATCGAGAGCTGAAAATTTATCACTTTCAGAAGGTAAAGGAACAGAGGGAATAGTTACCTGAGTAGAAGGAGACTCAGAGGAAGAAGTCTCAGTGACTTCTTCAGCGTCTTCAATTCTTGCCATCAGACAGAGGAAGGCAAGATCTTCTTCATCTGAACCAGACTCTTCAGAGGTCTTGGCCCAGTCATCTTCAGCATCCCAGTCATCTTCAGCATCCCTTTTTGCTGGTTTTTCTTCATATCTTTGTATTTGTTTTTCAGTTTCAAATACTTCTCCTTTTTATTAGAGGTATGGGAGGTAGTGGGAGCAGCAACTTTCTTCGACCTGCATTCACTTGCGAAATGACCCTTTCGCTGACAATTGAAGCAAATCGCTGAGGCTTTCTCAGCGGGCAACGTTTTTTGCTTTTCAGAGTCAGAGAGGTTAGAAGGTTTTCGAAAATTGCTCTTTCTAGCAAATCTTTTAAAGTTATTAGTTAAAATGGCTAGAGAGTTATCAAACTCAGAGATGTCTGCATCAGTGAGTTGATCTTCTGAATCAGTTTGACCTAATTCAGTAATGTAGGTGATAGTAGAAGAAGGAGCATTTTTGGAAGAAGTTCCCTCAGAAGTCACAAGTGCCAAGGAAGTACTTTTAGTACCTTTGAGTTCATTAATTAGGTTCTTCCTTAGAAGCTGGGATTGTTCCTCATTTAAGAGCATACCATATAATGCACTTAAGGACAAGGTTTCAAGATTCTTTGACAGCTTTATACATGTAGTGTACACTGCCCATTGATCGGGCAATGCCTCCATGAACTTTGTCAGAATTTCAGCGTTTGAATATATTCTATCGACTGATTTAAGATCAATCAACAGACAGTTAAATCGCTGGTGAATTTGAGAAAGAGATTCACCCTTTTGATACATAAAACTCTCGTATTTTCTTACAAGGTTTATGCATCTAGTTACTTTAACTTCAGAAGTTCCTTGATATTGGATACATAATGTATCCCACATGGCTTTAGAAGTCCTCATTTTCATGACAGAATGATAGACCTCATCAGGTAAAGCCATTGCTATTATTGATCTTGCTTTAGAGTCAATAGCAATTTCTTTCTTGTCTACTTCAGTCCATCTGTTAGGAGTTTTAACAATAACCCTTTCAGGAATGGCTGAAGTAGCAGTGGTGGCAGGAACACTAGCTACTATTGTTGTAGGAACAAATGGTCCATTTTCCAGATAGTAGGGAATCTTTGGATCAGATCCCTCCAGAAATAGAGACATTCTTTCCTTCCACAATGGAAAGTTATCATGGCTAAACCTTGGAGGTTTAGCTAAAGATCCATTATCGTTGTAGTTTGTATTTGGGTTTGACATTTTAAAATAGTTTTAAAAAAATATTTTAAAGATTTAAGAAGCAAACACTGCTCTGATACCACTTGTTGGTCCTAATAAGGGTCTACAAGAGTTCAATGAAGAGAGAACAGTTTGTAGAAGGGGGGTTGAATACAAACACACAGATTTGGTTTTTAAATGAGTTTATTAAGATAAACAAATTTACAGTTACAAGCGGAATTAGAACAAGTTTAAAACCTATTCTATTATAACTAAGAAACACGAAGTAAAATGCACAAGAAGATGAAAGAAAGAATAAAGAGGGTATAGGTTAGATAGAAGCATGCATTAAGATGAGGAAGATATCTTCATCTTATTTATACCCGTTTGTCTTTGAAACAAGACAAAAGGTACATGCCACGTGTCAAGCTTGGATAGGAAGCCTGTCCTTGTTAATAAGACAACCATGCTTTTGGCCGAATATGAACAGTACCATATCAGATATGATGGGGACATAAGAGTCAAGTCGTACGTCCTTTTCTGACATGGTTCTAGGTTTGACTTTTGTGCATCGAGGCTAAGATCAATCTTTAATCTTGCAAAGGAAGCTTCAGTATTGCTGAGGCTTCACAAGACTTCACACTTTGAGTAGACAATCGCTGCTATCGCTGAATCGCTTCAGTTCACTTAGCTGATTATCTCTTTCTTCAGCTAGAGTCTTCGACTGTCGCTGAATGGTCTTCTGGTGTGATAACTGATCTTCAGGTCTTCAGTGATAAGCTCGTAGTTCCTTGACCTTCAGCGATCGCTGATAGCAATCAGCGTGTGCTATCGGTGAATTTGAACAGAAGCTTAACTATGGAATTTCACTAAGTAGAGTATAGGAATCATATTCAAATCACTGAGAGGAGTTATGATCAACAAGAAGTTCTAAAGAACTTCTGAATAGAGTTTTTTGATGACGTGTCTTAATGTAATTGGGTTGTGATTTTAATACATGTAACTGTAGCTTTACCTTTATAGTATATATAGAGAGTTTGTTAGACAGTTAGAAAGTGAACATTAATAGAACACCACATATGAGAGTCATATGAGAGTCATCTAAAGGTGTAAGTGTGTGTTTTCTATATTCAGTATATCAATAAAATGAGGATTCCTTGAGCAATCTATCAGATCTGTTGTAATATGGGATTAACACTAGACATGATGCTCAACGTGATTTGGAAATAGAGCACTTCAAGAAGTTGGAGAGTAATTTGAAAGCCAACACAGAAGCCATCTCAAAACTGCCTTCAGAAATACAATCCACTTCAAATGCTACATCTGCAATCCCTTCTGAAGAACATCAAGCCTTTGCTGCTGATATGAAGAAGTTGCTAGATACAGTTGCACCTCCAGAAGGCTCATCCTCTGGACTGGTATCTAAAGCTGACTTGGCTAACTTTCAGAAGGCTATGCTAAAAAATTTCACAGATATAAACACGAAGTTCGTCTCCGAAGCTAACTTTTCTAGCAAGGATCTTACCAACATTCTGAATAAACCCCTTCAAGTCACGAACCCCACTCTCACTCAGAAGGTGACTGCTATTGAAGACTTTATCAAAGAAACCAGAGCTTCTGTTCAAATCATCCCAGATCTACAATCAAAGAAGTCAAAAGAAAAAGAGGCCAGAGCTTGTAGAAAGGCCGAACTTAAAAGAAAAAGATCTGAGGACCAGGATCCAGATGCTTTTGATCCTCAGAAGGCGGAGAACAGCGCGAAAAGACAGAAGACTGGTCTTTCTTCTGAACCATGAACTACACAACCTGGCTCAACCTCTCAGCCAGAAGCAACCCAACCAGCACAACAACAACAAGCCTCTATCTTTGCCATTCCTCAAGATCAAGTTCCCTCTGGATCGCAATCCCAACCACCTCTTACAGTGAAACCTAGAGCTATGATGACCAGAGTTGGAACATACTTTGTTCCTAGTGACGTTCTCTGCTACAATCCCCACAACCTCAACTTCTTTTCCCTCTGATCCAGAAATGGTTGGACTGGTACAAAAGTTTATCCAAGAGTTAGAAGGAAATAGAAGGTAACCGATTCCCAGAAGACCAAGAACTACTACCTCAAGTTCAAGAACTCATGGTCAAGCATCCACCTCCACCCAAACGCTCAAACAACCTCTCAAGCTCCAGAAGTCACTCACACTACAGTGGTAAATATTTCTGAAGCTCCTCCCTCTGTAACTCCAGAAGTCCAAATTGTTGCTGATCAAGAAGGTTCAGCAAGCATGCCAAATCTTGAAGCCTCCACAAGCCAACCAATTCAAAATCCAACTCCAGTTGATGACATGATGAAAGCTCCAATGGTTGATCAAGCAGATAATCAAGTCACAACTAGAAGGATGGTGGCTAATTAAAGAAATGATATGGACCCTGAACAACAAGAGAGAATAACAAGTGTTCAACCTCCTATACATAGAGAAGTACATTTCAGGCACTTATATGCAGAAAGAGAAGAAAGGGCAATATTAACAACTCCTGACTTTGCCCCAATGTAGATGAACAAACTAAGATCAGGTTTGAAAGATTTCAAACAACCAAGAAGAAATGTCTTTGCTTCATCCCCTATCAGAAGAATAGTTGGGATCTGAACGAAGTATTTTTAAAGATACAGACATCATGTACACAACCTACAAAGTTGGAAGAGAAAATGGGAAAACATGTACCTTCTGTGAAAATGATCTGCTGTCCCTGAATCCATCTGATTTAATACCTCTTGGGAGATACATGAAGCAGAAAAGAAACATTTGTACATATGATAATCTGGCATATTTGAGGATTTTGGGATGCATGGAAGCCTTTGTTGACTACAGAACCAAAGTAGACATTCAAATTGGCTTTGAAAGAGGTGTGGAACGGTTGTGAATCACTATGCCAAATGAAGAGTTTGAAGGGATAACTACAAAGAAGGTTGGTGACCTAATAAATGAACCAGAGCGAGGAATTGTCTTCAGAAGACCTCTGGGAAAAAGATTCTTCAGATTAACAGAAGCATTCAAATACTCGGAAGGTATGTTGAATGTCATCAATGGGTTAATATCTTTGAGAAAGGAGGATGTAAAAATAACAATTAAAAGAGCCGCTTTTGAAATGGAAAAGTACATAGAAGGGGTGTTCAAACTAAGAGAGCTTACAAATCAATTTTTATAGGATAATCAGTGGGAATCCAGAAGCCCCATTTTAGTCATTACATGTTCTTTACTTTTTGTAATTCACTTTCTACAATGTAATGAAATTTCAACTTTGTTCTTTATGCATTATTTGCTATTGTTCTGCATTCATACTTAGGTGAGATTGTTAGAATGTATTTCTGATGTAAAAGTGTGAATTAGAACTTCTCTCTAAAGAACAAGAAGGCTGCTTCCAGAAGTCAGCTTCTCCAGAAGAAGGCTGCTTCCAGAAGCTATGTCCAGAAGACAGAATGTTACTTTAGAAGATGAAGTATCTTCTGGATATAATACAATGACCTACACACGTGCTTTATGATGTGGCAAGTCATGCTTCCCGTGCGTAACTGATTTTATTAGGGACTTTGTATATGTGTTAATCCGTGATAGGCTAGCTCTTTGAATTTTACCATTTGTAATAGTATAAATAGAGAGAGCCATCCCTTGTGTTAATTGTCGATTGTTTTGGAGAGATTGAGCGAGTAGATTTGTATTTCCAGCACTGTAATCTTTGACTCTTTGAGTGAAATAAAAATTATCATTATTCTATATGAATGCTTTAATCCATTACAGTTTACTTTGTTCCATCAGCCTTTCGAACACCAAACTCTATAAAGCTCAGATATCCAATTGTCTTCTTTTTAAAATAGTGAACTTTAGTGATCAGAGTTTCATCATGCATGTTCTTCAATATGTATCTTTGGAAGAACTCTCTGAATATAGCCATATACTCTCTAGGCCATCTTCCATAAAAATGTGCTCTAGATGGCGTTTGTTCCTTTTCTTATTTATGTACATGACCTTATAAACATCTTCAGGAAACGCCATCTTTTCAAACATTTTATTACTTAATAGAATTTCTTACACATAAATTCAATCCATGATTGGTTCTTCAAAAATTGGTAGATCAAAACTTGGAATCATGATTGAGTTCCTGAATTAAACAGGCTTCCATTCAGAATTTGCTTTTTCCACCTCTTCATTAAAGGGAACATCTGTCATATGATCAAAAAGTGTTTGCTTTATCTCTTCTTCTTGAACTTCTTGATTATAAAAACTTCTGAGCACAGTTAGATCTCCGTATATGAACCTTATATCAAGGTTTAATCTTTCATCTGGAAAGCAAGAATTCAGAATTATCAAATTCTTGATCCACTCAAACACATTTGGAACATCAACTCTGATATTTACTACAGCTGGTTTGTATACAACTATTTTTCATACTTCATTCTCCATAACTCCAGCTTCTGGTCCAAGGAAGGTTAAATTACCAAATTCTTCTTCAACAGCCAAATATTCATCTACCATTTCTTCATTGGAATCTGGTAGAACTTCAGTATCAGTGGACATCATGGAATTATTAGAGAATCACCCAGAATCAACTCCTCTATTTCATACCCTTCTTCAGACAAACAATCAGTGTTTCCTTCTTTCTTAGAACATCTTTGAACATCTTCAGAAGTTTGATCTTATGTGCTTTAAACATTTAGACATGGCACCTCTTTACTAGGCAAGTCTTCATTCAATTTTCTCCTCTACTCCCCCTCATGATCATCAGGACCTTGATCATCATGCTTTCTTTTAAGATCACCAGCTTGTGACTTGCATTGCAAGGCTTTAATTCTCAGATTAAGAACAGATTACATGAATTGCACATCTGTGAGTCTTCCAAGTATCTCCTTAATATCATCCTTAGTAGCCAAGTTTGAAAGATTTTGTAAATAAGCATGTGGTGCTGGTGAAGGTAAGGAAGTAGAAGTTGACGCAAATAGTTTAGAAAACTTCAGATCTGAGATCTTCTAAGATACATCTGAAAGATTCTTCATAATACAACTTTCGAAGCTTGAGAAGTCATTCTTGGATATAAAGTTGTGCACCAGATCATGCAAAGTTGCATTATTGCTCTACTGAGTATCTTTTAACTTATCAAGTTGGTCTTCTGTTAGAGTAATAAAAGTTTCCATTGCACCCAACCTTTTATCAATTGTCTTCCCAAGTTTATCCACCCTTTCCTCCAAACTTCTGGTGTTTTGATCCGTCAATTCTTTGATTTCCCCATGAATCTTTTCAAATTCAGAGGTGCTACAATTTCTAAACTTTGTGAATCCGGAAGTTGAGCTTGTTGTGGGTAATAAACATGGAATAACAGATACTCTAATTTGCAATCCTGATAAATAAGGTTGGCCTGTTGATGTCACCACATTATGAACCACGGAGGCATCATGGAATGAGGCTAGGATGTTCACCCCACCAGTTCTTCCATCATATCCTCAAATATCCATTTTTGGAATATTAAATGATGTCGTGACAGTTCGACAAACAAACTGTAGTTCGAAGTCATTAATACTTGTGCTGGTGTTTGAAAGATTGATTGTTTCAATCTTTTCAGGTTCAATGTGAGTTGGATACTCAGACTTAATGTGCATAGGAGAATTATAAAGGGGAACATATATCCTTCTCTTTCAACATTGTCATCCTCCAAATGAGGACTTAATGGCATATGTGCTACTTGCCTCAAAAGTGTTATTGAAATATCTTTCTGTTGAGAGAAAGATGGGTGGATGAGTGGGGTAATTTCAAAATTTGCCATAGGCTCACTGGCTTTTTCAATGCTAACCACCAAAGATTGTGGATTAACAGTAGATGTGGCTGCCTGGCTGAGAATGGCTAGACCAAAATCTTGTTGTTTTCTTTGATCTTGTACTCAAATTATCTCTTTCTTTTCTCACCATTCTACCCTCACTCCCACTCTCATTTCCATTTTTCCTCTTATCTCCTTAAGGTTTTTCACCCCCCTAAACATCCTCACCTACCTCTCTATTTAATCTAGACCCCTCACCAATCTTTTCTCTGAGGTTTGAATCAGGGGTAGGGGCTACCGGTTCTGTTAGTCCCAGAGATTCACAATACTCATTCAAGACCCTATTATCATACCTGATGTGATTTCGGAGTTCAATTGGTAGTTGCAAAGTATTTGGAAACTTTGTCATTGGTGTAGTGGGTTCTCTGAGATTATCCATAATGAATTTCTGAACATGTGGAGCTTCCTCTTTCTCTGGAATCCTGTCTTCCACATGCATAGCCCCTTTGACACACATTTGGTAGAATATCTGATATGGAATGTATCTAGGCTTGTTGAACACATATCCCTTCATTTCTTCAAATAGTAAAGTGGCATAATCATAATGCATATTGTATGAAAGGCCACGGAAAATTATTCTGATATTGGTTGATGCTTGGTCTAAACTTGATGCTTTACTAGATAAGCAGGTGTTAATGATTAAGAAAAGAGTATACCACACTGGAGGCAGTGCCTTTCTTCTGAATGCACTCAAAGTTGGCAGGGGATCTGAATATCCTAGATATAAGAAATCTTCAATCATCTTTGCAGGCTTGGGAATTGCATCATAATCAATTTTGCCCAATACTCCATCTTTCTCAGGTAATTCCAACATTCTCCTTAGTTCATCAGCAGTTATTAAGAAATGATAGCCACCAACATAAAAATTAATGCCATCGTAATCAGAATCATATTTTATGAAGTGCCACCACTATTGCAAATACTCCTCAAGCATACTGTAGTTTTAATAAACATATTTCTCAGAGGGTGTTTCTTTAGAATTTCAATAACAATTTGTTGTTCACCCTTGAATCTATCAGAGCCTCAGATTCAGTACACAGTTGTTTCACTTATTGTCCACAAATGCAGTAGTAGGAATTGAAGCTTTGCTTAGAGCGGGACCAGATACTCTAGATTGATCTGCAGTTTGTGTTGGATTATGGGTTCTAGCATCGCCAATGCCTCCCTGATTGATGCAGAGATTCAACCCTCTGTAATCTTACAACCTCCCTTGTCAAAATGGACCAAAGATGATCCCTCAATCCAAATCATTGGTGATCCCCTTCTGATGGTGTAAAGACTAGGTTTGCCACTACCAATGAAGCTTTCTTCGATAACTTTCTAAGCATGGTAGAACCTAAGAAAATTCATGAAGCCCTTCAAGAGATGCCATGCAAGAAGAACTCCTCGAATTTGAACGAAACAAGGTATGGAAATTCGTTGCTCTACCTAAAGATAAACTTGCATTGGTACTAAGTGGGTTTTCAGGAACAAGAAGGATGGGGATGGAATTGTGATCAGAAATAAGGCCAGACTGGTTGCAAAAAGCTACTGCCAAAAAAGAAGGCATTGACTACAATGAAACCTTTCCTCCAGTAGCAAGACTTGAAGCAATTCGATGTCAAGTCTGCCTTTCTGAATGGTAACCTAAAAGAAGAAGTATACGTGCAACAACCCCCTGGTTTTGAGAGCTCTACACAACCAGACTATGTCTATTTTTTAGATAAAGCTCTGTATGGACTAAAACAAGCACCAAGAGCATGACATGAAAGACTCTCATCATTTCTGATCAAGAACAAGTACGAAAAAGGTAAAATCGATACAACTTTGTTCATCAAAAGGTGCAAAGGTGAGATCATACTAGTACAAATTTATGTTGATGACATCTTATTTCGATCTACTAACTAAAAACAGTGTGATAGTTCTCAGAGTTGATGAAGAATGAATTTGAAATGAGCATGATGGGGGAATTAACATTCTTCCTAGGGTTCCAAGTAAAACAAACATCAAAGGGTATTTTCATAAATGAAGCCAAGTACGTCTTAGACATTTTGAAGAAATACAAACTTCACAACTCTACAACAATGAGAACACCAATTTCTACATGCACTAAGATTGACTTTGATTCATCTGGAAAATTAGTAGAGGTCAAAAGCTATAGAGGCATGGTTGGGTCACTTCTGTATCTAATTACCAGTAGACTAGATATAATGTTTGCCACATGTCTCTATGCCATATATCAGGCCAATCCCAAAGAATCTCATTTGGCTGCAGTATCCGAAGAACTCTGGCTTTAATCTAATTGCATACACAGATTCTGATCATGCATGATGCAAACTAGACAGAAAGAGTACATCTGGTAGCTATCAACTACATGGAAACAAGCTGGTAAGTTGGACATCCAAGAAACAGAACTGTGTGACCATATCTACAGCAAAAGTAGAGTATGTAGCTGCTGCAAGTTGCTATTCACATGTCATCTGGATGAAAACCCAACTTAGAGACTATGGTCTTCTGTATGACAAAATACCCATTTTGTGCTATTTAGAAAGTGCAATAGCCATTACTGCAAATCCCGTCGAGCACTGAAAGACAAAGCACATTGATGTCAAGTATCAATTTATCAAAAACCATGTTGAAAAAGGTACTATACAGATGTACTATGTATCTACAAATTTCCAAGTTGCTGACCTTTTTACCAAGGCTCTGGATGAGAAACGCTTCAATTTCTTAATCAACAAGTTGGGCATGCTAAACACGTAATGAAGAGATAGAGCCTCTGTATGTACTATATAGAGACTACATCTATTTTATAGCATGCTTCTGTTTTTATCTTCTTTGGTCAAACTAGAGCCTCTATATGCTCTATACAAAGTTTTTGTATCATTTGATCAACATTTCTTAAGTCAGGAATTGAGAGCCTCTATATGTACTATACAGAGCCTCTGCACCTCAGACTTTGCAATATACATCTTTTCTGTATCTAATCCAAGCATAGTTTGAGAGGGAGCAAGGAAATGTATGCTCAAGTCAAAGGGGAGCAAATATCTGATCGTAAGGTATTACATTATCTATCTCTGTTTTTCAAAATACCTCTTACAAACTTGTTCTAATTCAAAAACTCTTTGTGATAGTCAAGAATTAGAAAGATTTTGATACAGAGCCTTTATTCCTCAAAACTCTAAGACTTTGTCTCATTTAGAATCAAAACTTGCATTTTAAAGGTATATAAAAGGTGCAAGAAAATGGGTAGAGAAACCCCCTTTTGTATCTAAAGTTTCATCTATGTATGAATGCTTCTCTGCACCATTAACACTTGTGTGTTTTTTTGACTCAAATAGAAGGTGCGGGTGACTTTCAGAGTGACGGTCCTGTTAATTTTAGAAACCCTTCAAACGTGGATGATAACATTTGCTTCGCGCTTCTTTTCCTGAGCATGCCAATGCCACACATCACTATCTAACAAGATCCACCTCAAACCGTTTCATTCTCCACGTCCGTTCAGCCGTTTGGGCTACTGTCACACTCGAGTACCCCCACATTTTGAAATATAAATTCCTTTTTTATCCCTAAAATCCTTTTTACGCTTTATTCATCTTCTTCAAATTCCTCCGGCAAGAACTTGCAACTGAAGCTCATTTACTCACACCCTGCAACAATGTCTCAACAATCCCAGTCGAACGAATTTCATAATGAAACCTTACAATTGGTCTCTGAAGGAACTAGCTCCTTAGTTGTATTTCTCCCAATCAAACCCAATAACCATACACTCGATCTCGACATGGATAACTTTTCATCTGAATATCATCCAGTGATTGGTATTCTAACACCCGTTATGCCACACATTCACCAACACTGATGATACAATCCCTGAAAGATATGTTCATGAATTCTGGCAAACTTGTCAGTGTATGGAAAAGAGACATGGTGTGGTTGGATCACTCCTCTCCTCCGTGCTTCAAACCCCAACAAGAACTGATACAAGATTGCAAGATTACTCCAGACCGCCAACTGGAGATGAACTGGTAGGTTTATTCGGATGTTAAGTTACGATCACCCAATAGAATATCCCTCAAAATTTCGCCGCCAATACCTTCCCCCAATGTGGAATATGATGTCCACCTTGATCAACAAATCTCTAACTGGAAAATAGGAAGTATGAATATGGTTTCGACCAATTCATGTATGGAATGTACTTTGACCTACCCCTCAACTACTCTCTTATCCTATTCAATGAATTTAGGGTTTCCGTACAGAAGAAAGAACTTGAAAAAGCAAAACAAAAACCTTTACCATCCTTTCTGTTTCCAAGGTTTTTGCCTCTGTTCATGAAACCAACAATTGTTGAACAATGGATACCTTGCACTGCAGAGCCGAAATTGCATTTCCACAAGTTCTCTGCATACACCCCGACGATCTCCAATGATTGGTATCCATCATCCAAAGCTCTGTCTAAGAAGCTCTAGTGCTAAATTAGGCCTAAGAACCTATGCCGCGCACACAGACGTGAGGTCCAACCCTAGAACCAGGGTTGGAACCCCCCGCCCCCTACCACGCTCAGGAGAACCGGAGACACTTGAATATTTAGGAAATACAGAGGGAGAAAGGGAGACAATTGAACAGAGTGTACAAATAGACCAACAAGAGAGAGAAATAATAGTAAATGAAGAAAGGATTAGGTTAAAGAAAGAGGAGAGAAGAGAAAGAAAGAGAGCTGAGAAAAAGAGAAAAAGAAAAGGCAAGATGATTGCCAAGGAAAAGAAAAAGAAAAAGAGTACCCTATTTCTTATAGAACCCAAATGGGGTATAGGAATAAATTAGAGGAGTGAGAGAGAGGATGAGCCTAGAACAAACCTTAGAATTAGAGCCTAAGGAAGTCGAAGGTGAGTTTGCGCGAAAAGATGCCCCTAGAGGCACACATATTCGTTTTCCCTCCCTACCTTCCAATGCAAAAGAATTATCTATCCTAGATGATCGAGCATCAAGGGATATTAAAACAAAGGTACACACCTCGAACCCAATCCAGCCTACCCGTTCAGAGGATAATGATTCCTCTGAGCAACACAACCAAAGGGAAGCCTATAATCTAGGTGTATCCTCTCCAAAGGATGCAACCATTGAGACATTCAATACCATGTCTCCCCATTGTGCGCCTGAAATCCCTATAAATGAATTTGTTTCCTCTGCACTAGAATCTCCAAGACGTTATCCAGAGTGACATCTTAGGGCATACGACTATGTGGGTCTCGATAGCCCACAAGGTTCACTTGTCGTTTCTCACCTTCATGATTCTGGCTCTTAAGGTGAATATAATGCCAACAGAAGGTTTGTAGTATACTCTGAACGTGAGTCAGATGTATGAGGAACAGACGGAAGTCCTTCCGAGCCCAATCTAAAAGCAAGCTCGAAAGAAGGCGGTGAAGGAACATCACTTCATTTTGTCCCATGTGTTGAGACAAAGGTTACCCCATCTGATCACGTAAGGATAGATGAGTTCTAAACTCTTATCACCACTGTGAAGAACTATTTGTAAGAGTTAAAATCTGTAAGGTCCAGTGCAGAGACCTCAACCTCTGCACCAGTGATGAGACAAATTTGAGATCTCATCTTTTCAATCACGGTTGAGAATTTTTCTAATGCCTGTAAACTCGATATGACTCCAAGAACTTGACAGATACTCTTGTAAAATCTTTTGAAGCTCTAGAGAAGAGAGTAAGTACCTTTGAACCTTCCATTCAAAGGGTTGAAAATCTTATCTCTGATCACATTTCTCAACACACTCCGCCATCTGTACCAGTTGCCGACCTAAACCGGTTCAAAGATGATATGAAGGAAATGATCCAGACCTCTATGCTTCCTGGTGCGTCTATACCGGATGATTACATTTGAAGATCAGAAATGGTTGCTCTAGGTGATAGACTACTACAAAAAGTCTCTGACATCATAGCCGACTTCAACAACAAGGCCATATCTGCTGCTTCGGACGTCAAAAAGTCCAATGTGAGACTCAAGTTCATCGCCGACGTTGAAGTAAACAAAGCCACCATCGTAATGAAGGGTCTAGTGCAACTCTTTGAAGAGAAGGTTAAGATGATGCCACCCTCTGATCTACAAATGAAGAAAAGGAAATTATACCTATGGAGGCAAAGATCCATCTTCGAAAAGATTTAGATTTGACGACCAAGAGGATCCAGATAACTCTGGCCCTCACGATCGCCAAAAGGGGGAGAATCAACCTTCCTCCTCCTCCGCACCTATACCAGCTGTACTCTTGAGCTGAGATCCATTTCGATAACCATCATCCTCATCATCAAGGCAACAGAAAAGGCCCTCTCACTCTCAACAGAAAGAACCAGAGCCAACATTGGCTTCTAATAAACCAACCCAAGAGCCAATCCGGAATGAACTAGAACCAAATTTGGTTGTTGAACAAAGAATTCCAAACTCATTTTTGGTTAAGATACTTTGCGCATCCAAACAGATAAAGGGAAAATCCACATGCGTCTTCACCATAGTAGTTCTGACTCTGAATTCTCGTCACATGAAGATAAAGCAAAGGAGCTTCATTTAACAATAATTGTATAGGAGAATGAAGAGCTGCCTTTTTGAAGAAAAAGACATTCCCTTGATTCGAAGAATAAGAGAAACAAAGCCTTCCTTAACTCCAACTCAAACCCAAACTTCAAGACCTTCCAAATCTCTGCATCAAACACAGACTTCAAGCCCAAGCCAGAGTCCTATGCTGATAAGTGAAGACAGAGTACAATCCATCAAAGACTCATTTGATGCCTTGAAGAGACCATTGCCCAAACCTAAAGTTGTTGAAACCACATCCAACGAGCATATCTTTCAATATTTGTATCCAGAGCAAGACAATATCAGCAAGAAGAGTCTACAATCTGAATCCAGAGATCCAAGACTTCAATAAAGTCCTAACAAAGATAAAAAAGAATCGAATCACAATAGTATGGCAATTCCTTTTCTCTCACGTGATTCAATGCTTAGGCACTAAGACGGGTGGCCAAGAACAGGCCAGCCGTATGTTCCTAAACATGGCATATGCCTTGCTCTATGTGAGGAACATAAATTTCGAAAAGATCATTTTTTATGATCTAAAGAAGCGAGTTGATAAGCGTCAAAGGAAGAAGAGTATCCCTTACCCACGCTTCATGTGCATAGTTTTCGAGTACATCTATGGTGACTTCCCCAAAACCGGATACCTGAAGTGCTCCCAGATTGGCTCTCCCATCCTTGAGTCTAGAGATGATGTAGGTGGCTCAGAGATCAACCTTGTTACACTTTTGAAAGTATGAACCACAAGATGAAGAATATGACGTGGCACATACATCAAGGATGTCTACCTGTTGCAACCGACTAGTTTGTTACACGCTCCCATCTCTCACACGTGTCAGTTTGTAATAGGTTAAGATGTTGACTTTTACTTTATTCTATTTGTATAAATAGATCTTTTCTCTACTTGTAAAAGTTGTCCATTGAAATTGTGATATTGAAGAACTTACTGTGCGTCATTCCATGTATCTGTAATCATCATTCAGGTTATAATACATTGTTAATCTGTTCCTCAATCTTTGATCGAATCTTATTACTGTTGATTAATCGATATAAATTGCCTCCGCTGATACTCTGTTTAGAAATCAATCGATTAATCTCTGAAGAAGAGAATCTGGAACCAACAATTGGTATCAGAGCCTGATAATCAATCTATTGATTATTAGATCTCAATTTGGAAAATCTCTTTTCATTCATTCAGTAATCTCTTGTTTTAACTAGTGTTCATAATTCTACCCTGTTCTACGAAGATTCATAACAATTCTGTCTAAAACAGTGGTATTTGTAGTTAAAATTTTGAGGAATTAGTAAAATTTTGTTGTTCAAATCACATGAAAGTTCTAGATTTCAATTCAAATCTGCTATTACATTCTTCTCGATCTTAAAAATGGCAAATTCAAATTTGTATGCTGTTTACACCTCTGGTTCTCTGACCAAACCTCCAACTCTTATTCGTGGTGAATATCCATAATGGAAGATTCGAATGATAAATATCTATGAAGGATTGGACATTGAACTTTATCCTATTGTTCAAAATGGTCCCTTCATACCAATGACTACAGTTCCAAGAGTTCCTGCTACTACCAATACTGTTGAAATACCTGCACGCAAAGTTCCAAAGCTAAGGGAAAATTGGAATGATGAGGAAAAGGCCAAAGTTGAACTTGCTAAAAAGGCAAAAACTCTTCTCATCATGGCTATTCCAAATGAGATTTTTCAATCTCTGGATTCCTGTGATACTGCTAAGGAATTATGGGATCAGTTAGAAAATCTTCTGGAAGGTGGTGCTAAAATGAAGAAAAATCGAAGGGCTCGAAAACCTTTGAACGAATATAACGACTTCCGGGCCATTTCAGATGAATCTCTGGAACAGACTTTTCATAGATTTAATAATCTGATAAATCTATGTAAACGATGTAATATTGTCCGATCAAAAGAAGACAATAATGTCTTATTCTTAAAGAGATTAAATCCAGAATGGTCAAATCTGTCCATGTCACTACAAGCTAATCAAGATCTTGAGCAATGGTCTCTACACGATATATTTGGAACTCTTCAAGCTCATGAAAAGGAGGTTGTGCAAAAGAAAACAACCATAGGTGGACCTCTGGCCTTGATTTCTGAAGCAAAGGGAGCTACCAGAAGAAAAAGTGAAGATAGAAGAGTGAAGAACAAGGCATTCATGTCAGAAACTGTTCCAGAAGAAGATTCTGATTCTGATGATGAAATAAAGTCATTTGCTGATTCCTTGGCTCTTATTACCAAACAGTTTACAAACCGTTTTGGAAATAGGGCATTTCAAGGAAACAGAAGGTCTGATCGCTCTAACTATTCTCCTAAACAAGAGGTTCAGAGATCGAGAAGACTGAGGCAGAAAAGAAGGAAGAGGAAATGAAGAAAAAGAAAGATGTATGTTACAGATGTGGCAAACCGGGTCATTACTCGAAGGATTGCAGAGGGGCTTTGGAGAAAGACAAAACATATTACAAAAATAAATACAAGTATAATGCTACTGAAAGAGCCCACTATGCTGAAAAAGAAAACTGGATTGGAGATGAATCCAGCGGTGATGAGGCCATGTTCTGTGGAATGGCAAGTACAAATGAATCAGAAGAACAGCCTTCTGAATCACCGGTTAGTAATCTTTCTGAATCTTCTGAACTTGAGAATACAATTGTGCTTTTATCAAACAATTTTGAAGACCTTAAGCAAAAGCTAACAATTGAAAAGAAGTTACGAAAAAATATTGAGAAAACTCTTTCTACAACACAAAGGGAAGAGATATTTACAAAAGAGAGATGGATATCTTAACAGAAGAAAAACTGGAACTTGACATAGAAAAAGAAAAAATTTCTAAAACCTTGAAAGACACAGAAGTTTTGGTAAAAAAGGAGCAATTGAGTTATAAGAAACTTCTGGAAGAAAAGGATAAGGAAATTCAAGTTAAGGAAAGTGACAGATTAAATTCTGTAGCACTTAAAAACTATTTTCAAAAAGAAAGAGAATTTCTGTGCATTGAACTTCAAAACAAAACGCACCAGATTAAAACATATCTGGATGCTCAAAAAGTTCATGAGAAAATTAGTACACAAGTAGGAAGATCTGGAATCGGTTTTGAAGATTTAGATCCCTATACGTGTGAAAAGAAGTCTGGTTTAAACTCTGTCTTTTGTATAGGACAACAACAAAAGCCTGTGTTTCCAATTATTTTTGAACAATCATGTTTTAAAAGATCTAAACTGAAAATGGTCATCATCAGCGGAAACTCAAGCTCAAAACATTAAATATTCTTCTAAAAAGACCAATATTAATCTAAATCAAATTCCGAAGAAGGATGATATTTTCAAGTTTGGTTCAAGTGTTATTACAAAATTGAATCCAGAGGCTGATGCGTTTATTCCTATTCAAGCAGAGGAGGAATTAAGACTGAGTTGTGAAAAAGATCTACTCTTGACTCTGGATAATTGTTTTAAACTTGAGAATGACAAACAAAAGTTAGAGAATAATCCAGAGATATTTCCTTGTTCATTTATTGATTTAAATCTTTCTGAAACTCAAGAGGATTTAGAAGAAATCACATATCCATGGGAGAATGATGATCGAAGTGAGGATTTTTTTGACAATTCTGACACATATCTCTCTCATCTTGAACATCAATCTTCCAATTATGCTAAAACTCCAGAGATCATAAAAAACAAAGACGCTCCTTTTCTCTTTACAAATGAATCTCTGGAGATAAGAGCTTCTGGAATGGATGCTAAAAACAATTCACATGACATTTCGATTTTCTCTGTTCCCTCTGAACAACGAAAACCTGTTTTTATACATCCAGATTTTATAGGAATGTGTCTGAAAGCTAAATCTTGTCTTGATCTTGAAAAGGAAGAAAAACTTAAAAAAAAAATTCCTATCCAACTTCCTAACTCTTATCCTCCAAAACTTTCTTATGTTCAAAAAGGTAAATAGAAATCTAATCTATCTGTTCATGTTTCAGTAAATTCAAACGCTTCTGAGAAGGTAAATCCGAGGAAATCTCCGCTGAAGAATACTTCAGATTCTAAACATACGTCTAGTCTAGATAGGAAGTTCTTTAGAACAACTGATAGTAGAAAAGACAGATCTAAGAATAATTGTAATCATCATTGTCACAATGAAAATTCAATAAAATCTTCTATGTTTCAGAATTCTGAATGTTTTTCTCTGTTCTTGAAATTACAGAAATTTTTCTCATGAACTTCAAATTCCTTCACTGCAAATCATTCGTACTTCAATAAAAATAAAACAAAGCAAAATAGAAAAACAAAAAATCCAAAGAATACATCTTTACCTTCTGTCAAATCAAATCAAAAGCAAAAGGCTGATAAGCCTTAAACCAACGTTAAAGGACCCATAATGGTAAGGGTACCTAAGAAACTCTGATCTTGATTGCAGAAACAGCGTGTGAATATCTGGTATCTTGACTCTGGATGCTCGAGGCACATGACTGGTTCACGAAACTTACTCTCCCAATTTAAAGACAAAAGTGGTGGAGCTGTAACGTTTGGTGATAATCGTAAGGGTCAAATTAAGGGCTATGGTACTTTACAAGAAGGTAATATTACCTTATCTAAAGTAGCTCGTGTTTCTGGTTTGAAACATAACCTCCTAAGTGTAAGTCAACTATGTGATTCTAAGATACTTGTCGTCTTTGCTGAAAAACATTGTTACTTATTTTCTAAGGCAGGTGAGGAACTTTGGAGAGCAGACAGAAAAGGTAATCTATACATGATGAATTTTACCTCCAAGGATGGTAAGGAAACCTTATGCCTTATTTCCAAAAAGAGTGAAGTTGCATGGCTCTTGCATCATAAAATGTCTCACTTAAACTTTGATAATCTTGAGATGCTTGTAAAACATAATTTGGTATCTAGACTTCCAGAAGTTCATTTTCAAAAAGATCACCTCTGTCCTGCATGTGAAATGGGAAAGATCAAACGAGCATCTCATAAAACAAAAAGTGATCACTCTTGCATAAGACCTCTGCAATTGCTACACGTCGATCTTTGTGGTCCAATTGCAATTCAGAGTCTTTCTGGTAAAAAGTATATTCTGGTACTTATTGATGAATTTTCCAGGTATACTTGGCTTGCTTTTGTTCGACAAAAGTCAGAAGTTCCTATTGTCATTCAAAATATGATGACCAGAATCCAAGTTCTTTTACACCAAAAGATTCAACAGCTGAGAAGCGATAATGGTACTGAATTCAAGAATGCCAAACTTGAAGAATACTTTGTTTCCAATGGAATTTCTCAGAACTTCTCTGCTGTACGTACTCCCCAACAGAATGGTGTCGTTGAACGTCGCAACAGAACCTTGGTCGAAGCAGCCAGAACAATGCTAGCAGCTTCTGGACTCCCAATTCACTTCTGGGCTGAAGCTGTAGCCACTGCTTGTTTCACTCAGAATCGTTCCATAATTGTCAAGAGGCATCTCAAAACCTCTTATGAGCTTATTAACAAAAGAAAACCATCTGTCAAATTCTTTCATATTTTTGGCTGCAGGTGTTTTATCTTAAATGACAGAGACAAACTTGACAAGTTTGATCCAAAATCAGATGAAGCAAAATTTTTAGGCTATTCTTTAAATTCCAAAGCCTTCCGTGTTTTTAATCTAAGAACTAAAACAGTAATGGAGAGCATTAACGTTGATTTTGATGATCAAACTCAACTGACTTCTGAATATTCTTCTTCAGAACTCAAACTTAATATTGTTACTTCTGACTTTCTTTCAGGATCTAGAGAATCCGAGATTGATGCCCTTTTTCAAGACTTTCTGGGCGAAGAAGTAATGTCAGAACATGTCATAACTAATCCTTCTTTCAGCATACCTGAAGTTCTTCATGCCTCTGGCATAACTTTATCTGGTCCTACCTCTTCTAAACCTAGCTCTTCAGTTTCTTCTGTTCCTGTTACATCTGATTGTCCAGAAGCTTCTTCTGTTCCATCGTCTGAGGGGGAGAATTTGGAATCAAGAGGTTCAGAATCAATATTTCCGGATGAAGTTATCTCACCTTCTGACACCGAAGTTCAAACTCAACCAATTCACAAACAAGGATGACAAAATGGACTAAATCACATACTCCAGATCTCATAATTGGTGATCCTTCTGAGGGTTCAAAACACGATCCGCTACAGCAAATGAAGCTTTCTATGTTAACTTTCTAAGTTTAATTGAACCAAAGAAAGTTCATGAAGCCTTAGCCGAACCTAGTTGGGTAGAAGCAATGCAGGAAGAATTACTTCAATTTGAGCATAACAAAGTTTGGAACTTAGTACCATTACCAAAAGGCAAAGTTGCCATTGGTACTAAGTGGGTTTTCAGAAATAAAAGGGATGAGGACGGTATTGTGATCAGAAACAAGGCTCGTCTGGTGGCAAAAGGATATTGTCTAGAAGAAGGTATTGATTATGATGAAACCTTTGCTCCTGTTGCGAGACTGGAGGCGATAAGACTTTTTCTGGCATTCTCCGCTTACAAGAACTTTAAGGTCTATCAAATGGACGTTAAATGTGCATTTCTAAATGGAAATCTTAAAGAGGAAGTGTATGTTGAACAACCAGCTGGCTTTAAAGATTCAAGACATCCAGAATATGTTTTTCTTCTTGACAAAGCACTGTATGGGTTAAAGCAAGCACCCAGAGTCTGGTATGAACGTTTATCCAAATTTCTAATCAGCAAAGGATATGAGAAAGGTAAAATTGATACCACACTTTTCATCAAAAGAGGCAAAGGTATGCTAAGTATTGTTCAAATTTATGTGGACGACATAATTTTTGGCTCTACTCATCAAACAGAAGTTGATTTGTTTTCTAAGTTGATGGAAACTGAATTTGAAATGAGTATGATGGGAGAATTAACTTTCTTTCTTGGACTTCAGGTTAAACAAAGTACCTCTAGTATTTTTATTAATCAAGCAAAACATGTCTCTGACATGTTAAAGAAATTTCATTTTCAAAACTCATCAACTATGAAAACACCTATCTCTCCTAGCAAGAAACTAGGTACTGATCCCTCTGGAAAACCTGTAGATATCACGGGTTACAGAGGTATGATAGGTTCTCTTCTATATTTGACTGCAAGTAGGCCTGATATTATGTTTGCCACTTGTCTTTGTGCTCGTTATCAAGCTAATCCTAAAGAATCTCATTTGGCTGCTGTCAAAAGAATTTTTAGATACTTAAAGAGAACTCCTCATTGGGTCTCTGGTATCCTAAAAATTTTGGGATTGATTTAATGGCATACACAGATTCTGATCATGCAGGGTGTAAGTTGGACAGAAAAAGCACCTCTGGTAGCTGTCAACTTCTGGGTAATCGACTTATCAGCTGGACATCCAAGAAACAAAATTGTGTTTCAACATCTACTGTAGAAGTTGAGTATGTTGCTGCTGCTAGCTGTTGTTCCCAAGTCATTTGGATGAAAACCCAACTCAGAGACTACGGTCTAATCTATGATAAGATTCCCATTCTCTGTGATTCTGAAAGTGCAATTGCCATTACAGAAAACCCAGTTCAGCACTCAAAAACGAAGCATATTGATGTTAGGTATCACTTTATCAAAGATCATGTAGAAAAGGGTACCATAGAAATGTATTTTGTTTCTACTAATTACCAACTGGCTGACATTTTTTACAAAAGCTCTGGATGAGAAGCGTTTTAATTTTTTAATCAGCAAGTTGGAAATGCTAAACATGTAATTTTTATTCTTAGAAGTTATCAAAGATCTCTGATCGTCTTCTGAACTTCATCCAGAAGCACTCAGAGACCTCTGATCGCTTCTGGTTTAGGTTTTATTTTGTTGCATTTTATTCCTTTCCATCCAAGTTATATCAGAAAGGCGCCAATCCAGAAAGCAAAGAGGGAACTTATCAATCAAGGGGGAGCTTATCGATCAAGGGGGAGCTTATCATTCAAGGGGGAGCCTATTATGCAAAGGGAAGTATATCACTCAGAGGAGAGTTTCTCACTTAAGCTGTTCAAAGTCTAACACTAGGTTAGCTGTCTTATGAATTTTTTCATTCATCTAAGTTTCTTCTGAATCTTTTTATTCTGTGTTTCTCTTGCCGTCAAGGTCTCTCAGAATGCCAATGATTCATTTCAAACTTATATTAGATGATGTTTCATAATTGACATTTTTTTTCAAATTTTTTTTGAATCAAAATATTCCAAAATTTTTATTGAATATCTAAATTTTTTTAACTCTTGCCGTCAAGGTTATTTAAAATTTCTATATTCAATTTTAAATTTTTCTTATTATTTTTTTCATAAAAAAATCAAACTTTCATTTGGATCAAATTTTTTCCCAGATGACTGATTTTTAAATCTAAATAAACAGATTTATATATTTCAATTTGTTCTTTAATTAATTTTCTTTAATTACTCAACAAATTGCTTTATATTTCCTTTTTATTTACTTTTGGGATAATAAACCGATTTTAGGTCGATAACCCTTCAGCTTTCTTTTCAAAAATCGTGTCTTACTCATCACTCCTACTTTCCACGTGTCATTCATTGTGTGACTGCATGTATCCACGCCTGCGTGCTTACATCATCTTTCCTGAACCGTTTTCTTCTACTCCCAATACACAAACCCCTTCCAATTCCAAATCGGTCTCATATAAAATCCCCAAATTTCAGATACCCATCTTCTTCCTCTCCACTGTTACTGCTCTCACTCTTACGAACTTGCTTGCAATTCTCACCAACTTTCATCAATGGCTTCTCACCTTGCAAATCCAGCTCTTAACGATGACGAAGGACGTCTCGTTGATTCCACTGCCGATAGTGCTCCGTTCGTCAAACTGCCATTGAAAGCAAACAATGTGCAGGTTCTTCTTGATCCAAATACCTACTAGTCCGAATTCAGAATAATGGTTGAATTTCTTCAACAACATGTACTTAATCGAGCCCTAACTCTGACAAACCCAAACGTTCCTGAAATTTACGTTCAAGAAGTGTGGCAATCGATGTACATTCAAGATGATGAGTCTCTGCTTGGAAATTTCAGTCACCCTGATCAACCTGATACTGCTGTGGAAATACCCATTACAAAGAAGAAATTAGCCAGGTATTTTCATTTATCCCCTTCACAGGTACTACTTGATGGTGAATTTTTGCCAAATCCAGCCCTAGAATCGAACCCATCCGCTGAAGCATTGTTATCTTTCATCCTCTTTCTTGGTTACAATGAACCCATTAGCAAACTTTCTGAATTCAAGAGAAAACAGTTACCCTCAATGTGGAATCTCCTCGTTTCTATCCTGAACAAGAGTCTCACTTGTAAAATTGGGTCTCTCAATCAAGCAAGCAGGAACATTTTGACCATAATGTATGGCATGTTCTTTAATCGCCCCTTGGACTACGCAAGCCTTATTTTTCAAGAGATTAAAGCTGCTGTACACACTAAGGTAACCCATCAAACCAAGGAAAATCTCTTCCAGCTTTGATGTTTCCAAGATTTCTATCCCTAGTTACCTATCCTGCTATTGGTGCACTCAAGGCTCCACTTGTTCAACCATTTTGCAAAATTGCTTCAATGAGCACTCATCGTCCAACCATCAACCGCAACGGATATCCTTCTCCCAGAGAGCTTTCAAGGTACATGCTAAACCTAATTCCATCTAACTCTTCTTATCTTCAATCATATAGGAGCTCTATGACTTTCTCAGAACAGAGAATTTCTACCCCAGAGGACTTAGAGCCAGTTCTAGAAAGTGAGGGGTCAAGTGAGAATGAGGCTGAAAATAATTTGAGTGAACATCCGAGTGGTTCTACCCATGCTGACCTCTTGTTAAAAGAAGGTACTGAAGATGTCCATCGTGACACAATTGAGCGAATCTCACCTACATCCCAAAGGGTAACTTCATTATCTGAGGTAGATGCCAACCCATCTACTTTCATTGACCAAGGATAACCCAGTCCAAACCACCCAGAAACCATCCGATCAGAGGATACTTCTTCATCCTCTGCATCAAGCACAACCGGGGAAACCTCTTCATCATTCTCTCAACAGAATGATGAACATATAAGCGTTCATTTGCCCCAGAACTCGACACTTTCCCCACACAATGTTGATGTCTCTGTGACCAACAAAGATTTAGGTGTCTCAGAAGATAAGTCCATATCTTCTGAAAGTTTAGAGGCTCATGAAATCCCATCAGAGGGGTTACAGCCACAGGATGCACCACTTACCGGAGTGTTTACACTCTATCAAGGTAAGCACATTGTCTTCAACACCTCATCCTCTGATGATGAGGATTCTGTTGAGACAATCAGAACAACCGAAGAGGTGCCTGTTAATAACAGTCCTCGAAGACAGGATGGAAGTCCCTCCACACTCAACGTCAAAACAGGTGTGACTGAGGGCCTCTCTGCACGCGAGAGTAAAGGGGCTCCATGTGTTGGAGATACACCGGTTACCCATTCTGAATATGTCACCAATGCAGCGTTGCAGGCATTTGGTGATAAAATTCAGAGATCTGTGGAGGATCTAAAACTTTCTCTGGACTCTCACAATGCCATTCTTCTGGCTATTCAAGATGAGCAAAAACAGCAAGCTCAAACTCTGGAAGCCCTCAAAGAACTTATTTCTACGACTGCTGCAACACATCAAAGCCAAGCTTCTGATCATTATTCTTCTCTGCATAAAGAAATCCAGGCTAATTCTGAAGCTATTTTCTGCATACCTGAGGCAATTCCAACTCCAGAAGTCACAATCTCTGTTGATGAATACAGTTCCTTAGTGGCCGATCTTCACAAAATTATCAAGGCTATTCATCCCTCTGCAGACACTTCTGAGTCTTCTCTGGTCAAGAAATCTGATATGGCTGTCTTCCAGAAGGCTATGCTTAAACGCATTAATTCTCTCTCCTCCAAGTATGTTTCCAAAACAACTGCCTGCACTTCTAATGTGGATTTAAAGCTATCATCTATGGAAACCTCTCTGTCTCAGCTTACAGGTCTGGTAAGTTCTCTTTCTAATTCTTTTAATGAAAAGAAAAAGGCCAAGGAGGAGCGTGCTTGTAGAAAAGCATAACTTAAGCGTAAAAGGTCTGAGGATCAGGACCCTGATTCTCAGAAGGGGGAGAAAGCACCAAAATCAAAGAAAGTCAAACCCACAACCAACACTAAAAGCTCTAATCCAACTCCAATGCCATCTCCATCTACTTCAGCCAAACATCAATCATCCTCCAAGCACCAAACTCCGGCTCAAACTTCTCATACACAAACCCCTCTGACTCCAACTCCATTAGCCACTCACTCTGGGCCTCTTCCAAAAGATCCAGAAATAGCTAAATTCATTCTTGAGGTTGTAGGCAACACTAGACAAACACCATATTCCTCCTCAACTCAAGCTGCAACGGCCAAAGAAAAGGAAGCCAAAGCCAGAGCTGAGGCATCAAAGGCTAAAGTTGAAGCTTTAAACAAACAAAGAGAAGAAGAACGAATTGAGGCTGAAATAAGAGCAAAAGCTGACGCAGAGAAAGCCTCTGCTTCTCAAATTGAAGCAGAAATCAGAGCAAGAGCTGAAGCAGAAAGAGCCTCTGCAGAAGCATCAAAAGCTCAAGCAGAAATGGAAAGAGAAAGATTTGCAGCTGCAATAGTAAATGCTGAAGGATCATCAAGTCGAGCAGCTGAGAATAGACAAAAAATGCAGAGACTTGGAAGAATTGATCTACCAATTCTGAAATCACAAAAAGGTACATGTATGCTCCTATAGATCAGAAGATCTATCTCATGTTGCCCAACTTCTCAAACGCCTACAATGTAAGTGATGCTATTAAGGACAAATTCATGGCACACAGACAAGCGAGAAAGGACGTTCATTCCTCTATACCTATCAAACGAATCTCTGCAATAAAGCATTCACCATTTGAGGATATAGAAATATGGTACACAATCTATGAGGTTATCAGAGAAGACAATAAGACTTATTACTTCTGTGATAATGATCTATTGTCCATCTTTCCCTCTGATCTTATTTTTCAGGAGAATTTCATGAAGGCTCAAATGAATAGAAGAAGTGATGATCAAGATCAAATTGCTTATTCTCGAATTATTCACTGCATGAAGTCCTACATCCGGTACAAGAGACAGGTAGATTTTCAAATAGGAATCAATTACAATGTTGATAACCTAGCTATCTCTGCACCCAATGAAGATCTAGAAGGCATCAACAACATGAGAATCGGCAAAGTACTAATAGATCCAGAGGAAGGGGTGATCTTCAGAAGACCAGACAGAAAGAGCTTCTTCAGAATCAGAGAAGCATACAAATACTCATCAGAGGTCGTTTACATTGCAAAAAGCTTCATCTCTGTTGATGTTAACAATCACAATCCAGAGGTTATCGAGAAGATGATCAAAAGGATTTCAACTTTATTATCAATCAGAGAGATCATAAATAAGATTGGAAAAATTGTATCTGAGGTCGCTCCGTTCTGAACAGACTTCATTCTTCTGGTTGCATACTTAGGGGGAGATTGTTACACTTTTGAAAGTATGAACCACAAGATGAAGAATATGACGTGGCACATACCTCAAGGATGTCTACCTGTTGCAACCGACTAGTTTGTTACACGCTCCCATCTCTCACACGTGTCAGTTTGTAATAGGTTAAGATGTTGACTTTTACTTTATTCTATTTGTATAAATAGATCTTTTCTCTACTTGTAAAAGTTGTCGATTGAAATTGTGGTATTGAAAAACTTACTGTGCGTCATTCCATGTATCTGTAATCATCATTCAGGTTATAATACATTGTTAATCTGTTCCTCAATCTTTGATCGAATCTTATTACTGTTGATTAATCGATATAAATTGCTTCTGCTTATACTCTATTTATAAATCAATCGATTAATCTGTGAAGAAGAGAATCTGGAACCAACAAACCTCCTCCTATGCTACTACCTACAATGTTGTTGCTGCTGTTGTTTCCCTTTAGGAAACCAAGTCATTGGAAATCCCAACAACGACTATTCCTGTTACCAATCCCCTACCTTCTCACAAAAGGAAGAACCCTTTCGCTGACGGACAACACAAGGGATATGTTCTCTTCCCAGAAAAAAACTCTGACTTCGGTGTAACACCAAACCTCCTCCTTCTACCACAAAACTATGACAATGGTATCTGAGACCGTTGCCGCTTTTACAACACTACCCCCTCTAGTGACTGATGTCAGTAAGAGTTTAGTTACCAGCACCGCTGAAGCTGGAACATGTAATAAAGTCACTGCCTCAGTCTCGATATCCTTCTCGTATACATACTTTTCTTTGATCCACACATAGGCCAGTGAACCAGGTATGGTTGCCCCCACACCTGATGAGGTTGAGAAGCGTGTTATTCTCTTATCAACAATGTTTCGACAATCTGATTCCTGGATAGGAACACGCATAGGGCCTGAGGATACTTCTTAGAAGCTACCTCAAGGATAAGTTTGTGATCCTCAAGACACAAATGTAGCATGTATCAACCCCGAGAGCAATCTTTTAAATGCTCTTAATGATCCCACATAAAATAAACACCTTTCTACCCAACTTCTTTCTTCAAACCCTTAGATCTTTATGGCTCATTTGACTTTGACTAATACAGGTTGGAAGCAGGACAAACCATCCAAGGTGGAGCCGAAGAAAATGGTGATCAAAATGCCATCACCATTGAAGACTCAAGACATCAAGGGTGCCTTGGCATCCTTTTCAGCGGTCTTCCAGCTGCCGGTGTTGAACCACTTGGTGGAAGAGTCCACCATGTTGAACACCAAAGCTGACAATCTACAAATTTCCTTGGAAATGGTCTACAAGAAGTACTCGGAAGTTCCAGCACTGAAGAAGGAAGTTTCTGCACTTCGTGACACTGTGGCCCAGAATACCTTCGCCATCTCATCTCTAGGCACTAAGATAGAAGAACATGGGGAGACGTTGAAAAAAATTCTCGCCATTGAAGACCAATGTCCCTGTCTTCGCTCCCTCATTTACCGACGCAGATCGAGAGGCTCTGAATCAATTGAGCCATGTTCAGAAAGATCACTGATGATGAAAAATCGGGGGAGAAGTGGCTAAGAAAATTCAAGCCAATACCGTTGCCCACGTTGATGAGTTGGGGCGAAGTAACTCTGAAACTAAAGAAATGTTTGCCGATGAACCTGAGGAGGAAATACCCTCAGATGAGGAAAACGATAATACTTCTCCCATTGCTAAGGATGTGTAAGAAGAAGAAAAAGAAGATTAAGAAGACCCTGAGTTATCTAATAAGGAGCCAAGAAACAACCTTTCAAAAGACGATGGTGATGAAGACGATGACGATGCTTAATTTTTCCGTCAGGTCAAGCCCCTGAAAAAGCGTCATCATCATTAGGGAACCAAATCCCTAGGGGGAGAGGGCCCTTCAAGATCAGAACCCCCCTCAACAAATAAGGCCAAAGGGATGGCAAAAGAAAATCTGCCCATTCTCATGAATAAAGAAGGGGAGCCCGGAATACCCGAGGTAAGTCTTCCTCTGACCATCTTCACCCCCGCCATCTCTGAAATTCAACCTCTTGCATCTTTGCCTCCAAACATTCTACCCACAAATATTTCTACAATAAGGTCAATAGAAGAGGTTATCCCTGACCCTGAACTTTCTTTTAACAGCTCAACCTTCCCCCAATAATCATTCCATCGCAAAGGAATGAACCTTCTGAAGCCGACGTGTTCCTGTACATATCCGACTCAGATGCTGAAGGAAAAGGTCTTGTACATAGACAGGTAAATAAGAAAATACTTTGGAAAAGTGAACAACCTCAATCCCTGAAATTCTTTGGATTTTTTTAATGGCTAGAGATCAGGGATTGCATTCAAAAGTTGAAGTCGCAGTTCAAGGGTATAGTAGAAGACTATCTGAACCATCTTCTTGGCAGAGTTTCAAAGATAGTTGCAATTCCTCCTCTCCCTACTAATCCTACAAAGAGAAGAAAAGGAGTCTCTAAAGCTAAAGAAGGTCTGAACATGTGACCAAGTTTGATGCTGCAGGCATCTTTGCTCATCTAAAGATCCCTGACATCTCCATGCTAAACACTGCCCTACCTGATAATAGAAGCTATGGTTATAATGAACTCATTACAATTCCTGAACCAAGTATGATCATTGACAATGTAGGTGAACTTCGATTTTTCAGACTTAAGGAGACAATGATGGCCCCAAGCAAAACTTCTCAACGTTCCCCATTTTATGATGAACTCATTACAATTCCTGAACCAAGTATGATCAGTGACAACGTAGGTGAACTTTGATTTTTCAGACTTAAGGAGACAATGATTGCCCCAAGAAAAACTTCTCAGCATTCCCCATTACTACTGCAATGATGATAACGACAACCGGAAGGTACTGAGAAGTAAGATAGAAAAAGAGATAAAAAGAAAAAAATACATAATAGCTTCTCATGCCCGCTGATAGTCTAGAATACTTATCCTTGTATTTTTCGTTTTTCTTCACTATATTGTACTTTTCCATTTTTATTGTTTTCATTCTGTGATGTAATCTTCAGTTTAATGAAAGTACTTTAATCCATGTAGTATTGAAAAGATCTCTAAAACAGTAATCAGGGACAAGACACTTATTAGTCCTTATCTTTCATAATCTTACATTTACTGATCACACTATGTTAGGACAACCTTGGGGGGGGGGGTTGTTTTAACTTTTAAAACTTTCTTAAAATATTTTTTAAGAAAATTCGTAACAATACACAAGATGGATTCTTTTGTTAAGCTTTCAACATAACCAAACAAGCAAACAAAAAATAAAGAGAAAGGGAAGAGAGATACAAACAAATTTAGAGAGTTCACCCAAATCCGGGCTAATCTTCTTTGTTGAGTGAACTCAACGAGACAATCCACTATAATGTTCTTTTAAGAAAGTAACACACCGTATGAACATTTGATTACACAAGATTTAGATACTTGAAAAATGAAATCAAGTTATAAATATCAATCCACACCACAATGTGGATGCTAGTTGGAACTATCTCACACACTTACTAGAGTGTGGAGAATACTTGTGTTGTATGCTTGGTATCACAATCTTTCTTGGATCTTGAAATCAAGATAAGATGAAGTATGAGAAAGATTGCAAAATGAAAATGTTAGAGAAAATTTTGAGTTGAGAGCTTTTCCTAAAACTTGTTTTTTGAAATTGTTGGATGATTAATGATGAAATTTTTAGAGTTCTTCTTGTTTATATAGGGTGAAGAAGAGTGTGGAGCAAGATTGTTTTCTAAAAGTGTGGTAGAGTGTAAATTTAAAAAATTAGATTAGAGAAAGCTAGAGTGTAGATAACTTTTTGACTTTTGTGTAAAGTCACTGTTGATCACAGTATTTCAAGTACGAACAGAATATGTAAATCAATGAAGCAAAAACATAATAAAACTAAGAAAACACATAAAGAACTTCATAACTCATATATCTTACTTGTAGATTTTGATACAATGTAAGGTCATAAATCTCCTAGCTCTCTCTCTCAATATGAAGTACACAAAAATTAATGACCCAAGGACCCTATATAAGGAATGTTTAGAGTTTAAGGCTTACTATAATTGCCTTAATTACAAAAGCATATCCATTAAGATTAATCTATGTTGCTGCCATTAAGCACCTGCAGCTGCCATTAAGCCCTTCTGCTGCCATTAAGCACCTGCAGCTGCTATTAAGCACCTATAGCTGCCATTAAGCCTATGTTGCTGCTATTAAGCACCTGCAGCTGCCATTAAGCCTCTGCTACTGCCATTAAGCACTTGCAACTGCCATTAAGCACCTGCTGCTCCAATTAATCATCTGCAGTTGCCATTACGCACCTGCAGCTGCCATTAAACCGTAGTAAACAGCCACAAATACATGCTGACCCGGCCATGTTCACAGCTAACCTGTTCACAGTAACCTTACCCCTGTATTCAGCCCTACACTGTTTATTGTAGATTTGCTTACATAACCGTTACGATTGTCTACCGTCTCCCCCGATTGAAAGAGCTTTTTAGTAGAGAGATCTTTTTCAACCATCACCGCCATCTACTATCGGCATCGACCCGTCTTTCTATCCCATTAGTGTAATTGTTGTCGCAATAGAAGTTAAAAATACTAATTTGTAATGATAAAAATCTAAAATATTAATTACAATAGCACAATATAATTGATCCCAACTAAAAGCAAGTTCACATTAAAAAAGTGTTGATTATTCTACAAAACTAACTTAAAAAAACATCTTTAGACTTCATCACCAAATAGAGCCATAAAAGGTTAGAAGAGTAACATTTCCATGCATGTCTAAGCTTTCACAGGAGTCTCAATTGAAATCTTCTACTAATTGCAAACATCTTTCGATTTCATCACTGATTCCTATAGCTCAAATAGTGCCTCCATGATGATGTTATGGATGCTATCTAAAGCGTAATCCTCAGCTTTTCTGATGACCCAACCTGTTAAAAACCCCGATATAATGGTCAACAACAACAACTACCAATATTTTACGTTCACCACAAAATCGACTTACCAACACAAGGTTGGGAACCGTGACTTTTGCAATATGTATACTGCATCAAAGAACATTTGAAATAAGCAAATAATCGATAGGTTAAAATATATAAGTAATACAGTCAGATTATCATATAATAGGGTACCCACAATGTCATGGGGGCTAAGCTTGTCATAATGTACCGGATTGGATATTTCAGGGGATGTTGAGTCATCACAAAAATTTAAATCATTAACAAATAATCAGCACACAAAAATGGCAGATAAACTTTGTATTATTGAAAATCTAAGATAACTTACTGTTTAATCAAGGTTAATGTTTGCCATCTTGAAAGCCTGTTGGAAAGCATTTTCAAAGGTTTTACAGATAGCAGGACAAAGGATTTTTCTTTAATTCTCTTTTAGCAATATTCCTACTTTCTTCTTCCTATCTAATGCTTCGAGAAATCTCTCTCTCTCTCCCTCAAGAATTTCGTACCTTATTATTTTATGCATATTACCACCACAAAAGCCCACATTCTTACTCTTTCGAGCACCGCCTTTTTACGAATTTTATGTGAGAAAGACACGTAACCTGAGTTATTTACTGCTAAACAGAGCAAAAAGAATTTATTTCATACCTTGCATCTTTAAGCATTTGACTATACGTATAAAAGTCCAAGTAAAAGCTAATCATAAAACTTGTCATAAAAAACTAATGGAAAAACGTCAAAATTCTCTCAAAAAGACCAAGGACGTCAAATATAGTATACATATAAAAGTCATTATATCCATCTATATGATTACCGACATAAATAAACTACTACTAACAGAACAACCACGTAATCGAAATTTCAAACCTTAAAAATGAAAATATAAACAATCTTTGTGCTTCCTTATGTTATCCAACTGACATTAATCTACTAAAACAATACTCAATCTAAAGAAAGCTTCTAACTTATGATGAAAGCCAATTGAGAGAACACACTCATGTAGTACCCATGTGGATTTCTTATATAAAGAAAACAAAACTCACCAGGAGGTTGATGTAGAACCCATAATCCAACTACCTTAAGTAGTGAACCCATGACTGGTGTCAATAGGCCTAAAATTAGTCTGTTAAAACATAAAATGCTAAATTGCATAAATTGAGGGGAAAAAAGGAAGGAAAATAGCATAAATTGAAGGCAAAAATAGGAAGGATTTTCACCTCTTGTCCATATCTCTATCTCTCCAAAGGGCCCTTAAAGTATCTGCATTTTATTCCTGGTATATAAGTCGAATTACAAAAGAAACAAAGTTGCTCAAACTGGAATAAACTAATCGATCATTTATGCAAAAACGATTTACTCTCACAAATAAGCAAACAATCCATACAAACCTGAATATAGTTGAAGATTTTGTAATCCTTGCTATCAACTTCGGTAGCATAGAGTACTGGGTAATACACTTTGTACCTTCATCAGAAAAAAAACTTTGTGAATTTCAAAATTAGGGCAATTAGAATCAAAGGAACAGGGTGTTTGTGCGAGATTTATTACTTCTTTGGAGCCTTGCCGACTTGAATCTGCATATAGACGTTGAGAGCGATTGAGGAATCACAAAACCTATGTTAGATATTTTATGGGGATTTAAGATAGTTAAAAGGGTACCTATTTAACGCATTGATATTTATATATATATATATATATATCAACAAAAGTACTGAATATTGAGCATTTATAAGTAAACCAAAGAGAAGTCATAAGAAGGAAAAATCCAATACTTATCTGAAGGCACTCTGAGTAGAACTTGCTCCTCCACCCCTAATCCAACTTTATAATTTAGTTCTGCAAAATATAGTTATTTTCCCACTAAACAGAATCAGTGATCAAACTTAATAAAACAGATAAATCATACTAATAATTAAAAATAACCAAAAGAGCTGGATTTTGAAGGAAAAAAATAGTTTCATCTCCGAAGTTCAAATCTAACAGGTACCAAATTAATTTACCTTTTTAACCCTAACTGCAAATTCAACCTTCGTATCAGATTAGATCCCAGTTCGTCAACATCGACATTCCAACTGCGGAATCCAAATCCAGGGACGACGGAATCATGGAACTCAAAATCGAAATCGAGGCACAGCGATGATGGTATGATGGAGGCAAACACAAATTGGACCCAATCTCCTTGCACCTGATAGGCAAACACAAATTGGAGATATGAGCAGGGGAAAACATAAAATTATCATTGAAGAAAGATTGTAAGATGTTATCAAACACCGTGTACATTAAAAAAATAGATTAGATAGTATCTTAAGGTGTTAGCAGCAACAAACATAAAACCCAATGAAGAATAATATATTAGAAGCCCTAATTCAAATATATTATCAATAAGTGTTAGAAGAACAAATTGGATAGTACCTTAAGTTGTGAAAGGGAAACCTTGCAATGGATAAATTGAGACGGTGAAAAGAGAAGATCAAACTTGGAGATTGAGTCTTTGTGAAATCGGGTAGAATCCCTTGCTGTATGAGCAAGACGACCGAGACAGAGGCTTCTAGGGTTTCAAACAACATCGCCGGTTTGAAGGAGAGAATGCAACGCTTAAAAATGGAGGGGTATGGGATTGGGGGTTTAAATATCATCGCATGAGAACTGGAATGCGCTTTCGGAGGAACCTGGTTGGACATGGAAGTGGAACGTGGAGGAGATATTCAAGCGTGAAAGAGTAGAGGAGACATGGGAACTGACGTTCAGCATGCAAGCGTAGGAGAAAACCGGGGGATGGGAGGACGTGGGAGATATACCGGAGAGTAGCGTACTTGTCATCAGAGAAGGAGATCGATAGTTTGAGGAGAGATAACAGTAAATTAGTGAATTTAAACGGCTGAGATTGAATCTCAGATTAATTTGAAAGGTCAGGATTAAAAGCACTCGTCTGTATCAATAAATATATAATAGGTTGAACAAAGTCCATTGTTCATAAGAGAACATTATGGATGAACATGTGAGATTAATGTTCATGAGCGCACATATGATTAAGTGGAACATGATGCGTTTTTCTGTGGACGCATATGTGCATAAGTAAACAATGTTCATTGTGTGTTCATATATAAAAAGAGGGAACAACGTGTGAGTATATGTGAAGAATTTAGACGTTTTATCATTGATGAAGTCCGAAAAATTAAATTGAATGATGAAAAGTTTAGACATTAATTAAATCATTTATGAAGTCGGTTACTATTCGATGGAGTAATTACCAGACGCTAGTTAATGAGAGCGATTTTTTTTATATTTTCCAATAATACTCTTGTTCGTACATCTACCAATCGAATGCATCATGCTCTTAGTTATTTCATAAATGTCATGATAAATAAAATCCATTGATTTTCAAGATGAATGAATATGATTGGTGCACATAGGTAACACGATTAACAAAACAACATGCCCTCTCTCTCTTTCTTTATATATATATATATATAGACTTGGGATCACGTGAGACCCGTGAGACCCGTGAGACCCGTGAGACCACCTTTTACACTTGAAACTTCACAGCAAAAACACTATGAAGGTAAAAAAAAATATGAAGGTAACCTACATAGTGTTTTTGCTGTGAAGGTAACCTTCACAGTGTTTTTGCTGTGAAGGTTCAGATTTTTTTGCCTTCATAGTGTTTTTGTTGTGAAGTTTTCAAAAGTAAAAAAGTGGTTTCACGGGTCTCCGACGGTTCTCACGGAAACAGGTTGGTCTCACGTGAACCCATCATATTTTTTTTACCTTCACAATGTTTTTGCTGTGAAGTTTCAAGTGTAAAAGAGTGGTCTCACGGGTCTCACGGAAATAGGGTGGTCTCACGTGATCCCAACCCTATATATATAGGTGCTTAATCAAATAAAAACCACAAAAAAAGTTACAAACTCGTAAAAACGGATATAAAAATAAATTTTTTCATAATTTTTTTTATCAAATGCTAGGATTTAGATATCATTTCACATATATTTGTTTCATAAGGTGAAGTTTTCATATGTAATTGTTAGGTGTTTTTTATGCATATTTTTGGATTCACTAGGTGAATCAAAAAAAAATTCACATGTAATTATATTCATAAGGTGAACACAAACATATATATGAAACAATATCTTAAATTATAGGTTTTGATAAAAAAAATCATGAAACAATTATTTTTATATCGGTTTTTAGGAGTTTGTGACCTTTTTTTGGTTTTTATTTGATTATCGTCATATATATATATATATATATATATATATTGGGAGGTTCAAATGAGAACTTTGTAAATTTAAAGAAAACAAAGGGACACTTGTGGACCACATATGATGTGGGTCCCACATAATATTAAATCATTTCTGATTTAATATGATTTAATATTAAATCAGAAATGATTTAATATTATGTGGGACCCACATCATATGTGGTCCACAAATTGTTCCTTTGTTCCTTTAAAGATGGATGGTTCTGGTATGATCCCTCCTCTCTCTCTCTATATATATATATAGAGAGAGAGAGAGAGAAAGAGAGAGAGGTTGGTTCAAATACAAACCAGTTGAAGGGTACGAACTGATTTAAATCGATATAAAAATAATTTTTTTCATGATTTTTTCAGCCAATGCTATGATTTAAGATATTTGTTAATCCCATATTACAACATATATGATAGATTGCTCAAGGAATCCTCATTTTATTGATATACTGAATATAGAAAACACACACTTACACCTTTAGATGACTCTCATATGTGGTGTACCATCATCTAACTAACTAACAAACTCTCTATATATACTACAAATGTAAAGCTACAGTTACATGAATTTAAATCACAGCCCAATGACATTAAGACACGTCATCAAAAACTCCATACAGAAGTTCTTCAGAACTTCAGAACTGTCTTCAGAATTCTGAATTTTGCTCTTCTGAACCACTTCTGAATTCTCTTCAGAACTTCTGAATTTTCACTTCAGAATCTATTCAGAACTTCTTCAGAACTTCTAAATATATATTTTGCACTTCTGAAGATGACTTTATTTATCTTTCTAGCACTAGTTCAGAACTTCTGAACTACTCATCTTCAGATTCTGAAGATCTTTTCTTTGCAAAACATTTCAAACATAGGATCCAAATTCATAGGATTCTTTGGATCCTAACAATATTATTACACATATGTTTGTTTCACCTTGTTAAAAAATTACATGTGAAACTTTTACATTATAAAACAAATACATGTTAAACTTTTTCATAAAAAAAATATATGAGAAACTTTCAACTTATGAAAACAAATACATGTGAAACTAACATATGTGTAATAATATCTTAAATCATAACATTTGATGGAAAAAACCAGGAAAAAAATATTTTTATATCGATTTGAACCAGTTTGTATAGTTGTATCCTTCAACTAGTTTGTATTTGAACTTCCCTATATATATATATATATATGTGTGTGTGTGTGTGTGTGTTCCATTATTCTGATTCCTAGATGTGACGATCAAATGGCCTTTCAAATGGACGACTACGGTCAATAAGTGTTAGATTCATATAGCGACAAAATTATCTTTCTAAGTCAATGCACTCATAGAACATCTACAATGCATAACCCTTCGAAAAGGCTTTTAGTTTTGTCACATAAGCTTTCCACTAACATTTTTTTAACAAAAACCTATTTTTATAAATCTTTTAATAAAAAAAACCTTTCCAAAAACCTTTTCATCAATTATATTATAATCTACGCTCATCTATTTTAAAATTCACGTCGTAGTTTTTTAAACAAAAAATACTTAATATTAAAAAAATTAAAGACCGATTAACATAATTATATGATTTTTGGATTTCTTTTTTCGTTATTCGATATTGGTGTCATTTTAATCGTCTTGACGAAAGATTTTTAATAATTTATTTTTGTTATAAAATATAGAGTAATTTGAAAATTCCCCTCAGGTGCCTTGCACATGAGGGTATACTAGTCATTTTTCCTTTTCTCATTTTTTTTCCTAAAAGTAACAAACCAGGAAGACCAAAGTTGCAATTTACTCTAAAATATATTATCTCCCCCCCCACTCTCCCTCTCTCTTTCTCTCTCTCTCTCTCTCTCTATATATATATATATATATAGGGTTCATGCGATAACGTTAACAATTTACGAGAATGCGAGGACAATCATCAGCCAATCATTTTGTACATGAATTTTTTTTCATGTACAAAATCATATGTGATTTTGTAGCATCAAAAATGAAACGCTCGACTTTTGCTGCGGGAAAAGTCTCGGTTAATCATATGTGATTTTGTATATGAATCATATGTGATTTTGTACATAAAAAATTTCATGTACAAAATGATTGGTTGAGGATTGTCCTCGCATTCTCTTAAATTGTTACCGTCCTCGCATGAACCTCTTTCTATATATATATATATATAGAGGTTGGTTCATTTACAAACTATATATATATATATATCGAGTCGTTTTTTAATCTCTAAATAACGATAATATAATTTTAAAATTGTAGGAACCAAGTGTATTACAAATCATAGCCATATGCCTATAAGAAAACGTTTGTAATTTACTCTAATATTTTTTAAAAGGTAAAAATTAAAAGGAAATCATGACCTACTACAATAACCCTATTGATTCTTCGGGCATCATCTCTTATATCAGGGCTGCTATAAAAATTTCATCTTCATTGCCTTTTTACATTGAACCCTACGAAGGTCATTGGACCCCCAGGATCCAGCATCACCAGTTTGGAGCTTCAGAGCATCTTTATCTGATTTTCATGTCCGGTATATGTGCAAAAGACGTGGTTCTTAGAAGAAAAGTAAGGAAGATCTTGATTTCAGGACAAAGAGATGATAAAAGTGGGTTAACTGATTCTACCGTGAGTTATCAAGGAAATATCACATTGGCCAAGGATATAAAGGCTGATGTGGTCTACGTCCGGATGAAAAGAGGGGTCCTCAAACTCTTTATCGGTCATCCAAGGATGATGAAGAATGGGGAGAAAGAGGAAGAAGAAAAATGTTTTGACTAGGGAGACTTTCCTATAAAACCTTTCGAACAAAGAGGAGGAGGAAGGAGGCTTTCATTTTAATGCATTTTGTTTTCAATCAAGTGCATCTATGCATTTTCATGTTTTCAATCAATTGTTGTATTTTCTTTTCTGTTTTAAAGCCAGTAATGTATGTTGGGTGATCAAATGTAATCGATAGTTCTTAAAAAAAGACATTTGTTTCTCTAAGATCTCTTAGCAGAAAGGATATTATCTCTCTGACTGATGATATGATTGTTGGCAGAAATGTTCTTAGTTATGTTAATATGCAGCTTACGTAAATCTTAGATCCTTTTCCCTTTACTTGTTCAATTCGTTTATTAAACACCAAAGTATATCTCGATCTTGAAGAACATATCAATTGTAGGCTATCTAGGGTTTCGATTATAAACTAACCATGCTAACTTTTTCTCCGTCATGTCATTAAATATGTGTGTTTTAAAGTAGTATTGATTCTTACTTGGTTGTACTGCAAGACAAAATTTAATTAGAGTTTGAATTTAATTTTGAAATTAATATATAGATGTGGGAGTGTTTATGTAAGTTATCAACTGCAGCTTTTTATCAAGAATCCTTGTATTTTTTTGGTTTTTAATGCATCTGCATAGTTAATAAGTGCTTTTCTTCCTACTTTTTTCAAGTTTTTTTGTTTGATCTTGTAGTCAAAACCCATCTCAAGTGACACTGCCCTTTTTAGCCTTTTTTCTGCATATTCTTTTTGTGGTTTTATATTAAAGGTTTTGCATCATGGAAATTAAAGATCGTCCTTCTTACAAAAAAACATATTTCTCTGCCTAAGATTTTCCAAATTTTTTTCTGTCTCTAACAAAACGTATTAATTTGCAAGGTTTCTTTTGTCTCTTTGGACTCCTTACCCCACGCGCTCTCATGTTATTTTACAAACAAGGGAGAAACCAAAAGATGTAAGCAACGGTAATAGATAAATGAGTAAATTGCAAATTTGGTCCCCGTGGTTTGTTGTTTGTCTTTATTTTGGTACCTATAAAACTTTTATTGCAAGAAAATGCTCGTGGTATGCAAAAACGCTTGGTTTGGTCCCTCAGACTAACGTCTGTTAATTTTCACACGTTAAATTCCCTCAAGCTCCTTGCACATGAGGGCATACTAGTCATTTTGTTTTTTCTTTCATTTCCCATTTAAAATAAAAGATACTAAACAAACTACATGGACCAAGACTTTACTCTTATACTATATTAAACAATATATACAGATATATACATATACATACATATATATATATATATTATTGGTCCCAAAGGAGTCTACAAGAGTTTATAAATATAGAAACAGTAGAAGGGGGGGGGGGGAGGGTGAATACAAACACAACTTTTTGTAGGTTTTAAATGAGTTTATATTAATAAACAAATTTACAGTTGCAAGCGGAATAAGAACAAGTAAGTAAACCTATTCTATTACAACTTTAGAAATCACTTAGTTTGATGCACAAGGAAAGATAAGAAATAGAAGTAGAGGTTCAAAAAGAGATATTGATATGCATGAAGATAAGGATTGAGGTCTTCATCTATTTATACCTGTGGCATATATTGAAAAACAGAAGGTACATGTCACGTGTCAAGTTTCTATTTGAGACTTGTTCTTTGTTCATAAAGCAACCATGCTTTTGGCCGGATATGAACAGTAACCAAATCAGATTTGATAAGGACATAAGAGATAATCCATACATTCTTTCTGACAAGGCATGGGGGTTTGACATTTGTTCATCGAGGATAAGATCAACTTTGATCTTGCTGGGTAGGCCTCACTTGATCACTGACCCATAATCTTCAAGGATGAAGTATTCAGGTATCATTGAGGCTTTATGCAAGATCTTACGCGATTCTAGGATAGACGTTGCTATCACCGAACCGCTTCAAATCAAGAGTTATTCATCTCTATCTTCAGCTAGGTTTTCGACTATCGCTGAATGGTCTTTTTGTGTGAGTGTTGTTCTTTAGATCTTCAGATTAGGCAGTGTTCCTAATCTTCAGCAATCACTGAGCGTAGTCAGCGTATGCTATCGCTGAATACGAACAGTAACATAATCTTGAAATTTCACTAAGTATTCAAAGGAATCATATTCAAATCACTGAAAGGAGTTTGGATCAACAATCTCCCCTTATTTGGTTATGACTAAGTAACATAGGAAAGTTACTTGAAGGATTTAGTAAAGCCAGAGAAAATTTAAAGTAAATTTTCTAAGTTATATGTGAGATCTTTTTCAACTAATTTACTATTTGAATTGAGTTTCATTTAAGGATATGAAATGACAATTTATATAAGTGTAAAAACCTATAAAGTACATTTACTGATTTTTATAGAACATAAAATCAGTGAGAATTAAGAAATTTAAAAGTTATTAGAACTCATATGTTCATTGTCCCTTTTACTATTTTCAAGGATCTTTTCAGTACATAGATGGAGTAGAGTACTTCCTTGAATTTAATTAATAAATAATCTTGAAGAATTACCATTGAAAAATGAAATTACAATGTCTAGAGTAAAGTACAATACACTGAAGTAAACTATAAACGAAGAAAGAAAATTAAGAGTCGGGTTTTGGGTATCGTTCAGTGTATTCTTTTCTTCTTAGTAGTTCCTTCTTATGGATGCTTCTGAATGTAAAGTGGATCATTATATACCCAGCAACTGTAGTACAAAATCTTGAGAAGTTTAGTTGGAGAAACTTTTATCTCCTTCTTTTGAGAAATTTCATTGACCCATGATTATCCTTCAATGTCATCCCTAGTTCAGGAATACCAATTATTTCATATTCTTCAAAGTTTCTCTGAGTTGGCAGGGATGTGTTGAGCATTGAAAGATCAGGGATAATGAGATGGGCGAAAAGACTTTCTGCGTCAAGTTTATTCTCATGTTCATTTCTGAACGATGGACCTTCATCCACATCGGACGTAGATCTTTTTTTTTGGATTTTGAGGGAAGAAGAGGAACTGTCACGTACTAAGATATCCTTTGTAGAAGTTGATCGAGATGTCTTTCTACAACGTCCTTGAATTGAGATTTGGATTTCTGAATGACATCTCTGATTTCCAGCCATTCAAAGAAACCGTAGAACTTCAGCAACTGTGGTTCTTCTTTTCCACGTATTCGTTCTCTAAACATAGTTACCTTTATCTCTGGACCAGATCTTGAATTTGTCCTTCGATACTTGCATTGGTAATAGTTGCAGGAGAAAAACGATTGTTTACCTTTTTCTTCCACCACTCTAGTCCTTCGTTCTTTGGTTCTTGGGCATCCTGATTCTCTTTATTCAAAGCTTGTAGAATCTTCTCTAGAGCTCTGATAGGATTTACCTTTAAGTTTTCTTCGGCGAGTTCCTTCTTTGCTAAGGCTTCAACGACCATGAGGCTTTGTTCAGCTTCATGTCTGAGTACTTTAGCTCTTATTCTGTCTTCCTTGACTAGTGCCTCAGCAACCCTGAGACTTGCTTAAAATTGTTGATATCTTATTTGCTGAGCTTCCAGGGCTTAGCTCTTTCTTCAGGGGTAAGGAAGGAAATTCGTCATAGATGCTTATTGGTATGGGAGCTTCAGAACCAGAGGTACGAAGAAGAATTTTTACTATGGCTCTCTCGAGCTCCTTTATAAAGTTAGCCCTTCTCTCTTCTTCTTCTGGTTCAGGGTTGGGCTGAGGTTCATTCAGGAATGGGTTCACCTTCGGGGGACAGGGTTCTGTTGGAACCCAGATCCCTTATACAACAATAAATCAATAGATCGTAATAACAAAGTATGAGCAGAAGCAATATAGATCTATGATTAATACTGAAGCAGTGATTAAACAGTAAGAACAATTTGAAAATCAAATTAGAATTTGTATTAATAGCCTGGAAATTGATTACAATACGTTGGAATGAAATAACACAATTTCTCTCAAAGTTGATCGACCACTATTACAGTTAAGACTGACTCTATTTATACGATTACAAATGATAAAGTCAACAAGACAGCCTATCACTAAGTGACACGTCACTTGTACGACTAACATAATTAGTTACGCACGAAAAGTGTGACATGCCACGTCATTTGAAGCGCACATGGGATGGCAGTTGAAATCCAGAGGACTTTGGAGTCTCTGGGCGCTTCTGGATGAAATGTCGCGAAGTGAACTTCTAGGTTGCCTTCTGAAGTTTGACACTTAGGCATTTTCTGATTCATACTTCATAAACTGTATTATAACAATCTCCCCCTAAGTATGAAAATCAAAATTATAAGAAATTATAAAGACAAAAGTTCATTTCTTTTAAGAAAATATTACAAGAAAAACAAATTGATTACAAAATAGATTAGAAAGGTGCATCGGGCTGAAACGTGATGATCTTGTGAAATATCTCTGTGATCTCTCTGAGCTTATTGACTAGGATGAGTTTATCCTCCATCCTTTCACCGATGATCCTTTCTTCTTTCTTTTTCCTTGTGTTATCTTTCTGAAGAGAGGCATAACACTTGACAATGCTAATCACTGCAGCAGAGTATTTATGTGCTTCACTAATTCTAAAGAAGCTTTTCTCGTGGGTCTCCTGAATACAATGCCATCTTCTGGTTCCGTTAACAGTTCTCCAACGGAAAGATGATCAAGACCCTCTCTATATTCATTTGGTGCAGTATGACCAGATTTATTACTTTGTGATCTAGACCCGTTTGGAAGTAGTACTTGTTGTTGTCTTCTCTCATCACTTCATATATAGTGTACATAATCTATGTATTCTTGAATCTGACATGCTTGACCCCAGAGATTTTCTTGATTTGCAAAGTTGAAAATTCCTCTTTCCTCATTTGCCTATGACTCATGAATCTGTTTTTGACTTCGTCGCTTACATGATAGTCATTGGCAAAGTTTGGAAGCATCGGAAAGACCTTTTGTTATGTGATTGAGTACATGTGTCTGTGCTCAATTTCTAATGAAGTTGGACATTCATACAGTTTTAATTTATCCTTTTCCACTTGGATCTAAGCCCTTCTTTTGATTGATGTTTCCCTCTTGACCCTTTCAATTTCTGCCTTAACTTTGTCAGCTTCAGCCTTAAACATGGTTCGATCAGAAGAATTGGATTTTGATCAATAGGGAACTCTCTGGTTCTAGCGCAGGAAGAGATATGTTCTGATTTAGTTCCTTGAGCTGGCTGTGTTTGTTGTTGTGGTTGTGGTTGAGATTTTGGTTAATGTTGTGGTGGTTGTTGTGGATTAGGTTGTGGAGGTTGTGGTTGTTGTGGAGGTTGTCGTTGAGGTTGAGATTGTGGTTGAGGCTGAGATGAACTTGCATCCTGAGGTTTACCTTCTGGCTTTCTTTTGTTTCCCAAAACATCGAGAATGAACTTAGCCATATCTGGATCTTTGGGAAGTGGGCCAAAATTTACAACTAGAGGTGTTGGTGTAAGAGGGGTTTGTTTGGAAGATGGTTGTGGATCAGAAGGTGTAGAGGCAGAGGCTTTACCTTTACTCCGAGCTTGATTAGTTTCAGCACATCGGTTTTAGCGTTCTTTGCCATGCTCTCCTCCCTTCTGAGAACCAGGGTCTTGATCCTCAGATCTTTTTCTCTTCTTCTCTTCCTTTTTACATGGTATGGCCTCTTTGGCCTTTTTCTTCGCTTCAAACTCTTCAGAAATAGAGCTAACTAATGGAGTTAGCTTGGAGACATAAGCATTTAAGGTAGATACTTTCTGTGCTAACTCATTAGAGCTAGAGTTGCTGATCTTGGATACAAACGTGGCATTTATGACGTTGAATTTATCCATCATTGCCTTTTGAAAAGATACCAAGTCTGATTGTCGAATAAGGGAAGAACCTGTTGATGTAGAGGCCGCAGAGGGTACAACAACATTGATGAGCTTCTGGATGTCAGCAACAAAGGAACCGTATTCAGAGACTGAAATGGTTACTTCTAGAGAGGGGATGGTTGCTGGAATATTGAAGATAGCCTCTGAGTTAGCTTTAAATCCAACATCCAACTTGTTGAAGTGATTAGAGGCAGAATTACTCTGTGCTTTAGCAGTATCTGTAAGCATCCTCTTGAGAGCTTCCAGAGCTTTGGTCATTTCGCTCTGAGTGGTATGGATTGAGCTAATGGAAGAATTCAGAGTCTGATTTTATGATTTTAGGCTTGCCTCAGAAGTTTGAACAAGTTGTTTTAGATCCACTATAGATCCCTTCATTTGATCAACAAATGCATTGAACACTGCATTTGTGACAAAATCATGTGTTGTAACCGGTGCATCCCCAACACATGGGGCCCCTTGTCTCTCATGTTCAGAGAGGCCCTCATTCACGCCTATTTGTACGTTGAGCGTGGAGGGACTTGCATCCTGTTTTCGAGGGCTATTATGAATAGGCACCTCTTTGGATGTTCTGACATTATTGAATTTTTCTCCAACATCAGAGGGTGGAGATTTAAATAATGTGTGCTTACCTTGAAAAAGTCCGAAGACTCCGGTAAGTGGTGCAACCTCTGGCTTAAACCCCTCTGATAGGATTTCATAGGCATCTACACTAGTAGAAGGCATGGACGTGCCTTCTGTATTTCCTAAGATTGTGTTGGTCACAGAGACATCAACAAGTGTAGGAGGTGGCGAGTTCTGGGGCGATGGAACTCTTATATTTACATCATCCTCCTTTTGAGAGGATGATGAAGATAATGTGGTTTCCCAAGTAGTGCTTGAGTCAGAGGCAAAAAGACCCTCTTTTTGGTTACCTTTAGGGTGGTTTGGACTGAGTTGTCCTGGTTTAATAAGTGTAGATGTGTTGGCATCTACCTCAGTTAATGTGGTTGCTCTGGTTGGACTTAGTGAGGAACTCACAAATGTGTCTCTATGGACATCTTCTTGGCTTTCTCTTAACAAACGCTCGACATGGTTAGAAGTGCTCAGTTGTTCACTCCTGTTGTTTTCAGACTCTTTCTCACTCGACCCCTCACTTGCTACTATTGGCTCTAAGTGCTCTGGGGTAGGTACTCTGTGTTCTGAGTGTACCATAGAGCTTCTATAAGAAGTAAGATAAGGAGCGGTTTGGGGAATAAGATTGAGCATGTACCTGGATAGTTCGCGTTTGACAGTGTAGCCGGCAAGGTCGATGGGGTTGCTTTGTGGGAGTTCATGGTTAAAATTTTGCACAGTGGTTGAATGCTTGGGGAATTAAGTACATTGATGGCTCGATGAGAGAATAAGACAAGAAACCTAGAAAACGTAAGTGCTGGAAGAGCCTTACCATTTGCTTGATTCAGAACCTTCAAGTGAACTGCTGCACTTATTTCTTGGAATATAAGACTTGCAAAATCCAAGGGTCGGTTGAAGTACATACCATACATGATGGTGAAAATATTTCTGCTTGCCTGATCCATAGACCCTATTTTGCAAGTGAGGCTTTTGTTGAGGATTGAAACTAGGACATTCCATATTGGAGGTAACTTCTTCCTCTTGAATTAAGAAAGCTTGGTGAGATGTTCATTGTAGCCCAGAAATTGATAAATTTTGTTCAAGATCAGGATTGGGTACTATTTGACCTTCGACTTCGAAGAGGGGTTGGGGCAAATGAAAATATCTGACAATCTTCTTCTTGGTTATGGGTATTTCAATAGCATTCTCGGTGTTTACAGGATGGCTAAAGCTGGCAGATAAAGTTTCATCGTTCTTGATATACAAGGTTTGTCATACTTCTTGAACATACATCTCCGGAACATTTGGATTTGTAAGCGTTAGGGCTCGGTTCAACTGATGATGTTGCAAAAACTCTATCATCACTCGATATTCTGACAGATACGTGTTGGGATCCAAAAAAACTTGAACGTTGTTGGGTTTGATGGGCAATCGAATGATTGGAGCACTATCTGCGGTTGAATCGATGAGCCTGTCTTCTTCGTCATGAACATTCATGTTTGCACTTGGGTTTGCCATTTGTGAGATTGGGGAAGTTTGAGAATCGAAAGTTGCAGGTTCGCTATAAAGTACTGTAAAATCTGGAGGTTGAAGACGGTGAAAAGTGAAATTAGGAATTTACTCGAGTTTATATAGTAGGATTTGAAAATGCACTCGAGTAATTTTGAAGATTAAGGGTTTAATTGAGATTTGGGAAAGGGATTAGAATGGGAAAGGTTTATTTGGGAATTGGGGATTTGAAAATGGTTCCCGAATGCTGACGTCTGCCTAGAAGACGTGCAAACATGCAAACCATGGATTTATGACACATGGAGGTTCAATCGCGCGTGTAAAGAGGGATGCGGTACGCGTGTTTTGTCAACATTTGGCACTGTAACGTTTCGTGTGGGTTTTTTATGAGAACCGGTTCCTCTTTCATTATTTTGAATATTCCCTCCAAAAATTAATAATAAAAATTACCAAATAATCAACCTGAATTATAGATTAAAAGAATAATTTTAGAAATTAATTTTTATAAAAAGAATATTAAAAGACATTTTGAATTTAAAAGAAAGCTTTGTATCCTATAAATATTGATTTTTGAAGAATTTTAATTTAATAATAAAATTTTAAATAACCTTGACGGGCAAGAGTTAGTTTAGAAGTAATCTTATTAAGAAAATTTTCAAAATAAATGAAAATTTATTGAACAACTAATCATGAGTTTGATGAAAGCATTTTAGGACCAAATGAAAGATTTATGTCAAGTGAAAGGCTTTTTAGAAGAACTTTGATTGAATTGAGAATTCTGAATAACCTTGAAGGCAAGAGTTAGTTAAGAAGTAACAAATTCGTAAAAATTTCTAAGCAAAAAAAATCAAATGACAACTAACAAGAGTTAGTCTTAAAAGTTATTTTCCTTTGATTGAATCAGAAGTTTGTGCTTCTTGATTTTGCATTGGAATGCTCCCCCTCGAAATCTGCGTATTTGGCTCCCCCTTAACTTCTGCAATTTATGCTTCCCTTTCTATCAATACTTTGATCAAAAATTGAAAACAATTGTTTTTTGAGAACAGAGGTTTCTAGAGGCTTCTGAGTGCTTCTGAGGTGATTATGAGAAGTGACCAGAGGCTTCTGAGTAGTTCTGATTTGTTGTGAAACACAAATTTGAGTAACTATGAAAGTAAAGATAAACTGAACAAGTGATTTGGCTCAATCCTATGAAAGTCATAGAAATTAAGATAATTACATGTTTAGCATACCCAACTTGCTAATTAGGAAATTGAATCTCTTCTCATCCAGAGCTTTTGTAAAAATATCAGCAAGTTGGTAATCAGTGGAGACAAAATACATTTCAATTGTCCCTTTCTCCACATGATCCTTTATAAAATGATACCTTACATCAATATCCTTGGCCTTTGAGTGCTGAACTGGATTCTCAGTGATGACAATAGCACTTTCTGAGTCACATAGGATGGGTATTTTTTCGTATATCAGACCATAGTCTCTGAGTTGAGTCTTCATCCAGATGACTTGTGAACAACAACTAGCAGCAGCTACATATTCTGCTTCTGCTGTGGAGGTTGAAACACAATTCTGTTTCTTGGATGTCCAACTTATCAGTCTATTTCCCAGAAGTTGACAGCTACCAGAGGTGCTTTTTCTATCTAACTTGCATCCTGCATGATTAGAGTCAGTGTATGCAATTAAATCAAATCCAGAGTTTTTTTGATACCATAGGCCCAATGATGGAGTCCCTTTTAGGTATCTAAAAATTCTTTTGACAACAGCCAAATGAGATTCTTTTGGATTGACTTGGAATCTAGCACAGAGGCAAGTGGCAAACATTATATATAGTCTAGTTGTTGTCAAATACAGAAGTGATCCTATCATACCTCTGTAGTTCGTTACATCAACAGATTTACCAGAAAGACTGGATCTAGTTTTGTACCCGGAGAGATAGGAGTTTTCATAGTAGTGGAATTTTGAAGTTTGAATTTCTTTAACATGTCAGAAACATACTTGACTTGATTTATAAAAATGTCATAGGTAGTCTGTTTGACTTGAAGTCCTAAGAAGAAAGTTAGTTCTCCCATTAAACTCATTTCAAATTCACTTTCCATTAACTTTGAAAACAAATCAACTTTTGTTTGATCAGTAGAACCAAATATGATATCATCCACATAAATTTGAACTACAGTTAACGTACCTTTGGCTCTCTTGATGAACATGGTAGTATCGATCTTACCTTTTCCGTTTGAATGCTTAATCAAGTATTTTGACAAAAGTTCATACCAAGCTCTAGGAGCTTGCTTTAAGCCATACAAAGCTTTGTCCAAAAGATAGACGTAATCTGGATGTCTTGAATATTCAAACCCTGGCGGTTGTTGGTCATGCACTTCTTCTTTCAAGTTTCCATTCAAGAAAGCACATTTAACATCCATTTGGTACAACTTGAAGTCTTTGTATGCAGAGAAGGCCAGAAATAATCTTATTGATTCACGTCTTGCAACTGGAGCAAAAGTTTCATCATAGTTGATTCCTTCTTCTTGACAATGTCCCTTGGCCACCAACCTAGCCTTGTTTATGATCACGATTCCATCTTCATCTTTTTTATTTCTGAATACCCACTTAGTACCAATGGCAATTTTATCTCTGGGCAAAGGTACTAGTTTCCATACCTTGTTCCTGTCAAATTGAAGCAGCTCTTCTTGCATAGCTACCGCCCAGCTTGGTTTTCGTAAAGCTTCATGAACCTTCTTTGGCTCTATCATGCTCATAAAATTTACAAAGAAGGCTTCATTAGCAGTTGCAGATCTGGTTTTAACCCATTCAGATGGATCTCTAATAATTAGATCTGGAGTGTGAGACTTTGTCCATCTTTTCATCCTTGTTTGAGGTATTTCCTGGGCTTGAACTTCTATATCTTCTGCTATTGGAATGGGTTCTGGTTCTGGAATGGGTTCTGGTTCTGGAGACGCACCTAATGTCACCCTCTCAAATGAAGGCACAGAGGTTACCTCTGGACTGTCATTTGGTGATACGGGACCAGAAAGAGTTATCCCAGAAGCTTGAAGGACATCACGAATATTCAATGGTGGGTTTTTGGGTATTCTCTCTGAAGATATCTCTTCTCCAGAAAATCATAAAATAGCACATCAATCTCGGATTCTCTGGAACCTAAAAGATAATAAGAGGTAACAGTGTTAAGTTTATGTTCTGAATCAGAATATTCAAAAGTTAATTGAGTTTGATCATCAAAATCGACATTTATGCTCTCCATTACAGTCTTGGTTCGTAAATTAAAAACCCTAAAAGATTTTGAATTTAACGAATATCCCAAGAATTTGGCTACATCAGATTTTTTTGTCAAACTTTACAAGTTTATCTCGATCATTCAGAATAAAACACCTGCAGCCTAAAATGTGGAAAAATTTAACTGATGGTATTCTTTTGTTAATAAGCTCATAAGAGGTTTTGAAATGCCTCTTAATTATAATTGATCGATTCTGAGTGAAACATGCTGTGACTACAGCTTTTGCCCAGAAGTTGGTGGGTAGCCTAGAAGCTGCAAGCATTGTTCTTGCTGCCTCAACTAATGTCCTGTTAATTCTTTCTACAACACCATTTTTCTGTGGAGTGCATACAACAGAGAAGTTTTGAGTAATGCCATTTTCAACAATGTATTCTTCAAGTTTGGCATTCTTGAATTTATTACCATTGTCACTTCTGAGTTGTTGTACTTTCTGTTACAGAGCACTTGTATTCTTGTCATCATATTTTTCAACACAATTTGAACTTCTGATTTTTGTCTTACAAAAGGAAGCCATGTATACCTGGAAAATTCATCTATGAGTACCAAAATATACTTTTTGCCAGACAGACTCTAAATTGCAATGGGACCACAGAGGTCAACATGTAGCATTTGTAGAGATCGTGTGCACGAATGATCACTTTTGGTTTTCTGAGATGCCCTTTTTATTTTGCCCATCTCACAAGCAGGGCAGAGGTGATCCTTCTGAAAATGTACCTCTAGAAGACCCTTTACAAGGTTGTGTTTTACAAGAAGTTCAAGGTTTTCAAAGTTTAAGTGTGAAAGTTTATGATGCCAAAGCCATGCAACTTCACTCTTTTTAGTGATAAGACAGAGAGTTTCCTTACCATCCTTGGATGTAAAGTTCATCATATATAGATTACCTTTTCTATCAACTCTCCATAATTCTTCACCTACCTTAGAGAATAAGTAACAATGTTTTTCATCATAGACAACTAGCATCTTAGAATCACAGAGTTGACTTACACTTAACAGGTTATGTTTCAATCCTGAAACATGAGCTACTTTGGATAAGGTAATATTACCTTCATGAAGAGTACTGTAGACTTTTATTTGACCCTTATCATCGTCACCAAACATTACTACTCCACCAATTTTATCTTTGAATTTGGAGAGTAAGTTTTTCGTTCCAGTCATGTGCCTCAAGCATCCAGAGTCAAGATACCAGATATGCACATGCTGTTTCTGCAATCAAAATCAGAGAGATTTAGGTATCCATCTCATAATCGGTCCTTTAATGTTAGGATTTGGTTTCTGAGTTATCTTTTCCTTATGAGCATAATTATGTATAGGTTTTCCAGAGATAGTTGATTTACCTGTTTTGTTTGGAGTATTTCTTCTCTTTTGATTTTTAAAGCTGTGGTGCTTTTGTTTGTCAGAGAAATAACCAGAAGGCTTTGAAAAGAATTATTTAAGTTTTAAAAATAGAGAGAAGCATTCAGAGTTCTATAACATAAAAACATTCCTTGAATTTACATTACTAGAATAATAATTACAATTTTTCTTATTTCTGTCTATTCTAGCATTAGTTGTTCTATTGAACTTCTTATCTAGTCTAGACTTATGCTTTTGAACATGTTAATTCTTCTGCGGAGGCTGCTTCTGATGAGACTTCTCTAGAACTTTGGGTTTTACGGAGATAGAAGCATAAGAGTTAGCTTTCCTTTTTCCTTTTTCAAAACAGGTAAACTTCTGTGGCGGAGATTTCAGAGGTTTGTGCTGAATATTTTCTTTCCTTTTAAGATTTGCTTCCTTTTCGAGTTCAAGACAAATCTTAGCTTGTAAACACATCCCAAGAAATTTTGAATGAATGGGAACCTCTTTTATTTGTTCTTTAGGAGGAACAGAGATTATTGGTATTCCACTTGAAAGTTTTGCAGTACTTGATCCAGCAGCTCTAATTCTCAAAGGTTCATTAATGTATAAAATTGGAGCATTTATGTCCTTTATAACTTCTCGATCCTTTGTGTAATTAGGAGGTAAAAGATTTTCAAAACTTGAGATATATTTTTCTGACTTTTCATAAAAGTCATCATCATTTTGATTATCATTTTTCCAGGGATAAGTAACAAACTCATCGTTATCTTCAACTCCACAAAGATTTAAATCTACAAAAGTACAAGGAAAAATTTCATGATGATTTTCAGAGGATTGTTGTTCCAGATTTGTAGGATTTGATTTAAAACATTCATCCAGCATTGTGAGAATGTCTTTTTCGAACTTGAGTCTAAGCTCTTCTTCTGCTTGTATGGGTATGAACTCATCAGCCTCTGGATTTAAAGTTATATGAGTGAATGAACCAAAATTGAAAACACTTTTCTTCTTCTGAATAACCTTAAGATCAATTTGACTTGCTTTTTCTGAAGAATATTTAATGTTTTTGTACTTTAGTTTTCTAACTTGATGTCCATTCTCATATTTTGATTTTTTAAAAACAGATTGTTCATATAAAATAGGAAAACTAGGTTTTTGTTCTTTGCCCATACAGAACACAGAATCAAGAGTAGATCTCTTTTTACACGTATAAGGATCCAGATCCTCGAACCTAAGGCCTGTTTTCCCAACTTGTGTATTTATCTTTTCATGCACCTTCTGAGCATGCAGATATTTTTTGATCTGTAGCTCTTTGTTTTGAAGCTCAATGTGCAAAAATTATCTTTCCTTTTGAAAATATTTTTAAGAGCTGGAGAGTTTAATTTGTCACTTTCTTTAGCACTTATCTCCTTATTCTTAGATTCCACAAGTTTACAAATGATTCTCTTCTCTTAGTTTGACTTCTGTTGATTTTAAACGTTTTGAGATCTTCTTATTCTCAACAGATAGTTCAATTTTCTCATCAGTCAAAATCTCCATTTCTCTTTTCAAGATATCTCTTCCCTTTTGGATTGTAGAAACACATAGTTCAATATTTTTCCTTAATTTCTTTTCAATAAAAAGCTTTTGTTTTAGGTTTTCAAAGTCAAGAATTATATTTAAGATAGTATGCTCGAGTTCAGAAGAATTAGAGTTAGTGCATACCGGGGTTTCAGAAGGTTGATCTTTTGAGTCATTTGCCATCGCCATTCCACAGAACATGGCTTCATCTTCACTTGATTGATCATCAAGCCAGTTTTATCTTTCAGCATAGTGTGCTCTTTCATCTACATTATACTTATATTTGTTTTTGTAATATGATTTGTCTTTTAGAAGAGCACCTCTGCAGTCTTTTGAATAATGGCATGGCTTTCTACATCTATAACAGACATCTTTCTTTTTCTTTAACTCCTCCTCTTTCTTCTCAGCTTCTGACTTTTCCATCTTCTGTACTTCTTGCCTTTAAACATAAGACGGGATAGGGCGTTCATTTATGTTATCAAACCATCTGCTTTGAAATTAAACAATTACCAAACTTCTTTTTGAACTGTTTGGTAATTAGAGCTAAAGATTCGGCCAATGAATTGATCTCATCATCTTCAGAATCAGAATCTTCTGGATTGGTTTCTGAAATGAGTGCTTTACTCTTCCCTTTCTTTTTTGTCTCTCTGCTTCTTCTGCCTGACCCTCTAGATTCAGAGATGAGAGCCAGAGGTCCACCTACACTTGCCTTTTTTCTGATTAACCTCTTTCTCATGTGCTTGAAGCGTTCCAAACACATCATGTAGTGACCACATCCCCATATCTTGATTAGCTCGAAGAGACATAGACAAATTTGACCATTCTGGATTCAAGCGTTTTAGAAACAGAACATTGTTGTCTTCCTTTGATCTAATGATATCACATTTCTTACACATATTTATCAGAGTGTTAAATCTGTGGTAAGTCTGTTCGAGAGTTTCTTCTGGGAGTGCTTGAAAACTGTTGTATTAATTTAGAGCTTGAGCTCTTATGTTCTTTTTCATCTTAGCACCTCCCTCCAATTGATAAGCAAGTTGATCCCATAGATCTTTTGCTGTCTCACAAGAATCAAGAGATTGAAAAATCTCATTAGGAATTGCCATGATAAGTAGACTATTTGCCTTTTTGGCAATTTCTACTTTGGCCTTTTCATCTTCAGTCCAATTTTCCCTTTCCTTGAGAACATGACGAGTAGGAACTTCATCAGTGGTTGCAGTAGGAGATACTCTAGGAATGATAGTCATTGGTACGAAAGGTCCATTTAAAATGGTAGGATATAGATTTGCATCTAACCCTTCGTAGAAATTTATCATACGAATCTTCCATTGAGGGTATTCATCTCGAATCAGAGTTGGTGGTTTTGTTAAGGATCCAGACGTGTATATGGCATTTAGCTTTGGATTTGCCGTATTTGCAGAAAAATAGAGATTCAAATATTGCAGGAAATACTGTTGAAATTTAGAACAATTAAACTTCAAATAGATCGAATCGAAACAATATCCTTACTGATTTTAGAAATAAACCAGAATTACCCCTGATTTAGAGAAATTTGTATGAAATGACAAAATCTCGTAAACCAGGGTAGAATGAAGAACAATAGTTTAAAACTAAAATTTACTGTTTGTAAAATAGGGATTTCTCCAAACTGGACGAGATCGAATAATCAATAGATTGATTATCCAGCTCTGATACCAATTGTTAGAACCCAGATCCCTTTTACAACAATAAATCAATAGATCGTAATAACAAAGTATGAGTAGAAGAAATATAGATCTATGATTAATACTGAAGTATGATTAAACAATAAGAACAGTTCGAAGATCAAATGAGAATTTGTATTAATAACCTGAAAATTGATTACAATACGTTGGAATGAAATAGCAAAATTTCTCTCAAAGATGGTCAACCTCTATTACAGTGAAGACTGACTCTATTTATACGATTACAAATGATAAAGTCAACAAGACAGCCTATCACTAAGTGACACGTCACTTGTACGACTAACAAAATTAGTTACACTTGGAAAGTGTGACATGCCACGTTATCTGAAGCGCACATGGGATGGTAGTTGAAATCCAGAGGACTTTGGAGTCTCTGGGCGCTTCTGGATGAGATGTCACGAAGTGAACTTCTGGGTTGCCTTCTGAAGTTTGACACTTAGGCATTTTCTGGTTCATACTTCATAAAATGTATTCTAACAGGTTCACTGAGATTTGGAGAGGAAGGTGTATCGTTAGTAATTTCATCAATACTTCTTATAAATGAAGTATCGGTAAGGAGAGCAACAAGAAGGGATATAGAAGGTTGAGGTTTAGAGAGAGGGACGTATAGACCTAGAGGAAGGCATACCTCAGCGTTCAGCTCCCCCTCTGTATTTACGGAAGTTGGATCATCAGATTCCATTGGTTGTTTATCATTCCCTGACGAATCAGACTGCTCCTAGTTAGGAGGGGGCCTGTCCCCTAAAGGGTCTCTAAACACAATGCCTGATTGTACTATCCCAGGACGGTTGGATTTGAAGATGTTTGACGTATCATCATCATCATCATCATCAACATCATCATCATCCTCACCGTCTTCATCTCTGAGAGTGTAGAGGATGTCTTCATTTTCTACATATCCTTCTTCTTCATCCTCTTCTTCTTCTTCATCACCATCATCATCAGAGTTGATGGTCTTTAGAGCATTAATATTTCACTAAGAGGGTTCAGCGTTTGTGAATACAACATCGGTTTCATTTATGAGCTACTCCTCAAGATCTTTTAGGACTTTCTCCCCCTCTTTGTTTCCATGAGGCACGACGTGCACCAACAGAGTACCGACATCGCTTTTGATGGTTGCTGGTGTCTCTGTGTGGGCCTTCTGAGTAGCAGAGAGCTGACTCAGATTCTCTCGCTCAGCAGCGGAGAGAGAAAAGGTGGATGTAGAAGAAGCTTGGAGAAGTCGCAGAATCTCTGCAATGTTCTTTCCCTGAGCTTCAAGCTCTTATCCTTGCTTATAAATTCGGGACCCCAACTGAGTCAACGAATAGGTATTATAAGCAATGGTGTTCCTTAGAGAGGTCGTCAATGAGGAGACTTCAGATATGACGCCTAAAACGACATTCTTCAAGTATGGCGTCCCTGACACCTTACTTTATATATGCTCTGTAGAGAGCTGTAGGACATCTTCCATGTGCTTGATCTGTGCATATTCCTGAACCAGATGATCCAGCGCCGGAATCTGGCTTGAGGGAGTTCTTTGATTTAGGGAAAAGTATTTCCCCGAGCTTTCTCTGTCTTGATCTTCTTGATTTGCTCCACAGTAAGACCTGGAGACTTGGGAAGAGGTGTATCAGAGACACCCTTCGGATCAACAGCAGCAGCAGTGGAGGTAGGTGCACCAGTGACACCTATAGGTAACAAAGACAAACGAGCCAAAAAGAGCTCCGGTTAGAAGAAAGAAGTTAGGTGGTAGAGTGTATATGCAAGTGTTCCTTGAGAGTATCTGAAGGATTACTCTCAGGGTTGGTACTTTGTACGGTTTTGTCCTGAGTATCACAATCCTATCTCTGAGAATGTTTGTCAGAAACATTCTCAGGTCATGTGCAAGTAGCTTTCCAAGAATCAAATTGTCGAAACAAAACTGCTTCTTGAACAACACGCTTCTCAACCCTTTAAGATATGGGGACAACCATGTCTGAGTCATGGATTGATGTGTGGACCAAAAAAAAAGTAGGCAGAGATAGAAGAGAATGTTGTGAAATTAATACATGTACCAGCTTCAGCAGAGATGGTTACTACATCTGCAGGGACCGAGGTCTCTGAAGTAAAGGGTAGCGCTAAAGAAGCGGCAATGGTCACATAAGCCATTGTTGTGGCTGTGGGATGAGTAGGCGTTTGTATGACGCCAAAATCAACAAGAGTTGTGTTTTGAGAGACATTCTTTTTCTGCTTCTTTGTCTGGGGCTTATAAGCGATGGTCTTTTTATGACCATCAGTGGCAAAATTCTTTCGCTTGAGAGGGGAGGAAGACAAGTCAATATTGATCACTGATGGGTTTTTCAGTGACCCTGATTCATTCTCTATATGAACGGTAGGACCAGGGGTCGATGTAGCTGAGGGAACGTAGAGAGCATCTCCATGCTTTTCATCAAATTCCATAGCTTTTTTCCCAAGTTGGGAAAACTTCTGATTACCCTCACATGGGCATCTATTATACACATACTCTAATATTGTAGAAACAAATCTTGGGTAGGGAATGGTCTTCTCCTTTTTAGTGCCTTTACCCTTCTATATAGTTCACTGAAGATGTAGTCGGTGTAGTTCAGCTTTCGGCCATATCAGAGAGAGTAGGCCATTTCCAGGAACTCCTTGCAAGCCTGTTCCTGAGCAACCATCTTAGTGCCTAAGCACTGAATGACGTGGGTAAAGATGTATTGCCACTTTGCTGACAATCTTTTCTTCTCAATCTTAGTGATTCCCTGCTGAGCTCAGCGGGGTTATTCTCTGATTGAGGCCAGTTGTATCCAATAACGTCAAGGAACTCTTGAATTTCTTCCTTGGAGGGTTCAGAGGCCCATTGCTGACCCTTTCCCTTAGCAGGGAAAAGCCGTCCTGACAGCTCCCGTATTGATGGCGACGGTTCCCATGGTAATGGTGAAGCGGGTAACAGGGAGTTTTTTGTCTTTGTTAATGGTAACTGTCATGCAGTGAGTAGTGTACCAAAATTGCTTTAAGGGTGCAGTGATCCCTACAAGGATATGGGTGAAGGCGAAGTTTAGGGGGCACTTTCTGATGAAAAGAGCGCCTTCATTCAGATAAGGTCTTTCAGCAAGGATGTCCATAAGGGCAACATGGTTGATGGGTTTGATGAAGCCTTGTTCAACAGTGAAGGTGGGATCTTTTGCAGTAATGAAGTTGGTGACAGGGATGGCTTCTTCATCAGAGGAGACGGAGGTGTCATGTTCTTGCTTGTGGTTGTCATTTCTGTTTCAAAAAATTGAACACCAAAGAGAAAAATCATGGCTTAATACAAAAATGTATAAACCATAGGTTTTTGGTACAAAGAATATCAAGAAATGGGAAAGTGTTTTGATTAACAAAGTCAAAATACTTGTTAATTGGCAGATATTAAGAAAAACGTTTGAACAAAGTTTTAGTTAAAAATGGATACCAAAGTGTTTATTTTTGGTACAAAAAATATACCATAAACAGATTTTAGAAAAGATTTGAATGAAATTTTGAATCAAAATGACCAAAATGTCTTCTGTTCTAAGAGGAAATCTTAGAACAGGTTTTTGAGTTTTTAGGATTTTAACAGTTTTTAAAAACACAAAATGAGTAAACAAATCACTTTAACAAGATGTTAAAAGTGATGGGTAGAAGTTCTTAACAACATTTAAGTTGTTATTAAAGCAAAAGAAAACAAAAAACCAACCTTGAATGTAAGATTTTAAGAAAAACGCACAAGGGCGTCTTCCTGGTGTTCTTGGAGGTTGCAGAGAGAATTCAAATGTTTTTTTTGCTTTGAGAGTAATGAGCGCGTAAAGATTGAAATGAGAATCAAATTACCTTTTATAGGTAGATGAGAGAGAAAGATGAGGGAAAAGGAAAACTAAACGATGGTTTTGGCTTTTTGAAAAGGTAATGATGACCATTGCACGTCCCTACGGTTTGATGGGATAGGGAACGTTGAGGTCCGTTGTGTGCCAGGAAAAGGTCTGACGTGTTAATCATTATCCATTTAAAATCCTCATCATTTGAAATAAATGTATTTACAATGATGGGTTTTCTCTTTTGAGAACCATTCTCTGAATTAAAAGACATTCAGAGAGTGTAAGGAAAAGAAGTACATACCTTGGCAAGATACTGATCACTGAGTCTAAGTTCAGGGAATGACTAATGAATTTGAAAAACATTTTGGTGTTCACTGAATTATGTTAATCACCGAGAATTTTCATTCTTCAGCGTTTAACATATCAAGTTCGTTGATTAACATATTGAATCTAGTCTCATCAAGAAGCTTAGTGAAAAGGTCAGCGAGTTGATATTCAGTGGGCATAAAGTGAAGTTCAATTTCATCATTCATAACATGATCTATGATAAAGTGATATCTGATATCAATATGCTTGTTTTTGAGTGAAGTACAAGATTATTTGCTATAGCGATAACACTTATGCTATAACAATAGATAGGGATCTTTGAGAACATAACATCATAGTCACTTAGCTGGGTCCTCATTCAAAGGATTTGGGCACAACAACTTCCAGCAGCTACATATTCAGCTTCAGTAGTTGATGTGGACACTGAGTTTTGCTTTTTACTTGTCCAACTCACCAACTTTCCACCTAGAAGTTGACAACCTCCAGTGGTGATCTTCCTATCTATCTTGCATCCTAAATCACTATCAGAGTAACCGGTTCGATCAAACCCTTAGCCTTTAGGGTACCAAAGACCAAGATTAGGAGTTCCTTTCAGATATCTGAAACTTCGCTTTACAGTGATCAGATGGGATTCCTTGGGTTCAGCTTGATATCTAGCACATAGACAAGTAGAGTACATAATTTCAGGTCGACTCGCTGTAAGATACATCAGTGAGCCTATAATTCCTCTATTGGCAGTGACATTCACTGGTTTCCCATTAGGGTCCTTGTTCAATGTCAGAGGAGGTGCCATGGGAGTTTTCATTGGAGAACTTTGAGTTAAATCAAACTTCTTCAACATATCTTTAACAAACTTACTCTGACATATGAATATGCCTTTCTCTGATTGCTTAATCTGTAGACCAAGAAATTATGGTAGTTCACCCATCATACTCATCTTGTTTTCCTTTTTCATACGTTTAGCAAAGCGAGTACATAGTTTGAGTCTTGTGGAGCCAAAGATAATGTCATCAACATATACCTGAGCAAGAATAGTATGACCTTTATATGTTCTAAGAAAGAGGGTTTGGTCAATTTTTCCAAGAACAAATCTTTCTTTTAAGAGGTATTTAGAAAGGGTGCCATACCAAGCTCGGAGAGCTTGTTTTAACCCGTAAACAGCTTTTTCAAGTTTGAAAACATGACCAGGGTGTTTTGCATCAGAAAAACCAGAGGGGTTGTTCAACATAAACTTCCTCTTTTAGTTTACCATTTAGAAAAGCACTTTTAACATCCATTTGAAAAACTCTAAAGTCTTTATGGGCAGCATAGGATAAGAATAGTCTAATGGCTTCTAGTCTAGCAATAGGAGCAAAGGTTTCATCGTAATCAATACCTTCTTCCTGTCTATATCCCTAAGCAACAAGTCGAGCCTTGTTACGAGTTACATTGCCATTTTCATCTAGCTTGTTACGAAATACCCATTTAGTACCTATAACAGTTTTACCAGATGGACGAGGTACAAGATTCCAAGCTTTGTTTCTTCGAAACTTAGTTAGCTCTTCTTACATAGCACTGACCCAACTTGGATTAGTGATAGCTTCATTGATCTTTTTATGTTCGGTTAGATAAATAAAGTTTACAAAGAGACAGATATAACCCATACCCCGACGGGTTATAATACTTGTATATGGATCACCGATAATCTGTTCGATTGGGTGATTTCGAGTCTACCGATGAGCCGGTAGTTGAGGAGATTGGTCACATGTGATTCAGCGACTTGTTCAGGGAGAACAGGAAAATGCTTCAGCAATAGATTCTTCAGCATTTCTTATCATCCCTAGAGGAGATCCTGTGAAACACCCCCGTCCCACATGGCCGGAGGACGATGTGCCACAATGGAAACAAAAAACAAAATTAACATAAACGGGAAAACCAGAGCTACTATAATTAACCATCAAAATAAAAGTGTGGGGTAGACTAAAGTTAAGACGACATAGTTATAATTACAATATATACATAACCAAAAACTATTATAATATTCAAGGGCGTCTTCAAAGTAGTCATACTCCTTTGCTCTCGGTCCCGTCATAAGCCCACCTACGATCCTGTACCTGCCGAGGAGAAAACAAACCTCGGCTGAGCCAAATGCTCAGTGAGCGGATAATAAAAATAAGAAAGATCGCAAGTGTATAATTGAATTAATTAACAATAATAATCATATGAAATCTGAAGATCGAAATACTAAGTCAAGAACAAAAAATATATAATTATAATCAAATGGGTTCGAGGGTTGTACGGACCACTCGAACAATGGAAAATGAGTATAGGGCAATACACCCAAATTTCTTCCGATAAACGTCTCCCAAAAACGGCTCACGATAACGGTTCCTTGGATTGATCCATTCGCCCTCAAATTGGCCGGTACCGGGCCATACCCACTTATTGACATTGGGGTTCGAATAACGAGGACGCCATGACAATTATAGCCGACATGGAGGCGCCACGACATCGTGGTCCCCGATGTCGTGCCTTAAATCACAAAACATCCAAATTATGTAAAAATATGTCAATTCATATATAAATAGTATTCTTATAAATATATGACTTTTAGTTATCATATATCAAAGTAGAATTCCGAAAACGGTTCAAATCCGAAAACGGTTCAATAATGAAAAGGATCAAATCCAAAAGGGATTTAATTCAAATTCAATTAACCAATAATGAATACATCAAAGACCAAAACTATGTTAATAGCTTCGAATAAGAATCATTATAGACAAATTGATACCATTTAGTAAAAGAGTTATCAAACTCACAATGCGCCAATATGATCTCATGAATTTAAAATATGAGATCATAATAGATGCCTAGATGATGAACGAGAAAAATATTACCTGTATAGAAGTTCAGTGACTAAGGAGAGTCACAAAACCGGATATCCGTACCTTAGATAGTAATCGAAGTAGTAAGCATGTAGCTCCTATCCGTTGTTAATGCCACATTTTCACCCCAAGATTGACCCTAAACAAGTTTACAATATATTGAGAATGATTGAAACAAGATTTGCGGATGGTACAAACTCCCTAAAACTCAAAGCACAAACAAATAATGCTACAATTCCCCTGCACCTGACAGCTTTGAACCACTGTGTTCATGAGCCTTTTTAACAAGCTTAGAGGTCAATCTAGGTCTTAAGGTCCAAACAAAACTTGTAGAACTGTTTCTTATTGTCGCTTTGGATTCAAGTCATTTGAAGCAAATACCAATTTTATATGATTTTTATAAAAACAGTGTGCAATTCTAGTTTTTGCACAATGACAGTTATAAAAACCCACTTTTTTGAGCCTTATAAGTTTCGAATCAGCTCTGGACTAAAACTACAAAGTTGTGGTATACTCAGATACCTTTCCAACGAAATATCGTACATCTCAATCGGATAAACGAGTGATTTTATACGATTTTCTGAACAAAAAGCAGCTACTAATTTTCCTTCACACAACTCAAAACAGAAAATATTGCATAAAATTGGTACTAAAACCACCATGAATCAACTATAAAACTCTTCCAAACCATAAATCAATTATCTAAACTTATTTCCCCACTTATTTAACCAATATAAAGAAGAAACTAACATCAATTAACAAAGATCAACTTAATAATCCAAAACCTCATGAACCCTAACATGAATCCACATAAAACATTAATATCAATAACCAATTTAGAGTGCATACCTTGAATTCTTTTCCACAACTAGCAAACCTTCAAAGTCTAAGCTTCAATCTTTCAAACTTCATCTTTAAACTTGATGCATGAAGTGAAATTGGCTCAATTAGGGTTTGAAGATGGAATTTGGAGATGAAAGGATTTAGGGCATTCTAGAGAGAGAGAGAGAGCTAAGTTGCAAATGAGATGAAAATGGCTGAAAATTGGGGTTTAAATAGTTAGTAAAAGAATACTCATTTGTCAAATATTACGGCTCATCAATTGCCTAATTCATCATTGATCCCTACATGGATTTTTCTTAACAATTCTAGTCCAAAATACAAATATCTTAAACAAATGTATAAGTAAATAAAAACATCCAAATATTCATGTAAATGAATATACCAAGATTAGTCGGTAACGAAATCTAGGGTGTTATAACCCCCCCCCCTCTAAAAAGAAGATTTCGTCCCCGAAATCAAGTTAAGGTCTAGAGTTTATGTACCTTCAAATAGATGAGGATATTCTTTACGAATTGAATCTTCGGTTTCCCATGTAGCTTCTCGTTCTGAATGATTTTTCCATAACACTTTGACCAACGAGATTACTCTTCGTCGCATCACTCTCTCTTGACGATCAATAATTGCTTCCGGTTCTTCAATGTATGAAAGATCACTTTCCATTTTATCACACGGATAATCAATCACGTGAAGAGGGTGGTATTTGTACCCGCGAAGCGACGATACATGAAAAACATTATATATATGCGATAATTAAGGCGGTAAGGCTAGACGATAAGCAACTTCTCCAATACGTTCCAAAACTTCGAACGGACCGATTTATCGAGGGTTGAGTGATAGAGATATCAGAATAGCTTCAAAAGGTACTGGGTTCTTAAAGAGAAAAAGACCTGAAGAAGTTCTGAAGACACTTCTGAAGAGGTTCTGAAGAAGTTCTGAAGACACTTCTGAAGAAGTTCTGAAGGAGTTCAGAACCCATTCTGAACTTGTCTGTTATGAATGCTTTGTCACTTTAGTCTTTCTATTGTATGTATAAATAGATAGTTAGTTAGATTGTTACATCTAATGTTTTCATATACCTTGTAAAGATACATTCTGTAATACAGTACATTCAATCAATACATATTACATTTGGCTATCATCATTCCTGTTATAATCTTTTCATATATTGATATCTTGATTGTTTGGGTCCTAACAATTGGTATCAGAGCCAATTCATCTGTTCTTGAAGAAGATTTGTGAAAGAACTTGTCAAATCTGACAGTTCTTGGTGTTCTTGATCTACAAAATTCAAATTCAACACAGGTGAATTCTCGATATTCTAACAATCAAAGATGTCTAAAGAAATAGTCTCAATCGGATCTGAAACGAAACCACCAACTCTCTTCTTGGGGGAATATCATCAATGGAGAATTAGAATGATTCAATTCTTGGATAACATAGATGAAGCCTTAATGCAATCTATCACAAATGGCCCACTAGAGGTATTTGTTGAAATTCCAACAGTTCCCAGAACTGAATCCACCCCTGAAATCCCTGCATCAAGAATCAAGAAGAGTCCTGGAATGTATAATCCAGCTGAAAAGGCTCAAATGAAAGTTGATAGAAGAGCATTAACTTTACTCACCATGGCAATCCCCAATGAGATATTCAATAGAGTTGATAGTTTAACTTCAGCAAAAGCCATGTGGGATGAAGTAGAAGCTCAGATGCAAGGAAGTACAAAGGCTCAAGCACAGAGATTGAATATCTGTGTAGGAACATATGAAAATTTCAGATACAAAGAAAACGAACCTATCACTGATACATATCATAGATTCAATAACATTCTGAATGATCTAAGAAGAAATGGTGTTCAGAAATCAAATTCTGAGATAAACAACAAATTTCTGAACAATCTGGGAAATGAATGGTCAAGTTTTTCAGATAATATGGTAACTAGGAACTTGTCTAGAAAGACAATTCATGATGTCTATGGCATCTTGTTCCAACAAGAGGACAAGATCAAAGTTAGACAATCTGAACAAAAGAAGACACAAGAAACAGTTGCCCTTCTGAGCAAAAACTACAATAATTCTTTGACCATTGCTACCAAGAAAGTTTGTGAGATCCCAGAGATAACAGTGTGTGATGCGGATGAATCAGATGAAGAGCTTAAAAGGATTTCTGATAATATTGCTTTCATGACAAGGCAATTCAAACAAAGATACAATCAAAAATATCAGAATAAACCTCGATCTGAAGTTGGACCTAAGAAGGGTCAAGAGGCTGGTCAATCTGAAACATCTGAACCAGCAAGATGCTTCAACTGTGGAAAGCCTGGACATTATGCTAGACAATGCAAGATGCCAAAATTCAAGAATTCAGGTTATTATGAGAAAAAGCATCTATTAGCAAAGAAAAAGGAGCTTAATCCTGCTCTAGTGACCAAGTATGAAGAAGACTGGTTAAACTAGAGTGATGGAGATGATGATGAAGAAGTTGCTCACTATGCAACAAATTGCTACATGTGTCAAATGGATCTAGAAAAGGACAAACAAGACACTGAGGTATTTTCTTCATTTTCTGAACAAAATTCTGAACATAATTCTGAAGTTAATACTAAAGATTCAGAAATGACAAATCAATTTCAAAATATGTATTCTGAATTTGAAATACTCAAAAACAGAATTAAAGGTGAAAGAATTTTGGTCAATCAATTCAGAGCTGAAAGTCAAATATATAAAGAAAATTGTCAAGCAGCTGAACAGATTCTTGAAAAAGTTTCTGAAGAAAAACTTGTTTTAAAAGAAAAAATGGATAGTTTACAAAAAGAAGTTATAAATGAAAAATCTGAAAAGGAAATTCTAAATGTTAAGATGAATTTTCTGAATCAAGTGAGACTTGATCTTTATAAAAAGATTAAGGAATTGGAAGATTTAAATTTTAAAAGAGGACAAACTGAACAAACTCTGAATATTTTAACTAGTCAGGCTCAGAACTCAAAATTTTTACAATATAAAAGCAGGCTTAGGATATAATGACAGTCAACTTTTAAAAAAGGCACCTGCAAACTTGTATGATTATTCTAAAATGAAAATTTTCAATGAATCAAATACTGGCATCATTTCCAAACCTGTAAACCATTCTTTGCCTGAAAGAATTCCTTTTATAAAATCAGAGACTTTGTTTTCAGAAAAAACACCTCTTAAAACTAGTGAATCAGAAAGTATCTCTGAAACAGAACATGAATCCAATTATGAAAACATTTCAGAAGATACTTCTGATAATAAATCAGAACATGAAGAAAAATATGATGAATTCTCAGATATTGAATCCTCAGAAGATATTGATGAGAATCCCAATATATTTTTTGATAATTCTGATAATGAGTCTACAACAACAAAAAATTCAAATATATTTGCAACAAGTATGACTCATAATAAATTTTCAGATCTAATAAATGCTTATGATTCAGAAGATGATGATGATCAAATGGTGCAAGTCATTGACAAAAATGGCTATTTGGTTTATAAATCTCAATCATGTATGACTGAAGGAGAAAAATTAAAATCTGAAGTTTCAAAGATACCCTCAGAATTGTTTGATCCTATGTTTTTAAAACCAGAATATCAGAATTCAGATTTTTCTCCTACCAATATAAACATATCATCAAATACAACACCATGTTCAGTAACATCTTCTAACTTTCACACCAGAGTTAAAATTTTTGAACAAGGACAATCCTCAAATTCTCTCTCTGAAGTTCAGAAAATTAACACAAAATCTGAAGATAAACCCAAGGTGAACAAAAGAATTTCTTATACTAATCCTTATTTCTTATCTTTTACAGAGCTATCCATTTTAGTATGCAGAAAAAAAGATGAAAGACTGTCAAAGATTGACAAATTAGAGAGTTTTTCATTTTTATAGAAGAATGATGTACCTAAAACAAAGAACGTGAATAAAAGAATTTTTGTTGAAAAATAAAATGTTATTGATTCTTATATGTCTAATACTGTTGTAAATACATTAAAGAATCATATTCACTGTATTAATTGTGGTCATCATAATTTTCTTCTTAACTCCAAAACAAACAAGAGAAATTTGATGAAATCTTTTCAGAAATGTTTGGCTACATTGAAAAATTCAATTAAACCAAGAAATAGAATTAAAGATAAATCTCAAAGTTCTAAACAAACTTCTGAGTTGAAACATCTGAAGAAAAAGTTCAGAACTTCAAATTTTATTACTAATCACAAAGTACCCATTCTGAAATGGGTACCTAAAACTCAATAATCTCTTTTGCAGATATGTCATGTGTGGGTCTTAGATTCTGGATGTTTAAGACACATGACACCTTTCAAAGAACTTCTAACTGATTATCATGAAAGATATGGAGGAACAGTTAGTTTTGGAAACAACGCAAAGGGATATGTAAGAGGATATGGCACTTTCATTAAAGGAGATGTGAAAGTAATGAAAGTTTTCTATGTTGAGGGACTAAGACATATTCTTTTTAGTATTAGTCAATTCTTTGACAAATACTGGAAGGTTAATTTTGACATAGATTATTGTCATGTTCTGAGTACAACAAACAAAAATGAATTAACTGCTTATAGAGATGGAGATATCTACACAGCAACATTCACTGCAACTGGTCAACTACAAGGTGTATGTTATATGTCTACATCAATGAAAAATGATAGTTGGCTTTGGCACAGAAGAACGTCACATCTGAACTTTAAAGCCATTTCTGAACTAGGCAAACATCAATCTGTAAGAGGACTACCAAAGATCAGATTTGAAAAGAACTCTCTTTGTTCTGCATGTGAACTAGGGAAGATCAAAAGAAGTTCTCATCCTCTCAAAATGCTATCTTCATGCAAAGCTCCACTTGAAATGCTACATATGGATTTGTGTGGCCCAATGAAAACTCAAAGCATGGGGGGAAAGAAATACATTCTTGTTATAGTAGATGAATATACACGATATACATGGATTGAATTTCTGAGACTCAAATCTGATACTTCTGAAAGACTGATACCCTTTCTGAAGAAAATTCAAGTTCTTCTTCAACTCCCAATTCAAAAGATCAGAAGTGACAATGGAACATAATTTACTAATTCTACACTTCAGAATATTTTGGAATCTGTTGGTATTTCACATAATTTTTCCGCTCCAAGAACTCCTCAACAAAACGGGGTAGTTGAAAGAAAAATAGAACCTTGGTAGAGGCTGCTAGAACCATGCTTGCATATTCAAAACTTCCTCTCTCTCTTTGGGCGAAGAATCGCAACCGCATGTTTTACTCGTATCGTAACCATTCTTAACCGTAAAATTTCTTAAAACTCCTTATGAATTGTTAAAACAAAGAAAACCCTCTATTGATTATTTTAAAATCTTTGGTTGCAGGTGTTTTCTAAAGAATGATACTCCACATCTTGACAAATTTGCACCAAAAGGTGTAGCTGGTATCTTTGTTGGCTACTCTCAAAGATCCAAAGCTTATAGAGTACTCATTAAAGGAACTCAACGAATCATTGAGACTACAAATGTTAGATTTCATGAGCCAACAATAACTTCTGAACAAAACAGTTCAGAACTCGCACATAAACCAACTTCTGAAAGTTTGGACTCAGAACACAATCAGACAAACTCTACTTCTGCATCTCAAACTTTACTTAAATCCAATTTAGACAATTTATGTCAAGACTTATTTGATATTTCTGTAAATGTTTCGTGATTATCAAAATCCTTCTCTTCTCAGAAATTCAACCGATCAAGACATTTCAGAAATACAAATTTCAAATACATCAGCACCACAACTCTCTACCTCAAATTCAGAACTTCCAACTTCTGAAAATTCAACTTCTGAACCAATTCAAGTTGTTTCTGAACCAATTCAAGTTGTTTCTGAACCGGTTCAAAACTTCTGACCATGAACCTCACAGTTCTGAACCAGCTCAGATTTTTCCATTTGAGGGGGAGTCTTCAGATTTACATTCAGCTATCAATTATGATACTGAAACTCAAGCAATTATTGATGATTATGATTCTCTGAATAATGTTTCATCTGTTCAACCATTGCCAAATGTGAACAAATGGACATCTAGTCATCCAGTTCATCAAATAATTGGAGATGCATCAAAAGGTGTTCAAACAAGATCTGCAACAGCAAATGAGTGTCTGTATGTTAATTTTTTAAGCAGTATGGGACCCAAAAAGCCATATGAAGCACTTCAAGATCCAGACTGGATTTTAGCCATGCAGGATGAGTTAAATCAATTTGAAAGAAACAAGTCTGGAGATTGATACCAAAGCCAAAAGGTAAATCTGTCATTGGCACAAAATGGGTGTTCAGAAATAAAAAGGATGAAAATGGAATTGTTGTAAGAAACAAGGCAAGACTTGTAGCTAAGGGGTATTGTCAACAAGAAGGAATTGATTATGATGAAACCTTTGCTCCTGTTGCCAGATTAGAGGCCATTCGAATTTTTCTTGCCTATGATCCTCATAAAAACATGAAGGTATTTCAAATGGATGTGAAATGTGCATTTCTGAATGGTATTTTACATGAAGAAGTGTATGTTGAACAACCAGAAGGCTTTGTAAGCAAAGAATTCCCAGATCATGTTTACATATTAGACAAAGCCTTATATGGACTTAAACAAGCATCAAGAGCATGGTATGATACTCTTACAAATTTTCTTCTGAATTCCAAATTCAAAAGAGGTACTGTTGATACAACTTTATTTCTGAAAAAGGAGGGTGATGATATGATTTTGATACCAATCTATGTAGAAATTTTGTAGAAATTTTGCTTCTACTAATCCAAAATTTTGTAGAAATTTTGAGAAAATCATGCAAACAAAATTTGAAATGAGTATGATGGGAGAGTTGACATTTTTCCTTGGTCTTCAAGTTAAACAACTTCCCACTGGCATATTCATTAATCAATCTAAGTATGTCTCTGACTTACTTAAGAAGTTTGACATGACTGATTGTTCAAGTATTCAAACTCCAATGGCCACTGCCACTAAGCTAGAACCTGATCTAAATGGCAAATCTGTTGATCAGAAAAAGTATAGAGGCATAATTGGATCTTTGCTACATGTATTTGTGCCAGATATCAAGCTAATCCTAAGGAATCACACCTTCTAGCTACAAAAAGAATACTTAGATACCTAAAAGGTTCTCCTTCATTGGGACTTTGGTATTCTAAGGATTCTAGTTTTGAACTAACAGCATTTACAGATGCAGATCATGGTGGTTGCAAATTAGACAGGAAAAGCACTTCTGGATCATGTCAGTTTCTGGGTGATAGACTAGTCAGCTGGTCTTCAAAGAACAAAATTGTGTTTCTACTTCTACAGCAGAAGCTAAGTACGTAGCAGCTGCAATATGTTGCTCACAAGTGATCTGGATGCAAATTCAACTAAAAGACTATGGTTACACTTTCAAAAAGATTCCTTTGTATTGTGATTCAAAGAGTGCCATAGCCATCACTGCCAATCCTGTTCAGCATTCAAAAACCAAGCACATTGATGTAAGATATCATTTTATCAAAGATCATGTGGAAAAAGGTAATATTGAAATGTTTTTTGTTCAGACAGATTATCAGTTAGCTGATTTATTTACCAAAGCACTTGATGAAAAACGATTTAACTTCTTGGTAAGTAAATTGGGCATGATGAACATGTCTATGTAAGTGTTATACATCACCTATACTCTAGAATTTACATTCTGAGGTTTTTTTTTATCAAATTCTGAATACTTTGCTCTTCAGAATTACTTTGCATATTCTGAAGTTCAAACATTCAGATCTTTGCTTCTTTTCAAACTCAGAAGTATATCTCTTTTGTATCTAGGTTGATTGTATTTTAATACTTCTCATTTTTTTCTCATTTCACTAATATTTGATTGATTCTTTGATAAAGTTGCAATATTTAAGGGGGAGAATCATAATTGCTAGTGATTCAAGGGGGAGTGGTATTAATTTCAAATTTCTCTACTACTCTTTCCTACATAACAACTCTGCATTGGTGAAATAAAGTCTTGCACTTTATATCTAAGAAGTATGAACAAGCTTCCTTAGATAAAATCAGTTTTCTATTTGTTCAAATCTACTTCTGAATTCTCAAAATGTTTTATATTTTTCAGAAGTTTATATTTTTAAATGATTTTTGGTCTTATAAGATGATCCAAGTTTAGTTCTGAACTCTATTTAAAAATTCTGCGGTTCTTCTGAATTCTTTCTTTCAGACTTCTGAACTTTTTTCTCAGAAGTTCTAAACAACTTCTGAAGTTTTTGAACTTGTTCTCATAACTAAACTTCCCGTTGATTTTTCACTTAAGCGTGTGCCACGTGTTTTAATTTCATTGGCTCTCTCTTAAACACGACCAATAAACGGTTCATCTCTTCTAATAAATGATGATTACTACTCTAATCACATTTACTTTTTGGCCACATGTCCTTCAACAGTTATCCGGTCATATAAATCAATGGATTCCTCATCATCTTCATTCTTTTAGCAATTTTTCTCTGAGAAATCTTTCTGTGCTTAGTGATTCTCTTTCTGTTACCAATTCGTGTTTTTCCAACATCATGTCTACTTCAAATGCTATGATTTCTACTTCCTCGAGTTCCAATGATAACAATGGATCATCAAGTGATGGTTCGTTCAAGATTGTGCCTCAAAAATTGATGGTTGGATCACTGGAAATCCCACTAAATGATGATCAAATGCTTCATGACACAGCCACAACTGCAACTCATCAAGCCGGACCTTCAAAACCTATCATTAACCCTAACCCTAACCCGACAACTGCTAAAATTGGGGAAACACAAAATACACCCATTGATGTTGTTTTCTGAATCAAATGTTGCTGAAAGTGAATCCCAAACTACTGCTGAAAGTGGTGATCTGTCCAAACTCTATGTACCTGCTGAGAAATTACTTGACATCAAAAGAAATAACTGTGCACTGAACTTCAAATCCAAAGACTTTATTGATGATCAAGTAACGTTGATTAAAATTCTGAAGAAACATCCCCTACGCACTCTACTTTCAAGAAAATTTTCTGTTCCTGCTTCTTATCTTCAACAATTCTGGCATTATGCTGAGGTAGATGAAACTGATGATGAAATAGTCTCTTATGTTCATGCCTACAAAGTTTGTATATCTGTCGATGATATTAGGAGTCTTCACTATTTGCCAAAACCAGATGAGGTTGTTGGGAAAACCTGTTATGACTCAATTCCATCCTCATCAGAGATGATCTCAGATTTTATGAGCTTGGGTTACTCTGAAAACCTTAGTGCTTTGAGCTCTTTTAGAAGAAAATGTTATAATATTCAAGGGCGTCTTCAAAGTAGTCATACTCCTTTGCTCTCGGTCCCGTCATAAGCCCACCTACGATCCTGTACCTGCCGAGGAGAAAACAAACCTCGGCTGAGCCAAATGCTCAGTGAGCGGATAATAAAAATAAGAAAGATCGCAAGTGTATAATTGAATTAATTAACAATAATAATCATATGAAATCTGAAGATCGAAATACGAAATGAACAATTGATAATTGACGTTAAAATGTTCTTAATAAATGAATCAAAATAATATCATCAAGTCAAGAACAAAAAATATATAATTAAAATCAAATGGGTTCAGGGTTGTACGGACCACTCGAACAATGGAAAATGAGTATAGGGCAATACACTCAAATTCCTTCCGATAAACGGCTCCCAAAAACGGCTCACGATAACGGTTCCTTGGATTGATCCATTCGCCTTCAAATTGGCCGGTACCGGGCCATACCCACTTATTGACATTGGGGTTCGAATAACGAGGACGCCATGACAATTATAGCCGACATGGAGGCGCCACGACATCGTGGTCCCCGATGTCGTGCCTTAAATCACAAAACATCCAAATTTTGTTAAAATATGTCAATTCATATATAAATAGTATTCTTATAAATATATGACTTTTAGTTATCATATATCAAAGTAGAATTCCGAAAACGGTTCAAATCCGAAAACGGTTCAATAATGAAAAGGATCAAATCCAAAAGGGATTTAATTCAAATTCAATTAACCAATAATGAATACATCAAAGACCAAAACTATGTTAATAGCTTCGAATAAGAATCATTATAGACAAATTGATACCATTTAGTAAAAGAGTTATCAAACTCATAATGCGCCAATATGATCTCATGAATTTAAAATATGAGATCATAATAGATGCCTAGATGATGAACGAGAAAAATATTACCTGTATAGAAGTTCAGTGACTAAGGAGAGTCACAAAACCGGATATCCGTACCTTAGATAGTAATCGAAGTAGTAAGCATGTAGCTCCTATCTGTTGTTAATGCCACATTTTCACCCCAAGATTGACCATAAACAAGTTTACAATATATTGAGAATGATTGAAACAAGATTTGCGGATGGTACAACTCCCTAAAACTCAAAGCACAAACAAATAATGCTACAATTCCCCTCCACCTGACAGCTTTGAACCACTGTGTTCATGACCCTTTTTAACAAGCTTAGAGGTCAATCTAGGTCTTAAGGTCTAAACAAAACTTGTAGAACTGTTTCTTATTGTCGCTTTGGATTCAAGTCATTTGAAGCAAATACCAATTTTATATGATTTTTATAAAACAGTGTGCAATTCTAGTTTTTGCACAATGACAGTTATAAAAACCCACTTTTTTGAGCCTTATAAGTTTCGAATCAGCTCTGGACTAAAACTACAAAGTTGTAGTATACTCATATACCTTTCCAACGATATATCGTACATCTCAATCGGATAAACGAGTGATTTTATACGATTTTCTGAACAAAAAGCAGCTACTAATTTTCCTTCACACAACTCAAAACAGAAAATATTGCATAAAATTGGTACTAAAACCACCATGAATCAACTATAAAACTCTTCCAAACCATAAATCAATTATCTAAACTTATTTCCCCACTTATTTAACCAATATAAAGAAGAAACTAACATCAATTAACAAAGATCAACTTAATAATCCAAAACCTCATGAACCCTAACATGAATCCACATAAAACATTAATATCAATAACCAATTTAGACTGCATACCTTGAATTCTTTTCCACAACTAGCAAACCTTCAAAGTCTAAGCTTCAATCTTTCAAACTTCATCTTTAAACTTGATGCATGAAGTGAAATTGGCTCAATTAGGGTTTGAAGATGGAATTTGGAGATGAAAGGATTTAGGGCATTCTAGAGAGAGAGAGAGAGCTAAGTTGCAAATGAGATGAAAATGGCTGAAAATTGGGGTTTAAATAGTTAGTAAAAGAATACCCATTTGTCAAATATTACGGCTCATCAATTGCCTAATTCACCATTGATCCCTACATGGATTTTTCTTAACAATTCTAGTCCAAAATACAAATATCTTAAACAAATGTATAAGTAAATAAAACATCCATATTCATGTAAATGAATATACCAAGATTAGTCGGTAACGAAATCTAGGGTGTTATAACCCCCCCCCCCCTCTAAAGAGAAGATTTCGTCCCCGAAATCAAGTTAAGGTCTAGAGTTTATGTACCTTCAAATAGATGAGGATATTCTTTACGAATTGAATCTTCGGTTTCCCATGTAGCTTCTCATTCTGAATGATTTTTCCATAACACTTTGACAAACGAGATTACTCTTCGTCGCATCACTCTCTCTTGACGATCAATAACTGCTTCCGGTTCTTCAATGTATGAAAGATCACTTTCCATTTTATCACACGGATAATCAATCACGTGAAGAGGGTGGTATTTGTACCCGCGAAGCGACGATACATGAAAAACATTATATATATGCGATAATTGAGGCGGTAAGGCTAGACGATACGCAACTTCTCCAATACGTTCCAAAACTTCGAACGGACCGATTTATCGAGGGTTGAGTGATAGAGATATCAGAATAGCTTCAAAAGGTACTGGGTTCTTAAAGAGAAAAAGATCTGAAGAAGTTCTGAAGACACTTCTGAAGAGGTTCTGAAGAAGTTCTGAAGACACTTCTGAAGAAGTTCTGAAGGAGTTCAGAACCCATTCTGAACTTGTCTGTTATGAATGCTTTGTCACTTTAGTCTTTCTATTGTATGTATAAATAGATAGTTAGTTAGATTGTTACATCTAATGTTTTCATATACCTTGTAAAGATACATTCTGTAATATAGTACATTCAATCAATACATATTACATTTGGCTATCATCATTCCTGTTATAATCTTTTCATATATTGATATCTTGATTGTTTGGGTCCTAACAATTGGTATCAGAGCCAATTCATCTGTTCTTGAAGAAGATTTGTGAAAGAAATTGTCAGATCTGACAGTTCTTGGTGTTCTTGATCTACAAAATTCAAATTCAACACAGGTGAATTCTCGATCTTGTAACAATCAAAGATGTCTAAAGAAATAGTCTCAATCGGATCTGAAACGAAACCACCAACTCTCTTCTTGGGGGAATATCATCAATGGAGAATTAGAATGATTCAATTCTTGGATAACATAGATGAAGCCTTAATGCAATCTATCACAAATGGCCCACTAGAGGTATTTGTTGAAATTCCAACAGTTCCTAGAACTGAATCCACCCTTGAAATCCCTGCATCAAGAATCAAGAAGAGTCCTGGAATGTATAATCCAGCTGAAAAGGCTCAAATGAAAGTTGATAGAAGAGCATTAACTTTACTCACCATGGCAATCCCCAATGAGATATTCAATAGAGTTGATAGTTTAATTTCAGCAAAAGCCATGTGGGATGAAGTAGAAGCTCAGATGCAAGGAAGTACAAAGGCTCAAGCACAGAGATTGAATATCTGTGTAGGAACATATGAAAATTTCAGATACAAAGAAAATGAATCTATCACTGATACATATCATAGATTCAATAACATTCTGAATGATCTAAGAAGAAATGGTGTTCAGAAATCAAATTCTGAGATAAACAACAAATTTACGAACAACTCGGGAAATGAATGGTCAAGTTTTTCAGATAATATGGTAACTAGGAACTTGTCTAGAAAGACAATTCATAATGTCTATGGCATCTTGTTCCAACAAGAGGACAAGATCAAAGTTAGACAATCTGAACAAAAGAAGACACAAGAAACAGTTGCCCTTCTGAACAAAAACTACAATAATTCTTTGACCATTGCTACCAAGAAAGTTTGTGAGATCCCAGAGATAACAGTGTGTGATGGGGATGAATCAGATGAAGAGCTTAAAAGGATTTCTGATAATATTGCTTTCATGACAAGGCAATTCAAACAAAGATACAATCAAAAATATCAGAATAAACCTAGATCTGAAGTTGGACCTAAGAAGGGTCAAGAGGCTGGTCAATCTGAAACATCTGAACCAGCAAGATGCTTCAACTGTGGAAAGCCTGGACATTATGCTAGACAATGCAAGATGCCAAAATTCAAGAATTCAGGTTATTATGAGAAGAAGCATCTATTAGCAAAGAAAAAGGAGCTTAATCCTGCTCCAGTGACCAAGTATGAAGAAGACTGGTTAAACTAGAGTGATGGAGATGATGATGAAGAAGTTGCTCACTATGCAACAAATTGCTACATGTGTCAAATGGATCCAGAAAAGGACAAACAAGACACTGAGGTATTTTCTTCATCTTCTGAACAAAATTCTGAACATAATTCTGAAGTTAATACTAAAGATTCAGAAATGACAAATCAATTTCAAAATATGTATTCTGAATTTGAAATACTCAAAAACAGAATTAAAAGTGAAAGAATTTTGGTCAATCAATTCAGAGCTGAAAGTCAAATATATAAAGAAAATTGTCAAGCAGCTGAACAGATTCTTGAAAACGTTTCTGAAGAAAAACTTGTTTTAAAAGAAAAAATGGATAGTTTACAAAAAGAAGTTATAAATGAAAAATCTGAAAAGGAAATTCTAAATGTTAAGATGAATTTTCTGAATCAAGAGAGACTTGATCTTTATAAAAAGATTAAGAAATTGGAAGATTTAAATTTTAAAAGAGGACAAACTGAACAAACTCTGAATATTTTAACTAGTCAGGCTCAGAACTAAAAATTTTACAATATAAAAGCAGGCTTAGGATATAATGACAGTCAACTTTTAAAAAAGGCACCTGCAAACTTGTATGATTATTCTAAAATGAAAATTTTCAATGAATCAAATACTGGCATCATTTCCAAACCTGTAAACCATTCTTTGCCTGAAAGAATTCCTTTTATAAAATCAGAGACTTTGTTTTCAGAAAAAACACCTCTTAAAACTATTGAATCAGAAAGTATCTCTGAAACAGAACATGAATCCAATTATGAAAACATTTCAGAAGATACTTCTGATAATAAATCAGAACATGAAGAAAAATATGATGAATTCTCAGATATTGAATCCTCAGAAGATATTGATGAGAATCCCAATATATTTTTTGATAATTCTGATAATGAGTCTACAACAACAAAAAATTCAAATATATTTGCAACAAGTATGACTCATAATAAATTTTCAGATCTAATAAATGCTTCTGATTCTGAAGATGATGATGATCAAATGGTGCAAGTCATTGACAAAAATGGCTATTTGGTTTATAAATCTCAATCATGTATGACTGAAGGAGAAAAACTAAAATCTAAAGTTTCAAAGATACCCTCAGAATTGTTTGATCCTGTGTTTTTAAAACCAGAATATCAGAATTCAGATTTTTCTCCTACTAATATAAACATATCATCAAATACAACACCATGTTCAGTAACATCTTCTAACTTTCACACCAGAGTTAAAATTTTTGAACAAGGACAATCCTCAAATTCTCTCTCTGAAGTTTAGAAAATTAACACAAAATCTGAAGATAAACCCAAAGTGAACAAAAGAATTTCTTATACTAATCCTTATTTCTTATCTTTTACAGAGCTATCCACTTTAGTATGGAGAAAGAAAGATGAAAGACTGTCAAAGATTGACAAATTAGAGAGTTTTTCATTTTTATAGAAGAATGATGTACCTAAAACAAAGAACGTGAATAAACGAATTTTTGTTGAAAAATCAAATGTTATTGATTCTTATATGTCTAATACTGTTGTAAATACATTAAAGAATCATATTCACTGTATTAATTGTGGTCATCATAATTTTCTTCTTAACTCCAAAACAAACAAGAGAAATTTGATGAAATCTTTTCAGAAATGTTTGGCTACATTGACAAATTCAATTAAACCAAGAAATAGAAATAAAGATAAATCTCAAAGTTCTAAACAAACTTCTGAGTTGAAACATCTGAAGAAAAAGTTCAGAACTTCAAATTTTATTACTAATCACAAAGTACCCATTCTGAAATGGGTACCTAAAACTCAATAATCTCTTTTGCATATATGTCATGTGTGGGTCTTAGATTCTGGATGTTTAAGACACATGAAACCTTTCAAAGAACTTCTAACTGATTATCATGAAAGATATGGAGGAACAGTTAGTTTTGAAAACAACGCAAAGGGATATGTAAGAGGATATGGCACTTTCATTAAAGGAGATGTGAAAGTAATGAAAGTTTTCTATGTTGAGGGACTAAGACATAATCTTTTCAGTATTAGTCAATTCTGTGACAAATACTGGAAGGTTAATTTTGACATAGATTATTGTCATGTTCTGAGTACAACAAACAAAAATGAATTAACTGCTTGTAGAGATGGAGATATCTACACAGCAACATTCACTGCAACTGGTCAACTACAAGGTGTATGTTATATGTCTACATCAATGAAAAATGATAGTTGGCTTTTGGCACAGAAGAATGTCACATCTGAACTTTAAAGCCATTTCTGAACTAGGCAAACATCAATCTGTAAGAGGACTACCAAAGATCAGATTTGAAAAGAACTCTCTTTGTTCTGCATGTGAACTAGGGAAGATCAAAAGAAGTTCTCATCCTCTGAAAATGCTATCTTCATGCAAAGCTCCACTTGAAATGCTACATATGGATTTGTGTGGCCCAATGAAAACTCAAAGAATGGGGGGAAAGAAATACATTCTTGTTATAGTAGATGAATATACACGATATACATGGATTGAATTTCTGAGACTCAAATTTGATACTTCTGAAAGACTGATACCCTTTCTGAAGAAAATTCAAGTTCTTCTTCAACTCCCAATTCAAAAGATCAGAAGTGACAATGGAACAGAATTTACTAATTCTACACTTCAGAATATTTTGGAATCTGTTGGTATTTCACATAATTTTTCCGCTGCAAGAACTCCTCAACAAAACGGGGTAGTTGAAAGAAAAATAGAACCTTGGTAGAGGCTTCCAGAACCATGCTTGCATATTCAAAACTTCCTCTCTCTCTTTAGGCAGAAGCAATTGCAACTGCATGTTTTACTCAGAACAGAACCATTCTTAACAGAAAATTTCTTAAAACTCCTTATGAATTGTTAAAACAAAGAAAACCCTCTAACATTATTTTAAAATCTTTGGTTGCAGGTGTTTTCTAAAGAATGATACTCCACATCTTGACAAATTTGCACCAAAAGGTGTAGCTGGTATCTTTGTTGGCTGCTCTCAAAGATCCAAAGCTTATAGAGTACTCATTAAAGGAACTCAACGAATCATTGAGACTACAAATGTTAGATTTCATGAGCCAACAATAACTTCTGAACAAAACAGTTCAGAACTCGCACATTAACCAACTTCTGAAAGTTTGGACTCAGAACACAATCAGACAAACTCTACTTCTGCATCTCAAACTTTACTTAAATCCAATTTAGACAATTTATGTCAAGACTTATTTGATATTTCTGTAAATGTTTCAGCAGATTATCAAAATCCTTCTCTTCTCAGAAATTCAACCGATCAAGACATTTCAGAAATACAAATTTCAAATACATCAGCACCACAACTCTCTACCTCAAATTCAGAACTTCCAACTTCTGAAAATTCAACTTCTGAACCAATTAAAGTTGTTTCTAAACCAATTCAAGTTGTTTCTGAACCGGTTCAAAATATTTCTGACCATGAACCTCACAGTTCTGAACCAGCTCAGATTTTTCCATTTGAGGGGGAGTCTTCAGATTTACATTCAGCTATCAATTATGATACTGAAACTCAAGCAATTATTGATGATTATGATTCTCTGAATAATGTTTCATCTGTTCAACCATTACCAAATGTGAACAAATGGACATCTAGTCATCCAGTTCATCAAATAATTGGAGATGCATCAAAAGGTGTTCAAACAAGATCTGCAACAGCAAATGAGTGTCTGTATGTTAATTTTTTAAGCAGTATGGAACCCAAAAAGCCATATGAAGCACTTCAAGATCCAGACTGGATTTTAGCCATGCAGGATGAGTTAAATCAATTTGAAAGAAACAAGTCTGGAGATTGATACCAAAGCCAAAAGGTAAATCTGTCATTGGCACAAAATGGGTGTTTAGAAATAAAAAGGATGAAAATGGAATTGTTGTAAGAAACAAGGCAAGACTTGTAGCTAAGGGGTATTGTCAACAAGAAGGAATTGATTATGATGAAACCTTTGCTCCTGTTGCCAGATTAGAGGCCATTCGAATTTTTCTTGCCTATGATCCTCATAAAAACATGAAGGTATTTCAAATGGATGTGAAATGTGCATTTCTGAATGGTATTTTACATGAAGAAGTGTCAGTTGAACAACCAGAAGGCTTTGTAAGCAAAGAATTCCCAGATCATGTTTACATATTAGACAAAGCCTTATATGGACTTAAACAAGCATCAAGAGCATGGTATGATACTCTTACAAATTTTCTTCTGAATTCCAAATTCAAAAGACGTACTGTTGATACAACTTTATTTCTGAAAAAGGAGGGTGATGATATGATTTTGATACCAATCTATGTAGATGATATTATATTTGCTTCTACTAATCCAAAATTTTGTAGAAATTTTGAGAAAATCATGCAAACAGAATTTGAAATGAGTATGATGGGAGAGTTGACATTTTTCCTTGGTCTTCAAGTTAAACAACTTCCTACTGGCATATTCATTAATCAATCTAAGTATGTCTCTGACTTACTTAAGAAGTTTGATATGACTGATTGTTCAAGTATTCAAACTCCAATGGCCACTGCCACTAAGCTAGAACCTGATCTAAATGGCAAATCTGTTGATCAGAAAAAGTACAGAGGCATAATTGGATCTTTGCTTTACTTAACTGCTAGTAGACCAGATATAATGTTTGCTATATGTATTTGTGCCAGATATCAAGCTAATCCTAAGGAATCACACCTTCTAGCTACAAAAAGAATACTTAGATACCTAAAAGGTTCTCCTTCATTGGGACTTTGGTATTCTAAGGATTCTAGTTTTGAACTAACAGCATTTACAGATGCAGATCATGGTGGTTGCAAATTAGACAGGAAAAGCACTTCTGGATCATGTCAGTTTCTGGGTGATAGACTAGTCAGCTGGTCTTCAAAGAAACAAAATTGTGTTTCTACTTCTACAACAGAAGCTAAGTATGTAGCAGCTGCAATATGTTGCTCACAAGTGATCTGGATGCAAATTCAACTAAAAGACTATGGTTACACTTTCAAAAAGATTCCTTTGTATTGTGATTCAAAGAGGGCCATAGCCATCACTGCCAATCCTGTTCAGCATTCAAAAACCAAGCACATTGATGTAAGATATCATTTTATCAAAGATCATGTGGAAAAAGGTAATATTGAAATGTTTTTTGTTCAGACAGATTATCAGTTAGCTGATTTATTTACCAAAGCACTTGATGAAAAACGATTTAACTTCTTGGTAAGTAAATTGGGCATGATGAACATGTCTATGTAAGTGTTATACATCACCTATACTCTAGAAGTTACATTCTGAGGTTTTTTTTATCAAATTCTAAATACTTTGCTCTTCAGAATTACTTTGCATATTCTGAAGTTCAAACATTCAGATCTTTGCTTCTTTTCAAACTCAGAAGTATATCTCTTTTGTATCTAGATTGATTGTATTTTAATACTTCTCATTTTTTTCTCATTTCACTAATATTTGATTGATTCTTTGATAAAGTTGCAATATTTAAGGGGGAGAATCATAATTGCTAGTGATTCAAGGGGGAGTGGTATTAATTTCAAATTTCTCTACTACTCTTTCCTACATAACAACTCTGCATTGGTGAAATAAAGTCTTGCACTTTATATCTAAGAAGTATGAACAAGCTTCCTTAGATAAAATCAATTTTCTATTTTTTCAAATCTACTTCTGAATTCTCAAAATGTTTCATATTTTTCAGAAGTTTATATTTTTAAATGATTTTTGGTCTTATAAGATGATCCAAGTTTAGTTCTGAACTCTATTTAAAAATTCTGCGGTTCTTCTGAATTCTTTCTTTCAGACTTCTGAACTTTTTTCTCAGAAGTTCTAAACAACTTCTGAAGTTTTTGAACTTGTTCTCATAACTAAACTTCCCGTTGATTTTTCACTTAAGCATGTGCCACGTGTTTTAATTTCATTGGCTCTCTCTTAAACACGACCATTAACGGTTCATCTCTTCTAATAAATGATGATTACTACTCTAATCACATTTACTTTTTGGCCACATGTCCTTCAACAGTTATCCGGTCATATAAATCAATGGATTCCTCATCATCTTCATTCTTTTAGCAATTTTTCTCTGAGAAATCTTTCTGTGCTTAGTGATTCTCTTTTTGTTACCAATTCGTGTTTTTTCCAACATCATGTCTACTTCAAATGCTATGATTTCTACTTCCTCGAGTTCCAATGATAACAATGGATCATCAAGTGATGGTTCGTTCAAGATTGTGCCTCAAAAATTGATGGTTGGATCACTGGAAATCCCACTAAATGATGATTAAATGCTTCATGACACAGCCACAACTGCAACTCATCAAGCCGGACCTTCAAAACCTATCATTAACCCTAACCCTAACCCGACAACTGCTAAAATTGGGGAAACACAAAATACACCCATTGATGTTGTTTCTGAATCAAATGTTGCTGAAAGTGAATCCCAAACTCCTGCTGAAAGTGGTGATCTGTCCAAACTCTATGTACTTGCTGAGAAATTACTTGACATCAAAAGAAATAACTGTGCACTGAACTTCAAATCCAAAGACTTTATTGATGATCAAGTAATGTTGATTAAAATTCTGAAGAAACATCCCCTGCGCACTCTACTTTCAAGAAAATTTTCTGTTCCTGCTTCTTATCTTCAGCAATTCTGGCATTATGCTGAGGTAGATGAAACTGATGATGAAATAGTCTCTTATGTACAAAGTTTGTATATCTGTCGATGATATTAGGAGTCTTCACTATTTCCCAAAACCAGATGAGGTTCTTGGGAAAACCTGTTATGACTCAATTCCATCCTCATCAGAGATGATCTCAGATTTTATGAGATTGGGTTACTCTGAAAACCTTAGTGCTTTGAGCTCTTTTAGAAGAAAATGTTTACCTCCAATTTGGTATTGTTTATTTTCCATTCTGAATACCTGCTTATCTGGGAAGAGCTCAAGTTTAGATCAAGCTTCAGCAAATGGGAGGATTATATTTCATGGAGTTGCCTTCAACAAAAACTATGATTATGCTAGTCTCATCTTTGATGAACTCAAATATGAAATTTTGAAGAAGTCTACATTCAACTATATACCATTTCAGAGATTTCTTCAAACACTTATCAAAGGAGCAATGAAGGTTGTCTCTAAAATTCCTGTTCTAGCCCATGAGGTACATGTTCCTATTTTTACTATGGACAGCTTAAGACTTCCAAATGCAAAACTAAAAACTTTTCCGAATGCAGTTCCACTTCCTTCACATTTACTTGATCTTGTAAGTACAACAACTAGGATTGGGAATGAGCATTTAGAATCTATGGGATAACCTCAACCAGTAGTCCCTTACCCTAATTCAAACCAGAGTGGTGATCATGCAAGGGAGTCTAGAATTATTAGACAGAAAGGGGAGGTTGTTCAAGGGGGTGAACAACCTCAAAGAGTAAAGAGGAAAAATGAAAATGAGAGACAGGGTAGAAGGGTAAGAAAAAGAATTGATGAGGGGAGAACACAGGTACAAGAAAAACAAACCTGTGAACCACCTGTTACAAGTCGGGCACCCACATCTACTATTATTCCACATTCTTTGGTGGATAATATTGAAACAGCCAGTGAGCCCATGGCAACCTTGGTTAACCCCCCCAGCCACTCACCCATCTCTCAACAGAAGGGTGTTTCAACAACACATATGGGGCAAGCAGCTTATAATCCATTAGGACCCCAATTGGAGGTTCCTTTTGTTGAAAATGAAGGATATATGTCCCCCCTTCACAGTTTTGAGCACATTGAGTCTGAGTGTCCACTCAACTTTGAGCCTTCTGAACCACTTAATGTGGCATCTATTCACACCAGCACACATCTTTCAGATGTTCCTAAGCAAAGTGTTTGTCACATTGCATCAACAACTATAGATATTCCTATCTGTGGATATCAAGGATTAGTTGGAAGTCCTGGTGGGGTGAACATCACAAAAGCTCCATTCACATAATCAAATGTGATTCATGATGCCTTTGTGGCTCATACAGGCCAACCTTCTTCTGAAGGTCTGAAAACAAGTTCATCTGTTGATCTTGGCAACTTACCCTCATCTTCTGAATTCACAGAATTCAAAGATTTATGTACTTCTGAATTTGCAAAGATTCAGAAGGACATTAAGGAATTGACAGATTCTACCAATAAGGTGTTGGAGGTTAGGTTGGATCAACATGGTTAAAATATGGTTAACAGGATAAATGATTTTCATCTTCAAACTTCCAATGATCTTAATTTGTTTAAACAAGCACTTTTGTCAGCCTTTTCTGAAGTGGCTTCCTCAGTTTCTTCTTTGAAAGCTTCTCAGCCTTCTTCTTCTTCTGCTCCACAAGCGTATGCCACTAAAGATGATATTTCTCAGATTCTCAATCAACTTTCATCCATTCAGAGTTCTCAATCAGAATTAAGCACAAGATTATCTGCTCTGGAATGCAGATCTCAATCAGATGCTTTAAAAAGAAGTCTTGATGATCAGGATCCTGATAATCAAGAGGGGGAGAAAAGACAGAGAGTATCTGAACCAGAAACTAATGTAAATGATCAAGTTCAAAATTCTGAGAAAACCTCTAAAGATACTCAGAATGTTGGTGAAGAATCAAATAAAGTGTCAGAAGCTATAGAAGATATTTTATCTGCAGAACATGAGATACAAGAGATAAATGATCATTCTTCTGAAGAAGTGATAGAAGAAGGGTATGAAACAAAAAAGTTATCTCTTGATTTTGAAGGTAACTTGGATTCAGATAACACAGATATAATTCCAGACTCTAATGAAGAAATGCTAAGGGAATACCTTGCTTTTGAAGATGTCATTGGAGAACCAAGTGATCTTTCTGATGTGATCATGTTTGAAGAAGATATGATTGGTGTAAATATGGGAGAAAGTTCAGAAGAAATAAAAGCCTTAGTAATTTGGAAGCCTCAACAACTTCTGAGTGAAGAGTTCAGAAGTGCTTCTGAAAGATTGTGGAATATTCTTAATCAATTCTGTTGGGTGCATGTCTTTCTGAACTATCCAAGAAGTCTGGAGTGTAGACTTTTGGACAACAGATTTTCTATCTTCAGAAATTTTCTTGAACAACCAGATGAAAGAGTTGAATTGGAATTTGATTTAGCTCATATGGAAGGAGTTGAAATTGTTGATGAAATTCTAATTGTTTTCTCAGGAAAATTTGAAGTTAGGTTCAGACCTTGTATTATCATTCCTAAAATAGATCTTCCAGTACTTGAAGAACCTGTATTGGATCAAGTGTTTGAAAAGGAAAATGTGTTTATTTTTGGAGAAAGCAACCTGATATTTCCTGAAGACACTTATTGCTTCATGTACAAAAGAAGTATGAAGTTTGCAAAGTTGGAAGACTTTCTGAATGATGAATGGTCTGAAGATCATAATGCTCAAGTGAAGAACTTTATTCAGAATCATGGTATTCAGAATTTTCATGATTCAACTTTAATAAAGAAGATCAGATGCATATCAAAATCAATTCAGAATGATTTGACTATATTCAGATTTGGAGCAGAAAGAAGAGATGGTACTTTGTGTGTATTCACTCAGTTTGATGTTTACAAGTTAAGACTACAAGATAAGTTGGCAACCTTGTCTTTTTGTGTTAACTCAGGTGAATCTGAGTTAGTCTCAGAGATTATAAGAATCTTGGGAATATATATAAGGAATCTCATAAAGCATGATTTTCAGCTGGCTTTGGAATACAGACTTAATACAGTAAATCTGTTGGAACCTGTATATATTGAAAGGTTTGGGCTGAAAAGATTGTTCACTAATCCAGATATTGGGTTCATGTATCTTGTTGAAGAAGTCTCTAAGACATTTGTTGTATCTGATATCCCAAAGTATTCTACATCCTCCCTCAAATGGCTTCTAAACTACATGACAGATTTTATTGAAGAATCTGACATCAAAGAAGAAATTATCTATCTGATCAAAGAAAGAATACATTTTAGAGAATTTGTGAGAAAGAGTTATCTAGCTGGTCACAAGAAAATAAACAAGATAAGAGGAGCAGATTATCTACTAAGTGATGCTTATGACTTCAAGATCCATACAAAGAGACAAGACATGGAAGAAATTCAGAAGTACACTCTGAATCTTGAAAGTTCAGAAGTAAGTCACAAAGAAAAAGAAAAAGAAAAGGAAGAAGTTTTTGAAAAGTTGGTTCCTGAAGAGCAAATATCTGAAGAGGAACAACTACAAGTGCAAAGAATAGAAGAAAGTGCTTTCACCATGTTCCTTGAATATTTCCATCCAGAAATGTTCATGGAATATGAACAAAAATTCAACTATATAGATTGTTGGATTAAAAAGTCTTTTGGCTGGAAACAATGGTACTCTGATATCATCAGAAAGATAAGGATTCCAATCAATGAAGCAAGAAAAGAAAGTCCTGTGATCAAAGTGATTAATGCTGATTTAAAGACAAGACAGAATTACAAATATGCATTCTTTACTATTGAATGACAAAATGGTGAGATTTCTACCTTTTCTAAAGCTGACTTTCAGAATGTTCATCTCAGAGATCTTCTCAGAGTGTAAAGAAGTCTTTATCCCTTCCATGACTCGATCACCAAGTTCAGAAAATCGTTTCCAGTGCTTAGAGATGGATTATACAGAGAATTTATATGGGCTGCAAAGACTGATTTTCAAGTTGCTTATGTTCTAAATAAGAAACAAGTACATTTAAGCAAACCAAATCTAAGTCTACCAGATATTCAGAATTTGAAGAAAAGCACTTTGGTAATTCATCCTCCTGGCTTCGTTTGTAAATGCTTTCATGAACTATTGTTTGTAAGATTTGAAGAACTCCACAAATGTTGCAATGGAACTCTCATGGCAATCAGAGATCGTTTGGTAAAAAGACAGAATAGAAGACCAAAGAATCTGAGCAATGAAGATTGGGAGAAGCACAAGAAACTTGCAAAAGAAATGGTTAGAGTTGCTGAATCCTTACTTGAATACAGAAGACTAATTCTGAAGGATGTAAGAGAAATTCTGAATTTCTGGAAGTATGATCTGAACTTTTGAAGCTAAGGGGGAGATTGATAGAGATATCAGAATAGCTTCAAAAGGTACTGGGTTCTTAAAGAGAAAAATATCTGAAGAAGTTCTGAAGACACTTCTGAAGAGGTTCTGAAGAAGTCCTGAAGACACTTCTGAAGAAGTTCTGAAGGAGTTCAGAACCCATTCTGAACTTGTCTGTTACGAATGTTTTGTCACTTTAGTCTTTCTATTGTATGTATAAATAGATAGCTAGTTAGATTGTTACATCTAATGTTTTCATATACCTTGTAAAGATACATTATGTAATACAGTACATTCAATCAATACATATTACATTTGGCTATCATCATTCCTGTTATAATCTTTTCATATATTGATTCTTGATTGTTTGGGTCCTAACATTGAGCTTACCTTTAATTCCAAATCTCCGGACACCTTTGAACGGTAAGACTTTCAAAAATACATGTTCACCTGGATGAAATTCAAGAGGCCTGCGGTGTTTGTCAGCATAACTTTTCTGGCGTGATTGGGCCTCTTTCATTTTCTAGCGGGCAATATTAACTTTTTCGGTAGTTATACGAACCAAGTCAGGTCCTTCAATGACTTTTTCTCCGACTTCATTCCAATAGGTTGGCGCACGACATTTTCGTTAGTATAAAGCTTCATATGGAGCCATCCCAATACTAGATTGCCAACTGTTATTATACGAGAATTCCACTAGATACGGACCACTCCAAGACACACGCCCATAAAATATCTTCGAGTGTCTGAATTGTTCGCTCGGTTTCCCCATCAGTTTGTGGATGAAAGGCAGAACTCATAGTCAATCATGAGCCCCAAGCTTTATTCAGTCCGGTCCAGAATCGTGAAGTAAATCGCGGGTCTCTATCAGAGGTAGTAGAAACCAGTGTACCGTGTAATCTCACGATTTCTCGTTGGAAAATTTCAGCAAGTTTATCGACTGAATACGTTTTCTTAAATGGAAGAAAGTGAGCAGATTTTGTCAGACGATCCACTACAACCCAAATCGCATCATGTCGCCTTGACGTTTTAGGTAGCCCGATTAACAAATCCATGGAAATGCGTTCCCACTTCCATACAGGGATCTCTAATGGCTGTAATCAACCACTGGCCCGCTGACATGTTAAACAACTTGCCACATATTTGGCGATATCTCGTTTCATTCCGTTCCACCAAAAGTATTGTTTCAGGTCTTTATACATCTTGGTAGAGCCAGGATGAATTGAGAAAGGCCAGTTGTGATCCTCATTCATGACTGTGTTTTTGAGATCATCAACATCAGGTACACAAAGTCGATCTCGGAACCAAATAATACCATCATTGTCAACCCAAAATTCATATTTTGAATCATCTTCTAACTTTTGCACAACTGCCCATAGTTCACCATCTTCATCTTGTGATTCTTTAATTCGAGAAATCAAAGTTGGTTCAATCGTACAAGAAGATAACAAACCAACATCTCCATGAAGATAAAATTCAAAGCTCGACCATTCTAAATCTGCAGAAATTTCAGACGGAACCATTATACAAGACACATTACCGACATTTTTTCGACTTAAGGCATCAGCGACAACATTCGCTTTGCCTGGATGGTATTGAATTCGAACATCATAGTCTTTGACAAGTTCGAGCCATCGTCGTTGCCGCATGTTCAACTCTTTCTGGGTAAATATGTGCTTCAAGCTCTTGTAATCTGTAAGGATGTCACAAGTCTCTCCATACAAATAATGGCGCCATATTTTCAAGGAAAAGATCACGGCTGCCAACTCCAGATCATGTGTCGGGTAGTTTGCCTCATAAGGTTTCAATTGACGAGAGGCATATGCAATAACCTTTCCATGCTGCATCAAAACACGTCCAAGGCCATTTCGCGAGGCATCATTGTAGACTTGAAAACCTCCTGACCCGGATGGTAAGGCTAAAATAGGAGCTGACACCAATTTATGCTTCAGTTCTTCAAAACTGCATTCTTGATCATTACTCCATTCAAATTTAACCCCTTTTCGAAGGAGTCGAGTCAATGGTAGGGCGATTTTCGAGAAACCTTCAACAAATCGTCTGTAATATCCTGCTAGACCCAGAAAACCACGAACTTCCGAAACATTGGTTGGTCGTGGCCAATTGGTGACGGCCTCTACCTTAGCAGGATCGACTTGAACACCTGTTGTGGATATGATATGCCCCAAGAAAACAACTTTCTCGAGTCAAAACTCGCATTTAGAGAACTTTGCGTATAAGCTTTTGTCTCGAAGAATTCTCAAAGCTATCCGCAAATGGTTTTCATGATCTTCCTTTGTTTTAGAATATACCAGGATGTCATCAATAAAAACGATAATGAACTCATCGAGGTAATCCTTGAAGATACGATTCATCAAATCCATGAAGACTGTAGGTGTGTTTGTTAACCCGAATGGCATGACAACGAATTCAAAATATCCATAACGGGTACGGAAAGCAGTCTTTGGGATATCCTGTTCTCGAATTCGTAACTGATGATATCCCGACCTTAGATCGATCTTAGAGAAATATCGAGCACCTTGTAACTGATCGAATAAGTCATCAATACGAGGGAAGGGATATTTATTTCGAATGGTAATGCGGTGCAGCTCTCTATAATCAATAAAGAGTCTCATGGAACCGTCTTTCTTTTTAACAAAGAGAACAGGTGCACCGCACGGAGATACACTGGGGCGAATAAAACCTTTGCTCAAGAAGTCTTCAGTTTGCTTTTTAAGCTCTATCATTTTCGAAGGGGCCATACGATATGGAGCTTTCGAAATTGGGGAAGCTCCCGGAACTAAATCAATAGAAAATTGGACTTCGCGTTCTGGAGCAATGCCGGGGAGTTCATCTGGGAAAACATCTAGAAATTCATCAACAATATGAATATGTTCAGGTTTATGTACCTCACCCGGATCTTGAAGTACAGCTAAAAAGCCTTCACAACTTTGCCAGATCAAAGTTTTAGCTTCGACAACTGATATAACGCGGGTTCCCGGTTTAGGCGAGACTCCCTGGAATACACATTTTGGATTGACTTTATCTTCAAATATCACTTGCTTTGAATCGCAATTGACCACATCCCCATGCTCAGATAGCCAATCCATAACCACAATTATATCAAAATGATTCATCTTCATCGGAAACAAAGTGATCTTCCAAATTTGATCTCCAATAAATAACGGACAATCTTTATACTGTGCAACAATACAAACAGAACTTCCCATAGTGGTAGAGATAAGCAAAGGAAACTCTAGTGACTGTTCATATTGCTTAAGATTATGTTCAAGATGTTCTACAACTAAGGAATGAGTTGCCCCTGTATCGAATAAAACATATATGCTCATATCATGAATAAGAAGATAACGAGAAACCATACCAGTAGTGGGTTTGTCTTCTGATAATGCAAATACTCGACCTCCAGCAGTTGATTGTTTTCCCTTTTCTTTAGTCTGACTCGTCCCTGAAACTTTAGCTGCTAGGTCAACTTTACAATCTTTAGCTATATGACCCCGTTGACCACATCTAAAATATGAACCAGTCCTCCGATAGCACGGACCCGGTCGGTGTGGTAGATTACATTCGTTACAAACAGTTACGGGAGTCGCGACTGAAGGATTTGAACTTGCAATACTCTAAGATGAACCTGAAAATCTGCTACCACTGAATCTACTTTTATCTGAATTACCTGACTTGAACTTGTTGAAACTGCCTGATGACCCGTCTTGCTTTCGCTTTTTATCTTTATTAACCTTGAACTGAATGCTATCAAGTCGTTCCATTTCTATATTTCGTGCGGCCTCAGCAATCTCGGCAACTGTAGTAAATTTCCGATTGATCAACTTTGACCTGTACTTCCCATTGAGTGACCATTTAAATTTCAAAGTCTGATCTGATGTAGTACCTGCATGGTTACCTGCATAATTGGCCAAACGTAGAAATCTGGCCATATAGTCGGGGATAGACTCATATCTCGCTGACGAATAGAATGATATTCCCGACCGTAAGCCTCTTTATTGGAATCAGAAAAATATTGTTGATAAAAGAGCGCCTTGAATTCTTCCCAAGTTAGAGACCCGATATCAACCACCCCAATATGAGCCCGTTTCCATGCGTGCCACCAACGATATGCATCACCTTCCAACTTATATACTGCCAATTCAACACATATATGACTCGGGCAATCCAAAACTCGAAATATCTTTTCCATATGTATGATCCAGTCTTCGGCATCAACTGGAGCAGCTGCAAAAATAAACACTCGAGGTTTCTGTTTGTGAAATCGTTCAAGCCATAGATGAATCTCTTGAGAATTACCCCCAGTGTTGGTTTCTTGATCTTGAGTCTCTGCCACACGGTTTAGATTTGGAGCCTCGTCGGAGTGACGGAGTGCTTCAACCGTTTGTGCAACCAAACCTGGTAGCATCTCAAACATAATTTGTTGGATTGTCGCCGTAATATTTGGGTCAACTGGTAAGGTCGGCGGAGCATTAGAAACATTTTCTGGCTCATTCTGGTTTCTTCTGGGTAGCCCTCGATCCCGTCTAGGTCCTTCAATTCTTGGTGGCATCTTGAGTTACTACATTTGCCACATAATTTTCATTAGAACCAACATTGGATATAAAGACATTGAATTGAATTATAGGAATAATAAAGGATACAATTAAACAATTAAGGAGGGAAACCTAAGTTACCCGATCCTAAAACTACCCATTCCTCACAGATCAAACTTAGTTATACTACAAGATCATAACCTATAGCTCTGATACCATAACTTGTAACACCCCCGTCCCGCATGGCCGGAGGACGGTGTGCCACAATGGAAACAAACAACAAAATTAACATAAACGGGAAAACCAAAGCTACTATCATTAACCATCAAAATAAATGTGTGGGGTAGACTAAAGTTAAGACGACATAGTTATAATTACAATATTTACATAACCAAAAACTATTATAATATTCAAGGTCGTCTTCAAAGTAGTCATACTCCTTTGCTCTCGGTCCCGTCATAAGCCCACCTACGATCATGTACCTGCCGAGGAGAAAACAAACCTCGGCTGAGCCAAATGCTCAGTGAGCGGATAATAAAAATAAGAAAGATCGCAGGTGTATAATTGAATTAATTAACAATAATAATCATATGAAATCTGAAAATCGAAATACGAAATGAACAATTGATAATTGACGTAAAATTTTTCTTAATAAATGAATCAAAATAATATCATCAAGTTAAGAACAAAAAATATATAATTAAAATCAAATGGGATCGAGTGTTGTACGGACCACTCGAACAATGGAAAATGAGTATAGGGCAATACACTCAAATTCCTTCCGATAAACGGCTCACGATAACGGTTCCTTGGATCGATCCATTCGCCCTCAAATTGGCCGGTACCGGGCCATACCCACTTATTGACATTGGGGTTCGAATAACGAGGACGCCATGACAATTATCGCCGACATGGAGGCGTCACGACATCGTTGTCCCCGATGTCGTGCCTTAAATCACAAAACATCCAAATTACGTAAAAATATGTCAATTCATATATAAATAGTAATTTTATAAATATATGACTTTTAGTTATCATATATCAAAGTAGAATTCCGAAAACGGTTCAAATCCGAAAACGGTTCAACAATGAAAAGGATCAAATCCAAAAGGGATTTAATTCAAATACAATTAACCAATAATGAATACATCAAAGACCAAAACTATGTTAATCGCTTCAAATAAGAATCATTATAGACAAATTGATACCATTTAGTAAAAGAGTTATCAAACTCACAATGCGCCAATATGATGTCCTGAATTTAAAATATGATATCATAATAGATGCCTAGATGATGAACGAGAAAAATAATACCTGTATAGAAGTTCAGTGACTAAGGAGAGTCACAAAACCAGATATCCGTACCTTAGATAGTAATCGAAGTAGTAAGCATGTAGCTCCTATCCGTTGTTAATGCCACATTTTCACCCCAAGATTGACCCTAAACAAGTTTACAATATATTGAGAATGATTGGAACAGGATTTGCGGATGGTACAACTCCCTAAAACTCAAAGTACAAACAAATAATGCTACAATTCCCCTGCACCTGACAGCTTTGAACCACTGTGTTCATGACCCTTTTTAACAAGCTTAGAGGTCAATCTAGGTCTTAAGGTCTAAACAAAACTTGTAGAAACCCACTGTTTTGAACTTGCAATACTCTAAGGTACAACTCCCTTATATGATTTTTATAAAAACAGTGTGCAATTCTCCTCTTTGCACAGTGACAGTTATAAAAACCCACTGTTTTGTGCCTTATAAGTTTCGAATCAGCTCTGGACTAAAACTACAAAGTTGTAGTATACTCAGATACCTTTCCAACGATATATCGTACATCTCAATCGGATAAACGAGTGATTTTATACGATTTTCTGAACAAAAAACAGCTACTAATTTTCCTTCACACAGCTCAAAACAGAAAGTATTGCATAAAATTGGTACTAAAACCACCATGAATCAACTATAAAACTCTTCCAAACCATAAATCAATTATCTAAACTTATTTCCTCACTTATTTAACCAATATAAACAAGAAACTAACATCAATTAACAAAGATCAACATAATAATCCAAAACCACATGAACCCTAACATGAATCCACACAAAGCATTAATATCAATAACCAATTTAGAGTGCATACCTTAAATTATTTTCCACAACTAGCAAACCTTCAAAGTCTAAGCTTCAATATTTCAAACTTCATCTTTAACCTTGATGCATGAAGTGAAATTGGCTCAATTAGGGTTTGAAGATGGAATTTGGAGATGAGAGGATTTAGGGCATTCTAGAGAGAGAGAGAGAGAGAGAGCTAAGTTGCAAATGAGATGAAAATGGCAGAAAATTGGGGTTTAAATAGTTAGTAAAAGAATACTCATTTGTCAAATATTATCCCTCATCAATTGTCTAATTCACCATTGATCCGTACATGGATTTTTCTTAACAATTCTAGTCCAAAATACAAATATCTTAAACAAATGTATAAGTAAATAAAACATCCAAATATTCATGTAAATGAATATACCAAGATTAGTCGGTTACGAAATCTAGGGTGTTATATTCAGAGGGATTACCATTCTCTTGAGGAGAGAGTGGTACTTGATTATTCACTGAGTAATCTCCAAAGGAAGATTCAGAAGGAGGAATCTGATTTATAGGAGTAGCATCTATCCCTTAAGGATCGTTAGTATTATTAGAGGTGGGGATGAGGTTAGGACCATCATCATCACTATTTTCAGCGACAGGAGGTGTACTGAAATATGATTCAGGTTCCCCATAATGAGACTTCATCCAGCTATTCAGTTCCTCGTCCTCTTCAGGGACATGAATATAATTCGTTGAGCGAGATTCATCAAAGTTAACATGTTTGGTTTCTTCTACGTGTTGTCTTCTTTTGTTGAAGACTCTGAATGCCTTGGATACTGAGGAGTACCCAAGGAAGATACCATCATCTGCCTTTGGATCGGATTTTCATAAATGATCTCTGTCATTCAGGATGTAGCACTTACATTCGAAGATATGTAAGTAACTCAGTGAGGGCTTTCTTCCATGAAAAAGACAATAGGACGTCTTCTTGAATCTATTGACTATCAGGGATCGATTTTGAGTGAAACACGCAGTGTTAACTACTTCAGCCCAAAATTGAGTTGGTAGATGAGATTCGCTGAGCATTGAGCGAGCAGCTTCAATGATTGTTTGGTTTCTACTTTCAGCAACACCATTTTGCTGAGGAGTCCTTATTGATGAGAAATTATGAGAGATTCGTTTTTCTTCAAAGATGTTAACTAAGGTACTGTTTTTGAATTCAGTGCCATGGTCACTTCTCATGGAGCGAAGAAAGAATACCCAAGTATACCTGGAATATTCATCGATAATTACCAGAGTACATTTCTTTCTATATATGGATTGGACGTTGACTGGTCCAAAGAGATCCATATGGAGTAAATGAAGAGGTGTGGTCACTAAGGAGAATTGCTTGGATCTGAAAGTTACCTTTGTCCATTTTCCTTTTTCACACGCTGAGCAAAGAGATTCCTTTGCAAAAGAGTATTTAAGGAGACCATTGACAAGTTCTTTTCTAGAACGATCATTGATCATCTTGAAGTTCAGATGAGAGAGTCTCTTATGCCAAAGCCAGTTTACATCAGAGAAGGCCTTGGATAGAAAACACGCATTCTCTGATTGAGTACTATCCATATTAATGACATATATGTTCTCTGATCTTTTGGCTTTTAAAACAAGTTTGTCATTTTTGTCAGTGAAAACACGTCTTGTCTTTATGAACAAAACTTTGAAGTCTTTGTTACAGAGTTGACTAATGCTTAAGAGATTATTCTTTAGCCCTTCAACATAAGCAACACGACTGAAAGAAGTTGCTTCATTGGTTAGAACGCCATAACTCCATGTGTATCCTTTGCCATTTCCACCAAAGGTCACTAAAGGACCTATTTCTTCCTTATATTCAGAGAGCAGAGATTTTCTGCCAGTCATGTGCCTATATATTGAGAAACCAGATACGTTTAGCACTCTGCATAAGATAATGGAATTAATTTTTCATAGGTACCCATAGAACTATGGGTCCTGCAGTGTTAGTGGAAACAACAGGTATAGCGATCTTGTTGCTTGTTGAAGAATTCTCTTCAATGATTATCTTCACCTTGGTTGTTTTACCAAACTTAGTGGATTTCACTCTTATAGATTTCTTAGTTTGAGCTACTTTCTTACCATGAGCTAATTTTTCAGCTTTAGAAGCATTAGGACATTTACTAGCAATGTGGGAAGTTTCACCATAGTGATAGCATTTCCTATATTTGAAAAAAGGTTTTGAGCAGGAAGCATGTAGCGAGGAGGTCAAAACAGTTTCAGGATCAGGGCCAAGAATTCCTTTCTCCATTGACCTAGGAGGAACAACGGGTTTCTCAGGTTTGGATAGAGTGAGGTCAATCTTGATTCTAGGAGTTGATCTGTGAATTGATCCAGGGATCTTCTTCCCAGACTTAGGATGACTCACTGAAGGAAGTGAAAGATTCTTCTTTAGTTTTTGGAAATTCTTGATCGTGGGAACATGATCAAGGAACTTGTTTTTTATCACCTTCCTTGAATCCTTGATAAGATGTTTAGAAGGTCTAGACTCAGATGTGGAAGTACACTGAGTAGAGGGATCAGGGATAGAAGAAATAATCTTTCTGGATTTTAACATTGAGCGATCGGTGTTAGTTTCTTCTTGGTCAGAGGAATATCCTAGACCGCTCTTGACGATCGGTGTTAGTTTCTTCTTGGTCAGAGGAATATCCTAGACCGCTCTTGACCTTTTTAGGGATCTGAGCGTTTATGATCTCGTTGACTTTATTAGATGCTTTGCACCATCCTTCAATGGTAGCCTTTTCAGCTTTGAGATTAGCGATGGCTTTTTCACGCTCAGTGATAGGTTGTTGTCTCTCAATGCTAATGTCTTGATTTACAAAGATTTGGTCTTTAAAATATTCTTTGATTTTAGTAAGTTCTTTGATTTTAATGTGGCAGTTCTTAAGCTGTTCAGATAGATCTAAGTTAATTTGTTCAGCTTTAGATTTACCATTTAAAGCATTGTAGAGATCAACAGTCATAGTGTCGAGAGCCAACAAACTATCAAGATCGGGTATAGAGGAGTTTTCAGGAATAGGTACCTGAGAAGATGGAGATTCTGATGAAGATGTGTCAGAGGCCTTTTCTTTTTCTTCAATTCTAGCCATAAGACATATGAAGGCTATGTCCTCTACATCTGACCCAGATTCGTCAATGGTATGAGCCCAGTCGACTTCTTCATTTCCTTTTCGCTGGTTCTTCTTCAGATTCTGATATTTCTCTTTCACCTTAGAATATTTTTAATTCTTAGTTTTATCAGGGATTTGAGAGGTGGTGGGAGCAACGACCTTCTTGGATATGCATTCGCTGGCAAAGTGACCTTTGCGTTGGCAGTTGTAGCAGATCGCTGATGTTTTATCAGCATATGGTATATTTGACTTGTCAGAATCAGTGATGGAAGGGGTCTTTCTGAAAAATCTCCTGAAATTATTAGAAAGAAGAGCCAAAGAGTTATCGAATTTATAGATATCAGCATCAGTGATATCTTCCGAGTTATCTTGATCTAACTCAGTGATAGTTGTTGATAGACCCAAAATATTCAGATGTAGAAAGAATATAGAAAATATAACAAGATTGGAGCAAAGTAGTCGGATGTGTTATTGATATTGATCCAAGATTACAATACAGAAATTTGTAATTGACAGCACAAGTATGATCTATGAACGTTAGTTCTAACAAACTAACTAACCTTCTATTTATATACAAGTAAAAGATACTAATCTAATAGGTGGTTACATAACCGACCAATAGTATCTATACAAGTGGAAATATATAAGTTCAGAACTACTTCTGAACTTCTTCAGAAGTTCTAAGAACTTCTTTAGAACATCTTCAGAATCTTCAGAACTTCTGAAGTAGATACTTCAGAAGTTATGCCTTAGGCTTCTCTTCACTTCTTTACATCCGGAAGTCTTCTGACTTTATGATTCTGAAATTTCCTTGAACATGTTTCTATACATGTATATTTCTGAAGATCTAAACTGATGTACTTCATAACCCAGTCTCTTTTGAAGCTATTTAAGTGCTCTTCAACAATCTCCCCTTTAGCTTAAAAATTTCAAATTGTAACCCCAATCATTAAGAATTTGTCTAACTTCACCCAAAATCAGCTTTCTGTTATCTAGCAAGCTTTTTCTATTCTGACCATTCATCATCATTAAACTTCTTTAGTCTGTGTTTCTCTGTCTTGACAAGTCTTTCACTAATAACCAAAAGAGTACCATTGTTACACTTATGAATTTCTTCAAATCTGACAAAAAGCTTCTTTGAATTAAACTTGCACACGAATCCTGGAGGATGCACAATCAAAGTACCCTTATTTGGCTTGCTCAGATTCACTTTATCTTTTCCAAGTACATAAGCAATTTGACAATCTGTCTTTGTTCCCCATATGAATTCTCTGTAGATGCCACCTTTTAGGACAGGAAACACTTTTTTGAATTTGGATATTACATCATGAAATGGATCAAGTCTTCTGTAAACCCTGATCAAATCCCTTAGGTGTACATTATGAAAATCTGCCTCTGAGAATATGCACACCTCTCCATCAGCTTTTCAACAGTAAAATAAGAATATTTGTAATTCATCTTGGTCTTCTGATTAGCATCTATCACTTTTACAACGGGACTTTCTTTCCTTGCTTTAGAAACAGGCAGTATTAACTTCTGAATAATATTGTTGTACCATTGTTTCCATCCAAATGGTTTTTCCAGCCAGCAATCTATGTAATTGAACCTTTGCTCATGTTCCATAATTATTTCAGGATGAACATATTCAAGAAACAGAGTGTATGCATGCTCTTCAATTCTTTGTAACTGTAATTGCTCAGCTTCAGAAATCTAACATGTTTGACCCTGTTCTTCCACAACATTTCCTTCCTTTTCTTTGTTTATTTCAGAACTACCTCCAATATGTTTAGAAACAGTACCTTCTGAACTTTTAACAACTTGAGTTTCTTCTAAGACTTCAAACTCAACATTTTGCTCTTTAGCATGAATGTGGAAGTCATAACAGTTACTCAGCAAATAATCTGCATTCCTTAATGAGTTTATTCTTGCATGCCCATCTCGTATGCTTCTTCTGATGAGCTCTCTAAAATTGATCCTTTCCTTGATCAAATACATAATCTCATCTTTAACTTCTTTAGGACCAGCAATCCACTCCATACAAGGACATAACCAATTTAAAGTAGCAGATGAGTACTTTGGGATGTTAGAAACAATGAATGTTCTTTTGCTTAATCCTTCAGCTTCATAATGAAAACCAAGTTCTGGTTTAGTGAAAACTGTAGAAATTCCAGCAAAATTGACTCAGACAGGTTCCAACGGATCACTTTCTTTAAACCATGTTCCAAAGCAAGTTGGAAATCATGTTTCACAAGATTTCTGAGGTTAATTCCAAGTGTTCTCCTTATTTCTTGCACCAATTTTGAATCTTCTCTTTTTACACAGAAGTTCAGAAGAGAAAGTTTGTCTTGAAGCCTCAAGTTATACAGATCAAACTGAGTGAATTCAGTTAGAGTACCATCTCTTCTTTCTGCTCCAAATCTGATAACTTTGATATTTTCTTCAACGGATCTTTTTATACTTCTGAAATGTCTGATAGGCACAGAATCATGTATCTCTTGAATACCATGCCTTTGATAGAAAACTCTAACTTCAGAAGCATATTCTTCAGTCCAATCATCACTAATAAAACTTTCCAAAGTGGCATTCCTCAGACTTCTCTAGTATAGATGAACATATGTATCTTCCGGAAAGACAATAATTTCATGAGTAAGATCATCAAAAATTGTCTCCTCCAAAAATACTTGATCAATAACTGGTTCTTCAAGAAGTGGTAAAGTTATTCTTGGAATCTGGATACATTCTTTAAATTTGACTTCAATTTTACCAACATAAGTCATCAAAGTTTCATCTGAAAAACCAACATCACTCATACGGCTTAAATCAACATTAACATATGCATAATCACTTGGTTGATTATAGAAGTTTCTGAATATAGACAGCCTTTCATCCAAAAATCTACACTCCAGATTCCTTGGAGAATTCGGAAATATGTACTAAAGAAGCATTTGATTTATAAACCAATAAAGAATATTCAGAAGTTCTTCTTCTTCTCTTCTGAAAGTTTCCAACGGTCTCCATACAATTATGTCTCTCACTTCAATGACTTCTTCTTCATCATCAAACATTATAACATCTGATAGATCACCTGGTTCACCAATTTCTTCTTCAATAGCTAAATATTCATTCAACATTTCTTCATTGGAATCAGGAATAACATCAGTGTCATCAGTACCAGTTTCATTATCTTAATTAAACGATAACTTCTCTGTTTTATATCCTTCATCTACTTCTTCTTAAGAAATGACATCATAAATTACTTCAGAAGTTATCTTCTCAGCAACAATACCTTCAGAACAAGTTGCTATTAGCTCATCAATCATCATAACATTTTCAGAACTAGGAGCTTCTTGAGATTCATGTTCAGAACTAAGAATGGCTTCAACTACTTCAGAAACGTTTTCAACTGCAGACTCTTTCTGAACATCTTGAGAAGTTCTTTCAGAAGATTGATCTTTCAACATAAGAATATCTTCAGAACATGAAACTTTTCTCCTCTTCTCCCCCTCATGATCATCAGATTCCTGATCATCATGTTTTCTTTTTAAAGTTTCAGCCTGTGGTCTGCAATTCAGAGCTGAAATTCTCTTATCAAGATCAACTTGAGTATTTTGCACAGAAGTCAACTTGTTCAGAATAAGTTGAATATCATCTTTTGTAGCTAATTTGAACAGATCTTGATGTTCAGAAGTTGAAGGCAATGAAGTTCTGAGAATTGCCACAGAAGATACAACTTCAGAAAAAGATTTCAGAATTGCATCCTGAAATGATTTAAGATCATTTGATGAAACAGAGGCTTTCTGCAAATCACTAACCCTTTCATCCAACTTCTTTCCCTGACTTTCCATCCTGTCCTCCATCACCTTTGAACTATTATCCGTCAATTCCTTGATTTGCTTCTAAATCTTTTCAAATTCGGAAGTGCAAAAATCCTTAACTTCAGAAAATTCAAAGGATTGGGAAACGGAACCAAGACCAACAGATGGTCCTGTTTGCAGTCCTACAGAAGTAGGCAAGCCTGCTGATGTCACCATATCATGAACCATTATTGATTCATTGAATGGGGCTTTAGGGATGTTCACCCCACCAGGACTTCCTTCAAATCCTTGATAACCTTGGAAAGGTATATCTATTGAAGTTGTTGCAAAGTGACAAACATTTGGCATTGTGAAATCTGAAAGATTAGTGCTAGTGTGAAGAATATCTACATCAAGTTGTTCATTAGGCTCAAAGTTGAGTGGACTCTCATACTCAATGTGCACATTTGTTTGAAAGGGGGATATGTATCCTTTTGTTTCAACATTAATATTCTCCATGTGGGAATCTAATGGTATATGAGATGCTTGCCCCAAACGTGTTTATGAAACACCCTTCTATTGACAGATGGGTGAGTAGCTTGGGGGGGGGGGGGGGTTAACAAATGTTGCCATGGGCTCACAGGCTATTTCAATATTATCCACCAAAGAGTGTGGAATAATATATTGTGTGGTTGCCCGGCTTGTATTAGTTGTTTCACAATTCTGTTTATCTTTTACTTGTGTTCTCCCCTCATCAATTATTTTTCTCACTTTTCTACCCTTTCTCTCATTTATATTTTGCCTCTTTGCACTCTGAGGTTGTTCCCTACCTTGAACTTCATCCCCTCTCTCACTATTCAATCTAGACCCCTCACCTTGCACATCACTAGGGGTTGAATCAGGGGAAGAGACTACTGGTTTAGGCTGTCCCATAGATTCACAATACTCAATCAAAAACTTATTAGAAAGACTTACATATGCCAGAAGTTTAGCTGGACGAGGAGCTGCATTTGGAAACTTGAGTTCTAAGTTTGGTGGCCTCAGATTCTCCATAGGGAACAATGGAACATGAAGTGCATTCTCCAGTCTTGGTATGGCTTCAACAGCCTTCATAGCACCTTTAATGAAAATTTGGACGATTCTTTGAAATGGGATATAAGTATAAGTACGCTTCTTGTTTACTGCAGTCTTCAATTCTTCAAAAATTAATGTGGCATAGTCATAATGCATATTATGAGCAATCCCATGAAAGATTATTCTGCCATTTGTTGATGCTTGATCCAGACTTGAACTTTTACCAGACAAACAAGTATTGATGATTGTAAATAGTGAATGCCAGATTGGTGGAAGACATTTTCTTCTAAATGAACTCAGTGCAGTAAGAGTTTCTGAATAACCCAACTTCATAAAATCTGCAATTAGCTCGGAATTGGATGGAATATCATCAAAAGTAACCTAGCCTGCAACTGCATTGGCTTCTGTTGAAAATGTCCCTAATATATGTATCCTTTATACAGAATCTGTATCCTCCAACATAAGAAGTAAGTTCATCTGCCTCTTCATCAACTTCAGCATAATACCACCATTGCTGCAGATATTCTTCAGGGACCAAAAGCTTCCTAGAGAACATTGTCCTAAAAGGATGTTTCTTCAAGATTTCAATAAGAATTTGTTGATCAGCATTGAAATCTGTGGACCTTAGATTAAGAGCACAATTGTTCTTCTTAATTTCAATTCCTTTGGCAGCAGGAACAATCATTCTTGTGAGATTAGGACACTACTTTCCTCTGGTGCATTGCCAACATTGGATTTAGACTCATTAACTCCACCAACAGATTCAGAAATTACATCTATTGGTGCAAGTTGAATCCCCCCAATTTCAGTTGGATTAGGGTTAGGGTTATGGTTCGAAAGGCCAGATTATGTGTTACCTTTAGTTGTAGTGTCTTCAAGCATTGGATCAGTTCCAGAGACACTTCAATCGATCCAACCAACAAACTCTTAGGAACAATCTTGAATGAACCACCATTGGATGATTCATCACTATCACTAAAGCATGATTTTGTAGTCTGAATAGGTTGATTAACATTTGAAGTCGACTTTTTTTAGAGGAATTAAAGATCGGAAGTTGATTGAAGTTCAAATAGTTCAGAAAATAAGTTTCGGAGGGAAAATCGTAGGAAAAGATTGAAGATGACGAAGCCAGTGTTTATATGATGTGGATGATCGACGTAGAACACGTGGCAAAAAAAAGAACCAAAAAGTAATGACGTTTAGTAGGATAATGATGATTTACAACGGTTAATCTTGATTACTAAAACGTTTAGGACGTGGTTAATGCTTGGCGAATGAAATTAAAACAAGTGGTACACGTGCGGACTAAGTCATCTTCAGAGATTGAAGTTCAGAACTTCTGAGAAAGAGTTCAGAAGTTTGAAGAAATAATTCAGAAGTTCTGTGAAAGAATTCAGAACTTAAGAAAAATGTTCAGAACTTCACTGAATATGATTGAATTACTTGAAAACATTTGAAAATACATACTTCTGAATTTTGAAAACACTTTGAGAATTCAGAAGTAGTTTGAACAATGAAAAATTTGTCATGATTAGAAGTTTGTCCATACTTCTAAGAGATTTAAGCTAAAAAATAGATTTCCACCTTTCCAGGTCTTGTAGGAAGCATTATAAGAATGAACAAACCATTAGTAAGATTGATGAAATATGTATTGTAAAAACTCCCCCTTGAATCATGCAGGAATCAGAGAAAAAAATATTAAAAACTCCCCCTTAAAAAATTCTATATAGAAATGAAAAATATTATAAAAGACTAAGTACAAAGACTTCAGAGTTAAAAATATAAACTTCTGAAAGATTGCATTTAGACTTCTGAAAATTAAACAACAGATCTTCTGAAATTGAATTTTGCAGATTTGAATGAAATGTGTTCAGAATTTAATACTTAACATTTTTTCTTTGTAAAAGACTTATGTAGAAAGATTCATCATTCCTAACTTGCTTACTAAAAAGTGAAATCTTTTCTCATCAAGAGCCTTAGTAAACAAGTCAGCCAATTGATAATATGTCTGAACAAAGAACATTTCTATATTGCCTTTTTCAACATGATCCTTAATAAAATGATACCTCACATCAATATGCTTGGTTTTTGAGTGTTGGACAGGATTGGCTGAGATAGCTATGGCACTTTTGGAATCACAGTACAGTGGAATTTTCTTGAATGTATAGCCATAGCCCTTGAGTTGAGTCTGCATCCAGATCACTTGTGAGCAACAAATTGCAGCTGCTACATATTCAGCTTCTGCAGTAGTAGTGGATACACAATTCTGCTTTTTGGAAGACCAACTTACAAGTCTATCACCCAAAAATTGACATGATCCAGATGTGTTTTTCCTGTTTAACTTGCAACCATCATGATCTGCGTCTGTGAAAGTTGTTAGTTCAAAGCCAGAATTCTTAGGATACCAAAGTCCCATTGAAGGAGAACCTTTGAGATATCTAAGAATTCTTTTAGTAGCAAGAAGATGAGATTCCTTAGGATTAGCTTGATTTCTAGCACAAATATATGCGGCAAACATTATATTAGGTCTACTAGTAGTTAAGTAAAGTAAACAACCAATAATGCCTCTGTACTTCTTTTGATCCACAGATTTACTATTAAGATCTGGTTCAAGTTCAGTAGCAGTAGCATTGGAGTTTGAATACTTAAACAATCAGACATATCATATTTCTTAAGTAAGTCTGAAACATACTTAGATTGATTGATGAATATGCTAGTGGGAAGTTGTTTCACTTGTAAACCAAGAAAGAAAGTCAACTCATCCATCATACTCATTTCAAACTCAGTTTGCAGGATAGTCTCAAAGTTTTTGCAAAATTTTGGATTAGTAGAGGCAAATATAATGTCATCCACATAAATTTATATTAAAATCATGTCCTCGCCTTCTTTTTTTAGAAATAAGGTAGTATCAATAGTATCTCTTTTGAATTTGGAATTCAGAAGAAATGTTGTGAGAGTGTCATACCATGCTCTTGAAGCTTATTTCAATCCATACAAAGCTTTGTCTAGAATGTAGACATGATCTGGAAATTCTTTGCTAACAAATCCTTCTGGTTGATCAACATATACTTCTTCATGGAGAACTCCATTCAGAAATGCACATTTAACATCTATTTGAAAGACTTCCATGTTTTTGTGAGCTGCATAAGCTAGAAACATTCTTATAGATTCTAGCCTAGCCACGGGTGTAAAGGTTTCATCATAGTCTATTCCTTCTTGTTGACAATATCCTTTAGCTACAAGCCTTGCTTTATTTCTCACAACAATACCATTTTCATCCTTCTTATTTCTGAATACCCATTTGGTTCCAATAATGGATTTGCCTTTGGGTCTTGGAATAAGTCTCCAGACTTTATTTCCTTCAAATTGATTAAGCTCATCTTGCATAGCTAACACCCAGTTTGGATCTTGAAGAGCCTCACATGGCTTCTTTGGTTCTATGTTGCTTAGTAAATTCACATATAGACATTCATTAGCTGTTGCAGATCTAGTTTGTACTCCTTTTGAGGCATCACCTATTATCTGATGTATAGGGTGACTTGATGTCCATTTGGTCACATTTGGCAAGGATTGAACAGATGAGACATTATTCAATGAATCATAATCATCAATGATTGCTTGTTGTTCTGGTCCTGGATAGATTTCTGAATGTAAATCTGAAGTCTACCCCTTATATAATGGATTCTGAACAGGTTCAGAAAAACAGTCACATGTTCTGAGATGAAATGTATAGGTTCAGAAGTAACCTGTGTTGGTTTGGAAGTGACTTGTGTTGGTTTAGAAGGAACTTGTACAGGTTCAGAAATGGGAATTTATGAATTTGAGGTTGAGATAGATGGTCCAGAAATTTGATGTAGTAGAGTCCTCTGAAATAAGTTCTGGAACATCTCTTTTAAGTGATGGATTCTGAAAATCTGCAGAGACATCAAAAGATATATCAAATAGATTGAGTTCAGAAATGTCTTGTTCAGAAGTCATTTTTGGCTCATTAAATCTGTTAGGATTTAAATCTGGTTTAGCTTGAGTTCTAAACTGTCTTGTTCAAAAGTCATTTTTGGCTCATTAAATCTGTTAGGATTTAAATTAATTGTATCAAAATAAGGAAACGTTGCTTTACTGTAAACATGGCAAGTGTATAATGTCATTCTCCTTGTTTCCTTATATAGTTTAATCTTTTGTTATAAATAGGCGCATAGGGGGTCATTGTAATGTAGTGCGCATTATTGAGAGCTAAATTGCTAGAGAGACAACCTATATATTATATTCAATACAAGTGAGATATCCGACTTCGGATCTTTATTAATTGCGTGTTCTTCGTGTTTTTAATTAAAAGCTTTAGTACTTGATCATATTCTGGGATCCACAATTGGTATCAGAGCCACACGATCTGAAGTTTTGGATTAGTTCTGATTGAGTTCGAAAATCAAGGTAAAAATCTCTATTCAAGCACTGTTCAAAAAACTTATCGATTCAAGTTTTCCAAGCCTGAATCGACAAGATTTCTTATCGCACATTTAATTATCGACAAAATTTTATATTGCATCTGTTAGGTTTGATAAGTATTTTATATTGCATTTGTTATTATCGATAAGTATTTTATATCGAATCTTCTATTATCGATAAGAACTTTTATCGGCCCTTTATCACCCGACAAGATTCGATTTCTCGTTCAATTTTTTTTGGTTTAGTTCGTTGTACTTTTGCTACACTTTTATTAGAAAACTCAGGATACTGACTTCTGCTCATTTTCTAGTTTAAGCGTTCTCAAGTACAATCCTTAAACTTTAACAAAATTCGAATCTTTTTACTTCAGTTTAAACCTTAGTACTTTCACTTCACTTTTATTAGAAAACGCAGGGTCTCTGACTTCTGCAGCTTTTCTAGTTTAAGAGTTCTCAAGTACACTGTTTAAACTTTAAGTAAATCTTTTTAATTTATTTTTGATATTATTGGGGACTCGGGAACTTAGATCTTCTCTTCCTTAAAAAGACATTGTTCTTTTTTTGTCGACAAAAGCTTCGTTCTTTCTCTTCAAAAATTCAAAATAAAGATAAAAAGGGGTTTCAGAATCTTGGTTTAACTCACGTCCTTTAGACCCGATAAGTTTTCTTATCGCCACCTTATTGCCCGATATAAATACTTATCGGCTCTTATTTACCCGATATAAAGTATTCTCCATTCTGCTCAACCCGATAAGTTTTCTTGTCGATTTAACTTAACCCGAAATAAATTTTTATCGCTTACTTTATTGTCGATAAGATTGTTTATCTGTCAAATCGAGATTTTACTTTAAGTTCTCAAAACTCGTAGAATTTTTTCAAAACTCCTTGATCGAGATCACTCTATCAAGTACTATGACTTCACGCGAAGCAATGCCAATCGGTTCGGACACAAAACCCCCGATTCTATTCCCTGGCGAATACTGTCACTGGAAGGATCGATTTCTCAACTTCATCGAATGTAGTGATTACGCTGATGAAATTATGCGTTCCATTAAAGAAGGTCCTCCACCCGTTTTTTATCAAGACTTCCCTGCCGTACCAAATGCTACTCCTCCTGTCGCTGCCAAAAGAGGGGTCAAACCCAAATCCACCTGGGATGCCGAGGAAATGAAAATCATGAAAGGTGATCAACTAGCACGCTCATACCTCCTAATGAGCCTCCTAAATAAGATCTACATGAGCATCGATAGCCACAAAAGATCTGCCAAAGAGATGTGGGAAGAAATCGAAAAGTTTATGCTAGGAACAAAGATTGGGACTCAACTAAAGATCACCAATTGTATCTCTCAGTACGAAGAATTCAAAGCAAAATAGGGTGAAAGTCTTACAAATACTTACACCCATTTTGTTCAATTGGTGAACGAGTTAAGCAAAAACGATATTCGTAAGACAAAGATCGAGAACAACATGAAGTTTGTTAGCAATCTTCAACCTGAATGGCGTCGTTTTGCCAACCAAATCAAACACAGCAAATTTCTCGTTGAACTTGATCTTCACGAAGTATACGAAACCCTACAACAAGACGAGGAGGAAGTACTTGAAACCATGGGGGCAAACACCAAAATCAAAAAGAATTCTGATCCAATCGCATTAGTAGCAAAAGAAACCTGTCCTTTGTCCCAAAGCATATCACAAGACGTTTTTTCTGAATTAGAGGACGAAGAGTTTGACTATGATCCGGAGATAGCCAAATTACAACAACAACTGGTTTTTCTCACAAAAACGTTCCAACAAAAGTTCTCTAGTCGCTCAAATGCAAATCAACAACGGTATGCTACGGGACCAAAGAATCAAAACTACGGAAAATCCAAGGAGAGAAAAAACTCGTCCACCACCCAAACCGGAAGATAAATTCAAGGTTGAGATGAGCCTGTGCTACAACTACGGAAAATCCGGCCACTATGCCCGTGATTGCAAAAAGCCAATAGTCAAAGACTCAAACTACTTCACTTACAAATTGATGTTGGCTAAACAAAAGGAGGCCGGAAAAGTACTCATGGCGGAAGATGAACATTTGCTCAATCATGGCAATGATGATGATGATACGGAAAACGAGATCCAAGCACACTTCAGCTTGATGGCTTATTCTGATGATTCCACTTCTAACGCTTCCGACTACACACCCGAGGTAAGCAATTCTGACTATGACAATTTTGTTTCCCAAATGCATGATTTGATGATACAATTGAAAGAATTACAATCTAAGTTGCAAACCAAGAAACTCTTCGTTTCCAACTTAGAAGCACGTCTAGAAAATAATCACAATCAACTTCTAATTGTCCAACCTGAACTTGTCACCTCTCAAAGTATTGCACAAATCATCAAAAGGAGAAAACCACTTTTGAAAACAAAAATTTGAAGTTAAAACAACAAATCTCGCATCTCACAAATCAACTTGACAAATCTAAACGTGAGACCGAAGAATTTTCATCAAAGTTTGAGTTTGTCACAATACAAAAACAAGATCTTTTAGAAAAACGCAAGGATTTGGAACTCAAACTATACAAGATTGGACAAACTGAGCAAACAATTCACTTAAACGCTCCAAAAGATTTAAGTTCAAAGTTTGGATTAGGATTTGATAACCCAAAATGCTTAGAAAAGGCCATCTACAATACACCGACTATCTATAAATTTGAATATCTAAACCTTGGTCTGGAATACAAAATTTAATTGTTAGGTCTAAAAATAATGTATCCGAGATGACAACCATTGAAGACATGCAGGGCCAAAATGTAAAAGTCAACAAGTCATTTATTAGGAAGGTTTAATATAAGGAAAGGATAATTATCTTTTAAATGGGAATTGTATAATGCCTAAAACACTTACCTTCCTTATATAGATTAATGGTTTAATATAAATAGGAGTCTTAGGCTATTTATTAAAAGAGGGTGAATGTAAGTCAATTACTAGAGAGCCTAAATTCTATCAAATCATATTGTAACCGTACAAGTGAGATATCCGACTACGAAGCTTCTTTAATCTTTGTGTTCTTATTGCATTATTCTTCATAATCATTGTGCTTGTTTATCTGGGATCTACATTAATTTATGAAGTCAGATTCCGACGTCGAAGAAAGGGAAGATAGGAATAGGAAAAACAAGAATTTTCATCGAATTCCTTTCTGCTATCCTAAGACAGTAGATCTGGAATCTTCAAAAGAAACTCTTCCAAACGACTATTTTCCATCTTATACTAACGAAGAACTTCAAAATCAAACTCCTGAAATTAAACCATATATTCCCACCTTGTTCTTAGAACAGAAAATTGTTCAACTTGAAAAGGTGTTGGAATCTGAACGTTCTTCATCGGACAAGGAAAAAGAGGCATTAATTTCAAAAATTCAAAAACTTGAAAACGAGGCTTTACAATTAACCAAAAACCACAAAACTGATACAATTTCCAATATTTCTTCGTGTAAAGCTTTCGTTAGCACTTATTTAGATGACTCTGAAGAGTTGTTTAAATTGGATCCAAATTATTGCCCTCCTAAACAACAAACTCTCCCGACCAAATTAATATTGAATTAGATGACCTTAAGCAAATGGAGTTTCCGGATGAAAATTCTTATCCTTCTCAACTTAAAACCAACGAATGTTTAAATGAAATGAATGTTGACTTTGACTTCAATCCTACACTTCCAAGTCATACGGAATTTTTGGACAAAGGAAAGAAACCAGTCGAAACAGTTTTGATTTCGAATGTTCAGAATGAATGTTCCACTATTCAAACTAAACACAATCATTCTAAACAAACGAATCAAACTAATTTTTCTCAAAAGATACTAACCGTGATCCTGTTGATGTTTCAACTATTCATACTTTAAAGACCAAACAAGTTTGGGTTGAAAAAGGCAAACGCACTCAAAAGTTATCATCCCGCAATAAAGACAAATTTTCTTTTTCGAATTTTACAAATGTCAAAAGAACCAATAGTTGTTTTCTATTTCCATATACTATTCATTGGTTTCAACATTTAATTCGATTTTCACGTAATCACATTTGTTGCTCAAATTGCGGTATAAATGATTTTATGCGCTTAAATACATTTGATTATGGTTATTATCCTGACATGCCTTTCAATTATCATCAAGTTAATTCTTTTCAAAATTATCTTGTTTATAAATGGGTTCCTAAAAAGACCATGACTTCCGCTTCTATGCCCCACTTCAAATGGGTACCCAAAGGAGCCAAGTCTACTAGCCCCGATGAACCCATTTACAAATGGGTATCTAAATATGCCTGATTTTGTGCAAATCGGTCATGCGTGGTACTTAGATTCTGGTTGCTCCAAACACATGACCGGACAAAAGGAGCTGCTTGCCAATTACACGGAGAAAAATGGAGGATTCGTACGTTTTGGCAACAATCATTTAGCACCTATCAATGGACATGGAGACATCATTCAAAACAACATCAATATTTCAGATGTTTCCTATGTTCAAGGCCTGAGCCACAATTTGCTAAGCATTGGCAAATTCTGTGACAAACAACTCGAAGTCAACTTCCGACCCGAACGATGCTGTGTGCGAACCTTTGAAGTTAAAGAACTATTAGCCGGCACGCGTAAATCCAACCTGTACACCATCGATCTTTCCCAAGTAAACCATCCTTCCAATGTTTGTCTACTATCAAATGTCTCTAATCCCAAGAACTGGTTGTGGCATCGACGACTTTCTCATTTGAACTTCAAAAATATCAATCGCCTCTCCATTCATGGATTAGTCACCGGTTTACCAAAGATAAAGTTTGACAACCCTCACTTATATGAAGCATGCGAGATGGGAAAGATGAAGAAAGTTTCTCACAAACCCAAGGTGATACATAGCACAACTCGACCTCTTCAGCTCGTCCATATGGATTTGTGCGGCCCAATGCGGACTCAAAGTATTCATGGCAAGAAATACGTTCTCGTTATGGTTGACGATTTTTCTCGATTTACGTGGGTTAAATTTCTTCGCTCAAAGGATGAAACCCCCGACACAATCATCAATTTCTTGAAAGCGATACAAGTCAAATTGGAACTCACCGCTCAAACCATCCGCACTGATAATGGATCCGAATTCAAAAATCGTTCCCTTGACGGCTATCTCGAATTAGTTGGAATTACACACACATTTTATACGGCTCGAACTCCGCAACAAAATGGTGTGGTCGAACGCCGCAATCGTACGCTAGTTGAAGCTGCTTGAACTATGCTTACATTTTTCAAACTACCATACTACCTTTGGGCCGAAGCAATCAATACCGCTTGCTACACTCAAAACCGTTCGATCATCAACAAGACACCCTATCATTTGGTCTACAACCGCATTCCATCCATTGATCACCTTCACACTTTCGGCGGTCGTTGTTTCATTCTGAATGAAAAAGAGGATCGTGGAAAACTCAAGCCGAAAGCCGATGAAGCCTACTTTCTTGGCTACTCTCCAAACGCCTCAGCATATCGGGTCTACATGAAACAAGCTCGTTGTGTCACGAAAAGTGTCAATGTTCAGTTTGATACTAAATCCGAAATGGCTCCTGAACAAGACAGTTCTGGACCCGCTCTCACTGGTATCTTAGCTTCCGAACAAGTACGTTCAGAACTTGCTCCAAACCCCGCTCAAGCTTCCACTTCCAAAACCGCTTCATCAGATCTGGATGATTTATTCGAGCACTTTTACTCGGATTATTTTGGATCCTACACCGAAATTCCTAAACAAATCACCCCGCCTACCTTGGAGGTTTCCTAGAGTCTCGAGACTACCAATCTTTCCGGACCGCCAGTTACAATGGAAACCGTCTCAACTGCTGCAACTCCAAGCTCATCTGCAACTGCTACCCCCGCTCAGCCACATGCTCAACCAAGTTCTGACCCGCTCCCTACCAAACCGGCATCCTCTCCCCCACCATCGACCTCATCTCCCAGGGATGTCACCAGTTCCACAAGATCTTCCGACGTGGCTCCAGCCTTGGAATCACTTCAGGATCTTCCTCTCGATACATATGAAGACGATACCCCGGACCCCAACGCTTTTCAACCACTTCCCCACACTAACAAATGGGTCCGTTCTCATCCAGCCGATCAGATTATCGGAGATCCAACCAAACCAGTCACAACGCGATCGCCTGTTCTCTACTTTTCTAAGCAAGATCGAACCCACATCCATTCAAGAAGCAATGAACGATCCTGTTGGATTGTGGCCATGCAAGACGAGCTCAACCAATTTGAAAGCCTGAAAGTTTGGCGTCTCGTTCCCCGTCCACAAAACAAAACCATCATCGATACCAAATGGATATTCAAAAACAAACAAGATGAAGATGGGATCTTGTCATACGAAACAAAGCCCGACTTGTCGCAAAAGGATACCGCCAGCAAGAAGGTATTGATTATGATGAGACATTTGCTTTCGTGGCACTTATTGAAGCAATTCGAATGTTCTTAGCATACACGGCACGCAAGAACTTTGTGGTTTTCCATATGGGTGTCAAAACTTCCTTCTTAAATGGTGTACTACGTGAAGAAGTTTATGTATCTCAACCCGACGGGTTTGTCGATCCTTCCAAGCCGAATCATGTGTACATCCTCGATAAGGCTCTCTACGGCTTGAAACAAGCCCTGCGCGCATGGTATGATAGTCTTTCTGATTACTTGGTGAAAAATGGTTACTCCAAAGGTAAAATCGATCCAACTCTTTTCATTAAAAAGGAGAATGGTGATATTATGCTTATTCAGATTTATGTGGATGACATTATTTTCGGTTCGACTAATTCACAACAATGTAAGAATTTCTCCGAGCTCATGATTGCCAAGTTCAATATGAGCATGATGGGAATGATGAATTTTTTCCTCAGCCTTCAAGTAAAACAATTTTCAACGGGAATATTCATCAACCAATCGAAATACATCTCGGATATGTTACATAAATATAACATGACGACATGTACACCGATTAGTATTCCCATGTCTCCGGGTTCGAAACTACACGCTGATCCCTTGGGAAAAGAAGTGGATTCTAAAACCTATTAGGGAATGGTTGGTTCTTTAATGTATTTAACGGCTAGTCGACCGGACATAATGTTTGCCACATGCTTATGAAATAGATATCAAGCATCTCCTAAAGAATCTCACCTTAGTGCTATTAAACATATTTTTCGGTATTTAAAAGGTACTACTGATCTTGGCCTATGGTATCCCAAGGATACGGGCTTCGAGTTAACTGCTTTTTCAAATGTTGATCACGCCGGATGCATGCTTGATCGAAAAAGCACGACGGGCCACATTCAGTTCTTAGGAGATAAATTGGTGAGTTGTTCCTCGAAGAAGCAAACTTGCGTCTCCACTTCTACCGCGGAAGCCGAATACATTACTGCCGCAAGTTGCTGTTCTCAAGTATTATGGATGCGCGCGCAACTGAAGGACTATGGTTTCTGGTTTGATAAGATTCCCATTTATTGTGACTCCAAAAGCCCAATCGCCATTTCAAGCAATCCTGTTCAACACACCAAGACGAAACACATCGATGTTCAATATCATTTTATTAAAGACCATGTCAAAAGAGGTACGATTGAACTATGTTTTGTTAATACAGAACTTCAGCTTGCTGACTTGTTCACAAAGGCATTGGATGAAAAACGCTTCCAGTTCCTAGTGTCCAAGTTGGGCATGCTAAATCTCAAAACCTGATTTCCAATAAGTATTTCCATTCAAGCTTTATGAAAATTCCTTTCTTAAAGTGAATTTTTCATCATTCTTGAATTCTCGTTTTGTGAATTTCTGTTTCAATTCAATGTTCGTTTCAAATTTATTTTTGTCTCGTACACCTTTTCGTCATGTCTGTGTCTTTTTCCTTTTTATCTCGATGTTGTTATCTAACCTATCTTCATTCAAGGGGGAGCGTTCAGGTATGTTTTTTTTCTTAAATCCAAGTTTTCTGACCGTAAGCACAAATCAAGGGGGAGCACTTAGAAAATTTCTCTATCAATTTTTTTTCAAAATCAGCTCACTTGTCGGCTCTTCATCACCCGACAAGATTTCTGGTCGCATGAATAAGACCCGACAAGCACTCGAACCGACATTGTTGTGATGTCGGCTGCCCGATATATTTTTGCCATGTGTCATCCTCTGATAACCCCACTATTTAAACTCCGGGCCCCCACCTGTACTATTCACGATTTCAAAAAGTGTTCTTCCCTCATTTTCTATCAAAACCCTCTCGATATCTACTGTTGCACGCTTTTATTTTCAAATCTTCGATTTTTTCAAATCCGAAGACAGCACCAGGTTCGCTTTCTATTCCTAATCAACTTTAATTCTTTAACTTTTCACTTTAAACCATTGCATGATAGTCAATTTTAGACTTAACTGTTCGGATTCCATAAACACTTGGAATCCCGATTTTGATTGATTTATACATGTTTTGGGATTACTGGACCTTAGGCTCAGTTTTAATAAATGTTAATCGAACCCCATCGATCATAGATCTAGGTTTAATTCAGGTTAAAACTCCGTTTTTAGATCTGGGCAAAACTAGAACTTATCGGGCCTCAAGAACACTTAGATTTTTTTAAGTTTATCTTGCACACTTGTCGACTCCATAAGGCCCGACAACTTTTTTCAGCCGATAAAGGATCGACAAGTTCTTCCTCGAGCATATTCAAAGTGTTCTCACCATGGTTTCCCCGACAAGACTTCTGGTCGAGTCTCAAAGGATCGACAAAGTCCATTTTTTTTAAATCTTCCAAGTGTTCTTGTCGCCTCTTCGAAACCCGATAAATATTTTCATCGCATCTTATTGACTCGACATGTTTCTCATATTTGCACTCCAAAAAATTTCCAAGTCTTTTTGTCGACCCATTACGTGTGACATCTATGTATGTCGGTTTTATAAGGATCGACATTCTCATTTGTTTTTATTCACATTTATAAAACAAGTGTTTATATCGTTCCCTTTCACCCGATATAAATTCTTAGCGGATCTCCGACATCTACACTTAGAAATTTTTTTTTCTAACTTGTCATCCGTGGTTTAAACATCGTGCTTTCAGTTCCAATGGCGGCTCATCAAGATCCTAACATGTCTGATGACGAGAACCTGATGCCTTCTGAGCGTTCCACTTCACCTAGTATCAACGCGGCCAATCGAGACGACATCTTACTCCCCCGGGGTACATCGCGGGAGCTCAAACCGAACAATCATCGTCTCAACTTCGACATGCGCTTAGATCACCCCATCATCATGGAGATTATATGCAACCATCGCCTTCGATTTGCTTTTGTACTCGAACACTGGGTTCCCGTATTCTACTTGCAACAATTCTGGTACACCATGGAATATCACCCGGTGGAAGGCGACCATCACTTTACCGCGCAAATAGATGAGTTTGTTACCAAACTCACACCAACTAGACTCTGGCACATTCTCCATCTTCCGGCTGCAAATTCCGTCCCCGGCCTTGACACCTTTGAAGATCCACCAAGCGAGGACGAAATGTGCTGTGACATTCGAGCTCTAGGCTACAACGACATCGAAGAACTCACGTCCCTCGGTCAATTCAAAAGGATGTTTCTGCCCCACATCTATTTTACCATGTTTTCACTAATCAACCGTTGTCTCATAGGCAAGCATACCGGAATGGATCGGGCCAGCGCATCCGTACTACGCATCTTCCACGGGTTCATCTACAGTCGTCATTACGACTATGCGTCACTTATTTGGAACGACCTTGTTGCCTTTGCCGCCGATAAAGAGAACCAACGAGCGCGTGAATTTATTCCATTCCAATGCTTCTTTCAAATTGCCCTCCATCGGACACTGAATGCACGTGCGGAAATTCCAAGACGCAATGGCTCTCCACTTGGACCATCATTCGTTCAAAAGTACTTAAAGCTCAACAAAACTCGGTTTCCTTTCACAATGCCTCTACCCGAAGCCTTACTATCGCTTGCTGATCAAGATGCACCTACTGTGATAGCTTATAGGGACAGTATCGGCTTAATGGCTCCCCAACAACCAGGACAGCCTGCCCATGAGCCAATCCATGAGGAACATCAAGGAGTGGGCGAGGGTATTAGATTAGATGAGCAGGTTCAGGATCAAGGGGATCCTGAAGAGGGTGTTGAGAGAACAGAGGATGAAAGGGGAAATGGCGTGGGAGGTGCATCGGATCAGCAAATCCCTATTCCACCTACCGTTGCCCCAACCGTTCCATCTATCGCTCCATCCACCCGCCGATTAAAGATGCGCGTTAGCCCAAGTAGAGTGTATCAACCATCGTCTGAATCTGATACCGAAGATACTCTTTCTGATGACCTTGTTCGAAGAAAACGTCGACGCTTTGATGCTGCGGAAGATGCTGCCCTTCACCGGATTGGCCGACAGCCTTCAGTTCTGACACCTCATCGGATGCTACTAATGATGCTTTTGACTTTGAGCAATTCTCTGAGCCTCAACCTGAACCTACTCTTGACCAATTATTTGGAGACATAAGGAGAATGGAGGGAGAATTAGTTGAAAATGTTGATATGCGAGTGAGTGAAGGAGAGGTAAATATAACGGAGAGTGAGACACCTGTCACCTCTACCCGGGTTACCTACTCTATTGTTGTTACTCATTCGTTGAGTTCCAACATTAGACAAGTCGTTGTTAGCCCAACAACGCAAATGCACACCCCTCCTAGCCACTCCGTAAGCTCATAACAGCCTACGATTTCAGATATACTTGTGAGTTTAGCTCGTCATCTAGTTGCTCTCTCTTCAGGAGATATAGCTATCGACTTCCTTTGAGTGCACCTCGAGTCTAGATCCAAATAGGAAACACGCTTCTTTGCACACTGCAAGCCTACGTGGTCCAGTCGGAACTTCCATAGTAATGTCCCTGCCGAACATTTCACGACGATTGGCAGGAAATCCTACCAGTGCCACATCACTGCCACCACTGAACGTAGGTCATCGAGTTTACTCAACTGTGATGTCAACGGGTACTCTACGTGATCCTGGTGTTTTCCTTTAAGGTACCCCTACTCCTCAGTTCATGATTCCTCCCGAGGTTCAAGCTCTTATGGATGCTCAATTCCAACGAGCTCAAGCGTCTTTGGATGCTCATGAGGCTCACATGGCTGCTGAACGACGCGCTTTTGTTCAGCAAGTACTTGAAGCTTCATGCTCCCAACAGCTAGATCCGAATCAGTCCAGCTCTTCCCAACCAAGCAGTAGTCGTACTCCACCTCCGCAACCTCAGCATCCTGCTCTAAATCTGGATCCTCGGAATCGAACTCCATCACCACATAGATATGAGTACAACAATGATGAACTCATGTCCATGCTATATGCCAACTTGCTTGCTGAAGCTACAGCTCGAGGTTTACCTGAAGATACACTGATGGGTCTTCTTTGTCGTAACCTTGAAAATCCAAGTGTCACTCGCTACGAGTTCGACTTATTCAAAGTTGATATCAAGTCACAGCTTCTTGATATGGCAACCAAACAAAAGCGATCATCTGACCAGATTCTTGGTGCCATAACTGCTTTTCGCACTGAAATTCAACAGTCTTGCCGTCCCGCCGCGTCTGTTCCACATCGTCGACCTGATGAGGACGATGTAACCTCTGGTCCAAATCCCCCTGAGGGGGAGACACGCCACCGGATTACAAGAACTCAAGCTCGGTCTCGACCATCTTCTGCTACAACTTCTGGTCCATCGTCCTCTACGGTCCCACCATCAAGACAACAACACACTGCTCCACCTCCCACGCAACAACAAGCAAATCCGTCAACGGTTGAAAAGCCCACGGTAGATTTTGAAATTGGGAGTGAATCGCAAGCTACTGAACCGGCAAACAGAGAAGGAGTAAATGTTCAGCATTTGAGAGATTTTGTCCAAAACTGATTTCGTGATCCATATAAACCCGTGCTGAATGAAGAAGACTATGTAAACCTAATGCATGCAGAAAAGAAATTTCTACCAACGAATATTGATCAAACACCGATTCTACCGCATCAAGTTCGTTGGGAAAGGATTCTTTCGAACATCAAATGGGTAAATCCACAAGTTAGATCTTCGTATCTATAAGAAACCAATCAAAAGATCTTTGTGGAAAAGAAGAAACTAGAGGACTTATCTCGAATACATCTGATCATGAAAATGGATCCGTTTCAAGTAACGAAATATGTGAGCATACTGAAGACTAAGGCAAAGGATCCTAAAGAAGTTATTTCAAGGCACAGAATTGTTACAATCATGGAGATCGAATGTGATAAAGCCTTTCAAGTAGATTTTCCAACTTTTAAAGTAAGAAGATTTGATGGAAAAGTCTATTGTTTTTCTAAAGATGGCTTTGCTAGACTGGTTGTGACGGATATGGACAAAGAGCTTTAAGAGCGATGGTGAGGCATATTCAAAAGGAGCTTCGATACAACTATCTTCATGATTTCCAAAGGGCTATCAAAAGTAAACAGAAGAAAGTGTATCTGCCAAAACCAGATCAAGATTTTCCTGTACTGAACAATATGAAAGTGACTCAAGTGATGACCCGACCAGCACATGGAGTTGTGTACATGAAATCTAACGGAGAAATGAGATTTTTGAGATTTGGTGAAGTTGCTTCTTGTTCTGACGGAACTTTATTAGGTATTCGAAACAGACTTTCTGTAGAAGTAAGTGTTGATCAACGAAGAAGTAAAAAGCAGCAGCTAAAGGCAAATGAAAGAGAAAGTTTACTGAATGCGATCGAGTTGATTGATAAGCGCATCATCTACCGATAGACCCTAAAACGATTTGAAGGAATGTTCGAGCTAAAGAGATAAAGAGTCATTTTGACACAAAGGGGGAGATTGTTAGGATTTAAATTAATTGTGTCAAACTAAGGAAACGTTGCTTTATTGTAAACATGGCAAGTGTATAATGTCATTCTCCTTGTTTCCTTATATAGTTTAATCCTTTGTTATAAATAGGCGCATAGGGGGTCATTGTAATGTAGTGCGCTGTTAATCCCATATTACAACAGATCTGATATAGAATGCTTAATGAATCCTCATTTTATTAAGAACTGTAGAAAACCTTCCAAGGAAACACACACTTACACTTTTAGAAGACTCTCATTTGTGGTGTTCTACATCTAACTATCTAACAGACACTCTATTTATACTACAAATGTAAAGCTACAGTTACATGTATTTAAATCACAGCCCAATTATATTAAGACACGTCATCAAAAACTATATTCAGAAGTTTCTCAGAACTTCTGAGCTTTCACTTAGATCTTCTTTAGAAGTTGTCTTCAGAAGTTATCTTCAGAACTTTTCTGTCTTCAGAAATTTATCTTCAGAACTTCTATTCTGAACTTCAGAATATCTGAATAATGACTTTACAAAACATTCCAAACATAGGATCCAAATTCATAGGATTCTTTGGATACTAACATGCGCATTATTGAGAGCTAGATTGCTAGAGAGAGAACCTATATATTATATTCAATACCAGTGAGATATCCGACTTCGGATCTTTATTAATTACATGTTCTTCGTGTTTTTGATTAAAAGCCTTAGTACTTGATCATATTCTGGGATCCACAAAATCTGACATTTGTGCTTTCAATGATTGTTCTTGTTTTCTTTATGAGAATCCTATAAGCTTTTGACTTTTGTGAGTAGCCAACAAATACTCCAACAAATCCTTTAGGATCAAATTTGCCTAGATTCTCTCTTTCATTTAGAAGAAAGCACCTGCATCCAAAAATTTTAAAATAATCAATGGAAGGTTTTCTGTTTTTAATTAGTTCATAAGGAGTTTTGAGATGCTTCCTATTCAGAATAGTTCTGTTTTGAGTAAAATAGGCTGTTGCTATGGCTTCTGCCCAAAGGGAGACTTGTAGATCAGAATAAGCAAGCATTTATTCTAGCATCTTCTACCAAAGTCCTGTTCTTCCTTTCAACTACCCCATTCTGTTATGGAGTTCTGGCAGCTGAAAATTTGTGTGATATTCCAACAGATTCCAAAAAATTGTGAAGTTTTGAGTTTGTGAAGTCTGTTCCATTATCACTTCTAATCTTCTGAATTGAGAGTTGAAGTAGAACTTGTATCCTTTTCAGAAATGGGATTAAAATATCTGAAGTGTCAGTTTTTGTTTTAGAAACTCAACCCATGTATATCTAGAATATTCATCTACTATTACCAAGATATACTTCTTTCCTCCTAAACTCTGAGTATTCATAGGCCCACATAGATCCATATGTATCATCTCAAGTGGAGCCTTGCAAGAAGAAAGCATCTTTAGAGGATGTGAACTTCTCTTTATCTTACCTAATTCACAGGCAGAGCATAATGAGTTCTTTTGAATCTTAATTCTGGGTAGTCCTCTGACTGAATGGTGCCTATCTAATTCAGAAATAGATTTGAAGTTTAGATGTGACATTCTTCTATGTCATAGCCAACTCATTTCTAACATTGGTGTAAAAATGTAGCATATTCCTTTGAGTTGACCATCTTCTGTGAAAGTTGTTATATAAATGTCACCATATCTATAGGCAGTTAATTTGTTGTGCTTCTCAGAATTCAGTATATGACATAACCCAATATCAAAATGAACTGTACAATATTTGTCATAAAACTGACTTATACTAAATAGATTAAGTTTAGGTCCTTCAACATAGAAAACCTTCATCACAGTTACATCTCCTTTGGAAAAAGTTCCATAACCTCTCACAAAACCTCTAGCATTGTTTCCAAAACTAATTGTTCCTCCATTTCTCTCATGATAATAAGTTAGTAGATCCTTATAAGGTGTCATGTGTTTTGAACATCCAGAATCTAAGACCCACACATGACGGATCTGCAAAAACAATTACTTGATTTTAGGTACCCATTTAAGAATTGGTCCTTTCAGATTAGTAAGAAAAGATGGAATTCTGAATTTTGATTTTACAGAAGTTGATTCAGAAGTGTGTTCAAAACTTCGTTTAACAATCCATTGTAACTCAGAGTTATCCTTTTTATGAATTTTAGATTTATGACTGTGAAATATGTGAAGAATACTTGGTTTGTTTTTTTGGAGCTTTCTTTTTTACTATTGAATTCAGTTGGAAGTTATGATGTCCACAATTTACACAAGAAATATGATTTGTAAGAACTTTTAACATATCAACACATAGACAATAATTGACAATATTAGATTTAGAAACTAATTTCTTGCTTTTATTAGAAGTAGTAATTTGTGTACATCATTTGTCTGAAAAGAATGAAAATTATCTGATTTGTCTTGATTTGATAATCTTTCATCTTTCCTCTTCCATACTAAAGTGGACAGCTCTGAAAAAGATAAAAAATTTAGATTAGAATTATAAGAACTTTGACCAACTTTCCTTTTAGATTTAGGTTGATTTGCAGATTTAGGAATAGAAGTTTGACCTGTTCTGGAAGATAAAGATTTAAATTCTGAATTATTTTGAGGATTATTACTTGAATCTGAAGAATGAGAGTTAGATTCAGAATTTGTATAATTCTTATATTCTTCTTTTAAGAATACAGAGTTAAACATTTTTTAAGGTAACTTTGGTTCTTCAGATTTTAGCTTTTCTCCTTCAACCATAGATGTCTTAAATTTGTAAACAATATAGTCTTCTTTATTTATGACTGCCACAACAGGATTATCTAAATCATCATCATTTTCAGAGTCTGAGACATTCATTAGATTTGAAAATTTATCCTCAGTCTTACTTGAAACAAAATCTTTTAATTTTGAAAACTGTTTCTCAGAGTCAATATTTGATTCAAAATTTTGAGTATCATTAATAATATATTCATCAGTTTGATTATCAGAATTAACAAAGCATATTTCTGAAGCTTCATCTTCATTGTTTAAAGATTCATTTTCAGAAAATTCTTCATAGATATTATTAGAAATGTCTCCAAAAATTTCTTTAATATCATTTTTATCTTCAGAAGTACTCTTTGATATATCATCATAAGCTTCTAATTTTAATTCAGAATTAGTCTCTGAAGTAACTTCAGAAATAGTTTCAGAAGTAGCTTCAGAGGTAATTCCAGAAGTAAACTCAGAAGTTGATTCTGATTTAGATTCTATTTTCGATTCTTCAGAATTTGGAGATTTTTCATTTTTTTGATTTAACAAAAGGAATTCTTTCAGGCAAAGAAAGATCCACTGGTTAAGGTGTAACACTTTTAGTTTCTTCATTAAAAAATTTCATTTTTGAAAGATCATATAGATTTGAAGGGGCCTTTTTTAAAATTTGGCTATCAGTGTAACCCAAACCAGCGTTAATATCGTAGAATTTTAAATTATGAGCCTGACTTGTTAAAATGTTCAGAGTTTGTTCTGTTTGACCTCTTTTAAAATTCAAATCTTCTAATTCCTTAATCTTTTTATACAACTCAACCCTTTCTTTGTTCAAATAATATTTTAACATTTAAAACTTCTTTTTTAGATTTTTCATTTTGAACATCTTTTTGCAGAATACCCAACTTTTCTTTTAAGACAGATTTCTCCTCAGAAAGTTTATCAAGTTGTTCTTCAGCATTTTGACAATTAAACTTGTAAATTTGACTCTCTTCTCTGAATTTGTTTACTGAAGTTCTTTCACCTTTAATTCTGTTTCTTAATGTTTCAAATTCAGAAGTCATATTTAAAATTGTTCATGCATATTATTTTCAGAAGTCTGTTCAGAAGAAACCTCAGAAGTAGATTCAGAAGAGATTTGTACCTCAGTGTCATGGGAATGTGTATCTTCTGGATCCATTTGACACATATAACAGTTTGCAGCAAAATGAGTAACCTCTTCATCATACTAATCATCACTCCAGTTCAGGTAGTCATCTTCATATTTGGTGATTAAAGCAGGATTGATCTCCTTCTTTTTGGCTAACACATGCTTCTTTTCATAATATCCAACATTTTTAACCTTAGGCATTTTGCATTGTCTTGCAAAATGACCAGGTTTACCACAATTGAAGCATCTAGTTGGTTCTGCATCATCTTTCTAAACCACTTCTTTGCTAATAACTTTCTCAGCTCCATCTTCTGTTTTGGGTTTGCTTTTATACTATCGATTGTATCTTTGATTATACTATCTAGTCATAAAAGCAATACCTTCAGCCATCCTTTTCATTTCTTCATCAGATTCATTTCCATCACATAGAGAAATTTTAGGTATTTCACAGATTTTGTTCTTTGAAGAAATGGGTTTGGGATTATACATCTTTTTGCTCAAAAGTGCCAATGTATCACTGGTCTTCTTTTTGTCACTTTGTCTAGTTTTGATCTTGTCTTCTTGTTGAAACAAGATTCCATATATGTCATGAATGGTCTTTCTAGACAAATTTCTTGTTACCATATTATCAGTAAAGCTTTCCCATTCATCTCCAAAATTATTCAGAAATTGGTTGTTAATTTCAGAATTTGACTTCTGAACTCCATTTCTTATGAGATCATTCAGAATGTTATTAAATCTGTGATAAGTGTCAGTAATTGATTCACCCTCTTTAGATCTAAAGTTTTCATATGTTCCAATACAGATATTCAACCTCTGAGCTTGAGATTTAAAGCTCCCCTTCATCTGAGCTTCAACTTCATCCCACATGGCTTTGTCAGAAGTCAAACTATCTACCCTATTGAATATTTCATTAGGACTAGCCATGGTGAGTAGAGTTAGTTCCCTTTTATCTATCTTTGCTTGTTCTTTCTCTGTAGTACTGTACATATTTGGGCTCTTTTTGATGCGAGCTGCAGGAATTTCAGGTGTAGTCTCTGTTCTTGGAACAACAACAATTTCCACGTAAACTTCAAGAGGGCCATTGATGATTGATTGCATCAATTTTTCATCAATGTTGTCAAGAAACTGTATCATGCGAATTCTCCATAGATGGTATTCTCCTAAGAAAAGGGTTGGTGGCTTAGTTTCTGAACCGATGGAAACATATTCTTTAGACATCTTGAACGATTGATCTTGAATTCACCCGAATTTGTGTACTTAAAAACGAACAGATCAATCTAAGAAAGATTGATCAAGAAAAGTTCAAGAATCTTGTCAGATTTGACAGATTCTTAACATAATTACCAAATAGATGAATTGGCTCTGATACCAATTGATAGACTCAGAATATTCAGATGTAGAAAGAATATAGAAAATATATCAAGATTGGAGCAAAGAGTCGGATGTGTTATTGATATTGATCAAGATTACAATACAAAAATGTGTAATTGACAGCACAAGTATGATGTATGAACGATAGTTCTAACAAACTAACTAACTTTCTATTTATATACAAGTAAAGATACTAAACTAACAGGTGGTTACATAACAGACCAATAGTATCTATACAAGTGGGAAGACATAAGTTCAGAACTACTTCTGAACTTCTTCAGAACTGTCTTCAGAAGTTCTTCAGAACTGTCTTCAGAAGTTCTTCAGAACATCTTCAGAATTTCTGAAGTAGATACTTCAGAAGTTATGCCTTAGGCTTATCTTCACTTCTTTACATCTAGAACTCTTCTGAATTTATGATTCTAAACTTTCCTTGAACATGTTTCTATACACGTATAGTTCAGAAGATTTGAACTGTTGAACTTCAGAAGCCAGTCTCTTTTGAAGCTATTTAAGTGTTCTTCAACAGTTGTAATAGAAGAAGATACAGTTTTAGAAGGTTCCATCTCTGAAGTCATTAAGGCCAAAGAATTACTTTTGGCAGACTTAGTGTCCTTTATGAGGTTTCTTTTTAAGGTTTGAGATTGCTCATGGTTGAGCAATATTCCGTATAAAGCACTTAAAGATAAGGTTTCAGTGTTCTTTGACAACTTGAGACAAGTAGTAAATGTATCCCATTATTCAGGAAGAGCTTCCATGAACTTTGTGAGAATTTCAGAGTTAGAGTACTCTTGATCAACTGTTTTCATGTCTATTAATAAACAGTTAAATCTCTGGTGGATCTGTGAAAGTGTTTCATTTTTCTGAAACATGAAACTTTCATATTGTCTCACCAAGTTGATTTAGCGAGTAATCTGAAACTGATCGGTTCTTTCATATTCAACATAGAGAGTGTCCTACATTGACTTAGAAATCCTCATTTTCATAACAGAATGATAAACATCATCTGACAGAGACATGGCAATAATAGATCTAGCTTTTGAATCAACAGCTAGCTTCTTCTTGTCTTCCTCACTCCACTTATGTGGAGTTTTGGGAATACGTCTCTCAGAAATAGCAGGAGAGGTAGCAGTAGCAGGTACTGCAAGGACTAGAAGTGCTGGAATGAATGGTCCATTCTCTATGTAGTAGGGGATCTTTGGATCTGACCTTTCTAGGAATAGAGTCAATCTTTCCTTCCAGACAAGGAAATTATCTCTGTTAAATCTGGAAGATTTAGCTAAAGATCCATTGTATATATAGTTTTCATTTGTATTAGCCATTTTAAAATAACAAGAAAAAAGTTAAAACAATAAACACTGCTCTGATGCCACTTGTTGGTCCCAAAGGAGTCTACATAGTTTATACTATAGAAACAATTTGTAGAAGGGGGGTTGAATACAAACACAACTTTTCGTGGTTTTTAAATGAGTTTACATTAATAAACGAATTTACAGTTGCAAGCGGAATAAGAACAAGTAAGTAAACTTATTCTATTACAACTTTAGAAATCACTTAGTTTGATGCACAAGGAAAGATAAGAAATAGAAGCAGAGGTTCAAGAAGAGATATTGGTATGCATGAAGATGAAGATGGAGGTCTTCATCTATTTATACCTGTGGCATTTAATGCAACACAGAAGGTACATGCCACGTGTCAAATTTCTATTTGAGATTTGTCCTTTGTTCATAAAGCAACCATGCTTTTGGCTGAATATGAACAATAACCAAATCAGATTTGATAAGGACATAAGAGACAATCCGTACGTCCTTTCTGATAACGCATGGGAGCTTGAAATTTGTGCATCAAGGGTAAGATCAACTTTGATCTTGCTGAGTAGTCCCCACTTGATCACTGACCTAAAATCTTCAAGGATGAAGTCTTCACGTATCACTGAGGCTTTATGCAAGATCTCACACGATTGTAGGATGGACGTTCCTATCACTGAACCGCTTCAGATCACGAGCTATTCATCTCTATCTTCAGCTAGGTCTTCGACTATCGCTGAATGGTCTTTTGGTGTGAGTGTTGTTCTTTAGATCTTTAGAGATTAGGCAGTGTTCCTGATCTTTAGAGATCACTGAGTGTAGTCAGTGTATGTTATCGCTGAATATGAACAGTAACATAATCTTGGAATTTCACTAAGTATTCAAAGAAATCATATTCAAATCACTGAAGGAGTTTGGATCAACATATATATATATATACACACACACACTTACAAACAAAACCACACCCACAGATCGAGACCTTTCTCAACCGCCTCCTATCATTTTCGGTGTCCCCAACGTCTCCGGCGTCCCTAAATCGAGACCTTTCTCTAGAGATTGGGACCTTTCTCATTTCCATCGCAAGTCTGGTTCACCACTTGGGTTTCTCGAATGGATTTGTGTATCAATTTTAGATGACGGGAAGGGATTCGTTAGAGAGAGTTTGGATTTGGATTTGGGACTCGATTGAAACCCGCCTAAGTTTACCTCGAACGGATTTGGGACTTGATTGAAACCCACCTGGGGAGGGTTTCTCGAATGGTTTTCGGAATTGATTGAAAGCCACCGTTCACAGACTATTTTGGCGGTGTTGCAGAGGTTCTCCGACGACGAACCTCAAGTGAGAAAACCCCCTGAGTTAACCTCTATCTTCATTTATGGTCACAGATCGTGAGTTTGGTTTCTAACAATGTTAGCCTCCATATTCATCTCGGTGACTCTCTAAAAGAAAAGACTAAAAGGGTACCAGTTACGGTAACCGATGGTGTCGGGGAAGAACACAGTTACCAGTGGTGTTGGGGAAGATGATGTCTTTGGTAAGGATGCAAAAAAAATGATTAATGATAAAAAAAACAAAAAAAAATTGTGGCTCAATCTTACTGGCTTAAGGATTAAATGATGGAGAAAACAAAAAACACGTGGCTTAATCTTATTGATCTAAGAATTAAATGATAAAAAAAAGGTTAAAAAGTTATTAGTCTATATTGTGTATACACACACGTGTATGTGTATATATATATAGGCTGGTTCATTTACAAACTGGATGAAGGGTGCAAACTATACAAACTAGTTCAAATCAATATAAAAATGATTTTTTTCCACCAAATGCTATGATTTAAGATAGTATTGCACATATGTTTGTTTCACCTTATGAACCAACCTCTATATATGGGGGAAAATGGATAGTGGATAGGTGAGTTGCATCAGTTGCGTAATTTAGAGGGGTTGTATTTGAACATCCACTATTATATATAGGGGTAGTTCATATGAGAACGCTAACTATTTACGAGAATACGAGAAACGTTTTTCATGTACAAAATCATATGTGATTTTGCATTAACTGGAAAGGGTGATTTCACATGAGAAAGATCTGTAACACTCGGGATTTTCGATAAGAAAATATTTTGGACATGAGTCCCGTTTGGTTTATGATATATTACAATTACGTGTGTGTATATATATATGTGTGTGTACGTATATATAAAATATATTAATATATGTATATGTATGTATATATAGGGGTTTAACCAAATGAAATCTATTTAATCCATAATAACTATGAGATCTCATCTCATCCCATCCCTTCATTTTAATTCAATTAATTACTTTACATATTTAATCAGAAAGGGTAGCATAGTAATTTTACAATTTTATTTAATTAACCATTATAATTAATTGTTGACAGTTTCCGAATTTCAATCAAATGTATTTTAAAAAAGACATGTATCCTAAAATTACTCTAACTAAAATAGTTTCAAAACAAATCTCATATGAATTCCAACGATTTCGTTTATCAAAGTTTTATTCCGGAAGAAAATTCTTTGTGAATATGTGTGATACAAATTTATGAATATGTATGATACAAAAATTGATTTGGTTAGAATATTTTTTATGAATATGTGGGATACAAAAATTGATTTGGTTTGAATATTTCTTTATGAATATGTGTGATACAAATTAATGAATATGTGTGATACAAAGATTTATGAATATGTGTCATACAAATTTATGAATATGTGTGATACAAAGATTTATGAATATGTGTGATACGAAGATTTATGAATATGTGTGATACAAAATTATGAATATGTGTGATACAAAAATTGATCTCGTACGAAAATTGGAGCCGAAGGGGTATTTGAGTTGCAGCGACGCTTTTTCATTTGATTTGAATTGATTTGGTTAAAAAAATTCTTTTAATTATTTTCGATAACATAGGAACCCGCCTTATTTAGATAAGGCTCACACATACAATGTTAAATTACAAAGAGATTAAAAGACTCGCTTGATTTCTTGATTGGGAGGGCTCAATTATCATTTATACCTGGCAGAAGGATTTCGGATAATATTATGATGGCACATGAACTCGTGGCTGGCTATCATCTAGACATAGGTGAACCTCGTTGTGCTTATAAGATCGATATAAGGAAGGCGTATGACACTGTTAATTGGGCATATCTCATTGGTATGCTTGAAGGGATAGGGTTTCACCCTGTTATGGTGAAATGGATTAAAGCTCTGATTTCTTCTCCTTCTTTCTCGGTATGTGTTAATGGAAAAGCTGAGAGTTTCTTTTTAGGGAAGAGAGGAATAAGGCAGGGGGGGCCTCTTTCTCCTTACCTGTTTATAGTGGTCATGGAGGGACTTTCAATGATTCTGCATAAATGTATTGAGGAAGTGGAAGACTTCTCATCTCATCGTGGATGCGCGGATAGTGCACTTACACATTTATGTTTTGCCGATGATTTATTTATTTTTTCTAGGGGAGATTTTCGGTCGGTTGAAGTGATCAAGAAAGCCTTGCAACTTTGTAAGGCCAAGTCTTTAGCACCTAGTTTGGAGAAAAGCGAAGTGTTTTTTGGGAATGTTGATATGGACACCAAAAACGCCATTCTTAATTGTTTGCCATTTAGTCAAGGGATCTTCCCAATTCGGTATTTGGGAGTCCCTCTATCTCCAGCCCGTCTTAAGGTAAGTGATTTTAACCCTCTTATTTCTAAAGTCAGAGCGCAGGTGAATAATTAGAAAAATAAATTCTTATCTTATGGTGGAAGGCGACAATTGATAATCTCAGTGTTGAGTTCTATGCAATCGTATTGGATGTCAGTTTTTCTTCTCCCCTCGGCGGTTATTCATGAGCTGGAATGTATTTTCCGGAATTTCTTATTGGCGCAAGGGGATGCTTCTAAGGGGAAATGTAGAATTTCTTGGGAGAATGTATGTAAGCCGGAGAAGTATGGAGGTCTTGGTATAAAAAGATTGGGATTATGGAATAGATGTCTCCTATTCAAACATATTTGGGATATTCTAAGGAAGAGGAACACATTATGGGTTAAGTGGATTAACTCCAAGTATATCCATAATAGAAACTTTTGGTTGGTTGAAATGAGAAAGGAGTGGTCTTGGCTTATTCGTAATCTATTGGATACAAAACCACAATGCCGAAATCACTTTATAATGAGTGTTGGGAACGGAAATAATACTCATGCATGGGAGGATGTTTGGAATAGTCAAGGTCCTTTATCCAATTATATATCCTATCGAAATAAACTAGATGAAAATGGCACAGTTATAGCATATGGCATGCTCACGAATTCGAAGGTGAAGGATATTATGGAAATTTTTGGTAATGAATGGCCGGCTGTTTGGATAGAAAGATATCCACAACTTGGGCATGTAGCTATTCCAGATCCCAAAAAAGAGGAAGATCGGGTGCTTTTTGTTAGGTCCGAATCTGTCACGAGAGGAGTATTCGGTTAATCTTGCATGGAAAACTTGGAGGTAACGGGTCCTATTGTACAATGGCATAAAATTGTTTGGAATAAAGCATTTATTCCAAAATATGCGCTATGTATGTGGATGGCGTGTTTGAGAAGATTACCAACCCAAGACCGAATTGCAAACTGGAAAAATGCTGCCCCTGATTTAAAATGTGTTTTCTGTAGCTTGACTATGGAAACACATAATCATCTTTTCTTTGAATGCGGGTACTCGAGGTCTATTTGGAAAATAATGAAAGGTGAAGTTGCTCTAACCATGTGCCCGAAGAATTGGGATGCTATTCTCACACATTGGATGAATGGGAATTGGAGACGCTGGTCGACCTTGCAAAAGGTGGCAATTTCTGCCACGGTGTATCATATTTGGATGGAGAGGAACAGAAAATACTTCGATCATTTCCATCATAGTGATCAACAAGTGTGTTCGGATATTAAGAAAGAGGTGCTATTACGTATGGCTTGGAAGACGGACAGAAAAAGAAAGAAGATAAATGGTAGTGCGTAAAGATCAGTTTTGTGGAGTGTTTGTGGCGAGGCTTTTTTGGTTTTTTTGTATTCACTTTTGGGTCATTTGTTTGTGTTGATTTTGGCTTGTTGTAGCTTGGTTTCGTCTTTCCAAGCATTGGACTGATTAGGTTGTTTTGGCGCTGACTTTGGTTGTTTTTGTTGTTTTTTTTTGCGTTTATAAAATTGCCTGGGGGAAATCCTCCTTTCAGTAAATTACAAGGATATCCTTTACATGTTATTTAATTAAATTCTCTTTCTTTAATTTATGTAATATTGTCATATTTAATTTCTTTAATTATGGACCATTGATTAATAATTTTAAGGGATGAGATGAAATCTCATAGCTATCATAGATAACTTAGATCTCCATTGAAGAGCCTTTTTTCATGTACAAAATCATATGTTGCATTTACTGCATTGGGTGACTTTTGGGGTGACTTAAATCGCATGAGATAGATCTGTAACACTCAGGATTTTCGATAAGAAAATATTTTGGACACGAGTCCCGTTTGGTTTAAGATATATTATAATTACGTGTGTGTGTATATATATATATATGTGTGTGTGTATGTACGTATATATATAAAATATATTAATATATCTATATGTATGTAATATATATATATATATATATTTGTCCGAATAATATATTTAATAGGGGGAGGGGTTATTTATTATTTGTTAAAAAAATGGGCCAATTGTGTTTTATTAATGAAGTTTAGTGGTGGTTAGTGGGGAATATGGCGCCTGCCACAATTTCAACGTGGATTACAATTTTGGTGTAACTTTGTGTAACCAAACATTAGAGTCAACGGTAGTATTGCGGATTGAGCCGCAATCCTAGCGGCCAATACTATTTCTCCATCCCCCCATTTGATGACTCTACCCACTTGACCATCCATACCCTATTCTTATACTTGTTTCCTCCATCAGTCGCCCAGAACCTCTCCCTCTTTCTAAATTCTCATCTCTCTTTCTCCCATGTTTTTCTCCCTCTAAAACTCTCATAAAAACATATATTCACCTTTCTAGTTTTTCTTTCCTTCTTATCATTTATTTCTTAAGATCCGATTTTGGATCTAAGTTATGGAATATTTTAGAGAAACTCTAATCTAAATATTTAAGATTGTGATATGGGATCTTCAAGTCTTCAAGAGGTAAGCTTTTGTCGGTTTTGCAATATTTAGAGTTTTAGTCTTAGATCTATTCTTTTAAGTTAATGATTAGTCTATTTTGGATTTATTAATATTCTAGATGAAGTTCTTAGTGGTGGATTAGATGGATCTATAGTCTTCACCAAATGAAGCTTAAATTTAGGGTAAACCCTAGATCTAGCCATATATATAGCAAGGTGAGTTCAAGTTGATTTGTGAAAACTATGTACATGCCAAAATGTGTATTTTAAAGTGTTATCATGTTTTATTTAATATTTATCAAATATGTTGGGTATTTGGTAAAATTTACGTATTTGGTATTTTTATAGTTATCATAATTTGAAAATACATCTTTCGGAGACCTCTAATTTATGTGTTAAATAAATTATGAGTTGGAACTCTTTAAATAATTTATCTCATAAATGAAATTATTTGGTGTTTTATATATATATATATATATAGGGGAGGGATCAAATGAGAACCACCCCTCCTTTATGAACAAAGGAACAATTTGTGGACCACATATGATGTGGGTCCCACATAATATTAAATCTTTTATGATTTAATATTAAATCATATTAAATCATAAATAATTTAATATTATGTGGGACGCACATCATATGTGGTCTACAAATTGTTCCTTTGTTCATAAAGGAGGGATGGTTCTCATTTGATCCCTCCCTTATATAGGGGAGGGATCATACGAGAACCACCCATCTTTAAGGGAACAAAGGGACATCTTGTGGACCACATATGATGTGGGTCCCACATAATATTAAATCATTTCTGATTTAATATTAAATCAGAAATGATTTAATTTATGTGGGACCTACATCATATGTGGTCCACAAGGTGTTCCTTTATTCCTTTAAATTTACAAAGTTCTCATTTGAACCTTCCTATATATATATATATATATAACGGTTTAATCTTTTGAGAGCCCCATTTTTTGTGATAGCTTGAGAACCATCCTTGTCCACTCATTTAAATTCATTAAATTTATTTATTAAATAACATAAAAGGTTAATGATGTCATTTTTAAAATAAATGACAACTCATAATTCTTTATTTAGTTATTTATTATTTCCTTCCTTACGTTTCTACAGTTATGGAAACCCTAAAAAATTCCTATTCATCCCTTTTATGTTTAAACCCACAATATTGGCAGCTCCATTAGCTCCGGTAGAGTTGTTTTCCTCTCTTCCTTAATCACACAGCATAGCCGACCAAAACCGTGACCATGAGAGGCGGCCACACCACCGACGATCATATCAGAGACAAACATGCCACCAGCGAATCTAGATCTTGTGAATAGATAGTCTTCTCATCATCACAACATCCAGATCTCGTGAACATCCATCCCCTTCAATCTTCATTCTACACCGGTGGCGGCCACAGCGGCGGTGTTTTATTCGGGCCACCGCGACAGTGTCTTGAAGTGGAGATGGTGGCAGTAGCGATGGTCGGTGAAGATGGTGGCGACGAGAAAAAGGAACCAGATCAGAAGAAAGTAAGATACGGTGGAGATGGTGAACCATCGAAGCAGCAACCGAACCACAACTTACGTTTGTTTGGCTTCGGTGGTGGTTTTCTATTTTGTGTTTCTCTTTTTCTTCCTCTATCAGTGGTTTTCTCTATTTCTCTGATTCCACCAAAACCCATGGAAACATATATGTTAAATGGAAGTTCAAAAAGAAAGTGGGTTTTTAGAAAACAGTGATGGGTTTTGAAGAAATACAGCTTATGTGCACATGGTGAATACAGTGATAGGTTTTGAAGAAATACAGCTTATGTTCACAACATGTTCATAGAGGTTTACATAGGATAGATTTAGTTTTAGTGTTGTTGGTTTACTTGGTGTTGAAAGTCAATTTTCAAAAGTAGGACCAAAATTAGTGCACATTATGTGGTATGCACATTGTGCACATTCTCATCCCACTACAAAAATTTTCATTTCAGAAGGAAGTTTTGTGCATACCGTGTTTATAAATATTGGAGGTTTTGTGCACACCGTCTAGATTTCGTAAACGACTTGTGCAAATTGTGCACATGGTCATCCCACCACATAACGTCATTTACAAAATGTGCACACTATGCATAATGTGTGATATATACATGGTGTTCATAATGCATTAAAAGGCTTGGATAAAAGCTTAAAATCTTATATGTGAAGCATTGGGAATTAAATGCATTTATAGCATACCTACTTTACAAATTACATGTCTTGAGTGCACTGGTCATTCATTTTCGAGTTATGTAATTTAGATTGAGTTGTAATGGATCCATAGGCACATGAGTCATTCTCTTGGTTATTGAAAGACTTTTGAGTCCCTCGTTTGAGGCCATAAGCCGTTTGGGCTTTTAGTAGTCGGTATCACGGAGATGGACCCGAGTGAGAATGCCTCTGCGACCGTGGGTATAATAGTGATGGACCCAAGTGGGAACGCCTCTGCGAACCTGGGTATTACAATCATATAACCCGTTGAAGTATGTTGTCGGGACCCATGTTTTGAGGTTGGTGTCTCGTATAGTTCACATATATTCTAGGAAAAAACTCGTTTAGAGTCGGGTCCCATTATCATTGGTTCTTAATGTGAGTCTATAGTATTCAAGTAGGTCTAAGGCCGGGGTGTTTCGAAGATGAATCCATATGGGTCGGGCTCCGGGACCTTAGGTATTACGATAGGTACTCGTTGAGGAGTCGTACACCGGGACCGTGACCTTAGGGCGCTACTTAGCAACGTTGAAAATATGGTTTACTTTGTGTTACGCCATTGTCGACAGAAACGGGTCTTCCCCGTCACCGAAAAGTGTTGTTTTGGGTATAGAGTCTTGTCTATTGTTTTCTGTGACTTTTTTAGAGTATGAAGTATTATCCATAATTTATAGTGTTGAATCTTTGAGACTTAATCATATTTTGGGTATTCTAGATAATGGAGTTTTGTCCATTTATTGGTATTTTGGAGCATTTAAACTTATTCACGTTTTGAGTGAGTAAAGGGAGTGGAGTCCGTATATGATCGGGTATTTTTATCTAAAGCTTTCATTTACCACGGTATTTTGATTTAAAGCTTTTGTTACAAAAATGATGAGTTTGGGAAAGATGTTGCTTTAATAATAAGTCATTATATTTGGGAAACTATTATTTGATCAAGAAATCTTTAGTTGCTTTTGATTATAAATATGTTATAAACTCTTGAGCTCACTAGGCGTTAAGCCTAACCCTTTTTATTTGTCGGCATGTGCATCAGGTTCTCGTTGGAGTTGGTACTAGCTACACGTGTTGACTTTAGTTCTAGAGAGTAGTACGTTAAAGATCTAGCTTTGGTGACATTTTCCGCATTCGGAGATAGCGACTCTTATTGATTTAGTAACACATGACCATATGTAGGTCTTTGTATAAGACTTGGTCTACCTATTGTCGAGATTTATTTTGAATGTTTAATCAAGGAATTTCAAGTATTGATTTATAAGAAAGGATGTATCCTTTAATTGATGTATTATTGAAGATTTAAAAATTAGTTGCTCTTTCCAAAATTTGAGGGTGTTACAAGTTGGTATTAGATATTAGTTTGAGAGATTTAGGTATTGATTTTAAATGTCTAGACTCAAACTGGTGTATTTCTAAGTGATCAAAAGTGAGATGTTACGATTAGGCACTTTAAGATAGGATGTTTTAAGGTCAATAGATACACTAGAATCGAGAATCATGATGACAGTATCAAGGATCCACATGTGAGGTAAATTTGTATTATCACTTGGCCAGTGATAATCTGAATTTACAGTTACTTGTGTGTACTTGAGTCGCCTTAATGTGATGATCGATGGGGATGATGATTATATTACTAGAAATGTATTGTTAGAAGAATTTGTGTATATACTAGTTTCACTTGGGTGATCGTTAAGTATGAAAATTTTATCAAGCCGACCATTGTGGGTCACATTTACTGGATGAATTTTGAGTCATAAGCTTGACGAATTGGTATTATTTGAAGAGGATTGCGAGGTCAACTGACTTAATTACCGGTTATTATGCCTTAAGATGTTTGGGCATTTGGAGGTCGGTAGCATGACGAGTAATCTTGGTGAGAGTAGTTTGAACTTTGGACCTCGACCAAAAAACATGCACGATGTTTAATTATTTAATTTATTTTAAGTAAAATTACACGAACGATGTTTTGTTTGTTAAAACATTGTATCTGTCAGATTTATAATTTTTGGGATGTTTTGGCACACCCGAAAGTTTTGCCGTGTTTCGAGATTTTGAAATTTCTTAAGTTGAATAAAGTTTCATACAAAATTTTATCAAGAGTTCTATTCATATCAATTTGCTAGAATTACATGTTTTGGAAGTGAATGCCGCGAGCTGTTTTTAAAATTTAATCTAACAGAAACTGTTCCGTTCACCTTTCTAAAACACTTAACAAATATTTTGTTGCGATTTTTGAGGAATTATTTTGTTATGAGCTGCTTTGGGTCGATTTTTGAAGTGCATAAAACTACCGTACAACGGGTTTTTTGTAAGTATATAATATTTATATACGGCAAATGAAACAAATAAACAAACTCACACACCCTCCTCATCTATGGTGAGGTTTGAACCCCCGACGTGCTAGGAGACAAGGGGCTCACATACCGCTAGGCCAAAGGCCCTTTGGTGTACCTTCTACGGTTGATTGCAAGTTTTATTGAAGTTTTGTTTTATGACATTTATGACCCAATAATTTAACTTTGGTATTTAAGTAATTTAGTTCCGTTGTGTGTGTTGTGCATATAGCTTTATTGAGAACCTCATTTCATGATATTTAATTAATTTTATGCAGAAAATTTGGACAGCGTCTATTTATATAGTTTCCCTTGGTTGTAATTTTAAATTGAGATTTACTTATTACGTATTAATTTCATACGTACTTTATTGGAGTCTCCTTCACGAATTTCTGTTGGTCAACACTTTAGAATTATGCATGTGTATCATTATTTGACTTTAGAATTTAAAATATCTTAAGATCTCATGTCATAAGTCAAAGTGCATTTCACATATCGAAATTACCGATTTAAGAAATAAACTGACGCATGTGGGCTTTGTTTAGAAATTTGCGCCATGTCAATTTGATTGTCAATAAGGAATTGTGGGAAACCTACTACTACATAACTTTTGCATTGGCATTGCACGAGCATACAACACTGCCCATTTTAATTGCAAATTGACATATATGAAATGTTTGGGTCAAATTGGAATTTAGGTGATCTTTTGGGCATATATATTCGCAATTGTAATTTTTGGAAATTATTTCATGTCGCTTTGTGAGTTAAGTACAAAACTTTGAAATGTATATGTCCGTCTGTCATGAATATTAGCACCCCCGAAGTTTTACCGGACGTTTTGGCTTATACGAATTTATTAACCAAGGGTAAAATTTTAATTACTTTCGACTGCCGATTTTTCTTTTGGAACTTTGTACAAATGCTAATTTAGCATCCGGTTAAGCGCACAAAAAAAAAAGAATTATAATTATGGTGTGAGTAAGTTGTATATTAGATCTATGGTAGTCCATTTTAACGGTTTTATCGAAAATATTTTTGTTAATGACATTGCTATTTCAAGTGATGAACACGCAATTTGGAAGCTAACTTTAAATGAGTGGCACGATTTTCTTGTTGCAAAATCAATCTCTATACGTACATATAACAAATTTAAAGAATCTATGTTCGTTAATTCTTTAACAAAATAATGGCATATTTATTGTATCTTATACTTGAAACCCTTGGACTCATTAGGACCGTAGAGGTAGAACTTCTTATATTTTTGGGTTGTATTTAAGGATTAGAAAAGTTCTTGAGAATTAAAGTATCAGACAACCCATCTAGTAGTTGTTTCTAGTTTATGAATCTTCCACTTGTAAAGTTCGTACGTTCGAATTTGAAGTATTAGACTTGTGAGTTATCTCGAACAATTAAGTGTTGATTTCTCTGCTTTAGTAGATCCACGGATTCAGGTTTTGTATGATTGATTGCTTTTGATCAGAGTTATTGTTATGTGTTGGTGGTATATTGGTCGTATAACCTGTATGAGTAAGGGGATTGTGGTGGTTAATCCGTTATGGCTAAAAATAAATTGGGAATTTAGTGTTTGTTTAAGTGTCAGCCTAAAAACGCCTGTACCACCATCTTGTGTAAACCAATAATTGAGGTACAAGCATCTTGTAATTCTAGAAATTGATATTAAATTTTAGGCCTCGAATCGTTGGCACATTTGGGGACGTTGAATCTTAGAAATCTTTGGTTGTTTTATAAAAACTCCTGGGAGAGTAGACGTTGATAGTTAATGATGAGCGATTAAAGATTTTTTCGGTTTTAGAAGAAAAAAAATTATCGGTTGGAAATTTATCGTTAAGTGAACTAAGAAATGATTCATTTTGACAATCAATTGCAAAAATGAACCAATGAGGATACAAGTCACCACAGAGGTAGTGCGGGTCTTTCTAAGGTTGGGAGGCTACTAAGACTCTGATTTTGGAAGACTATTTTAACAATGTTCATTAGTTACTCAAATGTTGGAATAACGTGTCGAGAGGGGTCCAGAGGTAAAAATCAGTGTGATTTTCAACAGGGCAGGGTGGACTAGAGTTGTAGGGTTTGGTTCAGTGCTAGATTTCGAGGACGAAATCATTCTAAGGTTAGGAGGATTGTAACATGTAACACCCTAAAATTTAGAGCAAATTTAAACCAAAAGTAAATGCGGAATTAAATAAAATAACTCAATAAGTAGGCAGTGAGTATGAAAGTTTACATCTATAAATGGAATACTACATCAACAATGTAACATCCCATATATATACTAAACCGGGTTAAAAGTACATAGAGCAACCAAGGTAATTTGCTTAACAAACTATTCGTGGTTATAGACCACCAAAAGTTAAGTTACATAATATTTACAACCAAAAAGTAACTATACAAAAGTGTGGTCGTCTATCAAGTTAGCCTCCAAAATCCACTCCTGGTCTCTCAACCCGGATACACCCCTAGTCAGTCTTTAGAAACCTGCCACGGAATAACAAACGTGGCTGAGCAACAACTCAGTGAATAGATCAACAATATAAATAATAAACAATGTTCAATACGAATAATAATCAACGATGGATAAATGATGAAATGATAGAAATCGATTGAAATCAGAAAGATATAACAAGTGGGTTCACATAATCACCCAATTCCGTGTTTCGTGTTATCAAGTTCACATAATCACCCGAATACACTAACACGTTGTTCCCAAAAAGGATGTACGGTCCTATGGGCATAGGTGAGAACTAGCAGTGTGGGCACAACACCTACTAGCCCTCGACTACTATTAAAGTAGTCCTAATTATGTTCGGTTCCTAGGATATCCATGCGCCCCCATGGCCGGATCAAGGCCAGCGTACTCACCACGCATATACGAGGAAGCCATAGTGATTATAGCCACCATGGAAACATCACATGGTCGGTGCCCCCGACCAAGTGTCTGGGTAAAGAATAACAACAAATGCAATGTAACGGAATCACAAGAATTGATCAATAATCATTTTTAGCAACAATCCATTCGCGCCTCAGAATTCGGAGTAAGACTCAAGAACCAGGCCAACGGTTCCTATTAGGAGCAATCAACCTTGGAACATTCCTAAGTTGTGCTCAACTAATGGAACACCAAATGGAAATCAAATAAGGAATAATAACAATGAAAACCCAAGAATATACGATTATTGAAGTCTTTCGTACATCAAATTTACCATTAAGTAAATCAATTTCGAATGGAATGACCTTTAGCAATAGGTCACTCCCGTGTCAAAGTAATAAAAGATAGTACCTTTATATAACTGAGGTGATCAAAGACGAAGCTCGAACGCCAATATTATTGACCCTTGCTAGTCGGATTTCCTATCAAATATAATGTACCTTTAGAATTGAACCACAATCACCTATGTTTGTCCAAACCATATACCTACATGTACCATTGTTTTAACTTAGTTAACGTTTATTTTTATCCTAATAAACATATAGTTCATTGTTAGTGTTGGTGAGATGATGATAGGTATTAATAATTGAACATGACATTATAAAAGAAATTCATTCCCTGCACATTTCAGCTTCTGTCCATCATTTTTGTGGACATTTATATTATGCTTAGGAGTCAAATTAAGTTATACACTCTACATAAAAGTTGTAGATATGTGTGTTATGAATTCAACCCAACAAGATTCATGTCATTTGAAGCTATGACCAATTCAATAAGAAGTTTTTGCCAACAGTGTGCAATTCCCGAGTACAATGTGACCAGCTACTATAATTCACTGTTTTGACCCACTTAAACTCCGAATTAGCTCTCGGACTCTTCATGACAGTTGTAATAGACGTTCTAAGCTTTCCAAAGATATATTATACACCTTAATTGAATCAATGGTTGATTTTATACAAATTTTTAAAACCAACAGCTCCTACTGTTTACTACCAACAACACCATTTTAGTTATTTGAAGGTACCATCACTACCAAATCACTACCACTTGAATTGGTAACCATTCTAAACCAACTATTGACTAATTTAGAACATTTGGGTTTGATTGAACAACCCCTAACATCATGTAAACCAAAACCCAATTGAATCTTAGGTTACCAACATCTAACTCAAAGATTTGCAAAATTCTTACCTTAGGGATGATTATAATATCATCAAGATATTGATTCCTTCAATCCCTTCAAATTTTCAGCACCTAATCAATACATATACACACACTTAGCATATGTATTACAACCAAATAACATAGATTCAAGTTATTCCATGGTTTACCTTCAACATTTGGCTTCAAAATCTTCAAAATCTCATCTTTTCATCAAGATTTGAGGTTTAATTTGGAGGATGATGATTTTGGTTCTAGGGTTCTAAGAAATCGTGAAGGAGAGAAGAAAGTAATCAGATTTGAGTCTATTAATTTCAATTTGGTATTTATATTTTTCAATTTTTCACTTTTAGTCCCACAAGTTTCAAAAATTGCATTTTTATGATAATTGGTGAATTCTTTTACATTTAAGTTTAATTCTAGTTTCAATTGTCCATGTTTAATCCCTCACATGGTTATGTTTGACAAAGTTAGTTTGGATTCAAGTCTTTATGCCTTATGTACAAGCATACAAAGCAATGACTAACTCCAAACGCTAACTTTTCACTTAAAGTTTGTTATAAAAGTCCAGTTATTATAAACAACCTACTAATCTACATAATACAATACATAGATTATGTTTGGGTGTTGTTAATATTCCTCAAAACAATGTTCCAAAGTCTCCACTAATTAAACTCTAAAGCGTAATCTCAAAAAAGGGTGCCTTCACCGGCACGACACTCCGCTCCAAACTAGAGAGCCCATCAACCCGATCTCCTGCTAAACAACATTTAAAATCAAGTGTTAGGTTTACGCCTAGTGAGAACAAACAGTTAAATGGATAAGCAGTAAAATAATTTAAATAAAATGCGGTACACTTTATCCCGTTTAACTTTACTTGAAAGCTTACTCTTGATGAGCAAGGGTCTTTTTAAAACTATCAGGGGAGACCCAAAATTACCATTAGTTGTGGTGGGACACGAATGTAGACCACAAACCAATGTTACGGGGCGGCATAAAGAATAGCACGTAAATTCCACAATGCATATTCAAGACATCTATCAAATTCCAGTACGATAGCCAGTTGTGCACATGCCCTCACCTCAAGAATCGCATGCAAATTCTACAATGCAAATTCCAAGTGACTGAAAGGATAGTCGGAAAATAGCACGCAAATTCCACAATGCAATTCCCAATTTAAAAGATAACTTAGGCTATCCTTCACGATAAATAAATTTAGACTCTTATGCATTTGGATCCATAATTGGCTAATCAATAAAACAAATACATCAAAAAAGACGTATTGATGGTTTTCCAAACACTGAAAACCTTTAAATAACCATCTCTCTTGAAATGTGCCTTTTACCGAAAATTAGGTCAAACCATTTTGGTACCAAAAACCAAAGATAAATTCATCTTAAAACATTTTCAAGTATTTTAAACCATTAGTGATGCTTATTTCATCACCTATAACAAAATACTCAAATTTCTCATTTTGACCTAAAAACTCCAAACTTAACCCAAATACATAAATATTTGAAATCATAGACTTAGAATCAGTAAAATCCAACATTTATAACAAGTATTTGAGTGTACAAAGTTTGGATTTGAACTCACGTAGCTAGGGTTAGGAAAACCCTAGAAAATCTCCTAAAATGGTGAAGATGATGGAGAGGATGAAGATAAAACTTTCTTCAAAATGCTTTAAGATCAACCATTAAGTTTACTCAATTGATCTAGGCTTGAAGAGCTCCAAAAATCGAGAATGTAGGAAGAAAAATCGCCAAAAACGGAGCTAATATGAAGAAGTTAGGGTGTTATGAAGTTGAATCCCGATTTTGCGTCTTAAATCAGCTCAACTATGAGTTACGCGGGCTGGGCCGCGACTTTACAAGCCGCGCGCTAAAAGAAGAGCCCAAACAGTGAGTTACGCGGGTTGGGCCACGACCTTAGGTCGCGAGCCTAGTCGCGCACGTCAAAAAGGCCCAAACCAGATTCAGCTTAAATAAAAAAAAAGATTACTAAATTATGCTTGACAAGGCTCAAACCTATGACCTCTTGCAAATAGCCTAGCACCCTTACCACTACGCCATGACTCCCTTTTTGTTTAATTAACAATCAATAATTCTTTTATTTATTCTTTCCTATTAAAACTCTCTTTGATCAACTTCGACATCGATTCCACATCCGATGTAACTCGATTTTTCCCAAGGGCTTCGTCATTATTGTTATATAAATTGCTCCAATCAATCCATCTTTATAGAATATAATTTCTAATACTAATTCCTCCCTTTAATTAGTCAAATTGTTTCCGAAATTAAATCAACCAAATTTTAAACCTTTTAAAAAAATACAATTTCACTAAATCAATTAACTTTCTAAAAATTTCCGGACGTTACAATCCTCCCAACCTTAGAATGATTTGGTCCTGGAAATCTAATGTTGATCCGAAAAGATAGAACCTCATACAACTCCGAGCACAAGCTCGACAGATGACTCGCTACATCCATCCCAACCGGATGACAATAACACGAAAAAGAGACCTCAAAATACTATACCTGAGCAATTCAATAACTTTACTTCCAAAGGAGTGCTTAAACGTAACTTGTCCTCCACTACGATACGTAATACTTCTTTGCCACGATTGACACTTCACTTCTCAAAACAAGTCATCACTACCCGCTCGCTATATTCAATACATCACATTAATATCGGAAGGAACACTGAACCACGTTGAACCAAACTTCGAATCTAGGCTCGATGTTGCCTCCCAACCTTAGGTGGTTCATATCACGTTAGGAGTAGCATATGACTTTAATAGTTCAATTCTACAGTTGATGCCCAAAATGTAAAAACTCCTTAAATTTTCAAACCAACTTTATTAAGTCGGGATGCTCTTAATCTTTGCATTCAACATTTTAATTCTTTCGCAAAAATTCATCCGGATATAACCATACAAATTCCCTTCAAATCATATTACTCATTATCATATCGACTTTACACAGGTGGTAGAGGAATCTGGCATAAACAGTTCCGAATAGACCACTACCACATCAATATTTTAACCTTGACTAAACAACGTCTTCTTTAACAAATGAATTCAGTTAAAGTCTACCTTAATAATCACACTAAATTTCTCCAAATAAACATTACCGACTGAAACTGAAAACTCAAACTATCGAAGTACGACAACTCCAAAACTTACCAGATTCTTAGCAACTTAAAAGATTTCTATTATTTAATACCAATTATTACGATTCATCTTTTTGAAGATCACCACACAAGGTCTTCAACACTACTTGGAATTCAACCAAAGTGCTCCAATCGCTCTAATGTCATATTCCCCTAAGAACAACCAAGATTGACATCTAGCCAAACACTCCTCGAGGCAAACAATTGCATAAAAATTTCCAACCAAAGATTGATGACACTAGAGGATCATCACGTGACTAACTCGAAATGTCCCAAAAGTTGGAAGTGAAACGACTATCACGATCGGACTCAATAGTCAAAGGCACGTCGTGTCTTAAGACGATCTCGTTCACATACAATTGAGCAAGTTTGTCAACTGGATCGGCTTCCCGCATTGCTAAGAAATGAGCACTTTTTGTCAACCGGTCCACCACTACCCATATGGCATCATGACCCTTCGAGGTCCTCGGTAACTTAGTCACAAAATCCATTGTGATATGCTCCCATTTCCATTCCGGCATTTCTAAAAATTGGAGACTCCCATACGGTCGTTGATGTTCTACTATTACTTGCAAGCACATCACACATCTTTCTACATAGTTGGCCACATCCAACTTCATAACGACCATCAATATGTCAATTTCAATTCTCTATACATCTTAGTGCTACCCGGATGAATGGAATATTTTGACTTGTACGCATCCTCTAGAAGTAACTCACGGTTGCCCCCAATTTTGGGCACCCAAATACGACTTTGAAATAACTTCAACCCACGATCGTCTTTCGCCAGAAGTAGATGTTGCTTCACCATCGCCTCACTCTTGAGGTTTTCTTCAAAAAGTGCCTCCGTTTGGGATACTTTAATCCTGTCAATGAAACTAGACATTACGTCTATTCGTGTAAGCACGACAAGCGTTCCACTACCGTACTCCTTTCGATTTAAAACGTCCGCTACCACGTTGGTTTACCCGGGAGGTAAAGTAATTCACAATCATAATCCTTGAGTAGTTCGAGCCAACGCCGTTGCCTCATATTTAACTCCTTTTGGTCAAAGACATACTTTAAACTTTTGTGGTCGGTATAGAGAGTGCATTTGGTACCATAAAGATAGTGCCGCCACAATTACAAGGCAACAACCACCGCTGCTAATTCCAAGTCATGGGTAGGATAATTCTTCTCGTGATCTTTAAGTTGTCTCGACGCATATGCAATCACCTTGCCCCTTTGCATCAATATGAAACCTAAACCCATTTTAGATGCGTTGCTGTATACCACAAAATCTTTGGATCCTTTCGATAAGGAAAGAATCGGAGCTTCACATAGTTTCCTTTGGATGTTCTGAAAGGCTTTCACTTGTTTTTCGGTCCAAACAACTTCACATGTTTCTTTGTCAAAACTGTCAAGGATGATGCAACCTTTGAGAAATCCTGAATAAACCTTCTATAATAACACGCCAAGCCTAAAACTTCGGGTTTTTGATGGACTCCTGGGTGGTTCCCAATTCATCATTGCTTCGATCTTGAGAGGTCCACTTTTACTCCGGCTTGAGTGACAATGTGACCCAAGGATTGGACTTCCTTCAACCAATAGTCACACTTAGAGAATTTAGCGTACAACTTTTCTTCTCTCAAAAACTCAAGAACTTCCCGTCGGCGTTGCTCGTGATCCGACTCGCCTTTAGAATACACGAGTATGTCTTCAATAAATACAATTACCGACTTGTCAAGAAAATGTATGCATACTCCAAAAGTGCCTCCGTTTGGGATACTTTAATCCGGTCAATGAAACTAGACATTACGTCTATTCGTGTAAGCACGACAAGCATTCCACTACCGTACTCCTTTCGACTTAAAACGTCCGCTACCATGTTGGTTTACCCGGGAGGTAAAGTAATTCACAATCATAATCCTTGAGTAGTTCGAGCCAACGCCGTTGCCTCATATTTAACTCCTTTTGGTCAAAGACATACTTTAAACTTTTGTGGTCGGTATAGAGAGTAGATTTAGTACCATAAAGATAGTGCCGCCACAATTACAAGGCAACAACCACCGCTGCTAATTCCAAGTCATGGGTAGGATAATTCTTCTCGTGATCTTTAAGTTGTCTCGACGCATATGCAATCACCTTGCCCCTTTGCATCAATACGCAACCTAAACCCATTTTAGATGCGTTGCTGTATACCACAAAATCTTTGGATCCTTTCGGTAAGGAAAGAATCGGAGCTTCACATAGTTTCCTTTGGAGGTTCCGAAAGGCTTTCACTTGTTTTTCGGTCCAAACAACTTCACATGTTTCTTTGTCAAAACTGTCAAGGATGATGCAACCTTTGAGAAATCCTGAATAAACCTTCTATAATAACACGCCAAGCCTAAAACTTCGGGTTTTTGATTGACTCCTGGGTGGTTCCCAATTCATCATTGCTTCGATCTTGAGGGATCCACTTTTACTCCGGCTTGAGTGACAACGTGACCCAAGGATTGGACTTCCTTCAACCAAAAGTCACACTTAGAGAATTTAGCGTACAACTTTTCTTCTCTCAAAAACTCAAGAACTTCCCGTCGGTGTTGCTCGTGATCCGACTCGCCTTTAGAATACACGAGTATGTCTTTAATAAATATAATTACCGACTTGTCAAGAAAATGTCTGCATACCCTATTCATCAAATCCATAAATATCGCCGGTGTATTCGTCAAACCAAATGGCATGACTAGAAACTCATGGTGCCCATAGCGCGTCCTAAACACCGTCTTTGCCACACCATCTTCTCTTACCCTTACCTGGGGATAACGCGAACGAAGATCGATCTTTGAGAAACAACTCGCTCCTTGAAGTTGATCAAAGAGATCGTCAATTATTGGAAGTGGATACTTGTTCTTTACGGTTGCTTTATTTAGTTCTCTATAATCAATGCACATCCTCATTATGCCATCCTTCTTCTTTACAAACAAAACTGGTGCTCCCCATGGCGATGAGCTTGGTCTCACAAAAACTTTCTCTAAGAGGTATTGTAGTTGTGACATCATTTCTTGCATCTCGGATGGTGCCAACAGGTAAGGTGCTCTAGCTATTGGAGTGGCCCCTGGTACAAGATCAATACGAAACTCTACTTGTCTATCGGGTGGCAAACTCGGCAAGTCTTCGGGTAAAACATCCGGAAACTCACTAACAATACGAACATCTTCAAGCTTTTTCTTTTCCAACTTAGCATCTAGAACATATGCTAAAAATGAAGGACATCCTTTGGTTAAGCACTTGCGTGCTTTTGCCAGTGTCCACAATGCTATTTCACCTTTCCTTCTTTCCCCGTACACTACCACCATACGGCCATCCGATAACGGAATCCGAATCAATTTCTTGGAACAAACAATTTTGGCATCATTTTCGGCCAACCAATCCATTCCTATTATCACGTCAAATCCTCCTATTGCCATAGGCATAAGATTTAACCCAAACTTATTTCCTTCGATCTCTAACGTGCAATCTTTGAGAATAACTCGAACTAAGACTTGTTTCTCATTGGCTATTTTAACAACTTAAGCATCTTCCAAAATGCTAACAGGTGCATGAAGTCATGGTAGAAAGTAGAAGACACAAAAGGAAAAGTAACACCGGAATCAAAAGAACATGAACGAGTATACCCTCTCATCGACTTGTTCCCTTTCTTGAGAGCCCGAAAATGCCTTCACGATACAATCGATAGCTCTGTCATTGCAATATTCTTCCAAAACCTTCGCTTTGAACATCTCTCAAATGAGCATAGAAACAATGAAGGACCCAAGAGTAGCCGTGGTGACGTTCCACCATGTTAGGGCCTCACCTCGTAGCATTTGTGAAGCAAACTTCACCTTTTTTTCCTTCTTCACAATCACTCGAACCAAATGCTTGTTCAATCTCTCGCAACCACCTAATGCACATTACCGGGTCATGTGAACCGGAGAACTCGGGTGGTTTAGTACACGTGAAAGTCTTGTATGAACAACCCCTTCTTGTTCTTCTCACTTCTGTCACAAGTGTCTCTTCAGTAATGGGATCTGTCCCGTTACCCCCGGGGCCCACTACTATGTTCTCAACCGTTACAAACATAAAATTGGAGTTAAAAAAGGCTAACATAAATACGTATAACACATTCACCAATCATCGTAACTATAGTAAAGTAAGCATACTCACATAACAATATACCCAAAATAGCATTAGCTACATGATATTTTGAATGTATCATACATATAAGAATTCTTATTACCAAAGTCACATTTCATAGTTAGTGCATTTCCGTCGACTCTAAAACTCTCCTATCTCAAAAGTGTCTACCCATTCTCACCATTTAATACTTAAAGTCTCAGCTTAAGTCTAGGCATCTTAAGTTCATACCTAGTTCGTTTAAACTAAATCTCTGATACCAATTTGTAACACCCTAAAATTTAGAGCAAATTTAAACCAAAAGTAAATGTGGAATTAAATAAAATCACCCAATAAGTGGGGAGTGAGTATGGGAGTTTACATCTATAAATAGAATACTACATCAACAACCTAGTAATCTACATAATACAATACATAGATTATGTTTGGGTGATGCTAGTTGTAACGCCCAAAAATGTGGAAAAAAATTAAATTAATAAATGAAATAAAATCGCATTCTTGATTAATTGTCGTTTGGACCAAAAATGTAAAAAAATTGTTGGTGAGGGACCAAGTGTGTTATTTTGTTAATTTCATCAAATAATAATAATAATAATTTGGAATAATAAATTATTTGAATTTATGTAATTGTATTTTAGGGTGAAATTAGGAGAAACCAAAGTAGAGGGGCCTGTTCTGTACATTCTCGAAAGCTGAATTATAGGAATAGAATTAAGTTGATTGACTTTCTTCAAATAGGGTAGCTTAGCCTTCAAGAAAACAATTGAGGAGTTATAATCCGAATTGGGGCTCAAAAATTTAGGGTTAGCCGCACAATTGTGAGAGGAACAAAAGCCCTCTGTCGATTTTGGTTTTGGAGCAACGAGAGAAGGTGATTTCGGCCAAGTAGAGAGGTTGCGGTTTCGGAGTTTGGCAACGAAATTGAGGTAGTTATGCTAACCCATTTTGAAATTTACTTTTACTGGATGTCAATGTATATGTATATAGTGTCGTGTTAAAATTTGGGTCTCAAAAGATGTCGGGAGGACCCCCGATTTGGCTTTAGAATCATTTATCACGAAAGTCAAACGTCAGTCTGTTTGACCTCGGAATTAGGACTGATTATTAGACCATTTTAATTGATTCTTGTTTCATTGGGTGCAAAATATCATATTGTAATTATTATGCAAAAAGAACCACCCAAAACGATGGATAAATAACCCCAATCGAACGAAAACGCTGCTGTTCGTTGACCACATCGTTCTGGATCTGATCTGGGCCGGATCTGGATCTGATTTGGGCCGGATCTGAACTTGATTTTGGGCCGATCTGAATCTGAGTTTGGGCTGTTTGGTTGCAAAGGGAATTAAGGAGGGAAACCCAACAGATTTCAATGTATTGGGTCTTGGACTTGGGCTTATACAAATAAAATGATATATATTTTGGACTCTTATAAATAAAATGATGTATTTATATAGGGCTCACTAATTTATTGGGACATGATATAAATTTGCTATGTTATTAATATATGAGGATAAAATTATGTATTAATTAAATTAGGAGTTTATATCAATTTAAGCATATATTTGAAGGTTAGAACTTTAATTTAATTTATTGGGTTTAATATATAAATTAAAGTCGCTTAGTGGACTGTAAGTTAGTCGTTGACCATTATTACTTTGGAGAAAACTTGGTCAATGATTGGGTGTCCGGTTCATAAATTGTAGGTTATCACTTGGAGCGGAATCGTAGCAAAACTACAATTCCAGGTGAGTCTTTCACGAGATTTCACTGGGATGTATACATATGTATGGAATGTATTTTTACATTTATGGTGTGAATTGTTTTATATTGATTGATGAGGTGGTATTATTGCATGTTATTTTATATTGGTGATTTACATGCATATGGTTAATTGTGATGCGAGCATGCTATTTATGTTACATGTTTTATATACAATGCATGCGAAAAGGGTTTTGGGATGTGGGTTAACATGCATATTAATTGTACAACCCGGGGTATGGGATATTGGCTCGATATGTCACACTTTGGGGAGGCACGACCCGAAATGGGAGGTGGTTCTAGCACACTCACACGCCCAGGGAATGCCTGTGACATGGCAGGTCCCTACCTAACGGAGAGGAGCTAAGAGATCTTATTTGGGGTGCATACATAATTGGTGAAATTACATGTTATGTTTATTTGATAATTAAATGTGATTGATTGTGTGATGAATGACCGCACGCAAACCGTGAACTCACTGAGCTTTTAGCTGACTATAGTATACATCTCAGGATCAGGAGGTTTGGGTACGGGACATGCTTGAGGATCTTAGTTTTTATGATGTTGACTTTTATTTAAACGTACATTGAGTTTATTTCGAAGTTATTTTGGTTTGGAGTTTAGTAACCCGGTATGGGACGGGTATATATTTTTAAGCTTTATTGTGATTTGATGTTTAGACTTCCGCTGTAAACGCTTTCATTTATTATTTGGAGTATTTATGGAGTGTTTGATGACGTGGCATTTCATTATAAAAAAAAATGGGGTGTTACAAGTTGGTATCAGAGCTTTAGTTTAAGAGAACTAGGTTAATTGTTTTCTTTAGCCTAAGCATAAACCTTTAAGGTGTTTTAGAATCATGTGTAGGTTCAATTACGTTAGAGTTAAGTTTGATCTTATCAAGGGTTGACGGAGTGTTTTCCTTGCGGTTTTGTAGGAAGATGGTTCACACAATTCGTACCAATTCTATCAACCGGGGAAGAGGACGCGGGCGTGGAGCTAATGGAAGGAGGGTGCCCGGTATAGGCATACGTCATGAAAGTGTGGATAGTCGCCATTCTAGCGCGACGTCTAGCCATAACCGCGCTCCCGTAGGCGACCAGTCGCAATCTGTGCGAAGCAATCCAGCCCAGGGTTCTGGACATGCAAGGTCCCCGATGGCGCCCCGTCCCACACGAACGGAGTTAGAAGGAAAGATAGAGTCCCTTCAAGGGACCAATGAAGAACTACAGAATCAGCTGGCTTATGTCAAGTGGGATAGCAATAGAACAGAGAGGATGCTTCATAACTTGCAGATAGCAAGTGTCAGAAAGAGAACAGAGATGGAGAAATTGTTAGAGGAGAGGGATGGCTTGCGGGAGGAAAAGGACCTTTTGAGGTTGGTGTTAACACAAGAGAAGAGGATCGCTGCCCATACCTGGGGCAATCGGGTGCGGGATCGGTCGAGATTCTTCAAAAAGATAGCTAAGGAATATGCCGGAGTGGTAAAAGGATATTTTGCTTCTAGGTTTCACAGCTATGGGCTGGTTCCTGAAGCAAAAGTATTATGGAACTTTAAACCTTCGGTAACCTTTGATCAATATATCCGAGACCCTTACCTCCCCACCGAGCCTTAAAGGGGTGTTTGTTAGCAAGAGAGAATGATTTTGGGAGTTTATTTCTTTTGGATGATTTTTGGTTAAGATTTTGGTATTTATTATGTTGGTGTTAGGAGGAGTTCTAAGGGAAAGTGCGAACCCTCAATTTTGGTTGTGTTTTATGATTATTATGAAACGATTCTCTCTTGGTATTAATTGATAGTTGAAATTTTTGTTAATGCAATGTGTTATGTGGTTTGGTGTTTGAATATTTATATGCATGTATGTTGTTTATATTCATGAACAAATAACTCGGCAAGTAATATTAGGACCACCACAATAACAATGTCATAATTTATTCAGAATGGTTTCACGTGGCTCGTTGAGAACCGCCACCATTGGGAGGGGTGTGGGTGACATGCCCTTCGCGGGACGAGGTCGAGGTCGAGGCCGAGGCCGTGGGCGTCAACAGAACCAAGACGACTCGAGTGCCACCGAGTCACTTAACGAGAGTTCTAATGCTCGAAGAACTGTGGGAAGAGGTACAGAAGATGGAAACGGTGGAAACCTTTTCACCGAGGAGGCCATGATGGAACGATTCACCCAAGTCCTCCAAAGCACTCTCCCAAGCATGCTGAAGACTATGCTTGGAGATAAATTTAAGGGCTCGGAAGAGGAAGCGGAGGCAAGCACACACCATGAAAAGACAGTGGTCAATTCTCAAGCCACTGAAAGGTTGGAATCGTCAGTCAAGGACAAGGCAGAATCAACGAAGAAAAAGAAGAGGAAGAAGGGGTGCAACTTCAAGACATTCAACGACACTCGACCAAAGGAGTTTAAGGGCATAGAAGGACCGATTGCTTTTATGAACTGGATCTCTAAGATACAAGGATGCTTTAAAATTTGTCAATGCTTGGAAGAGTAAAAGGTTACGTATGCCGCCACCACACTCCTTGATTCTGCACTCCACTGGTGGGAGGTGGAATGTGAGCTTCGTGGGGAAGAAGATATTGCGACCATGACATGGGATAAAATGAAGAGCATGATGATGGATAAGTATTGCCCGCAGTCAGAAGTGAAGAAATTGGAATCAGAGTTTTTAAGGTTGGAACAGGGGACAATGACCGTTGATGAATATGTGAACAAATTCTTGGAGATGTCGAGGTTCGCCAGTTACCAAGTGGCGACCGAGCAAAGAAAAATAGACCGCTTCAAGGATGGTCTAAAGATCGAGATAAAACAATATGTGGATATGACGAAACCGATCACATTTGTTCTAGCAGTCGAAATGGCAAAGGTAGCCGAGGAGAATATTTCCAGGGCAACTGGAGAAAGGAGAGACTTTAAGAGGAAATGGGAAGTGCCGAACAAGGTGGTGAAAAAGGTTAAAGGGATGCAAGCTTCAATCAAGGACCGTAAGGAGGAATACTCTGCCCCTACGTGCAAAAAGTGCAACCGAAAACACGGAGGGGAATGTAGAGCGGGAAGTATTGCGTGTTTTCGTTGTGGGAAGTCAGGACACACAGTCCGTGAATGCCCTGAGAAGAAGAACTGTTACGAATGTGGAGCTACGGGACACCTGAGGTTTGAATGCCCCAAGTTACAGAAAGGCACGGGAGGCTTCAACCGACCACTAGGAGGAGGGTCGGAAAAAGAGGCAACCAGGAAAGAGCTAGCAAAAGGGCGCAGTCGAGCATATACCATGACCTTGGAAGAAGCAAAGGAGACTCCAGACGTAGTATCCGGTATGTTCCCTATCAATGATATTTATGCGCATGTATTATTTGATTCTGGTGCAAATGGTAGTTTTGTCTGTACTTCTTTCCGGCACTATTTGAATAGAGATGCTAGTAAGTTGGAGAGGAGTTATTTAGTAGAAACTGCTGGTGGTGGTGAAGTTAAGGTAGAGGAAGTGATTAATGGATGCACAATTTGCATAGATGGGAAGAATTGGCCTGTAAACCTTATGCCAATGGGGTTGGGTGGTTTTGATGTGGTGTTAGGAATGGACTGGTTATCTGCTAACCATGCCCAAATCGTTTTTGATAAAAAGATGGTTAAGATTCAGACCCCCGAAGGAGAGACAGTCCATGTATATGGGGATCGAAGAAAATCCGATATGGGATTAATCACCACAACTAAGGCAAGCAAATGCTTACGGAAAGGTTGTGCCACATACTTGGCTTACGCAATTGACACTAAGATGGAGAAGAAGAAAATAGGAGACGTACCCGTAGTGAGGGAGTACGCCGAGGTGTTCCCGGAGGAATTACCGGGAATTCCACCCGAACGACAGGTAGAATTTAGAATCGACTTAGTACCGGGAGCGGCACCAATCGCTAGAGCCCCCTATCGGTTGGCCCCAACGGAAATGCAAGAGCTTATGAAGCAATTGCGAGAACTCTTGGACAACGGTTTTATCAGGCCGAGCTCGTCGCCGTGGGGAGCTCCGATTCTGTTCGTGAAAAAGAAAGATGGCACGATGAGAATGTGCATCGACTATCGTGAATTAAACAAGATCACGATAAAGAATAGATACCCGTTGCCAAGAATCGATGACTTGTTCGATCAACTACAAGGTGCTAGCCACTTCTCAAAGATCGACTTGAGGTCGGGATATCACCAATTAAGAGTGAGAACGGAAGATATTCCGAAAACCGAGTTCAGGACTCGATATGGCCACTACGAATTCGTAGTGATGCCATTCGGATTGACGAATGCACCTGCAGCATTCATGGATCTGATGAACCGAGTTTGCGGACCCTACCTAGATAAGTTTGTTATCGTCTTCATTGATGACATTCTTATCTACTCGAGGAGCAAGGAGGAACATGAACAACACCTTAGAACGATTCTAGAACTTTTCGCTATGGAGCGACTATATGCTAAATTCTCGAAGTGCGAGTTTTGGATACAAGAAGTTCAATTTCTTGGCCATGTAGTGAATGCAGCTGGAATCAAGGAAGACCCAGCCAAGATCGAAGCAGTAATGGACTGGAGATCGCCAAAGTCCGCTTCGGAAATTCGCAGTTTTCTGGGTTTAGCTGGCTACTATCGGAGGTTCATTGAGGACTTCTCAAGGATAGCAGCGCCACTAACGCAATTGACCAAGAAGACAGTAGGGTTTGACTGGGGAGAGAAACAAGAAAAGGCATTCCAAACACTTAAGGAAAAGTTGAGTAGTGCCCCAGTGTTGTCACTACCAGAAGGAACGGAAGACTTCGTTGTGTATAGTGATGCCTCTAAGATGGGATTGGGATGCGTATTAATGCAACGAGGGAACGTTATCGCATATGCCTCGCGACAACTAAAAGAACACGAGAAGAAGTATCCTACCCATGATATGGAGTTAGCGGCAGTGGTCTTCGCGCTTAAAATTTGGAGACATTATTTGTACGGGACAAAGTGTATGATCTACACAGATCACAAGAGTTTGAAATACTTGTTCGATCAGAAGGAATTGAACATGAGACAGAGGAGGTGGATGGAATTACTCAAGGACTATGATTGTGAGATCCATTACCATCCAGGTAAGGCGAATGTAGTGGCGGATGCATTAAGTACGAAGGAACGATCTGAACCCATCAAGGTTAGAGCTATGCATATGAATATTAAGGTGGATCTGATAGATCAAATAAGAGAAACACAGAAGGAGGCTCTATTAGAAGGAAATATTAAAAAGGAAAAGATGATTCGACATATCAGAGCATTGATTGTCGGGCCAGACGGAGTGTCGAGGCTGGGCACCCGTATATGGATTCCTAGTTTGGGAGACTTAAGAAAAATCGTAATGGATGAAGCACACAAGTCCAAATACACGATGCATCCAGGGAGTGTCAAAATGTATAAGAACTTGAGGGAGAACTATTGGTGGCCAGGCATGAAGAAAGCCATAGCAGGCTATGTGGAGAAATGTTTGACGTGTCTACAGGTGAAGACGGAACACCAAAAGCCGTCAGGAATGTTACAGCAGATGGAAATCCCAGTATGGAAGTGGGACATGGTAACCATGGACTTTGTCACAAAGTTACCAAGGACCGCAAAAGGGTATGATGCAATATGGGTGATTGTGGACCGGTTGATGAAATCTGCCCACTTTCTGCCAATGAGCGACAAATATTCAATGGAGAGGTTGGCACAATTGTATGTCAATGAAATAGTTACGAGGCACGGAGTTCCCCTATCCATAGTATCGGATAGAGGTACCCAGTTTACCTCTCGGTTCTGGGGAAGCTTCCAACAAGCGATGGGCACACGGTTACACTTCAGCACCGCATACCATCCCCAAACCGATGGTCAGAGTGAAAGGACTATTCAGACGTTGGAAGATATGTTAAGATCGTGTGTAATAGATTTTGGGGGTAGCTGGGATAGTCACCTTCCGTTGATAGAGTTTGCTTATAACAATAGCTATCACTCGAGCATTAAAGCGGCACCTTTTGAAGCACTGTATGGCCGCAAATGTCGAACGCCTGTATGTTGGGCAGATGACGGGGAAAGACAATTAGTTGGGCCGGAATTAGTCCAACAAACTTCGGATAAGATTATGCAAATCAGAGACAGATTAAAGGCTGCACAAGATAGACAAAAGAGTTATGCAGATAGAAGACGACGACCCTTTGAATTTCAAGTGGGCGACAAGGTATTATTGAAAGTTTCGCCATGGAAGGGGGTTGTGAGATTCGGAAAAAGAGGCAAGTTAAGCCCAAGATATATCGGGCCTTTTGAAATAATTGCAAGGGTTGGAGCGGTAGCCTATCGTTTGAGACTGCCAGAAGAGCTGAGCGGTATCCATGCCACCTTTCATGTGTCAAACTTAAGAAAATGCTTGGCAGATGAATCAGCTGTCGTTAGCCTCGAGGATGTTGAAGTCAATGACAAATTGACATACATAGAAGAGCCCCTCGAAATACTCGACAGAAAGATCAAGAGGCTAAGGCGTAAGGTCATACCCTTAGTCTTGGTTAAATGGAGATTCCACAAGGGAGCAGATATGACTTAGGAACTGGAAGAAGAAATGAGGTCAAAATATCCTCATCTTTTTAGCCAAAAATAATTCCGAGGACGGAATTCTTTTGAAGGAGGAGAGAGTTGCAACGCCCAAAAATGTGGAAAAAAATTAAATTAATAAATGAAATAAAATCGCATTCTTGATTAATTGTCGTTTGGACCAAAAATGTAAAAAAATTGTTAGTGAGGGACCAAGTGTGTTATTTTGTTAATTTCATCAAATAATAATAATAATAATTTGGAATAATAAATTATTTGAATTTATGTAATTGTATTTTAGGGTGAAATTAGGAGAAACCAAAGTAGAGGGGCCTGTTCTGTACATTCTCGAAAGCTGAATTATAGGAATAGAATTAAGTTGATTGACATTCTTCAAATAGGGTAGCTTAGCCTTCAAGAAAAAAATTGAGGAGTTATTATCCGAATTGTGGCTCAAAAATTTAGGGTTAGCCGCACAATTGTGAGAGGAATAAAAGCCCTCTGTCGATTTTGGTTTTGGAGCAACGAGAGAAGGTGATTTCGGCCAAGTAGAGAGGTTGCGGTTTCGGAGTTTGGCAACGAAATTGAGGTAGTTATGCTAACCCATTTTGAAATTTACTTTTACTGGATGTCAATGTATATGTATATAGTGTCGTGTTAAAATTTGGGTCTCAAAAGATGTCGGGAGGACCCCCGATTTGGCTTTAGAATCATTTATCACAAAAGTCAAACGTCAGTCTGTTTGACCTCGGAATTAGGACTGATTATTAGACCATTTTAATTGATTCTTGTTTCATTGGGTGCAAAATATCATATTGTTATTATTATGCAAAAAGAACCACCAAAAACGATGGATAAATAACCCCAATCGAACGAAAAACGCTACTGTTCGTTGACCACATCGTTCTGGATCTGATCCGGGCCGGATGCGGATCTGATCTGGGCCGGATCTGAACTTGATTTTGGGCCGATCTGAATCGGAGTTTGGGCTGTTTGGTTGCAAAGGGAATTAAGGAGGGAAACCCAACAGATTTCAATGTATTGGGTCTTGGACTTGGGCTTATACAAATAAAATGATATATATTTTGGACTCTTATAAATAAAATGATGTATTTATATAGGGCTCACCAATTTATTAGGACATGATATAAATTTGCTATGTTATTAATATATGAGGATAAAATTATGTATTAATTAAATTAGGAGTTTATATCAATTTAAGCATATATTTGAAGGTTAGAACTTTAATTTAATTTATTGGGTTTAATATATAAATTAAAGTCGCTTAGTGGACTGTAAGTTAGTCGTTGACCATTATTACTTTGGAGAAAACTTGGTCAATGATTGGGTGTCCGGTTCATAAATTGTAGGTTATCACTTGGAGCGGAATCGTAGCAAAACTACAATTCCAGGTGAGTCTTTCACGAGATTTCACTGGGATGTATACATATGTATGGAATGTATTTTTACATTTATGGTGTGAATTGTTTTATATTGATTGATGAGGTGGTATTATTGCATGTTATTTTATATTGGTGATTTACATGCATATGGTTAATTGTGATGCGAGCATGCTATTTATGTTACATGTTTTATATACAATGCATGCGAAAAGGGTTTTGGGATGTGGGTTAACATGCATATTAAGTGTACAACCCGGGGTATGGGATATTGGCTCGATATGTCACACTTTGGGGAGGCACGACCCGAAATGGGCGGTGGTTCTAGCACACTCACACGCCCAGGGAATGCCTGTGACATGGCAGGTCCCTACCTAGCGGAGAGGAGCTAAGAGATCTCATTTGGGGTGCATACATAATTGGTGAAATTACATGTTATGTTTATTTGATAATTAAATGTGATTGATTGTGTGATGAATGACCGCACGCAAACCGTGAACTCACTGAGCTTTTAGCTGACTATAGTATACATCTCAGGATCAGGAGGTTCGGGTATCGACAAAGGCAAGGGACATGCTTGAGGATCTTAGTTTTTATGATGTTGACTTTTATTTAAACGTACATTGAGTTTATTTCGAAGTTATTTTGGTTTGGAGTTTAGTAACCCGGTATGGGACGGGTATATATTTTTAAGCTTTATTGTGATTTGATGTTTAGACTTCCGCTGTAAACGCTTTCATTTATTATTTGGAGTATTTATGGAGTGTTTGATGACGTGGCATTTCATTATAAAAAAAAATGGGGTGTTACACTAATATTCCTTAAAACAATGTTCTAAAGTCTCCAATAACTACACTCTAAAGCATAATCTCAAAAAATGGTGCCTTCACCGGCACGACACTCCGCTCCAAACTAAAGAGCCCCATCAACCCGATCTCCTGCTAAACAACATTTAAAATCAAGTGTTAGGCTTACGACTAGTGAGAACAAACAGTTAAATGGTTAAGCAGTAAAATATTTTAAAGAAAGATGTGGTACACTTTGTCCCATTTAACTTTACTTGAAAGCTTACTCTTGATGAGCAAGGGTCTTTTTAAAACTATCGGGGGAGAACCAAAATTACCATTAGTTGTGGTGGGACACAAAGGTAGACCACAAACCAATGTTAGGGGGCGGCACAAAAAATAGCACGCAAATTCCACAATGCATATTCAAGACATCTACCAAATTCCAGTACGATAGCCAGTTGTGCACATGCCCTCACCTCAAGAATCGCACGCAAATTCAACAATGCAAATTCCGAGTGAGTGAAATGATAGTCGGGAAATAGCACGCAAATTCCACAATGCAATTCCCAATTTAAAAAGATAACTTAGACTATCCTTCACGATAAATAAATTTAGGCTCTTATACTTATGTATCCATAACTGGCTAGTCTATAAATCAAATACATCAAACAAGACGTATTAATGGTTTTCCAAACACTGAAAAACTCTAAATAACCATCTCTCTTGAAATGTGCATTTTACCGAAAATTAGGTCAAACCATTTTGGTACCAAAAACCAAAGATAACTTCATTTTAAAACATTTTCAAGTATTCTAAACCATTAGTGATGCTTATTTCATCACCTACAACAAAATACCCAAATTTCTCATTTTGACCTAAAAACTCCAAATATAATCCAAATACATAAATACATGAAATGATAGACTTAGAATCAGTAAAATACAACATTTATAACAAGTATTTGAGTGTATAAATTTTGGATTTGAACTCACGTAGCTAGGGTTAGGAAAACCCTAGAAAATCTCTTAAAATGGTGAAGATGATGGAGAGGATGAAGATGAAACTTTCTTCAAAATGCTTTAAGATCAACCATTAAGTTTACTCCACTGATCTAGGCTTGAAGAGCTCCAAAAGTCAAGAATGTAAGAAGAAAAATCGCCAAAACCGGAGTTAGTATGTAGAAGTTATGGTGTTATGAAGTTGAATCCCTATTTTGCGTCTTAAATCAGCTCAACAGTGAGTTACGCGGGCTGGGCCGCGACATTACGTCGTGGGCCTACTCGCGCGTTAGAGAGGCCTAAACCAGCTTCAGCTTCAAGAAATAAAATGATTGCTAAATTGTGCTTGCCAAGGCTCGAATCTGAGACCTCCTGCAGACAGCCTAGCGCCCTTACCACTACCCCATGCAGGACTCCCTTTTTGTTTAATTAACAATCAATAATTCTTTTATTTATTCTTTCCTATTAAAACTCTCTTTGATCAACTTCGACATCGATTCCGCATCCGATGTAACTCGATTTTTCCCAATGGCTTCGTCATTATTGTTATATAAATTGCTCCAATCAATCCTTCTTTATAGAATATAATTTCCAATACTAATTCCTCCCCTTAATTAGTCAAATTGTTTCCGAAATTAAATCAACCAAATTTTAAACCTTTTAAAAAAATACGATTTCACTAAATCAATTAACTTTCTAAAAATTTCCGGGTGTTACATAACACTCGGGATTTTCGATAAGAAAATATTTTGGACACGAGTCCCGTTTGGTTTATGATACGTGTGTATATATATATATGTGTGTGTGTTTGTGTGTGTGCATGTGTGCACGTATATATGTAAAATATATATGTATATATATGTAATATATATTTGTCCAAATAATATATTTAACAGGGGGAGGGGTTGTTTATTATTTGATTAAAAAAAAGGGGTCAATTGTGTTTTATTAAATGAAGTTTAGTGGTGGTTAGTAGGGAATATGGCGCTTGCCACAATTTCCATATGGATTACAATGTTGGTGTTCCTTGGTGTAACCAAACAGTAGAGTTGGCGAGCAGTATTGCGGATTGAACCACATTCCTAGCGGCCCAATACTATTTCTTCATCCCCGTTTGATGACCACCCACTTGACCCTCCATACCCTATTCTTATATTATTTTTTCGTCCATCAGCCGCCTAGGACCTCTCCCTCTTTCTAAACTCTCATCTCTCTCTTTCTCCCATGTTTTTCTCCCTCTAAAACTCTCATAAAAACATATATTCACCTTAACACCTTTCTAGTTTTTATTTCCTTTTTATCATTTATTTCTTAAGATCCGATTTTGGATCTAAGTTATGGAATATTTTAGAGAAACTCTAGTCTAAATATTTAAGATTGTGATATGGATTCTTCAAGTCTTCAAGAGGTAAGCTTTTGTGGGTTTTCCAATATTTAGAGTTTTAGTCTTAGATCTGTTTTTTTAAGTTAATGATTAGTGTATTTTGGATTTATTAATAATCTAGATGAAGTTCCTAGTGGTGGATTAGATGGATCTAAAGTGTTCACCAAAGGAAGCTTAAATTCACGATAAACCCTAAATTTAGCCATATATATAGCAAGGTGACTTCAAGTTGCTTTGTGAAAACTATGTACATGCCAAAATGTGTATTTTCAAGTGTTATTATGTTTTATTTAATATTTACCAAATGTGTTGGGTATTTGGTAAAATTTACGTATTTGGTATTTTTAGAGTTATCATAATTTGAAAATACATATTTTGGAGACCTTTAATTTATATGTTAAATAAATTATGAGTTGGAACCCTTTAAATGATTTATCTCAAATTTGAAATTATTTGGTGTTATATATATATATATATATATATATATATATATATAAACTTGGGATCACGTGAGACAAGCCTGTTTCCGTGAGACACGTGAGACAACCCTTTTACACTTGAAACTTCACAGCAAAAACACTATGAAGGTAAAAAAAATATGAATCTTTAAAGTATTTTTGCTATGAAAGTAACATACATAGTGTTTTTGCTGTAAAGGTAACCTTCACAGTGTTTTTGCTGTGAAGGTTCATATTTTTTTTCCTTCACAGTGTTTTTGCTGTGAAGTTTTCAAGAGTAAAAAAGTGGTTTCACGGGTCTCCGACGGGTCTCACGGAAACAGGTTGGTGTCACGTGAACGCATCATATTTTCTTTTATCTTCACAGTCTTTTTGCTGTGAAATTTCAAGTGTAAAAGGGTGGTCTCACGGTCTCACAGAAACAGGCTTGTCTCACGTGAACCCAACCCTATATATATATATATATATTATTTGACATAGTTAATATTATAAATCATTTGAGGAAATTTATACTTTTATATTATGAGGTATGTAGAAAAATGCATAAAAATGTTATGATTGGAAATTGGTTTACATGGATGAAAATGTTTATTGACCTTCATTGACTTTTAATTATTAGCCTTTTAGTCCATTGGGCTTTTAGTTCAGTTTTTAACTTAAATGAGACTTGGGGACATTTGTCCGACTTAAATTGCTATGTGTGAAGCATTGTGAATTGAATGCATTTATAGCATACCTACTATACAAATTATATGTCTTGAGTGCATTGGTCGTTCATTTTCGAGTTATGTAATTTAGATTGAGTTGCAATGGATCCATAGGCACATGAGTAAGTCTCTTGGTTATTGAAAGACTTTCGAGTCCATCGTTTGACGCCATAAGTCGTTTGGGATTTTAGTACTCGGTATCACAGAGATGGACCCGAGTGGGAATGCCTCTGCGACCGTGGGTATTACAGAGATGGACCGAAGTGGGAATGCCTCTGTGACCTTAGGTATTACGATGATGTAACTCGTTGGAGTATGCTGTTGAGACCCATGTTTTGAGGTTGGTGTCTCGTATAGTTCACACAGATATTTTGGAAATGAACTCATCTAGAGTCGGGTCCCATTATCATCGGTTCTTAGTGTGAGTCTATAGCATTCAAGTAGGTCTGGGGTCGGGGTGTCTCGGAGATGAATCCGTATGGGTCGAGCTCTGGGACCTTAGGTATTACGATGGGTACTCATTGAGGAGTCGTACACCGGGACCGTGACCTTCGGGAGCTACTTAGCAACATTGAAAATATGGTTTACTTTGTGTTACGCCATTGTCGACGGAAACGGGACTCCCCCGTCACAGAAAGGTGTTGTTTTGGGTATAGAGTCTTATCCATTGTTTTTGGTGACGTTTTTAGAGTATGAAGTATTATCCATAATTTATAGTATTGGATATTTGAGACTTAATCATAATTTGGGTATTCTAGATAATGGAGTTTTGTCCATTTATTGGTATTTTGGAGCATTTAATTTTATTCACGTTTTGAGTGAGTAAAGGGAGTGGAGTTCGTATTTAATCGGGTATTTTTATTTAAAGCTTTCATGTACTACGGTATTTTGATTTAAAGGCTTTATTACGAAAATGATGAGTTTAGGAAAGATGTTGCTTTTATAATGAAGTCATTCTATTTGGGAAACTATTATTTGATCAATAAATATTTCAATTGTTTTTGGTTATAAATATGTTATAAACTCTTGAGCTCACTAGGCGTAAAGCCTAACCCTTTTTATTTGTCGGCATATGCATCAGGTTCTCGTTAGGGTTGGTACTAGCGACAGTTGTTGATTTGAGTGCTAGAGAGTAGTACGTTAAAGATCTAGCTTTGGTGACATTTTCCGCATTCAGAGATAGTGACTCTTATTGGTTTAGTAACACCCGACCATATGTAGGTCTTTGTATAAGACTTGGTCTACCTTTTGTCGAGGTTTTTATTTTGAATGTTTAATCGAGGAACTTTAATTATTGATTTATAATTAAGAAAGGATTTATCCTTTATTGATGTATTATTGAAAATTTTAAATTAGTTGTTCTTTCCAAAATTTGAGGGTGTTACAAATTCGTCCGGATCATGTATGATTTTTTACAAAATCATCTATAATTTTGTACAATAACGAAATTTATCGTATTCTCGTAAAAAGTTAACAATCTCGTTTGAACCTTTATTGTAACACTATCAATTTTGGAAAAACGACTAATTCAAAAATTTCATCAATACAATAAATAAGGAATAAAATCTTCTCTTATAAATCAAAACTCAAATTGCCTTAATAAATATTCTAAAGGAACCTCGAAAAAAGTTAAACCAAGTGTTATACAAATAAGAGTCGCTATCTCCGAATGCGGAAAACGTCACCCAAGCTAGATCTTTAACATGCTACTCTCTAGCACTCAAGTCAACACGTGTCGCTAGTACCAACCTCAACGAGAACCTGATGCACATGCCGACAAAGAAAAAGGTTAGGCTTAACGCCTAGTGAATTCAAGAGTTTATAACAATATTTATAAATGATAGAAATTGATAGATTGCTTGGTTGGATAATAACTTCTTAAATGAAAGACTATTATAAAAGCAACATCTTTCCCAATATTCATCATTTTCATAATAAAAGCTTTAGACCAAAATATCGTTAGTAACGAAAGCTTACAATAGAAACACCCGTTCAAACACGAATTTCTATACCCGATACTCACCCAATACGTGAATAAATTCATTTACTCCAATATACCGAAATATGGAAAAAGCTCTATTTCTTTAATACCAAAATATGGTCAACACTCAAAGATGCACTAATACAAAATGTGGATAATACTCCATACTCCAAAATACGTCACCAAAAACAATGGATAAGACTCAATACCCAAAACAACACCTTTCGGTGACGGGGGAGACCCGTTTTCAAGGTTAGTGGCGGAACACAAAAGTAGGTCACACCTCTAAATTTATTCATTAAGGTCAACCACTCTAGGTCTATAGTTTAATGAGTTAACAAGCTCACCAACTCTATGCTTGTTGCTCATATAGGTCTCAAGCTCAACAACTCTATGTCTATCGCTTGTATGGGTACCAAGCTCAACAACTCCATGTCTATCGCTCACAAGGGTACCGAGGTCAACAACTCCATGGTCTATCGCTCATATGGTTACCCCGCTCAACAACTCCACGTCTATCGCCCATTTAGGTATCAACCTCAATACAAAGAATTACGATCCCAATATTCAAATAACAACTCGACTCATATGCCTATGGATCCAATGCACCTCAGTCTAATTTACATGACTCCAAAATGAATGACCAACGCACTCAAAGCATGTAAAAATAACATAATAATGCCATAATTGCATTTAACCACAAAAGCTCAACGTATAGCCATTTAAATCGGACAAATGTCCACGAGACTCATTCTAGTCAAAACCGAGCAAAATCTCTATAACCCAACACCTATGTGATTTACTCAAAACATTTGTTGAGACAAATCCTTTTCCAAATAAGATTATACTCATATATTTCCAAAATGCCTCATAATGTAATAACATGTATTTTCCAATGGTTTATAAATCAATACTATCAAAAATGCATAACACCAAATATTTCTCATTTATCTATACTATATTATAAAGCATTTGACAAAAACTCTTAAAAACTATATTTTATGCATGTAGTACTGTTTATTTATGCATGTTACTTAAAATTCAAGATTACAAGTAATTTATGCTTAAGTACAATTTATTAAAGCTTAATTTATGAATTTGTGTAACTAACTATGGATAAACATAATCAAATATAGGATAAACATCATCTCATTTTAAATATAAAAAATCTAGAATATAATTAGGATAATCATTGACTTCTAACAGTATACTTAATTATTATTTTTATTAAAAGTTATATTATTAAACAAAAAAATAAATTACTTTGTTATTAAACCTAAATTAAAATGCAATAAAAAACTGAATTAAAGAAATTACATTAAAAAGAGAATTTTTAAATGAAACATCAAAAAATCGTGTTCTCAAAACCACATAAAACCATTATAACATCAATACAGACAAAGATAAAATGAAACATTAAAATTTGAAATCAAGATGTATCTCGCTGCATTGCGCGAGTACCCGTCTAGTAAAATAAAACATATAAACAATTCTTCAGTATGTTTTATTTATCAAATGTCTAAGGATTCAAACAAAAGCATTTTTCAAGACTTATAAACCTCTTTATACCAAATATGCATATTTCACTAAAATAATCATGCATTTGATATATAACAATTAAAACATCTTAATACCTCAAAATGAATATTTTTGGTATGTACACCGTTTTCACAAAGCAACTTGAATTCATCTTGCTATATTTAGGCTAAATCTTGGTTTTACTCCAAACCTGAGCTCCATTTGAAGAAGACTTTAGATCCACCACTTTTCATCAACAAAACCTTTATCTAGATCATAAACAAACCCAATATACACCAAAATCAAACCCAAATCAAAAATCATAGAACCAAACCCTAGATATGGCGCAAAAACCCCCAAAATCTCACCTTTCGACTTATGGGAACCACATATATTTGAGGAATATCCAATCCTCATTTCTTCCATCATGAAGAGCTCTGAAATACAAAACTGTAGCAACTTGAATCACTCAAAACGGTGTTGTGATGAAGAAGTTCTGCCCAAATGAAGAAACCCCCGATTTTTCGGTCTTTTTGTACATGTCAGGCCTTCACGTGGGTATTCCCGCGACTAGGTCGTGTTAAAGGTCGCCCGGACCTTTGGAACACGCAAACAAAAGGTCCCGTGGCTTGGGAGGCAACCTGGTCGCGTGCCAGGTCCCGGGAGGTTGTTTCTCGCTCCTTCTTTCGCGTTTTTCGACCCCGATTCGAATCCTAGACTTTCCAACATGGTTTCTGTATGAAACTTCTCATATATTATCGACTTAATTACCCTCAGATGAACAACTCACCAGAATAAAAGTTCCGAAATTGTGGGTGTTACATTTATATATATACATACACACACACACACACACACACATATATATATATATTGGCAAAATCACAAAAAGATACAAACTCGTGAAAACCAATATAAAAATATTTTAAGTAAATTGAAAATTTGGTCCTTGTGGTTTGTTGTTTGTCTTAATTTTGGTCCCTCTAAAATTTGTATTGCAAGAAAATCCTAGTGGTGTGCAAAAACGCTTGGTTTTGGTCCCTCAGACTAACGTCTGTTAATTTGCACCCGTTAAATTCCCTCATGCGCCTTGCACATGAGGGTATACTGGTCATTATGTTTTTTCTTTCATTCCCATTTAAAATAAGTACTAAACAAACTACAGGGACCAAGACTTTGCAATTTACTCTTATACTATACTAAACAATATACACTTATATATATATACACACACACACTTACATATATAACTACACCCACAGATCGAGACCTTTCTCGACTGCCTCCATCATTTCTGGCGTCCCCATCGTCTCCGGCATCCCCAGATCGAGACCTTTCTCATTGCCATCGCACTTGGGTTTCTCGAATGGATTTGGGTTTCAATTTAGATGACGGGGAGGGGTTCGTCAGAGAGAGTCTGGATTTGGATTTGGGACACGATTGAAATCTGCTTGAGTTAACCTCGAATGGATTTGGGACTCGATTGAAACCCACCTGGGGTGGGTTTCTCAAATAGATTTCGGACTTGATTGAAACCCACCGTTCACAAACTATTATGGCGGTGTTGCAGAGATTCTCCGACGACGAAGCTCAAGTGAGAACACCCCCTGAGTTAACCTTTATCTTCATTTTTTGTCACAAATATTGAGTTTGGTTTCTAACATCTCCATATTCATCTCGGTGACGCTCTAAAAGAAAAGACTAAAAGGGTACCGGTTACGGTAACCGGTGGTGTCGAGGAAGAACACAGTTACCAGTGGTGTTGGGGAAGAAGATGTCTTTGGTAAGGATGTAGAAAAAATGATTAATGATAAAAAATAAAAACAAAAATTATGGCTCAATCTTATTGGCTTAAGGATTAAATGATAGAGAAAACAAAAAAAAACGTGGCTTAATCTTATTGATCTAAGAATTAAATGATAAAAAACAAAAAGGGTAAAAAGTGTTGTAGGATAAATGTGTCATCGTCTAATGGATATGACGATATAGATAGAGATAAACATGTTAGAGATAGGTTAGAACTATTATCTCTTGTAGTTATCTACTTGTATCTCATCCCTATTTAAAGGGCTTATAATTAATGAGAATAACAGATCTCTTCTCTCTCTTTCTTGTTGTTCTCTTTCGTTTTTCCTTTAACACGTTATCAGCACGTATGCTCTAGGAAGATTATCAAATTTGACACCAGATTATAAAACATGGTTTACGAACGAGAAGAATTGAAAGATCAACTTGGATGAAGTCGGTACTCTTAAAACTAATTCACCAATTTGATGACCGGGTAAGTGGTTTCTTTAAAAAAAAATTAGTTTGAGAATTGATATCATCAAGATCGGGAACTGTTAACTCCTACCATCCTCTGCCATCGTTATCCAAGTAAGTATAATTCGTTTATTGTTTTATCCTATTTTTATTCATGTTTTTAAGCTTTTTTTATGATGTTTATGTGATCGTATGAAACAACATTATTTTAAGTCGTTTCTCTATGTAAAAATATGTGTTGCAAACTACATACAAATTGATTATATATTCCCATGCTTCGTATGCATAAATACTCGTTAATTTTTTTTAGATGATTTCTTTAGGTGTTTTGTAATTCTTTTAACCATATTTACCCTAAATCACTTGCCTATCCTATTTATTTTTATGTGTTTATTAATTTGTTTAGTTAACATTTTAAATCAATGCTCCAAATTTTTTTAATTGATTTATTTGTTTATTAAATGTGCAACTTTACATATTAAAATGGTGTAATTTATTTTTGTTTGGAATGATAAAAAAAATTAATTACTTTAAACATGATATTATCATATATGTATTTAGGCTTATCCATTGAATTTGTTAAGTTATATTTGTTTAATTAAAGTTTTAATTAAGTTTTTTAAAATTGATTACCTTATCCAATAAAAGATGATTTGCCACCTATTAATTCACGTTTTTTATATGTTTATTAGTTAATAGAATTTGCATAATATCTCATACCATAATATATGTATTTATAAAATAAAATAAAATAAAAAACAAAATTGTTGATCTAAAATTATATATGGATGTATAATCATGATTGAATGAGATAAGTAGGATTATTTTATTTAAATATTTGTTAATTTAATCATGTTTTAGTTTTTGAATTGATTTATACATGTCATGTTCAAATGTTTATCCAAATTACAATTTCTAATGACATAAAATTGTAAAAATATTATTATTCAAATGCTTATCTTAATTGTGGGTTCCTACTCATTATTATCTTAACAAGTATTTGGAAGTTACACTTCCAACCCCTATATATTTTGGTCTCTTACCAAATGCCCCAAAAATATTATTAAGATAATAAAAGTTTAAATTTGACTTTATGTCAAAACCAATATTTATTTTGTTTAATGGCAAAATCTCTCAAAATTATTGATGTTATTCATGTATTTCATGAAACGAAATAATTGCATAAAACTGAAAGATTTTGTCAAACGGGTGTAAATAACCCTAAGGTTGAAGGGACTTAAGTAATCCACGTGATTCTCCTCCTACCTGGAAATCCAAAAGTGTTTTTGCGATCTATTTTCGAATATTGAAATATTGATGACGTATTATCACAAAAAAAAATTAAAAATTTAAAAATACAAAAATCCAATAATATTATGATAATGAAATCTCATGCATAACATAAATAATTATAGAACATGATTTTAGAAAATCATATATTCTCCATTATTTACAACCACCTGGACTCGAAAGAACTTGAGTACCATAAGATAGGCAAATATGTAAAACCCATCAAAACATATTGACCCTAAAAGTCACCTGTTAAAATACATGTAAATATCTTGAGATTTTTGAGATGATACATCAGTCACAACCTTCATATGGAATACCATTAACTAGAATCCCCTAAGAACAACGGGACACCCTGAAAAGAAAAATCAGGAGTATCTAGTACCATGTATTTTCCAAACTAATCAAACAGTGGAATGAAACCCACTCGATTACAAGAAAATGACTGTTTCAACAAAGAAATGTTGTGCTCAAAATACATCTCAATCTTCATGACAAGGAACTCATAGAAGATTTTCACCTTTCATATAGCAGTAATCATATTAATGAACCAATGTGAGCTAAAGTATAACCTTTAGACAAATTCATCAACCTACTGTAAGTGGTTGAGAGATATAACAAGGTTATTTCAGATCACTAAACATGTTGGGACAAAGAAAATTCTCGTGGTCAATAATGAAAGTGTTAGAGGTGAAACAACTCTAAAGAACAGTGAGTTAAAGACAATTTCACATAGGTGACATCTCCACACACCATGGACAAAACCATTGAAATGGTAAGGGTCATGAAAGAATCGAAAAGGGTTCTACAATTCTTGGAGCAGAGATGAAACTACTGCCTAAAAGATAATGGACAATATAAGAAGAAAAATGTGCTAAGAATCGCTCATACAAAAAGAACAAGTTGGAAATGAACTATATCAAATTAATTTAAGGTTTTGATTCAGCATAATTTTGTTTGAATTTTACTTTAAGTATTAAATAAATTTCATTTACCAATGAAAACCCAAATATTTAACTATTATAAATGTAAAGAAATACATCAAAATTACAAATATAAAACTCTCAATATTATCCGTTCCATGTTGGAATGTATCGAGGAGAACTTGAGTGTTTTTGTGGGACCTCCCACACAATCTTAAAAGATAGACTAATATTTACTCCTCCAACCAAAATACTTAGACGATGAACTGTCATTTTCTTGTTAGTACAAGATTAATAGTCATTAAAGGACTATATTAATGAGAACCTTGTTAAAATATTCATATTAATTGGAAATCGTATTATAAGAATGGAAATGGGAATATATGTACATCAACTCTAATGATATGAAAGGAACGTATATTAGAGAAATTAATGTGTCACACTAGTGGATTATCTAGGTCATCAAATCATATTATGTCACCAATAAAGAACTTTGGGACAATTACACATATATGTTTCGACATGACCTTGTGGGACACCATGGTCATAACATAATGATCTATGTATTGAAAAATACACATTGACACATTCTTTTTCGAGTGAAAGGCAAAATGAGTTAATTAACTAAATTGCAATTGTTGACTTCTACAGCACAAGAAGTAACACCAACATCATAATAAGCCCTCTCGAATACCTAGAATTTTAATAAACCCTGATCCTTAGGCAAGACAGGAATGAGACCATCCTAAAGCTAAGGACATAATACAAAAATATTCCATTCTTACAATGAATAACAAGGTAATATTTATGGACATAAACAACCAGAATGCGGGCCATTAAAGTATTTTATGGTTCTGGTTTCGACACAATGAACGCATGTCGCATTATTGTCCACATAAAATGTTGCACTCTAAGCACTAGTTATACGTTTAAGGGCTCACCTCCCTCTTTATCTCATTAAGTCTATATGACTTGTAATGCTGGAGAATTTACATCATAAGGATTTGATAATTATTGCATATATATTGCAATCAATGTAGAGTTTTCTATACCCCATGTGTATGTATAAAATGGTCTCATAGAAGTTATCATCATAAGAATATAGATGGTATATAGGGAATTGGTTATGCGCACCAATTAACCCGCATTTTCCTGGGGTTATGCAAATATTACATGCAGCCTTACTTATTTTTAGACCCACTACTAGCCAACCAGTATGATGCGTACCAGTTGGTAACTGGATATAAGCCTGATATTTTATATTTACGCATGTTTGGTTGTGTAGTATATATGTGTCAATTGCGCCCCCACAACGCACCCAAATGGGTCCTTAAAAACGATTTAGTTGGATATGAATCCCCAACAATTATCCGCTAATTAGAATCCTTGACGGGTGATCTCTTTATCGCTAGATTAGCGAGTTTGTCACTTTAATGAGACATTCTTCCCGTCGTTAGGGGGAGATAGGAAAAAGGATTTTCCATGAGAACGACTGGAAGTGTCATAGAATATTCTCATTATGTCTCATTTTGATCCCCAAACTTCACAATGTAAAGTTGAAGCCAAACGAATCAGACTCGATACCTGATACGTTTAATGAAGTGACAAGATCACATATACCAGCTGCAAATATACCCTCAAGGTTAAAAGTCCCCAAACAAGGGCACAACGCCATTGGAAAGAGCGTTGCAATCACACATGGTGGAGGTGTGGTTGAGGTCGTGGCTCCCAAAAGGAAATGGGGGAGGCTACTTGGTTCGATAGACACTCATCTAAAGAAAAAGAAGAGTAAGACACAACCATTTATCATCAATACATAAACCTTTCATGAGATTATCTCTGATTAAAACTATGTCTATGAATCATTACTGGAGGACGCTCCGAAGTTAATATTTTATTCCAGAGATCAAATAAATCTCAAATGAATTATGAAAGTGCATACGAGTCGATGGACAGATCGTACATACTCATTGATGATATTCACATATATTGTTGCTCGTGAGATGATAGAGCACTATGACATTGAACCATGCTCAGTTGAAAAATGTCAACAAAGAGCAAATTGACCTAATAGAAGCAATCCAGGATAATTACATTTGACAAATACACGGGTATTTGGTCCGGTAGTGCTAACCCACCAAGTGTAAAGCCCGTAAGACATAGATAATTCATTTGTCATAAAAGCGTAATGAGAATAATTAAGTCATGATGTATAAGACTCTCCTTTGGCGCAAGGTTTCTCACAACGCCCTGGATTGATGACGAGAAGACTTGCTCTCTCGTGATGGACGTTATAACGTTCTGCTAATTAATTAGCCTAGTAATTTCCGAATGACGGGAAATGCAGCTCATGAATGTGGTTACTACATATCTCTATGGGGATCTAGATTAAGAGATATATAAAAGTGTTTGATGACATTATATTAGTAGAAACCACGAAATGCGTTCTCCATGAAATTGAAACGCTCATAGGCGGATATGGATACCTGCCTAAGTGAATACTTCATTGGGAAGGGATATAAGAACGATGAACTGTGCCCATGCGTATTTATAAATAAAACGAGTTCCATATGTTCAATCATAACTCTATATGTCGATGTAATAAACATAACAAATACTCTTGATGAAATAAGAGAAACTTTATTCTATTCAAAATCTGACTTTGAGATGAAAGATCTTGGGAAAACTTGGTTTTACGTAGGACACCGAGTTTGTGATATTAATTCACCGATCGCATATGTCTAGAAAATAATCAGGCGATTTAATATGGACAAAGCGCAACTGGCTAGCACTCCCATGATCGGTCGAAGTGTTGGATAAAAGGAAAGATCCATTTCGTCTGAAGGATGATGACGAAGAGGCTTTGGGAGCTGGAATTCCCTATTTGAGTGCAATAGGCGCATTATTGTACTTAGAACAATACACTTGACCGTATTTTGTATCTCTCAATTAACTCGTTAGCTAGATTTAGCTCAGTGCCAACGCAACATCATTAGAATGATATCAAATTAATCTTTTGGAACCATTGATGTGGGCTTATACTTCCCTTACAAAAAGAAACATAGGATTGATAATGAAATTTCAATACCTACTTGGAATATGAGAGGCAAAAGTACCGGCCCTAATAGAAAAACATAAAATATTGTCTTGGTATGTCTTTGCTGATATTAAATATCTACCTGACTCATACAAAGCTCATTTCCAACTTGGATAAGGAATTACCATAGGAAACATGCCGATTGCTTGGAAGTAAACTAGGCAAACCCTTGTAGCTACCTCTTCAAACTATTCCTAGAATATTACTCTACATGAGACTATTCAATTGTGTACAAGGTTAAGGACTACCATTACACATATTAGAGGGGTTAGTGTTTTGAGTTCAACAAATATCCTACTCGCATATATGTAAATAATGCATTGTATCGAAGAAATGAAAGTAAGATATATCAATGGTGATACCTCAAAGTAAATTATGCTTTTAGTTTATATAAAATGAGCAATAGAAAACTCACCTCAAGATTCAAGTGAATCAAGTAAGATATAAGGAGAATGTGACATAAAAAGTATGAGAATGCTAAGACCTTCCAAACTCCCTTGATTAATGCACGAATCAGGGGGAGTAGTAGACAAAAGAGGAAGTCTACTATATATGTAATATTTGTATGTTGTGCTCTTTCCTTCACCTAAGGTTTTATTTTTCCCATTGGGTTTTGTTCCTTGGTGTAAGGTTTTAGTGAGGCAACGGTTTATATACCATCCTACTCTTCCAACTCTCATGATTAATGTACGAATCTGAAAGAATATTAGACTAAAGGAAAAGTCTATCTATTGCAAAGAAACTGGTACGTTGTACTCTTTCCTTCGTCATATTTTTATTTTTCCCACTGGGTTTTTATTTTGGCGTAAGGTTTTAACGAGGCAACAGTTGTGCACCATCACTCATTTGACTCGGCACAAGGGGGAGTGTTGTAGGATAAATGTGCCATCGTCTAATGGATATGACGATATAGATAGAGATAAACATGTTAGAGATAGGTTAGAACTATTATCTCTTGTAGTTATCTACTTGTATCTCATCCTTATTTAAAGGGCTTATAATTAATGAGAATAACAGATCTCTTCTCTCTCTTTCTTGTTGTTCTCTTTCGTTTTTCCTTTAACAAAAAGTTATTAGTCTGTATTGTGTATATGCACACATGCGTGTGTATGTGTATGTGTGTATATATATACATATATATATATATAGAGAGAGAGAGAGAGAGAGGGGAGAGAGATAATATCTTTTAGAGTAAATTGTAACTTTGGTCCTCCTCGTTTGTTATTTTTAGTAAAAAAATGAAAAAAGGGCAAAATGAGGTGGTTTAAGGGCTGCAAATTAACAGACGATAGTCTGAGGGACCAAAAGCAAGCGTTTTTACATACCTCGAGGATTTTCTTACAATAAAAATTTTGGAGGGACCAAAATTAAGACAAACAACAAACCCAGGGGCCAAATTTGCAATTTACTCTCAAATATATTTGATTTTATTATAGATATTTAATTAATTAGATTATTAACAAAAATGTGATAGGGTGTAAAGTGAAAATATAAATAAAAGATGGGTGTAAAATAAAAATGTACATGAAAAGTGAATTTCTCCAACCGGTTAGAGTTTACCAACCTTTCCTTCATTAAGTTTTTATAAAGCTTTTACCTCCCATGGTTAAAAAGTTTTCCAAAAGCTTTTTATAATGGTAAAAACTATCAAGAGTTATTGAGGATGCTTTAAGTAGTAAGTACCCTAAGTAAAACTTGATTTTAGTATGTTTGAGATAAACTTTAATTGAATTCAATCAATGTACATGACGTTTAAATTAATAAAACGTTAAAATACATCGAACATTATCGACATGAAGTTTAACGAGACACCGAGTTCCACCGGTTTTGATTTAGGGTTAACCATTTCTCTGGCATTAACGTCGGTCACCCCACCACAAGTATCCATTATTGCTAGAATTACTGGGCTACTACCACCCACTCATTCCCTTAATCATAACTCTCTTCTATCTCTCAAAAAAACTCAAACCACCTTTTTCCAAAATACCATCTTTCAATTCAATCTCCACGGCTTCACCACCCAATACAATTAATCACTATATGTTCTTTTAATTTAAAGTTGTCTTCTGTTTTTCTACAACAAATTACTTGTAATGCAAATCGTGTATCATTACAGTCATTAGAGTTATCGATCTTGTTCATGTAATTCGAACTTTTTGTGGTTTAATTCTCCATCGAAAGCTAGCTTTAAAGGGGGGAAGTATGTCGTTAGAATCATTCGAACGTGTGTGCTACGTCCACTGCAACTTCTGCAACACCATTCTTGCGGTATATATTACATTACTTTCCCATTTAATTTCTAATAAATGGATCCATTCATTTCAGGTTGTTCATTAGTTGCCTTACAAATTATAGGAAAAAGAAATTATGTTTTGTTATCGAATTACTCAAGTAAATTATAATCAATTAACCTTTAGATGATCAAGATCATGAATTCTGTAGGGTTTTTTCTGTTTCTTTAATTTTTGGATTTTTTTAAAGCAAAAAAGATAGGAGCAGAAGTCAGTTCTTTAATTTTTGGCAACAATAAAGCTTGTGTTTGTTAAAACATAGTAAATCTGATTAATTTTTCTTTCTTTCTTTAAAAAGAAAATTTGCTTCATTAAAACATAATTTCGTTTCAAATTAATCCAGGATCGATATCGATTGAACTCCTAAGATTCCAGATCAAAAATCATACGCATGATTGAGATCTTCGATCTCGATATGAGATTACTATTATGTGTGTCCATTTACTTATTATTATATGTAACATGTATAAAAAGATTATAACATTTTTCACTTTATCATTCTTGGGTTTAATTTCTTTACATAATTCATTGTAATGAAGAAATCCTAAACATGATCCAGCATCTTTGAGAGATGTATTTTATGCACAGCAACTGTGTAAGGGCAGCCCAGATGCAAAACCTTCAAATTAACAAACACTGATAATTTCATTCAGGGTTTTATGGTTTATTTCTTACAGATTTAGAGGTCATCCTTGACTATTTAATTAGGGCATATTTTCTAAGAAGTTGGTTCTTCCTTACTAAATTGTAGTAGATTCTTACCAAGTTGTAGAATTTAATTAAGCACCTAAATTTCATTGTCAGATTCATTTGTGATATGTTTCAGGAGGGGAGAATACGAGACATTATAATGGTGTTATCTTATATACATATCTTATAATGGTGTTATCGTATATACATACCTATATCAAACCAATGGAAAGTTACAAACTAGTTTAAATCAATATAAAATAATTTTTTTGATGATTTCTTTTCATCAAATGCTATGATTTAAGATATTATTACACATATATTTGTTTCACCTTATGAAAAAATTAAATGTGAAACTTTTACATTGTGAAACAAATTAATGTGAAACTTTTTCATAAAAAAATATATGAGAAACTTTCAACTTATGAAACAAATACATGTGAAACTTTTACATTATGAAACAAAAATATGTATAATAATATCTTAAATCATAGCATTTGATGAAAATAAAATCATGAAAAAATTATTTTTATATTAATTTGAACTAGTTTGTATAGTTTGTACCCTTTAACTGGTTTGTATTTGAACTTCCCTCTCTCTATATATATACATTTGGGATCACGTGAGACCAATCTGTTTCTGTGAGACCACTTTTACACTCGAAACTTCACAGAACACACTGTGATAAAAAAAATATGAACCTTCACAGTTTTCTTGCTATGAAGGTAGCTAGTGAAAGCAACTTTCACAGTGTTTTTGCCGTGAAGGTTCAGATTTTTTTTACCTTCACAATAAAGTAAAGTTTCAAGAGTAAAAAGGTGGTCTCACGGGTCTCACGAAAACAAGTTGGTCACACGTGAACCAATCCTATATATATATATATATGTACATATATGTGTGTAATAATTTTAGTAAAATGAATATATGGAGTAATGTGCAGGTGAGTGTTCCATGCAGCAGTATGTCAAGCATTGTAACTGTTCGATGTGGTCACTGTGCAAACTTGTTATCTGTAAATATAGGTGTTTTGCTTCAGACAACCACCCATCATCATCAGGTTCTCTTTATTTTCCAAATTATCCATTTCATATTTTAATCAAGTTTAATATTAATTTCCATATTTCATGCAAGTTGCAGAAACAACTTTCCTGCAACGATGATAAAGCCCAATATGGTGGTTCAGGTTCATCATCCTTTCAATCAGTTGAACCACAAGTGCCAAGAAGCCCATCCATTTGTTGTAAGTCGTCTCTTTACGCCATATGTTTCAACCTATATAAGTGTTTTTTTTTTGCACACCGTGGATCTCAGACATCAAGATTCAGGTTAATTAGGCTACATCAGATATAAATTAGACATGTTAATTAATAATATGATTGGTTAACCTAAAAGCATATGTTGAAAATTTATTTGGAAAAATATAAGGGACGTATATAATTGGAAAAAAACTGGCTTAAGGTTAATTAAACATGAATTTTTTAATAACAGATAACCTATGGTTGTAAACATGCCTTAGATGTGGTTTTCATGTATGGTATATGATTGATTGTCTCCACTGAGACAAAACGACGTTGAAATTGGCATAATTATCTCGCAAAAGATATCGGCTATGTTTAAGCATATGCACATATTAAATAACACAAATTATATATACGCATAAATACAAACTTAATAAAATTTATGAATTTGTAAATTAGTTTTCTTGTGTTGTTTCATTTGGAATTTGTAAATCAATTTTTATATGTTGTTTCACATGTAGACAGCGGCTTATTTAAGATTTTTGTCTAGTAGAGTCATCTTTAAGGTAGATTAAAGGTATGTAAATTCGTCCGATATGTTTTAAATATAATTCCATCGTTTGGAGAGATTCTTAAAAACATTGGCTGATTTCGAGTAATTTTTTTTTTAATTTCGAGGTACTTTTTGGTTTTTCCGGTTTACTTCAAAAATCTTTGTTGGTTGGTTCCGAAGTACTTTTTTTAATTGGTTGTGGGACAACCGGACAAGTAGGAAATTACCGGGGGGGGACTAGGACGGAAAGTTATAAAAAATTGCTTTTTACCTATATAAAAGAGAAAAAATATTTATCTAATCGGGGCTCTTCCCGCACCTTCAACATTACGGATCCGTCCTGCTTGTAGATGCGGTATTTATCCAGTGTTGTTTATTTGTAAAACATTTAAAACTATTTTGTGTGTGGACAAAAATAGTAGTGAACGTTTCACATATATTGTTTTATATATGAAATACCACAAGAAATTTGGTTTGTAAGTTTATACAAATTATTGGGTTTGTAAAAAAAGAGGGATATAGAAAGAAACTTGGGATCATGTGAGATCAACCTGTTTTCGTGAGACCCGTAAGACCAGATTTTTACACTTGAAACTTTACAGCAAAACATTGTGAAGCTAAAAAAATCCAAACCTTTCATATATATATATATATATAGGAAAGTTCAAATGAGAACTCAAATTAATTTGGTTGTGAACGTGAGGACAAATGAGAACGTGACACATGTCTGAATGTAAATTATTCAGACTGAATAATCAAAGAAATATTCAGACCGGATAAAACTGAATACAGTGTTTATTCAGTCTGAATAATGCTTATTCAGTCTGAATAATGCTTATTCAGTCTGAATAATGCTTATTCAGACCGAATAAACACTATATATTCATTTTTATTCGGTCTGAATATTTCTTTGATTATTCAGTCTGAATATGATATGTGTTGCGCTCACATTTGTTCTCACGTTCACAACCAAATTTAAGGAATTATAACAATGTATAGATAGGGGAATTATAACAATGTATAGATAAGATACCAAATATTAAAAAAGCTTTAGGTACCAAAGTGAAATGATGGTCAGAGGATGAAGTGACTATACCAAGAGGACATATGCTCAAAGGAAAACACCAAGGACCCTGTGAGGGTGATCCACGATAATGGAGATCAAGACAAGGTCCTTTCATGGGGACCAGTTGGTGCAGGAAAAATTGGCTATTTTGACTATATCTTAAAAAGTTTTTATTTTAAATTTTATATCTATTTGATTTTATTGGACTGTCAAAAATACTAGCCGTAAATTTGATTTGGCATTTACGCTTCAATCTGTGTTCTATATGAAAAACAAGGGTACGCCTGCACTTTTAAGGACGTTTGGAAAGGTTCAAAATGCGAGAAACCTTTATGATCTCACATCAAAGACAACAAACTTTTAACGTTATTATTACATATCTCTTGTTTAGGTATCATTTTATTTTACTTTGTTAACTATAATTATAATGATAATTATTGTTCTTTTTTTATACTTTTAAAACTAACTTTTTCGTTTATGAAGCCCCAGAGAAGAGGCAACGAGTTCCATCTGCATATAATAGATTCATTAAGTAAGTCGTACGTTGAATCCATGTTATTTCTTCTATATATATCTAACTATCTCCCTCTCTCTCTCTCTCTCTCTCTCTCTCTCTCTATCTATCTATCTATCTATATATATAGAAATTTTGGGTCGAATTCCGGTGAAAAGTGAAGTTATAGTGAGAAGGGTAAGAAGGGATCTCCTCCCTTGGATGCACATTAGGATAAGATGTACCGAGATGAGATACACCGAGATGCACCGGATCAATCCCCGTATCAAGCGCGATTCATGGGTAGGCTTGAGATTAAAAGTGATCAAATGTCAAGATCCCTTCTTAAGCTTCTCACCTTAACTTCACCTCTCACGTGATCCCATGCCTGAAAACTTTTCATTTGGTAAGTGATAAATATTTGACAAGTAAAGAAGTGATCTTAAACTTTCATCTAGTCAACATTTGCGGCTTTGAACATGAATCATTGGATAATTCCTCACATGGGTGCGCGTAAGATAGAGGGGTAGTTTCGTAACTTTTACAAATATACGACAAATGGGTTCATATATGAACTCATATGATTTACTTATGAACTATATGTTCATATGTGAACCTGTGAATGAGTTCCATGTGCATTATTTAGCTAATTCACATATGAATCCACAGTTAATTAGTTCATATGTGAATCATACGTGTTCATATGTGAATCAGTTAAAATAGTTCATATGTGAATTACACGGGTTCACATATGAACATATAGTTCATATATGAATCACACGGGTTTACATATAAACTCGTCTGCCATCTATTTATAAAAGTTACGAAACTACCCTCTCTATTTTTCGTATATCCATAAATTTTTACCACTTAAAGCCACAATTTTTGATCAGCCAAAACCGTATTTTGATCAGTCAAAGCCGCAATTTTTAATCAGTCAAATCCGATTTTGACCGTATGAAGGGTTAGAATCAATTGTTTACTTCTCAAAATAACCTATGACAATATACATAGAGGTGTCTTACTTTGCAAATTATCAAAAAGATGCAAACTATGTAAATCAATCTCAACCGTCCATCATGTCTAACAAATATATGATTCCATATATGCATCGATTATTTCCTAATTTAAAGCGTAATTCATAATTAATACATTTTAATCATATTCTTTAAATATTGAAGTAATAATAACAAATAAATATCTTAATTATTTGGTTTACACGATTTAGATTTTTGATAGTTTACAAAAGAAGACACTTTTATGTATACCTACATATGTATGTGTGTGAGAGAGATGGAGAGAGAGAGAGAGAGAGAGGGGGAGGGAGGGAGAGGGAGAGGGATAGAGAGAGAGAATAGAAAATTAATGACATATATAATTGTATTAAAGTTGTTGATTAATCATTTTGTTACGTGATTATACCTCAAGGTTGAATCTACATTCAAGTAAAATTATTTATGAGAAAAAAAAAACTATAACTTTGAATCTTACACTTACAGGGAGGAGATTAAGAGGATAAAGGCATCGAATCCAGAAATTAGCCATCGAGAAGCTTTTAGCACGGCGGCCAAGAACGTAAGTATCACTGGATTGGGTGTTTTTGTCAACATTTTTTTTATTTTATGACATTTATATGTGATTTTCATAGTTTTATAGATCATAAAACTGGTTTACGAAAAAATATTCTTTCAACTATTTATTAGGTTTAATAAATTTGGTTTTCAAAACCCAATAAAAACACGCTTTCTAACTTAGATGCTAACAAAGATTTGATTTTGGTCGTAAACCTAAAGTCATCATGTTCCTTTACCAAAATAGGTACATATACATTTATGTTATTTAGGCATACAGTTTTTTTAGATGTAATCTTGTATGTAATATAGTCAAAGAGAAAAGTTCAAATGTGAACTCAAATATAGGTGTGTGAACGTGAGAACAAATGAGAGCGTGACACGTATCTGAATGTAGATTAGTGAGACTGAATAACCAAATAAATATTCAGACCGATTCAGTCTCAATAGGCATTATTCAGGCTAAATAAACAATATATTCAGTTTGAATATTTTTTCGATTATTCGACACGTGTCACGCTTTCATTTGTTCTCACATTCACAACCGAATTTGAGTTTTTATTTGAACTCACCTCTCTAGTCAAATTCACATATATAACATTAAATTCTTTAAGTAAAATCACATTGCTTCAATAAGGACTTGTGTTTTTGTATACGTAGTGGGCACATTTCCCTCATATCCACTTTGGTCTAAAGCTTGACGACACAAGCAAGTGACAAAAGATTGCAGCTATTGCATGTGAGTTGACTCCTGAGGTTTTCTTGTAAAAATACTTAACTTATTTATTTTGCTTTATAAAATAAATTAGAGTTCGAAATTGAACTCTTCTTTCAGTTATTACCACCGAATTCATCACTGAACAAGTATGTTTCCGTCATAATATTCTATCGTTTTTATTTAATAAAGATTAAATAATGAAACTGTAAGAGGCTGTTTGACAGTTGCTAAATGATTTGATACAGAATGATGAAGAGGCTCTTATGATATAGTGTAAAATGAAATATAATTGTTTGGTAATTGTTCAGCATGTAATTAGGTTCTTAATGTTTAAGAATGTCCAAGAAGCAAAATGATTCAAAAACTTTTGAAAACCATTAAGAAGCAGACTTATTTTTTTTTCCAAACATGAATCATCTCTTAACAATTTAAGACTAATTCTTAATGAAACTGTTAAGAGGTAAACAAACAGCCCCTAAGTAAATTGGTTTTAGTGTTGTATGGGTGTTAATTTTAATAAGTGGTACAATGGATCATCATCGGCTAAAAAGTATTTTTAGTATGATAGAAGTGTTGATATCTTCATTTTAGAAAATGACTTTGCCTTATACCCGTTATACCTGACATTTTAAGTCATCAAAACTTAATCAAAATAATTTAATTGTATTTAAATAGCACTAAACAGATTTTACTCGATTCATATGAATAATACATGGTGGATAAATCTTGTAAACTAGTGGTTTAAAAAGTATTATATACCACAAATTATATTACAAAGCTTTATTATTTTTGTCCTACAAAAATAAGTATAAATTTTTTATTGTCGATGATCTAAAGAGAAAAAAAAAATATAGCAACGTATTATTTTCTTGGGAAAAAATCCAGTCTAATTATCTATTAATATCATTATTACATATATTTGTATAATTAATTATATTATACAAACTAGGGGTGTTTGACATTTGATACTTAAGTTATTATTTTTGTTCGACGGAATTCAAATCATGATTCGAAATCGTAGAACCAATTAAATTGAATTTATATTCAGATATTTAGTTTGAATTCATTTACTATTTCATTTTGTTTTGATAATGCGAGAGAGAATATCAAACCAGAACAACGATAAAATAAGAGAATAAGAAAACAATCAAATCACATATGATTTTATATACAATAATAGAACACGGTTAACGCAAAGGTGAGCAGGCACTCTAATCCATAATATACGGTCGTAGTTAAAAAAATCATAAGTGATTTTATACGTGATGTTAATATAAAATCACATATGTTTTAGCCATTTTCATGTTCTTTTATTTAGTTAATATTTTCTTATGAACCTGATTCTCTTATCTCTCTCTCTCTCTCTATATATATATATATATATATATATATATATAGGGTTAGGTTCAAATGTGAACTCAATTTTGGCTGTGAACGTGGGGACGAATCTCAGCCACACATATTCGGTTATGGTGGACGCGATCACGGAGGATTGACGCGATTCATGGGAGGGTGGAGATTATTAAAGGAGGGGAACCAGGTCAAAGCCGCCTTGATTGACCGCATAAGTGGCTGAGATTCGTCCTCACGTTCACAACCAAAAATAAGTTCACATTTGAACTTTCCTCTCTATATATATATATATATATATGCATATAGGGACGGGTTCAAATGAGAACTCAAATTTGGTTGTGAACGTGAGGACAAATGAGAGTGCGACACGTGTCGAATACTCAAAGAAATATTCAAACTGAATAAAACTGAATATAATGTTTATTCAGTCTGAATAATGCCTATTGAGACTGAATAAAACATTATTCGGACTGAATAAACACTATATTCAGTTTGAATATTTATTTGATTATTCAGTCTGAATAATCTACATTCAGACACATGTCACGCTCTCATTTGTTCTCACGTTCACAACCAAATTTGATTTCGTATTTGAACTTTTTTTTTCTCTAAATATATATATGTGTGTGTATGTATCCACTTTGATTTTAAAACCCGATATAGGTGTTTAGATGGATCGACATTTAAATTAATGGTCTAGGGTCGAATCATATAATTTGTTTATCTGTTTGTGCAAATATTAATGCAATAAATTTGGCATATTAGCATAGGTACAACTTTTCCAGTAAAGTACCTGATGGCTAATAGGATATTTTTTGGTTTTATTCTAAAAAACTATATGTTTTATAAAATATGTTATAATAATTAAATTGTTAGAATGAATTTAAAAAATAATAAGTTGTCATATAAAATAAAGTCGAAAAACTTAATAAAATTCAACAAGCAATTTACCGTTTTTTTTCCATTTATTAACATATCAGTAGAAATATACAACAAATCAATAAAACAAAAAAAATACCCATTTTTATAACCCTTATTTATTTTTTTGGAGTTAAATGGCAATCACAAACGTTTGTTGTGATCCTTGGATTATCATTTTAGATTATTAGATTTCATTATGACTTACATTTTGAGTTTAAAAAATAAATAATGAATGATAAAAATAGTAGTTATTTATATTTATTTATCTAAATAAATAGTTTTAAGACTTAAGTATTGTTTTACAAAAATAAAGTATCTTATAAGTTAACTTATTTTCTAAGTAAATATTTGATGAACTATTTTATGATCCATAAATCAACTTATTGAAAATTTAGTTGGAAATAATTTATAGAGTTTTTATTTATTTATCATTTTCTTCTGATTATACCTCTGATTAATATTAATCATTATTAGTTAATATAAGTTTCAGTTTTATTAATTAATTTTAATCGTAATTATGAATTAATAGTATTTTTATTTTATTAATTCATTTTAATTAGTTATTGAATAAGATTAATTATTAATTTATTTTAATTTTAAATTAAACACTAATATTAATTAATTATTATTTATATTTTTTTTAAAACTATTAATTAATTACAATGTGGTTGACTAGTTAATCATATACTATATGTAATGATTATCTAAAATCTTAAACTACTGTAAATTTTTTTTCTAAACTTTATTTTAACAAATTCAAATTTTTAAATTTTTTTTAAATGAACATATTATATATTTTTTATATTTTTTGAATTAATATATTATTTTATTAAATACTTATTTTAGTTATATTATAAGTAACTAATATTTCAAAAAAAATTTGGTTATTTTACATGTTTATCAGTTACTTTTTGCCAAGTATGATCTTTTGATCAGCTAGTTTACCCATCATCAACTACCTTATCAGTTAGTTTGTCAAACATAGACTTAATCACTCAAAAATTTAATAGTTCATTGGAGTTTTAGACTTTAAAAAAAAATATATATATTCAGAAACTAATTAATCATTTAAAACAAAAAAAAGTTAATATCTTATTTCATTTCCAATTTTATTAAATTCTTTATTGGAAAATAAGAAAAACTTTCTATACTGGAAAAACAGTTGAAGCATTAAGGGTGGGGGTAGATGATGGATGGGGGTGTGGAGTTGATATCGACTCTTCATAAGTCACTAGTCAGTATCAGTGGGTCTCCTTATAAGGGCAGTTACATTTACTTCCCTCTACTATATTCATTTGCTAAAACACACCTTCATACTTCCATATATATAGTTACACTCCCTAGTTGTTTTATAGTTTTCTCAATTCAACTTAATTCTTTGTAGTTGTTCTCTTTATGAATTAAGAAGCTTTTTAATGAATGAGGAACAATTAATTAAAAAATTATATAATTTCTTTAAAAAAAATATATTGTTTCTTAAAAAAAAAGATAGTCTTAACAGTAAAGTAAAGTTCTACAAATACAACATGATGTATCAGTTTGAAAGTTGTCATAGAATAATACATGACTCCATATTTTGATTTTTATAAGTAATCTTCTTTCTAAAAGAACGAATTTATTGTGAACTATAGATGTTGATTTGTGGAATTTTTAATCGTGATCATGCATTGTTTGTAAAGAAACATTATTTAAAATATTACAACCACTATAATTTACTATATTATAATACTACAAACAAATGACTTTCAACCACAAAAATTATCCAAAAACATTTTCATGGGTAATTACTTACAATCACCTAGAAAATACCAATGGTTCATTAGAATCCCATGTATTTTGATAAAATAACAACGGATCACCCAGAGAATCAATGGGTAATCTATCATTGATTTGAACTACCCACCAACAATTTAGCCACAAACTTTTGTGACGTTTTTGTAACGAATCAACATTTAGTGACAAATTCCCAGAAAAAAATCCGTAGTCAAAAGTCTTTTATTTAGTAGTGAATATTGTGTTTTTAGATAGTGGAAGTACATAAAATTGTAATGATACTCTTTCCATCTAAAAAAATATACAAGTAAAGAAAAGAACAAAAGTGAATTACGGATTTGGTCCTTGTGGTATATAAAAAATTATGACCAATGTCCATAGACTTAAAAAACTATAGATAGGGTCCTTGTGGTTCTCATTTTCTCATGGATAGGGTCTCTCTGACTAACGGAGTTTAATAAAATTCATTAACCTTATCCTTTTAAACCACATGCACCAAATCTATAATTCACTTTATTAAACAATATATATGTATATATAAAAGTTATTTAATACATTTATTTAATATTCTAATATTACCATATTTAAGATTTTAACATGATTTAATTTTGTTGGGAATGTAATTTTGTCTGTGTTGTATTAAAGCTTTGTACCGTTATATGCTTATTTTGTATGGGTATAAATACCCTTCTTTATGTACTTTGACTTTGTAAGATTTGAAAGAGATATGTGACATTTGACTTTCATCGTCTTGTTTGACTTTTTCTCTATAGACTCCATTATTGTGTCTTTAAGTTTTTCATAGAAATTTCATATAGATTGATCATATTTTGGGACTATCAATTGGTATCAGAACCTAGAACAACAATCTAGAGTGTTTTTCGACACTAATTGTTACTGATTTGAGGACTGTTTGATCGATTTTTGAGTAATTTTTCGAGGTTTTTAGAGTTTTCACGAGCACTGTTGAAGCTGTGGAATCAAGATTCGAATTTGAGTGTTTAAATGATGAATTTGATGTTGGATTAGTGTTTATGGATTGAAATCGAGTAGATCGATCAGAAATTCGAGGTCAATTACACTGATTTAGTGGTTCAATTCGAGGTTTTTGTGATTTTCGGAGTTCTTGTGTTTTTAAGATGAAAATGGTGATTTTGATCTAGTTTTAGGGTGATTTTGGATTAGTTTTGTGTTAGAAAAGTGTTTAGAATCACTTATCTTGCAAATCTGTGTATTTTACTTGATCAAATTTACATTTTTTATGCAAAATCGTCAAATCAGAGGTGTCTTTACAAGTTTATACTCAAAGTGTTCTTAATCCGTGTTCTTTAGGATATTGGATTAAGAATACCTTCAAGATCCGTGTTTCTCTGTATATCGGACCAAGAATATCTGCATCAACCGTGTTTCTTTGGTTATCGAATCAAGAACATCATCTTTATCCGTGATTCTCAGATATCAGATCAAGAGAAGCTCGAGACCCGTGTTTCTAATTTATCGTATCAGGGATTGTAGTTGAAAAGATCACGTGTCTTAGTTGATATTTCTATTTATTGTAATTTTTCAAATTGTAACAAGTGTAATTGTACTACGTGTATTTGTAAATCTCAATATTATAATCCATGTTTCTAGTATATCGCCTTACTATAAGGAGATATATTTGAGTGTTAACAATACCAGATTGAACTAATCCGATATAAGTTCAGTCCATGTTTCTTCAAGGCGTGATTTTGAGAAGTTTTTGATATGTGATTCTTTACAAGAGTCCAAGTTGTGGTTCTTCACAAAGTGGAATCCATGTTTCTCGATCCGTGAATTTTTGCAAGTTCAATCCATGAATTTTTGCGAGTTCAATCCGTGATACTTCTCAGAGTTGGATCCATGATACTTTTGATCCGTGATTCTTTGATCATATTGAATCCGTGATTATTTTTCTAAACCCATGGTTCTTTCTGACAGTTGAAGCCGTGATTCTTTGTGTAAAGGTCAAATAAGATATCCTCAAATTGTGGTTATTTGTCAATATTCCGCACTGACAAGTTGTGTTGAAATTTTTCTAGATTTTGAACTGTGTTTAAAGATCTAGATATTGATCCAACCTCCTTTCAGTGATTTGAATATGATTCCTCTATATACTTAGTGAAAATCGAAGTTTAAGTTATGTTCAGATTCAGCGATTGCATACACCGATTGCACTCAGTGATCGCTGAAAGTCAGGAACACTACCTGAACTTAGAAGATCTGAGGAACAATACTCACACCAAAAACCATTCAGAGTTAGTCGAAGACCTATCTGAAGAAAGAGATGAATAACTCATGATTTGAAGTAGTTCAGTGATAGCAACGTCATCTAATAGAAGTGGGAGATCTTGCGTATGCCTCAGTGATAACTGATGTATTCATCCTTGAAGACTCAGTATCAACGATCTAAGTGAAGCCTGCTCAGCAAGATCAAAGTTGATCTTATCCTCGATGCACAAACGTCAAACCCCCATACCTTGTCAAAAAGTACGTACGGAGTAAGTGGATTATCTCCCACGTGCTTACCGACTCTGATTAGGTTACTATTCATATTCGGCTAAAAGCATAGTTGCTTTATGAACAAATGACAAGTTTGCTATAGAAACTTGACACGTGGCATGTACCCTCTGGCCTGCATTTAATGCAACGGGTACAAATATGTGCATATATCCTAAAAAAATGCGTGTGAACTTTCAGATCTTGATGTCGTCTTCATCAAACCAGACATCGGTATATCAACGTAGTATGCTGGAATCCATGATTCTCTTATCGCAAACATATCATTCAACCAATCGTTTCCATATAAGTCATATTCTTCAGTTATATCATTCCATTCTTTCTCAAACACATCCGGGGTAATATGTGTATTCCATACCAATTTGTTAAATCTATTCTTGAATGTTCTGTTTGCATCTAGACTCGTGCTTATCTGTATTATAAAAACAATATTTACTACCTTTGCATACCCCTTATAACTAAAATGAAATAATGCATTGAATTAACTGTTTCATGCATAATTATTTTATAAAATATTACCTTGTTTGGCAGCTTTTTGATTATATGCCACATGTAAAGCCTATGTTTCGCATTCGTAAAAACAGCTGGTATTGTTTGTTTCATAGCTGCACATTGATCTGTTATAACAAATTTTGGTTGCTTACCATGAGCTTTTATAAATGCCTTCAAAACCCACGTGAAATTTATCACATTTTCTTTGCATATAAATGCTGATCCTACAACCATCGATTTTTTGTGGTTGTCGATTGCTATGAAAGGTATGAACACCATTGCATGCCTTCAAAAAAAAAGTAATGGATTAAACAGTACACATAAATAAATTAAGTTGAACGTAAATATTACACGTTAATAAGAAAGTTCTTACTCATTCATTCTATATGTAGCATCAAATGAAACCGTGTCACCAAACTCTTTAAAGTTTAGACGTGCAATCTCATTTGCCCAAAAAATAGCCCGCAATTCCATATCAACCGTATAATATTCAAAGAAGAAATCCAGTACCTTCCTCTTGCGCTTCACCAATAGGTTCACGAGCATTTGCGCATCCTTGTTCCCGAGAAATGTTCCCATGTCCCTTCTCGCATTTTTGTAGTCTATTGTGGTTGCATCCATGTACGCATACCCACCTTTTGTTGTTGTTTCCATCCCATGAAATTTCGACGGTCCAATACTTTGCTGAAGACGCGTTATACACTTTGCGAAATCAGTATATTGTAATTTTCTCTTTGAACTGGACAATTTCATTTCATGCATGTTCAATAGTGGGTGATTATGCCTCTCTTCAAACTTATAAACAACATATCTATTTGATCCTTTAATAAGTTTTATTCTCATTTCCGCTTCGCACCCCGATCTTTTAACACTAGAGTGCCGATACTTATGCTCTCCACTACCCAGTTCGATTGAATCAGTATCTTTCATAGCTGGAATACCTTCTTTACAACATACAAAATACCGCTTTTTTACATTTGAGCGCCACATAACAAATCCCGACGCAATTGGATATTTCTTATAAGCATCGTCAGCCGTTGTGGCTGTGTCGAATTCAGATTTTAATCCAATTCTTACAACTTCATCCACTCGCGGACACCAGTATCGGGTACCCCCGGGAGTTTCGTACACTTCATGGTTTATTCCTACGTTACATAAATCACCAAAAAGGTTTGATTCATTTTGCATAACATATCTCAACTCAATTATAATAACAAAATAAAATTATAAAAATGTGATGTATGATATAATTCTAAAATTACCAGATATCTCATCCTCAAGTATGTTGCTTTGATCCTCAAAATTATTGTTATATTCATTCATATGTGCTTTGTTAGAACTTAATTCTTATGTAAAAGTATGAAACAGAACCTCCTCTTGAAGAACAAAGTATAACTCTCCAGAAGTCAGCTTCTCTAGAAGAAAGTTGCTTCCAGAAGCTCCGTCCAGAAGATAGAATGATACTCCAGAAGATGAAGTATCTTCTGGATATAATACAAGGACCTAAACTCGTGCTTTATGACGTGGCAAGTCATGCTTCCCGTGTGTAACTAATTCTGTTAGTGACTTGCCTACGTGTTAATACGTGATAGGCTACCTCTTTGACTTTTACCATTTGTAATAGTATAAATAGATAGAGCTATTCTTGTATCAAGTGTCGATTGATTTGGAGAGAATCTGTGGGATTAACTTGTATTTCCGTATTGTAATCTTCGGCACTCTAAGTGGAATACAAATTATACTTGATCAATATGATTATGTTCATCCATTTCAATTTACGTATTCTAGTTTGTTTGTTGATCTAAATTGCTTCCGCTTACTATTCATATACATATATATGTATCTTTAGTGATCAACATTCTGTGAGTGTTTACGGTATCTGGGTTCCAACAATTGGTATCAGAGCTTGAAAATCAATCTATTGAATATTTGATCAAATTCAATATGGAGAAATCCCCACTAAGCTAGAATTTCTCAGTTTTTTAAAATACTGTTTTTCATTCTACTTGTTTTACGAATTTTTGTTCATCTCATACAAATTTTTTCGAAATTCAGTGGTAATTCTATTTTAAATATGACTTTTGCTATTCATTATTAATTGTTTAAAGTTCAGTGAGTTAAATCACATTTCATTCTCAATTTCTTCTCAAATTCTCATACTCTGTTTTCTCCAAAAATGGCAAATCAGAATTTTAATGCCATATACACCTCAAGTTCACTTACAAAACCTCTCACTCTTGTCAGGGACGAATATCCTCAATGGAAAATTCGTATGATTAACTTTTATGAAGGATTGGACCTAGATTTATATCAAACAATCCTAAATGGTCCTTTTGTCCCGTTCACAACGATTCCCAGAGTACCAGCCACAGTTGATACTGCAGAAATACCTGCTCGAGTGATTCCTAAAAAGAGAAAAGACTGGAGTGATGATAACAAAGCTAAGGTGGAAATTGATAACAAAGCAAAAAGGCTACTCGTCATGGTTATTCCAAATTATATATTTCAATCTCTCGATTCCTGTGTGTTGGAACCTAGATCCCTTTAATTACTCATACAATTGATTAATATATGAATGATGAGGGTGTAAAGCGGAAGAAATTAATCAACAGTAAACTAGAATTATATATATGATAGACGAAGAACAATATTAAGAACAATATAAAGCATAATAGTAATTTGTATTTCACTCGGGGTATCAACGATTACTGCATACAAAATACTCTCTCTGTTCTCTCCAATATCGTCGACACTTACAGTAGAGAATGCTAGCTCTATTTATACTATTACATAGAGAAAGTCAACAAGCTAGCCTATTGTAAGCTGACACGTCAGCTGTACTAGTAACGGATTTAGTTACACACAGGAAGCATGGCATGCCATGTCATTTAAGCACATGCTAGTCCATAAATTGAAATCCAGAAGATCCCCAATCTTCCGTATTGACAGTGTGGCTTCTGGACTATCATCATTGAAGAGTTGAACTTCTGAAGTGCTGTTTCTGAAGAGTTTAACTTGTTCCTTTTAACAAGTTCTGATTCACACTTTTAAGTTCTAACAATCTCCCCCTAAGTGTGAAGTCAGAATCATAACATACAAACTTAGAAAGAAACAAGATTGAAAATTGTTCATTACAATAACTTGAAATACATAAATTACAAGGAATACAGAAGATAACAACTTAAAAAGGTGCCTGAGGATGACCACTAATCACTTTATAAAATTGGTTGGTTATCTCCCACAACTTGGTAACTCCATCAATACGTTTCTCTATTCTCCTTGCAGCTCTCTTGATCTTTATTTCAACACCTGTATCTTCTTTCTATGATATTACCCATCCTCTGATTATGTATAATATTCCAGCTGAATATTTGAATGCCTCATTAACTCTGAAAAATCTTCTTCGTCCAGGTCTTCTAAATACCACTTCTTCTTCTGGTTCAAGTATGATGTGCCCTGGTTGAAGATGTTCAATACCTTCCCTATCTTCATTTGGAGCAGTGATACTTAAGATGGTTACTTGTCGTTCAAATCGAATCTGGAAGTCAACCTTCTTTCTATATTCAACAAAAGCTTCCATGCAAGCCATAATTCTGAAATAAGCCACTTTGTCCTGACTCTCTGAGTTTGATTCCTTCTTTTTCTTCATGAATCTCCCTAGAGGTATTAAATCAGAAGGATTTAAAGAAAGCAAATCATTGTCACAAAAATAACATGTTTGTTTATTTGCTCTTTCCACCTCATAGATAGTGTAGGCAATTTCTGAATTTTCAAACTTCACATGCTTTACTCCAGTAACTCTTCTGATAGGAGAAAAAGAGTAGACATCTTTTCGGTCTTGCCTATGATTTAAGAATATTGACTCGATTTCAATACTTACCTTGTAATCCTTTGCAAAGTTAGGTAGGATAAAAGCAACTCTATCCTCTGTTACAGCATACATACATCTGAAGACTATTTCTCTTACTGTAGAAGTTTAAGATGGAGCAACTCTTTTGATTTGCTCTGAGTACATATTGATTTTAGCTGCAATTCTTCTAAACTCTCTCTCAGAATCAGTAAGAGTCTTGTCTTGTTCTTCTTTTTCAGCTTGATCTTCTGTGATAGGCTTATTTGATGGGGGTTGATTCGACTTTTGGTTTGCAGAGATTGGAAGTTCAGAACTTGGACCTTCTGGTTGATTTGTCATTGGTATTGAGATGGTTTCCTGAATAACCGAGGTTGGAATTTCAGAGGAGGTTTGAACTATTGTGGTGTTTTCTTCTGGAGGATTAGTTTGATCTTTTTGTGCAGAGGTAGGTGCTTGATGTTGAGGTACAAAAGATGATGGTTGCGCAGAAGCAGGAACTCTAGCTCTCGTAGTTGTATTCCTTTGTCTTCGTGGAATTTGGATTCTTGTTCTTTCCAAACTTAAAATGAAATCATCAACTTGTGGATATCTTGGCAAGGGGCACATTGCCAATGGTGATGCATGAACTATTGGAACAGAAGTCTGTAATTGCTCTGTAGTCTTTTCTGTTGGTTGACTTGGCTCTTGAACTGGTTCATAAGTTGGTTGTTCATTGGCTCGTTCAGAAGAGGGACCAACGTTCTGCCTTTTCTCCCCCTTCTGAGGATCAGAAGCATTTGGATCCTGGTCCTCAGATTTTTTCTTCTTGAGATCTGCCTTTTTGCACGCTCTCTCCTCCTTTGCGTTCTTCCTCGACTCATGATGTGCAGATATTGATTTGACAACTGTTGTGAGTGAATTCACAGAAGTATCTAGGGTAGAGACTTTCTGGGTTAGTTCAACTGCTGGGATAGTGTTAATCTTAGAGACAAACTTTGCATTGACATTGTTAAATTTGTTAAGCAAAGCTGTCTGGAAGTTGGCCAAGTCGGATTTGGTGACAAAACCAGAGGATGAGGAGGATTCAGAGGGAACAACGACATCAACCAGCTTCTTTAAATCTGCAGCAAAGAGATTAAAATCCTCTATAGAAATTGTAGCTTGTGGAGTTGGGAATGTAGAGGGGATCTTGGAGATGGCTTCTGCATTTGATTTCAGACTATTCTCCAGTTTCTGGAAATGATCAATAGACAAATTTCTCTGAGTGTCGTGGGCGTTGATCAAGAAATTTTTCATTTGTTCCAAAGACTGAGAGTGTTCCTTCTGAGTAGCCTTTATTTCGTTTATAGCAGAAGTCACGTTGGTTTTCTCTGTACTGACAGTTGAAGTGCAAGTTTCAATGGCTAGTTTTAGATCCACCATAGACCCCTTTATATGATCAACAAATTCTTGGAACGCAACATTTGTTACAAAATCAGGTTGGGGGGGGGGGTAACCGATGCTTCTCCAACACATGGAGCCTCATTTCCCTCGTGTCCAGAGGGGCTCTCATTACACCTGTTTGTAGGTTGAGTGTGGAGAGACTTCCATCCTGTCTTTGAGGGCTCCTAAGAGGCACCTCTTCGGATATTCTGACTGTATTTACTTGCTCTCCAACACATCAGAGGGTGGAGAGTCAATAACGTGTGTGTACCTTTGTATAATTGAAAAATTGAGGTACATTTAGTGCGCTGTTGCCATAACCCCTCTGATCGGATTTCATTGGCTTATGGATTGGTAGTTAGCATGGACGTGCCAACTGCAATCCAGTCTATGTTATCGGTCATAGAGACAGCGATGTTTTGTGTAGGAGGTGACGGGTTCTGGGGCGAATGAACTCTTGTATTTGCATCATCATCCTTTTGAGAGGAAGATGGTGAGGAGGTTTCCCCGGGTGTGCTTGATTCAAAAGAACAAGAAACATCTTCTGCTCGGACGGTTTCTGTGTTAGGGTTTGGACCAAGCTCAAGACCTATTTTAATAGGTGAAGATGTGTTGGCATCGACCGTAGTAGTTATGGTAGCTCTGGATGGACTCGACTGGATTCGCTCAGTTGTGTCCATGATGACATTTTATGTACTTTATTGTAAAACACGCTCGACATGGGAAGAATCACTCTAGTTTTCACTCTGTTTCATTTCAAGTTCAGTCTCATTCAAGCCTCACTTTCCTCATTGGCTTCTAAATACTCAGGGGTAGGTAATCTCTGTTCTGAGATTACCATAGAGTTTCTATAGTTGAGGAGAATAGAAGAGGTGGAAATTACAAGGTTAAGCATATACCTGGAGATTTCGCGCTGTGTTGCATAGCCATCCTTATGTATCGTGGGACGATGAGTTTTCATCACATGTATCTTTCCAAATGGTTGGACATAAGTGATTTTGAATCTGGTTATTGCTCCTTGAATGAATAATGCTATAAACCTAGGAAACAACGAAGCAGAAGGGGGTTTGTTCCTCTTGATTGAAAGATCTCTATTGTGTACAGCTCCACATATTTCTTGATAGATCAAGTTTGTGTAGTCCAGAGAGCAATTGAAGAAGATATCGTACATCATTGTGATGATGTTTGTGCTAGCTTGATCCATAGATCCAAGTTTGCATGTAAGACTCTTGTTTAGAATGGAAATCAGAATATTCCACATTGGAGGTAAGCATTGCCTCTTGAAGTCAGAAAGTCGAGTAAGATTCTGGTTGTACCCTAGAAATTCCAGAAATTGCATCAATACTTCGGAGGATGGGTTCTGTTCAAGATTAGGATTTGGTGTGGGAACATTGTTTTCCCAGATATGAGAATCAAGGAGTTGGAAGAGTTTGGCGATTCTTTTCCTGGTTATTGGCACTTCACCTGCTTGTTCTTCTTCATTCGGTGGAACAAAATTTCCAATGAGAGTGTATTCATCTTGGATTGAGAGGGTTTGCCACACTTCTTGGATAAAAATTTCAGGGATGTCGGTTTTGGCTATGGTTAGGGCTCTGTTTAGTGGATGATTTTGGAGGAATTCAATCATGATGCGATAGTCTTCAGGGAAGGAATAGGGATTGAGGATTACTTGGAAATTGTTAGGTTTACTTGGCAGGATCACTAATTGAGGGCTTTCAGCAATCGAATCGATCACTTGTTCTTCTTCATTGTGTACATTTGCAAGGTTTTCACTTGGAGCAGCCATTTGGAGGTTAGAGTTTTTAGTGAACTTTCAAATTTTGAACGGTAAGATGCTTGTAATAGCAAGAAATTCGAGAGCGATGAGACGGTAAAAAGTTGAAAATGACGGAGACTCGAGTTTAAATATTGGGAGTGAATAATGTACTCGAGTGGTAAAAGGATAGGAATCGGTTTTGATGACGTGGTGTACACATCAACAGGGCATGCGTACCATAGGGAAAGGAAGAGTGTCTTGGAAGTTCATATTTGGCAGTGATGGGGTTTTGACACGTGTCTGTTGTCAGAAAAAGATCCGTTTGAGGGTGAGATGTGCGTAGAAAATGTTAGATCCCAAACATCAATATGTAGAAAGAATGTACAGTAATGAACAAGAATTATATCAAGGAAGTCGGATGTAGTATTGATATTGACAAGATTACACATATTTATCTTTACAGTACTAAAGATCTAAGAACGTTAGTTGTTACAAGCTAACTAACCTTCTATTTATATAGAATAGAAAATACTAAAGTGACAGTACATTACATGACAGACCTATAGTAGTAAGTTAAAAACTACTTCTGAACATCTTCAGAATAGACTTTAGAACTTCTTCAGAACAACATCAGAACCTTCAGAACTTCTGAAGTAGTCACTTCAGAAGTTATGCCTTAGGCTTATATTCACTTTAGTCACTCTGACTTTGATCTTCTGAGCTTTCTTCTCAAAACTGACTAGACTTTAGAACCCAACCTCTTTTGAAGCTATTTTATTGACTCTATCAATCTCCCCCTTAGTTTCAAAAGTTTAAATTGTTACCCTAGTCGTTCAGAATCTGTCTTACTTCTCCTAAGATAAGCTTTCTGTACTCCAACAACATATTAATCGTTTTATGCATCTCCTTTGCAAGTTTTCTGTATTCATTCCAGTCAGCATTATTAAAATTCTATGGCCTTGATTTTTGTCTTTTCACCAACCTATCACTTATGGCAAGCAAAGTTCCATTACTGCATTTATCAATCTCTTCAAATCTGACAAATAACATCTGAGATTCAAATTTGCAGACAAATCCTGGAGGATGAACAATTAAAGTGCCTTTCTTCAACTTTTCAATTCCTTATAATTCAAAATTTGGTCTGCTCAGATGCACTTTATCTTTGCCAGGAACATATGCCACTTGAAAATCAGTCTTTGAAGCCCAAATGAACTCTCTATATATCCCATTCTTCAGAACTGGAAAAGTCTTTCTGAATTTGGCAATCACATCATGAAATGGATTAAGACTTTTGTAGACTTTGAGCAAATCTTTTAAGTGAACATTCTGAAAATCTGCTTCTGAAAAAGTAGATATTTCACCATTCTCTCTTTCAACTGTGAAATAGGCATACTTGTAATTCATTTTAGACTTTATGTCTGCTTTAATCACCTTTACAATTGGACTGTCTTTTCTTGCTTCATACACTGGTATTTTTAACTTCTTAATGATATTAGAGTATCATTGTTTCCAACTAGATGTTTTGTCAATCCAACAATCAATGAAATTGAATCTTTGTTCATATTCCATGAATATTTCAGGATGAAAATATTCAAGAAATAGAGTATATGCATTTTCTTCAATTCTTTGAATTTGTAACTGCTCAGCTTCAGAAATCTGAGTAGTTGGACATCTTTCTTCTTCAATAGCTTCTGAGACTATTTCTTTTCCCTTGTCTTTCTCAGGTCTTTCTTTTGATTGTTTAGAAATGCCAGCTTCTGAATTTCTAATTTTCTGAGCTAACTGTCTAACTTCAAATTTCAATGTTCTGTTCCTTGACATGAACTTGGAAATCATATAAATTACTCAGAAGATAGTCTGCTTCTCTAATGGTATTTATCTTTGAGTGCCCTGCTAGCATGCACTTTCTAACACATTCTCTGAAGTTAATCCTCTTCTTGATTAGATAAACTATTTCTCTTTTGAGTTTAGAAGAACCAGTAATCCAATTTGTATATTCACACAACCAATTTAGAGTAGCTGTCGAATATTTTGGAATATCCGAGACAATAAAAGATCTATTGCTTGACCCTTCAGCTTTAAACAAGAATCCAATCTCTGGACTAGTGAAAATAGTTGTAATGCCTTCTTTTTCCACACAGGTTCCAAAAGATTAACTTTATTTAACCTTTTCGCAAATGATAGTTGGAAATCATGCTTTATCAGATTTCTGAAATATATATCCCCAAAACTATTCTGGTTTCTGAAACAAGATCCGAGTCTTCTCTTTTTACACAGAAACTCAGAAAGGAAAGTTTATCTTGTAACCTCAACTTGTACAGATCATACTGAGTAAATTCAGTCAATGTACCGTCTCTTCTTTAAGCTCCAATCCTTATTATCAATAGATCATCTTCAGTCATTCTTGATATGCTTCTGAAGTGTTTAATTGTTATAGAGTCATGCATCTCTTGAATTCCATGCCTTTGCAAGAAAGATTTCACTTCGGAAAGATGATCTTCTGACCATTCATCATTAATAAAGCTTTCCAGAGTTGCATTCTTCAAACTTCTTTAATACATGTAACAATAAGTATCTTCTGGAAAAATGGTTTCTTCATCACCAAGCTTGTCAAAAATAGTTTCCTTCACATAAATCTGATCAACTATGTGTTCTTCCAAGATTGGCAGAGAAATCTTTGGAGTTGAGATGCATTCCTTAGATTTTAAAACAAACTCTCCAGCATACTTCATGAGAAATTCATCTGAAAAATCAACTTCAGCCATATGATCTAGAGAAATAGTCACAAATATATCTTTAGAAGGCTGATCTATGAAATTTTTGAAAACTGACAATCTTACATCCATGAATCTACACTCCAGATTCCTTGGTGAACTCAGAAATACATACTTCATCAAGAAGCTACTAATAAACCACCATAGAATATTCAGAAGTTCTTCATCTACCCTTCCATTTATAATTAAAGGTGTCCAAATAACAATATATCTGACTTCATTTGATTCTTCTTCTTCATCAAACATAATAACATCAGAGAGATCACCAGGTTCTCCAATCACTTCTTCAAATGCTAGATATTCATTAAGCATTTCTTCATTGGAATCAGGCAAGATATCTGTACTATCTGTTCCAGCATTATCATCAGAATTGAGTGGTAGTTTTTCAGTTTCATATCCTTCCTCACCTTCTTCAGATAAATCCTTTTCTGCATTAACATCTTCAGAAATAATCTGCTCACTCATAACAGGATCCACTTCAGAACATATACCTTCAGGTTCAGAAGTCAGAATTTCTTTAATTGCTTCTGACACTTTTTCAGTATTACTCTCTTTATGAACTTCTTCGGAAGTTCTTTCAGAAGTTTGTGCTTTTAACAACAAAGCATCTTCATGAGCAGGCTCAGACACTTTTCTTCTTTTCTCCCCCTCATGATCATCAGGATCCTGATCATCATGTCTTTTCTTTAAAGTGGCTGCTTGAGGTCTGCATTCTAAAGCTAAAACTCTTTGATCCAGAAGTGTTTGAGTATTCTGAACAAAAGTTAATTTATCCATAATTTGTTTGATATCATCTTTGGTTGCCAAGTTAGGTAGATCTGGTTGAACAATTAAAGATGACATTGAAATTCTGAGAGTTGAAATAGAGGAAGCTACTTCAAAAAAAGATTGTTTAATAACTTCTTGGAAAACCTTCAAATCATTAGTAGATACAGAAGTTTGTTTTAGTGCATCAAGTTTCTCTTCCAATCTTTTCTCCTGACTGGCCACCCTATTCCCCATTACCTTTGAAGTAGATTCAGACAATTCCTTGATGGTCTTCTGAATCTTTGCAAATTCAAAAGTACACAAGTTCTTAAAATCTGAAAAAATAGAAGTAAGGGTAATATTTCCAAGGCCAACAAATGGTCCAGTTTGTAGTCCTACAGAAGTTGGCTGGCCTGTTGATGTCACCACATCATGAATCAATGAAGATTTAGTGAATGGGGCTTTTAAGATGTTCACCCCACCAGGACTTCCATCCAATCCTTGATGTCCAATATTAGGAACATCTATGGATGTTGTAGCAATGTGACAAACACTTTGCTTATTGACATCTGAAAGATGTGTACTAGTGTGAAGAAAATCCACTTCAAATGGATCATTAGGCTCAATTCTGAGTGGACTCTCAGACTCAATGTGCTCTTTTGTATGAAGGGGGACATATGTCCTTTTTTTTCAACATTAGCATCATGCACAAGAGAATCTAATGGTATATGAGCTGCTTGCCCCATATGTGTTGATGAAACACCCTTCTGTTGAGAGATGTGTGAGTGGATGGGGGGGGGGGGTTAACAAAAGTTGCCATGGGCTCTCTGGCTTGTTCAATATTACCCACCAAAGAGTGTGAAGTAATAGATTGTGTAGCTGCCCGACTTGTATTGGCTAGTGCACAATTTTCTTTTTCTTTTACCTGTGATCTCCCCTCATCAGTTCTTTTTCTCACATATCTACCCTGTCTCTCATTTACATTTATCCTCTTATCACTATTAGGTTGTTCCCCACCATGAACTTCCTCCCATGTCTCACTAGGAATTCTAGACCCCTCACCTTTCTCACCACTTGGGGTTGAATCTAGGGAAGAGATTTCTGGTTTGGGCAATCCCATAGATTCACAGTACTCACTCAGATGCCTATTTTTAGAATTGACAAAAGCCAATAATTTTTTTGGAAAAGGTGCATTATTAGGAAATCTGAGTTTATTACTTGGTGGTCTCAAATTATTCATAGTAAATAAAGGAACAAATACTTCATTGTCAAGTCTTGGGATTGATTCAACTGACCTCATTGCTCCTTTGATGAAAATCTGAAAGAACCTTTGATATGGGATATAAGTATAGGTGGACTTCTTGGAGATGGCTGTCTTCAGTTCTTAAAAAATCAGAGAAGCATAATCATAATGCTTGTTGTCAGCAATGCCATGAAAAATGATCCTGACATTTGTGGAAGATTGATCAAGACTTGAACTCTTTCCTGATAAACAAGTGTTGATAATTGTGAACAAGGAGTACCAAATAGGCAGTAAATTCTTTCTTCTGAATGAACTAAGTGCAGTTATCTTTTCTGAATAACCAAACTTCAGAAAATCAACAATGATCTCAGTGTTGGAGGGAATAGCATCGTATTTAACTTTACCACAACTGCATTAGCTTTAGGAAGATTAAGAATACTCCTAATATCTGAAGCCACAAAAGAAAATCTGTATCCATGAACTGTTGAAGAAATGTCATCAGTCTCTTCATCAATCTCTACATAGTACCACCGTTGTTGGAAGTATTCTTCAGAAACCAAAAACAATCTTGTAAGCATTACTTTAAATGGATGTTTCTTTAGTATTTCAATGAGAATCTGTTGATCATCATTAAAATATGTTGACTTCAGATTTACTGCACTGTTGTTCCTTTTAATCTCCTTTCGTTCAGCTGCTGGAATAGATTGCTTGGTAAGATCAGGACCATAAAGTGAATCTTGAGGACTTCCAACTCTTGGTTGAGATTTAGAGAGAACATCAATTAGTTTAGATTGGATTCCCCCAATTTCAGTGCTAGGGTTAGGGTTAGGGTTTGGATTTGAAGATCCGGCAATGTCTTCAAGCATTGGATCATTATCCAAGGATACTTCAATCGAACCTATCATGACGTGTTTTGGAACAATTTTGAAGGAATCAGCATTTGAAGAGTCATCGCTGTTACTGTAACACGACTTTGAAGTTTGAATGGGTTGATCAACGTTTGAAGTCGACATTTTTGTGAAGAGTTGAGTTTCTAAGAAAGTTTGAAGTTCGAAGAAAGCAGAAAACAACTTTAAGAGGGAAATTTCACTAAAGAATGAAGATGATGACGAAGCCATTGATTTATGAGGTGGAAGATGTGAGTAGGACACGTGGCAGAAAATTAGGGAAAAAGTAATGATAATTAGAAGTTAGTTTTGGATTACTGAACCATTTTGCGACGTGATTAAGAGTTTTCTAATGAAATTAAAACACGTGGCACACGCGTGGATTAATGATCACTTTGCAACGGGAAGTTCAGAATTTATGAGAACAAGTTCAGAAGTTTGATGAAATGATTCAGAAAGGCTTCAGAACTTGTGAATTCTTTTCAGAACTTGAATGATATGTCTTGACATTCATGAAAACATTTAAAAACAACATACTTCAGAATATATATAAAATAATTTGATATTTCAGAAGTAAGTTTGAACAAATTATAAAACTAGTTTCTGTCTTCAGAAGTTTGTCCATACTTCTAAGATTTGTTAATTTGAGAATGAGTACCCATCTTTTCTGATCTTGATGAGATGTAATATGAATGAAACAAAAATATCATGTATAAGTACCACTCCCCCTTGAAATGAGCAAAACAAATTTCTATGTATATTTATCTCCCCTTGAAAAATACTATTTATGAAAATGTAAAAAACTGTAGAAATTAAGAATTAGTACTTCTGAGATATGTAAGATAGACTTCTGAAAATGTAACCTCAGAACTTCTGAAGTTAAAATTTTTCAGAATTCTGAATAATTTAGTCTCAGAATTTAATCCTTAACTCTTAGTTTATGTACAATACTTATGTAGACAGACTCATCATGCCTAATTTGCTTACCAAAAAATTAAACCTTTTTTCATCAAGTGCTTTGGTAAACAAATCTGCTAATTGATAATCAGTCTGAACAAAAAAACATTTCTATGTTACCTTTCTGAACATGATATTTAATAAAATGATACCTCACATCAATGTGTTTGGTCTTTGAATGTTGGACAGGAGTAGTTGTGATAGCTATGGAACTCTTAGAGTCACAATATAAAGGAATCTTTTTAAATGTATAACCATAATCTTTGAGTTGAATTTGCATCCAGATGACTTGTGAGCAACATATGGCAGCAGCTACATACTCAGCTTCTGCAGTAGAAGTGGATACACAGTTCTGCTATTTGGAAGACCAGCTTACAAGTCCATCACCCAAGAATTGACATGATCGAGATGTGCTTTTCCTTTTTAATTTACAACCACCATGATCTGCATATGTGAAAGCAGTTAGTTCAAATCCAGAATTCTTAGGATACCAAAGTCCCAATGAAGGTGAACCATTTAGGTATTTAAGTATTCTTTTAGCAGCAAGAAGATGAGATTCCTTAGGATTGACTTGATATCTTGCACAAATACATGTGCAAAACATTATATCGGGTCTACTTGCTGTTAAGTAAAGCAAAAAACCAATAAACCCCGGTACTTCTTTTGGTCAACAGACTTACCAGATAAATCTGGTTCAAGTTTAGTAGCAGTGGCCATTGGTGTTTGAATATTAAAATAGTCATACATGTCAAACTTTTTAAGTAAGTTAAAAACATACTTAGTTTGATTAATGAATATGCCAGTGGGAAGTTGTTTAACTTGTAAACCAAGAAAGAATGTTAACTCTCCTATCATACTCATTTCAAATTCAGTTTGCATGATTTTCTCAAAAAATTTACAAAATTTTGGATTTGTAGAAGCAAATATAATATCATCCACATATATTTGTATTAAGATCATGTCTTCACCTTCCTTTTTCAGAAATAAGGTTGTATCTAATGTGCCTCTTTTGAACTTAGAATTCAGAAGAAAAGTTGTGAGAGTTTCATACCATGCTCTTGGGGCTTGTTTAAGTCCATATAAAGCTTTATCTAAGATATAAACATGATCTGGAAATTCCTTGCTAACAAAGTCTTCTGGTTGTTCAACATATACTTCTTCATGGAGAATTCCATTCAGAAATGCACATTTGACATCCATTTGAAAGACTTTCCTGTTTTGTGGACTGCATAAGCGAGAAAGATCCTAATTGCTTCTAGCCTAGCCACAGGAGCAAAGGTTTCTTCATAATCAATGCCTTCTTGCTGACAATAGCCCTTGGCTACAAGCCTTGCTTTATTTCTCACAATAATTCCATGTTCATCTTTCTTATTTCCAAAAACCCATTTTGTGCCAATAACTGATTTTCCCTTTGGTTTTGGAATTAGTCTCCAGACTTTGTTTCTTTCAAATTGATTTAGCTCATCTTCCATAGCTAATATCCAGTCTGGATCCTGAAGAGCTTCACTTGGCTTTTTGGGTTCAATACTGCTTACGAAATTTATATACACACATTCATTTGTTGTGGCTGATCTTGTTTGAACACCTTTTGAGACATCACCTATTATTTGATGCATGGGATGACTTGATGTCCACTTGTTCACATTTGGCAATGGTTGAACAGATGAGACATTATTTAAGGAGTCATATTCATCAATGATTGCATGTGGTTCAGAATTTAAATTAATTGCAGAATACAAATCTGAAGTCTCCCCCTCAAAATGAAGATTCTGTATGGGTTCAGAAGGAATAGGCACTGGTTCAGAAATAGGTATTATAGTTTCAGAAGTGACCTAAATTGGTGCAGAAGTAACTTGTACAGATTCAGAAGTAGGAGGTTCTGAATTTGAGGTTGAGTTAGGTGGTTCAGAAAGATTTGAGATAGAGATTTCTGTGGAAATTAGTTCTGGAATAGATCTGAGAAGAGATGGATTATGATAATCTGCAGAAACATTAACAGAAATTTCAAACAAATATTGACATAATGAATCAAATATTTCAGAAACTGAATGAAGCTTGAGTTCTGAACTGTCTTGTTCAGAAGTCATCCTTGGCTCATGAAATCTTATATTTGAAGTTTCAATGATCCTTTGTGTGTCTTTTATTAGAACTCTGTATGCCCTGGATCTTTATGAATAGCCAATAAATATTCCAGCTACACCTTTAGGAACAAATTTATCTAAGTGTGATGTGTGTCATTCAGAAGAACACACCTGCATCCAATTTTTTTAAAATAATCAACAGAAGGTTTTCTCTTTTTAATAATTTCATAAGGAGTTTTGAGAAGTTTTTTGTTGAGGATGGTTCTGTTTTGAGTAAAGCAAGCAGTTGCTATTGCTTCTGCCCAAAGAGATAAAGGTAATTTTGAATTTGCAAGCATAGTTCTTGCAGCCTCTACTAAGGTTCTGTTCTTCCTTTCAACTACTCTATTCTGTTGAGGAGTTCTTGCAGCGGAAAAGTTATGAGATATTCTAACCGAATCCAAAATATTCTGAAGTGTAGAATTTGCCATTGTCACTTCTGATCTTTTGGATAGGAAGTTGAAGAAGAACCTGTATTTTCTTTAGAAAAGAAATAAGTTTGTCAGAAGTATCAGATTTAAGTCTCAAAAATTCAACACAAGTATATCTTGAATATTCATCAACTATTACTAGGATATACTTCTTTCCTCCTATGCTTTGAGTCTTCATTGGTCCACATAGATCCATATGTAGCATTTCAAGTGGTGCTTGACATGAAGAAAGCATTTTTAGAGGATGTGAACTTCTTTTTATCTTTCCTAGCACACATGCAGAACATAATGAATTTCATCCAAACTTGATCTTTCGCAAACCTCTTACTGATTTATGTCTTTCCAATTCAAAAATTTCTTTGAAATTCAGATGAGATAACCTTCTGTGCCAAAGCCAACTTTCATTTTTCATGCTAGTGGAAATATAACATACTCCTTGTAGTTGATCATCTTCAGTGAAAGTTGCAGTGTAGATATCTCCATCTCTATAGGCTGTTAATTTGTTTAGATTTTCAGAACTAAGAACATGATTACCTTCCAATATTTGTCACAGAACTGACTTATACTAAACAGATTATGCTTGAGACCCTCAACAAAGAAAACTTTCATTACAGTTACATCTCCCTTTGTAAAAGTTCCATATCCTCTTACATAGCCTTTTGCATTGTTTTCAAAGCTAACTGTTCCTCCATATCTCCCATGATAACCAGTTAGTAATTCTTTGTAAGGTGTCATGTGTCTTGAACAACCATAGTCTAAAACCCACACATGACAAATCTGCAAAAAACAATTATTGAGTTTTAGGTACCCATTTAAAAATGGGTCCTTCAGATTAGCTATGATAGAAGAAACTTTGAATTTAGATTTGTCAGAAGTGAATTCAGAATTTTGTTCAGAATTTTGGTTAATAAATATATCCTTTTTATATTTATGATATGTATTTTTTGAAGAATTTGCTGAAGAATTCTTGACTGATTTCTTAGAATTCTTCTTGTTGATGTTAGAATTTAATTGAAAATTATGATGTCCACATTTCAAACAATGAATATGATTCTTAAGAACCTTCAATATCTCAACACATAAACAATAATTAACAACATTTGTTTTAGGAACTAAATGCTTGCTTTTATTCAAAGTATTGACTTTGTGTACATCAAATTTCTTAATGAATAAATACTATCTAATTTGTCTTTCTTTGATACTCTTTCACATTTTTTTCTTCTAAACTAGAGTGGATAGCTCTGTAAAAGATAAGAAATGTGGATTAGAAGAAGAAGAACTTTTATCAACATGCTTTTCAACTTCTGAATTATGTTTTTCAGATTTAGAAATGGAAGATTGTCCTTTTTCAAAAATCTTGACTTTTGTGATAAAATCTGAAGAAGTTAATGATGATATTTCTGTTTTTAAGAAAGATTTGGCTGTTAAAGTATTTTTAGAAGGAGTAGAATTAAAACCTGTAGAAGAATTTATTTCAGATGTACAATGTGTATATTCATTTTTCAAGAATACACCATTAAATATATCTGATGGTAATTTTGGTTCTTCAGATTTTAATTTCTCTCCCTCAGACATAGAAGATTTGGATTTGTAAACTATGTATCCATCTTTGTCTATTATTGCAACATCAGGATCATCATCATTATCAGAATCTGAGGCATTCATTAAATCTGAAAATTTGTTCTCAGTCATATTTGAGGCAAAAAAAATTTAAGTTAGAAAGTTTCTCTTTATTTTTAGAACTTGATTCATTGATAAGAACTTTCTCAGTTTCATCATCTGAATTATCAAAAAATATTTCTGAAGTTTCTTCATTATCATTTAAAGATTCAATTTCTTAAAATTCTTCATATAAGTCTTCAAAAATTTCTTTAGAATTTATTTTAGTTTGAGCTTCAGAAGTATTATTTGATGTACATTCAAAAGTATCAATTTCTGGAATAACTTCAGATTTTGATTCAGAAGTTACTTCAGAAGTAACTTCAAAATTATTTGAATCTTCAGAGATTGGTTCAAAACTTATTTCTGATTCAGAATGTATTATTGAATCACTTGAGTCAAGAAGTTTTTCATCTGAAAACAAACTTCCGATTTTATAAATGGAATTATTTCAGGCAAAAAGTGATCAACAGGTTTATTTACAAAATCTTTCTTTTTCTTATTGAAAATTTCCATATTTGAAACATCATATAGATTTGAAGGTGCTTTCTTCAAAATTTGACATTCATTATATCTTAAGCCTGCTTTGATATTATAAAATTTTGAATTCTGAGCCTGACTTGTTAAAATATTCAAAGTTTGTTCAGTTTGACCTTTTTTAATGTTTAGATCTTCTAATTCCTTGATCTTTTTGTATAATTCTAGTCTTTCTTGATACAGAGAGTTCATTTTGACATTCAGAACTTCTTTTTCAGATTTTTCATTAAAAATATCTATTTGCATACTATCCAGTTTTTCTTTAACAAAGATTTTTCTTTAGAAACTTTTGAAGTTTCTTCAGTATTTTGGCAATTTTGTTTGTAAATTTGACTTTCAGCTCTAAACTTATTTACCAAAATTCTCTCACCTTTATTCTGTTTCTGAGATTTTCAAATTCAAAAGCCATGTTCAGAGTTTGATCTTGCATGTTGTTTTCAGAATTATCAGAATTTAATGAAAAATTTGTTTCAGAATTAAGTTCAGAAGAAGAGGTTTGTACCTCAGAATCATGTGCATGAGTACTTTATGGATCTATTTGGCACATGTAGCAAGTTGAAGCATAATGAGCAACTTCTTCATCATATTCTCCATCACTCCAGTTAAGCCGATCTTCTTCATATTTTGTTACTAGAGCTGGATTTATTTCCTTCTTCTTTGCAAGTAGATGCTTCTTCTCATAGTAACCAACATTCTTGACCTTAGGCATTTTGCACTGTCTTGCAAAATGTCCAGGTTTTCCACAATTGAAACACCTAGCTGGTTCTGTTGTATCTTTTTGAACTGCATCTTGATTTAAAATCTTATTAACTCCATCTTCAGACTTTGATTTGTTCTTGTATTTTTGATTATATCTTTGATGGAATTGTCTTGTCATAAAAGCAATATTATCAGAAATCCTTTTCAATTCTTCATCTGATTCATCTCCATCACAGAGGGCAACTTCTGGAATTTCACAAACTTTGTTCTTAGATGACATGGTCATTGAACTGTTTAGCTTCTTGCTTAACAAGGCTACAGTATCATTTGTCTTTTTCTGTTCATTCTGTCTAAACTTGATTTTGTCTTCTTGCTGAAACAAAATTCCATAAACATCATGGATAGATTTTTTAGACATATTTCTTGTAACCATGTTGTCAGAAAAGCTAGACCATTCATTTCCCAACTTATTCAAAAACTTATTGTTAATTTCTGAACACCGTTTCTCCTTAGGTCATTCATAATATTGTTGAATTTGTGATAAGTTTCAGTAATTGTTTCACCCTCTTTGTATCTGAAATTTTCATATGTACCAATACATATGGTCAGTCTCTGAGCTTGAGCTTTAGTACTCCCCTGCATCTGAGCCTCTACTTCATCCCACATGGCCTTTGCAGAAGTTAAGCTATCAACTCTGTTAAATATTTCATTTGGGATGACCATGGTGAGTAAAGTAAGTGACCTTCTATCTACTTTTGCTTGCTCCTTTTCAGCATTGTTATACATACCTGGACTCTTCTTGATCTGAGTTGCTGGAATTTCAGGAGTAGTTTCTGTTCTAGGAACAACATCAATTTCCACATATACTTCAAGGGGACCGTTGATAATGGATTGCATCAATGCCTCATCAATGTTATCCAAGCATTGAATCATTCTTATGCGCCATTGATGATATTCTCCCAAGAACAGAGTAGGTAGTTTAGTTTCAGATCCGATGGAGACAATTTCTTTCGACATCTTGATTTGAATGATCGCAAATTCATCTAAATTTGAAATTGAGAACAATTTGAATCTATCTTGAATTGATTGATTAAGAATTTCAAGAATTTGTCAGATCTGACAGGTTCTTGATAGAATCAAAAATTAGATGAATTGACTCTAATACCAATTGTTAGATCCCAAATATCAATATGTAGAAAGAATGTACAGTAATGAACAAGAATTATATCAAGGAAGTCGGATGTAGTATTGATATATACAAGATTACACAGATTTATCTTTACAGTATTAAAGATCTAAGAACGTTAGTTGTTACAAGCTAAGTAACCTTCTATTTATATACAATAGGAAATACTAAAGTGACAGTACATTACATGACTGACCTATAGTAGTAAGTTCAGAACTACTTCTGATCATCTTCTGAATAGACTTTAGAAGTTCTTAAGAACTTCTTCAGAACAACATCAGAACCTTCAGAACTTCTGAAGTGACTAGGCATATCTTCACTTTAGTCACCCTGACTTTGATCTTCTTAGCTTTCTTCTCAAAACTGAACAGACTTCCGAACCCAACCTCTTTTGAAGCTATTTTATTGACACTATCAGAAAACCTACACGTTTTCCCTTAATGCATGATTCCAAACGTTTATCTCAGAAAATTAAATGAAAATGCAATCTACCAGGTCTTGAGAAAATAACCGTTTGATAACAAGTAGAAGGTTTTAAAATAGACGCATTAAAAATAAAGAAATAAAGAGAAATAATCCTTTTAATAACCTTGACGGCAAGAGAAATTTAAAAGATGATTCTTCTTAAGTCCTTATTGAAAATATTCTTCCAGAAGGTTTAATAGTTATAACAGAGACTTCTATATAGCCTTGGAGGCAAGAGCTATATATATGAGTTCTGGATGACTATGTTTGCCTTCAAACCATTTTCCTTTACCATTAAAATAACAAATATTCTTTGAGAGATATTTATAAATCAGTCAATTGGTCGAAGAAAAATGTTTTGGGAGCAAAAGAAGGTTTGTTCCTATTTGAATGAACTTTCAGAGGAAATTTCATTAGTTCAGAAGCTTCTGGATAATCTTGACGACAAGAGTTAGTCTAGAAGAGAATGAAAGTAAGAAAATTTTCAAAGAAAAAATCATTCAGTATGCTTCTAAGACATACCAAAGTCTTATGTGGTGCAGAAGTTATGGATGAATTAGGTATTTTTAAATTTGGTTATGCCAGAAGAAATTTTGAAGGTTCAAAGACTTCTGATTAATCTTGACAGCAAGAGTTAATACAGAGGTTCTGAACATACTGTCTTCCGAAAACTAAAAATTCTCCCTCTTGAATTTTGCATGCAAGCTTGCTCCCCCTAGATATGTGCATAGATCTTCTGCTCCCCGTGAAACTGTGCATGGATCATAGAATCGTAAGGTATGTAAAATTTGAGATGCAGAAGCATTTTAGTATGTTCAGAGGCTTCTGACTTATTATAGAAAATGATGAGCTCAGAAGTTGAAGAAATATTTAAGAGAAAAGACATGCTGTAAACGAATTTTGAGTTTCGTATTACATATTAAGCATGCCCAACTTGCTGATTAGGAAATTAAAATGATTTTCATCTAAGGCTTTTGTGAAAATGTTAGCAAGTTCGTAATCAGTGGAAACGAAATACATTTCAATTGTCCCTTTTTCCACATGATCCTTTATGAAATGGTACCTGACATCAATGTGCTTTGTCTTTGAGTGGTGAATTGGATTTCCTATGATGGCTATTGCACTTTCTGAATCACAGAGGATGGAAATTTAATCGTATACTAGTCCATAATCTCTTATTTGGGTTGTCATCCAGATTACTTGTGAACAACAACCAGTAGCAACAACATATTCTGCTTCTGCTATAGATGTTAAGACACAGTTTTGCTTCTTGGATGTCCAACTGATTAATCGATTTACCAGAAGTTGACAGCTTTCAGAGGTGCTCTTTCTGTCTAACTTGCAGCCTGCATGATCAGAGTCGGTGTATGCAATTAAATCAAAGCCAAGGTTCTTTGGATACCAAAGGCCCAATGAGGGTGTTCCCTTTAGGTGTCTAAAGATCCTTTTCACAGCAGCTAGATGAGATTCTTTTGGATTGACTTGATATCTTGCACAAATGCATGTGGCAAATATTATATCTAGTCTACTTGCTGTTAAGTATAGAAGTGACCCAATCATACCTCTGTAGTTCGTGACATCAACCTGTTTTTCAGAGGGATCAGAGTCAAGCTTGGTGTTTGGTGAGATTGGTGTTTTCATAGTAGTGGAATTTTGAAGTTTATATTTCTTTAAAATATAAGAAACATACTTGGCTTGATTTATGAAGATGCCAGAGGTAGTTTGTTTGACTTGGAGTCCTAGGAAGAAAGTTAATTCTCCCATCATACTCATTTCAAATTCACTTTCCATTAATTTTGAAAATAATTCAACTTTTGTTTGGTCAGTTGACCCAAAATAATTTCATCCACATAGATTTGAACAACAGTCAACTCACCTTTGCACCTTTTGAAGAAGAGGGTAGTATCAATTTTACGTTTTTCATACTCATTGTTAATCAGAAATTTTAATAATCTTTCATACCAGGCTCTGGGAGCTTACTTGGATTTTCAAAGCCTGGTGGCTGTTGAACATATACTTATTCTTTAAGTTTGCCATTCAGAAAGGCACATTTCACATCCCAATGATGTGATCGGTATTATGAGCTTTTGTGCATCTTTTCGTTCTTGTTTGGGAGATCTGTGGGGGTTAAATTCTAGTTTCTGGAATTGAATCTTCTTGATGTTCTTCTGGAATTGGAACAACTTCTGGAGTAGAGCCTAATGTCTCCCCCTCAAATGAAGGCATAGAGGAATTGGAAATTAGAGTGGGGCACTCTGTATCAGGATGAGACAGAGTTTCCTTTGGACTTGCATTTGAACTTGGTGACCCAGAAGGTCCTGAGATTGTGATTCCAGAAGCTTGCAATACTTCTGATATATTGACTTGAGGTTTTCTGACTATATTTTCAGATGCAATTTCTTCTCAAAGAAAATCATTGAATATGGCATCTATTTCAAATTCTCTGGGGCTCGAGAGATAGTTAGAAGTTATATTGTTAAGCTTGAGCTCTGAATCAGAATAATCAGAAGTCATGTGTGCTTGATCATCAAAGTCGATGTTAATGCTTTCCATGACTGTCTTGGTTCTGAGATTGTATACTCTGAAAGCTTTTGAGGTCAGATAATATTCCAAGAATTTAGTTTCATCATATTTCTTGTCGAATTTTCCAAGCTTAACATGATCATTCAGAATAAAACACCTGCAACAAAGAACATGTAAATATTTAACTTTGGTTTTCTATTATTTATAAGCTCATATGAGGTCTTGAGATGTCTCTTGAAAATAATAGATCTGTTTTGTGTGAAACATGCAGTAGAGACAGCCTCCGCCCATAAATGAGTGGGTAGTCCAGAAGCTGCAAGCATGGTTCTTGCTGCTTCCACTAGAGTGCGATTTCTTCTTTCTACCACACCATTTTGTTGAGGAGTGTGTATTACTGAGAAGTTTTGTGAGATTCCTTCATTTGTTAGATACTCATCAAGTTTGCCATTCTTGAATTCGGTACTATTGTCACTTCGCAACTGTTGAATTTGTCTTTGCAAAAGCACCTGTATCCTCTTCATCATGTTGATTAAAATAATTGGAACTTCTGACTTTTGTCGCACAAAGGCAAGCCAAGTATACCTGGAATATTCATCAATTAGCACAAATGTACACTTTTTGCCAGAAAGACTCTGCACATCAATGGGACCACAGAGGTCGACATGTAGCATTTGCAGAGGCCTTTCACAAGAATGATCACTCTTTGTTTTATGGGAGGCTCTTTTTATTTTTCCCATTCACAAGCAGGGCAGAGATGATCCTTCTAGAAGTGAACCTCTGGGAAGCCCTCAACCAGGTTATGTTTAACAAGTGTTTTAAGAGTTTGAAAATTTAAATGAGAGAGATTGTGATGCCAGAGCCAAGCTACTTCACTCTTCTTGGAGATAAGACAGAGGGTTTTTGTACCATCTTTAGAAGTGAAGTTCATCATGTATAGATTACCTTTTCTGTCAGCTCTCCATAGCTCTTGTCCTGCCTTGGACATCAAGTAAAAATGCTTTTCAACAAATACAACTAACATTTTACAATCACAGAGTTGACTTACACTTAGAAGATTATGTTTCAAACTAGAAACATCAACTACTTTTGATAAGGTAATATTACCTTCTTGTAGAGTACCGTAGCCTTTTATTTGACCCTTACCATTATCTCCAAACGTTACTGCTCCACCAGATTTGTCAATGAACATGGAGAGTAAGTTCCTTGTCCCAGTCATGTGCCTCGAGCATCCAGAGTCAAGATACCAGATGTGCACACGCTGTTTCTGCAATCATAATTAGAGAGATTTAGGTACCTATTTCATAATGGGTCCTTTATAGTTAGGTTTATGATTCGTATTGATATTATTTTTGTGTTCAGAAGACTTTGCAGATTTGTTAAAAACTTCTGGTTGATCTGTTTTTAGCTTAGACTTATTTGACTTGTGATTTTTAAAATTTGATCTTTTCTGGGAGTGAGAAGAAAAATAGTTTTGATTGGAAAAGAGTTGTTTTAGTTTAAGAAATAGAGAGAAACATTCAGAGTTTTGGGACATAAAAGAATTCATTGAATTTTCATTACTTGAATGATAATTCCAATAGTTCTTATTTCTGTCTATTCTAGCATCAGTTGTTTGAAATAACTTCTTATCTAGCCTAGACTTATGCTTAGGAACTGAATGATTCATCTCCGTTGGTTTTTTCTTGAAAATCTTCTCTCTTGTCTCTTTGGAAGGAATTACCGAAACAGAAGAATTAGGAACATTAAACTTCCATTTTGCTTTTTGTTCATAAGTGTACTTCTGAGGCTTTGACTTTAGATTTTGCTGCGCAAGTTTAGCATCCTGCTTGATTTTAGCCTCTTTTTCAATTTCCAGACATGTTTTAGCTTGTAGTTACACTCCAAGAAAATTTGGATGAATGGGAACCTCATTTCTTTGTTCTTTTGGAGGAACAGAGATTATTGATATTCCATTTGAAAGTTTTGCAACTTCTAGTCCAACATCCCTAACTTCTGTAGGTTCATTAGTATATATAAATGGAGCGTTGCTATCCTTTATACAAGTTTTGATCCGTAAATGAGTGGGAGGCATACGATTTTCAAAACTAGAGAATAATTTGTCTGATAAATCAAAGAAATCATCATCATTTTGATTTTCGTTTTCCTAGGAATATACTACTTCTGTTTCAATGTCTGTCTTTTGAGAAAGATTTAAATCAACGAAGGAACAGGGAAAAATCTCTGGATTGTTTTGAGAAGATTCTGTTTGAAGGTTTGTATTGTTTTGAGAATAACAAATATCCAAAGTTTTAAGAATATCTTTTTAAAATGTGAGTCTCAACTCTTCTTCTGCGTGTATTGGTATGAACTCCTCAACTTCTAGGTTTAAAGTTAAATTAGAGAATGAACCAAAAATAAACATCTCATTTTTATTCTGGACTTGTTTAAGATCCACTTGATCAACTTTAGTAGAAGAATAATTGATATTTTTGAATTTTAACTTTCGAACTTGATGGCCATTCTCATATTTGAGCCTTTTAAACACAAACTGTTCATATAATATTGGAAATGCAGGTTTTTGTTCTTTGCCCCAAAAAAAAAAAAACTCTAGAGTAGATCTCTTTTTACACGTAAAAGGATCCAGATCCTCGAAACCAAGGCCGGTTTTCCCAACTTGTGTGTTTATTTTATCATGCACTTTTTGAGCATCTTGATATGTTTTAGTCAAGAGCTCCTTCTTTTGAAGCTCAATGTGCAAGAATTCCCTTTCCTTTTGAAAATGACTTTTAAGTGCTATAGAGTTTAATCTATCACTTTCTTTGACTTCAATATCTTTATCCTTAGCTTTCAGAAGATTTTTATACTTATCAACTTCCTCTTTCAGAAAAACTTCTGTGGTTTTACTGAGTTTTGAAATTCTATTTTAAAAATATTGTATTCTTTTTCAATAAGAGCAAATGATTTTTCAAGATCTTTTCGTAATTTCTTCTCGATTAGAAGTTTTTCTTTTAAGCTTTCAGAATCCATTGTTAAATTTAAAATTGTTTGTTCAAGTTCAGAAGATTCAGAAGTAGAGCAAACCGGTGTTTCAGAAGGTTCTTCTGCATCACTTGTCATGGCCATTCCATAGAACATGGCCTCTGCATCCCTTGATTGATCAGAGAGCCAGTTTTCAGGTTCAACATATTTTTCTCTCTCATCTTTGTTATACTTATACTTGTTCTTGTAGTAAGCTTTACCTTTGATGAGAGTGTTCTTGCAATCCTTTGAGTAATGACCAGACTTGCCACATCTGTAGCATAAATCCTTCCTCTTCTTGATCTCTTCCTCCTTCTTCTCAGCTTTTGTCTTTTCTACTTTAACAACTTCCTATCTTGGTGTGTAGACTGGAGTAGGGCGTTCACTTCTGTTGTAATATCGTCTATTGTTCTGGAAGGAATGATTACCAAACTTTCTTGTGAATTGTTTGGTGATAAGAGCCAAGGACTCAGCAAAAGAACTGATCTCATCATCTTCTGAGTCAGAGAGACCTTCTTCTGTATCACCTTCTGAGATCAATGCCTTGTTCTTCCCTTTCTTCTCTGATTCTTTACTTCTCCTCCCTGACCCTCGGGATTTAGAAATGAGGGCTAGGGGACCACCAACGCCGGCCTTCTTTTGTTGTAGTTCCTTTTCGTGTGCCTGGAGAGTACCAAAGACATCATGTAATGACCATTGTTCCAGATCTTGATTTGCCTAAAGGGACATCGATAGATTTGACCATTCTGGATTCAGACGTTTGAGGAACAGAACATTATTATCCTCCTTGGATCTAATAATTTCACACTTTTTACACAAATTTATCAGAGTGTTAAATCTGTGGTACGTCTGTTCCCGAGTTTATTTTGGAAGCGCCTGAAAACTGTTGTATTCATTTAACGCTTGTGCTCTTCGATTTTTCTTCATCTTCGCACCTCCTTCCAACTGATTTGCAAGCTGATCCCATATCTCCTTTGCAGTTTCACAGGAATCAAGTGATTGGAATATTTCATTTGGAATTTCCATGATCAACAGCCATTTCGCCTTGTTGGAAATCTCGATTTTGGCTTTCTTATCATCACTGCAACTTTCTCTATCCTTAGGGATCTTTTGAGTAGGAACTTCTTCAGTAGTGGTTGTTAGAGGTACTCTCGGAATTATGGTCAATAATACATAGAGACCATTCAAAACAGTAGAATATAGATCATAATCTAATCCTTCATAGAAGTTGATCATTCAGATTTTCCATTGAGGATATTCGTCCCTGATTTGTGTAGGTAGTTTGGTAAAGAGCCAGAAGTGTACATGGAGTTCCAATTTTGATTTGCCATGTTTTTCAGGAAACAGAGTATCAAATTTGCAGGAAATACGATTGAAATTTAGAACAATTAAACTTCACTTAACTTGAAATGATGTGGATAGCTCACTAATTTCAGGATTAAACTGGAATTACCACTGATTTCGAGAAATCTGTTCGAGATCAACAAATTCTCAGAGAACAGGCTAGAGTGAAAAGCAGTAGTTTAAAAACTGAAAGAAAATTCTAGCTGGGTAGGGATTTCTCCAAACTGGACGAGATCGAATAGTCAATAGATTGATTATCTTGCTCTGATACTAATTGTTGGAACCCAGATCCCTTTAATCACTCATACAGTTGATTAGTATATGAATGATGAGAGTGTAAAGCGGAAGCAATTAATCAACAGTAAACTAGAATTATATATATGATAGACGAAGAACAATATTAAGAGCAATATAAATCATAATAGTAATTTGTATTTCACTCGGTGTATCAACGATTACTGCATACAAAATACTCTGTCCGTTCTCTCCAATATCATCGACAGTTACAACAGAGAATGCTAGCTCTATTTATACTATTACATAGAGAAAGTCAACAAGCAAGCCTATTGTAAGCTGACACGTCACTTGTACTAGCCACGTCATTTAAGCACATGCTAGTCCATAAAGTGAAATCCAGAAGATGCCTAATCTTCTGGATTAACAGTGTGGCTTCTGGACTCTCATCACTGAAGAGTTGAACTTCTGAAGTGCTGCTTCTCAAGAGTTTAACTTGTTCCTTCTTAACAAGTTCTGATTCACACTTCTAAGTTCTAACACTGTGAAACTGCTAAAGAGCTATGGGATCAATTGGAAAACCAATTGGAAGGGGGTGCTAAGATGAGAAAGAATAGACGTACTCAAGCATTAAATGAGTATAACAGCTTCCAAGCTCTTCCTGAAGATACACTTGAACAGATGTATTCCAGATTCAATACACAAATCAATCTGTGTAAACGATGTGATATTATCAGATCTAAGGAAGACAACAATGTCTTATTCCTTAAACGTCTTAATGCTGAATGGTTTGTCCATGTACCTACAGGACAATCAAGACCTTGAACAGTGGTCTTTGAGTGATGTGTTTGGTATACTCTACAAGCACATGAGAATGAGGTGCAATAAAAGAAGGTGAACGTTGGTGGTCCTTTGACCCTAATCTCTGAATCCAGGGGGTCAAACAGAAGGACGAGAGGTGCATAGAAGAAGGGGAAGAGCAAGGATTTAATGATTGAAGCAGATACAGAAGCTGGTCCTTCTGGATCAGAAGATGATGAGATCCGTGCTTTTGCTGAGTCTCTAACTCTTATTACTAAACAATTTACCAGAAAGTTTGGTAATCGTTCCTTTCAGAACATTAGGAAGGTTTGACAATAGAAGCGAAAGGTCAAATCAAGTGTATATACCCTGACAATAACCTCCTCGGGTTGAAAAGACCGATGCAGAAAAGAAAGAAGAGTAGAGGAAGAAGAAAAAGGATGTCTGCTACAGATGTGGCAAACCGGGTCATTTTTCAGAAGACTGCAAATGAGCTCTAGTCAAAGATGACTTGTACTACATAAACAAATACAAGTACAATAAAGACAAGAGAGCCAAGTATGCTGAATTAAAAATTTGGTGTTCAGACTAGTCAAATGATGCAGAAGCCAGGTTTTGTGGAATGGCTATGGAAAATGATGCAAAAGATCAAATCTCTGAAACTTCGATTTGCACCACTTCTAAAACTTCTGAACTTGAGCAAACCATTTTAATCTTTCATTTGATCTTGAACATCTGAAGCAGAAGCTCCGAGATGAAAAGAAAAAGAGAAAGGATCTTGAAATATCATTCACTCTTACTAAAAAAGAAAGAAACATTTTTAAAAGAGAAATGGAGCTTCTAGTAGAGGAAAAACATGAACTCTCTGTGGAAAACCTAAGCATTTTAAAACAAAAAACTTCCACAGAGAGTCAATTAAAAAAGGAGACTGATGAGCTTAACAAACTTCAGAAAGCTAAAGACAAGGAGATTGAGGCAAAAGAAAGTGACAGAATAAATTCTGTTGCACTTAGAGCATCTCCAACCGCTATTGTAAAATAGAAAAATGAAGGATTTTAGCAATTTAAGTGCTCCAACAGCTATGGTATATCAATTGCTAAAATAGAAAAATGGGAAAAAAGAGAAGAAAAATCTCTAAATTTAGAGAATCTCTAAACATATATAGAAGAGAGAGAAACAATATTTTAATTATATTCAACCAATCAAAATAATTGAAGTTAAGTATGTAGAAGAGAGAAATAATATTTTATTAAATGATGAAATATTTTATTAATATTGTTAATGATAAAGTTGCTAAAATAGAGTAGCTGTTGGAGTTGGATGCAAATTTTTATAGAGATTTTGACTTTTAATATGCTATTTTAGAAAAAATTAACAATAGTTGTTGGAGATGCTCTTAAAAACTAAGAGACAGAATAAATTCTATTGCACTTATCAAAATATTTCTCTGAAAGGGTGTTTGTGCACATTGATCTTCAAAAGAATGAGCTCTTAATGAAATAGTATCAAGACGCTCAAAAAGTGCATGAACAAATAAATAAACAAGTTGGAAAAAACAGGTATTGGTTTCGATGATCTGGATCCTTTTACTTGTAAAAAGGGATCTACCTTAGATTATGTCTTCTGTATGGGAAAAGAAAAAAAACCTGACTTTTCTGTTTTATATGAACAATTTGTTTTCAAAAGATCAAAATATGAGAATGGTCATCGAGTAAGAAAACTCAAATATAAAAACATAAAGTATTCTTCTGAAGGAAAGATTTGTAAACCAAATAAAGTTGATCAAAAGCAGATGAGCTTATCCCCATACATTGAATCCAGAAGTAGATGAGCTTGTTTATCAACTTTGGTTCAGTTACTTTGGTTCATTTACTCATATTACATTGAATCCAGAAGCAGATGAGCTTATCCCCATAAATACAGAAGAAGAACTGAGACTCAAATGTGAAAAAGATCTTCTTAACGCTCTGGATGAGCGTGATGTTCAGAATAGTACATAACTTAAAAATATAGCTTTTGAAAATCATCTAGAGATAACTCCTTGCTCCTTTACTGACATAAATCTTTACTCAGAAAAAGAGGATGATAAGACTGATGTTTATCTTTGGGAAACTGAAGATCAAAATTGTGATGATTTTTTTGATTCAGAGAAATATTTTGACAAGTTTGAAAATAGTTTGCCCTCTACTTACGTCCCTATCAAAAATGTCAACTGTGTGAAGGATGCTCCTTCTATCTTTTTAGCTTTTTAGACACAGAAAACGTGATAGATCTTGATATACCAGAAGGAAGGGCAACAAAATCAGAAGATATTAGACTTCCAAATGGTATACCCATGAACTCTGTTACTCCAAAGGAACAGAGAAAAAGGGTTTCCATTCAACCAGACTTCCTAGGAATGTGCATTCAACCTAAGTCTTGTGAAGGAAATCAAACAAAAAGCAAAAATTGTGCAACAGCCTCCAAAGCAACAGCCTCAGAAGCAAATGAAGTTTACACGGGAACAGAAAGCAAAATGTTTACTCTTCTGTTTCGGTGAAATCTCCTAAAGGTGAAAGGGAGTGGACTACTCAGAAGCAGTTCTCAGAGAAGAATTCAGATGTTCAAGCTAATAAGTCCAGGCTAGATAAGAAGTTTTATCGAACTACTAGTGCTAGAATAGACAAAAATTAGAAATCTTGTAATTATCATTAAAAAAATGAAAATTTAATGAAATATTTTATTTCACAGAACTCTGAAATCTTTTGTTCTATATACCAGATTGCTAAGGGTTGTGTTGCTATAGAAACACAACTTCTTAGTTTCTTGAAATCCTTGAAAGTCAATAGTTTAACCGGGATTATCGCCATTTGTGCGGTGTTGATAATCATTCTACAAAAGTTGCTTCATTGTATCTTGAGAAGCAATTCGCCAAATCCCAAAGGTAATGAATATGAACGTCTATCAAGATTTCTAATTGATAATGAATATGAGAAAGGTAAAAATTGATATTACTCTATTCATTAAACGTTAGTTAACTCTGGTCCAAATCCATGTGGATGACATTATATTTGGCTCTACTGACCAAATAGAAATTGATCTGTATTCAAAATCGATGGAAAGTGAATTTAAAATGAGCATGATGGGAGAACTAAACTTCTTCCTAGCGCTTCAAGTCAAACAAACTACAACTGGTATCTTTATAAATCAAATCAAGTATGTCTCTGACATTTTAAAGAAATACAAACTTCGCAACTCCACAACTATGAAAACTTCAATTTCACCAAATATGAAACTTGACTCTGATCCTTTTGGGAAACAAGTTGATGTCAAGAATTATAGAGGTATGATTGGATAACTTCTATACTTTACTGCAAGTAGACCAAATATGATGTTTGCTACATGCCTCTGTGCCAAATATCAAGTCAATCCCAAAGAATCACATTTGGTTGCTGTGAAAAAAATCTTTAGATACCTAAAAGGGACACCTTCCTTGGGTCTCTGGTATCCAAAGCATTTTGGCTTTGATTTAATTGCCTATACTGACTCTGATCATGCAGGATGTAAGTTAGAGAGGAAAAGCACCTCTGGAAGCTATCAACTTCTAGGCAACAAGCTAATCAGTTGGACATCCAAAAAGCAAAATTGTGTGTCAACCTCTACTACAGAAGCTGAATATGTTGTTTATGCTAGTTGTTGCTCACAAGTCATTTGGATGAAAACCAAACTCAGATATTACAACCTTCTGTATGATAAAATTCCCATCTTGTGCGATTCAGAAAGTGCAATAGTCATCACAGAGAATCCAACACAACACTCAAAAACCAAGCACATTGATGTCAGGTATCATTTCATAAAGGATCATGTGGAGAAATGTACAATTGAAATGTACCTTGTTTCTACTATTACCAACTTGCTGACATTTTTACCAAAGCCTTGGATGAAAATAGATTCAATTTTCTAATCAGCAAGTTGGGCATGCTCAATATGTGATAAGAAACCAGAAACTATTGTCAAATAGCTCTTCTGTGTCATTTCCTTAATCATGTATTAGTCACAACTCTTTTTATGTCACTCTCTATATTCATGTTTGCATCACAAGTATACCAGAAGCTTCTGCCTATTCTAGCGGAGCCTCTGCACTTAAAATGTATATTATTTAACGACTTTTTGATCCAAGTACAGTTTGAGGGGGAGCAGAGCAACAGATGCACATGTCAAGGGGGGAGAAAACATTCATGCATACTTCAAGGGGGAGCAATTTCTCGTTTTGTGTGAAAAATAATAGTTTAAGGATAAACATCCAGAACCTTAGGTTCAACTCTTGCCGCCAAGGTTAACCAGAAGTCTCTGGCATGTCTATCATTCTTTCTGTGATACAAATTTTGCAAGTTCAAAAACCATCCAGAACTTCTGTACTAACTCTTGCCTTCAAGGTTATACAGAAGTCTCTGGGTTGTCTTAGAAACCTGCTTAAGGAATCTTTCTCTGAAAATTATACATGTCACTTAGTTCTACACTAATTCTTGCCGTCAAGATTATATAGAAGCCTCTGGTATGTCTATGAAACCTTCTGCCAAGACATATTTCATAAAGATATAAGTAGTCATAGTCTCTATTCTAACTCTTTCCGCCAAGGTTATACAGATGATTCTGCCTTACTTATTTTTTTTCTCCAATATGATCTTTACAAAACTTTCTTCTGGTCCTAAAACAAATTTCATGATCAGTTACATTGCTTTTCAAATATTTTCTGCAACTCCAATTCTCAATGAGAAATTTCTTTTTGGGATGAATTTACACTCGAGTCCCTCCAAAGCTTCAAGGGTGACAAATGAAAATGACAGCCTGTTATTCACGCCTATCTCCCAAGATGGTTTCCCTTGCTGACACATTACCACGTGTGCAAATCATACTCAATACAAGAATCAACCGTCAGACACGCATCAAAACCCCTATGGACCGCATGCTGAAACATCTCCTAGCCAATGTCATCCATGACGATCCATTTTTTTCCCACTCGAGTACATTCTCAAATTAGATTATTTAAACTCAATTTTCACCCTCATTATTGTTTTTACCACTCCTAAATTTAGAACTGCTCCTGTTACCGAATCCTCCATAGCTTATTACTTGCAACTCAAAACCCTAACTTTCTCAAATGGCTGCTCAGAACAAAAACTTGCAAATATGCCTGTCCAAGATCAAATGGTATCCACTACGGCTGAAAGCACTCCGATAGTGTTCCTACCTCAAAAACCAAAAAACATTGAAGTCTCCCTCAATCCAACCAACTATAGTGGCGATTACGGAATAATGATTGAGTTCTTACAGGTTCTTATCTTAAGTCGTGCACTAACACTATCAGACCCAAATTCAATCACTGAAGTCAAGAACTATTTTACTCTCTCTAGAAACTTCAATCTTCCAAATTCCTCAGAACATGCTATTGAAGTGTTGATTACAAGACAAAAGATTGCAAAAAACTCTTCCATCTTCTTGAACCACAAACTCTGAACATTGAATCACTTGAGCCCAATCCAACATCTGATGTCCTTGTTGATTTCTTAAAATTTATAGGGTACAACCAAGATATAATCTGTGTTTCTGAGTTCAAGAGACAGTTCTTACCACCGGTGTGGAATGTTCTTGTGTCCATATTAAATAAAATCCTTACATGCAAAATCGGTTATATGGATCAAGCTAGCACCAACATCCTCACAATCATGTATGGCATGTTCTTCAATCGTCCCCTAGACTTTGCTGAACTCATATTTCGGGAAATTAGTGGAGTATTCCGTGTGCTTCACCATTCTACAAAGTTCACGTCATGAAAACACATCATCCAACGATTCACAAAGACGGCTATCGGAAAACTCGAGAACTCTCCAGGTACATGATCAATCTTGTTCCTCTCACCTCTCCTATCCTTCAAAACTATAAGGACTCTCTGGTGATCTCAGAACAGAGATCACCTACCTTAGAGTACTTAGAATCCGAAATAGTCAGTAAGGAGTCTACTGAGCCTGAGCATAAAAATAATACGAGTGACAACGAGAGTGTTTCTACCTAACCTGAGAGAGAAGAAAGAGTGAGAAATGAAGATGATCAAAGAGGCATGTTAGGTCTGAAAATGTTGTTTCCGAGATGACAACTGTTGAAGACGTGAAAGGCTAAATTGTAAAGTCAACAAAGTCATAATTAGGAAGGTTTAAGTTTTAGAAAAGATTTAATGTTTAAATATAAGGAAACAATCTTATTGTAAATAAGGTAAGTGTATAATGCTTTAACCTTTACTTTCCTTATATCATATTTCCTATTCATATAAATAAAGGGTTAGAGCTATCATAGAAGGTAAGACATTAGACATTAGACTTAATTAAGAGACCGTGAGCTTTATTCATAACTCCATACTTTGTAGCCACGGTATTATACAAGTAAGATATATGACATAGTGAAGTTTTTCATATTGTTCTTGTCAATATTACACCGTTACCTGATATACTGCGATCGACAATTGGTATCAGAGCAGATCGATCTGAGTTTTGATCTACTTCTAATCAATCTCGTGAAAGCAAGGTAATTTTTTTTTCTCAAATCATACTCTAGTTGGTTAAATCGATAAAACCCAATCATTTTGAAAAACCCAGTTTAAATTTGTTTTCTTGCTTTTTATCGATTTCATTCATCTGCTGTAAGCTTATCCATAATTTTCGTTCAAATCTGTGAAAAATCTAAAACTTTCTAGGGTTTTACCCTTAAAGATAATCAATCTTCTCGGACCATTAAAACCCAAGATCTCCTAATCTTGTCGAACCAAATCACCCGAGAATTTTGATCTGAAAGTTTATCGAGAATTTTGATCTGAAAGTTTATCGTTTATTTTGGGTACTTTTTTATTTTCTTGACAATAGAAAACTCAAGAAGTTTAGTCTCTTGCAGCTTTTCTGGTCAAGAATCCTTAAGTAAACCTTATAAACCTTGGTAATATTTTTTTTGAGAAAATTGGAAACTCGAAAAGTTAGCCTTTCTTGTCCATAAAAAGACTAGATGACTTTGTTATTCTAGATCTTTTTAGTCAACAATCCTTTGTTTTTGCTTTCTAATTTATCAATTAAAAAAATTGTAAGGATTCGATATCTTTGTTGTGATCTTTCTTGAATTCTTATTGCATCAACATTAAATCTCCTTGAGTCCCTTTTAGTGAACATAATTTCTTGTCGAACACTCTTAAGTCGACAACTTTTCTTATCGAGTCTTATTAATTCGACATAATTTCATGTCGAGTTCTCTTGAGCCGACTTCTTTACTTGTCGAGTCCCTTTAATTCGATATAAAATCTCCTCGAGTGTTCTTGACTCGACATAACTTCTTGTCGACCCCAATTCATTCGAGATAATTTTACACGTTTTCAAATAAGTCTTAAGAATTTTTCAAAACTCCCTGATCGAGATCACTTCATCAGGTAACCAGTACTTACATTCTTTTTATACAAGATGAGTTCTCAAAATCAATTTTCTGATCTCAATGCTGAAATTGAAAGACTTGAAGCAAGACACACGAATAACATGAAAGTGTTTGATGAACTTTTAAAAGAAAATGTTTATCTAAATCAGTTCAAACACACAAGTAAAGTTTTGAAAAATAAAAATGAGTTTTTGGAAGAACAACTTACAGAGCGAGCAAGGAATTCTCATCATATGATGTATGAAGACTTTTGTAACAAGAAAAATCTTGATCTGATAAAGATAAATTTTGAAATGAAAAAAAAGATTTCTGAGTTAGAGAGAAGGAAAGATTCTGCAACGACTAGTGATGCACTTGAAAAGTTTTTAGATTCTAAAAGAACAGACATTGAGAATAAAAGAAAGATTTTTCTGATGAGAAACACAAGTTTGAGATTGAGCGAAAAGCTTTTGAGAGCAAAACTAAAAATTGTGAGTTGACAATTAGAAAACTCTCTAAGCAAGTATCAGATTTTGAACAAGTTGTGATTTTAGAGAGAAAATCATCCGAAACAACAGGTTTGGAGGTGTATCAAAGCAAAATTTTGAGCTTCAGAACCTTTTGGATAAAGAAAGAAAAGTGTTTGAAAGTGATAAAATAACGTTTTGAAGAAAAGTGTTTTAATTTCCGATAAAGATAAAGAAGTTGAGCATGAAAGGAAAGTTTTTAAAGAAAAATTTTTAAACTTTCAAATAAAATGTCTGAATTACGATCAAATCTTGTAACCGAAAAGAACTTAAGATCTGAATTAAAAAGTAAATATGATTTGCTTACAGAAGAAAACGATTATTTATCTGACAAAATCAAGAAACTTGAAAAAAAAAACAACTTTGAATTTTAGTTTGTCTAATAAAGGAAGAGATCATCTCTCAAGCAAAATTAACGACCTTGAAAACGAGCTTTCAAAGCATAAACAAATCCATAAAGGGAATTCAGAATCATTCAAACAACCCACTCCCGAACAAATAAATGCGGAGTTAGATGATCTTGAAAAAATGATTTTTCCTCATGATTCTGATTCTGCTTCAAATTCAAAGATGACTCATCTTTCTCCTTTAGTGTCTGTAAGAATAACTGTTATTTAAATGTTCAATCACATAGTTATTCTAAATCATATGGTTCTTCAAATTCTAGGACTCATAATTCTAATCGGTTTCACAATGATTTTGTTGCTAATTCCGGAAATTTTAAAAAGTTTAAAATGGTTTGGAAAAGAAATCAACTACAGATGATTGTGTTGGAAACATGCCACATACATCTCCTGTAGTTGAAGCAAAATTATTTGTTTCCAAGACTGATTTGCCACAAAGGTTTGTTGTTCTACTTGCGTAACAAATGATTTTATTGATCAAAGGTTCGTTCATAAATTGTATGGTACTTATAGTATCCCTAATTCCTCATTTATTGCATCTAAAGCTAACCTCCAAGGACCCAACAAAGTTTAGGTACCAAAATCTTTTTAATCTGTTTTGCAGGAATGTCATGTGTGTTCTAAATTTAGGATATTTACATCAAATCACATGATCATTGAAAATTTTATTTGTTTTAGCTTCATAGTACCTCAGCTATGAACCTGATCTTAAATTTTGGCTTCTGAATATCTCAGTTCAGAACTCGTTTTACATTGCATTATGACTTCTGAATACATCAGTTCAGAACTCGGACTTCAATGTTTCAACTCGTTGTGTGTGATAGGATTAGAAGTTTTAAGGGTTAATCTAAAGCCGGAAGGACCTACCCATGAAACACGTCCTTAGGTTAGATATCTTGAAAGGGTATGATTGAAATAAGATGTTGAGTTCTTGTGAGATAAAAGGAAAAATGAGAGTGTGACAAGACTTAAAAGAAAGTATTTCGTCTTTACCAAACCTAAACAGTTATCTGGGTAGCCACACAATCTATTCATTCTCGATTCTTTGGAGATGAATATTGAACTAGACATGGACCTAATGTCGATAACTTGTGTCACCCCGCCCAACTACTCAAGTATCTCACAAAATGTGCTTGTTTCATATGTTACGGAGATTAAACATATTGTCTATCTATTCTTCACTTGAAAGATTTAGATATTGAAACAAGAAGACACACCTCCAGTCTTCGAACTTCATATTATGTGCACATTGAGTCTATTTTTGAGCCAAAATATATACAAATATATTTCTTTGACACATGCACGAGTCTTTGTGATTCCATAAGCATATCATTGTGTTTATGCAGGCACAGTTTGAGAAGTTAGTTCTATAACTTACTTCTATGATAATCGGAAGTCCTATCAATGCCAACCCGCTGCCAACACTGAATATAGGCCACTTAATTAAATTTATTTTTGATTTAAGTGATAATTGTTGCTATTTGTTCTTCTATGTTAGCTCATTACCCATTGATCCGACGGAGATATTTTCTCACATACGCATTTGATCACTTCCACTTACTGTCTTTGATAAAGTTCATAATGCTTTGGATTCTCCTTATCATTCTGAGGGGGAGAAACAAAATATCAAAGACACATGCGAAAAAGGTCAAAATGAAGAAACAAGCAAATACAAGACACATGATGAGATCTCACACAGAATGACGACTTGAAAAACATTCGCATTTAAAAATTCGTCATCGCATCTGCCTAACCCAATAATCTTTTGTCTTTTTCATCATGTGCCACGTTCTACTTGAAGAAATATTTTTACCCTACGACATCTGACTTCTTCGACATTCTTTTACTAAATGTTATGCTAAAATTAAGGGGGCGCTACGAAGCTTATCATGCGATCATATTCGTAGGGGGAGTAAAAGATATCAAGATGAAGATTTGTTGACAAAATTTCATCTTCTTTAAAAGTGTTGATTTGATAAATTGTAATCTCAAATACAAAGGGGGAGATTGTTAGGTCTGGAAATGTTGTATCCGAGATGACAACTGTTGAAGACGTGAAAGGCTAAATTGTAAAGTCAACAAAGTCATTAATTAGGAAGGTTTAAGTTTTAGAAAAGATTTAATATTTAAATATATGGAAACAATCTTATTGTAAATAAGGCAAGTGTATAATGCCTCAATCTTTACTTTTCTTATATCGTATTTCCTATTCATATAAATAGAGGGTTAGAGTTATCCTAGAAAGTGAGACATTAGACGTTAGACATAATTAAGAGATCGTGAGCTTTATTCATAACTTCATACTTTGTAGCCACGATATTATACAAGTGAGAGATATAACATAGTGAAGTTTTTCATATTGTTCTTGTCAATATTACACCGTTATCTGATATACTAGGATACACAAGTCACAAATGAGGGAAACCATCCAAGTTCCTCAAGAGCAACCACATCTATTAGGGTTGATGCCAACACATCGACACCTATTGAAACACGACGTACGCTCAGTCCAAACCCAAACCCTAAAACCAACCGATCAGAAGCCATCTTAAATGCTTCTAAATCAAGCACGTCCGGGGAATCCAGCTCATCTTCTTCCTCTCAACAGGAAGACGACTTAGACACAAGAGTTCACTTGCCACAGAACTCGCCACCCTCCTATGACAACATTGTTGTCTCTGTGACCAATGAAGTTGATTGGATGGAGGTTGTCACGTCCATGGAAACTTCTGATCCAAATGCCAATGAAATCCCGTCAGAGGGGTTATGGCAACAGCATGCACCACGTACCTCCATATTTAATATGTTCACAGGTACGCACACCATAATTGACTCTTCAATCTCTAACATTGGAGACCAAGTCAATGGTCGGAACATCCAAAGAGGAAGCTCCTAGGAGCCCTCGATGTCAGGATGGAAGTCCCTTTGCACTCGAAGTCAACACATGTGCAAATGAGGGCCTCTCTAGACGCGAGAGTCAAGCGGCCCCATGTGTTGGGGATACAGCGGTTATCCCCTTCCTGAATTTGTTAAAAATGTTGTGTTTCAAGCATTTGTTAATAAAATGAAGGGATCCATGGATGATCTAAAACTCTCAATCCATACCTCAGAATCTAATCTGCAGGGCGAGCTCACAAATGTCAATTTTTCCTTGTGCAATATCCGAGCCACACATGCACAGCATACAAAGATCTAGAAATAGAGCAATTCCAGAAGTTGGAGAGCTCTTTAAAAGCTAACACTGAGGCTATCTCCAAGCTCCCTTCTGAACTCCTTTAATGAATACATCAACTATTACTACAGAAGAATTCCAAGCCTTTGCTGCTGATTTGAAGACAATGTTAAATACAGTTGCACCTCCAGAAGGCTCAACCTCTTCTGGATTGGTATTTAAAGCTGACTTGGCTAACTTTTAGAAGGCTATGCTCGAAAAGTTAACAGATATAAACGTCAAGTTCGTCTCCAAAGCTAACTCTTCTACCAAGGATCTTACCAACATTCTGAGTAAACCCCTTCAAGTCACTGATCCCACTCCCTCTCAGAAGGTGACTATTATTGAAGACTCTATCAAAGAAACCAGAGCTTCTATTCAAATCGTCCAATATCTTCAAAGAAAGAAGTTAAAAGCAAAAGAGACCAGAGCCTGTAGAAAGGCTGAACTTAAAAGAAAGAGATCTGAGGACCAAGATCCAGATACTTCTGATCCTCAGAAGGGGGAGAACAACGAGAAAAGACAGAAAGTTGGTCCTACTTCTGAACCATCACCTTCAAACCAACCTGGCTCAATTTCTCAACCAAAAGCAACCCCAACTAACCCAACAACAGCAAGCCTCTGCCTCTACTATTCCTCAAACGCAAGTTCCCTCTGGTTCACAAACTTAACTGCCTCTCATTATTGAACCCCTAGCCATGATGACTCAAGCTGGAACATACTTTGTTCCTGGAAACCCCTCTGCTACAATCCCCACAACTACTACTCCTCTAGCCTCTGATCCTAAAATTGTTGGATTAGTACAAAAGTTTATCCTAGAGTTAGAAGGAAACAGAAGGCCAAGAACTACAACTACACGATCAAGAACTCATGGTCAAGCATCTGCCTCCACCCCAACCGTTCAAACTATTACTTCTCAAGCCCCAGAAGCTCATATTCCAGAAACCTCTCAAGCTCCAGAGGTAAACATTGAAGCTCCTACTTCTGAGTCTGCAATCTTGCCAAATCTTGAAGCCTCAACAAGCCAAAGAATTCCTCCTGTTGATGAAAGGATGAAAGCTCCAATGGTTGATCAATCTGATGATCAAACCATTCTTGAACGGTCAAATGCAAATGTGGCCAATCCATGGAGTGCTACGGACCCTGAACAATGTGAAAGAATAGCCAGTGTTCAAACTCCTACACACAGAGAAGTACAATTCAGGCACTTGTATGCAGAAAGAGAGAAAAGGACGATAGTAGTGACTCCTGGTTTTGCTCCAAACGCAAATGAACAAACTAAGATAAGGTTTGCAAGATTCAGACATCCAAGTAAAAATGTTTTTGCCACATCCCCCATCAGAAGAATAATTGGGATAAGAACGAAGTATTTTGAAGATACAGACATCATATACACAACTTACAAGGTTGAAAAAGCGAATGGAAAAACATGTACCTTATGTGAAAATGATCTGATGTCCCTTATTCCATCTGATCTAATACCTCTTGGTAGATATATGAAGCAGAGAAGAAACATTAATGAAGATGATAATGTGGCATATTTGAGGATTCTGAGCTGCATGGAAGCCTTTGTTGACTACAAAGCCAAGGTAGACTTTTAAATTGGCTTTGAAAGAAGTGTAGAACGTTTACGTATCACTATTCCAAATGAAGAATTGGAAGGGATAGACACCAAGAGGGTTGGTGACATTATAACAAAACCAGAGCGGGGAATCATCTTTAGAAGACCTTTGGAAAAAGATTCTTCAGATTAACAGAGGCATTCAAATACTCAAAAGGTATGTTGAATGTCATCAAGGGGTTGATATCTTTGAAGAAGGAGGAGATAAACATGACAGTCAGAAGAGATGCTTTTGACATGGAAAAGCACATAGAAGGGGTGTTCAAGCTGAGAAAGCTTACTAATCAATTTTATAAGATAATTAGTGGGCATCCAGAAGCCCCATTTTAGTCATTATTGTACTTCACTTTTTGTAATTCACTTTCTGTAATGTAATGAATTTTCATCTTTATTCGTTTTGTATTATTTGCTATTATTCTGCATTCATACTTAGAGGGAGATTGTTAGAACTTAATTCTTATGTAAAAGTATAAATCAGAACCTCCTCTTGAAGAACAAAGTATAACTCTCCAAAAGAAAGTTGCTTCCAGAAGTTCTGTCCAGAAGACACAATGATACTCCAGAAGATGAAGTATCTTTTGGATATAATACAAGGACCTACACGCATGCTTTATGATGTGGCAAGTCATGCTTCTCGTGCGTAACTAATTTTGTTAGTGACTTGCCTGCGTGTTAATCTGTGATAGGATAGCTCTTTGACTTTTACCATTTGTAATACTATAAATAGAGAGAGCTATTCTTGTATTAAGTGTCAATTGATTTGGAGAGAATCTGTGAGATTAATTTGTATTTCCGTATTGTAATCTTCGGCACTCTAAGTGAAAGACAAGTTGTTGATCTAAGTTGTTTCCGCTTACTGTTCATATATATATATATATATATATATATATATATCTTTAGTGATCAACATTCTGTGAGTGTTTACGGGATCTGGGTTCTAACATTCTTCGTCAGTATTTTCGCCGAAATACACATTCTCGTGCACAACTAAATCAAACATATAGTTAGCATCATTCATGTTCTCGTTCACAACTAAATCAAGCATACCGTTAATATCAACCACGACATGTTTTTCATGATTAGGACTTTCGATGTTGTCGTTGACAACACTGTTGCACTCGTTCATACATGAATGCATGTTTACTTCCCCATATTTTTCCGTTTGTTTTATCGTTCAGTGCCTCTCGTAAATTCTCCTTGTTTCGCCTCTGTCTCGGGTTTATTTCCTTCCAGTTTCTTAACATTGATGCATATATGTTGTTCTTAGCATTTGATCGGATGTTAACGTTACGATTCTGCAGTTATTATATTGAAGATTTGAAGATATTTACTTTGCATAATTATGTTTTAAGAAATATTGTTAATTAATAGTAATAATTTAAAATTTGAATTAATCCCTAAAAATAATGGGATAACTAACCAATTTTGTAACTAACGGAAATTGGTATGTTTTTATTATGAATATCTTTTTTTATTATCCAACATATACGAATTGACGTATTTACCCTTTTCGGTATTATAGTAACATATTAATTTGTTTATTAAATGGATAGATCAGATCGGTTGGCACAGTTTGTAACTTTGCGTTGGTTTGTAGATGAACAGGACTATATATATATATATATATCCAAAATGGGCCACTCTTGTTCAAGTATTGAAAAGTCAAAGACTATTCAATCAAGGGTTGTACATCAAAAAAGTGGAATTTTGGATGTATCAACTAACTTCAATATTCAGATCATTTTGCCAAAGTCAAGATTGGGTTACCAATATAGTGGGTCACCGATGGTATACTCAAAAGTCATCAAAAGTACTAAGGACATCAAACAAGATGAGGTCATCAAGTTTGAAGTCATGGTCACCGACACTATAATCTTGGTCACCGAAATTGCAGGTATATTTTCTAAGGCTGTGATATCAAGTCACAAGTTCAAGGGTGTACACTTCAACATTTAGTGAAAGATGAAGTTTATCAAGCAAAGTGTACACTTATCATTTCCAGCCTTACAAGGTATCCACTGATGTGATACATAGTTTGATGTATCACTAAGCAATTTCAAAGAGATAAGTTCTTGACTCACATCAATTGCAAGACACGTGAGCTAGCAAGAACTTGGGCATCAAGCCTTAAATAAAGACATTCTCTTTTATTCTTATAAAAGGAATATTTGTCTATTAGCTAAAAGGTTTGATGGGACTTCACAGAGCATGAAGAAAAGAAGATAAAGTTATCTGACATTACGTGCTACAAGGAATGGTTCATCCATTATTCTAGTACAAAGGGAGTGGTCTCTTCCTTTGTCCAGCAGATAAACTTCCAGCTAATGAAACCTTGACAGCTGTCCACATGCATCCCATCCCATGCATGGGCACTATAAAAGGAGATGAAGTCCTTCCCAGAAATCTCACGCTTTCAACAAATCTTCAAAGTGATTATTTGTTTGACTGTGGCAAAGCTGTGTGCTATAACAGTATTGTTTTAACTTCCTTAGTGTATAAGTTAATTACTGTTATCTGTGTGTTTAGTTTGGTAGAATAGTGTGCCTGTTCTTTTCCTCATCAAACTACCTGTGTGTAAACTTTTAATATTTATATTAAAAATTTTAAAATGAGTATATTCTGTGTGTTTTATATTCAACCCCCCCTTCTACAAAACCCTCTCTTAGTTAGCCATCTCTCCTTGGGGACTAACAAGTGGTATCAGAGTAGTTGGTTTAATTCAATAAACCAGATCTGTGATGGCTACTACCTCAAATGTTGATGGTACCTTGAACCACTTCCAGTAATACATATGATTTAGGATCCTTGGCCAAACCTCCAAGGTTCAACCCAAGTAACTTTGGGTTATGGAAAAATCGCATGTTATTATTCTTGGAAGGGATCGATTGCAGGTATCCTAACATTCTCAGTGAGGGACCTATTGTTCCTAAAATATGGGCTCGCTTTGGCCCTCAAAAGGACGCTGAAGGAAGGGAGATAGAGTCAGATGATGAAAGAAGTGAGAAAACTGGTAGATATATCATCAAACCTTCAAACAAATTTAGTGAAGATGATAAACGCCTAGTTGCTTTAGACACTAAAGTAAAATATGCTCTTGCTGTATCCCTTCCTGATGAAGTGTATCACTCTCTTCTTAACCTTCCCACTGCTAAAGAAATGTGGGATACTTTGAGTGTCTTATATGAAGGCACCAAAGAAGTCAAGAAATCTAACAGGATCTGTCTTGCTAGAAAGTATGAACTCTTCTCCCATGAAAAAGGAGAATCTCTTTCTACCTACTTTAATCGTTTTAACTGTCTTCTCAATGATCTCAAAGTTCTTGGACGAGTTTATGATAATGAAGAAGTTCTCTGCAAGTTCATGGATTGTCTCCCAGACTTCTGGGAAACCATCTGTACTTGCATCAAGCAAACCAAGGACTTAGAAATAATGCCTTTAACTGCTCTCTGTGGAACTCTTCTTCACTATGAACAAACTAAGAACCAGAGAAAATCTCTTATAAAGGATATCAAATCCTCTTCTGTTGCTTTGATAAGTGATTCAAAATCTTCTTCCTGTATTCCTAGAATCACCTATCCTTCTTCTGATTCTGAAAAAGATATTAAGGAAGACTCTTCTCATCTGTCAGATGCATACTATAGTGCTGTTGATGATGAAGGAGAAGAATCAGCCATTGACATACTTTCTGATAGTATGGCAATGCTTGCTGGAAACCTTAAGAAGAAAAGATTTTCTTCAAACCGCTCTAAATTTAATAAGAAACCTTTTTCTCAAAAATCCTCTTCTGATAAAGCAAATGAAGAATGCTTCAATTGTGGAAAGAAAGGTCATTTTGCTTCTGAGTGCAGATCAAAAGCTTCCTCTTCTCTCAAACCTTCTTCTTCTTATGGCCATGACTTCTCAAAATCAGCTTCTAGGAAGCATGAAGAGAGAAATAGCCAATCCTCTAAAGAAAATTCTGAATCAAAAGAAACCTCCAGGTATAAGAAGTACAAAGCCAAATACAAGAGGGAAAAAGAAAGAAACCAAATTAAAAATAAAACTTTGGTTGCTGAGGCTCATTGCTGGGAGGATGAGCAAACCTCTGAAAGTGAGAGTGAGTATGTCACATAAATGCCTCATGGCCAAAATCGATGAGCTGGAAGACATGGAAAAGTCACTCTACACTACCCTTGTATCTGCTGAGGGATCCATTTCAGGTACATCCTTTTACCTTTCTCTCTGATGATCAAAAGGCTGATGCCTTTGATTCTTTAACTGTTGACTTCTATGACTTAAAGATTCAAAAGAAAAAGGTTGATATGCATATAAAATGTCTAAATGATCAACTCCTCTCCTGCTTTTCCAAACTAAACGATTTTGATAAAATGAAAGCTAATCTAGAAAACCTAAGGTATTTAAACGACAGCCTTTCTGAGGAAAAATCAAAAATCTCTTCCACTCTTGAAAAGGAACAAGACGTTCTGTCTAAATGGACTAAATCCTCTAAGAATCTTGAAAGGATTCTTCAAGATCAAATCACTAGTAAGGATAAGTCTGGCCTTGGTTATGGAAAAGATGTTCCTCAACCTTTCGACCTTCCACTTCCTTCTTCTGAGTGTCAAGGTTTTCCTGCTGGTTTCCTTTCCGATGACGATGATGATCTCTTCGGTTACTCATCTGAGGATTCTACCTCCGTTCACTCTATAGATCTACTTGACATGCTCAAAGTAGAATCTAGTTCTAAGAAGTTTGGAGTCTTTGTTAAAGCTAAAGAAATCTCTTCTGAGTCTTCAAAAGTTTCAACTCTTCCAAGCTCTTCTTCTTCTCCCAAACCTATCCAAAGACTTTTAAACTCTTTAAGTCTGCATGAGTCAAGGTACTCCCAAGAGCAGCCATCTGGTGTTGCTGAGTATCCCTCTCCAAAAGAAAATCTCATATAGTTACTGATTTTATTCCTCGGTCAGTGAACTTGAAAAAATCAAGAAATCCTGGTAAAGGTATCCTTGGACCAAGACCAGGTGTCGGTCACCCCTCCTCTTCTCAGTCGTCAACCTCTGTCCAAAGTCTTGATGATAGGGATTTTAAAAGGGCCTTTTCTTTAAAGAAGTGCTATAATTGTGGCAACACTCTTCATCTTGCTAAAAATTGCCCAAAAGATTTGGATCTTTGCAAAAATAAAATGCCTTCTAATCCCAAAGGACCCACCTCAAAATGGGTACCAAAAGTCTAAATTTGTTTCTGGGTGCAGGTACCAAACAAAGATCACATATGGTACATGGACAGTGGGTGTTCAAGACACATGACTGGAAACAAACTTCTTCTCTCTAACTTCTCAAAAGAAAAGGGACCCACTGTTTCCTTTGGAGGACCCACTGTTTCATTTGGAGGAAATGGAAAAGGGGTCACCAAAGGATATGGTACCATTTCAAATGGAACCATCACTTTCTCTAGAGTAGCCCATGTTGAAGGGCTAATGTACAATCTTCTAAGCATCAGCCAAATATGTGATTTGGGCTATAAGGTCATGTTCCAGCTGTGTGTGTGCTTGGTCTTTGATGTACAGAACAAGATTGTACTAGCAGGAACTCGACTGAATGATGTATACATAATCAACATGAAGGAAAGTGCAATAGGAGAAGCTGTGTGTCTCCTCTCTCAAGAACTAGCCAAACAAAGTTGGCTGTGGCATAAAAGGTTCTCTCATCTAAACTTTAAAACCTTGAACAAACTCTCCAACAAGGAGTTGGTTGTTGGAATGCCAAAAATAGTTTTTGAAAAAGAAAAGCTGTGTGGAGCATGTGAAAAAGGAAAACTCACCAGAACTTCCTTTAAAACAAAACAATGTTCATCTATCTCTCAACCTCTTCAAATGCTTCACATGGATCTGTGCGGTCCAGTAAGCACACCCAGTCTGGGTGGTAAAAAGTATATTCTAGTAATCGTCGATGAATTCTCTAGATATACTTGGGTGTTCTTTCTGAAACACAAGAGTGATGCTGCTGAAGAAATCATCAGGTTTACAAGAAAAATTGAAAATTTGAATGGTAAACTGGTGAAGTCCTTCAGAAGTGACAATAGCACAGGATTCAAGAATGCTGCTCTGGAAGATTTCTTTGACCTAAAAGGAATTTCTCAGAACTTTTCTGCCGTACGCACTCCTCAGCAAAATGGTGTTGTTGAAAGAAAGAATAGAACACTGTGTGAAGCTGCAAGGTCAATGCTGAGTGAATCCAAGTTGCCAACCTATTTTTGGGCAGAAGCAGTTAACACTGCATGCTTTACTCAAAATAGGTCTATCATAGTCAAAAGGCATGACAAGACTCCTTATGAAGTTTTCCATGGTAGAAAACCTGCAGTTGACTTCTTCCATGTGTTTGGCTGTGCTTGTCACATTGTAAATGACAGGGAACAACTTGGAAAATTTGATCCAAAGTCTGATGATGGAATTTTCATGGGCTATTCTCTCTCCTCAAGAGACTTCAGAATTTTCAACCTAAGAAGACAATGCATAGATGAATCCATGCATGTGAAGTTTGATGAGTTTCAAACTTCTTCATTATCTTGTGATGAAGAAGAATTAAACCTGTGGATAAATTCATGTGTCGGTGAAATTCCATTTTCCTCTCAACCCAATCCTCCAGACAGCAATCCTTCTCAGCCTCCCATAAACACCACCTTACCTTCAGAACCCTCTCTTTCTTCTCCTCCTCCTGAAACTAACTCTACAGAAGACCTTACCCACCAAAACACCATATCTCCCACAAACCTATCTTCACCATATCAAATTCCTACCTCATCCTCTTCTCTACCTCCTACCTTACCTCCAGCACTAAAGTGGACCATGGATCATCCAATAGATCAAATCATAGGTGATCCACAAGTTGGAGTAAAAACAAGAAGAGGTATAAGCAACCTGTGCTTATATGTCAACTTTGTTTCTATTGTTGAGCCTAAACTGATAAATGAAGCCCTAGCTGATCCTAGCTGGGTAATTGCCATGCAAGAAGAACTCTCACAATTTGAGAGAAACAAAGTCTGGAAGTTAGTTCCTCGTCCATCCAACAAAACCATTATCGGAACAAAGTGGGTGTTTCGAAACAAGATGGATGAAGAAGGAACTGTCATAAGGAATAAAGCAAGGTTGGTTGCTCAAGGATATCGGCAAGAGGAAGGAATAGATTATGATGAAACTTTTGCTCCTGTTGCCAGATTGGAAGCTATCCGAATATTTCTTGCCCATGCAGCTTACAAGAATTTTCGGGTATTCCAAATGGATGTCAAAAGTGCCTTCCTGAATGGTGAATTAGCTGAAGAAGTGTATGTGAAGCAACCTCCTGGGTTTGAAGATCCAGTCCATCCATATCATGTGTATAGGTTAGATAAAGCTTTGTATGGACTGAAGCAAGCTCCTCGTGCCTGGTATGACACTCTCTCACAATATCTACTTAGAAATAAGTATATACGAGAATAGGTTGACAACATACTCTTCTTCAAGAAAGCACAAGGTAATATCATTCTTGTTCAAATCTATGTTGATGATATTATTTTTGGAGCCACCGATGAATCCTTGTGTGATGAGTTTAGCTCCCTCATGCAAAAAGAGTATGAAATGAGCATGATGGGGGAGTTAACTTTCTTTCTTGGTTTGCAAGTAAAACAGTCTCCAGAAGGTATTTTCATAAATCAAAGTAAATACATTAAGGATCTTCTGAAAAAGTTTCAATTTGATACTTGCTCTACCATGAAAACTCCTATGGCTCCTCCTCTTAGACTCTTTTTTGATCCTGATGGCATTTCTGTTAACATTACAAATTATAGAGCCATGATAGGATCCCTTCTTTATCTGACTGCAAGTAGACCTGACATTATGTTTGCTACTTGTTTATGTGCCCGATACCAAGCAAATCCTAAAGAATCACATCTGGCTGCTGTGAAAAGGATTTTTCGGTATCTGAAGGGTACCATAAATCTGGGTCTTTGGTATCTCAAAGACTCAGGTTTCGATCTCATCGGGTACTCTGATTCTGATTTTGCAGGTTCAAAAATAGACAGAAAAAGTACAACTGGAAGTTGTCAGTTACTTGGTGGAAAGCTTGTGAGCTGGTCAAGTAAGAAACTACATTCGGTGTCTACATCTACAGCTGAAGCAGAGTACGTGGCTGCTGGAAGTTGTTGTGCACAAATATTGTGGATGAAAAATCAGTTGTGTGATTATAATCAGATTTTCTCAAAAATCCCAATATTGTGTGACAACTCAAGTGCAATAGCCATTGCCAACAACCCTGTGCTTCATTCAAGATCTAAGCACATTGATATCAGGTATCACTTCATAAGAGATCATGTCTCTAAAGGTGATGTGGAACTTCATTTCATTCCCACTGATTATCAATTAGCTGATCTGTTCACAAAGCCCCTTGATGAAGCAAGGTTCAAGTTCCTCATCGGTGAATTAGGTATGATAAACATAGACTAATATATATTATATAAATTTTATATAAATATATGTTTTATATATATATATATATATATATTCTATATATATATATATATATATATTATATACATTTATATAATTTATAACTTATATATTATATATGTTATATATATATAAATAATAATAAAAAAATAAATAAAAAAATAATATATATATATATATATAATGTCGGTGACAGGGTCACCGACGAACCCCTCTCTCTCCTCTCTCTCTTCTCCTTCATCTCTCAAAACCCTAACCCTAAAAACCATACCTCGAACCCACCGACGGCGATCCCTGCTCCCAGCCACCAACGGAACCACCATCAAACCACCATAAACATCACCATTAGCCACCGATATCACCGACAAGCCACCAAAATCATCAAGCCACCGACGATCTGCTTTCCGACGTTCCGTGCTCCAACGGTTCACTTTCCGACATTATCCACCTCACTATCCATCCGCCGAGATTGTCCACCCACCGACGACGCCGAGACCAACCAACCACCGATAGTCGCACCCCTGTTTCCGACAAACCACCGAGGGCACACCCACCGACGTTGCGTCACTTACCGACGCTGACGTCATCACTTTCCGACGTAGCCACCTACCGACGTTCACCATATATCTAGCCACCGACGTCTCTCACTTTCAGACCAACCACCGACGTTTACTCTCTCTCTCAGATACATCCACCGACGTTGTCCACTCACCGAGGTAACCGTTACAAACCTTTCACATTCTTAATAAGCAAGATTCTTTGTTCTTATCCCTAATGACATCATCAATGTCAGAACATGTGCCGAATTCAACCCTAAAAACCCTTAAAATTCTGACCTTTCAATCACCAAAAGTAATCATTATTTTTGAAAATTGAAATTCCCTCTCATATATAACCTCTTTCCCCACTACCTTACCACCTTTCTCGCATACACTCTCTCTCTCATCTTATAACCTTCAAACCTGCAACCTTCTTCATCTCTTCAATGGCATCCCCTTCAAAACCCTCAGAAGAACAAACAATGACCTTTGGATCCCTCTCTTTTCCTGCATGCAATTACTTTGGACGTATTGGAATTGATAATGCTCATCCAGAGTACAATGATGTTTGCTGGTTTCTTCAGAGATGTCCTCTACAATATGCAATCACAGCTAAACCCAAAATGAGTAAGTTTCTTCTTGGAAACTTTTGGTTGACATGCACATTTGATGCTTCATCGGATCAAATTCTTGCATCTGTTCTAAGTAATGATGAACATGATGTGATTTTCAATGTGGAAGATGTTCGAAGCATTCTCAAGCATCCTTCTTATGATTCCTATGAACCTTTTCCCCTTGGAAATGAACACCAAATGGTGGTTAATGTTTTGAACTACTTGGAAGAGAAGAAGGGCTCAAAGTCAAAGGGTCCAGGTACTTTACTGCGCAAGAATATAGGAAACATATGGAACTTCCTTTTTGCTCATCTGATTCTGTGCCTAAGCAAAAAGACAGGTGGCCCGGATCAGTCACCTTCCCAAGTGACTGAGTTGGCACATGCTCTAATTTTTCAAAGGAGGATTGATTTTGCAAGCTATTTCTTTAATGAAATGATCTCCTCCTTCTCTACCATCCGACGTCCTCAGGTACCATTTCAGCGCCTTTTCTCCCTAATCATTAATGCTAAATTAGCTGATAAACTTGAGAAAAGGGATGACATCATATATGATCTCCCTCTTCATCAAGTGAGAAATCAGATTATGAAAAAGGCTGTCTTAGCATCAGACAACCCTCTCCGACCTTCTATGGTTGAGTTTGCAAGGAATGCAACTCTATCTTGGGGAGAAAATGAACCCCGTCTCCAAAGGACCTCAGGTATGTCTTCTATCCCTTCTGCACCTAGAGTAACTGATGTGCCCAAATCTCGTAAGAGATCCAACTCGTCGGGCACATCTACCTCCGCACCCACCGATGCTACGAAGCCAAAAGAACCTTTGGCTTCTACCCAAGCATCTAACTCCCAAAAGCGGAGACACTCTAAAAGCCCCCCAAAGACTTCCTCAAAGAAGTCTAAGGGTACCCAAAGGGTCTCACCTCACAAGCCACCTACTAACTCCCAAAAGTTAGTAAGTGTTGAAAAGATTCCTACCCGACCCAAGGACCAGTTAACCCAACCTAGCTCCTCCATGCCCTCCCAAAAGGACATGGTTGTAAAAAAGGACATCCCTATTATTCCTTCATCAACTTTCTCTCTAGTTGATGAAGATGACTTGGAATCTCCCATCCAAGGTACCTCTTCTCCACCCCGTGAGCTCTCACAGCTCCCTTTCCTTACTCCACATGAGAGTGCATCACAACCAGGTGCATTTGATGGAGCATCCCAATTTACTGATTTTCTATTTTCTGACACTACACCTTGGACACATACGTCTCCCATACGTACCAAGGTTGTGGAGGAACCTATTACTGAGGAATCCCCTCATAGACACTCTCCTAAACGTGTCTCCCCCACATCTGCTAAATCCCCCCCAAGTAAACCTACAGGTTTGGTGGATTACTCTTCCTCTAGTGATGATGATGCTGATCAACCGCCAAAGCCTCAACCGTCTGCTCCCATGTCTTCCAAACAGGAAGATGATCTTCTCCAAGCTTTCACCAGCTTTACCCGTGACACTATACGTCGGGTGGAAACTCTAGAAGATCATGCTACTAAAGAAATGGGAAGAATGGCTTCACTTTCCTCATCTCTTAGATCTAACATTGAGGAGTTGTCGGTGAGTCACCCAACTCTAATGACATGTTTAGATCTCCTACACTTGGATATTCTTGATCTTCAGCAAGGGTTTTCTTCAAGTCAAGCATCTGTGCTCTCTTCCATCCAGGAACTTCGAAGTTCATCTTCTCAGCAAGCCACCGAAATATCTTCTATTATTGCCAATCAGAAGGCAATTATGGAGTCTCTTTCCAGTCTTCACACCAAGGTTGATAAAGTTCCAACCTCTTCTCCAACGGTTGAACTTGATATTGGTGATTCATTCTTCCAGGACAAAGACAGATTTGTCCTTCAAAGAGTTGAGAAGAAAATTGGTGCTCTCTGCTCTGATATGGGAAGGATGAAGAAGTTTCTCTCTTCAGTGGGTTTCAAGGGTTCAACCACTGAGGGGGAGAAAAATAAGAAGGCCAATGCTACCACCTCCGCAGCCGCCAACGTCGCCAAAACAGCAGCCGCCGACGCTGCCTTGCTAGCCACCGATGTGGCACCTTCAGCTGCATTGCCAGCCACCGATGCGGCACCTTTAGCCGCTGATGGTGGTGTGGCCACGGTCACCGAGGTGACTCCTCCTTTGGTCACCGAGGTGACTCCTCACGTGGTCACCACTGTCACTAAACCCCTAGTCACCAAGTTACCCAAAGCAGCTGTTGAGGGGGAAAGTATTAGTGCTCAACCCCTTGAAACTGAAGAAGAGAAGAAAAGAAAAGAAAAAGCCAAAGGAAAGAAGCCTCGCTCTTTTGAAGAACGACAAGAAGAGAGAAAGAGAAAGAAAATTTTCAGAGGTCCAGAAGCTGACACTCTTAGACTTCAGCCTGCTTCATTACCTACCGATCCTCTTGGGGTAATTTTATCTAAAGCTGAAAAAGAAGAAGCCATTAGAGCACAACTTGAGTATGATCAGACAAATGTACTCAAGTTGGCTCAAGATGAAGCCAGTCATGCCATGGTAAAGGATGCTCTTCAAGCTCAGAAAGATGAGCTTGAAAATATAAAGAAGAAATCTGAAGCTGCAAAATTGGTTGATGAGGCCAAGAAGACCAAGGAAGTGGAATGGTTCAAAAGAAGGCTGAAAACAAGAAAAGATGAGTCCAAGATTATCAGTGCCACTATCCAACCTCCAACCAAAAATTCTCCCAAGTTAGTTGTCACCCTTAAGAGAGCTGGCACTCTCTCAAAGGTCTATGAAGCTGAATGGTTGGAAGTGCTTGGGATAACTGAATGGATGGAAGTTGGCAAATGTATCTCCAAGAGCAAAAGCAAGTACAAGGAGCTGGTACTTAATATTCTCAGAAAAATGTTCATTAAGATGCTCAACATCCAAAAGGAGAATGATATTCTTGTGACATATCTTGAAGCACAACAAATGTACTTCATACAACAGGGTCTTAAAGGAGAGGTCATCACAGCTCCTAAAAACAAGAAGAAGGGACACTTTGTTATGCTTCATGAAAGAGGCATCCAGATAAATGCTTCGGGTATAGATCTTTCCATTCCTACTCCTATTTCTTACCCGGAGCAAACCATGCTGACTACTCCTGAGCTTGGGGTTTTCTTTGAAGACATCTTTGGAAACATCGGTTTCTTCAGAGCTTCTGATGTCCCAAGGGCTCACAGCTCCTTCCTCTCTGCTATTTTAGGAGTACCTCCGGTTGAAGACCATAGAATTACTAGATTTATCTTGGATGAGCTAAAAAGAAGAGAACCCACTCCTTGAATATTATTCATATAGTGTGAACTTTATTTTTCAAAGCTGTGTGTTGATTAATAAAAGTTCATACTCTTCTTCCTTAAAAATTCTTGTTAATATTTTTATTTTTTCTTGCACATATTTATACTTACACTTATACTTATACTTATACTGTCCATACTCAGTTAAAAAAGAAAAAAAAAAGAAATCTGAGTCAAAAGAACCCAAAAGAAAAATAAAAAGGGTCAAAAGAATTTTTTTCTAACTTACAGGTATCATTATCAAATAGGGGGAGATTGTTGGGTCACCGATGATTTGGTGATAAACCACCTTCCTTTGTCTGATTGATTTTTTACAGGTTCTTTTGAAGGTCTGAAATATGCTTCAAGTATTGAAAAGTCAAAGACTATTCAATCAAGGGTTTTACATCAAAAAGTGGAATTTTGGATGTATCAACTAACTTCAATATTCAGATCATTTTGCCAAAGTCAAGATTGGGTCACCATATAGTGGGTCATCGATGGTACACTCAAAAGTCATCAAAAGTACTAAGGACATCAAACAAGATGAGGTCATCAAGTTTGAAGTCATGGTCACCACACTATAATCTTGGTCACCGAAATTGCAGGTATATTTTCTAAGGCTGTGATATCAAGTCACAAGTTCAAGGGTGTACACTTTCAACACTTAGTGAAAGATGAAGTTTATCAAGCAAAGTGTACACTTATCATTTCCAGCCTTACAAGGTATCCACCGATGTGATACATAGTTTGATGTATCACTTAGCAATTTCAAAGAGATAAGTTCTTGACTCACATCAATGGCAAGACACGTGAGCCAGCAAGAACTTGGGCATCAAGCCTTAAATAAAGACATTCTCTTTTATTCTTATAAAAGGAATATTTGTCTTTTAGCTAAAAGGTTTGATGGGACTTCACAGAGCATGAAGAAAAGAAGATAAAGTTATCTGACATTACGTGCTATAAGGAATGGTTCATCCATTATTCTAGTACAAAGAGAGTGGTCTCTTCCTTTGTCCAGCTGATAAACTTCCAGCTAATGAAACCTTGACAGTTGTCCACATGCATCCCATGCATGGGCACTATAAAAGGAGATGAAGTCCTTCCCAGAAATCTCACGCTTTCAACAAATCTTCAAAGTGATTTTTTGTTTGACTGTGGCAAAGCTGTGTGCTATAATAGTATTGTTTTAACTTCCTTAGTTTATAAGTTAATTACTGTTATATGTGTGTTTAGTTTGATAGAATAGTGTGCCTATTCTTTTCCACATCAAACTACCTGTGTGTAAATTTTTAATATTTATATTAAAAAATTTAAAAAGAGTATATTCTGTGTGTTTTATATTCAACCCCCTTCTACAAAACCCTCTCTTAGTTAGCCATCTCTCCTTGGGGACTAACAACATGCATTTGACGTATTACAATCAAGATTTGCAATAGTAGCATAACCTGCACAATTAAGGAGGAATGAAATATTGCATGATATAATGACTTCGTGCATCATTGTACATAATTTGATCATAAAAAATGAACATGATATTAATGCACTAATTGAAGAATGACGTGAATTGCAAGATCTGGGAGTTGAAATGATGAATGATAACAATGGTGGACTTGAAAATTTTCTTACTCGACTTAAAAAAATGAAGGATAAAGACGCTCACTTTGAACTTCGAAATGCATTAATTGATCATTTGTGGGACTAGTATACTAACTCGGAGAATTAGTATTATTTCTTTTAATGTAAACTTTATTAATTCAACATTTGTCATTTTTATTTTTCCAAGTCTTCATTAAATTAATTAATTACTAATTATTTATTATTATAATATGTATTTATAGTTATTGTTTTAAAAAAAAAAATACGTTATTTTAATGGAGGGTCCACAAATTTAGTGTTTTTTCAAAGTGCGGTTGGAGTTGAGTTTTTTCTTTAATGGCCCCCACCAAATTTGGTGTTTTTGGTGATTTTTTTGGTGTTAAGGTTTGGAGATGGTCTTAGAGGAGGCAACCAACAAAAAAGTAAAAAAATGTTGTGCATGTGGTTGGAGCTATGTGACTGGAAAAAAAATGAAAAGGAAGTGTGGTTGGTGTTTTTGATGTTTTTTCTGGTGTGAAGGTTGGAGATAGTCTTATACGCTTATTTGTTCCCCATCTCCGGAAGCTTTCCCCATTACCTAGAAACAAGTTTCTCATTTATTCTTGTCTAACAATGGTGATTCTCATTTTGTCTTTCAAGTTTATAAACTTATCATCTCACATGTTTCTTATCTAAATTCTTATTTTTTTAAACACCGACGGCCAAAATAAACCAACGTTGATCACCTTAGCCTCCTTCCATCTTCATTTCGCTCTGAAATTTACGAAATTTGTCTCTCCACTCCATCAATGGTAACATAAAATTTCACTGATACAACTATATATATATATACATATATATATACAGGGGCTTCTTCAAGAGACATCTAGATTAATTGTGATAACTATGAGATCCCGTCTCAACCCTATAATATTTTGATCAATGGTCTACATTAAAACATCCCATAATTTATTATATTGCCTAAGTTAAAGGAATATAAATTATTAAAATAAAATCATAAGGGTATCATAGTAATTATACTTTTTATTTCTTGCCTATCTAATTTAGGGGGAACCAAAATTACAGGAAGGAATTCATAACAACTTCATTGGTAAATAAAAAAAGATATCATACGAAAATACGAATCAACTCAGCATTCAAAATCTCGGATAAAAACCCTCTCCCTTCTAATCGCTTCAGAACCTTCAACACCGGAGATAAACCCTAGAAAATCTCGTTCGGAACTGAAAGTGGTATCGGTTGCTCATACAAGTTGAATCAAGAAAGTGGATGAGGACGATGGAGGTATGTGGTACATTATATGTTATTGGTTGTAAAAATCAATGTGATAACTTACTTACAAAATGAAGATGTACCATATACATTCATTAAAAGGTTCATAAAAAGGTACCACATATCTTCAAATATTTTGTACAATATAACTTACTTACAAAATGAAGATGTACCATATACACTCAAGTCTCAACTGATACAAATCATGATACCGGGATTAATCAAGATGTACCATATACATTCATAAAAAGGTACCACACATCTTTAAATATTTTGTAACTAAAGTAACCATCTTCACATAACATAATCAAAATGCCTTCTTCTGCTGAACTAATTTGAAGTCGGACTATTAAGAGAATCTATTGAATGATGATCCGATTTGTTTTGATATTATTCGGTTAGATAATTTAGAAAATAAATCTTTTTAATCTTTATCTGATTTGTAACAGAAAATTTAATATTAAAATGATTAATTATTAAATTTGTTAATTTACCAAATTACTATTTTTTATTTATGATTAGGAGTGAATCTCATGGTTATCAACCTTTATAGAGTTCTCATTTGATTATTCCCCTATATATATATACATACATATATAGGGGTGGGTTCAAATGAGGACGCACTATATATAAGAAAACAAAGGGAACAATCTCAGCCTTAGATTGAGATTATCAATGGTTAAATTGATTAGTGGCAATAAATGTAAATATATTCAATATTTGGGTATTTTAATTCGATTAATTAATTTGTTCAAGGATAAAAAGGGAACTTCATTTAACTTTTACAAGATTGTATTATAAGGGAGCGATGTTGACGGAAGCTTTTGGTTTATTTTTAGGAATCATTATCCCTATCAATAGGGAAATGATATTCCCTATCGCCTAATTTTTTTTAATTCATATATGACATAAACCAAAATTAAAATCCAATTGCTTTTCAGTATAAAGGATTTAATATTATAGATTTATGTGTAACTTATGAATATATTCATAACTGATATACATTACTTAAGTTATGTACATCCGATTACTTGTGATGCATGTAAATTTTTGTTTTGAAAGTATTAGTGATTTATGGTTATGTCATAAAGGAAATATCATGTGAAATAAAGTTTGTTTATATGTTCACAAATGATTTTGTGTATGAAGTTGAAAATGTGTGTGTTTGAATATTAGTGATTTAGTTGTAACTTATGAATATATTCAATATTGATAAACATTATTTAAGTTATATACGTGCGGTTACTTGTGATTCATGTAAAATTGTTTTTTTGAAATATTAGTATGGTTATGTCATAAAGCAAATGTCATGAGAAATAAAGTCTTTGTATATGTTCACATATGATTTGTGTATGAAGTTGAAAATTTGTATGAGTAAATATTAATGATATATGTGTAACATATGAGTATATTCACAATTGATAATACATTATTTAAGTTATACAATTGTGATTACTTGTGATTCATGTTTATTAGTACATATTTACTTGCAATTAAGTAACGAGCATGTGTGATTTTTTTATTATTTTAGTTAATTGGTTATCTTGTTATTTATATCTTATGATGACGTATATGGGATTTATATCAGTTTAATCAGGTGTTAGAACCAAATAAGTAAGAAATATATTTACAGTATATTAAAGGTAATTATAATACATGAATGGTAAAAAAATTGCTATTTGTAGTTATGCATTTGTGTGATTGATAAGTTAGGTTTGTGTATATTAATGATGTACCCGTAGTTTAGGTATAGATTCACAATTGGTTAATACATTGTATAACATATAAAGATATGATTACATGTTCTCTCTTTGGCTAATATTTGTAAAATATATGAGATTACTTATGGTACTTATGTATTAGATGAGATTATTGTTATCATTTTGTTAAGTAATTACAAGTGATTTATATGTGAATTATATCTACATATACAAGTGTTAGGACCAGAGAGATAAAGAGTCGCGATGATTGTTTGATCCGTTTCCAGCGTCAAAATCGATGTTATCGGCATCATATCGTCTCGATGATTATTGTTGGAATCCATATTCATTCTCGTACCTTGACGATTGTTTGATCCATTTCCATTGTTAAAGTCGATGTTATCAGCATCGTATCGATGATCGTTACTGGAGTCCACATTCATTTGGGTTATGTCGTTTATATCGGACATGATAACCATTTTCTTATGATGATGGGGTTTTGTTAGTCCCCAAAGAGATATGGCTAACCAAGTCAGGGTTTTGTAGAAGGGGGGGGGGGGTTGAATATAAAACACACAGAATATACTTTTTTTAAATTTTTTAATATAAATATCAAAAATTTACACACAGGAAGTTTGATGCGGAAAAGAACAGACACACTATTCTATCAAACTAAACACACAGATTACAGTAATTAACTTATACACTAAGGAAGTTAAAACAAGACTGTTATTGCACACAGCTTTGCCGGAGTCAAACAAACTATCACACAGAAGATTTGTTGAAAGCGTGAGATTTCTGGGAAGGACTTCATCTCCTTTTATAGTGCCCATGCATGGGATGCATGTGGACAGCTGTCAAGGTTTCATTAGCTGGAAGTGTATCTGCTGGACAAAGGAAGAGACCACTCCCTTTGTACTAGATTAATGGATGAACCATTCTTCGTAGCACGTAATGTCAGATAACTTTATTCTCTTTTCTTCATGCTCTGTGAAGTCCCATCAAACCTTTTAGCTAAAAGACAAATATTCCTTTTATAAGAATAAAAGAGAATGTCTTTATTTAAGGCTTGATGCCCAAGTTCTTGCTGCTCACGTGTCTTGCATTTGATGTGAGTCAAGAACTTATCTCTTTGAAATTGCTAAGTGATACATCAAACTATGTATCACATCGGTGGATACCTTGTAAGGATGGAATTGATAAGTGTACACTTTTCTTGATAAACTTCATTTTTCACTAAGTGTTGAAAGTGTACACCCTTGAACTTGTGACTTGATATCACAGCCTTAGAAAATATACCTGCAATTTCGGTAACCAAGATTATAGTGTCGGTGACCATGACTTCAAACTTGATGACCTCATCTTGTATTGATGTCCTTAGTACTTTTGATGACTTTTAAGTGTACCATTGGTGACCCACTATATTGGTGACCCAATCTTGACTTTGGCAAAATGATCTGAATATTGAAGTTAGTTGATACATCCAAAATTCCACTTTTTGATGTACAACCCTTGATTGAATAGTCTTTGACTTTTCAATACTTGAAGCATATTTCAGACCTTCAAAAGAACCTATAAAAAATCAATCATACAAAGGAAGGTGGTTCATCACCAAATCATCGGTGACCCAACAATCTCCCCCTATTTGATGATGATACCTGTAAGTTAGAAAAGAATTCTTTTTGACCCTTTCTATTTCTTTTGAGTTCTTTTGACTCAGATTTTTTTTTGGTTTTCTTTGACTGAGTATGTACAGTATAAGTAAAAGTATAAGTGTAAGTATAAGTATGTGCAAGAAAAATAAAGATATTAACAAGAATTTTTAAAGAAGAAGAGTATGAACTTTTATTAATCAACACACAACTTTGAAAAATAAAGTTCACACTATATGAAGAATATTCAAGGAGTGGGTTCTCTTCTTTTTAGCTAATCCAAGATAAGCCTGGTGATTCCATGGTCTTAACCGGAGGTACTCCTAGAATAGCAGAGAGGAAGGAGCTGTGAGCCATTGGGATATCAGAAGCTCTGAAGAAACCGATGTTTCCAAAGATGTCTTCAAAGAAAACCCCAAGTTCAGGAGTAGTCAGGATAGTTTGCTCCGGGTAAGCAATAGGAGTAGGAGTGGAAAGATCTATACCCGAGGCATTTATCTTGATGCCTCTTTCATGAAGCATAGCAAAATGTCCCTTCTTTCTATTTTTAGGAGTTGTGATGACTTCTCCTTTGAGACCTTGTTGTATAAGATACATTTGTTGTGCTTCAAGACAAGTCACAAGAATATCATTCTCCTTTTGGATGTTGAGCATCTTAATGAACAGTTTTTTGAGAATATTAAGTACCAGCTCCTTGTACTTATTTTTGCTCTTTGAGATGCATTTACCAACTTCCATCCATTCAGTTATCCCAAGAACTTCCAACCATTCAGCTTCATAGACCTTTGAGAGAGTGTCAGCTCTCTTAAGGGTGACAAGTAACTTGGGAGAATTTTTGGTTGGAGGTTGGATGGTGGCACTGATAATCTTGGACTCATCTTTTCTTGTTTTCAGCCTTCTTTTGAACCACTCCACTTCCTTGGTCTTCTTGGCCTCATCAACCATTTTTGCTGCTTCAGATTTCTTCTTTATATTTTCAAGCTCATCTTTCTGAGCCTGAAGTGCATCCTTTACCATTGCATGGGTGGCTTCATCTTGAGCCAACTTGAGTACATTTGTTTGATCATACTCAAGTTGTGCTCTAATGGCTTCTTCTTTTTCAGCTTCAAACAAAATTACAACAAGATGATCGGTCAGTGTAGAGGCAGGCTGAAGTCTAAGAGTATCTGCTTGAAGACTTCTCATTCTTTTCCTTCTCTTTTTCTCTTCCTATTGTTCTTCAAAAGAAACAGGCTTCTTTCCTTTGGCCTTCTCTTTTCTCTTCTTTTCTTCTTCAGTTTCAAGGGGTTGAGCACTAATACTCTCCCCTTCAACAGCTGCTTCAGGTAACTCGGTGACCAGGGGGTCAGTGACAGTGGTGACCACGTGAGGAGTCACCTCGATGACCAGAGGGGTCACGTCGGTGACCGTGGCCACTGTAACCACACCACCATCGGTGGCTGTAAGTGCCACGTCGGTGGCTGAGATGGTGGTGGCATCGGCGGCTGGAGTGGAAGAGGTGGTGACAATGTCGGCGGCTGTGGAGGTGGTAGCAGTGGCCTTCTTATTTTCTCCCCCTCAGTGGTTGAACCTTTGAAACCCACTGAAGAGAGAAAAGTCTTGATTCTTTCTATATCAGAAGCCATAGTATCAAATTTTCTTTCAATCCTTTGAAAAACAAATCTGTCTTGTTCTTGGAAGAAAGAACCATCCACATCAAGTTCAATCGTTGGAGAAGAGATTGGAATCTTGTCAATATTTGTGAGAATAGTGGCAAGAGACTCCATAATGTTCTGTTGAGTAGAGGAAAGAGAAGCCATTCTTTCCATGTCTTTGGCTGCTTGGTTTTCCAAAACTTTCACCCGGCTAACAGTGTCACGAGTGAAACTGGTGAAAGCTTGAAAAAGATCATCTCCCTGTTTAGAGGACATAGGAGCAGACGGTTGAGGCTTTGGCGGTTGATCAGCATCATCATCACTAGAGGAAGAATAATCCACTAAACCTGTAGGTTTACTTGGGGGGGATTTAGCAGATGTGGGGGAGACATGTTTAGGAGAGTGTCTATGAGGGGATTCCTCAGTAATGGGTTCCTCAACACCCTTGGCCTGTACGGGAGACGTACATGTCCATGGTGTAGTATCAGAAAATAAGAAGTCTGTAAAATGGGATGCTCCATCAAATGCACCTGGTTGTGATGCACTCTCATGTGGAGTAGGGAAAGGGAGCTGTGAGAGCTCACGGGGTGGAGAAGAGGCACCTTGGATGGGAGACTCCAAGTCTTCTTCATCAACTAAAGAGAAAGTTGATGAGGGAATAATAGGGGTGTCCCTTTGTACAACCATGTCCTTCTGAGAGGGCATGGAGGAGCTTGGTTGGGTTAACTGCTCCTTGGGTCGGGTAGGAATCTTTTCAGCACTTACTAACTTTTAGGAGTTAGTAGGTGGATTGTGAGTTGAGACCCTTTGAGTACCCTTAGACTTCTTTGAGGAAGTCTTTGGGGGGCTTTTTGAGTGTCTCCGCTTTTGGGTTTTAGATGCTTGGGTAGAAGCCAAAGGTTCTTTTGGCTTCGTAGCATCAGTGGGTGCGGAGGTAGATGTACCCGACGCTTTGGATCTCTTACGAGATTTGGGCACATCAGTTACTCTAGGTGCAGTAGGGATAGAAGACATACCTGAGGTTCTTTGGAGACGGGGTTCATTTTCTCCCCAAGAGAGAGTTGCATTCCTTGCAAACTCAATCATGGAAGGTCGGAGAGGGTTGTCTGTTGCTAAGACACCCTTTTTCATTATTTAATTTCCCACTTGATGAAGAGGGAGATCATAAATGATATCATCTCTTTTCTCTAGTTTATCTGCCAACTTTGCATGAATAATAAGAGAGAAAAGACGCTGAAATGGTACCTGAGGACATCGGAGGGTAGAGAAAGAGGAGATCATTTCATTGAAGAAGTAGCTTGCAAAGTCTATCCTCCTTTGAAATATTAAAGCATGTGCCAATTCAGTTACTTGGGAAGGTGACTGATCCGGACCACCTGTCTTCTTGCTTAGGCATAGAATAAGATGGGCAAAAAGAAAATTGCATATGTTCCCCATATTCTTCCTGAGCAGAGTACCTGGACCCTTTGACTTTGATCCCCTTGTTTCTTCTATGTAGTTCAAGACAGACACCACTTCTTGGTGTGCATTTCCAAGTGGAAATGTCTCATAAGAGTCATAAGTTGGAAACTTCAGAATCTTGCGAACATCTTCAACGTCAAATATGACATCATGTTCATCATTGCTTAGAACAGATGCCAATATCTGATCTGATGAAGCATCAAACGTGCATGTTAACCAAAAGTTTCCTAGAAGAAACTTACTCATTTTTGGTTTGGCAGTGATTGCATACTGGAGAGGGCATCTCTGAAGAAACCAACAAACATCATTGTACTCAGGATGAGCATTATCAATTCCAATTCGTCCAAAGTAGTTGCATGCAGGAAATAAGAGAGATCCAAAGGTCATTGTTTGTTCTTCTGAGGATTTTGAAGTAGATGCCATTAAAGAGGAAAGAAGTTGCAGGTTTGAAGGATATAAGATGAGAGAGAGTGGATGCGAGAAAGGTGGTAAGGAAGTGGGGGAAGTGGTTATATATGAGAGGGAATTTCAATTTTCAAAAATAATGATTACTTTTGGTGATTGAAAGGTCAGAATTCTAAGGGTTTAGACTTTCAAATCGGCGCATGCTTCTGACATTAATGACGTTGATAATGTCATTAGGGATAAGATCAAGGAATCTTGCTCACCAAGAGTGGTAAGTCAAGAGTTATCTTTAAGGGATTAAGAATGTGAAGGGTTGTAACGGTTACCTCGGAGAGTGTAAAACGTCGGTGGATGGTCAGAGAGAGAGAGAGAGAGAGAGATGAACGTCGGTGGCTCAAGAGATAAGGGTAGACGTCGGTGGCTAGGGCAGAGGTCGACGTCGGTGGCTAGGAGAAAGGTCGACGTCGGTGGCTCGTGAGAGGGTGCAATCGTCGGAAAGTGACGTTAGTAGAGATGATGGATGACGTCGGCGTCGAGGAGTCGGTGGCTGAGTTCTCGGTGGCTCATCGGCGGCGTCGGTGGTTCAATAGGATGGCGTCGATGATATCGTAGGTGGCTCGAAGTACGGTGGACAGCGACGGAGGTTTGTCGGAAAGTGACACGTCGGAGCGCAGAACGTCGGAAAGCAGATCGTCGGTGGCTTGTCGATTTTTGGTGGCTATGTATGGTTTTAGGGTTAGGGTTTAATTGGGAGAGATGAAAGAGAGGGTGCCACGTCGTTCTTACCGATTCTATATATATATTATAATATATGACTTACATATATATAAATATATAATATATATAAATATATAATATACATATATATAATATATATAAAACATATATAAAACATATTTTTATATAAATATATAAAACATATATGCATATATAGTATACATAAATGTATATCATATATACATACACATAATATATGAATATATTTCTATATGTTAGTCTATATTTATCATACCTAATTCACCGATGAGAAACTTGAACCTTGCTTCATCAAGGGGCTTTATGAACAGATCAGCTAATTGATAATCAGTGGGAATGAAATGAAGTTCCACATCATCTTTAGAGACATGATCTCTTATAAAATGATACCTGATATCAATGTGCTTAGATCTTGAATGAAGCATAGGGTTGTTGGCAATGGCTATTGCACTTGAGTTGTCACACATTATTGGGATCTTTGAGAAAATATGATTGTAATCACACAGCTGATTTTTCATCCACAGTATCTGTGCACAACAACTTCCAGCAGCCACATATTCTGCTTCAGCAGTAGAAGTAGACACCGAATGTTGTTTCTTACTTGACCAGCTCACAAGCTTTCCACCAAGTAACTGACAACTTCCAGTTGTACTTTTTCTGTCTATTTTTGAACCTGCAAAATCAGAATCAGAGTACCCGATGAGATCGAAACCTAAGTCTTTAGGATACCAAAGACCCAGATTTATGGTACCCTTCAGATACCGAAAAATCCTTTTCACAGCAGCCAGATGTGATTCTTTAGGATTTGCTTGGTATCGGGCACATAAAAAAGTAGCAAACATAATGTCAGGTCTACTTGCAGTCAGATAAAGAAGGGATCCTATCATGGCTCTATAATTTGTAATATTAACAAAAATGCCATCAGGATCAGAAAAGAGTCTAAGAGGAGGAGCCATAGGAGTTTTCATGGTAGAGCAAGTATCAAATTGAAACTTTTTCAGAAGATCCTTAATGTATTTACTTTGATTTATGAAAATACCTTCTGGAGACTGTTTTACTTGCAAACCAAGAAAGAAAGTTAATTCCCCCATCATGCTCATTTCATACTCTTTTTGCATGAGGGAGCTAAACTCATCACACAAGGATTCATCGGTGGCCCCAAAAATAATATCATCAACATAGATTTGAACAAGAATGATATTACCTTGTGATTTCTTGAAGAAGAGGTTGTTGTCAACCTTGCCTCGTATATACTTATTTCTAAGTAGATATTCTGAGAGAGTGTCATACCAGGCACGAGGAGCTTGCTTCAGTCCATACAAAGCTTTATCCAGCCGATACACATGATATGGATGGACTGGATCTTCAAACCTAGGAGGTTGCTTCACATACACTTCTTTAGCTAGTTCACCATTCAGGAAGGCACTTTTGACATCCATTTGGAATACTCGAAAATTCTTGTAAGCTGCATGGGCAAGAAATATTCGGATAGCTTCCAATCTGGCAACATGAGCAAAAGTTTCATCATAATCAATTCCTTCCTCTTGCCGATATCCTTGAGCAACCAGCCTTGCTTTGTTTCGTATGACAGTTCCTTCTTCATCCATCTTGTTTCGAAACACCCACTTTGTTCCAATAATAGTTTTGTTGGATGGACGAGGAACTAACTTCCAGACTTTGTTTCTCTCAAATTGTGAGAGTTTTTCTTGAATGGCAATTACCCAGCTAGGATCAGCTAGGGCTTCATTTATCAGCTTAGGCTCAACAATCGAAACATAGTTGACATATAAGCACAGATTGCTTATGCCTCTTCTTGTTTTTACACCAACTTGTGGATCACCTATGATTTGATCTATTGGATGATCCATGGTCCACTTTAGTGCAGGAGGTAAGGGAGGAGGTAGAGAAGAGGATGAGGTAGGAATTTGAGATGGTGAAGGTAGGTTAGTGGGAGATATGGTGTTTTGGTGGGTAAGGTCTTCTGTAGAGTTAGTTTCAGGAGGTGGAGAAGAAAGAGAGGGTTCTGAAGAAGAGGTGGTGTTTATGGGAGGCTGAGAAGGGTTGTTATCTTGTTGATTTGGAGGATTGGGTTGAGATGAAGATGGAATTTCACCAACACATGAGTTTATCCATAGATTTAGTTCTTCTTCATCACAAGATAATGAAGAAGTTTCAAACTCATCAAACTTCACATGCATGGATTCATCTATGCATTGTCTTCTTAGGTTGAAGATTCTGAAGGCTCTTGAGGAGAGAGAATAGCCCATCAAAATTCCATCATCAGACTTAGGATCAAATTTTCCAAGTTGTTCCCTGTCATTTAGCATGTGACAAGCACAGCCAAATACATGGAAGAAGTCAACTGCAGGTTTCCTACCATGGAAAACTTCATAAGGAGTCTTGTCATGCCTTTTGACTATGATAGACCTATTTTGAGTAAAGCATGCAGTGTTAACTGCTTCTGGCCAAAAATAGGTTGGCAACTTGGATTCACTCAGCATTGATCTTGCAGCTTCACACAGCGTCCGGTTCTTTCTTTCAACAACACCATTTTGTTGAGGAGTATGAACAGCAGAGAAGTTCTGAGAGATTCCTTTTAGGTCAAAGAAATCTTCCAGAGCAGCATTCTTGAATTCTGTGCCATTGTCACTTCTGAAGGACTTCACCAGTTTACCATTCATATTTTCAATCTTTCTTGTAAACCTGATGATTTCTTCAGCAGCATCACTCTTGTGTTTTAGAAAGAACACCCAAGTATATCTAGAGAATTCATCGACGATTACTAGCATATACTTTTTACCACCCAGACTAGGTGTGCTTGAAGAGGTTGAGAGATAGATGAGCATTGTTTTGTTTTAAAGGAAGTTTTGGTGAGTTTTCCTTTTTCACATGCTCCACACATCTTTTCTTTTTCAAAAACTATTTTTGGCATTCCAACAACCAGCTCTTTGTTGGAAAGTTTGTTCAAGGTTTTGAACTTTAGATGAGAAAACCTTTTATGCCACAGCCAACTTTGTTTGGCTAGTTCTTGAGAGAGAGGAGACACACAGCTTCTCCAATAGCATTTTCCTTCATGTTGATGATGTAGACGTCATTCATTCGGGTACCTGCCAGTACAACTTTATTCTGCATATTAAGGACCAAGCAAACACATAGTTGAAAGGTGACCTTATATCCCAAGTCACATATTTGGCTGATGCTCAGTAGGTTGTACATTAGCCCTTCAACATGAGCTACTTTAGAAAAGTTGATGGTTCCATTTGATATGGTACCATAGCCTCTGGTGACACCTTTCCCATTTCCTCCAAAGGAAACAGTAGGTCCTTTTTCTTTTAAGAAATTAGAGAGAGAGAATTGTTTCCGGTCATGTGTCTTGAACACCCGCTGTCCATGTACCATATGTGATCTTTGTTTGGTACCTGCACCCAGAAAAAAATTTAGACTTTTGGTACCCATTTTGAGGTGGGTCCTTTGGGATTAGAAGTCATTTTATTTTTGCAAAACTTTAGACAGAAGTTGATGACTGAGAAGATGAGGGGTGACCGACACCTGGTCTTGGTCCAAGAATACCTTTACCAGGATTTCTTGATTTCTTCAAGTTTACTGACCGAGGAATAAGATCAGTAACTATTTGAGATTTCCTTTTAGATGAAAATTTTGATTTAGAAAAAATTTTCTTTTGAGGAGAAAATATTTTTGGAGAAGGATACTCAAAAACTTTTGACGGCTGCTCCTGGGAGTATCTTGACTCATGAAGACTTAGAGAATTTAAAAGTATTTGAATAGGTTTGGGAGAAGAAGAAGAAGAACTTGGAAGAGTTGAAACTTTTGAAGACTCAGAAGTGGGTTCTTTAGCTTTAACAAAGACTCAAAACTTTTTGGCATTGGACTCTACTTTAAATCTATTGAATGGACAGAAGTAGAATCCTCAGATGAGTAATCTAAAAGATCATCATCGTCATCAGAGAAGAAACCAGCAGGAAAGCCTTGACACTCGGATGATGGAAGTGGAAGGTCGGAAGGTTTAGAATCATCTTTTCCATAACCAAGTCCAGATTTGTCCTTACAAGATATTTGATCTAGAAGAATCTTTTCTAGATTTTTTGAAGATTTAGTCCACTTAGAAAGAACCTCTTGTTCCTTTTCAAGAGTATTGGAAATCTTTGTTTTCTCTTCAGAAAGACTGTCATTTAGATACCTTAGGTTTTCTAGATCAGCTTTCATTTTGTCAAAGTCCTTGAGTTTAGAAAAACAGGAGAGAAGTTGATAATTTAAACATTTAATGTGCATGTCAGCCTTTTTCTTTTGATCCTTTAAATTGCAAAAGTCAATAGTTAAAGAATCAAAGGCATCAACCTTTTGATCATCAGAGAGAAAGATAAAGGGATGTACCTGGGGCTTTGTTCCTGAAGTAGATCCCTCAACAGATACAAGGGTAGTGTAGAGTGACTTTTCCATGTCTTCCAGCTCATCGATTTTGGCCATGAGGCATTTTGTGACATACTCACTCTCACTCTTAGAGGTTTGCTCATCTTCCCAACAATGAGCCTCAGCAACCAAAGTTTTACTTTTACTTTGGTTTCTTTCTTTTTCCCTCTTGTATTTAGCTTTGTACTTCTTATATCTAGAGGTTTCTTTTGATTCAGAATTTTCTTTAGAGGATTGGCTATTTCTCTCTTCATGCTTCCTAGAAGCTGATTTTGAGAAGTCATGGCCATAAGAAGAAGAAGGTTTGAGAGAAGAGGAAGCTTTTGATCTGCACTCAGAAGCAAAATGACCTTTTTTTCCACAATTGAAGCATTCTTCATTTGCTTTATCAGAAGAGGATTTTTGGGAAAAAGGTTTTCTATTAAATTTAGAGCGGTTTGAAGAAAATCTTTTATTCTTAAGGTTTCCAGCAATCATTGCCATACTATCAGAAAGTATGTCAATGGCTGATTCTTCTCCTTCATCATCAGCAGCACTATAGTATGCATCTGACAGATGAGAAGAGTCTTCCTTAATATCGTTTTCAGAATCAGAAGAAGGATAGGTGATTCTAGGAACACAAGAAGAAGATTTTGAATCACCTATCAAAGCAACAGAAGAGGATTTGATATCCTTTATAAAAGATTTTCTCTGGTTCTTAGTTTGTTCATAGTGGAGAAGAGTTCCATAGAGAGCAGTTAAAGGCATTATTTCTAAGTCCTTGGTTTGCTTGATGCAAGTACAGATAGTTTCCCAAAACTCTGGGAGACAATCCATGAACTTGCAGAGAACTTCTTCATTATCATAAACTCGTCCAAGAACTTTGAGATCATTGAGAAGACAATTAAAACGACTGAAGTAGGTAGAGAGAGATTCTCCTTTTTCATGGGAGAAAAGTTCATACTTTCTAACAAGACAGATATTGTTAGATTTCTTGACTTCTTTGGTGCCTTCATATAAGACACTCAAAGTATCCCACATTTCTTTAGCAGTGGGAAGGTTAAGAAGAGAGTGATACACTTCATCAGGAGGAGATACAGCAAGAGCAGATTTGACTTTAGTGTCTAGAGCAACTAGGCGTTTATCATCTTCACTAAATTTGTTTGAAGGTTTGATGATATATCTACCAGTTTTCTCACTTCTTTCATCATCTGACTCTATGTCCTTTCCTTCAGCGTCTTTTTGAGGGCCAAAGCGAGCCCATATTTTAGGAACAATAGGTCCCTTACTGAGAATGTTGGGATACCTGCAATCGATCCCTTCCAAGAATAATAACATGCGATTTTTCCATAACCCAAAGTTACTTGGGTTGAACCTTGGAGGTTTGGCCAAGGATCCTAAATCATATGTATTACTGGAGGAGATCTGCAAGGTACCATTAACATTTGAAGTAGTAGCCATCACAGATCTGGTTTATTGAATTAAACCAACTGCTCTGATACCACTTGTTAGTCCCCAAAGAGAGATGGCTAACCAAGTGAGGGTTTTATAGAAGGGGGGGTTGAATATAAAACACACAAAATATACTCTTTTTAAATTTTTTAATATAAATATCAAAAATTTACACACAGGAAGTTTGATGCGGAAAAGAACAGACACACTATTCTATCAAACTAAACACACAGATAACAGTAATTAACTTATACACTAAGGAAGTTAAAACAAGACTGTTATTTCACACAACTTTTCCGGAGTCAAACAAACTATCACACAGAAGATTTGTTGAAAGCGTGAGATTTCTGGGAAGGACTTCATCTCCTTTTATAGTGCCCATGCATGGGATGCATGTGGACAGCTGGCAAGGTTTCATTAGCTGGAAGTGTATCTGCTGGACAAAGGAAGAGACCACTCCCTTTGTACTAGATTAATGGATGAACCATTCTTTGTAGCACGTAATGTCAGATAACTTTATCTTCTTTTCTTCATGCTCTGTGAAGTCCCATCAAACCTTTTAGCCAAAAGACAAATATTCCTTTTATAAGAATAAAAGAGAATGTCTTTATTTAAGGCTTGATGCACAAGTTCTTGCTGCTCACGTGTCTTGCATTTGATGTGAGTCAAGAACTTATCTCTTTGAAATTGCTAAGTGATACATCAAACTATGTATCACATCGGTGGATACCTTGTAAGGTTGGAATTGATAAGTTTACATTTTTCTTGATAAACTTCATTTTTCACTAAGTGTTGAAAGTGTACACCCTTGAACTTGTGCCTTAGAAAATATACCTGCAATTTCGGTGACCAAAATTATAGTGTCGGTGACCATGACTTCAAACTTGATGATCTCATCTTGTATTGATGTCCTTAGTACTTTTGATGACTTTTAAGTGTACCATCGGTGACCCACTATATTGGTGACCCAATCTTGACTTTGGCAAAATGATCTGAATATTGAAGTTAGTTAGTACATCCAAAATTCCACTTTTTGATGTACAACCCTTGATTGAATAGTATTTGACTTTTCAATACTTGAAGCATATTTCAGACCTTCAAAAGAACCTATAAAAAATCAATCATACAAAGGAAGGTGGTTCATCACCAAATCATCGGTAACCCAACAGGTTTGATTTGGTGTATCAAAAATTTGGATGAAGAATTTGTTCGTTGTTTAATCAAAATAGAGGTTCATATCTTTTAAATCCATATATTCTCTATATATATGAAATATATCTTTACAAAATTGGGGGAATTTCTATACGAAGGAAATGTGGAAAATTTTGAGAAAATGTTGGATGTGTTTTGGGATGTTCATAAGAATCCCATATTTTCAGCAAGTTAGTTTTTATCCATAATTAGATGTTACAAAATAAAGACCTTATTGCTCTTTTGTATTATATTAAATGCAATATTATTTTAATTAATATGAATAATTATTGATTGGTCAAGAATCGTCTTCGTGTTTCTTTAAATGTTTGAGGTTTTCGTATGAACCTCCATCTCTCTCTATATATATATGTACATATATGTCATGAGGGTTAGGTTCAAATGTGAACTCAATTTTGGCTGTGAACGTGAGGACGAATCTCGACCACACATCTTCGGTTATGGTGGATGCGATCACGGAGGATTGACGCGATTCATGGGAGGGTGGAGATTGTTAAAGGAGGGGAACCAGGTCAAAGCCGCCTTTATTGACCGGATAAGAGGCTGAGATTCGTCCTCACGTTCACAACCAAAAATGAGTTCACATTTGAACTTTCCTCTATGTCATGATGTTTATCTTTACACCCATTGATTGGTGGTCATGAATTTATGGGTTTTCGATTTTAGGGTTTTGATATTTGAATGGCGGCGAGTCCAGGTGGTGGGAGCCATGAGAGTAGGGATCTGAGCCCCAAGTTGTCCAAAGCCCGGGAGCAAGATAGGTTCTTGCTGATTGTTGGTTGTGAATACGAATCAGGTAAAAGGGTACCACTTCGATTTTGTTTTATTAGTGTTTTGTCTTAGTCCGTGTTTGTCGATAAATGGTTGTATTTGACTATGATTTGAAGCTTTAATCATGAGTTTTAGGGTTATAACTTATAAATTTTGATGAATGGTACATAGGCTTTAAGAAAGAGGTTCATGCGAGGACGGTAACAATTTACGAGAATGCGAGGACACTCCTCAGCCAATCATTTTGTACATATAATTTTTCATGTACAAAATCACATATGATCACATATGCTAAATATACTATCGATTTATCAATCCTAAATCGATCAAATTTATCTTCAAAATCGATAGGAATATATATACTTTTTGCATTATAACTAAACCCGAACCCGACCGATCTCAACCCGAAACAATCCGAAATCCGAAACCCAAAAATTGGGGATTGATTTCCATATCCGAAATCCGATCGGGTTTGTGATTTTCCCACCCGAACCCGCCCGACCCGTCCGATGCACACCCCTAGTCCTCGTAAATTGTTACCGTCCTCGCATGAACCCGCCTCTAGGTTTTAATTATGCAAGTGTTTATGTAGTCTAGAATCAGTGCTAAAGAAGCAGAAGAGGAATGAGGAATGATGTTTGGCTAAGAAGCAAGATGTTGAAGTCTTGAAGAAAAAGAATGCCCCCAACAGGTTGCTGATGGCCTGATGTTCAACAGGGCTAAATCGTGAGTACGAAGTTTAAGTCTTATAGTTTTTTGTTTTTCTTCTTGTTTACGTGTTTTGGGCTTTCAATATGAACCAATGGATACTTGCTCTTAAAATGCAGCAAAAGGAACTGATTCAATTGAAACATGAGGCAAGGTTGAAGGGTGGGCTTTATGTGAATCCTGAAGCGAAGATGTTCATCATTACGATCCGTGGGTATGCATCATTATGCCAGGGTACTCTATGCATTATTTTGTGAAGCTTTCTTTGTATTTGTGGGGTTTGGAGATTATTAGCTTATTGTCCTAGAGTCACCGGTCCTAAAATCTCCAACAGTTCACAAAGGGCTCTACTTTTGTATCTTTCTTCATTATTATCTAATACTTCATCTGATAATTTGTTTTTTAACATCATTTAGGTACGTTTTGAAAATAAGATTGTTAGAGGTTCCACATTGGTTATTTCGTAGAGAAAACTAGGGGTGGCAATCGGGTCGTGTTCGGGTTAGCAGGTTGGCGGGTCAGGGAGGGTCAACCCGGACACGACCCGTTTAGCTAATCGTGCCGAGATATGCAACCCGAACCCGCACACGCTCGGGTTGGCGGGTCATAAACGCGTTGGAGGGTCATACACAGGTTGGCGGGTCACCTAATAATACAACCAAATTCAAACATCCAAATGTAAACAAAAAGTCCGAATACAAGTTTCAAACAAATAAAAAGTCCAAACACAAGCAAATCCATCTAATAATACAACCAAATTCAAACATCCAAGTTTCAAACAAATAAAAAGTCCAAACACAACCAAATTGAAACAAATCCAAGTTTCAGACAAATAAATATTTCAAACGCAACCAAATTCAAACAAATCCATTTTGACTATTTGAGAATTTTAAGTAAAATATAAAATATATTTTTTTTATAAAATATTTTTTGGCGGGTCAACCCGAACACGACCCGTTTATTTGGTGGGTTGACGGTTCAGAAACTTCAACCCTAACCCGTTTATTTTCAGTGTCGGGTTCATGTCGTGTTTCGTGTCGTGTCAAGAATTGCCACTCCTAGATAAAACAATATTGCTAAACGTGAGATCTTCAATATTTCATAGGATCTTTTTTCTTTTTAAATCTTTATTGAAACTTCTTAAACATGAGCATGGTCCGGCAGGCAAGTGGAAGTAAGCATAACATCTACGAAATGGTACAACTTCATAACAGATGGATGCCATCTTTAAACACAAATCAATACTAAACATGTTCTGACTTTTGTCCACCATCCATTATGGAGTAGAAAGTGAACCTGACAAACTCCAGCTTATCTTAATACATTTTTATACGAGTTCTATCAATATGAACATTGATGTTCATATCATTTTTTTTCTTTATTAGTTGTATATTTTTTCATTCATTTAATAACGTGTATTTAAAATGAGCCCACTGAAACAAGTTTGAGACAACAATGGACCATTCCATCATCTTGCCATACTGATAAAGCTAGGAAAAAAGAAAACATAATGGGCTGAAGGTAAATTTTATATATTTAGTAAAACATAATTGTGAGATAAGTGAAAGTAATAGTTCAATTCAATGCTACCATGCCAAAAATATAGAAGCCTTAAAAGGAAAAAAAATAGAGATAATAAAGAATATGAAGTCAATGACTAAGGGGGTGTTTGGGATTGCTTATTTAAACTGTTTATTGACTTATTCCAGTGTGTGGTACCGATGATAAGCAGTTTTAAGTGTTTGAATGTGGGAAAAAATAAAATATTTATACAGGTGGCAAATCGGTAATAAATAGTTTTTATAAGTAGAACCTTCTGATTTATTAACTTATTTGAAATAATTTATCAGTTTTTTAATATTTTACATATATAAGCAATCTCAAACGTCCCTAAAAAATAACTTATTTGCTTATTATATAACATCATAAGTCCACCAAATTTTTTTTTATAAAACTTCAATTTAACACCACATAAGTTAAAAGTCATTTTTCAATAAATTATTTTAAATAAGCAATCCCTAAGACCCCTAAATTTTTAAATATACTTAAAGTTGTAACGGCGATGTTCAAAGTTTCCTATAGCTAAATTAAAAAGATCGAATCACCAACCATGGATTCTAGTAATATTATAATGATATTTCAACCCATGTCTCCTTTCATTATAAGATACAATGTATATATATACAAAGCATTAAACCACTTTCCCTATTTACATAGCATTAACATAGGAAACTAAACTAATCATAAGACACTAAATAATGTAATTGCTATACGTTTCCGAAACTACCGATATATCCTAATATATCTAATATGCCCCCACAGTCGTAACGGGCGGTTCCTGAACGTTAAGACTGGACCGGAAATCATCGAACAAAACCTTTGGAAGACCTTTCGTGAAGATATCAGCAAATTGGTGTCGAGATGGTACATGTAATACCTTAACTTGACCACGAGCCACCTTTTCCCGGACAAAATGGATGTCGAGTTCCACGTGCTTTGTTCGTTGGTGTTGAACGGGATTACTAGACAAGTAAATTGCATTTACATTATCACAATACACAATGGTGGCTGTGGAGAGAGGGCATCGAAGCTCAAGGAGAAGATTTCTCAACCAACACGTTTCCGAAACTACATTTGCTACACCTCGATATTCAGCCTCCGCGCTAGATCGAGATAAAGTTGGTTGTCGTTTTGAGGACCAAGAGATAAGATTGTCCCCGAAAAACACACAATAGACGGACGTCGAGCGTCTAGTGTCGAGACATCCTCCCCAATCGGCATCCGTATATAAGACAAGCTTCGAGGTTGACGATGGAGTAAGTTGCAAACCGAAGTGTAATGTACCATGAATATACCTCAAAATGTGCCGTAGAACTTGCATGTGTTGTTCACGAGGATCGTGCATGAACAAACATATTTGTTGAACTGCATATGCAAGGTCCGGGCGAGTAAATGTATGGTATTGAAGAGCCCCGACCAATCTCCGATGTAAGGTAGGATCAGATATCGGTGGGCCAGATGTGGCGCTTAACTTAGCTTTGGTGTCAACCGGTATCTTGGTGGAGTTGCAAGAAGTCATATTTGCACGAGCAAGAATTTCCCGAGCATATTTCTGTTGAGAAAGAAATAACCCCGACTTGGTACGTGATACGGAGATCCCCAAGAAAGAAGTGAACCCAAATCTTTCATAGCAAATTCCTTACCAAGTTTAGAAATAAGTCGGATGCGAAGTTCATTCGATGAAGCTGTAAGGATGATATCATCAACATACACTAACAAGTATGCAGTTTCATGTCCATGGTTGTATATGAATAAGTTGTTATCCAACTTGCTTTGAGAAAAACCAATTGATGTGATGAAGGTTGCGAAACGTTGATACCATGCTCTTGGGGCCTGTTTAAGGCCATATAATGACTTCTTGAGACGACAAACATGATGTGGCAAAGACTCATCACGAAAACCCGGTGGTTGATAAATATAAACCCTCTCTTCCAAAGTCCCATAAGAAAAGCATTTTTCACATCGAGCTGTTGTATTTTCCAATTCTTGGATAAAGCAAGACTTAATACAACACGAATGGTTGCCGGTTTAACCACCGGACTGAACGTCTCCATGCAATCAATGCCGACTTGTTGCGACCTGCCATTACATACCAAACGAGCTTTGTACCTTTCAAGATCACCGTTAGAACGATATTTATGCGTAAAAATCCACATGCAACGAATAATATTAACGTCCATAAGCCGCGGGACTAGTTCCCATGTGTCATTTTTAATAAGTGCGTCAAACTCATCAATCATAGCTTTGTGCCAATTAGGATCGCGTAGCGCATCAATGTGTGATTTAGGAAGCGGGGAGATAGTAGAGGTGGTACCAACGAAAGCATATTTAGGATTGAGCTTGACAATACCGTCACGCCCTCTAGTAGTCATATGATGGCGAGGAGGAGTAGGGATTGAAGAATCGGCCGAAATGGCCGAGGAAGAGAGTGGCGATGGAGAGGGAAAAATAGGGGGAGAAGACGTCACATGTTGGTGAGAAGAAATATTATTCGAGGGGATAGAAGATGTGGGATGGTCATGGGAAGTTGGTGTATGGGTGGGTGGTGAGGATGGACAAGTCATATGTGGGTTTAACAGTGGGTCAAGAGATGGTGAATCATGGTTATCTGACTTTGGTATGGAGTCTGTTTTTGAGGTCGAGTAAGGGAAAGTGTTCTCATCAAAGGTGACATGTCGAGAAACGAGAATTCGTTTTTGAGACATGTCATAACAAAGATAGCCGCAATGGTGTGTCGGATATCCTAAAAAGACACAAGGAATAGATCGGGGATGGAGTTTATGATGAGGTTGGACATTATGAGGAAAACATAAGCAACCAAAAACTCGAAGGTGAGAATAAGACGGGATTTTGTGATACGGAAGAGTCGTTGGAGAGTAATAGTTAATGACTTGGGATGGAAGAATATTATGGAGGATGTTGCCATGTTAACCGAATAGTGCCAAAACTTAGGTGGGAGATTAGCATGTAAAAGTAACGTGCGAGAGATGTTGTTAAGGGTTTGTAACTTACGTTCTGCTTTACCGTTTTAGGAAGAAGTATAGGGACATGAAAAACGAAAATGAATACCATGTTGGTTACATAGTTGATGAAACATGGAATTATTATACTCTCGCCCGTTATCGCATTGAGAAGTTTTGATTTCTTTATTAAATTGGGTTCGAATGTATTGTCGGAATTGTAGAAAAAAGGAGAAAGTTTGAGACTTTCGTGCCATCGGGAAAACCCATACAAAGTTGGTATAGTCGTCTAAGAATAAAAGATAGTACCTATGGCCACTCGAACTCAATATAGGTGAGGTCCATAGGTCGCTATGTATAATATCAAACGGAGCAATGGAATGAGACATAGATGGAAAGAAAGGCAATTTATTATGTTTTCCAATTTGACAAGAAACACAAACACTCGAAAAAGAAGAACTATGACTAGAAATTAAATTAGTGCTACGTAGTCTGCTAAGAATATTAGAGTCGGGGTGACCAAGTCGGGCGTGCCAAAGGGAGGTTGTTGCAGCAAGAAAAGTTGATGGTGTAGAAGAAGGCGGTTGACCAGACGATGGAATCGGATAAAGATCTCCGGTACTGTTACATCGTATTATGGGAGCTCCCGTATGTAGATCCTTCACACAAAAACCGTAAGGGTCAAATTCCACAGAAACAAAATTATCTTTTGTAAATTGACGAACGGAAACAAGATTTTTTATGATATTAGGAACAAGAAAAACATTGTTCAAAGACAAAGGAGGATAAGGTGAGGATAACTTAGAATTGCCATATACGGTTATAGGAATAGAATTACCGTTTCCCACTATAATATGACGAGGACTGCACAAACTAAAAATGTTAGAGAACTTACCGTTGTTGGACGCCATATGAGACGTTGCCCCGGTATCCATGTACCATTGGTCATCGGGAGGATGTAACGACATGGTGTGGAAGGCGGCATTTATGTCGGTGAGAGTGTAGGAGGTGTCAATCGATACATGGTGAGCTTGTGGTGGACGAGCACCAAGAATACCTTGGGCCGAGGGAGCAAGAGGGCGTTCATAATGACGAAAGTTAGGAGTCCACCCGGGTGTTGGATATGGACACGGGGGAGGCTGCCATTGTGTCCACTGTGGTTCATACCACTCTTGAGGCCCATAGTTTTGCCATGGAGGGCGATTCCCTCTTCCTCGGCCTCGAAAATTTCCGCGTCCCTCGCGACTGGAACGACCTCTACCTCGAAGCGCCCCACGATTAGACGACCCGGACAGAGGTGTAGAATGATCCGGGTGAGGGGAAAGTGGTGATGAAGCGATATTGGTGACAAGGGCAGTTGGACTACCGGTCGTAGCCTCCGTTTGTTTCGCCTTACGTGCCTCTTCAAGAGCGAGCATACTCCTAGCCTTATAGAACGGTGTCAATGGTTCGGTTTGTTGGATGATAGTAGCAATACCATCATAATTTTCGGTTAGCCCGACAACTAATTGAAGTACTAAACGTTGTTCCAAAACAGGAGACCGAACATTGGTTAGTTGGTCGGCAAGCATTTTAAGAGCTTGACAATAAGTTGAGATGGATGAAAAATCTTCTTGGCGGGTGCGAGAGAATTGTTGCTCGAGATAAACTGCCCGTGAGAAAAAAAATGTAGAAGGAGAAAGAAAAATTGCAATTTTAGTGGTATGAGAAAAGTTGCAGGTATGAGAAAATGTAGAAGGAGAAAGAAAACTTGCAATTTTAGTGCTCTGATACCATAATAATATTATAATGATATTTCAACCCATGTCTCCTTTCATTATAAGATACAATATATATATATATATATATATATATATACAAAGCATTAAACCAGTTTCCCTATTTACATAGCATTAACATAGGAAACTAAACTAATCACAAGGCACCAAATAATGTAATTGCTATACGTTTCCGAAACTACCGATATATCCTAATATATTTAATAGATTCTACATGTGTTTTCGACAACTGAGATTTGTTACACATCAACATGAGAAATTGCATTAAGTATTTTATTCCCGATTTGCAAAAAAGTTACATTATGTCGTATTGCACGGGTACGCCACTAGTATATATATATATATAGGATGGGTTCAAATGATAATTCAAATTTGGTTTTGAATAAGAGGACAAATGAGAGCGCAACACGTGTCATATTCAGACTAAATAATGAATGAAATTATTCAGTCTGGATGTGGTATTATTCAGTTTGAATAATAATACATTTTGTCTGAATATTTTACTCAATTATTCAGTCTGAATATGACACGTGTCGTGCTTTCATTTTTCCTCACGTTCACAACCAAATTTGAGTTCGCATTTTTACTTTCATTTCTCTCTCTCTCTCTCTCTCTCTATATATATATATATATAGAGAGAGAGAGAGAGAGGAAAGTTCAAATGGGAACTCAAATTTGGTCGTGAACGTAAGAACAAATGAGATCGCGACACATGTCTGAATTTGTATTATTCAGACTAAATAATAAAGGAAATATTCAGACTGAATAATAGTACATTCAGACATAATGTAGTGTTATTCAGACTGGATAATCCTACATTCAGTCTGAATGTAGTATTATTCAGACTGAATAATACTATTATTCAGTCTGAATATTTTTTTCATTATTTAGTCTGAATATGACACCTGTCGCGCTCTTATTTGTCCTCACGTTCACAACCAAATTTGAGTTCTTATTTGAACCCGCCCCTATATATATTGGAAGGTTCAGTTGCGAACCCGATTCCTTTGCCAAGAGGGAAATAACTGATAGCATGACTCATGCCCCCATTTAACATAAATAATATATGTGGTTTTTCACATGCCCTCGTGTATCTCTCTCTCTCTTCCTCTCTCTCTCTCCCTCTCTCTCTCTATATATATATATAGGGGCGGGTTCACATGAGGACGGTAACAATTTACGAAAATGCGTTGAGTTGTGTTCATGTACAAGATCACATGTGATTTTACAGTAACTGTAGCGAGCGACTTTTGGGGCCACTTAGGTCGCATGGAAAGTCGCCCGTATCATTTATGATTTTGTACATGAATCATATGTGATTTTGTATATGAAAATTTTTATGTACAAAACTGATTGGTTGAGAATTGTCCTCGCATTCTCGTAAATTGTTACCGTCCTCGCATGAACCTCCCTCTATATATATATATGAATATATGTATATATATATGTATATATGTATATATATATGTATATATATATACATATAGAGGTTGGTTCATTAAAAACTAGATGAATCATATATAAAAATAGTTTTTTTTAAAAACTCGTACAAAATCATATATAAAAATAATTTTTTTTCATATCTTTTTTCATCAAATATTATGATTTAAAATGTTATTACACATATGTTTGTTTCACCTTGTAAAAAAATTACATGTGAAAAAAATACATGTGAAACTTTTACATTATGAAACAAATACATGTACTTATGAAAACAAATACATGTGAAATCTTTTACATTATGAAACAAACATATATGTAATAACATCTTAAATCAAAGCATTTGATGAAAAAAATATGAAAAAATTATTTTTATATATGGTTTGTACGAGTCTGCACGATTCATCCAGTTTGTAAATGAACCAACATCTATATATATATATATATACATACATACATAGGGGAGGGATCATACGAGAACACCCCTACTTAAAGGAACAAAGGAACACCTTATGGACCACATATGATGTGGGTCCCACATAATATTAAATCATATATGATTCAATGGGTCCCACCATTAAATAAGATATGATTTAATATTATATGAAACCCACATCATATGTGGTCGACAAGGTGTTCCTTTATTTCTTTAAATTTACAAAGTTCTCATTTGAACCTCCCTCTACATACATATATATATATATAGATATATACATACATATATATAGATATATATATATATATATAGGGTTGGGTTCACGTTGACCAGCCTGTTTTCATGAGACCTGTGAGACTACATTTTTACACTTGAAACTTCACACCAAACCACTGTGAAGGTAAAAAAAATTGAACCTTCACAACAAAAACATTATGAATGTTTTGCTGTGAAGTTTCAAGTGTAAAAAAGTGGTCTCACAAAAATATCGAATTTTTTTTACCTTCACATTGATTTGCTGTGAAATTTCAAGTGTAAAAATGTGGTCTCACGGGTCTAACGAAAACGTGCTGGTCTCACGTGATCCCAAGTATATATATATATATATGTAGAGAGAGAGAGAGAGAGATACATGGGGCATGTACACATATGTTATTTATGATAAATGGGGGCATGTGTCACGCTATCAGTTATTTCCCTCTCGGCAAAGGAAATTGGGTTCGCAACTGGAAAACAAGCAATTCATCCATGTGAATTATGTCCCTTATCTCTGTGATAGAATTATTCCATTATTGCTTACTAATAATAGTAGAATCAATGGTCCAGAATGTTCTTTTGACAAATTATAGGACCTGGATGAGATTTTGTAATACCCTTTTAATACACCCTGGTAGCCCTCTATTCGGACTGTATGCATATACAAGTGATTGAAGCTGTTTTTTTTATAATTCACTAATGCATGTTACAGATTACCAGTATGCATTATGGCATACCGTCCAGATGGAGGGTCCCAAGGTGTTCTTTAGTTTTCTTTATTTTGGCATTTTCTTCAAAATCTGACCCTATATATGTATATGTATATGTATATGTATATATAGGGGTGTTATCCGTTGAAAACTGTACATTATTTGCAAACTATATGAACTCATCTAAACCATCCAATAAATAGATCTACGGCTAAAATGAACGGTGGCAGTATTGTAATAACACGAACTTTTTCAACCGGTGCTGACGTGCGATGTTTGAGTAAAGGGTATATTGGGAATTATACAATTCATTGATTTAGATTCAAAATTCGGAAACTATTCATGAAGGATATCTTCCAGAAATATTCTCCGCCTGTTTTGATATTTTTACGAGTATCCCGCGATTTTCATCATCAATCGTCGAACTCAAACCTATATTCAAGCAACATGTATCATCCAAACATAGGCATGATTATTTTTTCCCCTATTCGATTCTGATAATCAAATACTTGAAGGTTAGGGTTTTTCATAATTTTCAGTTCGTAGACCGAGTGCAAGGATTCAGATGAAGACTTCGTTTTCATGTTTCAAAAACACAGCAACAAATGGGAACTTATTGATGTCGAATGGAAAACTAAGTATAATATTTATGACAGTGGGTTATTCTTAATGAGACACATGGAGACGTACATGGGCGATCGCACTAACTGGGATTCAGGGTTCACAAAGGACGACCCGCGACAAGATTTGCAGCTGGAAAACCTTAAAAAGAAGTATGCGGCAAAGATAATTCAGCACAGTGGGAACTTATTAACCAAAAAGATGCTTAAAGAGGTCAGTGAGTATCATAAAATCAGTGATGGAAGTTCGGGATGCAAACGGCTGGTATGAACACGCGCTGGAAACAAATCCATGATTGATTAAATCAAGTGAAGTTCAGAATGTTTCTACTAGATGGTTTTTTTGGGCGGATGCATATTTTACTGCTTTTTTGGCATATATAACCCTGGATTTCATTTTGGTCATATGCATTTGTGGATCCTAGTTTGATCAGGTAACCGTGTGTATGTATGCAAGAACACGAAGAACACTTTGAATATTGTTGAAGATCCGAAGTCGGATATCTATCATGATGAACTTCGTTATTACAATGATATTATCTAATAAACTCTCTCTAATGATATGAATTAATGATCTAATCTCACACACGATAATGAATAGCCTAAGACCCTTATTTATACATGCTAGGACTAATAAGAGATAAGGAAACTATTAGATAGGCATTATAAACTTTCCATATAAACAATAAAATCGTTTCCTAGTATTTATCCTTTCCTAATTAATGACTTTGTTAACTTTAATCTTTTGGTCCTTCATGTCTTCAATATTTGTGATCTCGGATACAATATTTTCAGACCTAACAATCTCCCCCTTTGTATTCGAGATTACAATTTATCAACTCAGCACTATTGAAGACGATGAAACTTTTGTCAACAAATCTTCTTCTTGAAAACTTTTTCTCCCCCTACGAATATGATTGATAAGCTCCGTAGCTCCCCCTTAACCTTAGCATAACGTTCAGTAACAGAATTTCGAAGGAGTCGTGATGTCGTAGGGTAAAATCTTTCTTTCTTCAAATAGAACTGGTCGGGTCAAAATGAATGTCGGTTCGAACATGTCGGGACATCTTGATGTTGTCGGTTTGGCAGATCCGAGAATGATGTCATGCAAAGTGTATTGGATGTCGGGCAACACGGAGTCGACGAAAACTGATGTCGGACCAAGCAAATTCGACAAAGACTGATGCCGGGCCATGTTGAGTCGATAAAATCCGAAGAAATCCTAGAAATTCTAAGTATGAACCGATAAATTGAGTTGTTGGGTCTTTGAAGTTTGATAACAGAGTTTATCGGGTCATGACTTTCTTGTTTCTTCCTTATATTTATTCTTTTTGATCTCTATGCATGTGTCTTTGATACAATATTTTTCCTCCTCATAATGATAAGGAGAATCTGAATTATTATGAACAATCAAAGACATCAGGTAGAAGTAATGAAAGGCGTATTGTGAGAAATTCATTTTCAAGGATCAATGGGTAATGAGCTAACAGATAGAAGCACGTGTAGCAACTGTTAACACTACAATAAAATAAGTTCAATTGAGTGGCCTATATTCAGAGTTGGCAATGATAAATATCTGATGGGACTTCCAATTATCATAGAAGTAAGTTATAAAACTAACTTCTCAAACTGTTCCGGCATAAACACAAAGATATGTTTGTGGAATCACAAAGACTCGTGCATGTGTCAAAGAAATATTAGTATATATTTTGGCTCAAAATAGACTCGATGTGCACAAAATATGAAGTTCGAAAACCGGAGGTGTGTCTTCTTGTTTCAATATCTAAGTCTTTCGAGTGAAGAATAGATAGATGATATGCTAAATCTCCGTGATATATGAAACAAACACCTTTTGGGAGATACTTGAGTAGCTGAGTGGGGTGACACAAGTTATTGACATTGGGTTCATGTCTATTTCAATATTCATCTCCAAACAATCGAGAATGAATAGATTGTGTGGCTACCCGGATAACTGACACGGTTTGGTAAGGACCAAATATTTTCTTTTAAGTCCTGTCACACCCTCACTTTTTTTTATCTAACAAGCACTCATTTTTATGTGAATGACGCCCTTTCAAAATATCTAACCTAGGGATGTGTTTCATGGGTAGGTCCTTCCGGCTCTGGATTGACCATTGAAAATTCTAATTCCTAACACACAAAGAGTAAAAACATTAAAGTCCGAGTTCTGAACTGATGTATTCAGAAGTCGAAGTGTGAAATCGTTTTTTTTAAGAACAGGTTCATAGCTGAGATACTATGAAGCTAAATAAATGGTAAAAATGTGGTACTCCCCCTCAAATGTAGCATATGACATACCTACAAAACATATTAAAAATATTTTGGTACTCAAGCTTTGTTGGGTCCTCGGAGGTTAGCTTTAGAAACAACAAATAGGGAAGTAGGGATACTGTAAGTACCATACCATTTATGAATGAACATTTGATTGACAAAAGCATTTGTTCACAAGTAGAACAACAAATCTTTGTGGCGCCCAGACTAATTAACTGATTGATGGACTTGACAAAATAAGACAAATCAGTCTTGGAAACAAATGATTTTGCATCAACTACAGGAGATGTATGTGGCATGTTTCCAACACTATCATATGTAGTTAATTTCTTTCTCCAAACCATTTAAACTTCTTAAAATCACCGGAATTAGCAGCAAAATCCTTGTGAAACCGATTAGAATTATGAGTTCGAGAATATGAAGAACCATATGATTTGGAGCTGTGAGAATAACCATTTGATTTAACACTTGAAGAGTAGTTATTCTGACATACATTAATAGGAGAAAGAGGAGTCATCTTTGAACTTGAAGCAGAATCAGAATCATTAGGAAAAATAATTTTTTCAAGGTCATCTAACTCCGTATTTATTTGTTCGGGAGTGAGTTGTTTGAATGATTCTGAATTCTTTTTATTCATTTGTTTTTGCTTTGAAATCTCATTTTCAAGTTCTTTAATTTTGCTTGAGATATGATCTCTTTCTTTATCAGACAAACTAAAATTCAAAATCGGTTTAGCTTCAAGAACTTTTCAAGTTTCTTGAGTTTGTCAGATAAATAATCTCTTTTTTGTGTAAGCAAATCATATTTTCTTCTTAATCCAGATTTCAAGTTCTTTTCGGTTACAAGACTTGATCGCAATTCAGACATTTTATTTGAATGTTTGAAAATTTCTTCTTTAAAAACTTTGCTTTCATTCTCGACTTCTTTTTCTAAACATTTATTTTTATCGAAAATTAAAACACTTTTCTTCAAAACGTTGTTTTTATCACTTTCAAACCCTTTTCTTTCATTATCCAAAAGGTTCTGGAGCTCAGAAATTTGCTTTCAGAAGATTTTCATTCTAAAACCACAACTTGTTCAAAATCCGACACTTGTTTAGAAAGTTTTTGAATAGTCAGTTCACAAGTTTTAATTTTGCTTTCAAATGTTTTTCACTCAATATCAAACTTGTGTTTTTCTTTCTCAAATTCCTTTTCTAAATCAGATTTCTTATCAGAAATCTTTTCTTTCAGCTTTCTATTTTCTTTTTCTAAACTTGCATATTTCTCTTTTAAATCATTGAGTTGAAAAACTCTTTTTCTCCAACCCATATAGTATTCGTATTCAATGGATTTTGAATCGAGTACTAATGGGTCAGTAGACATTTTGATTTAAGCTTTTTAAACTCCAACGCTCGAAATTTAAAAAAATATAAGCACAAATTACCTTATAAAGTGATCTCGATCGGCGAGTTTTAAAAAAATTCAAAGAGTTCCTTAAAAATAAAATAAAATCGCGATTTGACAGAAAAAGTTGTTGATACCAAAGGATGCGATAAGAATTTATGTCGGGTTAAGATAACTCGACAAGAAAACTTATCGGGTGAAGGATGATCAACAAGATTTTATATCAGGTCAAAAGGAGTCAACAAGATTTTATATCGGGTCTAAAGGAGTCGACAATAACTCTTATCGGGTCGAAAAAACGCGATAAGAATTGAAAACAAGATATCGATACTTTGTTTTATCTTTACTTTGAAAAATTGAAGAGCAGGAACGAAGCCTTCATCGACAAAAAAGAACAAGTTTTTTTATGGAAAAGAAGATGTAAGTTCCCGAGTCTCCAAAAAGATCAAAATGAAGTAAAAAAGAATTACTAAAGTTTAAGGTATGTACTTGAGAACCAAAAGAGAAGCAAAAATACCGCAGATTAAACTAAAGTAATTAAGAAGAATTTAAACACAAGAATTTCAAAAAAAAAAATCGATATATAAAGGTGCGATAAAAATATTGTCGACATAAAAAGATGTGATAAACAATTTCTTGTCGATATATGAAGTGCGATAAAAAAGTATATTGTCGATCCAAGCTATGAAAGCTGGGATCGATAAGTTTCTGGACAGAAAAAGAATCGAGATTTGTACCTTTGATTTTTCGAACTCAATCAGAATCAGATCAAAACTCAGATCGTGAGGCTCTGATACCAATTGTGGATCCCAGTTTGATCAGGTAACCGTGTGTATATATATGCAAGAACACGAAAAACACTATGAATATTGATGAAGATCTGAAGTCGGATATCTAACTTGATGAACTTCGTGATTACAATGATATAATCTAATAAGCTCTTTCTAATGGTATGAATTAATGATCTAATCTCACACACAATAATGAATAGCCTAAAACCCTTATTTATACATGCTAGGACTCATAATAGATAAGGAAACTATTTAGATAGGCGTTATAAACTTTCCATATAAACAATAAAATCGTTTCCTAATATTTATCCTATCCTAATTAATGACTTTGTTGACTTTAATCTTTTGGTCCTTCATGTCTTCAATACTTGTGATCTCAGATACAATATTTTCAGAGCTAACAGCATCTTTTGCTTTGGTTAAGGTTTCATCTTGGTCTTGCTGGATTGATTTGGTGTTATGTTTTAAACTTCTTTTGTTACCATTTATGGGTTAGTTAAATAGTTTTTTATCTATGTTCATCATGGTTAACTTGTGAATTATGGGGTTATTTCATTGAATTAAACCGTTGACATGTATGGAAAAAATATCACATTTATTAATCCTATACATTATTAATATTTATTAATCTTATACATTTTTGACAACCACCAATATTTCTTAATAGTGATTCTTGATTCATGTATTTGACATTTTTTTAATATAAAAAACTTCATGAAACTTATTTTTGAATGCAAAACAAAGATAAACACTTGACAACAACTTTACTTTACAACAACTAAACTGGTAACATCACATACTCTAACATAATCATCTTGGTGAATAGAATATCTTGGATACCATAACAAAAATAACTTAACTATGGTGTTAGATTCATTCCATATAAAGGCGAAGATTACATACTAGAACTTTTTACATATGTTCTTACATGTCTTTCATAAACTAGTTACAAACCCCATCAAAAAACCCATATCCTATTAGCCTTACATTAAGAAAAGCCAAAAACCCAAAACCCAAAATACCCCAAGAACCATCTAGGAATGAATCAAAACACCAACTAACCACACACTTCACCTACGGAATCTAGAAATTAACAACAACAAGGAAAGTGCATGCATCAGATATGCATCTCATTGTATGCTTCAGAGAATGAATCTCAAGGAAGAACCTCATACGATCTTCAACAGCTTCATCGTACTTCTCAATCAGTTCTGGTTACTTTTACAGGTCTGTCAGAGCTCCTTACGAAGATCATGAATCTTGCGAATAAGATCAAAGTGGTGTTCCACGAGGATCCTTATGTAAGAAGTGGGGCAGTAAGAACCGTGACCTTCAAGATGAAGAGCATTTGAAGATGAGTCAGCCATATTTTTAGAGAGATATTAAGAGTGTTTGAAGTGTTTTGAAAGCCAAAATGATGTGAAAAAGGTATTTATGGTGGAAAATACAAGCCTTTATCGAATTTAATGGATTAAAAATTCATTCATAAATGCTCAAGTGTTTCTTGATGCCGGCTATAGCAATGATGAACCTACCATTTCATTAAATGAAATAACATCTATCTACAATATGCATGTCTATGTCATTATTACAGATGGAATCAACTTTTAGCAAAATGAATGCATACGTGGATCACCATCATCAAATTAAAGTTATGATATAATGTTTATCAAAAAAAGGATGATTCTTACTTCATTGAAAAAAAAACCTTCTAAATAAATTATTTCCAAACCAAGCATAATATGCTTTATTATGAACCAAAAATAAATAAACCTTAAACAAAACTATTGAATAAATTGTTTCCAAACCAAGCAGATTCTGCTTTATTATTAACCAAAAATAAATAAACCTTAAATGGCTAAACAACCGATTAAGAAACGCTCTTAACTTTTTTTGGGACAATTTCATGAATCATGCCGGGCAAATTTGTGACAACATTTGCATCTCCTCTTGATCTTTTTAGCTTCGTTCATGGCCTTCTCCCTTTAAATTTTAAGCCTTTTTCCAGTGCCGCAACCTTTGTTTCGTATGCCGGTAGGGGGTAAAATATCGACTGTTTCGGGCTCAGTGACTGCAAGGAACTCTTGAATGTTTTCATTACGACGTACTCTTTTGGAACTTATAGGATGATCTAGAATGATTGTTGAGTTAGTATCATCCAATTGATCGACAAACTTTGATAACGTCTCTTTGTCATGTTTCACATGTCCTATAATGCTTTCCATAATCAAGCTTGCTTTTGCAATCAACTTCTCCTGTTTTGGATCCACTTCACCATATCTAACGATGGCGGACAGCCACTGTACGGGTAGAATTTCACGTGTCCACCAATGAACAATGTATTGGTCAAGAATGCACTCGATCCGGGCGTTTAACAGAACCTTGAACGCATGGCGGCATAGAAACCCGTTTCGAACAAAAAAATTGCAGCTGTAGTCCAAGTTCCCGTTCAGTTTGTCGTGAACAACCTAAAAAGAAAAAATATCCTCATATTACGAATAAAAAATACATATCTATTTTATAAAATCTAATATTCATCGATACATGTTACCTTGTAAACCATTTGTTCTGAGAATCATTGTTGGTTTCACTTATGGTGAACACCTTGTTGTCACCTTCATCATGCACATCATCCCACACACACACCCATACTGCACTAGTCAACTCTTTTTAGACCTCAAAGAATATGGTCCTTGTGTATATCTTAGATGCATAAATTTCCAGCTTGCTCGGTGAAACTATTCGTGGAGTGGTAGATTTCGTTTTCATCTCGCTAGTACACTGCTTGTTTCTTTGCTCCTCTATGACATCATCAAATGATTTCAAGAAAAAACCAAATCATGTTTGAAAGCGTGATAAACTCCGAAAAAAGCATTTACACTTTCAGACCTAGATGTGGTTTTCATTAGTCCGGACATCGGGAATTCCTTATAGTACGCCGGTATCCAATGTTCACGAATACCAAACATGTAATTGAACCATTTATCACCGGCGAGACCAAACTCGTCCATTAGTATTTTCCAACCGGATACAAACTCCTCGGGATCTAAATTGACATCCCAAACCAAATCATTCAACTCAGCTATAAATGTTGTGTTCTTTGCAATTTGTACCCCAACCTATAGTAAACAAATGAGCAAACATCTCACCTTGAAAAAATCAATAAAAGATAATTAATAACAATAATGTAAAATAATCGGTACCTTGCCCCTGACTTTTTCCATGATATGCCAGAGACAAAACCTATGCTTGCTTTCCGTAAACACTTTTGGAATCGTTTGCTTCATTGCAGGACACTAGTCTGTAATAACGAACTTTGGTTGTCGACCATGTACTTTCATGAACGCATTAAGGACCCACTCATATTCAATTTTATCCTCTCAATGCATCAACGCAACACCAACAACAACCGTTCTATAATGATTATCTATTGAAACAAACGGTACAAACACCATCGCATGCCTGACATAGATTAGTATAAATTTTTATTAAAATTCTTAACAAACATACTCATAACTGAAGAACATATTGCAAATTATCTGCAAAACAGCCATGTGAATTGATTCATCTTGGTTTTCACACAAAACCCTTAATGGTTCATTTGTTTAAAGACACTAAAATAATACTTTTAATTTAATAACTCAAACGTTAAATAATGAAAATTCTTACTGATTTGTATGGAAAGTCGAATCAAACGATACAACATCTCCAAACTCTTTGTAGTTGATCCTAGCTGTTCATCTGCCCAAAATATGACATCCAATTCTTGTCGTTGCACTTGTACTTAAAGAAATATTCGGGGCATATCTTCTTCCTGCTGTTCATCTTGTTTATGAGCATTTGCATGTCACGGTTGCCAACGAACTTATCTATGTCTCTCCTATAGTTGTGGTAATCTCTAGTTGTTTACCTGGACCAAGTATACCCCGTTTCATCGCCTTCCGCATCCTATGAACATTACTCGGTCCCATTTTAGAAGTAACCGATAAAAAGACGTTTTTCTGCTCAATATAAGTAAGTTGTCTTTGGGATTTAGTGTACATCATCTCTTCCTGAGTTAACAATCTATGATTATGCTGCTCCACAAGGTTATAAACAACATAATGATTCATCTTTGGGACAAACTTAACCCTGAAAATTGCTTTACACCCACACCTTTTGAAATTTGTGTTCTTTCTCTTACGTTTACCGGTTTCAATTTCTAGTGTATCAAACGTCTTATCGTTTGGAACACCCTGTTTATTACAAACGAGATACCTATTCGTGATTACGCCTTCATTGTTCTTCCTATTATTAGATAGTTGAACTTCAAATCCGGATACCTTGGCATTATTATGGTAAAACTCCTCCGCCAAATCGATCCTTTCGTTTGTTTGCCCTATCTTTGGCCTCTTATCTTCAGGAACATATGGTATCCATATTTTTGGCCCATTAGACAACTCATGCACGACAGCTATGAATTCATTTAAAACGCATAAAAAATGCTATGACTATTGATTCTTATATAAAATAAATTGATACATTTTTTTAATAAACAACACAAAGGTTAAAAAACCTATGATCACACACCAAAACAATGAAACAAACGTTAATAATTACCTTCGTCTGATGATGAGTTCATAACCTGCTCGCCTTCGTCTTCATCCTCGATATGGTCGTCATCCTCACCAATTTGTGTTTCGTTTGTTACAAACCTAGTGAACGTTTCAAAGCCGACGTTTGCATGGTTATCATCATCTTCGTCCCCATAATTTTCATATGATTCTTCTTCCACAACGTCCTTGTTTTCACAAACATCGTCATTCTCAAAATACTGAGATTCGTTTGTGACACAACTAGTAAACGTTCCATGACCGCCAATTGCATGATTATCATCACCCTCTTCGTATTAATCTTCAAATGAACCTTCTTCTACATCGTAGTTCTTTGCACGAACGTCGGACATTTTTCCAGTACACAACTCTTCGGCGAACAATCCAAACGAGTATATTTTGTTTAACAATTTAGATATTCATAATAATATCCTAGTAAAAACGGAAACAAAATACTTTATGTTCCATTGTTTCCATTATTCTCGCCATTCACCTTGAATAAAATTTGATGTATTATTTAAATATATTTAATAAATTTATTAAATTACTTTAATACCCTCACCGGATGCTAATTAATCTATTTAAAGAAATTTCATGTGTCATCATATCATTGGTACACGTTGATTCACATATTTGCAAAAAATGTAGGGTTTGCAACGCATAACTGGCCTATATATATATATATATATACCAAGCAATTCGTACAAACCGTACACACTCAATGGTTTCATTGTTTTATTGAATAAAATTGTTTCATGAGAGTGTTTAATATGATGAAATTGTTTCATATAATTCTTTTGTTCATGAAACTATTTCATACATTTTTGTTTCTATATGAAAATGAAATTGTTTCATGTATTTCTCATTTTGATGAATCTTGTTTCGTATATTATTGATTAATCAACTCTCATGTTTCTTAATGAAGTTAATTAACCCTCATGATTAAGAAAAAGTGAAAAAAAATTAAAAAAAAAAGATTGGTTGAAAAGAGTTTGTACGGTTTGTACGAATTACTTGATTTGTAATGGATATCTCCCCTATATATATATACACACACACATACACACACGAGTCGTAGAAGGAGAAGCAAATCTACGGATGTACCTTCATGAAAGGTTACCATTAACTAGTAACCCATCCGGTTACACTACTTTTTTGAGACAATAAATGGTTATAACCGAGACCGGGGACTGGGTTAGCCGGTTACAACCGCTAGTGACCTTAATTGGGCCTGTCGTAACCGGTTATAGGCTGGACGGTTACCCGGTTTCACATGTATGGCGACAAGCAACAACCGCAATTGAATATGTAGTAAAAATTTCAATGGTTGTACGAAAAACCTGTTATACATTGTTGTATGTGGGATGCTCACTCTTCGTTTGGCTCGAGGCCTAAAATCTCGATCAAACTGGCAACCTTGTTCAGTTATTGATGATATATGTAATCAATCATTTAAAAAGAAAACGAAATAGGATTGCTCTTTAACAAACTACAAATGCCAACAAGGGTTGGGTTCCGGTGAGAAGGAGAGTTAAGGTGAGAAGCGAGAAGGGATCTCCACCCTTGGATGCATATTAGGATGAGATGTACCGAGATGAGATGCATTGAGATGTACCAGATCAACTCCCTTCTATGGCGCAATTCACAGATGGGTATGAGATTAAAAGCAATCAAGGGTTCAGATCTCTTCTTACGCTTCTCACCTTAGCTCTCCTTCTCACACGATCCTATGCCTGCACAATAAATACTTCAATCTTTATGGCTTTTATTAAATGTCATTTTTTTCGATTAAAGATTTTGCAAGTCATATTCTATTACCATATATTATTTTGGTAACTAATCATTAAACAGTTATTTTAATCTAGATCGAGTCATTAACTGACAAAATAGTCATTTCCATAGTTCATATTATTTATTCGAAATAGGAATGACAACGGACCGGTTATTGGTATCCCCGTCCCCGAAGCCGATAACCAAAACCGTTCCCGTGACCTCCCTGATCCCCGTCGAGGATCTATCGGGGATCCCTGTCGTGGCCCCGCGGTTTCTCCGATCCCCGTTGGGGAACCGTTAAGAGTAAAAATCCATTTTTCCGTTGTTTCCTCGTTCACGTTGGCTATACCCGAAACTCGAACCGGTCCGAAAAATTACAATATATTAATTTTCACAACTAAAAGTAAATTAGATTTTTTTAAAGATGCAAGTCTAAATATCTCAAAGATAATCAAACTAATTACAAACAATGCTTTGAATTATGATATAAAAACAAACAGAAGTTCAAACATCATACAACTAACATCACGATTTCACGATTAGACAAATAAATTAGATTTTTTTCGTAAACAGTATTTGGGGTAATGAGGTAAGTGGATAAAAACATTTTAAATTTTAATGTTAGTATTTTTATAATATATATATATAGGCTGGTTCATTTACAAACTGAATGAAAGGTACAAATTATACAAACTACTTCAAATCAATATAAAAATAAAAATAAAAATAAAATCATGATTTTTTTCATCAAATGCTATTATTTGAGATATTCGTAAAACAAACATATGTACAATAATATCTTAAATCATAGCAGTTGATGAAAAAAAAATCATGAATTTTTTTCATTTTATATTGATTTGAAACAGTTTGTATAGTTTGTACCCTTCATTCAGTTTGTAAATGAACCAACCTCTATATATAGGGAAGATATCCATTACAAACCAAGTAATTTGTAAATGATCTATTTTCATCAAATGTTAGGATTTAAGATATTATTTCACATATATTTGTTTCATAACATGAAATCTTTACATGTATTTGTTTCATCATATGAATATATTTTACGCATATTTTTTGATTCACTAGGTGAATCCAATGTTCTAAAAAAACTCGCCGCAACAGTCGCCGTGGCACGCCATGGCTTAAGGCTTGTGTTTGACACACAATGTTATGCATGTGGCACGCCATGGCCTAATACGCAATTTTTATAACACCATATTTGATTTTTCTTACCCTTTTAGCGTCTTATTTTTTTTATTTTTATATATAGCCTAATTTTAAAGGCTTAAATCATCAAATCATTAAGTAATAGTATAAAACAAAGGTTTATATATGTATAATATTATATATGATGTATAAATTTGTCGCCATAAGACACGCCTTAAAAAACGTCATGACTTGCCGTGGCGTCTAAGGCTTAAAACTTGACCTCACCGGCACGTCACGTCTCACATTATTTAGAACCTTCGGTGAATCCAATTTTTTTTTCACATGTAAGTTTTTCATAAGGTGAACCCAAACATATGTAAACCATCATCTTAAATTATAAATTATAGGTATTGATGAAAACAAATCATGTAAAAAATTATTTTTATATCGGTTTTCACAAGTTTATAACCTTTTTGTGGTTTTTATTGATTATCGCCCTAGAGGAAAGTTCAAATGTGAACTCATTTTTGGTTGTGAACGTGAGGACGAATCTCAGCTACTTATCCGGTCAATAAAGGCGGCTTTGACCTGGTTCCCCTCCTTTAATAATCTCCACCCTCCCATGAATCGCGTCAATCCTCCGTGATCGCGTCCACCATAACCGAAGATGTGTGGCTGAGATTCGTCCTCATGTTCACAGCCAAAATTGAGTTCACATTTGAACCTAACCCTATCGCCCTATATATATATGTGTATGTGTGTGTGTAAAAAATTAAAATTAATATATATATACATATCGGGCTGGGCTGGGCCGGGCCGGCGATCGTCCCTGGTAAAATCCCCGAAAATGTCCCCGATCCCCGCCCCATCCCCGATAAGACGTCCCCGAACCCGGCCCAAAAGTTTCGCTTTTTGGTTTTCACCATCGGTTTCGGGCTTTTTTGCCATCCCTAATTCGAAATAACAAACAATAATTTAGCTTAATTCATGAAGACAACTTAATAATACACACACACACACACGTCTTAATGGAAAAACAACAAACGGCCAAAGTGACCTATGAATATCGTGAGGAAAAGGTAAACAAAGTATGACATCCATCCCAAACAAGCATCTTATAGATTTCAAGTATCAGTCAAATTATACTTCAAACAAGAACGAAAATCAGTCATTTATATGAAGCACGTAACAGAAAAGAAAAAAAAGAAAAAAAACTTTTTTAAGATCACTGTAACTAACTAACAAACAAATAAAAGCGTTTGATTGATAGCATTCCAAAGGTGACTTACTCTACAGTGGAACTTGGTGGTGGTGTCTCATTTCGACTAGCTGAACTGGTGGTGGCTGTTGTTGCCATGGTGTTTTCATTTCGACTATTATTTGAGTCATGTTGAAGATGGTCCATCATACGTGATAATGTTGCAATGCCTGCACTGCCTTCTCCCGGATCAGTGGAGCCATGTTCAGTGGCACTACTGTTACGGGAGAATAATTTTTCTTTCCAATTCTTTGTGGTTTTTGTAATTGATTCTTTGTATCTTTTTGTGACAAAAAAAACAAAATTAAAAACGAGTTAGAAGAAAGTATATACCTCGGATGAACATTTATGGAAATGGTATCGGAGTTTTTGTTATTGAATATACCTCATTGATATTGCGTTAACTCGGGTTTTGAAATCTGAAAAGGAGTGCAGTTCCGAAGGCCCTGCTCGATCTTGGTTGTTTGGGGAAGACTGCATAACCGACCTGCTAAAAGGTTGTAGGAATGGTAAGAAACCGAGAGTTGTTTTCTTTAAAGGGCACATGTTTTCTTTCATGCAATGTACTTGGATCTGATTCTTTTTTAGTGTAGGGCTGATATGCAACCAAGTTTGTTAGTTAGTGTAACAAAAATAAAAATCTAACCACAAGGGTGGTGCCTCAATGTTTTAAGCTTGGGCTCCAAAGGTGGTCAATAGTACATGGAGGTCCCAGGTTCGAATCCAAGGAGAAGTAAAAATCCCCTTGTGGCCATGGAGGTTCAATTGCGGTGACTCCGGGCTACCCGTGAAGCGGGTGGTCGCCCTGGGATTAGGCGGCTCGCGTAGCGGGTTGGATATTCAGATTAATCAAAAAAAAATCTAATTTTTTTACCCATTTGACTGTAACCTATTGATTTTATAACATTTGATGATGTGGGCATAGTTTTTTTACCCATTTGATGATGCAACCAAGTACCTAAGGGTGCGTTTGGTTGCGGAAAACTGTTTTCATTTTCCTAGAAAACGTTTTCAGAAAATGGATTTGAGTTTTCATTCTCAGTTTTCTATGAAAATTTTAGAAAACGCATTTGGTTGAAATGGTGGAGTTATCATTTTCCATTTTTAGAAAATTAGAAAACGCATTTGGTTGTGCATCTTATATCACTTTTCATTTTCCATTTTTTCAAATTAGAGTGTGTGTGTATGTGTGTGAAAGTGTGAAAATTTTTAGAAAACAAAAATCTGGAAAACTATTAAAACTGGTTTTTTAATTTACATAGGATTTTAGAAAATGAAATTTTTTGTTTTCTTGGAAAATTTTTGAAAACGGGTTTTCTAAATTTTCATTTTCCTTGGAAAATTTTCCACAACCAAACGCACCCTAAATGTTTGAGATATCACATATAAGTTACCAAAATGAAGGTTTTGGAATCAAACCATAGTACGTTCCATTTTCATGCAATTTGGCCATTTTTTTAAATATTTAATAAGCTTTATATATATTTGTAATAGACGTTGATAAGACGGTACCAGTCGGTTGAGGAGGTTTCATGCGGACGTGCAGGAACAATGCTCAAGACAGACGGTGGTGAAGCAGGACGTTCACTAGCATGAACGGAGGACTCTTCACGCACTGCTACTAATGGGCTTCCGCCAATTGCAGGGGTAGATTCAACATCGTCACTTGAAGTAGGTCGAGTAGGGGAAGGTACACTAGGTTGTGCTGAGAAACCCAAATACCGAGGCCGCCCCTGGACTGATGATGTTTGACTTCTATGACCTTCCCTCCTAGCAATATGACGGGCCCTACCCATTGCTGCAGCAGCAGCCAAGTGCTGGATTATTCGCTCCTCTAGCTCCGCATCTGTCGCACTCACAGGCAACTGCATCATAAAATCAGATGAAGAAATTTTATTAAGTATAAGAGCAAAAGGTTAAGGCCATGTTTAGCAACCATAAGGTAGCTTATATTTTGAGTGAGTTAGTCATAAACCAGCTTTGTTAAAAACTACTTCAAGTGGCGTTTCAATAGGGTTATTTTTCCTTCCAATTATTTTCCTTTAATTTCAACATGACCTTTCAGGTCATTTTACATTGTCATCTATCTTGTCGGCTAGTTTTTATCAAATATGACTAGTTTATTAGCTAGGCATAAGATCAGAAGTAGAGTTAAGATGAGAAGCGTAAGAAGAGATCTTAGCCATTGATCACTTTTAATCTCATACCCACCCATGAATTGCGACTTAGAAGGGAGTTGATCCGGTGCATCTCGGCGCACCTCATCACGGTGCACCTCATTCTAATGTGCATTCAAGGGTGGAGATCCCTTCTTACGCTTCTCACCATAACTCTCCTTCTCACTATAACTCTCCTTCTAATTTGCCGTATATCAATATTAATAATTAAAAAAAACTAGCTTATTAGCCAACAAATAGTTTTGACCAAACATGACTACTTTAGCATCTAACACTCTAACAGCTTATCAGCCAACAGAGTTAGAATGAAGAGATAGAAGCGAACATGCTGTAATTCGAAGTCCCCAAAAGTTGGATGATGAAATATTGTTGCATTCATAGATGGGTTATTTGCAATACTTTTTTCCTGCTCTATTGCATCGAGCAACTCCTGACTGGCAATCAAGATATCAAAATGTAAGAATCGGCAGTATATTGTGAAAAGAACTAGCGATAGAAGAGAAAACTGGAGATGAATGATCACCATTCTTTTTTCTTTTCCTCCACCATGCAAGTGCAGAGAGAAAGACACAATCTTGAAATCTGCATGTGCCTTCCTCTCTCTACTTTAGAATATGAAGGGAAAGAATGTGATCATTGTTCAAATCTGAAAAATGTAACCTGCTCGGGTCCTTTAAGCTGATGGACTGCCAGCACATTGGGCATTGAGAGCTCCTTTGACACCTATAAGATTAACACTAACAAAGTTTCAGTTCAGTTGAAAGTGACGCATGTTTCTAGTTATTTTTACTCGATGGATCCTCAACTTCAAAACTATCGACTATTAGGACACTCTTACCTAAAAAGTTGATATCCAACAAACAGATAATAAGTGCATGTTTAGTTAGTGCCTAGTGGTGACAGGTGCTGACTCGGTCAGCATTAGCTAGTATACCTAAAGACTGGTCTGACTGATGGTGCTGACCGAGCACCTACCTGGACAGTATTAGATGTAACGGTATTTTATCGGTAAGCACTCGCCACAAAAAATTTAGGGGCCGTTTACCAAACACTTACCCAGTAAGCGCTTATGGTAAAACTCAACACTATCACTTACTTACCCAGGAAGATTTTAGTCCACCAAAACGGCATCCCATGCAACAATTTACCCGGTAAGCGCTAACCGTGGTAAGACTAGTCGTCCTCACTAAAGCATCTCCAACAGAATCTCCAAAAGGGAAAATATAAAGATTTTGGAGTTTTTAACCTACTTTTTTGCTCCAACAGATCCTCCAAAACTTCTTCCAAAAAGGATAGTGTAAGAGAGAAGATAAAAATCTCCAAAACTAAATGCTGAAAAAAAGAGATGGTTTCGCAAGGGAAAAGACTAGCAAGCCAATTACAGTCTTACCATTTCATATAAGTTCTATTTTAAAATTTGTTGGGATATTAGATCTGTTGAATATTTTAATAATATAATTAATGTTGGGAATCTCCGAAACAGAGAAACTGTTGGAGTTTTTAACTATTGCTTTTCCATTTGGAAAAATTATACAGAATCTTTTGGAGATGCTCTTAGCAGTTACAGTTACAGTGATATGTTCAAGTTGATGAAAGAACGGCGGTTACCACACTATATCATCTATCTCATAATTCAGCCATTAAAACCTATTTGGCTTCAAATTATTATTAGGAATTCATCATCAAGCTTCCATTCAATCCATATTTTGGTAATTTGTAATTCATCAGACATGATTATGAATCTGGTTAACATGTGCTTAATAAGGTTCTCTTACGACCAGAAGAATAAAGTAGAGCATCTAATATAACAAGGAAACATATGTCTCTTTTAAATAATATTATTTTCTGTTCTTTTTTCCCAACCCAACCCCATCTTCATCTAATGACTCAAAACTACTCAATGCCAACTAGGACTTGAACACTCAAAACTACTCAATGCCTCATCTGGCTGATGACGACCAGATAGTGATTACTCTAATGTGACTCCTAATGTTGGATCAAGGCGCTTACCACTAGGCCAAAAGGAATTACTGGTGGTCAGGGCGCTTACCCCTTTCTTATATATTGAGTAGTAGCCAGCCTCACGGGTCGATTTAGGAAAATGCTGGTCAATGACCTAACACCTAATGACAAGTAATATAGTAAAATGCCAACCATATCAAATATTTCATCTTAATACAGCCTACTGACCAAAAGCATTCTTCTTAAAATCATGTTCATTAGAACCAGCGATCCAGCACCTTAAAAGTTCACTCCAATGTACATTCTTAACTTCTCTCTTGGACTCTCACCAAGTGTTTGTTCAATGAAAAAACTTATTCCCAAAATGAAGCTCTCCTAGACCCTACATAATGGGCAATAACACAAAACAAATTTACAAATGTTATTTTCGCAAGGCAGGTGTCTTCACTGAAACAACTGCTCTACTCCTTGGGGTAGAGGTCAGATATGTGTACATCATATACCCCCCCCCCTCACCGCACCTCATGGTGGAATATACTATGCTCGTTTGGTTTGGTCTGTAAAGTTACAAATCTTATTTCTGGTTCAAAAAAGCTTCTATCCTAAGCAGTATTTAAATTTTAGTAGATTTCATTGTCGTATTGTTATTGAGATAGAACCTAAGATATGGTATAAAATAGGAGCTTAACGTAATGGATGCATAGATGAATCACAGAGGGCTCAAGTGATGCTAAGGTTGCTATTTCCCATAACATTGGCAATGGATAGTGAAATTCTAATAGATGAAGAAACTTAAGCCAGCCTGAAGCTAGACAACCAACTTTTCCACTCTTACCAATTTGAGGCTTGATAGGGTATGGAGACTTGTATGACAGTGCCCATGAATAAAGAAGAATATTTTGGTAAAGATAAAGCATCATCCATGCTCACAAGCTAAAGAAAGGATCGTCAATATCAATTCTAACTCTTCAGGTGAAATATATCTGGTTACAAGCTCAATACAAACCTGAAATTGTAACAGAAATATGCCAGAAAACACTAACCTAACAAGAGAGTTAACATGTACCAGAATACTCATAGAACCTAAATGAGACTGCCTATATTATTACCACACCTGGATCCTTGGTTTCAGACTCCCCGGGAGCAAAAAGATGATTTCATGTTATTTACATTTTCCACAGGACAAGGGCATCTACTCGTATAATGCTCCAAACAATGCGAAAGCTGGTGCTCAACTATAAATGAAGGCTACAAAACCTATAACAAAGAACTTCAACAGATTTCCGTTACCATCAATCTGATGATCAGATTCTGGGCAGTAGGTTAATGATAGAACTGAAGTGAGGCACCTCATATTTGATATTTCTACCCTCTAATTAAATAAAATCTACTAGAAGCTAGGTTATGCAAAGGTACACGACAATAATTAAGAGATATTCTTGACTAAACGATGAGCTTCATTTTGTAGTCCTAACAGGAAATAATGAATCATCCCTATGAAATCATGTAGAGTACAAATATTTGAGGGTTACAGATTAGTATCTGAATAAACAATAGGAGTCATGAAAGCCTAAGGGGTTGTTTGTTCACCTCTTAACAGTTCCATTTAGAGGCAGTCTCTGAATCACTAAGAGGTAAATCTTGTTTGGCAAAAATGAATTCGTCTCTTAATGGTTCCAAAACCCTCTGAATCATTTTGTATCCTTGACTTTCCTTAACCATTCAGAGCCCTAATTTCATTTTGAACAATTACCAAACAATTATATTTCATTTTGCACTATATCATAAAAGCCTCTTAATCATTCTGACCATTTAATCATTTTGCACCAAACCATTCAGCAACTGCCAAACAGCCCCTAATAAAAGGAGATATAAATTGATGCTATAACAAGTGACAGTTCAACATCTATCCATAGATCTATATGATCTATATAGTGTAGGAAATCAAGCTAGGGATATTGATACTTGTTACTTGTTAGCTGATTCTTAGGATCAGTTACATACTTACATGGGATCAGTTACATATTCTGTTGATTCTCTATTTATTAGATAGGATTTGTATCATCTCTTATGCTGTGTTCTCAAATTTGGAGGGAAAAGAAAGGAAAAGAAATGGAAGGAAAAGAAAGGGAGGGAAAAAGAAAAGAGAGGAAAAAGATTTATAGGAACCATTTAAGGGCTGCTTGTATAGAAACTTGTACACGGTATTCAAATTTCAATAGAAGCATTTCACACATCCCAAATTCAAATTTCCAATAGAAGCTTTTGAAAGGTAATATACAGCACATTTGAAGATTACCATTCAAGAATGCACTGGAGATGAAATTCGTGCTTGCAACCCGTAACCTGAAGGAAGAAAAACATAACCACTTGATAGACAAAAAAAAACGGTTATTTTATCATTTTATGGAAGAACAGCTATCCCAAATATGTACCGTGGGAGGATCACTTTCAGAGAATGATTCAAGGCATATGCTGCAAGCATCATCGCAGGCATCCTGAGTTCCGCCTTCAACAAAAGCTGCAACGGATATCAAATGGTTCTCAGACTTTGTGCCCTCCTCCATTGTGGAAATAAAGACCTTCATAATGAATTCCATTTCTCAACATCATAACATAAAAAAATAAAAACTTTTTTCCAAAAAAACATAAGAAAATAAACATTGTTGCTTGCAGTGAGATACTCATATTTCCATTACAAGAAGCAAGACCAGAAGAACACATATGTGTATCAACAATTATACATTCAGACAACATCATTCAAATCAACACCAAAATCAAACACCTAACTGTAAATTAACCTCCCAGATCAAGTTTCCAAGACAAATAAGATCTGATATCACACACCAATTGTTACCTCAATTAAAGTCAAACTTACAAGCTTAAAAGAACATGACAATCCTCACATCCAACAGAAATTGCAAGGTTCCTCCTCCGTATGCAACTTTTCAAGTCAAAATTTACCTAACAGCCAATCATAATCATCACAATTACTCGATGGTATTGATTTCGCTCTTCAAAGTTAGGGTATTTGCACACATTTAATAAATAGTCATACTTAAAAAGTTGCAATTTTCACAGCAACGGAGGAATCAAAAATTCTATCAGAAGGAAAAAGAAAAAGGAATTGAAGCTCAAATACACTTTCGAAACTTGGAATTTTCATAAACTGAAACCTCAAAATCGAAACAAATAAATACAATCAACTTATTGTGACTCAAAATCAGATAAAACTCCTCGTATATCCACATAATTCAAAATTTAATAAAAAAAATCAAGTGGAGGACAACCTGATACAGATAACATAAGAAACCATGAACTTACAGATGATCAAAAGCACATATTTGGAATTTGAGGTAGAAGAAAGAAAAAGTTACCAGAGTTGAAGTGATGGATAAGAGGTTGATCGATGGAGCTGTAGATTGATTCGGTGGTTGGCTTATTGACAAGGTAAGAATGATATAGACGAAGGAGAAGAAGACCAAGTCATGGATTTTTCCTTTTTTCCAATTCCGATTCCATTTGCAACTACGCGTTTCATTCTTCTACCATTGTAAAATATATGCTCTCCCTATGTTTTTTATTATAAAGATTTTAAAAAGCAACAAATGATCTTATTTATATCTATGTTATATTTGTCGCCATTTGCCTAGCAGAGTTGGTCGGAAGGTTGTTACCACTTGCAGGAGGTCTCGAGTTCGAGCCTCCCGTGGAAGTTTTTCTTCTGGGACGTTAAAGGAGTGAAGTTTATTCCTTAAAGTGAAGGTTCGGATCCCGCATACTGTCTATTTGAATGTCATTGTGGGTTTGAATCACTAACTACTAATTTTTCGTTCAAAAATAAATCTATGTTATATTTGATAAAAATACTTAAAAATATTTATTTTTAATATATATTACTTAAAATTTAAAACTACAATTAATTATACATAACTATAACTTATTAAAACTTTATTTTTAAATTCATGTAATTAAGTGCAAATAAACATAATCAAATACAGAATAATATTTTATTTTAAATATAAAGTATCTAAAATATATATAATTTAAATAATCATTAAGTTCTAACATAATACTTAATTATTATCTTTATACAAAGTTATATCATTGAATCAAGAATAAATTATAATAAAAAAACTGATTAAAGAAATTACACAAAAAACGAGAAATTATAAATAGTTAACTTAATACTAATATTTTCAAATTTATATTTTATTCAAAAATAAAAACATATTGTTTTCTTAAAACCACATAAAATTGTATTATAGTATTGACAAATATAAAATATAAAATGGAATTTTAAGTCGAGATGTATGTTGTTAAATTGTATGAGTATCCTTTTAGTTATATTATAAAATATTTGAGTTAGATTCCTAAAATCATTTTTTATGTATCAAGTATTGATATTGGTGCACATTACTTAAAGTTTAAATTACAAGTAAATTATACGTAAGTAGAACTTATTAAAACTTCATATTTGAATTTGTGTAATTAATTGCAGATAAACATAATCAAATACATAATAAATATCTAATTTTAAATATAAAAAAGTGTAAACTGCAAATGTGGTCTCTATGGTTTGTTAGTTTTTTATGGTTTTGGTCCCTAGAAAATTTTTATTGCAAGAAAACCACTATGGTATGCAATTCTTTGTGGTTCGGGTCCCTCGCACTAACTCCGTCTCTATTTCTTCCATTAAGCCCCTACATGTGCCTTGCACATGAAGTATATTATTACAAGTAAATTATTACTATGGGGTCCTGAAGCACAAGGAGATTTTACTCATTGGTGTCAATTAGGCGGTATGTGGACTTTTGTTGCTCTCCACGGTGCTTTCGGACTATAGGTTTCATGTTACGTCAATTCGAACTTGCTTGATCTGTTTAATTCGAACGGTGCTTTTGGATTTGACAAGCATGTCGTCGATGCATACTTCTATCATGTATCCCAAATGTTGTTTAAACATTCGATTGACGAGTCGTTGATAAGTTGAACCTGCATTCTTTATTCCAAAAGGCATAACTTTATAACAATAAATACCTTTGTCGGTCATGTATCCATGTATCCATGGTCGCCCCAGGATTACGTTATAGGCCGATGAACAACCGATTACGTTAAATCAAGTTTGTTTATTGATTCCTTTGGCATAGATTGGTAGGGTGATTTCTCCAAGTGTGCTTGTGGCATCGTCGTTGAAACCAACCAGTAGTGTAGAGCGTTGTACGATCTTTGATTGATCGATACCCATGATTTTTAGGGTATCAAGGAATATTATATTGGCTGAGCTCCTGCAATCGTTGAGAAGTCTTTTGGTCAAGCAATTTCCAATGGTCAGTCGTAGATCAGATCGTCATGGTGCTTTTGCCATGTTTCATTGATATCATGGTCATCAAAGATAATTGGCATTGCTTCTAGGTCTAATTCAGCTTTTGACCGGTATGTTTTTGGAATGTTTGAGTAGTCTGTTTGTTGTGATGTGTGTCTTTTAGCAGCAGAATAGGTTATTCCACAAACGTCCGATCCACCTGTAACACAATTCACAACTTTAGTAGTATTCGGAGATGTAGGTCTAGGGATTTTACTTGCAGAATCGTCAGACAACATGTCTTTCAGATGTCTTTTTGGAATTAGCCATGTTATTTCCTTCCTTAGGGTGAGGCAGTAGTCAGTTAGATGGCCAAAATCGTGGTGAAAATCACACCACTTGGATTTATCTTTTGTGTCATCGGGTTTATCGTTTTTCTTCGGCCATCATATCATTGATTGGACATTCTTTAGAGCATTTATAAAATCTTTTGTTGTTCCTTTGAAGCCATACGAGGAAACCTTTGGATGACTTGTAAAGCGCGTCGAGGAAGGAGGTTCTTTTTTTTTATCAAATCTGACATTGGAAATTTGATGCGACGGTTCTGATTTTTGGCGTCGTCTTTAGTTTGAAGTCCGGTTTTTTCACACCTAAGACTCGTTTGGCGCTAGTTTGTGTTGGTCCCAAAGGAGTCTACAAGAGTTCAAAGATATAGAAACAGTTTGTAGAAGGGGGAGGGGGGTTGAATACAAACACACAATTTTTAGGTTTCTAAATGGGTTTATAATGCATAAACAAATTTACAGTTGTAAGCGGAATTAGAACAAGTAATAAACCTATTCTATTACAACTAAGAGGTTCACTAAGATTGATGCACAAGAATGAGAAAGAAAAGCAACAGAGGTTTGAGAAATAGAAGGTGGCATGCATGAAGATGGAGAAGGGTTCTTCATCAATTTATAGTCGTCGCAATTAATGTAAAGCAAAAGGTATATCCACATGTCAAGTTTTTATTGGAAACTTGTCCTTTGTCCAAAAAGACAACCATACTTTTGGCCGAATATGAACAGTAACCAAATCAGACTTGATGGGGACTTAAGGAACAATCTGTACGTCCTTTCCTGACAAGCTATGGAGGTTTTGACTTTTGTGCATCGAGGATAAGATCAACATCGATCTTGCTGAGTAGACCCCACTTGATCGCCGAACTAGAATATTCAAGGATGAAGATTTTGAGTATCGATGAGGCATAAGCAAGATTCACATTGTATAGATAATTGTTGCTATCGCTGAACCGCTTCAGGTCACTTAGCTAATTATCTTTTTCTTCAGCTTCAGTCTTCGACTTTCGCTGAATGGTTATTTGATGTGAGTGTTGATCTTCAAATCTTTAGAGATAAGTTATTGTTCCTGACTTTCAGCGATCTCTGAGTGCAATCAGTGTATGTTATCACCGAATATGAACAATTACTTACAAATGGAATTTTCACTAAGTATATAAGGAATCATAATTAAATCACAGAGAGGAGTTATGATCAACAGTTTGCTTGCGTCGGAAGGCAACATCGTCCTCCATCCGCATATGTGCTAACGCCCTTGCTCTCACGTCTTCAAACGTATCTGCCGGATACTCGGTAAGGTCTAGGTATAATTCTGATGTGATGTTGAGTCATCGTTTGTAGGCTTCGATCGTTGTTATCATGTCGTAATTGCGGATACCTATCATTTCAGAATTAAAACGGCTAAATTAACTTCTTAGGGATTCCTCGGATTTTTGAATTACATAATAAAGATCGTCCGTTTGCTTTTCCATTTTGCGGCTGCTAGCAAATTGTTGAAAAAACTGATTAACCAATTCATCGAAGGAATTGATCGATTTAGGTTTACAAGTTGATTAGCCATTGTAGGATGGCTCCTGTGAGTGTCACTCCAAAACTTTTGCACATGCAGACTTCCTGATAATTTTGAGGGATTGATATCGTCCACATCAATTGTTTGTATTGAGCGACGTGTGTAACACCCCTAATTTCTCCAAGGGAAATGTCACATCATCCACAATAAGGTTTCCTTAAAACTCCAAATAAACGATTAATAATTTAAATGGTCTCAGTGGAGGTCTTCAAATACATAGTCATGTAACTTAAGAGTTAACCTGTCCATACCAGGTTAAGTTACAATTGTTCCATACACATAATTCTAAGCATAAGACAAAAAAAGAAGTGATCAACCCTCGAGCTACCTGGTCCTGAGATGCATACTACAGTCAGCTTATAAAGCTCAGTGAGTTCATGGTTTACGTGTATAAAATCATTTCACATAATATATATCAACTTCTAAACTCTAAACCAAATAGTATGCATTTTCTGATAACATGTGAAACTGAAAGAAAAGAGATCTCATAAACTGTCTGGTCGGGTATGGGTCATTTAGTCACTGACATTCCCTGGGTTGTCCGACATGCACTTGTCTATACACCCATTACGGTTCATGCCACTTGTCGTGTGACTTGTTAGTCAAACGTCCACCCGTTAAAATCAATCATAAAACTTTCATATTAAATGACATGCTAGAGTTATTTGAAAACAAAATAAACACATAGCATGCAACTGATTATAAAATAACATACATGAAAAATATACTGGATCATGTATGTAAACTGAAACATCATGCATATATAACATCTCCATACAAATCATATAATGTTGAAAATAAATTTGTACGTAGGTATCCATCCCAGTGAAATCTCATGAAGACTCACCCGACTGTGTAGATCGACTACTGATAGCTCTTAACTGAAAACCTACACGTTTCATATCATAATATCTCATTAATGGCTTAATTCCTCAAAGGTCAACAAAAACTAACTCTAGTCCAACCTGGCTAACTTTAGTTAAATCTCAAGTCTAAAACTCGACGACGTCCTAAAATGTCAAACTAAATCACTTTATGATCTTATAAATCCATCTCCCTAAATCTAAAAGCATCCAAATAATTACCCAACTCACTTAAGACACTTTAATTACATAGTTAAATCATCAAAATAATTCAATAATTTATTATACTTATCCTTCCTTAGTAATAAGTAATTAAATAATCTAAATTTCTAAATTAAAATAATATATTAATTAAATATAGTTTTAATTAATATATTAGCTAAAATAGAAATTAAATTAATTAATTAAATTGCTAATCATTAACTAACTTCTAATAAATTTATTAAACTATACTTAGTTAAAAAAACCACTAACTAAACCCAAAAAAATAATCCAATAAAAGTGGACTTCTTTTAATTAGTTTGGGCTAAAGATCCATTACAATTTAGTCCAATAAATACTCCATAAGGAACTTGGGCTTTAGCCTAATAAATCTAATGGTCCAGAACAAAAGAAAAAGTCCAACAATAGTCTTGTCCCAACGTTGGAACTTATTTGGCCCATCTGATATGGTCCACAACAGCAGCCGGAGTCCAGCCCATCGACCAAATGGTCCAACAGCGCCGGCGGCCAGAAAAACGGCCGATTGGCCTCATTTCTTCGTCGTTTATGGCGATATCTTTTGCTAAAACTCTAGAAAATGTTTTTCCTCAACCATAAGAACAAAAATCAACGAAAACCGTCAAGTATTGAGTCCCACACGCTCATTTAAAGTTTGGGTTTTAAATCCACTCGAAAATCAGTGAATAAACTCAAAATCGAGCCTTCTAAACTGAAATCTGAGATGTAAGGCTACTAAGGTTCGATAGAGGATCGTAAAACGAAGCTAAGCATATAAAGAACTCGAAGTTTGGTTGAGTATTTTACCTCAAAACGACGTTAAACCGGGATTTCGAGCAAGCACATTCGGGGTCCGATTTCTCCTTCGTTTCTCCAATTTTTTTGAAACCACTTGAACCAAACTTGAAGACAACGATGCCAGCTATTTAAATTTGAACTTTTTTTGGCTTATTGGTTGACTAGTTGAGCCAATAAGACGCCTCTAACATCGACCATCGTTATGTCATTTTCACTTTTCAGATCTGCTATATTTTCAAAACAGGTCCTTCTGATTTGGACCTGTTTACATCTTACACTACCCCTTAATTTTAGGAAAATCACATTCGGCCTCCTGTCTTTAATGAATTGGCCAAGTTAACACTTTTCACCCCTGTCTTGACTTTTCCTTTCAATATAAGTCCGAATTCAATTTATTACTAATATATATATATATATATATAAAGAGGAAGGTTCAAATGAGAACTTTGTAAGTTTAAACAAATAAAGGAACACCTTGTGGACCATATATGATGTGGGTCCCACGTAATATTAAATCATTTATGTTTTGATATGATTTAATATTAAATCAGAAATGATTTAATATTATGTGGGACCCACATCATATGTGTTCCACAAAGTGTTCCTTTATTCCTTTAAAAAGGGATGGTTCTCGTATGATCCCTTCCATATATATATATATATAATATATATATATATATATTGGTTTTACAACTCTCCCCTCCTTCAAGAAATACCGTCCTCATAATTATTTTTGCGTAAACAAATGAGGGTATTTAGTCCTCATCTCTTCTTCTAGCTCCCACGTCATTTCTATACCGTTGTGGAATTTCCACTTAATCAACACCAACGGTATACTTTTGTTCCTTAGTCTTTTTATCCTCTTGTCTAAAACGTCGATTGGCTCTTCTACGTAAGCGAGCTTCTCGTCAACTTTGACATATTTCAAATCCACAACGGCTGATTCGTCAGCTAAACATTTTCTCAAGTTTGACACATGAAAGGTGTTATGGATACCGCTTAACTCATTTGGCAGTTTCAACCGATAGGCCACTGCTCTAACTCTAGCAGTTATCTCAAACGGCCCAATGTATCTCGGACTCAGTTTACCTCTCTTCCCAAATCTCACAACACCTTTCCACGACGATGTTTTTAACAAGACTTTATCTCCTACTTGAAATTCCAAAGGGCGAGGCCTTCTATCTGCATAACTCTTTTGTCTATCTTGCGCAACCCTTAACCTCTCTCTGATCTGTACTATTTTATAAGACGTATGTTGGATTAACTCGGGTCCAGTCAATTGTCTTTCTCCAATGTGTGCGCAACAAACTAACGTTCTACACTTGCGGCCATACAATGCTTCAAATGGCGCTGCCTTAATACTCAAGTGGTAGCTATTATTATAAGCAAACTTTATCAATGGGAGATGGGTATCCCAGCTACCCCCAAAGTCAATCACACAGGCTCTCAACATATCCTCTAGTGTTTGTATCGTCCTTTCAATCTGACCATCTTATGTTAAACCGTGCTCCCATCTCTTACTGAAATCTTGACCCAAATTTCGAAGTGAATCTGGCATTTCTATCTGAGACAATGGATATTGGCATACCATGCCTTGACACAATTTCGTTGACGTAAAGCTGTTTAAATCTTTCTAATGTATACTTATCACTGATTGGTAAGAAGTGTGCGAACTTCGTTAGTCAGTCTACTATTACCCATATGGCATCGTGCCCCTTTGTCGTCCTTGGAAGTTTGGTAACCAAATCCATCATGATTGTTGATGCCAAAAATTAACTTAACAAAAGTCAACTTAAGGTGCTTGTGGACCTGATCGATCAAAGAGAGAATTCTCTCGACAAACGTAAATAAACGAACAAAAATAGACAAAGACAAGAGATTTGGTGACACAAAAAAACCCTTAGACGAGGGAAAAAATCGCGGACGATAGGTGAGTATCGTCGATGACCTATGGAAAAGTGACGCCAAGCAGGGGCGTTGTCCTTTAGAACTGTGGTCGTACGATTACAAGTGAGAAAATATGTAAAAGCTAGACTAGTGTATGAAACTTAGAAAGCTATTGCATATTCATTTATTTCAAGAGTGCAGAGATCAGTTCATCTCCCCTCCTCGGTGATCTCGATGTTGTATATATAGTCGTTGTTTCCTCGTAACGTTTGGTATATATTGATTTCCCTCATAAATGCTCTTGATGGCATTGAAATGTAACCGTCCAACAGTCATGCTAGGAAAGATAACGGTTAGTTCATAATAAACTCGAAAGTAACAGCCTGAGTCGAGTGTTTGCTGGTCCGTCGTGCGTCGGAGGTTCCATTTGGGGCTTTCGTTCGACCATCGATTCTTGATGCTTTAGCTGATGTTCGTGAGTCTTGAAGTATTCTCGGTCGCACGTTCTTTCCTACAGTTGAGAGTTTATGTTCAACTACTGTTTTCTTATGTTACGGTCGATACTTAGAAGCTGTGGAGAGCCATTGGTTGAACGTTTTTATCTATCGTCGACGTTTGGCTAGTATTCGGGAGTCGTAGGAAGTCCGTGGTCGAGCATTTTGGTCAATGACCAAGGGTTTGAGATTTTTTGCCCAAACAGTTTGCCAACAAATTCAAATTTTAAGTGGCGGCTTTATTTTTAATTTCCTTGAGACAGTGTTCGCCGTTTCGTCGAACATATCCGGAAGGAACGAGATCATTGAGCCTGAGACGGTAATAGTTAGGATGTAACTGATCTCTTTATTTTATACTGACGCGACGATGGGATATCCGTTTGGAAAATGATAAGCCTTGGCAATGTCATGCGTCGACATGGGCACGCGTGGGCAGTTGTCATGGACAGGTGTCGTCCATCCGTCGGTGGCATGCGAGGAGGCGTGGGACAGGTGTCGCCTTAGGGAGACGGAGCTTTGATTTGAGCGGGATCTCAGAGAGTATAAAAGGAATCGATCGTCTTTACCTTTCTTTTTCTAGGCTCCTTTTCGAAAAAATACCTTCTTCAAAAGTCTGCAACTTCTCTTTCCCTCTTTCACTAAGAATGTCGAACCCTCTGAGCACAATCCAGTCGGCAAGCGACCTTTGGGGCTTTCTTGGCTCGCCCAGCTAGAGAACGTCAATGTGGAGAGTCCGGGTGGCTTAACCGCGGACGAATGTCTAGCGGAAGCCTTCGTTCTCTATGAATACCCTTTTTTGATCGGCCTAAGATGGCCGTTTCCTTGTATGGTTCGGGATTTCTTGAGTCGCTTCGGCATTCCTCTGAGGCAGATGATGCCTCAGTTCTGGAGGATTGTCATGATGATCGACCGATTGTCAAGCGACTGAGATCCTCCTTTCACTATTCATGAGCTTTTGACGGCCTACGTGGTGAAGGCGGATTCTCAGTTCCGGTATAGCCTTTACGTCCCGGGCGATAGGGATCAGACGCTGATTTCGGGTACCGGGGTGAATGATCGCGGTTGGAGAGAGGTAAGTTTTTTGTTACCCGAGGTCTCATTCCGAAGGTGAGAAATGGATAGTCCGTGGCTGGCCCAAACAAGGTAAGGTTATATAACTCATGCTTCCGATTATGGGCGGATTTATGACGTTTGGCTTGTTTATTACGCAACGGTGACGTGCGAACTCCCCCTTCTCCTAGTTCTGCGGCAATAATCGAACGTTTCCAGAGGATCCCCGATCGCGCGTTCCTCGTCCCGACATCAGAGGGTGAGGAAGATGACGATACAGGGGGCGAGGGAGGCGAAGATGTTGTCCTTGTCGGAACTTCCGGGTCTCTCCATCGTCCGGAGGGGTCGGCGGAAGAGGAGAGGGCAGGTAATTACTTTCATGTGCTTTTGGTACCTGTCTTCTATTTCCTGATTTGTTCGTTCTTGATTTCAGAAGAAGCTTGAGGCCCTTCGACTGGTCGTAGGATCCTCCCTGCTCGGAGATGTCTGAACAGGACGGGATTGCTGGGACCCGTCTTGAGGGATCCGCCTCTTAGAGCCGAGGGTTCTAGGGGAACGGAGACATCCAAGGCAGGTGTGCCTTCGGACGTATCTACTTTATCTCCATCGCGAGGCGAGGGGAAAAGACCGATGGCAGAAGCTCCTGTTGGTAAACCATTCCAGGTATTATTCTCCAACGTTTTGTCAGATGGGGTCATGACTCCCATTTATTTCGTGCTTCGTGCGACACGCGTTCGAGCGATCGTGCGTTCTTGCGATACTGACGCTAAGTGGTCCTTTTTGTTTTCAGGCCATACAGGCGTTGCTCGGCCAGGTGGTTACCACGGCCTCTGGCACGGAGGAAGTCGTGCGAGAGCACGATTTTGCCTTACAGGCGAAGGAGAAAGAGGCGATGGCCGGAGCCGAGGAGCTTCGATGTATGCTGGAGGAGGCTCGGGGCGAGCTTACACGTGAACGGTGCTCTAGGTCTGCCCTAAAGGATCGCCAGACGGAGGCTCTGGAGAAAACAATGGTGTTGGAGGCCAAGCTGAAGGTGGCAGAGAAGGCCCTCTCTGAGAAGACGAATAAGGCCGATGATCTGAAGATCCGGTTGAAACGAGCCCAGGGGTCCGCTGGACCGCCATTTAGTCTGGTGCCCCCTAGTTTCCCGCCGCTTTAGCTTTGTTGTCCCTGTCATCCAGCATGTGCGTACATGTAGAAATCATTGTTATGAGGATGACAAGCCTTGTTATCAATCATCATTCCAGGTTGTACGTTATCTGGGGATCTTGGCTGGGAGAATTTTAGTAATGGGAGAATTTTTTTTAACCTGTTTTTGTACTCTTTCTTTTCATTAGTGATTTTTTTTCTTTTTTTCATGTCAGAAGTGTAGTCCGAATCATACGATAATAAAAGGGAACTTTTCTTTCTCCGAATGAGTTGATTTCTGGCGATCGATCGCTGTTTTAGTGCTTCTTTCTTTAGGGCAGCTTGTTTAGTTATCTTTTCGTATGTTCCCAACGACCAACGTCTTTCACTGTTTTTTTGTCGGAGGTGATTTTTGATTGCAAGAGGTTTATGGTTCTCGGCCGAACTACTCCTGTTGACTGAGCCCGTAACCCATATGACAATGGAAAAGAATTCTAAAGGGAATCTTAATACTTAGACGAGTGATTTCTGGCGATGGAGCCCATAATGATTTTATAAGAGCATAATCGAGAGGAATTTTGACATTTAGACAAGATATTTCTAGCGATTGAGCCCACAATCATATTCGTAAAATACATAACCGAAGAGAATTTAAACGAAATATTTCCGGAGATTGAGCCCACAATAATTCAACTTGAAAAAACATAACTAAAAGGAATTTTAACATTCAGACGAATGATTTCTGGCGATTGAGCTCGTTAGAGGATGCACCTCGATCGGTATTCGAGAGATTAGGTCCTTCTGGGTTTTCTAAATGACCGAGTCCTCAACCCTCGTGCGTTTTGGTAGTGTCGCGTGCTCCCGGATCGCGTGCATTCGTATCGTATACAGCTTTGTTGTGCCTCGGCTGCCTGCGATGTACCGACAGTTCGCAATTGGTGCGCACTTGCATTGACGATTCGATCGGGATCTTGTTTTTTGTTCCGCCGTTCCTTCCGTCTTTTGGCGCTTTTACGGTCATTGAGCGATTTTCGTGTTTGTGGGATCTTGCGTCCGTCCGGACTTGTGCCTGGGAATTGGTCTTGGTCCGTGCGGTCGGCTTTCCCTCCTCCGCGTCAACCCCTGGGCGACGTTCGATCTATGGTTGAGGCTCTCTTTTTGTTGTTGGCCGTCTCGTTTCGATTAGGTCGCAACATCGTAGCGTCTTCTATCAAGACTTTGGCTGGGAGGTCGAGTTGTAGGAGTTATTCAATGGAAAGAATGTCCGTGCGAGCGACGACCCAGATGAGGCTGTTGCATATGTTGTGACGGTTATAGAAGCATGTCTACGATAACGTCCATAACCACCCTATTCCGAGGCCACCTATTCCAACAGGTGCGGTACATTCTTCGTCCCGATGCTGCGTATTTGTACGAAACAATCGTGGTTTTTCCGAGGGCGTTTGGCCAATCCTTTTCTTTCGGTCGGACAGGACGATGTCCCCATGCAAATCTAGTGGTCTGGGCATGGTTCTCGGAGACTGGCAAGCGTTTACTGAGTTTTCTCGGCCCGTTTCCCGGGACCGGTTCCATGGCATGCCATTGAGGCGAAGGAAGAGGAAAAAAACCGTCAGCAATGTAGTACTTCGCAGGAAAATTCCTTTAACTGGGTCCCACGGATGGCGCCAAATTGTTGATGCCAAAAATTAACTTAACAAAAGTCAACTTAAAGTGTTTGTGGACCTGATCGATCAAAGGAAGGATTCTCTCAACAAACGTAAATAAACGAAGAAAAATAGACAAAGACAAGAGATTTGGTGATGCGGAAAAACCCTTGGATGAGGGAAAAAACCGCGGACGATAGGTGAGTATCGTCGATGCACTATGGAAAAGTGACGCCAAGCAGGGGCGTCGTCCTTTAGAACTGTGGTCGTATGATTACAAGTGAGAAAATAGCTAGACTAGTGTATGAAACTTAGAAAGCTATTGCATATTCGTTTATTTCAAAAGTGCGGAGATCAGTTCATGTCCCCTCCTCGTGATCTCGATATCGTATATATAGTCGTTGTTGCCTTGTAACGTTTGGTAGTTATTGATTTCCCTCATAAATGCTCTTGATGGCGTTGAAATGTAACCGTCCAACGGTCATGGTAGGAAAGATAACGGTTAGTTCATAATAAACCCGAAAGTAACGACCTGCGTCGAGTGTTTGCGGGTCCGTCGTGCGTCGGAGGTTCCATTTGGGGCTTTCGTTCTACCATCGATTCATGATGGTTTAGCTGATGTTTGTGAGTCTTGAGAGTTTATGCTCGACTACTGTTTTCTTATGTTACAGTCGATACATGGAAGCTGTGGAGAGCCATTGATCGAACGTTTTTATCTATCGTCGAGCGTTTTACTCGACCATCGTTTCTCAGAGTTTTGGCTAGTATCCAGGGGTCGTAGGAAGTCCTTGGTCGAGTACTTTGGTCAATGACCGAGGGTTTGAGATTTTTTGCCCAAATAGTGATCATATCCCATTTTCATACCGGGATCTCCATTTGTTGCAACATTCCAGACGGCTTCTGGTGTTCTATCTTTACCCTTCAACATGTCAGACATTTCTCTACATATCCAGCCACTACCCTTTTCATATCAGGCCACCAATAGCTTTCCTTCAGATTCTTGTACATCTTGTCGCTGCCTGGATGCATAGTGTATTTAGACTTATGTGCTTCATCCATTATTATGTCTCTTAGGTCTCCCAAACTAGGAATCCAAACCTTATCCCCAAGTCTATATATTCCATCTGGCCCTGTTGTTAAAGTCTTAATTTGTCCAACGATTCTCTCCTTTTTGATATTCTCTTCGAGTAGACCCCCGTTTTGGGCGTTCTGTATTTGATCCAAAAGCTCCACCTTGACATTTATCCGCGCGACCCGAACTCTGATTGGTTCGGTCCTCTCCTTCCTACTAAGTGCATCGGCCACTACGTTTACCTTACCCGGATGGTAGTGTATTTCACAATCATAATCCTTAAGTAATTCCATCCATCTTCTTTGTCTCATATTTAGCTCTTTCTTGTCGAACAAGTACTTTTAGGCTCTTATGATTCGTATAGATCCTACATTTCGTGTCGTACAAATAGTTTCTCCATATTTTTAGCGTGAATACTACTGCTTCTAATTCCATGTCATGGGTTGGGTATTTCTTCTCATGCTCCTATAATTGACGTGACGCGTTAGCTATGACCTTGCCTCTTTGCATCAATACACAACCCAGACCCATCTTCAACACATCGTTATAAACGACAAAATCTTCTGTGCCCTCTGGTAGAGATAGAACAAGTGCAATGCTTAGTCTCTCTTTAAGTGTTTGAAATGCTTCCTCTTGTTTTGTTCCCCAATCAAACTTGATCGACTTTTTTGTCAGTGTCGTCAGAGGCGTTGCCAATTTGGTGAAATCCTGAATGAATCTCCGGTATATCCTGCCAAGCCCAGAAAACTTTGAATTTCCGACGCTGACTTTGGTGACTCCCAATCCATGACTTCCTCGATCTTAGCCGGATCTACCTTGATCCCTTCCGCATTGACTACATGACTAAGGAATTGCACCTCTTGCAACCAAAACTCGCATTTCGAGAACTTGGCGTACAATTGTTCCTTTGCTAGTACTTCAAGAAATGTTCTCAAGTGTTGTTCATGATCTTCCTTGTTCTTCGAATAAATCAGGATGTCGTCTATAAAGACTATGACAAATTGATCTAAATATGGCCCATAAACTCGATTCATTAAATCAATGAACGCCGCTGGTGCGTTCGTCAACCCAAATGGCATTACCACGAATTTGTAATGTCCATAACGAGTTCTAAAGGTAGTCTTAGGTACATCCTCTTTTCGAACCTTCAACTGGTGATAACCGGATCGTAAATTGATTTTTGAGAAGTAGCTAGCTCCTTGTAGCTGATCGAAGAGATCGTCAATCCTTGGGAGTGGATATCTATTCTTTATTGTGATTTTTTTCAACTCATGATAGTCAATGCACATCCTCATTGTGCCATCTTTCTTTTTGACGAACAAAATCGATGCTCCCCATGGCGACGAACTTGGTCTGATAAACCCTTTTTCCAAAAGTTCTTGTAGTTGTTTCATCAGCTCTTGCATCTCCGTCGGGGCCAACCGATCAGGTGCCCTTGCGATTGGTGCTGCACCTGGTACTAATTCAATTCGGAATTCCACTTGACGTTCTGGTGGCATTCTTGGCAATTCTTCAGGAAAGACTTCTGGGTAATCTCTCACTACTGGAACATATTGCATTGCCTTCCTTTCGAGGTTGACGTCGATAGCATATGCCAAGTAGGCCACACATCCCTTTCGCATACACCTGTTTGCCTTAAATGTGGTGATTAGTCCTATACCACTATTTTTACTCTCTCCATAAACATGAATCACGCCTCCATCCAGGGTCTGAATCTTGATCACCTTCTTATCACATACAATTTCTGCGTGATTATCGGACAACCAATCCATTCCCAAAAATCACGTCAAAACCCCCTAAACGCATTGGCATGAGGCTAACAGGGAATTCCTTACCATCTATTATGATCGTGCATCCATTAATGACTTCATCTATCCTACTCTGACCACCGTCAACTGTTTCTACAACGTAGCTATTATCTAGCCTACAAGCATTCTTATTCAAATAGTGGATGAAAATAGTAGACACAAGACTACTGTTTGCACCTGAATCAAACAACACATGTGCATACACATTGTCGATAGGGAACATAACAGATACAATGTCAGGTGTTTCCTTAGCCTCTTCCAAGGTCATGTTGTAAGCTCGGCCATGCGCTTTTGGTAGCTCCTTCCTTTTCTCTGATCCTTTCACTGGCCCGATGTTCGCTACCTTAGCATGGGACATTGTGCCCCTTCGGACTTTGAGACAATCGGGTTGTAAATTCCCCGTAACCCCACATTCATAACAAGTTTTTACTCCTGGGCATTCTCGGTTGTAGTATGGCCAGGTTTTTCACATTTGTGGCATGTCAGGCTCCCTAATTTACACTCAGCTCGATGTCGTCGGTTGCAATTATTGCACGGAGGAATAGTGAACTCCTCACTTCGCGCTCTTATTGGAGTTGGATCCCACTCAACTTTTTATTGGGTCTTTGGGGTCCTTCCCACTCCCTCTTAACATCCCTTCTGTCACCGCTTGCCTTAACATTGTTCTCCTCAGCCACATTTGCCATCTCCACTGCTTGGACAAACATGGTTGGTTTGGTCATGTCCACGTATTGTTTGATTTCAATTCTGAGAACGTCCTTGAAACGGTCTATCTTCCTTTCCTCGGTAGCCACTTGGTATTCCGCAAACCTTGCTTTCTCAAGTAAGTCATGAACATACTCTTGAACCGACAACAGCCCTTGCCTCAGTCTTAGAAATTCTGTCTCTAGCTTGTTCACATCCGATTGCGTGCAGTACTTACCCATCATCATACTTTTCATTTGTTCCCAAGTCATGGCAGCAATGTTATCATCGCCTTTGATTGCACACTCAACCTCCCACCAACGTAGTGCATAGTCCACAAAGGTTGTTGCAGCATAAGTCACCTTTTGGTCTTCCGAGCACCTACAGATATTAAAGTTGTTTTGCATCTTCGGAACCTAGTTCATCAGGCCAATTGGACCCTCTGTTCCCTTGAATTCTTTCGGTCTAGTTCCCTTAAATGTTTTGAAATTGCATCCCCTCTCCTTAACAGATACTTCAATTTTCTCTTTAACAGGGGAATTCGCCTTTTCCTTAGTGGATGACTCCATTTTTTCAGTAGCTTGAGTGTGGACCATGGTGTCCTGTCGAACAATTTCCTCTTCTTTATCATCACTGATTCTAAATTTGTCGCCCAACGTTGCCTTAAGCATACTTGGCAATGTATCCTGGAGGACTTGTGCCATCTGCTCAACTATCATTTCCTTTGTGAAGGGGTTTTCTCCACCCCTAACTTCTTGACCTCCACCGATGGCTAATTTAGCTTGCATGGCTGGAGTTGTACAAGAGCTTGCAGTTTGAATGCCATCTCGGCCTCGACCTCTGCCTCGACCTTGTCCTCGGCCTGTTGGTGTTGCCATGCCATTGGCACCTTCCCTGTTGAGGTTCACAACGCCAAATAAAGACAGAGAAGGTTTTGAACATCTTCAACCAGGGCACATAATACTTAAACCAGAAGGAGTAGAAGACCTGGACGAAGAAGATTTTTTAGAGTTAAGGAGGAATTCAAATATTTAGCTGGAATAGTGGAAATAATTAGGAGGTTGGTTTCGTTGCAGAAAGAAGATACAAGCGTTGCATCAAAGATCAGAATAGCTGCAGAAAGAATAGAGAAAAATCTTGAAGGGGTTATCAAGATAAGGGAGATTACTAGACTGTTTTATAAAGTGATCAGCGGACATCCGAAAGCTCTTTTTTAGTTAAATCTCTGTATTAGTTTTGTAATTTCAAATTTATTGTGATGAAAGGTATTAGTATGTTTCTCTTAATGCTTTTATGTCATGGTTCTGACTTTACACTTAGAGGGAGATTGTTAGAATTTAGAAGTGTAAATCAGAATTTATTCAGAAGAAACAAGTTGTTATCAAGAAGCATGTACTACAGAAGTTAACTCATCAGTCGTTAGTCCAGAAGCACCATCATCAATCCAAAATATTAGGCATTTTCTGGATTTCACTTTATGGAGTACACGTGCTTCAATGACGTGGCACGTCATGCTATTTATGTGTAACTGATTTTGTTACTAGTAGAGCTAACGTGTCCACTAGTGATAGGCTAGCTTGTTGACTTTTCCTATGTAATAGTATAAATAGGGATAGCCTTCACTGTGTAAAATGTCGATCAAAACAGGAGAAATATAGAGATCGTAATTTGTATGTTGAGATCATCTTCATATCGAGTGAAATACAAATTAACACTATTCCTTATACTGTTCTTCATTAAATGCTTACAATTCTATACTACTGTTGATTAACTGCTTCCGCTTTACACTCTTATTATTTGTATCTTAATCAATTGTTCTTGAGTATTTGGGGATCCTGGTTCCAACATCTACCTTCAACGTATGTACAGTCTCCTCCATGTCTTCACGAGTGGGGGTACGGGGCGTGTAATTTCAAATTTATTGTGATGAAAGTTATCATTTTGTTTCTCTTTATGCTTTTATGTCATGGTTCTGACTTTACACTTAGGAGGAGATTGTTAGAATTTAGAAGTGTAAATCAGAACTTGTTCAGAAGAAACAAGTTGTTATCCAAAAGCATGCACTTCAGAAGTTAACTCATCAGTCCAGAAGCACCATCGTCAATCCAGAAGATTGAGCATCTTTTGGATTTCACTTTATGGACTACACGTGCTTCAATGACGTGGCACGTCATGCTCTTTGTGCGTAACTGATTCTGTTACTAGTACAGTTGACGCGTCCACCAGTGATAGGCTAGCTTGTTGACTTTTCCTATGTAATAGTACAAATAGGGATAGCCTTCATTGTGTAAAATGTCGATTAAAACAGGAGAAAAATAGAGATCGTAATTTGTATGTTGAGATCATCTTCATATCAAGTGAAATACAAATTACCACTATTCATTATATTGTTCTTCATTAAATGCTTACAATTCTATACTACTGTTGATTAACTGCTTCTGCTTTACACTCTTATTATTCATATCTTAATCAACCGTTCTTGAGTATTTGGGGATCTGGGTTCCAATAACTGGTATCAGAGCCATATAATCAATCTACTGATTATTTGATCTAATTCAGTATGGAGAAATCTCCACACAATTAGAATTGTCTTGACTTTAAGCTACAGTGATCAATTCTACTATGTTTTACGAGTTTTTATTGTTTTTACACAATTTTTCTCACATTTAGTGGTATTTCTAGCGAAAATCTGAGTTTCAGTATTCATCGACATATAAATCAAAGTTCAGGTTAAAAGAAATCGTTCTTCGAACTTTATTGTCTCTTAACCTAACCTAAACACCATGTATACCTCCGACTCTCTTACAAAACCTCCCACTCTAATTAGGGAAGAATATCCTCAATGGAAAATTCGCATGATCAACTTCCTTGAAGGTCTAGATCTCAATCTATATGCCTCTATATTGAATGGTCCTCTTATCCCAGTTTCTGTTATTCCCAGGGTACCTGCAACTGCTACATAGAAAAAATTCCAGCAAGGCATGTCCCTAAAGAAAGAGGGAATTGGACTGACGATGACATAGAGAAGACTGAGGTTGACAAAAAGGCAAAGACACTTCTCATTATGGCACTTCCTAATGATATCTTTCGATCTCTGGATCAGTGTGCTTCAGCTAAAGATCTATAGGATCAGTTAGCCAATCAACTTGACGGAGGATCCAAGATGAAGAAAAACAGAAGAGCTCAGGTACTGAATGAATACAACAGTTTTCAAGCCCTTCCAGAAGGATCTCTTGAGCAGACATTTTATAGGTTCAACACATTGATCAATCAATGTAAAAGATGTGACATCTTTAGGTCACAAGAAGATAATAATGTGTTATTCCTTAAACGTCTGAACCCAGAATGGTCAACTTTGTCGATGTCATTACAAGCTAACCAAGATCTGGAACAGTGGTCTTTACACGATATGTTTGGGACTCTTCAAACTCATGGGAAGGAAGTGTTGTTAAAGAAGACAAGTGTTGGTGGTCCCTTGGCCCTAATCTCTGAATCTAGAGGGTCAGGGAGGAGAAGTAGAGATTCTGAGAAAGTCTGAAAGAGCAAGGCCCTAATCTCAGAAGCTGATATAGAGGCAGGTCTTTCTGGATCAGATGATAAGGAAATTAATTCTTTCGCTGAGTCCTTGGCTTTTATTACCAGACAATTTACTAAGAAGTTTGGTAATCGTTCCTTCCAGACCAATAAACGATATGACAACAGAAGTGAACGCCTCACTCCAGTCTACACACCAAGAGAAGAAGTTGAAAAGCCAGAAGCAGAGAAGAAGGAGGAAGAGAAGAAGAAGAAGAAAAAGAAGAAGAAGAAGAAGGATGTATGCTACAGGTGTAGAAAATCTGGTCATTATTCAAAGGAATGCAAGAACACTCTCATCAAAGATAAAGCTTACTACAAGAACAAGTATAAGTACAACAAAGATGAGAGAGCAAAGTATGTTGAACATGAAAATTGGCTCTCTGATCAATCAAGCGATGCAGAGGCCATGTTTTGTGGAATGGCCATGACAAGCGATACAGAGGATCAACCATCTGAAACTCCGGTTTGCACTACCTCTGAATCCTCTGAATCTTCTGAACATGAGAAAACTATTTTAAACTTAACTTTTGATATTGAAAATCTGAAATAAAAGCTTCTAAATGAGAAAAATATACGAAAATATCTTGAAAAATCCTTTACTCTAATAGAGAGAGAGAGAAATATTTTTAAACGAGAAATGGATATTCTCACAGAAGAAAAACAAGAACTTTGAAGAAAATCAAAAGATTTCAAAACTCAAAGATTCCACAGAAAGTACTTTAAAAGAACAAATAAATGAGCTTTAAAAGCTTCTGATGGTGAAGGATAGAGAAATTGAGGCTAAAGAAAGTGACAAATTAAATTCTGTAGCACTTAAAAACTATTTTCAAAAGGAAAGAGAATTTCTTCACATTGATCTTAAGAGGAAAGAGCTCTTGATTAAAAATTATCAAGACGCTCAGAAGGTGCATGAAAAAATAAATACACAGGTTGGGAACACAAGCCTTGGTTTCGAGGATCTGGATCCCTTTACTTGTAAAAAGAGATCTACTCTAGATTTTGTATTCTGTTTGGGTAAAGAACAAAAACCCGATTGTCCAATCTTATATGAACAATCAGTGTTTAAAAGATCAACATATGAGAATGGACATCAAGTTTGAATACTCAAATATAAAAATATCAAGTACACTTCTAAAAAGATGAGCCCAATGAATCTTAATCAAATTTAGAAGAAGAACGACATTTTTTATTTTGGTTCATTCACTCAAATAACTTTAAACCCATAAGTAAGTGCAGCTGGATTGGAAGTTGCAAAACTTTCAAATGGAATACCAATAATCTATGTTCCTCCAAAAGAACTAAGAAAAGAGGTCCCCATTCATCCAAATTTCCTTGGAATGTGTCTACAAGCTAAAACATGTCTGAAACTTGAGAAAGAGGCTAAAATCAAGCAGGATGTTAAACTTGCGCAGCAAAATCTAAATTCAAAGCCTCAGAAGTACATTTATGAACAAAAATCAAAGTGGAAGTTTAATGTTCCTAATTCTTTTGTTTCAGTAAATCCTTCCAAAGAGACAAGAGAGAAGATGTTCACGATGAAACCAACAGAGAAGAATCATTCAGTTCCTAAGCATAAGTCTAGGCTAGATAAGAAGTTCTTTCGATTAACTGATGCTAGAATAGACAGAAATAAGAACTATTGTAATTATCATTCAAGTAATGAAAATTCGATGAATTCTTTTATGTCCCAGAACTCTAAATGTTTCTCTCTATTTCTCAAACTCAAACAATTCTTCTCCAATCAAAACTATTTTTCTTCTTACTATCAGAAAAGATCAAATCGTAAAAATCAGAAGTCAAATAAGTCTAAGCAAATCCCAGATAAACCAGAAGTTTTCAACAAACTGCAAAATCTTCTAAATACAAAAATAATATCAATACGAATCAGAAAGCTAACTATAAAGGATCCATTATGAAATGGGTACCTAAATCTCTCTGATTATGATTGCAGAAACAGCGTGAGCACATCTGGTATCTTGACTCTAGATGCTCGAGGCACATGACTGGAACAAGAAACTTACTCTCCATGTTCAAAGACAAATCTGGTGGAGCAGTAACGTTTGGAGATAATGGTAAGGGTCAAATAAAAGGCTACGATACTCTACAAGAAGGTAACATTACCTTATCGAAAGTAGCTCATGTTTCTAGATTGAAACACAATCTTCTAAGTGTGAGTCAACTCTGTGATGCTAAAATGTTAGTTGTTTTTGATGAAAAACATTGTTACTTAATGTCTAAGGCAGGACAAGAGCTGTGGATAGCCGACAGAAAAGGTAACCTGTACATAATGAACTTCACTTCTCAAGATGGTACAGAAACCCTTTGTCTTATCTCCAAGAAAAGTGAAGTAGCTTGGCTCTGGCATCATAAAGTCTCTCACTTAAACTTTCAAAACCTTGAATTACTGGTAAAAGATAACCTAGTTGAGGGCCTCCCAAAGGTTCACTTCCAGAAGGATCATCTCTGCCCTGCTTGTGAAATGGGAAAAATCAAAAGAACATCCCATAAAACAAAGAGTGATCATTCTTGTGTCAGACCTCTGCAAATGCTACATGTTGACCTTTGTAGTCCCATTGCTGTGTAGAGTCTTTTGGGCAAAAAGTATATACTTGTACTAATTGATGAATATTCCTAGTATACTTGGATTGCCTTTGTGAGACAGCAGTCAGAAGTCCCAGTGGTACTAATCAATATGATGAAGAGGATATACAAGTGCTTCTGAATAAGAATATTCAGCAATTGAGAAGTGACAATGGTACTGAATTCAAGAATACCAAACTTGATGAGTATCTCACAAATGTAGGAATCTCTCAAAACTTCTCAGCTGTACGCACTCGTCAACAAAATGGCGTGGTAGAAAGAAGAAATCGCACTCTATTGAAGCAACAAGAACTATGCTTGCAGCTTCTAGACTTCCCACACATTTTTGGGTTGAAGCTGTCTCTACTGCATGTTTTACACAAAACAGATCGATAATTGTCAAGAGACATCTCAAAAATTCATATGAATTTATCAATAATAGAAAACCTACAGTTAAATATTTACATATGTTTTGCTGCAGATGTTTTATTTTGAATGACCGTGACAAGATTCGAAAATTCGACAAGAAATCTGATGAAGCTAAATTCTTGTGATATTCTCTGACCTCAAAAGCTTTCAGAGTATACAATCTCAGAACAAAGACAGTCATGGAAAGAATTAACGTCGACTTTCATGATCAAGCACACATGACTTCTGATTGTTCTGATTCAGAATTCAAGCTTAACAATGTAACTTCTGACTATCTCTCAAGCCCCAGAGAATCTGAAATAGATGCCATATTCAATGATTTTCTTGGAGAATAAATTGCATCTGAAAATATCGTCAGAAATCCTCAAGTCAATATATCAGAAGCACTGCAAGCTTCTGAAATCACAATATCAGGACCTTCTGGGTCATCAAATTCAAATGCAAGTCCAAAGGAATTTGTGTCTTCTGATACAGAGTGCCCCACTCCAATCTCCAATTCCTCTGTGTCTTCATTTGAGGGGGAGACATTAGGTTCTACTCCAGAAGCTGTCCCGATTCCAAAAGAAATTGAAGTTGAACCTCCACAAATTCCCCAAACAAGAATGAAAAGATGCTCATACTTCCGACCAAATAATTTGTGATCCCTCTATTGGAGTCAAAACAAGATCTGCTACTGCTAACGAGGCTTTCCTTGTAATTTTTTAAGTATGATCGAACCAAAGAAAGTTCATGAAGCTCTGCAAGAACCCAGCTGGATAGATGCAATGCAAGAAGAGCTTCTTCAATTTGACCGAAACAAAGTGTGGAAGCTTTTACCGTTACCTAAAGACAAAAAAGCAATCGACATTAAATGGGTCTTCAGAAATAAGAAGGATGGAGATGGAATTTTGATCAGAAACAAAGCAAGGCCGGTAGCCAAGGGTTATTGTCAAGAAGAAGGCATTGATTATGATAGAAACATTTTCCTAGTAGCAAGGTTAGAAGCAATCAGATTGTTTCTGGCTTTCTTTGCATACAAGGATTTCAAAGTATATCAAATGGATGTCAAATGTGCCTTTCTGAATGGCAAACTTAAAGAAGAGGTATATGTTCAACAACCCCCTGGTTTGAAAGCGCAAAACATCCAGATCATGTCCATCTTTTGGATAAGGCTTTGTATGGCCTAAAGCAAGCTCCCAGAGCCTGGTATGAACGATTATCAAAGTTTCTGATTGACAACAAGTATGAAAAAGGTAAACAAACCACCTATGGCGTTTTCATAAATCAAGCCAAGTACGTTTTTGATATTTTAAAGAAATTTAAACTTAACAATTCCACTACATTGAAAACACCAATCTCACCTAGCACAAAGCTTGACATTGATCCCTCTGGGAAACAAGTTGATGTCAAAAACTATAGCGACATGATTGGATCTCTTCTGTACTTAACTGCAAGTAGACCAGATATAATGTTTGCCACTTGTCTCTGTGCTAGATACCAAGCCAATCCAAAGGAATCCCATTTGGCTGCTGTGAAAAGAATCTTTTGATATCTAAAAGGAACACCCTCTTTGGGCCTTTGGTATCCTAAGAACTCTAGCTTCGATTTACTTGCATATACTGACTCCGATCACGTAGGTTGTATGTTAGACAGAAAAAGTACCTCTGCTAGTCGTCAACTCCTGGGGAATCCAATAATAAGTTGGACATCAAAGAAGCAAAACTGTGTGTCAACTTCTATAGCAGAAGCAGGATATGTTGCTATTGCTAGTTGTTGTTCACAAGTAATATGGATGAAAACCCAACTCAGAGATTATGGTCTTGTATATTGATGTAAGCTAAACCTGTCGTAAAAACAGACTTAAACAGACCGAAAACTAAGTGAAAAAGGATGCAAGTATACACCTCTAGACACTATCGTCCTTTCAAGTAATAAAGTGGAAGTACCAAGTATCGTTCTACAGGGAAGGAAGCAAGGAATGCAAAGAAGATCAAATTTATCAAAGTCCATTTCAGAGAACGAATTCGAAGAAATATCTTTGTGAGTGAGTTTTGAACTGAAACATTAAATAATAAAGCAGTAAATAATAAAGCAGTAAATGAGTAAGAAGTAAGTGAGTAAGCAGTAAATGATTTGTAAAAAAATATCAAAAGGGCAAGGGTGTAAAGTTCAGTTGAGACTTGAGATTATAATCTGGTGGAAGTGTGTTGCATCATATACCTACTAAGGGTAACGATGCAGCAAAAGTATCTAGTAGTTTAGAAAATGTTGTTTAACATCCAACCATCAACTAAGAGTCACCCGAGCAAAGTTTTTGACAAGCATCTGCTCCACATCTCTCAAGTGTCACGCTGGTGAAATGGGCACGCGTCCTGTCTCTCCTCTTAGGTTGCATGGAATAGGAATAAATATCCATTTATGAGCATCTTTAAAAGATCATTTCTACACCTTAACAAGAATACTTCCATGCCATTCAAGTGGGGTGTGTCGAGTGGCTTGATTCCCAAGACCATCACACTTTAACACTTTTGGCAAGCGGCCACTTGTCGGAAGATGTTTTAAACAATATAAACTTGAATGAAAAGTTAGAGTAAACAACACGTCTAAACAATATCCACCTCAAGTAATTTTAGGTCTCAACCTTCCTTTACACCCAAGCTATGGGATTAGCCTCTCATAGCTTGGTTGACTTGCATTTTAATGGAAGACATTTTAATTTAAATAAAACAATAAAAGTACTTAAATAAATGAAGCAATAAAAATACTTAAAGAAATAAAGCAAAAAAAGTACTTAAAGAGAACCGTTCTTTAATAAAAAAATGCTTGTATGAAATTTAATTCACCCGAAGCAATGATTGAAGAAGAAGTTATCAAAAATACTTGGAAACAATTTGCAATAAATAACAAGACACAAGAATACTTACAATTTCGATATACTCAATTTAACTTTATAAATGCTTGAGCACAAAAAGAAATTATAAGAGACTTGTAACTTGGAACAAGGAAAAGTAAATTGCGATCGGAGTAAACAATTCAACAATGAGAAATTAAAAGCAAAAGATCTCAACAATTTCGATATATCCAATTTAACTTTGTAAAAGCTTGGATATGGAAAGAAATCGTAAGAACATGAAAGCAAAGAACTAATACTGAAAATGCACTTAATATTAAACCGAATCAAACTTACAATCAAAAGATCAAATTCACCCTTAAGCTTAGAACTTAGAGGAATGAATTGAAAAGCTAGCAAGTAAGAGTGATCAAGTGGTGAGGTGTGTTCAAATCTAAAGCCAAGCCTCCCTTTAAATACTAGAGGAAGGGAGGTTGCTTGGAAAAGAGGATTACATAAAAATAAATACTAATTAATACTAATATTGTTCCATCATGTTGGCTAAGCACATGTACTACTAATCTTCGCAATAAAGTAACTGAATTAACATAAGAGAGCTTCCAAAAATCCAGCTAAGAGGTAGCTTGGGCGCCAAGTTTCTCAAAATTGAAGCTTGCTCTTGAGAATTCTGATCAGATCCAGGAAGTAATGCTGCAACCTTCACTTCTTCCCTGCTGCAGCAAGTCTGTTATGCAAATACCAAGTCTAAACACAGAAAACGGCCCAAAAAGGCATCAGAAGGCCCATCAGGCCCAATTAACTCTAAAGACTCAATAAATAACAAATAAAAAATAAAAGACTCAAAAGGTGGGCTTTGAAACTTAAAAACAAACAAAATAGTTAGGAAAATGATGCAATAACAATATAAATTGTACTCACATCATATATGACAAGATTCTCATTCTCTGTGATTCAGAAAGTGCAATAGCTATCACAGAAAATCTGGTGCAACACTCAAAGATAAAGCACATTGATGTGAGGTATCATTTCATAAAGGATCATGTGGAAAAAGGTACAATTGAGATGTATTTTGTTTCTACTGATTACCAACTTGCTGTCATTTTTACAAAGGCTCTGGATGAGAAAATATTTAATTTTTTAATCAGCAAGTTGGGCATGCTAAATATGTAATAAATACAAAACCTATAGTTCTCTTTAGTTTTTGTATAGTGATTTACTTAGCATGTCTTTACTTTTAAATTTCGTTTCATTGTACACTTCTCTACTCACTATTGTAGTCCAGAGGGTTACAGAAGCTTCTAAATACCTCTGTCTGTCAAGCAATACTTGTTACTCTTACATTTCATGATCCAAGCATAGTTCAAGGGGGAGCAATAAGTGCATAAATTTAAGGGGAGCTCATACACATGCACACTTCAAGGGGGGAGAATTCATCAATCTAAAGAAGATAGAATGCTCTGAACTTCTATATTAACTCCTATCGTTAAGACTAATCAGAAGTCTCTGGTATGGCTATTCCTCTCCTGGATTCATTTTTTTAAAATTAAGTCTAATACATTCAAAACCTGGATACTTCTAAAAGTCTCTTGAATGCATTAGCTGTCTTCTGGATACATCTTTCCTTGACAATGTTTTTTAAATCATTTTGTTCTGGGTTAACTCTTGCTGCCAAGGTTATCCAGAAGTTCATGATTCATTAAAACTTTCTTTGAAAGGTTTTTCATTAGACATAAAACTTTCTTCTGGTCTCCAAACGCTTTATCCGACCAAGTTGAATGATTTTAAAAAGTTTTCAAATGATAGTTTGAGATATTGAAAAGGTTATTCGTTACTCTTGTATTTACTCTTGTCGTCAAGGTTGTACAAATGGATTCGATATATCTTTAAATACTCAATAAAACATATCTTTTATAAGAGATGTTCTTGAAACTCTTATTTGGTCCAAATTTTTAAGACCATTTAAAAAAAAATTCAAAATCATTTTTTAGAGGGAAAAAGTGAAATATGTTGGTTCCAACCAGATCTCGTTCCATCCCAACGAAGAAACCCTTGTGGAACCAAATCCAAAATACACGTGTCCACTATCACAACGGCTTCATCTAGAATATTCGGACACGCGTCAATCATCCATGGAGCGCATGATTTTACCATGTCTAGCCTACATCATCACCCTGAAACTGTTTCCATTTCCCAAGTTAGAAATCGTCTCTTCCCATTCAAAACACTCGAGTTCAATTTTCAATCTCACTATAAAAACTCGAATTACCCCACCATTTACACTTTTACCGTCTCCCTGTTTTCGAATTCCCAAGTATTATCTAATTTTCCACCGATTGCAACCCTGCTCAAATACTCAAATGGCTGTTGTGAACGAAATCCCCATCAATGCTCAAGTTGAAGAAAACACTATGATTGATTCTACTGCTGAAAGTACCCCACTAGTGTTCTTACCTTCAAAGCCAAATAATGTTCAAATGTTTCTTGATCCCAAAACCTACATTGTTGAATACCGAGTAATGATCGAGTTCCTTCAACACCATGCCCTGAACCTAGCCCTAACACTCTCAAACCCTAATGTCCTTGAAGTGTTTGTCCAAGAAGTATGGAAAACAATGTACATCAAGGATGATGATACACTTGCTGGAAGTTTTGGCATCCCAAACGACGGTGAACATGCAGTTGAGGTGCTGATTACCAGGAAGAATATCTCCAGAATGTTTCACTTACCCCTATTTATTGTTCAAGAAGAAGGGAATCTTGTTCCCAACCCTGACCTTGAACAAAACCCTACTTATGATGTATTGCTAAGATTCATAAAATTCTTAGGATACAACAAGCCTATTGAAAGGGTCTCTGATGTTAAGAGACAAAATTTGCCCACAATGTGGAATGTGCTTCTCTCCATCATCTACAAGAGCGTCACAAGCAAAATCAGATCACAAGATCAAGCATGCACAAATGTTGTCACTATGATGTATGGTATGTACTTCAATCGTTCCTTGGATTTTGCAGACCTTATTTTTCAAAAGAGGTGTGGAGCCATCAAGTACAAACTCTCATTGATGAAGAACAACAAACCATTACCTGCCCTAATGTACCCCAGATTTCTAGCACTCTTCATCCATCTTGCCATAACACACTGGAAAATTCCTTGTGTTCTACCCTTCTACAAAATTGCAACCATGAAGTCTCACAGACCCACGGTTCACAAGGACAACTACACTATTCAGAGAGAACTTTCCAGGTATATGCTCGCACTCATAGCTTCAACCTTCTCTATCTTACAATCTCATAAGAGCTCTCTGGTATTCTCAGAACACAGGATACCTACCCCAGAGCATTTAGGAACCCGAGTAGATGGTGAAGGGTCGAATGAGCCTGTGACTAAAAACAATTTAAGTGAACAACCAAGTGGTTCTACCCATGCCGAGCGTCTAATAAGAGAAAGTCAAGAAAATGTCTTAAGAGACACAAATGAGAGACACCAGCTGAGTTCACCCAGAGCAACCATATCTACTAGGGTTGATGCCAACACATCAACACCTATTGAAAAAGGACCACAACTCAGTCCAAACCCCAACTCTTAAACTAACCATGTGGATGGAGTTCTTTGTTCGTCCACATCAAGCACAACTGGGGAAACCTCCTCATAATCTTCCTCTGAAAAGGATGATGATGTAAATACAAGAGTTCCTTCACCCCAGAACTCGCCACCTCCTACACACCCCCATCGATGTCTCTATGACCGATGAAGTAGATTGGATGGCAGTTGGCACGTCCATGCTAACTTCCAATTCAGAGGCCAATGAATTCCCATCAGAGGGGTTATGGTAACAAGGCACAAAACGTACCTCCATATTCAAAATGTTTAAAGGTACGCACACTATTATTGACTTTCCACCCTCTAATGTTGGGGATAAAGTAAAAATAGTCAGAACATCCGAAAACGTGTCTCTTAGGAGCCCTCAAAGACAGGATGGAAGTCCCTTCACACTCAAAGTCCAAACAGATGTGAATGAGGGCCCCCTGGACGCGATGGTCATGAGGCTCCATGTGTTGGAGATGCATCATTTACCCCCACTCCTGACTTTGTCACAAATGCTGCATTCAAAGCATTTGTTGATCAAATGAAGGGATCTATGGTGGATCTAAAACAAACCATTGAAACATGTACATCTAATTTCATTTCAAAAAAAACCAAAGTCAACCTTTCTCTGAATGAAATTAGAGCTACTCAGAAGAAGCATACACAAACTCTGGAACAGATGAAGCCTTCTCTAATCACTGCTACAGATACTCAGTATAATCTCTCTATTGAGCAGTTTCAGAAGCTGGATACTTCAATTAAAGCTAATGCAGAGTCTATCTTTAATCTTCCTTCAGAAATCCCAGCTACGGAAGTCACCATCTCTACAAATGAATATGGATCGTTTGTGGCAGATATAAAGAAGTCGATTTATGTGGTGGTCTCTTCAGAAGCCTCTTCTTCTTCTAGTTTCATCACCAGATCAAATCTTGCAAATTTCCAGACAGCTTTGCTTGATAGGTTTAATAATATCAATGCAAAGTTTATCCCCAAAATCAATACCGCCCCAGCAGCTGACCTGACACAGAAGGTATCTGCTCTGGATACTTCTGTAACTTCACTCACCACAGCTGTTAAGGCCATCTATGCCCATCATGAGTCGAGGAAGAAAGCAAAGAAGGAGAGAGAGTGCAAAAAAGCAGATCTCAAGAAGCCAAAATCTGAGGACCAGGATCCAGATGCTTCTACTCCTCAAAAGGGGGAGAAAAAGCAAAGACAGGAAGTGGGTCCTTCTTCTGAATCTCATCCGACCAATGATCAATCTAATCATAATGCAACAGAAGATGCTGCCACAGAAAAACCTTAAGAAGAAAATCCTCCTCTTGTGAATAAAGATGCTCCAATAAATTCAACTACATTAGGAAGACGCCAATTACCTCAAGATCCAGAAGATGCTAAGTGAATATTGAGCCTTGAAAGAATCAGGATAGTAATCCTTAGAAAACCAAGGAACACGCAAACAAGACCCAAAGCTTCAACTCAACCATCAACTTCTACTGTCGAGCCAATTATACCAACGAATCCCCAAGAAGAAAACTCCCCAAAAGCTAAAACCTCTGAAATTCCAATGTCTGAAAATCCAAACTCTGCAAATCCAGAACCAGATCAATCCCCACCAAATGTATCAATCACAGAAGATCAGCCTAGAACAAAGGAACAAGACATGAATTAAGAGAATCTGAGAGAAGGTTGAGAAGGATTGCTGCTAAAAGTAACATGGGTCCAGAGCAACTTGAAACAATTGCTCCACCTTAAACTTCTGCAGTAAGAGAGACTTTCTTCAGATGTATGTATTCTTCTACAGAGGAAAGAGTTGCCTTGATCTTACCCAATTTTGCAAAGGATTACAAGGTTAGTGCTGAAATCGAATCTAGATTCTTAAATCACAGGCAAGAGCGGAAGGATGTCTATTCTATCTCTCCTATCAGAAGAATTACTGAAGTAAAGCATATGAAGTTTGAAAATTCAGAAATTTTTTACACAATTTATGAGGTAGAAAGAGAAAACAAACAAATATGCTATTTTTGTGACAATGATCTGCTCTCTTTAAATCCTTCTGATTTAATACCTCTGGGAAGATTCATGAAGAAAAGAAAATAATCAAGTTCAAAGAGTCAGGACAAAGTGACCTACTTCAGAATTCTATCTTGCATGGAAGCCTTTGTCGATTATAGGAAAAAGGTTGACTTCCAGATCGGGTTTGAAAGACAGGTAACCATATTGAGCATCACAACGCCAAATAAAGACAAAGAAGGTATTGAACATCTTCAACCAGGGCACATAATACTTGAACCAGAAGAAGGAGTGGTTTTCAGAAGACCTGGACGAAGAAGATTTTTTAGAGTTAAGGAGGCATTCAAATATTCAGCTGGAATAGTGAAGATAACTAAGGGGTTGGTTTCCTTGCAGAAAGAATATACAAGCTTTGCATCAAAGATCAGAATAGCTGCAGAAAGAACAGAGAAAAATCTTGAAGGGGTTATCAAGATAAGGGAGATTACTAGACAATTTTATAAAGTGATAAGCGGACATCCAGAAGCTCTTTTTTAGTTAAATCTCTGTATTAGTTTTGTAATTTCAAATTTATTGTGATGAAAGGTATTAGTATGTTTCTCTTAATGCTTTTATGTCATGGTTCTAACTTTACACTTAGAGGGAGATTGTTAGAATTTAGAAGTGTAAATCAGAATTTATTCAGAAGAAACAAGTTGTTATCCAGAAGCATGTAGTAAAGAAGTTAACTCCTCAGTTGTTAGTCCAGAAGCACCATCAACAATCCAGAAGATTGAGCATCTTCTGGATTTCACTTTATGGAGTACACGTGCTTCAATGACGTGGCACGTCATGCTCTTTATGTGTAACTGATTTTGTTACTAGTAGAGCTAACGTGTTCACTAGTGATAGGCTAGCTTGTTAACTTTTCCTATGTAATAGTATAAATACGGATAGCCTTCACTGTGTAAAATGTCGATTAAAACAGGAGAAAAATAGAGATCGTAATTTGTATGTTGAGATCATCTTCATATCGAGTGAAATACAAATTAACACTATTCATTATACTGTTCTTCATTAAATGCTTACAATTCTATACTACTGTTGATTAACTGCTTCCGCTTTACACTCTTATTATTCGTATCTTAAACAATTGTTCTTGAGTATTTGGGGATCTGGATTCCAACATCTACCCTCAACATATGTACAGTCTCCTTCATGTCTTCACGAGTGGGGGTATGGGGCGTGTACTCTTCAGAAGGCTCAATTGACGACTCACGCCTGATGGACTCTTGCGATGACGTTTCCCTCATGCGGACCGAACTGCCACTCCTAACATGGTGGATGGAAACGCGGCCGATGCTAGAGCGGTGACAGTCAATAGATCCTCTGTTTGGGCCTAACCCATAACATGTTCTACGCGTTCCACGCCCGCGTCCACATCCACGTCCACGTCCACAACTGATAGCCCTAGTATGAATAGTGTGAACCATCTCTCGTACAAATCGTAAAGGGGACACCATGTCATATGACAACGTAAGATCAAACTTAATCGCATGACAAACTATACTAACACGTAATCAACACATACTTCTTAAAAGCAACACAGTTTAAGCTTAGGCTAAATGAGTCTTAACTTAATTCTCTTAAACTAAGGCTTTGATAGCAACTTGTAACACCCCTAAATTCTCCAAGGGAAATGTCACATCATCCACTATAAGGTTTCCTTAAAACTGCAAATAAACGATTAATAATTTAAATGTTCTTAGCGAAAGTCTTTAAATACATAGTCATGTAACTTAAAGTTAACCTGTCCCGTACCAGGTTAAGTTACAATTGTTCCATACACATAAGTCTAAACCTAAGACAAAAAAAATGACATAGACAAGTCTCTAAGCGTGTCCCTTGCCCTTATCAACCCCCGAGCTACCTAGTCCTGAGATACATACTATAGTCAACTTATAAAGCACAGTGAGTTCATGGTTTGCGTGTATAAAATCATTTCACATAATACATATCAACTTGTAAACTCTAAACCAAATAGTATGCATTTTCTGAAAACATGTGAAAATGAAAGAAAAGAGACCTTATAAATTGTCTGGTCGGGTATGGGTCATTTAGTCACTAACATTCCCTGGGTTGTCTGACTTGCACTTGTCTAAACACCATTACGGTTCATGCCACTTGTCGTGTGACTTATTAGTCAAATTTCCACCCGTTAAAATCAATCATAAAACTTTCATATTAAATGACATGCTAGAGTTATTTGAAAACAAAATAAACACATAGCATGCAAATGATCATAAAATAACATACATGAAAAATATACTGGATCATGTATGTAAACTAAAACATTATGCATACATAACATCACCATACAAATCATATAATGCTGAAAATAAATTTGTACGTAGGTATGAATCCCAGTGAAATCTCATGAAGACTCGCCTGATTGTGTAGATCGACTACTGATAGCTCTTAACTGAAAACCTACACATTTTATATCATAATATCTCATTAATGGCTTAATTCCTCAAAGGTCAACTAAAACTAACTCTGGTCAAACCCGACTAACTTTAGTTAAATCTCAAGTCTAAAACTCGACGATGTCCTAAAATATCAAACTAAATCGCTTTATGATCTTATAAATCCATCTCCCTAAATTTAAAAGCGTTCCGATAATTACCCAACTCACTTACGACGCTTTAATCACATAGTTAAATCATCAAAATAATTCAATGATTTATTATACTTATCCTTCCTTAGGAATAACTAATTAAATAATCTAAATTTCTAACTTAAAATAATACATTAATTAAATATAGTTTTAATTAATATATTAGCTAAAATAGAAATTAAATTAATTAATTAAATTTCTAACTATTAACTAACTTCTAATAAATTAATTAAACTATACTTTCTTAAAATCCACTAACTAAGCCCAAATAAATAATCCAATAAAAGTGGACTTCTTTAATTAGTTTGGGCTAAAGATCCATTACAATTTAGTCCAATAAATACTCCATAAGGAACTTGGGCTTTAGCCTAATAAATCTGATGGCCCAGAACAAAAGAAAAAGTCCAACAGTAGTCTTGGCCCAACGTTGGAACTGATTTGGCCCATCTGATATGGTCCACAACAGCAGCCGGATTCCAGCCCGTTTCTTCGTCGTTTATGGCGATTTCGTTTGCTGAAACTTTAGTAAATGTTTTTCCTCAACCATAGAAACAAAAATCAACGAAAACCGTCAAGTATTGAGTCCCATACGCTCATTTAAAGTTTGGGTTTTAAACCCACTCGAAAATCAGTGAATAAACTCAAAATTGAGTCTTCTAAACTGAAATCTGCGATGTAATGCTACTAAGGTTCGATAGAGGATTGTAAAACGAAGCTAAGAATATAAAGAACTCGAAGTTTGGTTGATTATTTTACCTTAAATGACGTTAAACCGGGATCTCGAGCAAGCACTTTCAGGGTCCGATTTCTCCTTCGTTTCTCTAATTTTTTTGAAACCACTTGAACCAAACTTGAAGAAAACGATGCCAGCTATTGAAATCTGGATTTTTTTGGCTAATTGGTTGACTAGGTGTGCCAATAAGACGCCTCTAATATCGACCATCCTTATGTCATTTTCACTTTTCAAATCTGTTATATTTACAAAACAAGTCCTTCTAATCTGGACCTGTTTACATCTGACACTACCCCTTAACTTTAGGAAAATTACATTCGGCCCCCTGTCTTCAATAAATTGGCCAAGTTAACACTTTTTACCTATGTCTTGACTTTTCTTTTCAATTTAAGTACGGTTTCAATTTGTTACTAATATAAATAAATATATACATATATATATATACATATATATATATATATATATATATATATATTTGGGGTTTTACAACGTGCTCATTAGGATCTGTTAGTACTACATATTTGGGAGTGAATGCAGGAATGTTGTATTTTTTGGGGATGCTGATCAGAGCAATCGCATCCGAAAAAGGTGATGCTTGATATCCAGTGGGGGGGTTCGATGTCGACAAGTACAACGGCACCTGGGAGCTTCGACAACATTGATAGAACTTTTTCATTTTGTTCCTCTAATATTTTCAAACGTCGTGCGACATGATCGTCATGAATCGTTTCACCGGAACCTTGTCCTGCAAAAGGATTTATGTAAGGAATTGATCCTGTGCTATCACTGTTTACAAATTTATTAGGTACTTGAAACGAAGAAATATGGAAAGAAGGAATGGGAATCGTCGTATTCGGTCCCGGGAATGAAGTGTTCATAATCATGGGAATCGTAGGTCTTGGCATGGTAGGAATTCTCATCGTAGGTCGAAACGGAAATGGTATGTTTTGCTGAGGGAATCCTCTCGGAAAGTTGTGTTGTGTCCCAAATGGAGGTGGACCAGGAGGTAGAGGATGATTGACAGGAAGTCTTTGTTAATTTTCGAGATGAGCAATTCGTTGTCGTGCGGCGTTGAGTCAGCTCTCAATTCTCCTAGTGCGGCGTTGTTGGCCATCCTTTTCCTGCGATTATAAACACTCAACAACAGCTATTAGCGACAAAAAAGGGTTTGTCGAATAATCCTTTAGACAGGCCCCACGGTGGGCGCGAAAACTGTTTATGCCAAAAAATTGGTTTAACAAAATCAACTTAAGGTCGGTGGAGGTTTAAAGACTAAAGGTAGGTTAGATGACAAACGTAATAAAACGCAAATTATATATATATATATATATGGATGGAGGTCGGTCCTTTTGATCTGAGCCGTCTAAATTAATTCTGAAATTAGATCTTAGTCGTTTAAACTCTTGATTTTACGGTTACTTAACCTCTCCCCGATCCCCCCCCCCCTTTCTCTCGGCTTGATCGGAAGTTACTCCAATCTCTTTTAACCCACGTCCCCATAAATGCAATTATTTGATTACCTGTTTGCAACTTCAATCGCTGCTCAAATCAATCGAGTAACAGTTATTACTTCAAAATCTTTTTTTTCACTTCTCCGTCATTCTCTGCAATCCGCACAAGTTTAATCATTTCCGTGGAAGAAATTTCATAATTCTCTGTAATCCGCCATGGAAGACACACAAATTTTATCATTCGCTGCAATTCAATTCGCCATGGAAGATAGACAAATACGAGAAATTGGAGAAATCAGATGGTTGGAAGACAAATACGAGAAATTGGACCGCCCTCCGTGAGATCTCCCTCCTTCATATGCTTTCTAATTCCATCTACATTCTGCGTCCATCACAACAGCAAGCCTCTCCTTTACCATACCTTGTCTTTGAGTATCTGGACAAGTATTTGAATTTCCCTACCATCGTCTAGGGTTTTATTTGTTTTTATCACCTAGGTCCTAGAGTTTTGTTTTTATCAACACTTGGTTTTAACTACTGTTGCAGAGATCTGAAGCCTCTGGTTGACAAAGAAAGGGAATTCTCAAGTATTATACTCATGAGGTGCTTTCTGTTATTTCTTCTTCAATTTAATAAAGGGATTTTGTTGTTTAATAATTGTTGATTTTGGAATTTGAGAATTGATTCATGTGGTTTGTGAAGATAGATCGTTAAACAATCTCCAGAGGTATTGTTGGAACAAATCATTACTCTACTGGTATGGGTACAAAACTACTTTTATTTTTCATTATGAAGCCTAAAGAAGCTGCAACCAGAACTTTTAAATTGTACAAACGACTAATCAAGCTGTAAAGTATACATGTGCAGGTAGGGATTAATGTCTGTAAACATACTAAGATAATAGTTCTCTTAGAATAATGTGCTTTTTGATTATTTAATTGGTAAATTGTGCTTGAAACACATCTCATTGCAGCTATATTGAAGGATTATGATTTTCATGAAGTTTTATAGGGCGGAGTGCCAACTCACAACCACAACTACATTTCTTGACAACAGATCACAAGTATGGCAAATAGTTGACTATATTTTGGATGTAGAAAAAAACACATATTAGGGGATGGTTGTAATCTCTTGAAGTCTTGCTTCAAATGTAATTTGTTAATGTCTCAATGATAACATGCTTCTAAAGAAGGTCTCTGCATATTCGTGCTTTAGCTGGTTGGTCCTAGCACTTAGATCCCTTGATTAAGCTAGAAGCTTATATATGCCGCTTCCCTAATTATGATGTATTTGTGTATCCTGGAAGGTTCTTGTCAATACGTTAAAGACAATGACACTTTGTAAGGATCTGTAGAGTTATGTATATTGGATTGTTTCCCCCCTTCCTACACATGGTTAATATTTTTTTGAAGATCTTAAAAAAGTTTCTACCATTCAATAAATGGCTGCCTGCTGTTGTATGGTGTCTTAATTAATGTAACTATCATTCTGAAAACACTTAAGGTAAAAGATGAAGAATCCTTTATTGTACTCCCAACAACTAAAATTTTGGTGACATCCTGATTTTCTGTACCATTAATATCTCATAAGTTTATTTGTGAAATCTAAATCATCGATGACGACAATATTTTCATAAGAATACGAGGCATGCTTGATGCCAAGTTAATATGGCGTACTCTTTTCTGTTTGTTACTTGACGAAAATTCTTTCAAATGAATGCCAGGAAGTTACTAATATACATTATTACCCTGAAAGGTTTGGTTTGGCATTATTTAGTTAACCCTTGAACTTTATTTTCTTACAGATTCCATGGGAACCACCAAAGAATGGTGTAAAGGGTTTTTTTAATCTATTTGAACTGTGGCACAATCTTTGGAAGAATATGATCGACTTCGTCACTGGAAAAACTTGCAAGTTATTTGTTGCTCTGCCAAGTGAGCATTTACTTCAACATATCTCTCTAGACTCCACATCAAAATAAATGTTGTTCAGAATGCTCCTTTATTTTGAAAGCAAATTTTATATGTTTTGCATTAAATAGTATCTTATATATAACCATGTTCTGTAGATCGTGGTCTTATTTTTGGATTTTCTATTTGGTAATCATCTAATTTATTCATTTATGGTAGGACAATATACTCACAAAATTACAATTGTCTTTTATTTTGTATGAGGGGATAACCTTTAAGCAGCTTCCATGGTTACCCTTTTAACCTCCTCGGTCCACTAATGGAAGTTTGTTTCATATTTGAAAAAGGTTTAATTTAGAAGATTAGATTTAATCATAATGATTTAGAGAACTACACCAGGTAACAGTTCAAGAGCAGGCTACTCGATCTACATATTTATATTTTTCATGGGATTTGATCTATGTTTAGATGGATGTTCCTGATAGAGTTGATAAGATAGCTTCAAAAGAAACCCTGGTTCTGAAGAGTAGTTCTGAAGAAAGTCAAAAGAGATAAAGAAAACCCGGAAGCTCAGAAGTACAAAGACAGAATGATAAAGTGAACATAAGGCTAAGGCATAACTTCTGAAGTGGCTACTTCAGAAGTTCTGAAGATTCTCATGTTGTTCTGAAGAAGTTCTGAAGAACTTTTGAATTGTGTTCTGAAGATGTTCAGAAGTAGTTCTGAACTTACTTATGTATGTTTGTCACATAATGTACTGTTACTTTAGCATTTCCTATTGTATATAAATAGAAGGTTAGTTAGTTGGTTATAACTAACGTTCTTAGATCTTTTGTACTGTAAAGACATATATGTGTAATCTTGTCATTATCAATACTACATCCGACTTCCTTGCTATAATTCTTGTTCTATATTCTCTTTTCTTTCTACTTCTTGATATTTGAGATCTATCAATTGGTATCAGAGTCAATTCATCTTTTTTGATCATTCTGTTAAGAACTGTCAGATCTGACAAGTTCTTGAAGTTCTTGATCAATCTATTCAAGATTGATTAAATTCGTTCTAAAGATCAAATCTCGGTGAATTTGCGATCATTCAATTCAAGATATCGAAAGAAATAGTCTCCATCGGATCTGAAACTAAACCACCAACTTTGTTCTTGGGTGAATATCATCAATGGTGCATTCGTATAATTCAGTTATTGGATAACATAGATGAGGCATTGATGCAATCTATCATCAATGGTCCCCTTGAAGTATATATAGAAATCCCAGCTGTTCCAATAACTGAAACAACCATTGAAATTCCTGCTTCAAGAATCAAGAAAAGTCCAGGAATGTATAGTAATGCTGAGAAAGATAAAGCAAAAGTATGATTCAGTTCTTGGATAACATAGATGAGGCATTGATGCAATCTATCATCAATGGTCCCCTTGAAGTATATGTAGAAATCCCAGTTGTTCCAAGAACTGAAACAACCCTTGAAATTCCTGCATCAAGAATCAAGAAAAGTCCAGGAATGTATAGTAATGTTGAGAAAGATCAAGCAAAAGTATGATTCAGTTCTTGGATAACATAGATGAGGCATTGATGCAATCAATCATCAATGGTCCCCTTGATGTATATGTAGAAATCCCAGCTGTTCCAAGAACTGAAACAACCCTTGAAATTCCTGCATCAAAAATCAAGAAAAGTCCAGGAATGTATAGTAATGCTGAGAAAGATCAAGCAAAAGTATGATTCAGTTCTTGGATAACATAGATGAGGCATTGATTCAATCTATCATCAATGGTCCCCTTGATGTATATGTAGAAATCCCAGCTGTTCCAAGAACTGAAACAACCCCTGAAATTCCTGCTTCAAGAATCAAGAAAAGTCCAGGAATGTATAGTAATGCTGAGAAAGATCAAGCAGAAGTTGATAGAAGGACACTAACTCTACTCACAATGGCAATACCAAATGAGATATTCAACAAAGTTGATAGTCTAACCTCTGCTAAGGCTATGTGGGATGAGGTAGAGGCTCAGATGCAGGGGAGTACTAAAGCTCAAGCCCAGAGACTTAACATCTGTGTTGGAACATATGAAAATTTTAGATATAAAGAAGGTGAATCTATTACAGAGACTTATCATAGATTCAACAACATTCTGAATGATTTAAGAAGAAATGGTGTTCAAAAATCCAATTCAAAAATTAACAATAAGTTTCTGAACAATCTGGGCAATGAATGGTGTAGCTTTTCTGACAACATGGTTACAAGGAATCTTTCTAGAAAAACTATCCATGATGTTTATGGGATTTTGTTTCAACAAGAAGTCAAAATCAAGTTCAGACAGAATGAACAGAAAAAGACAAATGAAACTGTAGCTTTGTTAAGCAAGAAGTTAAACACCTCAATGACCATATCATCAAAGAACAAAGTTTGTGAAATCTCATAATCTGATCTTTGTGATGGAGATGAATTAGATGAAGAATTGAAAAGAATTTATGATAATATTTCTTTCATGACAAGACAATTCAATCAAAGATAAAATCAGAAATATAAAAATAAATCCAAATCTGAAAATGGAACAAAGAAATCTTAAGTCAATATGTTGTTCAACAAGAGACAACAGAACCAACTAGATGCTTTAACTGTGGAAAACCTGGTCATTTTGCAAGACAGTGCAAAATGCCTAGGTTAAGAATGTTGGTTACTATGAAAAGAAGCATCTACTTGCAAAGAAGAAGGAAATAAATCCAGCTCTAATAACAAAATATGAAGAAGATTGGTTGAAGTGGAGCGATGGAGAATATGATGAAGAAGTTGCTCATTATGCTTCAAACTGCTACATGTGCCAGATGGATCCGGAAGATACTTATGCACATGAATCTGAGGTACAAACTTCTTCTTCTGAATTAAATTCTGAATCAAGTTCTTCATCAAATTCTGATAATTCTGAAAACAACATGCAAAATCAAATTCTGAACATGACTTCTGAATTTGAAAATCTCATAAACAAAATAAAAGGTGAAAGAATATTGCTCAATAAGTTTAGAGCTGAAAATCAAATCTATAAACAAAATTGTCAAAATGTTGAAGAAATGCTTGAAAAGGTTTCTAAACAAAAATCTTTGTTGAAAGAAAAGATGGATAGTATGCAGAAAGATATTTTAAATGAAAAATCTGAAAAAGAAGTTCTGAAGGTCAAAATGAATTTTCTGAATAAAGAAAGACTTGATTTATATAAAAAGATTAAAGAATTAGAAGATCTGAATTTTAAAAGAGGTCAAACTGAACAAACTCTGAATATATTAACAACTCAGGCTCAAAATTCAAAGGTTTATAAAATCAAAGATGGTTTAGGATACAATGAAAGTCAAATTTTAAAAAAGGCACCTGCAAATTTATATGATGTTACAAAAATGAAAGTTTTCCATGAAAATGTTAAAGGTGAAGTTAATAAACCTGTTGATCATACTTTGCCTGAAAGAATTTGTTAGGTCTATTATTATTTTAATTGTGACAAAATAAGGAAAGGATAGGCTTTATTGTAAAAGGAAGTTTATAATTCCTTAAACTCTTGTTTCCTTAATTAGACTAGACCTAGCAATATAAATACAAGGTTAGGGTTTTACTTTCATAGTTAGTCAATTCATATTAACTTAGAGAGAGAGCTGAAACCGTGAATTACTTGTAATCGACGTATACTCTTTCAAGAGATATATGACTACGTAAGTTCTTTAAATCATTGTTCGTGTCATATTAATTTACTATTAACTGTTTATTGTCATTGTGCTTGTTATAATGGGATCAACAAGTGGTATCAGAGCCTGAGATCTCGAGTTTTTACAATTTTCTGAGCAAACCACGAAACAGAAGGTACTTATTTCGATTTCTGCAATTTATCCTGTTCATAGAAGTTTTATCGAGTCTTACTGCCTCACGCTTTACCCGATAAAACTTCTTATTTTTTTTGTCGACATACTCATATCTGCTCAATGAATCTTTCACGATTAAGTATATCTGTGTTTTTATCGATTTAAATTTTTCTCTCGACTTATTGAATTTTTATCGAATAACTCTTCGGTCGATTGAAGTTTTATCGATTCCACTGTTTAAATCTTGAATTTTTATCGACTCCTATATAAAATATTTAAATCTGTTTAGTTAAAATTACTTTAGTTTATTTTATTTACTTTTGAATATCTTTACATAAGAAAACTCAGGAACTTGTGACTCCTGCAACTTTTCTTACTAAAGATTTCCTTAGTAAAAATCATAAACTCTCGTAATTTTGAAATTTTCTGTGATTGAACAAATAAGAAACTCGAAAATCCAGACAGTCTTGTCCATAAAAAGACTAGTTCTTTTTAGTCAAGAACACTGTGTTTTTGTTTTCTGGTTTTTCAATAAACAGAAAACTCAGAATTAAAGATTTTTTTTGTCGAGTCCTGCTGAATCGAGAAAATTTTGATCGAATAGGTCAGTGTTCGATAAATTTCTTTAATCAAATTTTTTATCGAGTATTGTTCACTCGAGAATTTTTTTTTTAGTATTTAATTCGACATTTTTATCGAGTCTTGTTCACTCGATAAATTTTTATATCGAGTCCCACTCAATTCGACAACAATTTTTATCGAGTCTTGTTCACTCGATAACAATTATTATCAATCCTTAGTCACCCGATAACAATTTTCATCGAGCACCTCACACCCGATAAAAATCCTTCAATCGATATCTTTTTTCGTCCTCCTTTGTCACTCGATAATAACCTACTGTTTCAAGCGACAACTCAGAAATTTTTAAAAACTCATTGATCGAGGTCCAACCAAAAAGTACAATGATTACCCGAGAAGCAATGGCCATTGGATCAGACACCAAGCCTCCAATTCTCTTTCCGGGAGAATATTCTCATTGGAAGGATAGATTCCTTGATTTCATTGAACGCCATGACTATGCCGATGAGATCACGAGTTCAATCAAAGAGGGTCCTCCTCCACCTTTTTATTAGGAGTATCCTGCTATGCCAAACAACACTCCTCCTACGCCCGCACGAAGGGAAGTTAAACTCAAAAAATTCTTGGGATGCAAACGAGAAGAGCATAATGAGAGGTGACCAACTTGCCCGTTCTTATCTACTTATGAGCCTTCCCAATGAGATCTACATGAGCATTGATAGCCACAAGAAGACGGCTAAAGAAATGTGGGAAGTCATAGAGAAATTCATGCTTGGAACGAAGATTGGTACACAACTCAAAATCACCAACTGCATTTCTCAATATGAAGAATTCAGGCAAAAGATGGAGAAAGTCTTACGAACACATATACCCGTTTTGTACAACTGGTGAACGAACTTAGCAAAAACGAAATTCGTAAGACAAAGATCGAAAACAATGTAAAATTTGTTAGCAATCTTCAACCGGAATGAATTTCTTGCTGACCTTGACCTTCATGAAGTCAATGAAACCCTTCAACAAGATGAAGAGGAGGTTCTCGAACTTATGGGGTTAAATTCAAAGAAGAACCCGGATCCAATCGCATTAATGGCAAAAGAGTCCTCTTCCGCTCCTCAAGAGATGTTTCCCGAATTAGAAGACGAAGACTTTGACTATGATCCAGAAATTGCCAAACTTCAACATCAACTGGCCTTCCTTACAAAATCTTTTCAACAAAAGTTCTCACGTCGCTCAAATCCCAATCAACAAAGGTATGCCTCAGGATCTAATAATCATGAGCGAAAGGCCATGTTTGAACCTAAAACTAGAAGAGAAGAACCTCGCCCTACACCCAAGCCTGAAGAAAAGTTCAAGGGTGAAAGAAGTATGTGCTACAACTGCGGCAAAACTGGTCACTACGCAAGGGAATGCAAGAAGCCAATAGTGAAGGACTCTAACTAGTTCACTTACAAACTGATGATGTCCAAACAAAAAGAAGCCGGTAAAGTCCTTCTAGCTGAAGATGAACAATGGCTTAATCAAGATGATGAAGATGACATGGAAGGGGATACTCAAGCACACTTCAGCTTAATGGCTTACTCTGATGACACTCCTTCTCATGCTTCCGACTACACACTCGAGGTAAGCCCTTTTGACTATGACTCTTTTGTATCTCAAATGCATGATTTAATGTGTCAATTAAAGGAATTACACTCCAAATTGAAAACCGAGAAACTCTTGGTTTCCAATTTAGAAGCAAGCCTTGAAAATAACCATAAACAATTGCTTCTTATGCAAACCGACCTTGTCACTACTCAAAGTATAGCACAAAATCTCAAAACGGAGAAAATGGTTTTAAAAGAAGAAAATGATCTTTTCCAACAACAAATATCTGATCTCACACTCCAACTTCAAACATCTAGGAATGAGACTGCCAAATTTTCATCAAAGTTTGACTTTGTCAGTTTTCAAAGACAAGATTTATTAGAAAAACTCGAAACGTTGGAATTAAAACTTTACAAGCTTGGTCAAACTGAACACACTATTCACTTAAATGCACCGAAAGATTTAAGCTCCAAAGCTGGATTAGGTTTTGAAAACCCGAAACACTTAGCAAAGGCTATCTATAATACTCTGACGATTTATAAATTCGAATATCTGAACCTTGGTCCAGATTACCAAATTCAATTTATGAAACCGGACCCTAGTGTTGAGGAAAGAGAAGATTGGAAGAGACTAAATAAAAACTATTTTCAAATACCTTTCTGCTATCCTCAAATAGTAGAAAAGGAATCTTCAAGTGAATCTCTTCCAAACAACTACTTCCCATCTTATTCAGCCGAAGAACTTCAAAACAAGATTCCTGAATGTAAACCGTACATTCCCACTCTATTTTTAGAAAAGAAAATTATTCAACTCGAACAAGTGTTGGAATCTGAACGTTCTTTGGCGGAAAAGAAAAAGGAATCATTTTAATTTAAAATACAACAACTTGAAAACGAGACTTTACAATTGAACAAAACTCGTGAAAATGATACTATTTCAAACGTTTCAACTTGTAAAGCCTTCGTTAGCAATTATTTAGATAATTGTGAAGAGTTGTTCAAACTGGACCCAAATTCCAATCTTCCAAAACAAAAATGTTCCTATTCCGACGAACAAATAAATGCTGAATTAGATGCCCTTTCTAACCAATCTTCACTTGAATCGGACGAGTGCTTAAATGACATGTGTGATGAGTTTGATTTCAATCCTGTACTTCCTACTCATACTGAATTCTTAGACAAAGGCAAACAACCTATGGAAACAGTTTCTTTACCTACTGAATCAACGGAGTGTTCCACAAGTCAAAATCCAATCACCAATAATCAAACGAAAACCAATCATGTCTTCAAAAACCATACTAACCGTGTTCCTTACACTATTTCAGCACTTCATACTTTAGAAACCAAGTCGGTTTGTGTCAAAAAGGGCACGCATACTACAAAGCAACACCCCGCAATGAAGACAAGTTTTTACATTCCAATGTCAAAAGAAACAACTCTAGATTTCCTTTTCCGTATCAAATTCATTCATTTAGACATTTAATCAAATTTTCTCGTAATAAAATTTGTTGCTCTAATTGCGGTGTGGATGTTTTTGTTCGTAAAACTCCTATTGATTATGGTTATGGTTATTTTCCGGACATGCATAATTCATTTAATCACAAATTTTATCATTCATCATCCATTTCTAAATCGGGTCCGAGAAATCAAACGACTAACGCCCATAAGTCTCACCACAAGTGGGTACCCAAGGGTGCAAAGTCAACTAACCATGATGGACCCATTTACAAATGGGTACCTAAATCTGCCTGATTTTGTGCAGATCGGTCATGTGTGGTACTTAGATTCCGGATGCTCCAAACACATGACCTGCCAAAAGGAGCTGCTTGCCAACTACACTGAAAAGAAGGGCGGATTCGTCAAATTTGGCAACAATCACTTGGCACCGATAAAAGGATATGGTGATATCATTCAAAACAACATCACCATTTCCAACGTCGCTTATGTACAAGGGCTAAGCCACAACCTGTTGAGTATTGGAAAATTTTGTGATAAGCAACTCGAAGTAAATTTCAGACCCGATAGATGCTGTGTTCGCACGTTTGATGGAAAGGAGCTTCTGACCGGCACACGCAAGTCCAACCTCTACACGATCGATCTTTCCCAAGTAAACGCCCTCTCAAGTGTTTGTCTTCTATCAAACGTTTCTAGTTCAAAGACCTGGTTATGGCATCGTCGCTTATCTCACTTGAACTTCAAGAACATCAATCGCCTCTCCATCCACGGATTAGTCACCGGACTCCCATCTGTTAAATTCGACAAACCACATCTCTGTGACGCATGCGAGATGGGAAAGATGAAGAAGGTCTCTCACAAACCCAAGATAGTTCACAGCACGACTCGACCTCTTCAACTCATTCATATGGACTTGTGCGGCCCGATGCGGACTCAAAGCATACATGGTAAAAAGTATGTTCTAGTGATGGTGGACGATTTCTCTCGCTTCACATGGGTAAAGTTCCTTCGATCAAAGGATGAAACCCCCGACACCATCATCACGTTTCTCAAAGCCGTTCAAGTCAAGCTAGAACTTACTGCACAAACCATCCGCACCGATAATGGAACTGAATTAAAAAACCGTACCCTTGATGGTTACCTCGAATCGGTTGGTATAACCCACACGTTCTCTGCAGCTCGTACTCCACAACAAAACGGTGTGGTCGAACGCCGAAATCAAACTCTTGTTGAAGCCGCTCGCACTATGCTTACTTTTTCAAAGCTTCCTCTCCACCTTTGGGCCGAAGCTATCAACACAGCTTGCTATACTCAAAACCGCTCCATCATCAACAAACGCTTCAACAAGACACCTTATCACTTGGTCTACGATCACGTTCCTTCAATCGAGCATCTTCGAACGTTTGGCACTAGTTGCTTCGTACTCAATGAAAAAGAAGATCGTGGGAAACTCAAGCCAAAAGCCGATGAAGCCTACTTTCTCGGATACTCACCAAATGCATCATCTTATCGGGTCTACATAAAACACGCACGTGGCATCACCAAAAGAGTTAATGTACAATTCGATCCAAACGCCGAAATGGCTCCTGAACACGAGAAAATAAGGAAAGGATAGGCTTTATTGTAAAAGGAAGTTTATAATTCCTTAAACTCTTGTTTCCTTAATTAGACTAGACCTAGCAATATAAATACAAGGTTAGGGTTTTACTTTCATAGTTAGTCGATTCATATTAACTTAGAGAGAGAGCTGAAACCGTGAATAACTTGTAATCGATGTATACTCTTTCAAAAGATATATGACTACGTAAGTTCTTTAAATCATTGTTCGTGTCATATTACTTTACTATTAACTGTTTATTGTCATTGTCCTTGTTATAATGGGATCAACAGAATTCCTTTTATAAAATCAGAGACTTTGTTTTCAGAAGAAAAACCTTTTGATTCTTGTAATTTAGTTAACAATTCTGAATCAGAATTAAAGCCTGAAAGAATTTCTGAAACCACATTTGAAGTCTTAATTGCTTAAGAAAACTCTTTATGAAAGTACTTCTGAATCAAATACTAAATCTGAAGTATCTTCTGAGTTAAAATTTGAAGTTTCTCCAGAAACAACTTCTGAATGTAAATCAGAAATTATTAATGAAGCTCAAATTCAAAAAGATTCTAGAGAAACTCTTGAAGAAGAATATGAATAATTTTCAGAGATTGAATCTTTAAATGATAATAACGAGTCTTCAGAAATATTTTTTGATAATTCTGATAATGAATCTGAGAAATTAAAATTTTTTGCATCAAATATGACTCAAAACAAATTTTCAGATTTAATGAATGCTTCATATACAGATGATGATGATGATGATCCTACTGTTGAAATAATAGACAAAGATGGCTACATGATTTACAAATCTAAATCTTCTATTACTAAAGGAGAGAAATTAAAATCTGAAGAATCAAAAATACCTTCAGAAATGTTTAATGATGGTTTATTTTTGAAAAATGAATACCAGCATTATAAATCTTCTGAAAACAATTCTTCTACAGCATCAAATTCTACTCCTTTTAGAAACAATGTTAAAAACATATTCTTGACATCAGAAAAGTCATCATTATCATCTTCAGACTTTGTTACAAGGGTCAAGGTTTTTGAAAAAGGATATTCTTCTAATTCTAAATCTACAAATCAAGATTCAAAATTCAAAAAGAATGTTGATAAAAGATCTTCTTCTACTAATCCACATTTCTTATCTTTTACAGAGTTATCCCCTCTAATTTGGAAGAAAAACAGTGAAAGGCTATCAAAGAAAGACAAAATAGATGGTATTTCTTCTTCATTCAATTCTTAAAAGTAATGTTGTTCATTCTTGCTTATGTCATGAGATATTAAAAGTTTTCAAGAATCATCTTCATTGTATAAACTGTGGACATCATAACTTCAAATAACATCAAACAATAACAAGAAAGATCTTAAGAAACCATTTAGGAATTATCCAACAAAATTGGCAAGAAAACTTAACCATGAAAAGGATAAATCTGTCAAACAAAGTTCTAAACAAAATTCTGAATTTCATTTTGTCAAATCCAAATTTAGAATTCCAAATGTTATAGCTAATCTGAAAGGACCCATTTTTAAATGGTTACCTAAAATACAATAATTGTTTTTGCAGATGTGTCATGTGTAAGTTTTAGACTCTAGTTATTCAAGACACATGACACCTTTCAAAGAACTACTAACCGATTATCATGAAAGACATGGAGGAACAATTAGCTTTCGAAACAATGCAAAAGTATATGTAAGAGGATATGGAACTTTTTCAAAGGGGGATGTTACTGTAATGAAAGTTTTCTATGTTGAGGGTCTCAAGAATAATCTGTTTAGTGTAAGTCATTTCTGTGACAAATATTTGAAAGTACACTTTGACATAGATTTTTGTCATATACTTAGTTCTGAAAATCTAAACAAGTTAACAGCTTATAGAGATGGAGATATCTACACTGCTACTTTTACTGAAGATGATCAACTGCAGGGAGTTTGTTACATTTTCACTACCATGAAAAATGAAAGTTGGCTTTGGGACAGAAGGATGTCACATCTGAATTTGAAAGCAATTTCTGAATTGGAAAGACACAAATTTGTAAGAGGTTGGCCAAAGATCAAGTTTGAGAGAAATTCATTATATTCTGCATGTGAGCTAGGAAAGATCAAAAGAAGCTCTCATCCTCTAAAAATGTTTTCTTCATGTAAAACACTACTAGAAATGTTACTTATGGATCTATGTGGACCAATGAAGACTCAAGGCATGGGAGGAAAGAAGTATATCCTTGTCATAGTTGATGAATATCCAAGATATACTTGGGTTGAATTTCTGAGACTTAAGTCTGATACTTCTGATAGACTTATTCGTTTTCTTAAGAAAATACAGGTTCTTCTTCAACTTCCTATCCAAAAGATCAGAAGTGATAATGACACAGAATTTACAAATTCTACACTTCAGAACTTTTTGGATTCTGTTGGCATGTCTCATAACTTTTCCGCTGCAAGAACTCCTCAACAGAATGGAGTAGTTGAAAGAAAGAACAGAACCTTAGTAGAGGCTGCAAGAACCATGCTTGCCTATTCAGAATTACCTTTATCTCTTTGGGCAGAAGCCATAGCAACTTCTTGTTTACTCAGAACAGAACCATTCTCAACAGAAAACTTCTTCAACTCTTTATGAAATTATTAAAAAGAGAAAACTCTCTATTGATTATTTTAAAATCTTTGGTTGCAGGTGTTTTTTTTCTGAATGATACACAACATTTGGATAAATTTGCACCTAAAGGTGTAGCTGGAATTTTTGTTGGCTATTCACAAATATCCAAGGCATACAGAGTTCTCATCAAAGGTACTCAAAGGATCATTGAAACTTCAAATATAAGATTTCATGAGCCAACAATGACTTCTGAACAATACAGTTCAGAACTCAAGCTTAATTCAGTATCTGAAATATTAGATTCAGAAAAGAGCACTACAGATCACACTTCTGAATCTAAATCTAAATCTTTACTAAAAGGTAAATTAAGATTCATTATGTCAAGATTTATTTGATATTTCGGTTAATGTTTCTACAGACTGTCAGAATCCATCTCTTCTTAGAAGAATACCAGAACAAGTTTCCACAGAAACAACAATATCAAATCTTTCTGCACCACCTATCTCAACCTCAAATTCAGAAATTCATACTTATGAATCTGTACCATTCAATACTGACACATTTCCAATCACTTCTAAACCAACCATACATGTTTCTGAACCAGTGATTGTTTCTTCTGAACCAGTACAAAATCTTCAATTTGAGGGGGAGTCTTCAGATCTGCACTCAGTGATAAATCAAATTTCTGAATCACATGCAATCATTGATGACTATGACTCTTAAAATAATGTCTCATCTGTTCAACCTTTGCCAAATGTGAACAAATAGACATCAAGTCATCCAATTCTTCAGATTATAGGTGAAGCCTTAAAATGTGTACAAACCAGATCAACCACAGCTAATGAATGCCTGTATGTGAATTTTTTAAGTAGTATTGAACCCAAAAAGCCAAGTGAAGCTCTTCAGGATCCAGATTGGATATTAGCCATGTAAGATGAGCTAAATCAATTTGAAAGAAACAAAGTCTGGAGACTAATTCCAAAACCTAAGGGGAAATCAATTATTGGTACAAAATAGGTTTTCAGAAATAAGAAAGATGAACATGGAATTGTTGTAAGAAATAAAGCAAGGCTTGTAGCAAAGGGATATTGTCAACAAGAAGGCATTGATTATAAAGAAACCTTTGCTCATGTAGCTAGACTAGAAGCAATTAGAATCTTTCTAGCCTATGCAGCTCACAAAAACATGAAAGTTTTTCAAATGGATGTCAAGTGTGCATTTCTGAACGGAATTCTTCATGAAGAAGTATATGTTGAGCAACCACAAGGTTTTGTAAGCAAAGATTTCCAGATCATTTTTATATCTTAGACAAGGCCTTATATGGAAGCACCAAAAGCATGGTATGACACTCTCATAACTTTTCTTCTGAATTCTAAATTCAAAAGAGGTACAGTGGATACAACTTTATTTCTAAAAAAGGAAGGTGATGACATGATTTTTATACAAATATATGTAGATGATATTATATTTGCTTCTACAAATCCAAAATTTTGTAAATTTTTTTAGAAAATCATGCAAACTGAATTTGAAATGAGTATGATGGGAGAGTTAACTTTCTTTTTTGGTCTTCAAGTAAAACAACTTCCCACTGGCATATTCATTAATCAATCTAAGTATGTTTCTGAATTACTTAAGAAGTTTGACATGTTTGAGTGTTCTAGTATTCAATCTCCAATGGCTACTGCAACTAAACTTGAACCAGATTTATCTGGTAAAGCTGTTGATCAAAAGAAATACAGAGGTATTATTGGATCTTTGCTTACTTAACAGGTAGTAGCCCTGATATAATGTTTGCTACATGTATTTGTGCTAGATATCAAGCTAATCCTAAGGAATCTCATCTTCTTGCTGCTAAAAGAATTTTTAGATATCTCAAAGGCTCTCCTTCATTGGGGCTTTGGTATCCAAAGGATTCTGGATTTGAACTAACTGCTTTCACAGATGCAGATCATGGTGGTTGTAAATTGGACAAGAAAAGTACATCTGGATCATGTCAATTTCTAGGTGATAGGCTTGTGAGTTAGTCTTCAAAGAAGCAAAATTGTGTCTCAATTTCTACTACAGAAGCTGAATATGTAGCTGCTGCAATATGTTGTTCTCAAGTAATCTGGATGCAAATTCAACTCAACGACTATGGGTACACATTCAGGAAGATTCCTCTGTATTGTGATTCAAAAAGTGTCATAGCTATCACAACTAATCCTGTTCAACATTCAAAGACCAAACATATTGATGTGATGTATCATTTTATCAAAGATCATGTTGAGAAAGGTAATATTGAAATGTTTTTTGTTCAGACTGATTATCAATTAGCAGATTTGTTTACCAAAGGACTTGATGAAAAACGTTTTAATTTTTTGGTAAGCAAATTAGGCATGATGAATTTGTCTACTTAAGTATTATACATCAACAAAGAAATAAGAGCTAAGTTCTGAGCCTTATTCATTCAGAATTATGAAAATCTTAACTTCAGAAGTTCTGAGGTTAACTTTTCAGAAGTCTATCTTTCATTACTCAGAAGTACTAATTCTTTATTTCTGAAGTTGTTGTATCATAATACTTATTTTTTTTCTTTTCTTTTCTTTTCTTTCTCTAACCATTTCTATGATTAGCACCTTTCAAGGGGGAGAGACATCATTACTCATGATTTAAGGGGGAGTGATATTCATACATCATTCTTTGATTCTTACTTATGTCATCAAGATTAGAAATGGTGGATACTGATTCTCAAATTTACAAATCTTATAAGTATGGACAAACTTCTGAAGATAAAACCTGATTTATCAATTGTTCAAACTTACTTCTGACATATCAAACTATTTTGTATATTCAGATATATGTAGTTTTAAATGATTTTCATGCATATTGAGTCATAACATTCAAGTTTTGAACGTCATTCAAAAGTTCTGAACTCTTTCTGAATCATTTCGTCTAACTTCTGAACTTGTTCTCAGAAGTTCTGAACTTCCCGTTGTAAAATCTGATTTCAGATACGTGTGTGCCATGTGTTTTAATTTCATTGGAGCAGCTCTAATCACGTCACAAAACGGTTCATTAATCCAAATAAATGATGATTGCTTTTTCTAATCGTCATTACTTTTTCGGCCACGTGTCCTTCCACGATCATCCATCTCATATAATCCATGGCTTCGTCATCTTCTTCACTTTTTAGCAATTTTTCCCTCCGAAACTTAATCTCTGCTTATCTTGAACTTCATTCGAACTCGAATTCTCACTTTGTGTCTACAATGTCGACTTCAAATGTTGAAATGCCCATTCAAACTGCAAAATCGTGTTTTAGCAACAGTGATTCAACAGTGATTCATCATCTGGATGATGATCAAATGCTAGCAGACACTACCACTAAAAGAATTAATGAAGCTGGTTCTTCAAACCCTAACCCTAACCCTCGCAGTACAAATATTGGGGATACACAAATTGAACCAATCGAAGTGGCTTCTGAATCTATTGGTGGTGTGGGTGATTCTCAATCGATTGTTGATTCTCATCCAGAAAGAAGTTATGGTCCTGATCTTACAAAATATACATTCCAGACAACAAGTGTATGGAAATCAAGAGGAATAATTGTGCTCTTAATTTCAGATCAACAGATTTCAATGATGACCAAATGATTCTGCTTGAAATTCTGAAGAAGCATCCTATTCGAGCTCTGTTGTTTAGAAAATTTTCAGTCCCTGCTTCTTATCTTCAACAATGGTGGTATCATGCTGAAGTTGATGAAGAAACATATGACGTTTCTTCATTTGTTCATGGTTACAGGTTCTGCGTTACAGTTGATGATATTAGAAACATTTTTGATCTGCCTCAAGCCCATGCAGTTGTCGGCAAAAGTACTTTTGATGTAATTCCATCAAATTCTGAAATCATTTCAGATTTCATGAAATTAGGCTACTCATAAACTCTAACTGCTCTGAGTTCATTTAGAAGGAAGTGCTTACCTCCTATCTGGTATTGTCTTTTCACTATCCTCAACACTTGTCTATCTGGTAAGAGTTCAAGTTTGGATCAAGCTTCTACTAATGGCAGGATTATTTTTCATGATGTTGCTCACAACAAGCACTATGATTATGCTTCTCTTATGTTTGAAGAATTGGAGACAGCTGTCATGAAGAAATGTACTTACACTTACACTTACATTACTTTTCAAAGGTTCTTTCAGATTTTCATCAAAAGAGCCATGAAGTCTGTTGAAACTATTCCAAGATTGGATCATGAGGTATTTGTTCCACTTTTCTCTATGGATAGCTTAAGACCACCAAGTGCCAAACTTAGATTTCCTAATGCATTACCACTACCAGCATGTAAAATCAGACAATAGGTTTCTGAATGAGTATTGTGAATCAATGGGACTACCTAAACCTGTAGTCTCTTCCCCTGATTCAAACCAAAGTGGTGAGTAAAGTGAGTGGTCTAGACTTCCTAGTGAGAGAGGGGAGGAAGTTCATGGTGGGGAACAACCTCAGAGTGCTAAGAGGAAAAATGTATATGAGAGACAGGGTAGAACTATGCGAAAAAGAATTCATGAGGGGAGATCACATATAAAAGAAAAGGCAATCTGTGCACTAGCTGATACAAGTCGGGCAGCCACACAATCTATTACTTCACAATCTTTGGTGGGTAATATTGAACTAGCCAGTGAGCCCATGGCAAATCTTGTTAACCCCCCAGCCACTCACCGATTTCTCAACAGAAGGGTGTTTCAATAAAACACATGAGGCAAGCAGCACATCTACCAATGGGTCCCCCACATGGAGGAGCCTATTGTTGAAACAGAAGGATATATGTCCCCCCTTCATACATATGAGCACATAGAGTCTGAGTGTCTACTCAATGTTGAGCCAAATGACCCACAAGACATGGGATTTCTTCACACTAGCACATATCTTTCAGATATCCAATAGCAAAGTGTGTGTCACATTGCAACAACTTCAGTAGATATACCTAATCTAGGATATCCAGGATTTGAAGGAAGTCCTGGTGCGGTGAACATCACTAAAGTCCCATTAACTGAATCAATAATGATTCATGATGTGGTGACATCAACAGGCCAGCCTACTTCTGTAGGACTGCAAACAGGACCATTTGTTGGTCTTGGTTCTATTTCCCATTATTCTGAACCTTCTGAGTTCAAAGATTTTTGTACTTCTGAATTTGCAAAGATTCAGAAGGACATAAAGGCACTAACAGAACAATCAACAAAGAAGTTGGAGGATAGGGTGGCTTGTCAGGAGAAAAAGTTGGAGGATAGACTGAATGAGTTGAAGTCTATGTATGTTTCATCAAATGATCTCAAAGCTTTCCAAGCTGTTATTCTCAAGTTATTTTTTGAAGCTGTCTCTTTTGTGGCAAGTCTTCAAACTTCTGTACCATCATCCTCTGCACAACCAGATTTATCTTCCTTGGCCACTAAAGATGATATCCAACAAGTTCTGAATAAATTGACTCTTGTTCAGAATACTCAAACACTTTTGGATCAAAGAGTTTCAGCTTTGGAGTGCAGACCTCAATCAGCTACTTTAAAGAGAAGTCATGATGATCAGGACCCTGATGATCATCAGGGGGAGAAAAGAAGAAAAATATCTGAGTCTGCTAAAGAAGATACTCTGCTATTAATATCACATACTTCTGAACCAACTTCTGAAGCAGTTCAGAAAGAGAGTAATAATGAAAAAGTGTCAGAAGCAATTGAAGAAATTCTAACTTCTGAACCTGAAGGTGTATGTTAGAAGCTGATCCAGCTGTAAATATGCAACTCATTTCTAAAGGTGTTAATACAGAACAAGTTGTATCTGAAGAAGGTGAGTAAGGATATGAAACAGAAAAGGTATCATTTAATTTTAAAGACACACTACTATAAAATTGAGTATTTTCAACGAAAAATGTCGTTGAAAAATTTCTACGAATTTTAGAGGATTATTGACAGAACATAAATTTTCTACGAATTTTCAACGAATTTCCGTTGAAAATATTTCACAAACATATATGCATTTTCAACCAAAAATATTTCAACGGAATGTCTCGTCAAAAAGATTTTGGTTGAAAATGCATTTTGTGAGAGATTTTTTAAAGGAAATTCTATGAAAATTCGTAGAAAATTTATGTTTTGTCAATAATCCCTTTAAAATTCATAGAAAATTTTCAACGACATTTTCCTTTGAAACTTTTCGTTGAAAATACTCAATTTTCTAGTAGTGACAATGCTGGAACAAATGAAGCAGATCTAATACCTGATTCTAATGAAGAAATGCTCAATGAGTATTTGGCTTTTGAAGATGTAATTGGAGAACCTGGTGATTTATCAGATGTTATCATGTTTGATGAAGAAGAGGAAGTAAATGAGGTCAGAGATATAATAGTATGGATACCACTTATTGTTGATAGAAGAGAAGATGAAGATCTTCTGAAGACAATGTGGTATTTGTTTTATCAGATGATTATGAAGTTTGTTTTTTCTGAATTTACCAAGGAATTTGGAGTGTAGATTCTTGGATGAAAGATTATCTATCTTCAGAGAGTTTTATAATCAACAAGTTCAGTATGCATATGTGGAAGGAGATATAAGTCATATGAGTGAAGTTGGTTTTTCTGAAAAAGTAATAATGGATTATGAAGGTTTGTTGGAGGTTAAATACAGAGAAAGTATTTCAATTCCAAAATTCATATTACCTCTTCTTGAAGAACAAATCGTTGATAAAGTCTTCACAAAAGAAGCAATTTTTGATGAACTTGAACATATTATTACTGTCTTTCCTGAAGACACATATTGTTATCTGTATAAACAAAGTCTGAAGTTTGCAACTCTGGAAAGCTATATAAGTGACAAATGGAATGAAGATTTTGTTTCAGAAGTCCAAACTTTTCAACAGAGACATGGCTTTCAAGATATATTCAATCCCATTCCTATCAGACACTTCAGAAGTATTAAGAGATCAATTGAAGAAGATTTAAAGATTGTTAGATTTGGTGCTGAAAGAAGAGATGGGACTCTGTTGGAATTTACTCAGTTTGATTTCTATAATTTGAGGATGCAAGATAAGCTTTCACTTCTAAATTTTCTTGTACAAAGAGAAGACACGGAGATGGTGCAAGAATTAAGGAGAATAATTGGTGTGTATCTGAGAAATTTCATTAAGCAAGATTTTCAACTTGCTTCGGAGTATGGATTAGGGAAAGTAAATCTGTTGGAACCAACGTTTGTATGCTTTGAAGGGATGTCAAACGTTTTCATCAGTCCAGAACTTGGTTTTCATTATGAAGCTGAAGGTTTAAACAAGAGAACTTTTCTTGTTTTTGATATTCCAAAGTATTCTTCATCAACTTTGAAATGGATGTGTGATTATATTTCTTTGATTGCTATGTCAAAAGAAATAGAGGATGAGATCAAATACTTGATAAATGAAAGAATAATCTTCAGAGAATTGGTAAGAAGAAGCATATCTGCTGGTCATAGGGATGGAAACGGGGCGGAGAATGTGCGGGGAATGCACCTCCCATCCCCGACCCCGATCCCCGTTTATAACCCCGTCCCTGACCCCGCCCCACTAAATACCCGACGGGTTCGGGGAGTGAAAATCCCCGATGGGTACGGGGAACCCGTTGGGTACCCGTTTAGAAAATAATAATAATTAAGTAGTTAAAAATGAAGAGCAAAAAGAGTTTTGAATTTTTAGGAGAAACAAATAAACCTCAAGTTTAAAAAACAGTTAACCAAAGACATGATTTCATAGTTAATGAGAAACATAAATTATAAAATTCTTAAGCAACAAAAATGAAACTATATAATTCACTTTCAAGACACACTTTCATTCTTCATTCTTCTTCACAAAAAACTCCTCACTTTTAGAATCCATCATCATTAGATATTCATAAGAAGAAAAAAAAGACAAAAAAGAAACGTACCACATCATCACCATCATCTTTTATATCTTCAAACATTGTTAGATATTTTTCTCTATTTGAATGTGTACCTAACAAGAAATATAAATAAACATTATTAAGAATCATTTCATGTTTAAAAAGAAATGAAATGAAAAAAAAATTAGAAAAAATATACCTAATTTCTCATCCCCTAACCAATCTTGTGCACATACCAATGCTTATAATGTATGTGGATGAAGCCTATTACGATGAGGAGTGACATGTCTTCCCCCGGTACTAAAAGCTGACTCGGAAGCAACTGTAGACACCGGTATAGCCAAAATATCTTTAATAACTTTTTGTAATGTTGGATATATCAAGCCATTTGCTTTCCACCATGCTAGAATATCAAGTTCTCCATTCCTTGGCAAAACGGTCTCCTATAAATAATAATCTAGTTCGGACTTGTAAGCATCCATATTTGAAGTGCTACTAACGAATAAATCAAACCCGGCCAAAGAATCTAGAAACTCATCAACATCCATACCTACTTCAAAACTATGCAATGAATCCGGATGAACTTCTTTTCCATCATTTAGTGTGTATTCTTTCACCAAATCATAAGTCATCTTTCTAATTCTTTCAATTTCATTCGGGGACCCATCACCATAAATTTTGGGAAAGTAATATTCAATTAGCTTCATTTTAAATTTTGGATCCAAAATAGTTGCTATGGCTAGTATTCCATGTATGACAAACCAATATTGGTCAAATTTCTCAATCATATCTGTTGTCATCCCCTTAATCTCCATATATGATGATGCAAGGCATTCCCTAAGCAACAATCGAATTTCACAAATCTTAGGGAAAAAAGTATTTGCAGTGCGATATTTGGCCCCGGAAATCAGTTCAGTTACATTGTAAAATAATTTCAATTTCTCACACATTACTTTTGCTAAAATCCAATCTCGGTCGTTAATTGCTTGTTCGTATTTTTTTTCGGTGTGTACTAGGCGATTAAAAACATCCTTGTATACAATGGCACTCATAAGCATCAAATAAGTAGAGTTCCACCTAGTTCTACAATCAAGAACCAACTTTCTTTTACTTGATAAAGTTAACCCATCTTTAGCTTCCTCAAATTTTTCCACTCTTTTTGGTGTTGCGGTCCAATAAACTACACTTTCACGAATATTTTCTATCCCACTTTGAATGGCACTCAATCCTTTTTGAACACTCAAATTCAATATACGTGCACAACATTTCATATGAAGCAAATCCCCATTCAATAGTAAATGCTCCCTTCTCAATTTTTCTTTCATCTTGTAAATCATGGAAATATTAACACTATAATCATCCAAAGTCAAAGTAGATAACTTACGATCAATTGACCATGCAACCAAGCACTCCATCAACTCCTTTGATAAGGTTTTAGCATTATGAGGGGATGGCGCATACATAAACCAATAATACGATGTATAAAAGTTAATTAGTATATAAATGATCAATATTAAATTAAAATACAACATGAAAAAAAACTAGTAAGTTGCCTTATAATTTTATTGCGCAAAATCCACGAGTCATCGATATAATGTACGGTTACAACCATGTAGCCTCTTTTTTGATTAGTGGATGTCCACATATCAGTTGTCACTACAATTCTACCTTGATTGGTATTCAACATGTTTTTTATTTTATTCTTCCCACTCTCATATATCTTCATGATATCACTTCTAATGGTACGTCGAAAAACATGCTTGAATAAAGGATTCATCGAGTTTGAAAAACTTCTAAACCCAACATGTTCTACCATGTTAAGTGGATACGCATGAAAAATTATCATATGAGCAAGTTTTTCCCTTGAAACTTGTTGATCAAACGTGTGGGCATCGAGTATAGAAGTTCCATCTCTTTTCTTGATGGGATTCAAGATAGCTTGTTTTATGTCTCTATGCTTTCTAAGAGGACATATATTGAAATGCTCATGTAAATGTTTAGTCCCATTTTTGCTTGATCCTCCTAGTTTTTTCTCACAATAATTGCAAATAGCCTTATCAACCCCGTCAATCTTTTGTTTCTTAAAGTGATTCCATACAACAGAAGTTAATGTTCTCTTTTTGTTCTCGGCATTGTCGGCAATCTCACAATCTATTATTGGAGTTGTATTTGCATATTCGTTATTTCCTCCACTTGTAAAGGGAACATCTTTACTAATATTTTGGGGAGATTCTTTTTCAATCTCACTCATTGTTGACTACAAAAATGAAAAATAATCCTAATAAATTTATAAACACAATACACATCAAAAGTAAGTTCTTTATGTCAAAAAAATAATCACAAACAGTAGGTATTTTGACAAAAGTAAGTGGTTAAATTTATAAGTAAATAATGTTGATAATCAAGTTCTAAAAAAAGTTATATTTCCAACCATTTACAATTACACCAGATGAATCTAAATATCTACTCTAAAAATTAAAGAATTAACAAAACTAACATTTAAGACATCTGAAAATCACCTTTGATAGTTTCAACGATAATGGCGATCAATTACACCATCTCCATTTCCAGAAAGCTCGATGCCACCTTTAACGATCTTCTCCAGCGTAACGGAAAAACGAGGCAGGTGGTGATTTTGACCGGAAAAACGAGGCAGGTTGTTGAGTTGTCTGTTCCTCCGGTGCACCGGAGTTTCGTGAAATTCAGGTGGTGAGTTTGACCGGAAAATATCAACACTGGTGATAGGAGTTGGGGTGAAGAAGAGGAAGAAAGGTAGGAAATTAGGAAGTGACTCTTGAGTGTTGAGAAAGATACTGAGTAGTGAATATGGAAAATTGAATTGTGATGATGTCATTCAGTAAGTACACGCCACCTTTTTCTTTCCTTTTCTAAAATGTCTTTTCATTTGCTTTATTGCATTTTCATTTACTTTATTATATAATATGTAGGAAAATGTTTGAAAAACCCCCAACAAACTATCCTATTTTGAATGGTTAAGTCCTTAAACTATTTTTTTGAATGAAAAAACCATTAAATTTTCTCGTTTTGAATGATTAAGTCCCTGAACTATTTTTTTGAATGAAAAAACCATTAAACTTTCTCATTTTGAATAGAAAAACCATTAATCTTTCTTATTTTGAATTATTAAGTTCCTGATTTTATTTTTCAAGAAATTAAACCATCGAATTTTTAAAAATTGGTTACTTACAGCTTCTAAACATAAATAAACCACCTTTAACCGGTTATCTTTTGATTATCCCTTATGATGAATAAAAAATAGATCAAAAAGAGGAAGATCGATGACAGAGGCCAACAACGTGGTTGGCGAAATGGAGAACGGACAACGTTGGGGTATGGGGAGTGACGAGGTAGAGCAATACCATTGTTTGCTAGGGGTTTTAATTGCGTAGGGTTTTTGGAATGGTAAAACCGATTTAAGTAATTTATTTAAAGTTTTACTTTAAAACTTTTTTAGTGAGTTACAAAGAACTTATTTAAAAAAATATGTAGGTAACTAATTTTAAAAGATCGATAGTTTATTTATTCAAAAAAAATGTTTAAGGACTTAATCATTCAAAATGAGAAAGCTTAATGGTTTTTTCATTCAAATCAATAGTTCAGGGACTTAATCCTTCAAAATGAGAAAGTTTAAGGGTTTTTTCAATCACAAAAATAGTTTAAGGACTTAATAATTCAAAATAAGATAGTTTGTTGGGTTTTTTCAAACATTTCCCTAATATGTGTATATATAATATAATGTATGGAATATAATATATAGAATATAATATTATTTATATATAATCAGGTATATTAAGGGCGGATAGTAGTATCCCCGGCCTCGACCCCGAACCCGCTTCAGGTATAAGAAATAATACCCGCCCCCGCCCCGTTACCTGATAAGTCGGGGATTCCCGATACCCACGGGTACCCGACCCGACGGGTCAAATTTCCATCCCTAGCTGGTCATCAACAGAAAAATACAAGAAGAGATTCAGTTTACTTGCGAAGTAATGTATATGATTTTCATATAGGTGCTAAAGATCAAACGGTTGAATTTGAAGTGTTGAAAGAGAATCAACCTCAAATTTCTGAACATGCTAGTTTAAGTTCAGAAAAAGATAAAGGAAAGAGTATAGAAGTTGTTGAAGAACAAGTGCCAGTTATTCAAGTGTCTGAAGCTGAACAAATGCAAATAAACAGAATTGCTGAACATGCACTTACTTTATTCCTTGAATATCTTCATCCTGAGATTTTCATGGAAAATGTGCAACCATTTGCTTATATTGATTGCTGGTTAGAAAAATCTTTTGGTTGGAAACAATGGTACAGCATAATTGTTTAGAAGTTGAAGCTACTAATCACAGAGTCAAGGAAAGAAAGTCCTATTGTGAAGGTAATTAATGTTGATTAAAAGACAGAGCTGAATTATAAATACTTTTACTTCACTGTAGAAAGGGAAAATGGTGAAGTGTGCACTTTTTCTGAAGCTGATTTTCAGAATGTCCACTTAAGAGACTTGGTCAAGATTTACAGAAGTATTAATCCATTCCATGATTATATTACCAGATTCAGAAAAGTGTTTCTAGTCATAAAAGGTGGGATTTATAGAGAATTCATCTGGGCAGCTAAGACTGATTTTCAAGTTGCATTTGTACTTGGCAGAGAAAAGGTGAATCTAAGCAGACAAAACTTTGAGCTTCAAGGAATCAATTTAATTAACAAGGGTACGCTAATAGTCCATCCTCCTGGATTTGTGTGCAAGTTTAATAAAGAAAAATTGTTTGTCAGATATGAAGAGATTCACAAGTGTATCAATGGTACTTTACTAGCAATAAGTGAAAGGCTTGTGAAAAGACAAAAGCACAGACCAAGAAATATGAATGACAGTAAATGGAATGAGTATTCTAAGCTAGCCAAAAACATGCACAAGAGAATAGAATTGCTACTTGAATACAGAAAGCTAATTCTGGGTGAAGTCAGAGAAATGTTGATCTACTGGGGTTATAATTTGAATTTTTGAAGATAAGGGGGAGATTGATAGAGTTGATAAGATAGCTTCAAAAGAAGCCCTGGTTCTGAAGAGTAGTTCTGAAGAAAGTCAGAAGAGATAAAGAAATCCCAGAAGCTCAGAAGTACAAAGACAAAATGCTAAAGTGAAGATAAGCCTAAGGCATAACTTCTGAAGTGGCTACTTTAGAAGTTCTAAAGATTCTCATGTTGTTCCGAAGAACTTCTGAATTGTGTTCTTGAAGATGTTCAGAAGTAGTTCTGAACTTACTTCTGTATGTTTGTCACATAATGTACTGTTACTTTAGCATTTCCTACTGTATATAAATAGAAGGTTAGTTAGTTGGTTAGAACTAACGTTCTTAGATCTTTTGTACTGTAAAGACATATCTGTGTAATCTTGTCATTATCAATACTACATTCGACTTCCTTGCTATAATTCTTGTTCTATATTCTCTTTTCTTTCTGCTTCTTGATATTTAGGATCTATCAGTTCTTATACAAATAGTGGAATGGAGTTAATGTGGCAATCAAACATACGCAAATTAGGTGTTCGATAAAATGCCTCATTGATTTTCAGTTTACTACAATTGCAGAATGAGATGATTCGGCTATTGAAACTAATGCGAACCAAAAATCTTTGTGATTGTGCCATTAAATAGTGGTTTGTGGCGATTTTTTGGGGTATTGACCGTGTGCTTCATGTTTTTAGGATACTATAAGAGAATAATTTCTTATTTGACTAAAACCTTCACAATATTATTTTTTGGAGTTTTATATAGTTAGTTTCATCTTTACGATATCGTAATTTTCACATCTGGTTTGGAATTCCTTTTACAGCATAGAGTCGTGCCTCAACCCTCAGCCCGCTTCACCGGTCACAACGGCCTTCAAATTGCCTTTGCTTTAATCGATCTGTAAGTAATCCATCTTTTTTGAACGTTGAAATTCAGAATGGATTGTATAGTTGAAATTATGAAGTACTTGGATAAATATTTGTGATTCTCTTATGGAGTTTTGTTGGCATTGCAAGTGATGATGAAAAATACTTATTCAGTTATTTGGCTTAATCGAATGCTTTGGATGAGATGAGGGATAATCTATGGGAATCTGTTGATCATAACTCCTCTCAGTGATTTGAATATGATTCCTCTGTATACTTAAGTAAAAATTCCATTTGTAAACTTATGCTTAAATCAGCGATAGCATACACTGAGTGTTATCAGCGATCGCTGAAATTCAGAAGCATCAAGTCTACCTCTGAAGATCAACCATCACACCAAAAGAACATTCAGCGAAAGTCGAAGAGCAAGCAGAAGAAAGAGACAGTCAGCTAATGATCTGAAGCGGTTCAGTGATAGCAATGAATATCTAAATCAGAGTGTGAAGTCTTGTTAAGCCTCAGCGATACTATGAAAGTTCATCCTTGAAGCTTCAAGTTCAGCGATCAAGTGAAGCTTCTCAAACAAGATTAAGATTGATCTTATCCTCGATGCACAAAAGTCAAACCTTATACTATATCAGAGAAGGACGTACGGATTGTCTCATATGTCCCCTTCATATCTGATATGGTATTGTTCGCATACGGCCAAAAGCATGGTTACGTTCTGAACAAAGGACAAGCTTCCTGTGGATGCTTGACACGTGGCATATACCTTTTGTTTTGCATTAAATGCAAACGGGTATAAATAAGATGAAGATATCTTCTTCATCTTCATGCATGCTACTTTCTATTTCCTAAACATTTGTCTCTTTTCTCTCTTATTTCCTTGTGCATCAATCTGTGTGATTTCTTAAGTTACAATAGAATAGGTTTACTTGTTCTAATTCCGCTTGTAACTGTAAATTTGTTTATTCAATATAAACTCATTTAAAAACAAAAATCTGTCTGTTTGTATTCAACCCCCCCTCCCTTTCTACAAACTGTTTCCATATCCTTGAACTCTTGTAGACTCCTTTGGGACCAATAAGTGGTATCAGAGCGGTGTTTCTTGCTTATCTTTAAAATATCTTTGAACAAAATTTATTTTAAAATGACTAATACTAATACAAACTATATTAATAATGGATCTTTAGCTAAACCTCCAATATTTAGCCACGATAATTTTCCATTATGGAAGGAAAAAATGACTCTATTCCTAGAAGGGTCCGATCCTAAGATCCCCTACTATCTAGAAAATGGACCATTTGTTCCTACAACTTTAGTAGCTAGTTTTCCTGCCACTGCTACCACTCCAGCCATCGCTTAAAGGAGTATCATCAAAACTCCAAATCGAGGGACTGAAAAAGAGAAAAAGGAAGTAGCTATAGATACTAAAGCCAGATCCATAATTGCTATGTCTTTACCAGATGAAGTCTATCATTCTGTTATGAAGATGAGAACATCTAAGGCCATGTGGGATACCTTGTGTATTCAATATGAAGGGACTGATGAAGTCCAAATCACTAGGTGTATTAATCTGGTAAGAGAGTATGAAAGCTTTATGCACACAAAAGGTGAAACTCTTTCTCAAGTTCACCAAAGATTTAACTGTCTCTTGATTGACATGAAAACTGTCAACAGAGAATACTCCAATATTGAAATACTGACAAAATTCATGGAGGCACTACCTGAACAATGGGGAGTGTACACTACATGTTTAAAACTGTCAAAGAATCTTGAAACTCTCTCTCTGAGTGCCTTATATGGAATGCTCGTAAATGAAGAGCAATCTCATGCGTTAAGAAAAAACCTCATAAATGAACTCAAGGGTGCCAAAAGTACTTCTTTGGCACTAGTGACTTCAGAGGTAGAACCATCAAAACTAGTTTCTTCTTCCATTACCTCTATCACTGAATTAAATCAAAATAATTCAGAAGAATCACAGATGCTGACATCTCTGAGTTTGACAACTCTCTGGCACTTCTAACAAACAACTTTAAAACATTTGCTAGAAAGAGCAACTTTCGAAAAACTCCCGCTATCACTGACTCTAATATGTCAAAAACTCTGGCCGCTGAAAAAGCAACAACAATATGCTATAATTGTCAGCGAAAGGGTCACTTTGCTAGCGAATATAGATCTAAGAAAGTAGCTGCTCCCACCACCTCTCAAAACTCTGATAAAAAGGAAAAGTACTTTAAATTAAAAAATAAGTACAAAGATCTGAAAAAGAACCAGCAAAAGGGAAAAGGTCTAATTGGTGAAGAAGTTGACTGGGATCAAGAAGAAGATTGGGCCAAAACATCTGATGAATCAGGCTCCGATGAAGAGATCTTGTCTTCCTCTGTCTAATGGCAAGAATTGAAGAAGCTGAAGAAGTCTCTGAAACTTTCAGCTCTGAGTCTCCTTCAACTCAGGTAAATATTCCTATAAACACCTCTATACCTGAAAGTGATGACTTGTCCGCTCTCGATGCTATGACTGTTGATTTTTACAATGCTCTGAATGGAAAGATTCAAGCTGAACAAATTAATATTGATCTCTGAACAATTGAAAATTTGTCATTTAAAAATCAAAGAACTAACAAAAATTGAAGATTCCCTAAAGGATCAAGTCTTTGTAAATCAGACAATTAGCATTGAGAGACAACAAGCCATCTCTAAAAAGGAAAAAGCCATCGCTGATCTTTAGGCTGAAAAGGCTACCGTCGAAGGTTGGTGCAAGGCCTCTGATAAAGTCCGCGAGATCATCAATGCTCAAATTCCTTTGAAAGTCAAAAGTGGGTTAGGTTATAACCCTGACAAAGAAGAATCAGAGAATGATCGTTCCATGTTGAAATTCGGAATGTTCGTCTCATCTATCCCTGATCCTTCTTCATCTGAAAATTTGACTATTCTTAAATTTGATGATTTTAAGAAAATGATCAAGAACAAAGTTCATGACCACGTTCCAAAAATCAAAAACTTTCAGAAACAGAAAAATAATTCCTCTGTTCCTTCAGTAAGTCATCTTAAAGCTGGGAAGAAAATCCCTGGATATATTCAGCGATCAACTCCTAGAATTAAGATCGATCTTACACCTGTCCCTGAAAAGATTGTTATACCCCCAAGGACATCGGACAAAGGAATTTTAGGCTCTGCTCCTGGAAACATCTCTTCTAGCTCTCTGAAATCTTTCAATTCCAAACCTGCTCATAAATGTCCTAATGCTACTAAAGCTGAGAAATTAGCTCATGGAAAGAAAGTAGCTCAAACTGACAAATCAGCGAGAGTGAAATCCACCAAGGAAGAAGTAGGTCCCTTAGTGACCTTTGGTGGAAATGGCAAAGGATACACTAAAGGTTATGGAATTCTATCCAATGGAGCCACTTCATTCTCTCGAATCGCTTACATTAAAGGACTAAAGAACAATCTATTGAGCGTTAGTCAACTATGTGATAAAGACTTCAAAGTTCTATTTCTAAAGAATAGATGTGCTATCACTGATTCTAATGAGAAACTTGCTTTAACAGGCAAAAGAGTTGAAAATGTGTATGTCATTAATATTAATAGCTCTCACTCTTAAAACATGTGTTTTATCTCAAGAGCTTCCTCTAACATAAACTGGTTACGACAACGGTCTCTGAACCCGTTGCTGCTTCTTCAGCACTACCACCACCTTCTGCGACTACGATCACTAAACGTGTTATAGCCAGCTCCGCTAAAGCTGGATCAGATACTACATTTACTGCCCTCTCTTCTTCTTCTACCATCTCTTTTTTGGTCCTCACAGAAAAAAATTATTCAGAGATAGTTGTCCCTATCTCTGATGATGTTGAATCGCACGTTGTCCAAACTTCAGTATTGTTTTGAAAATCTGAACTTTGGAAGGCCATTACTACAAGACCTCAGCATGTCTCTCACAGACATACTAAGACACAGGCTATCAATCCACATGACACTACCTTAGTACACGTTGTCCCTGAGAGTAATCCTCATGATACTCTCAAGGTAAATAACATGTCTTATCATCCTTCTTCTAACCTAGAGCTCTTCTTGGCTGCTCTGTCTATGTTATCATCATGTACTACACCTCCTCTCTCCACACCAGCAACCTCTGTCACTGTCTCCATGGTCGCTTGTTGATCATAACTACTCTCAGTGATTTGAATATGATTCCTTTATGTACTCAGTGAAAATCCCATTTATAGACTCAAGTTCATTTCAGCGATAGCATACGCAGATTGCCATCAGCGATCGCTGAAATCTCAGAAACCTTAAGTCTATCTCTGAAGACCTGAAGATCAGCTATAACACCAGAAGAACATTCAGGGAAAGTCGAAGACCAAGCTGAAGAAAGAGATAATCAGCTAGTGATCTGAAGTGGTTCAGTGAAAGCAAGGATTATCTAAATCAGTGTGAAGTCTTGTGAAGTCTCAGCGACACTTCGAAAGTTCATCCTTGAAGTTTCAAGTTCAGCGATCAAGTGAAGACTTCAAACAAGATTAAAGTTGATCTTATCCTTGATGCACAAAAGTCAAAACCTTATACTATGTCAGAAAAGGACGTACGGCTTGTCTCTTATGTCCCCATCAAATCTGATATGGTACTGTTCATATTCAGCCAAAGCATGGCTGCTTTTTGACAAAGGACCAGCTTTCTATGAAAGCTTGACACGTGGCTGATAGATCCCAAACAATCAAGATTGTAGAAAGATTAAAGAACAAGAACAAGAATTGGATCACTGAAGTTGTATGTTGTATTGATACTCAACTGTATTACAATGTATGTATCTTTACAAGTTCTATATATCAACGTTAGTTATAACAAACAATCAAAATATCTATTTATATACAATTAGAAAGACTAAAGTTACAATACAAAGATGACAGACATGTTCAGAACTACTTCTGAACATCTTCAAAACTTCTTCAGAAGTGTCTTCAGAAACCTCTTCAGAACTTCTTCAGAATCTTCAGAACTTCTGAAGTAGCCACTTCAGAAGTTATGCCTTAGGCTTTCCTCCTTTTATCTTCAGACTTCCGAATCTTTCTTTTCAGAACCTGGTCTTTTTTTGAAGCTACTTCTGATATCTAACAATCTCCCCCTTAGCTTCAAAAGTTTAAATCATATTTCCAGAAGTTCAGAATTTCTCTGACATCTTTAAGAATAAGCTTTCTGTACTCCAGAATAGATTCAATGATCCTTATCATTTCTTTTGCCAGTTTTCTTTACTTTTCCCATTCTTCATCACTAAGCTTCTTTTGTCTTTTATTTTTCTTCTTCTCAAGTTTATCCCTTATAATCATGAGAGTTCCATTACAGCACTGGTGGAATTCTTCAAATTTTAGAAAGAGTAATCTATCAAAGCATTTGCAAACAAAACCTTGAGGCTGAATGACTAGAGTACTGCTCTTGAGATTTTCAATATTTGGTAAGCTTAGATTTGGAGCACTCATATGTACTTTCTCTTTGCTCATTACATAGGCCACTTGGAAATCTGTCTTGGTTGCCCAAATGAATTCTCTGTACAAACCATCTCTAAGAACTGGGAAAGCTTTTCTGAACTCGGCAATAGAATCATGAAAAGGATATAAACTTCTGTAAACTCTTATCAAATCTCTAAGATAGACATTTTGAAAATCTGCTTCTATAAAAGTTGAGATCTCACCATCTTTTCTCTCAACAGTAAAGAAAGCATGCTTGTAATTGTTTTTCTGTTTCAGATCAGCTGTGATTACCTTCATTATTGGGCTCTCTTTTCTTACTTCACTTACAGGAAGTCTGATTTTTCTGATGATGTCTTAATACCATTGTTTCCATCCAAAAGATTTCTGAATCCAGCAGTCAATATAATTGAACTATTGTTCATATTCCATGAACATTTCAGGATGAAAGTACTCAAGAAACATTGTCAAAGCATGTTCTTCTATTCTTTGCTCTTGTAATTGTTCAGATTCAGACTTCTAAGGAATAGGAACAACTTCATCTAGAGTGTTTTCAAAAACTTTTTCTTTTCCTTTTTCTGCTTCTTTGACTTCTGAGATTTCCAACTTCTGAGAGAGCTTCTGAATTTATTCAATGTCTTGTTTCTAAGTATGAATCTGAAAATCATAGACATTGCTTAGAAGATAATCAGCTCCTTTAATTTGGTTTATTCTTGTGTGCCCAGCCAAAGCACTCTTTCTTACATACTCTCTGAAAGATATCCTTTCCTTGATCAAGTATATTATTTCTTCTACAACATCAGAAGAAGGAAGATATTGTTCAGCATATTCTACTAACCACTTTAGAGTAGAAGTTGAGTATTTTGGTATATCTAAAACTATAAATGTCTTTGACAGAAATGCTCCTATCCTGTAAGTGAATCCCAAATCTGGATTTGTGAAAATCTTTGTAATTTCCCGTCTTTCTATATTTTCAGGCTCCAAGGGATTGACACTCTTTAATCTGAATTCTAATGCCAATTGGAAATCATGTTTAATTAGATTTCTGACATAGATTCCTAGAATTCTCCTTATCTCAGAAACAACTTCAGAATCTTCCCTCTTGACACAGAAATTCAAAACAGTAAGTTTATCTTGCAACCTCAACTTGTAAAAATCAAATAATGAAAATTATATTAAAGTGACATCTCTTCTTTCAGCTCCAAACTTTATTATATACATATCACCTTCAAAAGCTTTAGATATACACCTGATCTTCTTGATTAAAGTTGAATCATGCAGTTCTTGTACCCCATATCTTTGTATTTAAGATCTCACTTTTGAAATGTAATCTTTAGACATTCATCATTCACAGGTGACTAACACTTTGCTTGTGGACATCTGAAATATGTGTGCTTGTGTGAATAAAATCCACATGAAGTGGTTCAGGAGGCTCAAAGTTGAGTGGACTCTCAGACTCAAAGTGTAGAAAACTATGAATGAGGGACATATGTCCTTCTTTTTCAACAATAGGTTCTCCCAAGTGGGAACCTATTGGTAGATTAGCTGCGTGCCCCATGTGTGTTAATGAAACACCCTTCTGTTGAGAGATGGGTGAGTGGCTGGAGGGGTTAACAAGAGTTGTCGTGGGCTCACTAGCTTTTTCAATACTACCCACCAAAGCATGTGGAGTAATAGATGATGTGGGTGACCGGCTTAGAACAGTTAGTTTACAAGTTTGTTTATCTTTTACTTGTGGTCTCCCCTCTTCAGTTCTTTTTCTCACTTGTCTACCCACTCTCTCATTTTCATTTTTCCTCTTCACACCATGAGGTTGTTCTCCCCCATGAACAGCCTCCCCACTCTGCCTAGGAATTCTAGACACCTCACAATGCTCACCACTTTTGTTGGAATCAGGGGAAGAGACTACCGGTTTAGGTAGTCCCATAGATTCACAGTACTCATTCAAATACCTATTTGATGCTTTTACAAGTGTAAGTAAATAAGATGGTAAAGGTAAAGCATGTGGGAATTGTAGTTTAGCATTTGGTGGTCTGAAACTATCCATTGAGAAAAGGGGAACATGTACCTCATGAGACAGAACAGGAATGGCAGGAACAGCTTTCATTGCCCCTTTGATGAAGGTTTGAGAAAATCTTTGAAAGGGGATATAGTTGTAAGTGGACTTCTTCAAAACTGCAGACTTGAGTTCATCAAAAATAAGAGAAGCATAATCATAATGCTTGTTGAATGCTACTCCATGAAAAATGATTCTTCCATTTGTAGATGCTTGATCCAGACTTGAGCTTTTACCAAAAAGGCAAGTGTTCAGAATTGTAAATAAGCAATACTAAATAGGAGGTAAACACTTCCTTTTGAATGAGCTTAATGCATTAAGTTGCTTAGAGTATCCTAATTTCATAAAGTCTGAAATCATCTCAGAAGATGATGGAATAGGATCAAATGAAGTTTTCCCTACAACTTCATCCTCCTTAGGTAGAAAATGGATACTTCTGATCTCTTCAACAGAAATGCAGACTCTGTAGCCATGAACATAGGAAGAAATATCATCTGCTTCTTCATCAACCTCTGCGTGAAACCACCATTGTTGTAGATAAGAGGCAGGAACCAAAAAAATTTCCTGGATAACAAAGCTCTTAGAGGATGTTTCTTTATAATTTCAATCAGGATCATTTGATCTTCATTGAAATCAGTAGACTTGAGATTTAGAGCACAGTTGTTCTTCTTTATTTCAAGGATCTTCTCTTCAGGGACATACAGTTTGGATAAAGCAGGACCATCACTGCTTTGTGCACGAGATTGAGAGTCAGCAACCCCAACATTTGATTCAGAGGCCACATCTATAGGCTCGATTTGAGTTTCCCCAATTTTGTCAGTTCGCGGGTTAGGGTTAGGGTTTGATTTGGGATTTGAAGGTCCAGCTTCAGAAATCAAGTAGTAGCAGTGTCTTTTAAAATCTATTCATCATCGAGATTGATCTCCAATGATCCAACCATTATCTTTTTAGGCACTATTTTGAATGAATCATTGCTTGATGGTCCATTACTATCACTGAAACGTGATTTGGCAGATTGAACATTGAAAGTCGACATAGTTCAAAATGAAGAAAAGCTTGAGTTTGAATGTAGATCAATGAACAGGGAAAGATTTCGGTGGGAAAGATTGCTAGAAAGTGAAGACGAAGATGAAAACATGGATTATAAATGACTGAATAATTGTGGATGGACACATGGCCAAAAGTAAGAGTGGTTAGAGTAGTAATCATCATTTATTCGGATAAATAAACCGTTTAATCGACGTGCTTAAGGATTAGCCAATGAAAATAAAACACATGGCACACGATTAATCTTTATAACGGGAAGAAAAGTTCTGAGAACAAGTTCAAAAAAAATTCAGAAGAAGTTCAGAAGTTTGAATGAGATGATTCAGAAATACTTCAGAACTTTCGAAATAAGTTAATAACTTGACTTGGAATCCTTCAAAATCACAAAACTCATTTAAAACTACAAACTTCTGAAAAATGTAAAACATTTGAATAATTCAGAAGTAGGTTTGAACAATATGAAAAATAGTGTATCTTCAGAATTTTGTTCAGATTCTTCAGATGTAGACAACAGAATGTAGTATGCACCATGTCAGATCTTCAATGTTATAGAGAAGTGGTAAATTCTTGAATTAGAATTTTAACTCCCCCTTGAATCAAGAAACATTATGATTCTCCCCTTTAAACAATGCTTAGACATCAAAATTGTCAGAAATAAAAAATACATAAATGAAAAAAAAATTGGAAGTATTAGAAAGCAATCAATTTGTTTATGAAAAATTATGCCTCTGAGTTAAAAAATAAAGTTCTGAAAGCTTAACTACAAAAACTTTAAAGATAAGATTTCTCAGAATTTGAAGGAAATAAACTCAGAACATAATAAACTCAGAACATCATGCCTAATTTACTTACCAAAAAATTAAACCGTTTTTCATCAAGTGCTTTGGTTAATAAATTAGCTAGTTCATAATCAGTCTGAACAAAAAACATTTCAATATTACTTTTTTCAACATGATCTTTGATAAAATGATATCTGACATCAATGTGCTTAGTCTTTGAATGTTGGACTGGATTTGCAGTAATTGCTATTGCACTCTTTGAATCACAATAAAGAGAAATCTTTTTGAATGTGTAACCATAGTCCTTTAATTGTGTTTGCATCCAAATAACTTGTGAGCAACAAATTGCAGCAGCAACATATCCAGCTTCTGCAGTAGAAGTTGAAACACAATTCTGCTTCTTTGAAGACCAACTCACAAGGCTATCAGCTAAGAATTGACAGGAGCCAGATGTACTTTTTCTGTCTAGTTTGCAACCACCATGATCTGCATCTATGAAGGCTGTTAGCTCAAAACCAGAATCCTTGGAATACCAAAGTCCCAATAAAGGAGAACCTTTGAGATATCTAAGGATTCTTTTAGCAGTAAGAAAATGAGATTCCTTAGAATTAGCTTGATATCTAGCACAAATACATGTAGCAAACATTATATCAGGTCTACTAGCTGTTAAGTAAAGAAAAGATCCAATAATGCCTCTGTACTTTTTCTAATCAACAGATTTTCCATTCAAATCAGGTTCTAATTTTGTTGCAGTGGCCATTGGAGTTTGAATACTAGAACAGTCAGTCATGTCAAACTTCTTAAGTAAATCAGAGATATACTTAGATTGATTAATGAATATGCCAGTGGGTAGTTGTTTTACTTGAAGACCAAGAAAAAATATTAACTCTCCGATCATACTCATTTCAAATTCAGTTTGCATGATTTTCTCAAAATTTCTGCAAAATTTTGGATTTGTAGAAGCAAATATAATATCATCTACATATATTTGTATTAAGATCATATCATCACCTTCATTTTTCAAAAATAAAGTTGTATCAACAGTACCTCTTTTGAACTTGGAATTCAGAAGAAAAGTTGTGAGAGTGTCATACCATGCTCTTGGTGCTTGTTTAAGTCCATATAAGGCTTTGTCCAAAATGTAAACATGATCTAGAAATTCTTTGCTTACAAAGCCTTCTGGTTGTTCAACATACACTTCTTAATGAAGAATTCCATTCAGAAATCCACACTTAACATCCATTTGAAAAACTTTCATGTTTTTGTTAGCAACATATGCAAGAAAGATTCTGATAGCTTCTAGTCTTGCAACAGGAGCAAAAGTTTCATCATAATCAATGCCCTCTTGTTGACAATACCCCTTAGCAACAAGTCTTGCTTTATTTCTCACAACATTTCCATGTTCATCCTTTTTATTTCTGAAAACCCATTTGGTGCCAATTATTGATTTACCTTTTGGTTTAGGAATTAATCTCCAGACTTTATTTCTTTCAAATTGATTTAGCTCATCTTGTATGGCTAAAATCCAGTCTGGATCTTGAAGTGCTTCACATGGCTTTTTGGGTTCCATACTGCTTAAGAAATTCACATACAGACATTCATTTGTTGTGGCTGATCTTGTTTGTACACCCTTTGATGCATCACCAATAATCTGATGAATTAGATGACTTGATGTCCATTTGTTCACATTTGGCAATGGTTGAACAGATGAAACATTGTTGAATGAATCATAATCATCAATGATTGCTTGTGTTTCAGTATCATGATTAATAGTTGAATGTAGATCTGAAGTCTCCCCCTCAAATTGAACATTCTGTACTGGTTCAGAAATTATTTGCACAGGTTCAGAAACAAGAATAATAGGTTCAGAAATGACTTGCACTGTTTCTGAAATAATTTGCAGGTTTAGAAATGGGAAATTCTGAATTTGAGGTTGAGAGTGGTGGTCCAGAAGTATTTGATATTGTAGGTTATGTTGTTTCTTGTTGTGGAATACTTCTGAGTAAATAAGGATTTTGATAATCTACAGAAACATTCACGAAAATATCAAATAAGTCTTGACACAAGGTATCTAAATTTGTTTTAAGAAAAGTTTTAGAGTCAGAAGTAAGATTTGTCTTGTTGTATTCTGAATCCAAAACTTCAGAAACTTGTTTAAGTTTGATTTCTGAACTGTCTTGTTCAGAAGTCATTTTTGGCTCATGAAATCTAATATTTGAAGTCTCAATGATTCTTTGTGTTCCTTTGATTAGTACTCTATATGCTTTGGATCGTTGAGAATAGCCAACAAAGATACCAGCTGTACCCTTAGGTGCAAATTTATCTAGATGTTGTGCATCATTCAGAAGAGAACACATACAACCAAAAATTTTAAAATAATCAATAGAGGGTTTTCTTTGTTTAATAATTTCATAAGGAGTTTTAAGTAGTTTTCTATTCAGAAGTGTCATGTTCTGAGTAAAACATGCAGTTGCAATTGCTTCTGCCTAGAGAGATAAAGGAATTTCTGAATATGCTAGCATGGTCCTTACAGCTTCTACCAAAGTTCTGTTTTTCCTTTCAACAACACCATTCTGTTGGGGAGTTCTGGCAGCGGAAAAATTATGTGAAATACCAACAGATTCCAAAAAATTCTGAAGTGTAGAATTAGTAAACTCTGTGCCATTATCACTTCTGATCTTTTGAACTGGTAGTTGAAGAAGAACTTGAATTTTCTTCAGAAAAGGAATGAGTCTTTCTGAAGTATCAGATTTGAGTCTTAAGAATTCAACCCAAGTATATCTTGAATATTCATCTACAATCACAAGAATATACTTCTTTCCACCCATGCTTTAAGTCTTCATTGGTCCACATAAATCCATATGTAACATCTCAAGTGGAGCTTTACATGAAGATAGCATTTTCAGAGGATGAGAGCTTCTTTTGATTTTCCCTAGTTCACATGCAGAGCATAAAGAATTCTTTTCAAATCTGATCTTTGGTAGTCCTCTTACAGAGTTGTGTCTTTCCAGTTCAGAAATGGCTTTGAAGTTCAAATGTGACATTCTTCTATGCCAAAGCCAACTATCACCCCTTTTCTTTTTGTTTAGCCTGTTCCTATCAGAAAAATTACGATTTCAGAGAAGAGGAAAAAAGTCCTCCGTCATAGGCGGTTGAGGGTACCTTCCTAGAGGTTCTTTTTTAATTTGAATCAGGTCTCTTCACTTATGTTTATGCTTATGGCTTGCTCGAAATCTGTCAAATACGAGCCCTTCTTTCTCTATTCAATCCACGACCTACCTCGATACACCTGTGTCACAACGGCTTATTTTTTGGTCTCATTGTTGTGGAAATATAGCACACTCCTTGTAATTGACCATTTGTAGTGTAGATATCTCCATCTCTATAAGCAGTTAACTCATTTTTGTTTGATGAACTCAGAACATGACAGTAGTCTATATCAAAATTTACCTTCCAGTACTTGTCACAAAATTGACTTATACTGAAGAGATTATGTTTAAGACCTTCCACATAGAAAACTTTCATCACTTTAACATCTCCTTTGGAAAAAGTACCATATCCTCTCACATAAGCTTTTGCATTATTTCCAAAGCTAACTATTCCTCCATATCTTTCATGATAATCAGTTAAAAGTTGTATGAAAGGTGTCATGTGTCTTGAACATCCAGAATCTAAGACCCACACATGACATATCTGCAAAAATGATTATTGAGATTTAGGTACCCATTTAAGAATGGGTCCTGTGAGATTAGTCAAAAATTTTGAATTTCTGAATTTTGACTTAATCTTCTGAATTTCAGAAGTTAATTCAAACTTTTTTAATTTGTCAATTTTAGTATTACTTTGAGATTTCTTTTTATTTTTGTATTTGTTTGCCAATGTAGCTGAAAATTTCTGAATTGATTTCTCAAGATTAGTCTTATTTGTTTTGGAGTTTAGATGAAAATTATGATGACCACAGTTAATGCAGTGAATATGATTCTTCAAAATATTTAATAAAGCAATAGATGAACAAAAATCAACATTATTTGATTTGTCAACATAATTTCTTTTATTCACTTTATTAACTCTTGGTACATCACTTTTCTTTGAATTTGAAAAACTATCTAATTTGTCTTTCTTTGATAGTCTTTCTCCTTTCTTTCTCCAAACTAAAGTGGATAGCTCTGTAAAAGATAAGAAATGAGGATTAGTATAAGAAATTCTTTTACTTACTTTAGATGTAACTTCAGATTTAGGATTTGAATTCTGAACTTTAGAAGTTGAATTTGAAGATTGTCCTTTTTCAAACCTTTTAATTCTGATTGCAAAATCAGATGATGATATAGAAGATGTAGGTGTTTTTGTGGATATAGGAGTATCCTTTGATGAAGTAGAAAAAGTTGCAGTTTTCAGAAATTCAGGTTTCAGAAAAACAGTATTAAACTTATCAGAAGAAACTTTTGGTGCTTCTGATTTTAAAATTTCTCCTTCAGTCATATTTGATTGTAATTTATATATCGAATATCCATCTTTATCAATAACTTGAACCAAAGGATCATCATCATCTTCTGAATCTGAAGCATCATTAACTCTGAGAACTTATTTTGAGTCTTGCTAGATGCAAAAGATTTTTGATTTAAAATATTTTCAGACTCATCATCAGAATTATCAAAAATAATTTTTGAATTCTCATTATTATCTTTTGAAGATTCAACATCTGAGAATTCATCATATTTTTCTTCATGTTTTGATTTATTGTTAGAATTATCATCTTTTAGAACTTCATATGATCTTTCAGAAATAGGTTCAGAAGATAATTCAGAAATTTTCTTAGGTTTAATAGATGGTTTAGATTTTTCTTCAGAAAAAATTTCTGATACAGAAGTAAGTTCAGAAATGTTTATAATATTTTTATGCATTACTTCTATTTCAGAAATTGTCTCTGTTTTACCAGAATTGAGAGATTTTTCATCAGAAAATAGAGTTCCTGATTTTACAAAAGGAATTCTTTCAGGCAAAGAGAGATTAACAGGTTTGGATTTGACACATGTATTAGTTTCATTAAAAAATTTCATTTTTGAATAGTCATAAAGATTTGCAGGTGCCTTTTTCAGAGTTTGACTTTCATTATATCCCAAACCTGCCTTGATGTTGTAAAATTTTGAATTCTAAGCCTGATTTGTTAAAATATTCAGAGTCTGTTATGTTTGTCCTCTTTTAAAGTTCAGATCTTCCAATTCCTTAATCTTTTGTTACAGATCAAGTCTTTCTTGATTCAGAAAGTTCATTTTAACATTCAGAATTTCTTTTTCAGATTTTTCATTTATGATATCTTTTTGTAAACTTTCCATATTTTCTTTTAACAAAGATTTTTCTTCAGAAATTTTCTCAAGAGATTGTTCAGCTTCTTGGCAATTTTGTTTATAGATTTGACTTTCAGCTCTGAATTAATTTACCAATATTCTTTCACCTTTAATTCTGTTTCTGAGATTTTCAAATTCAGAATACATATTTTGGACTTGATTTTGCATTTCAGAATCTCCAGAATGTTGTTCAGAATTTGGTTCAGAAGAGTAATTTATTTCAGAATTTAGTTCAGAAGATGAAGAAATTACCTTAGAATCATGTGCATGTTTGTCTTCTAGATCCATTTGGCACAAATAGCAGTTTGAGGCATAGTGACCTACTTCTTCATCGTATTCCCCATCACTCCAGTTTAACCAATCTTCTTCATATTTGGTTACCAAAGCTGGATTAAGCACCTTCTTCTTAGCAATAGATGTTTTTTCTCATAGTAGCCTGAGTTTTTTACTTTGGGCATTTTGCACTGTCTTGCATAATGACCAGGCTTACCACAATTAAAGCATGTTGCTGGTTCAGATTTCTCAGTTTGACCAGCATCTTGACTTTTCTTGAGACCAATTTCAGACTTTGGTTTATTCTGCTATTTTTTATTATATCTTTGAGTAAATTGCCTTGTCATAAAAGAAATATTATCAGAAATTCTCTTAAGTTCTTCATCTGATTCATCTCCATCACACAAATTTGTTTCTGGGATATCACCAGATTTTACTTTTAGTAGAAATGGTCATAGAATTATTATACTTCTTGCTTAACAAGGCTACTGTTTCATTTGCCTTCTTTTGTTCATTCTATCTAGTTTTGATTTTGTCTTCTTGTTGAAACAGAATACCATAGACATCATGAATGGATTTTCTAGATAAGTTTCTAGTAACCATGTTATCAGAGAAGCTTGACCATTCATTACCCAAGTTGTTCAGAAATTTGTTGTTTATCCTAGAATTTGATTTCTAAACACCATTTCTTCTCAGATCATTCAGGATATTGTTGAATCTATGATAATTCTCTGTAATAGATTCATTCTCTTTATACCTGAAGTTCTCATAAGTACCCACATAGATATTCAATCTTTGTGCTTGGGCTTTTGTACTACCCTGCATTTGAGTTTCAACCACATCCCACATGGATTTAGCAGATGTTAAGCTATCTACTTTATTGAATATCTCATTAGGAATAGCCATTGTAAGAAGAATTAATGCCCTTTTGTCAACTTTAGCTTGAGCTTTCTCAGCAGTACTGTACATACCTGGGCTTTTCTTGATTTTTGATGCAGGTATCTCAGGAGTAGATTCAGTTCTTGGTACTGATGGAATTTCCACATAGACCTCCAGAGGGGCATTTACGATTGATTGCATTAAAGCTTCATCAATATTATCCAAGAATTGAATCATCCTGATTCGCCATTGATGATATTCACCAAAAAACAGAGTTGGTGGTTTAGTTTTTGATCCGATGGAGACGATTTCTTTCGACATCTTTGATTTTGAAATAGATCGAGAATTCAACTGAAATTGAATCTTGAATTTATCAATCAAGAATATCAAGAACTGTCAGACCTGACAAGTTCTTCTCTGAATGTCAAGAACAGATGAATTGGCTCTGATACCAATTGATAGATCCCAAACAATCAAGATTGTAGAAAGATTAAAGAACAAGAACAAGAATTGGATCACTGAAGTTGTATGTTGTATTGATTACTCAACTATATTACAATGTATGTATCTTAACAAGTTCTATCTATCAACGTTAGTTATAACAAACAATCAAACTATCTATTTATACACAATTAGAAAGACTAAAGTTACAGTAGAAAGATGACAGACATGTTCAGAACTACTTCAGAAGTTATGTCTTAGGCTTTCCTCCTTTTATCTTCAGACTTCTGAATCTTTCTTTTCAGAACCTGGTCTTCTTTTGAAGCTACTTCTGATATCTAACAGTGGCAATATACCTTTTGTCTTGCATGATATGCAAATGGGTATAAATACGATGAAGATATCTTCTTCATCCTCATGCATGCTCCTTACTATCCTTGAACCTCTGCTTCATTTCTTTCTAATTTCTTGTGCATCAAAACTGTGTGTTTCTTAAGTTACAATAGAATAGGTTATTTAACTTGTTCTAATTCCGCTTGTAACTGTAAATTTGTTTATTCAACATAAACTTATTTAAAAACGAAAAAATCTATCTGTTTGTATTTAACCCCCCCCCCCTTCTACAAACTGTTTCTATACCCTTTGAACTCTTGTAGACTCCTTTGGGACCAACAAGTGGTATCAGAGCAGTGTGCTCTCTATATTTAAAATATTTTCTTTCTAAACTATTTTAAAATATGTCAAATCCTAATACAAACTATAATGACAATGGATCGTTAGCTAAACCTCCAAGATTTAACCATGATATTTTCCCATTGTGGAAGGAAAGAATGTCTCTATTTCTAGAAGGATCAGACCCAAAGATACCTTACTATCTAGAAAACGGACCATTTGTTCCTACAACTATAGTAGCTGGTGTTCCTGCCACCACTACTACTCCAGCCATCCTTGAAAGGAGTATCATTAAAACTCCTAATCGATGGATTGAAGAACATAAGAAAGAAATTGCTATTGACTCTAAAGCAAGATCCATAATAGCAATGTCCCTCCCTGATAAAGTCTATCATTCAGTAATAAAAATGAGAACTTCTAAATCCATGTGGGATACTCTATGTTTTCAATATGAAGGAACATCTGAGGTACAAATCATTAGAAATATTAACCTAGTAAGACAGTATGAAAATTTAATGCATCATAAAGGTGAAACTCTTTCTCAAATTCACCAGCGTTTTAACTGCTTGTTGATTGATTTAAAAACAGTCAACAGACACTATTCCAACGCTGAAATTCTGACAAAATTCATGGAGGCACTACCCGAACAATGGGCATTGTACACTACATGTCTGAAATTGTCAAAGAATCATGAAACTCTTTCTTTAAGTGCTTTGTATGGAATGCTCTTAAATGAGGAGCAATCCCAAGTCTTGAAGAAAAACCTCATCAATGAACTCAAGGGTGCCAAAAGTACTTATGTGGCACTCGTGTCTTCAGAGGCAAATCCTTTAAGAAATGCTTCCTCTTCTACTATTACTTCCATCACTGAATTAGGTCAAACCGATTCAGAAGATCAACTCACTGATGCTGACATCTCTGAGTTCGATAACTCTTTGGCCCTGTTAACTAATAACTTTAAGAGATTTGCCAGAAAGATCAACTTTAGAAGAACACCTACTCTCGCTGACTCTGATAAATTGAAAACCATGCCCGCTGAGAAAGCCTCAGCCACATGCTACAATTGTCAGGGAAAGGGTCACTTCGCTAGTGAATGTAGATCCAAGAAAGTTGCAGCCCCCACTACCTCGCTGACCTCTAATAAGAAAGAGAAGTATTTGAAATTAAAAACCAAATATAAAGATCTGAAGAAAAACCAGCCAAAAGGCAAAGGCCTTGTAGCTGAAGAAGTTGACTGGGATGATGAAGATGACTGGCTAAATCCTCTGATGAGTCAGAGACAGATGAAGAAGATCTTGCCTTCTTATGTCTGATGGCAAGAATAGAAGATGCTGAAGAAGTATCTGAAACTTCTTCCTCTGAGTCCCCTTCTACTCAGGTATCCATTCCTTCTATCTCCTTAATATCTGAAAACGATAACTTATCTGCGTTTGATGCCATGACTGCTGATTTTTACAATGCTTTAAATGGAAAAATCAAAGCTGAGAAAATTAACACCGATTTATCTGAACAAGTAAAAAATTGTCATCTAAGAATCAAAGAACTTTCAAAGATTGAGGAAACCTTAAAGGACCAAGTCTTTGTAAATCAAACAATTAGCATTGAAAAAGCAGCAAGCTATCGCTGAAAGAGAAAAGGCCATCGCTGATCTCAAGTCTGAAAAGGCTACCATCGAAGGATGGTGCAAAGCCTCTGACAAGGTAAATGAGATCATCAATGCTCAGATCCCTATGAAAGTAAGTAGTGGGTTAGGCTTTAACCTCGAAAAGGAAGAATCAGAGAAAGACCGTTCCATGCTTAAATTTGGAATGTTTGTCTCCTCTATCCCTGATCCCTCCTTTTCGTCTCAGAGACCTCAATCTAATGAGAAGACTCCGATGTTAAAATCTTTCTACTCTAAGAAACTGGTCAAAAACAAGATTCTTGACCATGTTCCTAGAAGTAGAAATGTTCAGAAGAACAAGAAATCCTCTGCCTCCTCAGAGAGCAATCCTAAATCTGGGAGAAAGATCTCTGAATTCTCTTAGAGATCAACCCCAAGAATTAAGATTGATCTCACTCCTGATCCTAAAAAGGTTGTTATACCTCCAAGAACAATGGATAAAGGAATTCTTGGTCCCATTCCTGACAAAATCCCTTCTATCTTTCTGAAATCTTTACTTTCCAAACCTTACAAATATAGGAAGTGTTATCACTGTTGTGAAACTACCTACATTGCTAGTAAGTGTCCTAATGCTACTAAAGCTGATAAACTAGCTCATGGAAAGAAAGTAGCTTAAGCTGATAAATCAGCAAGAGTGAAATCCACCAAGGTTGCAAAACCATCAAAGGTGAAGATATCCACTGAAGAAAGTTCTTCAGCAAGTAGCTCCTCCGCCACTCCTTCCACTAACAAAGAAAGACCCATGGTAATATGGGTACCTTCAAACATTTAATCTCTTTGTTGAATGCAGAGTGCTAAAGGTATCTGGTATCTCGATAGCGGATGCTCAAGGCACATGACTGGCAGAAAATCTCTGCTCTCTGACTACAAAGAAGAAGCTGGTCCATCAGTGACCTTTGGTGGAAATGGGAAAGGATACACTAAAGGCTATGGAATCTTGTCCAACGGAGCTACCCCGTTTAGTCGAGTTGCCTACGTTGAACGACTAAAGCACAATCTCTTAAGCGTTAGTCAGCTATGTGACAAAGATTTCAAAGTTCTAATCCTAAAGAATAGATGTACTATGACTGAGTGCAATGATAAGCTTGCCTTAACAGGCAAAAGAGTTGAAAATGTATATGTAATCAATATGAATAGTTCTCACTCTGAGAACATATGCTTTATCTCTAAAGCATCCTCTGATGTAAATTGGTTATGGCATAAAAGACTCTCTCATCTCAACTTTAAGAAAATTAATGAACTGTCTCAAAAGGGACTCGTCAGAGATCTTCCAAATCATAGCTTTGAAAAGGAATCTCTTTGCTCAGCGTGTGAAAAGGAAAAGCTGACAAAAGCTTCTTTCAGACCTAAACAAGTCTCCTCTGTTACCTCACCTCTTCAACTACTCCATATGGATCTCTTTGGACCTGTCAATGTCCAATCTATATCTTGAAAGAAATACACTCTTGTGATTGTTAATGAGTATTCCAGATACACATGGGTATTCTTTCTTCGATCCAAAAGTGACACCCCTGATATGATAATCTCATTTATCAAAAGGATGGAAGTTATGAACAATCTGACTGTTCATTCCATGAGAAGTGATCATGGTACTGAATTCAAGAACAGTACCCTGCTAAATTTCTTTGATGAAAAAGGTATCTCTCACAACTTCTCTTCAGTGAGTACTCCTCAGCAAAACGGTGTTGCTGAAAAAGAAAATCGAACTATCGTTGAATCAGCTCGCTCAATGCTCAGTGAATCACGCCTTCCAACTCAATTCTTGGCCGAAGCAGTCAATATAGCATGCTTTACTCAGAATCGATCCCTGATTGTGAAGCGATTCAAGAAAACCCCGTATGAATTATTTCAGGGAAGAAAACCTACTCTGAAGTATCTTCACATCTTTGGATGTAAATGCTACATTCTGAATGACAAAGATCATTTGGGAAAGTTCGATCCAAAAACTGATGAAGGAATTTTTCTTGGATACTCTACAGTATCTAAATCCTTCAGAATTTTCAACAAGAGAAGACAACATGTTGAAGAATCTATGCACGTCAACTTTGATGAATCACGTCCAATCAACTCTGCTCCTATCCCTGAAGAAGATGAGGAGCTAAATAAATGGATGAAATCACATTATGGAGAACCTGAAACTTATTTCAGCAGTAACCAAATGCTGAAATGAATGATGGTTGTCTCCCTGATTTTCCTATTCCAAATACTGATTCATCCTCAGGAATCAATGTCACTCCTCTTAGTCAGATTCATCCATCTGATACCTCTCAAGGAAACTATTCAGTGAACAACCAAGCTTCATTTGTATCCCCATAATTGATCTTAAATGATGAAGTCCCTGTTGTTGAACCATCAACAAGTATCCCTGAAAGAGAAGAAGTTGTTGAATCGATTATTGATCTATCTCCTCAACCTCCCGCTCAGAGATGGACTGCAAGTCATCCAATAAATCAGATTATTGGTGATCCTAATGCAGGTATTGTTGATCATAACTCCTCTCGATGATTTGAATATGATTCCTTTTGTATACTTAGTGAAATTCCATTGTATAAGCTTTTGTTAATATTCAGCGATAGCATACGCTGATTACCATCAGCGATCGCTGAAGATCAAGGAACAACAAGCTTATCTCTAAAGACCTGAAGATCAGCTATCACACCAGAAGACCATTCAGCGAAAGTCAAAGACCCTAGCTGAAGAAAGAGATAATCAGCTAAGTGAACTAAAGCGGTTCAGCGATAACAACCATTATCAAATCAAAGTGTGAAGTCTTGTGAAGGCTCAGCAATACTGAAGTTCATCCTAGAAGATTCAGAATCAGCGATCAAATGAAGCTTCCTTTACAACATTAAAGATTGATCTTATCCTCGATGCACAAAAGTCAAACCTAATACCTTGTCAGAAAAGGACGTACGAATTGTCTCTTATGTCCCCATCATATCTGATATGGTACTGTTCATATTCGGCCAAAAACATGGTTGTCTTATTAGCAAGGACAGGCTTCCTATTCAAGCTTGACACGTGGCATATACCTTTTGTCTTGCATTAAATGCAAACGGGTATAAATAAGATGAAGATATCTTCTTCATCTTAATGCATGCTTCCTTCTAAGCTAAACCCTCTTTATTTCTTTCTTCCTTCTTCTTGTGCATCAAACTTAGTGTTTCTTAGTTACAATAGAATAGGTTTTAAACTTGTTCTTATTCCTCTTGTAACTGTAAATTTGTTTATGATATATAAACTAATTTAAAAACCAAAATTTGTGTGTCTGTATTCAACCCCCCTTCTACAAACTGTTTACTTCTTATTGAACTCTTGTAGACCCTTTAGGGACCAACGAGTGGTATCAGAATAGTGTTTGCTTCTTTTATCTTTAAAATATTTTTCTTATAAACTATTTTAAAATGTCAAACCCTAATACGAACTACAATGATAATGGATCTTTAGCTAAACCTCCAAGATTTAGCCATGATAATTTTCCATTATGGAAAGAAAGAGTGTCTCTGTTTCTAGAATGATCTGACCCAAAGATCCCCTACTATCTAGAAAACGGACCATTTGTTCCTACAACTATTGTAGCTGGTGTTCCTGCCACCACTACTACTCCAGCCATCCCTGAAAGGAGTATCATTAAAACTCCTAATCGATGGACTGAAGAAGATAAGAAAGAAATCTCTATTGATTCTAAAGCTAGATCTATAATAGCAATGTCTTTACCAGATGAAGTCTATCATTCTGTTATGAAAATGAGGACTTCTAAGGCCATGTGGGATACTCTATGTATCCAATATAAAGGAACCTCTGAAGTACAAGTCACGAGGTGCATAAACCTTGTTAGACAATATGAGAGTTTTATGTATCATAAAGGTGAATCTCTTTCTCAAATTCACCAGCGTTTCAACTGTTTGTTGATTGATCTTAAATCAGTAAACAGAGTGTACTCTAACACTGAAATACTGACCAAATTCATGGAGGCACTACCCGATCAATGGCCAGTGTACACTACATGTTTAAAGTTGTCAAAGAATCTTGAAACTCTGTCCTTAAGTGCTTTATATGGAATGCTCTTAAATGAGGAACAATCTCAACTTCTAAGGAAGAACCTCATAAATAAACTCAAAGGTGCCAAAAGTACTTCAGAGGCACTTGTGACTTCAGAGGCAACTCCTCCTAAAAATGTTTCTTCTTCCACTATTACCTCCATCACTGAATTATGTCAAACTGATTCAGAAGATCAACTCACTGATGCTGACATCTCTGAGTTTGATAACTCTCTAGCTCTCTTAACAAATAATTTTAAAAGATTCGCTAGAAAGAGCAACTTTCGAAAACCTTCAAATCTCTCTGACTCTGAAAACAAAAGTCAATGCCCGCTGAGAAAGCCTCAGCTATATGCTTCAACTGTCAGCGAAAGGGTCACTTTGCTAGTGAATGTAGATCAAAGAAAGTTGCAGCTCCTACCATCTCCCAGACCTCTTATAAAAAAGAGAAGTATTTGAAATTTAAAAGCAAATAAACGGATCTGAAGAAACACCAGCAAAAAGAAAAAGGTCTTATCACTGAAGAAGTTGATTGGGACGCTGAAGATGACTGGGCCAAGACCTCTGAAGAGTCTGGCTCTGATGAAGAAGATCTTGCCTTCCTATGTCTAACGGCAAGAATAGAGGACGCTGAAGAAGCTACTGAAACTTCTTCCTCTGAGTCCCCTTCTACTCAGGTAACAATTCCTTCTATCTCTTTACTCTCTGAAAGTGATAACTTGTCAGCTCTCGATGCTATGACTGTTGATTTTTATAATGTTTTAACTAGAAAGATTAAGGCCCAGAAAATTAACACTGATTTATCTGAGCAATTAAAAAATTGCCATATAAGAATCAAAAAACTTTCTAAAATTCAGAAAAGCATCGAGAAGCAGCAAGCCATCGCTGATAGGGAAAAGGCTATCGCTGATCACAAGTCTGAAAAGGCAACCATCGAAGGATGGTGTAAGGCTTCTGATAAAGTCAATAACATCATCAATGCCCAAATACCTATGAAAATAAGAAGTGGGTTAGGCAATAACCCTGAAAAGGAAGAATCAGAAAATGATCGTTCCATGCTCAATTTGGAATGTTTGTCTCTTCTATCCCTGATCCTTTATCTTCAACTTCTTCCTCTTCTATTAAAGAAAAGTTGCATGTGATAAATTCTAAGAAGGTTGATCAAGAACGAGTTTCTTGACCAAGTTCCTATGAATAAGATCGCTCAGAATAGGAACAAGAAATCCTCAGAGAGAAATTCTAAATCTGGGAAGAAGGGCTCTGACTGTTCTCAGAGACCAACCCCCAGAATTAAGATCGATCTCACTCCTACCCCTGAAAAGGTTGTTATACCTCCAAGGACTATGGATAAAGGAATTCCTGGTCCTATCCCTGAAAAAGTTCCTGCTTTCTCTCTGAATTCCAAACCTTTTAAATATAGGAAGTGCTATCACTGTGGTGAAACTACCCACATTGTAAGTAAATATCCTAACGCTACTAGAGCTGATAAACTAGCTCGTGGAAAGAAAGTAGCTCAAGCTGATAAATCAGCGAGAGTGTAATCCACCAAGGTTCCAAAACCAACAAAGGTGAATATATCTACTAAAGAGAGTTCTTCAGCTAGTAGCTCCTCCAGCAATCCTTTATCTAACCAAGCAGGACCCATAGTAGTATAGGTACCTTTAAACAATTAATCTTTTGTTGTATGCAGAGTGCCAAAGGTATCAGGTATTTTGATAGGGGATGCTCAAGGCATATGACTGGCAGAAAATCTCTGCTCTCTGATTACAAAGAAAAAGTTGGTCCATCAGTGACCTTTGGTGGAAATGGCAAAGGATACACTAAAGGTTATGGAATTCTATCCAACGGAGCCACAACGTTTTCTCGTGTTGCCTATGTTGAGGGACTAAAGCACAATCTTTTGAGCGTTAGTCAGTTATGTGACAAAGACTTCAAAGTTCTATTCTTAAAGAATAGATGTGTTGTCACTGTCGAAAATGATAAGCTTTCCCTAACAGGCAAAAGAGTGTAAAATGTGTATGTCATTAATTTGAATAGTTCTCACTCTGAGAACATGTGCTTTATCTCTAAAGCATCCACTGACATAAACTGATTATGACATAAAAGACTCTCTCACCTCAACTTTAAGACAATAAATGAATTGTCTCAAAAAGATCTAGTTACAGACCTCCCAAATCATACCATTACAAAGGAATCTCTTTGTTCAGCGTGTGAAAAGAGAAAGCTGACAAAAGCCTCCTTCAGGTCAAAGCAAATTTCTTCAGTGACCGCTCCTCTTCAGCTACTCCATATGGATCTATTTGGACCTGTCATTGTCCAATCTATTTCTAGAAAGAAATATACTTTGGTGATTGTTGATGAATACTCCAGATACACATGGGTGTTCTTCCTTCGATCCAAAAGTGACACCCCTGAAATGATAATTTCTTTTATCAAAAGTATGGAAGTTCTGAATAATTTGATTGTTCGTTCCATAAGAAGTGATCATGGTACTGAATTCAAAAACAACACTTTGGTGAATTTCTATGAAGAAAAAGGCATCTCTCACAACTTTTCCTCAGTAAGAACTCCTCAGCAAAACGGTGTTGCTGAAAGAAGAAATCGAACTATCATTGAAGCGGCTCGCTCAATGCTCAGCGAATCGCATCTACCTACTCAGTTCTGGGCTGAAGCAGTCAACACATAGTGCTTCACTCAAAATCGATCCCTAATAGTTAAGCGATTTAAGAAGACCCCCTATGAATTGTTTAATGGGAGAAGACCTACTCTGAAATATTTCCATATTTTTGGATGTAGATGTTACATTATGAATGGTATATTTCTTGGATACTCCTGTACATCTAAGTCTTTCAGAGTCTTCAACAAAAGAAGACAACATGTTGAAGAATCCATGCATGTTAACTTTGATGAATCTCGTCCCATTCATACTTCTCATACTCATGATGATGATGAAGAATTGAATGCTTGGATGAGATCTCATTATGGGGAACCTGAAACGTATTTCAGCAATCAACCTCCTGCTGAAGCATGTGACGAAGAAAAATCTGTAAATCCTTCAAATGACAATCATCCATCTTCAGGGATGAATGTTACTCCCTTAAATCAGATTCCTATTGCTGATTCCTCTCTTGGAAATTCCTCTGTGAACAACCAAACTACGTCTGAAAATCAATCTCCTGAAATGATTCTAAATGAAGTACCTGTTGCTGAAACAGCAAGTCCTATTTCAGAATCTGAAGAACAGGTCGCTGAATCTGCTGTTGATCTCTCTCCTCAACCACCAGCTCAGCGATGGACTGCTAATCATCCAATAAATTAGATTATTGGTGATCCCACTGCAGGTATCAAAACACGTAGAGGTACAGGTAATATATGTCTTTATGTTAACTTCATTTCTCTCTCTGAACCTAAGAAGATAGATCAAGCTATCTCTGATCCTAGCTGGGTTTCAGCTATGCAAGAAGAACTAACTGAATTTCGTAGAAATAAAGTTTGGAATCTTGTTCCTAGACCCTCTAATAAAACTGTCATAGGAACCAAATGGGTTTTCAGAAATAAGCTAGATGAAAACGGGACTATAATTCGCAATAAGGCTAGACTTGTTGCTCAAGGTTATAGAGAGGAAGAAGGAATTGACTATGATGAAACCTTTGCACTTGTTGCTCGTTTAGAAGCCATAAGACTCTTTTTAGCTTATGCAGCCCATAAAGACTTCAAAGTTTTTCAAATGGATGTTAAAAGTGCTTTTCTAAATGGAAAACTCAGTGAGGAAGTTTATGTTGAACAACCCCTTGGTTTCTCAGACCCTAACCATCCTGGTTATGTTTTCAAACTTGAAAAAGCTCTTTACGGGTTAAAACAAGCTCCTAGAGCTTGGTATGATACCCTTCCTAAATTTCTTTTTAAAGAAAAATTTGTTCGTTGAAAAATTGACCAAACCCTTTTTTTAAGAAAATATAAAGGTCATACCATACTCGCTCAGATTTATGTCGATGACATTATCTTTGGTTCCACAAGACCTAAATTGTGTACTTGTTCCGCTGCAAGAATGCAAAAGCAATATAAAATGAGTATGATGGGTGAACTAACATATTTTCTAGGTTTGCAGATAAAGCAATCTGACAAAGGAATCTTTATTTGTCAAAGCAAATATGTTAAAGACATGCTGAATAAATTCGACATGAATCAATGCTCAGCGATGAAGACCCCTATGGCGCCTCCTCTGACTTTGAACAAGGATCCCAATGGGAAACCAGTCAATATCACTGCCTATCAAGGGATGATTGTATATCTGTTGTATCTTACAGCGAATAGACCTGACATCATGTATTCTACATGTCTCTGCGCTCGGTATCAAGCTGAACCGAAGGAATCCCATCTAATCGCTGTAAAGCGAATCTTCAGATACCTGAAAAGAACTCCAAATCTAGGTCTTTGGTATCCCAAAGGCTCAGGATTTGATCTTATTGGTAATTCTGGCAGTGACTTTGCAGGTTGTAAGATAGATAGAAAGAGCACCACTGGTAGGTGTCAGCTACTAGGTGGAAAGCTAATTAGTTGGACAAGCAAAAAGCAAAACTCAGTGTCCACCTCCACTGCTGAAGCTGAATATGTAGCCGCTGGTAGTTGTTGTGCTCAAATCCTTTGGATGAGAAATCAACTCAGAGACTACGGTCTCAAGCTTTCAAAAATTCCTATTTATTGTGATAGTACTAGTGCTATTGCCATTGCTAGCAATCCTGTACTTCACTCCAAAACCAAGCAGATTGAGATCCGATATCACTTTATCAGAGATCATGTGATGAATGGTGAAATTGAGCTTCATTTTGTACCCACTGAATATCAGCTCGCTGATCTTTTCACCAAGCCTCTTGATGAAACTAGATTCAATCTACTTATCAGCGAACTTGGTATGTTGAACGCTGAATAATGTTTATTCAGTGACTTACAACAAGTACAAATAAAGCCTTCAAACTTTCCATTCGCTGAACTCTGATTCAGCGATATCTGGGCCATCTCCTCAGGTATTATCTTCTAATCTTTATCACTTTTTGATATCTTTTCTCATCAAAGAATGAATCTCTGAAAATAAAACTCCTCACTGACAATCCTTTATTGTCATTAATGAAGATTTTAAATTAATAATGATACTTTTCTTATGGATAATTATCATTATAATCTTTTAAAAATAAGAAAAGGACACGTCAGACCTTTTTCTGACACACGACGGACCGCGACGTTTCCCTTCCAACTCCTTTCTTGGAACGTGCGCCAGGTCATCATTTCTTTTTCAAAAAGCTAAAACCGTCGTTTAGCACTCCTTTCTTTCTCTCTCCTAATGTTATTTAAGCAATTCTTTTGCCTCATTTGCCTCTTTACGCTTTCACATCTCTCCAAAAGGCAAAAGAACCTTCGAATCTTCAAAGCTTTCTCAAGAACTCCAAGAACACGCCCTCGTACGTTTTTCTTCTCGAAAACAACTAAGGTTTGATCTAAACCTTTACTTAAAACTGGAAACATCTTTTTTCACGTCTTCTTATCTTTAATCTTCTAAAAATGCAATAAAAACATATTTTAGGAAGAAAATAAATTTAATCTGGATTAAAACCCAAAAAATTCTTCTATTTTCAAAACCCTGTTCTAAGTTCTTTCCTTAGAACAGAAGACTTTCTTCTTAAAGTTTTATCCATTTTTAATTATCTTTTATTTTTTAAATAATTTTTTATGTTATTGTTCTTACCACAAGCATTTTGATCTTGTTCATCAAAATACTTGTTTATTTCAATCTTACATTTGGAATTCTTTATACCAAACTCTGGTTTATACACTTATGTATAAAACCATGATTTATCTCTTTGGTGTTCCCATTTTTCCTACAGAAATGGCCTCTGCAAGTAAGACTGCTGAAAACTCTGCTGCTACAACTGTTGACAACACTTTGGTCGCTGCACCAACCTACCACTTCCCAATGGAGAAAGTTCTATTCAAATCATGCAATTATATTGCATTGGTTGACATACCCGCTGATCGCCCTCACTTTAATGAAGGAGCTACCTTCATCAAGGCGTGCCCGCTGATGTACGCATTTGTCCACAACCCAGTGGCATCTCCTCACATCTTCAAGCTCTCTAGTACACGGCTCACTGTACCACGCTCACCACGGACAAGGGGACCGTGCTCTCTGCTATTGGCTTCAAGATTCCAGACCTTGGATACTTCTCCTTCACTGCTGGTTTTGTGAGAAAGGCCCTTCGTCTCCCTACCCGCGCCAAGAATGCGCAATGGGGCGCTGAACCTACCAAGATGCAGATCGACACCTTCTTGGACTCTATCGGCTATGCCTGGGAGAATCCATCGCTGAAAACGGTGGGCTCAAAGCTGGAAAAGAAGAGATTGCCTGCTCGCTGGCAATACAGGTGATCCAATGCCTTGGGTCAAAGATTGGCTCGCATGACCAAGCGAGCAAGCACTTTCAGGATCTCGCCTTCTCTCTCTGCACCGGCCATAACCTCAACTACGCTGACTATATCTTCAGCGATATGATCAGTCGCATCAACGCTGCTACCAGACACCCCGTCATCCCCTACCTATGGTTCTTCGCAACAATCTTGGAAGTTGCCTTCGGGGAGGAATACCCGAAGTTCGGTGACCACTCCTTCTCCATGGTGGGGAAGAAGTCCCTGGACATCGAGGAACGTCCAGGTGATGCTCCTTTCACGCCTTACATGTTGAAAGTGATTGGAGCCCCTCTTTCAGTGTCTACCTCGTTGTCCATCCCAACAGTGAGCATCCAGGACACTGCTGCTGCTAAGAGGAAACAACCAACCGATGGTCATAAAAAGACCATCGCAACCAAAAAGCCAAATAAGATGGTCTCTCAAAACACCACTCTCTCTGATTTCGGTGTACTACCAACACCAACAGCAGCCGCAGCCACTTCTACGGTCTCTTCATCCGTTGTTGCTTCATCGGCACTACCTACACCATCAGGGACTTCGGTCACTGAGGGTGTTACAGCTAGCTCTGCTGAAGCTGGATCAGTTACTACTCTCACAGCCTTCCTAACTTCTTTTATCTCCTCTCCTTTGGTCCTTACCTCAGCACATGACTCAGCGGTAGTTGTCCCTATCCCTGATAATGTTGAAATGCACGCAGTCCAAACCTTAATATTGTTTAGACAATCTGAGTTTTGGAAGGCCAATTTAAAAGAACCTCAGAGTGTCTCTCTCAGACACCCTAAGACACTGGTTGGTGATCCTCAAGACACTGCCTCTGCAAACGTAGTCCCTGAGAGTAATCCTCATGATACTCTCAAGGAGAAAAATAAATTTTTTTCATCCATCATCTAATCCAGATGCATTTTTGGCATCTTTATCTATGTCATCATCAGGTGTCGCTCCTCTCTTCTCCTCAGCGACAACGATAACCACCACCACCAGCGCTCCACCTCTCAGCAAGGAAATGGGGAAGTCTCCTCAGGGCCATCCCAATGCTGCAAAGCTCCGAGAGGTCAAGACAGAGATAGCAGCTCCCAAGCTTCCAACTCCAGTCACTGAACTCCCTCCCATTGTCCTTCCCAGACCTACATTCCCTGCTATTGACTATCTGGTCAGGGAATGTGCTCTAACAAGGCCTAGGGTTGACAATCTTCAGACATCAGCTGAACTCATCTTCAGATGCATCGTTGGGACTCCAGCGATCAAGACCAACGTCAGCAGCCTTATCTCTGACGTCTTCTCTCTGAAGGAAGACAACCGGGTCCTTGGCCAGAACCTGTCCAACTTAGAGCAGAAGGTTGCTGCTTAGGCAAACATCCTTGAGTCTATTCAAAAGACTCAATCTGATATGATGCAGATGCTCACCAAGCTCTCTGAGGCTACTTCCTCCTTCACTGCTGCTGATCGGACTACGCTTCAGGAAAATGATACGAAGCTCAAGCACATTCAGTCAAATGTTCGCACTCTGATGGTGCATTGTATACCTCCTGATAACATCGAGGGGGAGAGATGTGCCAAAACGTTTGCAGATGAACTCATTGTGGAGCACAACCGGACGTTTCCTGGTGAAAAGATTTCTCCGTACATCCAGCGAACGGGATCTTCCCTCCCTGATGGCTGCTGAAGCTGAAGAAGATGATGATGATGCTGAGGAAGATGATGAAGAAGAAGAAGAAGATCCTATCCCTCATTATGGGGGAATGGATGATGATGAAGATGACGATGACATTGGAAGTGCCTTAGAGCACTTCAGAATGTCTAGGCCTGGATTCTCTCATCAAGAGCCTTTGGGGGACGGACAACATCCCTCTTAGGGACAAGCCAGTCCCTCAGGCAAAGGAAAAGAAGTGGTAAATCTAGTTTCCACTATCCCATTATCTGAGGGGGAGACCACTAATGAGGTATCTCTTCCTCTTATCCCTTATATTACACCTCTCTCTGAAACCCTCACACCTCCTTCACCTACAAAAACTCTCTCTGATAAATCTTTTTCTTCCTCTCCTTCCCTCAGTGATCCCCGTCCCCCAAAGGACTCCACTTCATGGAAGGAACCTTCTTCCGAAGAGCAGTTTATGTACATAATAGAAACTGACTCTAAAGAAGAAGAGGGCCTTATTCCCAGGCGTCAGCGTTCAAAAGTCTATCATAAGCGAGCCTGAAGAAGAAGGAATGCGAATAAAATTCCTTAGTGAATTCGAAGAAAGAAGAATAAGGGTGCCTCAAGCTGAACCCATAGATGCTGTACCAATAAGGATGGTAGATGAATTCTACTTTCTGTCTAGCGAAGAAAGAGAACAAGCATTGGAAGCACAACGTATCAGGGATGAGAAGACAAAGCAAACTGAGAATGATCTTGCTTTAGCAAGGAAATTACTCAGGGAAGACTCTGCTAAAGACAAGGCGGCCAAGAAACAACTGAAAAAGAGTGAAAGGTCACTGAAGCTCTTGTACAGAAAGAACTTGCACTAGAAAACTTGAATGTAGATCAAATCCTTGCTCAATAGAAGATTCTAAGTGCACTATCCGCTGAAGCCACAATTCAGAAAGACAAAGAGCTTGACTGGTGCAGTGATAGACTGAAATTTCGAAGATCTGAGGCCAAAATCATTCATTCAACTATTCAAGGGCGACACTCCAACAGAGGTGGTCCAAAGGTATATGTACGAATGACAAGGACAAACAGAACTGAGAGAGAAGAAGGAAAGTTCTTAAGGATTTATGGATACACTGAATGGTTAGAAATCAGAGACGCCATTCAGGGTTCCAAATCCAAATTCAAGGATGTGGTAGAAGAATCTTGGATCGATTCTTTGCAAAGGATGTCACAACACGTGCAAGTTCCCCCTCTCCCTGAGTCATCAAAGAAGAAAAGATCAACTGCTGAAGGTGGTTCAAGCTCTAAAAATGAGCATGAAACTAAATTTGATTATCATAGCATTCTTGGTCATCTTGAAACCCTGATATTTCAATGCTACGTACCTCTCTTCCTCAAGATCGAAGATACGAAGAAGATGAAATAATCTCACTACCTGAACCTGGTATGGTATTTTTGGATAATGAAGGATTCTTAGGACTCTTCAGAAACCAAGAAATTCGCAAGGCCCCATCCTCTCTCATAAAGATCATGCTATGGCGCTGCTGGTCAGATACCCCTCTGATGAATCGACAGAAAACGCTTTATGAGAATGAGCTACAAAGAAGAAACGAGAACATCTCTGATTAGTCATAGATTTCTATTTCCTTTGTAATATTCCTTCAGTGTACAAGTACTTCACTTTTATTATTGTAATTTCATTTCCCTGTAATTTTTTCAGATTATACTTAATGAAATTCAATCAGAGTACTTTACTCCATCTATGTACTGAAAAGATCCCCAAAAAAAAGGTAAAAGGGACAATGAACATAACAGTTCTATTTTCTTCAAACTATACTTTACTCACTGATTCTTCACTTTAAAAAATTAATCAGTGAATGTACTTTATGTTTATTTACTTGTAAAAATTGTGCTTTCATATCCTTATAAATGAAACTCAATTCAGATAGTAGACTAGCTGAAAAAGATTGTACAGATTAGTACTTAGAAAATTTACTTCAAATTTTTCTTAAGTCCTTACTAGTTTCTTAAAGCAATTTTCCTATGTTGCTTAATCATAATCAAATAGAGGGAGATTGTTGATCATAACTCCTCTCGATGATTTGAATATGATTCCTTTTGTATACTTAGTGAAATTCCATTGTATAAGCTTCTGTTAATATTCAGCGATAGCATACGCTGATTACCATCAACGATCGCTGAAGATCAAGGAATAACAAGCTTATCTCTAAAGACCTGAAGATCAGCTATCACACTAGAAGACCATTCAGCGAAAGTCAAAAACCCTAGCTGAAGAAAGAGATAATCAGCTAAGTGAACTAAAGCGGTTCATCGATAGCAGCGATTATCTAATCAAAGTGTGAAGTCTTGTGAAGCCTCAGCGATACTGAAGTTCATCCTTGAAGATTCAGAATCAGCGATCAAATGAAGCTTCCTTTACAACATTAAAGATTGATCTTATCCTCGATGCACAAAAGTCAAACCTAATACCTTGTCAGAAAAGGACGTACGAATTGTCTCTTATGTCCCCCATCATATCTGATATGGTACTGTTCATATTCGGCCAAAAACATGGCTGTTTTATTAGCAAGGACGGGCTTCCTATCCAAGCTTGACACGTGGCATATACCTTTTGTCTTGCATTAAATGCAAACGGGTATAAATAAGATGAAGATATCTTCTTCATCTTAATGCATGCTTCCTTCTAACCTAAACCCTCTTTATTTCTTTCTTCCTTCTTTTTGTGCATCAAACTTAGTGTTTCTTAGCTACAATAGAATAGGTTTTAAACTTGTTCTTATTCCGCTTGTAACTGTAAATTTGTTTATGATATATAAACTATTTAAAAACCAGAATCTGTGTGTTTGTATTCAACCCCCCCCCCCTCCCCTTCTACAAATTGTTTACTTCTTATTGAACTCTTGTAGACCCTTTAGGGACCAACAGGTATCAAAACTCGTAGAGGTTCAGGTAATGTCTATCTTTATGTAAATTTCATTTCCCTCTCTAAACCTAAGAAGATCGATCAAGCTATCTCTGATCTTAGCTGGGTCTCTGCCATGCAAGAAAAACTCTCTGAATTTCAAAGAAACAATGTTTGGAACCTTGTCCCTCGTCCTTCTGGAAAAACAATGATAGGAACCAAATGGATCTTTAGAAATAAGCTAGATGAAAATGGCACTGTAATTCGCAATAAGGCTAGACTTGTTGCTCAGGGTTACAGACAGGAAGAAGGAATTGACTATGACAAGACCTTTGCTCCTGTAGCTAGACTAGAAGCCATAAGATTCTTCTTAGCTTATGTTGCCCATAAAGACTTCAAAGTTTTTCAAATGGATGTTAAAAGTGCTTTTTTAAATGGAAAACTCAGCGAGGAAATTTATGTTGAACAACCTCCTGGTTTCGCTGACCCTAATCACTCTGGTCACGTTTTCAAACTTAAAAAGGCTCTCTATGGGTTAAAACAGGCTCCTAGAGCTTGGTATGATACTCTCTCTAAATTTCTCCTTAAAGAAAAATTTACTCGTGGAAAAATTGATCAAACTCTGTTTTTAAGAAAACATAAAGGTCAAACTATTCTTGTCCAAATTTATGTCGATGATATTATATTTGGTTCCATAAGACTCAAACTCTGTACTCATTTTGCAAATCGAATGAAAAAAGAATATAAGATGAGTATGATGGGTGAACTAACATATTTTCTAGGTTTGCAGATTAAGCAATCTGACAAAGGTATCTTTATTTGCCAAAGTAAATATGTTAAGGACATGTTGACCAAATTTGATATGAATCAATGCTCAACGATGAAGACTCCCATGGCACCTCCTCTGACGTTGAACAAGGACTCTAATGGAAAACCTGTCAATGTCACTGCTTATCGTGGGATGATCGGATCTTTGTTATATCTTACAACGAGCCGACCCGATATCATGTAGTCTACCTGTCTCTGTGCTAGATATCAAGCCGAACCCAAGGAATCTCATCTCATCGCTGTAAAGCGAATCTTCAGATACCTGAAAGGAACTCCTAATCTGGGTCTTTGATATCCCAAAGGCTCAGGGTTCGATTTAATCGGATACTCTGATAGTGATTTTGCAGGTTGCAAAATTGACAGGAAGAGCACCACTGGTGGATGTTAGCTATTGGGTGGTAAGTTGGTTAGTTGGACTAGTAAAAAGCAAAACGATGTGTTCACCTCCACCGCTGAAGCTGAATACGTTGCCGCTGGTAGTTGTTGTCCTCAAATCCTTTGGATGCGAAATCAACTCAGGGATTATGACCTAAATCTTTCCAAGATCCCAATATATTGTGATAGTACAAGTGCTATTACAATTGCAAACAATCCAGTTCTACACTCTAAAACCAAGCACATTGAGATTCGATATCACATTATTAGAGATCATGTGATGAAAGGTGAAGTCGAACTTCATTTCGTGCCAACTGATTATCAGCTCGCTGATTTATTCATAAAGTCTCTTGATGAGACTAGATTTAATCTACTCATCAGTGAGCTTGGCATGTTAAATGCTGAATAACTTCTCCCTTCCCCGAACTCTGATTCAGTGATACTTGACATTTCTTAGGTATGACTTCTTATCTCCACTCTCTAAATGCTTCTTTTTAGAGAGTATGTTTTCAAAACAAAAACCCATCAGGAACAATCGTTTATTGTCCATTGATGAGGATTTAAGGATAATGACTAACATTTATTTATTAAATGATAATCAAATATTTTTTCAAATAAGAAAAGGACAAGTCGGACCTTTATCTGACACACGACGGACCACGATCTTTCTTTTCCACTACTATCTAGGGACGTGCGCAGGTCATCATTTCTTTTTCTAAAAGCTAAAACCGTCGTTTAGTTATCCGTTTTCTCTCTCCTCTTGCTATTTAAGCAAAATTCTTATTCATTTCATTCTTTACGCCTTCAAATTTCTCTAAAAGCAAGAACTTTCTCTCGACCTTCAAGCATTCTTCAAGAATACCAAGAACACGCACTTGTACGTTTTTCTTAACAAGTTTTTACTCTCAAGGTTTGATCTAACCCTCTCCTGTGTGTTAAACACAATGACGAAACCTTCTCATCTCTTCTTATAATTCTACTTAAATAACTTTACCCTTTTCACAAATGAGTTAAAAAGATACAAAGTTTTTTTTTAACCAAAACCTGTTCTGGGTTCAAACTTAGAACAGAAGACCAAACTATCGGTATTTTCTTAATCAACAAGTTTTTTTAAAGAAAACAACACTAGTCTATTTTGTGTTAAAAACACAAGTATTTTGGTCTTTGTTCATCAAAATACTTGTTTTTCTTCTACACATTTTGGTAATTCTTGTACCAAAACCTGCTCTGGTTTATTATTCTTGTATTAAACCATGTTTTCCTCTTTGGTGTTCCAATCTTTGAAACAGAAATGGCATCATCAAGCACCAACATGATCGAGAAGGCCCCTGCAAGCAACTTCAGCATGGAGCAAGCTACTTTGAAAGCCTGAAACTACCTAGCACTGGTCGACATTCCAGCTGACAAAGCCTACTTCAATGATGGAGCTACCTTCATCAAAGTATGCCCTTTGATGTACGCTTTTGTACACAACCCTGTAGGAATCACTGCACACCTACAGGCTCTCTGGTACTCTGCTCAGTGTACCACTGTCACTACTGACAAAGGTAAGAAGATCCATGCCATTGGCTTCTCTATCCCCTCTCTGGGATACTTCTCCTTCACTGCTGGCTTCCTAAGGCATGCTCTCCGCCTCCCCTCCAAGCTGAAGACTGAATCTTGGGCCCCTGAGCCCACAGTTGAACAAATTGACTCCTTCTTGGACTCAATTGGTTACATCTGGGAGAACCCTGAGCACAAGACGGTGGGTTCTAAGATGGAAAAGAAGAGGCTCCCTGCTCGCTGGCAATACCTCTTCACTCAGGTCATTCAATGCCTGAGCTCCAAGACTGGTTCTCATAACCAGGCAAGCAAGCATTTTCAGGACATCGGATTTGCTCTCTGTACAGGGTACAAGCTGAACTACGTTGATTACATCTTCAGCGACATGTATAACAGGGTCAATGCAGCGAAGAGAAATCAATTCATTCCCTATCCAAGATTTTTCTCTACTATCTTGGAGTTTGCTTTCAAGGAGGAATACCCCACTGTTGGCAACCAAAGCTTCTCTCTGGTGGGGAAGAAATCCCTGGAGCTAGAGATTCGTCCAGATGATGCCCCCTACACCTCCTACATGCTGCGACTGATAGCAGCTGCTGCTCCTGTGCCTACATCACTGCCAAACCCATTAGTGAGTGTCCCCGGCACAACCATTCCCCCCAAGCAAAAGGAGCCAAGCGATGGTCACAAAAAGACCATCGCCCAAAAACCCCCTTCAAAGAAAGCCAAGAAGACAGCCTCTCAAAAGACTGGCCTCTCTGCTTCTGGCGTACTACCAACGTATCTGCCAACCTCTGCTACGACAACGGCATCCGAGTCCGTTGTCGCTTCTTTAGCGCTACCCCCACTTTCAGCGTCTCCGGTCACTGAAAGTGTTAGAGTCAGCTCCGCTGAAGCTGCACCAGGTAATACTATCACTGCCTTCTCTTCTTCTTCTACCCCTTCTTCTTTGGTCCTCACATCAATGCGTGATTTAGAGATAGTTGCCCCTATATCTGTTGATGTTGAAATGCACGCTATTCAAACTTCAACTTTGTTTCGACAATCTGAACTTTGGAAAGCCAGTAACACAGGGCCTCAGCATACCTCTGTTAGGCATGCTCAGACACAGGCAAATGATCCTCAGGACATTGCCGTTGCACTTGCTGCACCCAAGAGTAATCCTCACGATACTCTTAGGTTACATACCAAGTCTTTGGATCATCCTTCTTCTAACCCAGAGCTCTTCTTTGTTGCTCTGTCTATGTTGTCATCAGGTACGGCCCCACAGACGTCAGCAACCACCATCTCCACTCAGCTTGCTTCTCCAAGAAGCAAAGGAAAGGGTGCCCAGCGCCCAATGTCCCCTGAAGAAGCTCGAAGGGTCAAACAGGAGAAGATCGCTGCCAAGCTTCCTCCCTTTTCAGCGGAGATTCCGAAAATCAGTCTTCCACACCCTACCTTCCCTACCATTGACTTTCTTGTCAATGAGTGTGCTCAAACCAAGGCTAGGGTGGATAATCTTCAGCAATCTGCTGAATATATCTTCCAGACAGTCCCTGGAACACCTGGAATGAAGACCACGCCAAACAATATGCTCGTCGACATCCAGGGACTGGGGCAACTCTCAGGCCATCGATGCGGTTGCCTTTGCTCTCAAAGCCCAAAGCCTAGTGCTTGAGTCTATTCAAAAGACTCAAGTTGATATTATGGACAAGCTTACCATGATTTCTGCTACTGACCCCTCCTTCACCTCTGACGACAGGAAGAACCTGGGCGATGTTCTAACGAATCAGTCCCTGCACTCGGACTCACTCAAGGACATTGGTTCGAATGTCAAGACTATCGATGTGCACGTCCTCCCCGCTGACAACATCGAGGGGAGATGTGCAAAGGAGATCGCTGATGAGATAATCGGTCAGGCTAATGACCGCATGCCAGGCACACCGATATCTCCCTACATCCATCAGCAAGAACCCTCAGTCATCGCTGCTGATGATGAAGACGATGAGGAAGAAGAAGATGATGATGATGATGATGAAGAAGAAGATGAACCAATTCCCATCTACAAGGGGATTGATGATGATGACGATGACGACTTCCCTCCGGGTGCCCTAGAGCATTTCAAGAGAAGTCGACCAGGCAACTTCATGCCTGAGATCAACTACTCAGAGCCTTTGGGGGACGGACACACTCCTTCTCAGGAGCCGTCCAGCCATTCAGGCAAAGGAAAGCAGGTGGTGGATCTTGATGCCACCATTCCTATCTCTGAGGGGGAGACCACTATAGAGGTAACCCTTCCTCTTGTTACTTATATCTCTCTAGCTTCTGAACCCCCTACATATCCATCCTTCCCTCCTCCAAATTTTGGATCTGACAAAGCTCTCTCACCTTCTCCCGTTCTCAGTGAGTCTAGTCCCCCAAAGGACTCTACTTCATGGAAGGAACCTTCATCTGAAGATCAGTTTGTGTATATAACTGACTCTGACTCTGAAGATGAAGAAGGCCTTATTCCAAGACGGCGCGCACAGAGACCTCCAATAAGCGAGCCTGAGGAAGAACAAAGGCGAATAAACTTTTTAAAGGAGCTTGATGCAAAAAGAATAAAGAAGCCCTTCACTGAACCTGAAAATCCCGTACCCATCAGCATGGTGGATGAATTTTATTTTCTTTCAAAGGAAGAGAGAGCTCAAGCTCTGGAAGCACAAAGACTCAGGGATGAGAAAATGAAGCAGACTCAAAAGGATCTAGAACTCTCAAGGAAGATTCTCAGGGAAGACTCTGCCAGAAAAGAAGCAAAAAGAAAGTTGAACGAGAAAAGTAAACAGCTTGCTGAAGCTCTGGTGCAGAAGGAACTAGTCAGAGAGAACATCGACGTAGATCCAACTTTTGCTCAAGAAAAGATTCTTAGTGCCATCTCTGAAGAAGAAACCCGTCACAGAGAAGAAGAACTGCGCTGGTGCTCTGAAAGATTCAACTATCTTGACTCCAAAATCGTTCGTGCAACTATTGACGGACGATATTCCAAAAGATATGGTCTGAAGGTGTACGTACGAATGTAAAGACAAACGAGATGTGAAAAAGAAAAAGCAAAGTTCTTAAAGTTCTTTGGATACTCTGAATGGCTGGAAATCAGAGATGCCATTCAGGATTCGAAATCAAAATTTAAAGACGTGGTAGAACAAGCACTGGATCAACTCTTGCAGAGAATGTCTCAACTAGTTCAAATCCCTCCTCTCCCTCAAACTTCAAAGAGAATAAAGTCTGCAGGTCATTCTTCTTCAAAGAATGAGCATGAAACTAAGTTCAACTATGAAAGCATTCTTGGCCACCTGGAAATCTCTGATGTCTCAATGCTGAACTCTTCGCTCCCTCAAGATCGACGCTATGAAGAAAGTGAAATCATCACACTCCCTGAACCAGGTATGGTTTATTTGGATAATGAAAGGATCTTAGGACTTTTCAGAAACTCAGAAGTAGCAAGGCTCCTTCAGCTTTCATCAAGATCATGCATCCCTACTGTTGGTCAGACTCCTCTCTGATGAATAGGCAGAAGATGATCTATGAAAAGGAATTACAAAGAAGACATGAGCGTATCTCTGATTAGCTTTTTCATTTCCTTTGTTACGCTACAGCGTAATGTACTTTTACTTTAGGATAGCTGAAAAATATCTCACATATTTGTTCTTAAACCTTTTACTTAGAAATTTTTAAGTCCCTACAAATCTCTTCAAGCAATTTTCTTTTATTGCTTAATCATAATCAAATAGGAGGAGATTGTTGATCATAACTTCTCTCAGTGATTTGAATATGATTCCTTTATGTACTCAGCGAAAATCCCATTTAAAGACTCAAGTTCATTTCAGCGCTAGCATACGCTGATTGCCATCAGCGATCGCTGAAATCTCAGGAACCTTAAGTCTATCTCTGAAGACCTGAAGATCAGCTATCACACCAGAAGAACATTCAGCAAAAGTCGAAGACCAAGCTGAAGAAAGAGATAATCAGCTAGTGATCTGAAGCGGTTCAGTGAAAGCAAGGATTATCTAAATCAGTGTGAAGTCTTGTGAAATCTCAGCGACACTTCGAAAGTACATCCTTGAAGTTTCAAGTTCAGCGATCAAGTGAAGACTTCAAACAAGAATAAAGTTGATCTTATCCTCGATGCACAAAAGTCAAAACCTTATACTATGTCAGAAAAGGACGTACGACTTGTCTCTTATGTCCCCATCAAATCTGATATGGTACTGTTCATATTCGGCCAAAGCATGGCTGCTTTTTGACAAAGGACAAGCTTCCTATGAAAGCTTGACACGTGGCAATATACCTTTTATCTTGCATGATATGCAAACGGGTATATATCTTCATCATCCTCATGCATGCTACTTACTCTCCTTGAACCTCTGCTTCATTTCTTTCTAATTTCTTGTGCGTCAAAACTGTGTGTTTCTTAAGTTACAATAGAATAGGTATTTAACTTATTCTAATTCCGCTTGTAACTGTAAATTTGTTTATTCAATATAAACTTATTTAAAAACGAAAAAATCTATCTGTTTGTATTCAACCCCCCCCCCCCCTTCTACAAATTGTTTCTATACCCTTTGATCTCTTGTAGACTCCTTTGGGACCAACATCGTTGCTGCTGCTGCTACCCCCTCTAGTGCCACAAAAAGAGAAAATCTCCTCAGCAGCCAAAGACGGACACTGAACTGCGCAAAATAAAGCAAGAGAAGTTTTCTTCAAAGCTTCCTCCTTTTGCTATGGAGATTCCCAAAATCGTTCTTCCTAGCCCCACATTTCCTGCAATTGACTTTTTGGTCAATGAATGTGCTCTCACAAGGGCTAGGGTAGACAACCTTCAAACATCCGATGAGTACATCTTCCAGACAATCGCTGGTACTCTAGGGATGAAGGCCACAATCAACAATGTCTACACTGACATTCAGGCACTCAAGGCCGACAACCTGGCTCATGGGCAAGCTATTGTCAGGTTGGAGAAGAAGATAGAAGCACAAGCCCAAGTGCTTGAGTCTATTCAAAAGACTCAGTCCGACATGATGCATATGCTGACCAGGATGCAAGAAGTTGGCTCTTCTTTCACTGCTGCTGATCGAACTTCGCTGAACGAGGTCGTTCAGAACCAGACTTCGCACACCAATTCTTTGAGGGACATAGGGTCCAATGTGCGTACTCTGGTGGTGCATGTTCTCCTTGCTGACAACATCGAGGGGGAGAGATGTGCCAAGGAAATCGCTGACGAGATCATTGGAGAGGCTAATGAAAGATTCCCTGATACTCCGATATCTCCCTACATTCGGCGAGACCCTCCTTCCTATGTCGCTGAAAAGGAAGTCATTGAGGAAGATGATGAGGAGGAGGAAGACGATGAGGAAGACAACGATGACATCCCTCACTATGGGGGAAATGATGATGATGATGATGATGATGATGATGATGACATCCCTCCTGGTGCTCTCGAGCACTTTAAAAATAGTAGACCAGGCAACTTCAAGCCTGAAATAGTCTATAGGGATCCCTTGGGGGACGGACCACCTCCTTCTCAGGATCCGTCAGCCAATCAGGCAATGGAAATCAGGTGGTAGATTTTGATGCCACCATTCCAATATCTGAGGGGGAGACCGATGTAGAGGTAACTCTTCCCCTTATCCCTCATACTCCCATCTCTGAACCTCCAACCTATCCTTCTTTCTCTCGTCCAAATTTTGGTGTTGACCAACCTCTCTCTCCATCTCCCATTAACAGTGAGTCTAGTCCCCCAAAGGACTCTACTTTTTGGAAGGTACCTTCATCAGAAGAGCAGTTCTTGTATATATGTGACTCTGACTCTGAAGATGAAGAAGGCCTCATTCCAAGACGTCGCGCACAGAGACCCCTAATAAGCGAGCCTGAAGAGGGAGAAAGGCGAATAAACTTCTTAAAAGAACTCGAAGCCAAAAGAATAAAGATGCCCTCTGCTGAACCAGAATGTCCAATTCCTATCAGCGGGGTGGATGACTTCTATTTTCTATCAAAGGAGGAGAGAGCACAAGCACTTGAAGCTCAGAGAATAAGGGATGAAAAGATGAAACAAACAGAGAGTGATCTAGAGCTTGCAAGAAGAATACTCAGGGAGGATGCTGCTAAAGACAAGGCGACTAAAGAGCAGATTGAGAAAAGTCAAAGACTCGTTGAAGCTTTGGCATCAAGCGAACTGAATGAAGAATATGTCAAAGTGAATCCCATCCTCACTCAAGAAAAGATCCTCAATGCTCTAACCAATGAAGAACCAAGCCACAGAGAAAAAGAACTATGCTGGTGCACTGAAAGATTCAATTTTTGGAGGTCTGATTCAAAAATCATTCGAGCAACGATCGAAGGACGTCCTTCCAAAAGGTATGGACTGAAAAGGAAATACAAAGAAGACATGAGCGTATCTCTTATTAGCTTTTTCATTTCCTTTGTTATGCTTCAGCGTAATGTACTTTTACTTTATATTTGTAATTTCATTTTTCCCTGTAATTCTTCAAATTATTGATAATGAAATTCAAGTGAAGTACTCTACTCCACTTGTGTAATGGGACAACGAACATAAAGAGTTCTATTCTTTCTTACTAACCTAACTCATTGATTGTTTACACTCTGAAAAATAAATCAGTGAATATACTTAAAGCCTTTACTTGTAACTTGAGATTTCATAACCTTGTAAATGAAACTCAATAATTCAAATAGAATAGCTGAAAAAGATCTCATAGATTTGTTCTTAAAACTTTTACTTAGAAATTTTTAAGTCCCTACAAATCTCTTCAAGCAATTTTCTTTTATTGCTTAATCATAATCAAATAGGGGGATATTGTTGATCATAACTCTTCTCAGTGATTTGAATATGATTCCTTTATGTACTCAGTGAAAATCCCATTTATAGACTCAAGTTCATTTCAGCGATAGCATACGTTGATTGCCATCAGCGATCGCTGAAATCTCAGGAACCTTAAGTCTATCTCTGAAGACCTGAAGATCAGCTATCACACCAGAAGAACATTCAGTAAAAGTCGAAGACCAAGCTGAAGAAAGAGATAATCAGCTAGTGATCTGAAGCGGTTCAGTGAAAGCAAAGATTATCTAAATCAGTGTGAAGTCTCAGCGACACTTCAAAAGTTCATCCTTGAAGTTTCAAGTTCAACGATCAAGTGAAGACTTCAAACAAGATTAAAGTTGATCTTATCCTCGATGCACAAAAGTCAAAACCTTATACTATGTCAGAAAAGGACGTACGGCTTGTCTCTTATGTCCCCATCAAATCTGATATGGTACTGTTCATATTCGGCCAAAGCATGGCTGCTTTTTGACAAAGGACAAGCTTCCTATGAAAGCTTGACACGTGGCAATAAACCTTTTGTCTTGCATGATATGCAAACGGGTATAAATAGGATGAATATATCTTCTTCATCCTTATGCATGCTACTTACTCTCCATGAACCTCTGCTTCATTTCTTTCTAACTTCTTGTGCATCAAAACTGTGTGTTTATTAAGTTACAATAGAATAGGTTATTTAACTTGTTCTAATCCCGCTTGTAACTGTAAATTTGTTTATTCAACATAAACTTACTTAAAAACGAAAAAATCTATCTGTTTGTATTCAACCCCCCCCCCCCCTTCTACAAACTGTTTCTATACCCTTTGAACTCTTGTAGACTCCTTTGGGACCAACATCGTTGTTGCTGCTGCTACCCCCTCCAGTGCCACAAAGGGAAAATCTCCTCAGCAGCCAAAGACGGACGCTGAACTGCGCAAAATAAAGCAAGAGAAGTTTTCTTCAAAGCTTCCTCCTTTTGCTATGGAGATTCCCAAAATCGTTCTTCCTAGCCCCACATTCCCTGCAATTGACTTTTTGGTCAATGAATGTGCTCTCACAAGGGCTAGGGTAGACAACCTTCAAACATCCGCGGAGTACATCTTCCAAACAATCGCTGGTACTCCAGGGATGAATGCCACAATCAAGAAATGTCTAAACTGACATTCAGGCACTCAAGGCCGACAACCTGGCTCATGGGCAAGCTATTGCCAGGTTGGAAAAGAAGATAGAAGCACAAGACCAAGTGCTTGAGTCTATTCAAAAGACTCAGTCCGACATGATGCAGGTGTTGACCAAGATGCAAGAAGTTGGCTCTTCTTTCACTGCTGCTGATCGAACTTCGTTGAACCAGGTCGTTCAGAACCAGACTTCGCACACCAATTCTTTGAGGTACATAGGGTCCAATGTGCGTACTCTGGTGGTGCATGTTCTCCCTGCTGAAAACATCGAGAGGGAGAGATGTCCCAAGGAAATCGCTGACGAGATCATCGGAGAGGCTAATGAAAGATTCCCTGATACTCCGATATCTCCCTACATTCGGCGAGACCCTCCTTCCTCTGTCGCTGAAAAGGAAGTCATCGAGGAAGATGATGAGGAGGAAGAAGACGATGAGGAAGAAAACGATGACATCCCTCACTATGGGGGAAATGATGATGATGATGATGATGATGATAATGATGATGATGATGATGATGACATCCCTCCTGGTGCTCTCGAGCACTTTAAAAATAGTAGACCAGGCAACTTCATGCCTGAAATAGTCTACAGGGATCCCTTGGGTGACGGACCATCTCCTTCTCAGGATCCGTTAGCCAATCAGGCAATGGAAATCAGGTGGTAGATCTTGATGCCACCATTCCAATATCTGAGGGGGAGACCGCTGTAGAAGTAACTCTTCCCCTTATCCCTCATACTCCCATCTTTGAACCTCCAACCTATCCTTCTTTCTCTCCTCCAAATTTTGGTATTGACCAACCTCTCTCTCCATCTCCCATTAACAGTGAGTCTAGTCCCCCAAAGGACTCTACTTTTTGGAAGGTACCTTCATCAGAAGAGCAGTTCTTGTATATATGTGACTCTGACTCTGAAGATGAAGAAGGCCTCATTCCAAGACGTCGCGCACAGAGACCCCTAATAAGCGAGCCTGAAGAGGAAAAAAGGTGAATAAACTTCTTAAAAGAACTCGAAGCCAAAAGAATAAAGATGCCCTATGTTGAACCAGAATGTCTAATTCCTATCAGCGGGATGGATGACTTCTATTTTCTATCAAAGGAGAAGAGAGCACAAGCACTTGAAGCTTAGAGAATAAGGGATGAAAAGATGAAACAAACAGAGAGTGATCTAGAGCTTGCAAGAAGAATACTCAGGGAGGATGCTGCTAAAAACAAGGCGACTAAAGAGCAGATTGAGAAAAGTCAAAGACTCGTTGAAGCTTTGGCTTCAAGCGAACTGAATGAAGAATATATCAAAGTGAATCCCATCCTCGCTCAAGAGAAGATCCTCAATGCTCTAACCAATGAAGAACCAAGCCACAGAGAAAAAGAACTACAATGGTGCACTGAAAGATTCAATTCTCGGAGGTCTGATTCAAAAATCATTAGAGCAACGATCGAAGGACGTCCTTCCAAAAGGTATGGACTAAAGATATTTGTTCGAATGTACAGGCATACGAATGTTGGAAAAGAAGAAGCCAAATTCTTAAAGTTCTATGGATACTCTGAATGGCTAGAAACCAGAGATGCCATTCAGGGTTCCAAATCTAAGTTTAAAGATGTGGTGGAAAGAGTGTTGGATCAGCTTCTTTAGAGGATGTCACAACATGTGCAAGTTCCGCTTCTCCCTGAGCCTACAAGAAAGAGAAGATCAAATGCTGAAGGAGGTTCATCTTCCAAAAGTGATCATAAAACCGAATTCAACTATGAAAGCATTCTTGGCCATCTGGAAATTCCTAATGTCTCAATGTTAAACGTCTCTCTCCCTCAAGACAGAAAATATGAAGAAAATGAAATCATCACCTACCCTGAACCAGGTATGATTATCTTGGACAATGATGGTTTTCTAGGGCTCTTCAGAAACAAAGAACTCAACAAGGCTCCATCAGCATTCATCAAGATCATGCATCACTACTGCTGGTCAGATGATCTGCTGATGAATTGACAGAAGAGGCTCTATGAAAATGAAATACGAAGAAGACATGAAAAGCTCTCTGATTGATTGATAGTTTTTTTTCTTTGTATTACTATTCAGTGTATTGTACTTCTCTCTACTTACAAATTTGTAATTTCATTGTTCATGTAATGTCTTCAGATTATTAATGAAATTTCAAATGAAGTATTCTACTCCAACTGTTTACTGAAAAGATCCCTGAAAACAGTAAATGGGACAATGAACATAAGAGTTCTAACTTCTTTACATACCTCCATACTCACTGATATTTCTCTCTGAAATTTAAATCAGTGAATGTACTTAAGGCCTCTACTTGTAAAATTTTTGCTTTCATATCTTTATAAATGAAACTCTATGGCTATTTTAGATTAGCTAAAAAAGATCTGACAGATTAGTACTTAGAAATTTTTACTTGATTATTTCCTAAGTCCCTACTAATCCCTTCAGAAGCAACAAGTCTACCCCTGAAGATCTGAAGATCAACCATCGCACTAAAAGAACATTCAGCAAAAGTCGAAGACCAAGCTGAAGAAAGAGATAGTCAGCCAATGATCTGAAACGGTTCAGTGATAGCAATGAATATCTAAATCAGAGTGTGAAGTCTTATTAAGCCTCAGCGATACTATGAAAGTTCATCCTTGAAGTTTCAAGTTCAGCGATCAAGTGAAGCTTCTCAAACAAGATTAAGATTGATCTTATCCTCGATGCACAAAAGTCAAACCTTATACTATGTCAGAGAAGGACGTACGGATTGTCTCATATGTGCCCTTCATATCTGATATGGTACTGTTCACATACGGCCAAAAGCATGGTTACATTCTGAACAAAGGACAAGCTTCCTGTGGATGCTTGACACGTGGCAAATACCTTTTGTCTTGCATTAAATGCAAACGGGTATAAATAAGATGAAGATATCTTCTTCATCTTCATGCATGCTACTTTCTATTTCCTAAACCTCTGTCTCTTTTCTCTCTTATTTCCTTGTGCATCAATCTGTGTGATTTCTTAAGTTACAATAGAATAGGTTTACTTGTTCTAATTCCGCTTGTAACAGTAAATTTGTTTATTCAATATAAACTCATTTAAAAACAAAAATTTGCTTGTTTATATTCCCCCCCCCCCCCCCCCGCTTCTACAAATTGTTTTCATATCCTTGAACTCTTGTAGACTCCTTTGGGACCAACAGAATCAGAATCTCTGATGGCAGGAAAGATGATGATGCATTCATGTTACTGGCCGAGTCTGTTCAAAATTTTAGTGAGATTTATGAGAAGAGACAACAAATGTTGGAGATGAGGATGATTTTTAGATAGAGCTGGAGCTGCAGAAGAAGAAGATTTCTGAGAAGGCACAGGCTAAAATTGAAAAAATTTAAGGAAACGGGATGATGAAGACATTAATTCAGTGGAGAATGTAAGTGGATAAGCAGGTAATTTTTTATTCCTTATTTTATGAGCTTCAGTGAAAGGTTTATTAGTTTCTCTGTTTGATTGCTATTCCAACTAAAAGAGTAAATTTATTGGAAGTTATTGTTTTTATTTGATCTTTATGTGTGGATTATAGATGCAATAAGTTCCTAGAGAACACTATGTTGTTCAATGTAACTCTTTAATCTATACCAATATTACCATATATCCAACATTTTATGAGAAGCTACATGTAAAATTGTCTCTATTATTTGATTTTGGTATTTACATTTGTGATTGAAGCATGCATCATGTTGCTTTCAGTATTATTCAAAACATGGCAACATTTAGTCGGTGATTTGAAGGTTGATGATAGTTTTTTTCTTATCCTTTGATGAGTTACATCTATAGTTTCCATTTTAACATTCGATATTAAAATAAGAGCATAGTAAATTTTCAGTTTGTTTCAAAATCCCTCTAACCAGTCGGCATTGGTTAGGGGGTTGTTTGCTTTTTCCATTAATCCCTGAATGTTGATAAATTTGTCTGTCTGAGGGATAGGAGGCTGATAGGTTTGAGGGAGGCAAAGAAAGAGGATTGCATTAATTACTGTGGAATTTCTATTATAAATTTATTTGAAGTGACTTAACGGGGACAAGTGATGGGTCCTGGCTTATTCCATATGGTCATTATAGCTTAAGCAGTAAAAACCTTCCTATATGGCTGAGCGAATAAGCTACCCAAACCATTAAGCTCTTTAACTTGTAAGTAAAGAGTTGAGCGGCTGTTTCAATGAATAATCCGGGCTTGTGAGAATTGTCTTTGCTCTTTGTTCACCTCCTGCTCTATCGATACAATCATCTAGGAGTGTGTTAGATTTTAGTTTTACATTATAGGTTTTTGAAACGAGGGTTTGGGCAGTTGGCATTACTTGATTCAACGTATTTTAGTTCAGATTTTAAAATATTTTTCTTGCTTCTGTTGCAAGTCTTCTAATTCAGGACGAGGTACTCTCCAATTTATGTGTGTATTGATATACGATTCTTGCGTTTTTAGTCTCTTTACTACTCAATTGTTGCTTTTTAGTTCTTGGAATTTGTTGTTGTCTAAGAATGGATGGTATATATGTTTTTTTGTGCTAAATTTCTATGTACTCTTTAATGAACAGAAAGTGTTTGATAAAACGTTTTTAATGAGGCTTTCCAACAAATTTCTCTTCTTTGATTTTTGGTGTTTACATACGCATGGATTATCTCTGCCCATAGTAACTGGATTTTCTAGTTGATCTTTGGACAATCGATTTTCTAATTCATCTTTGTTCTGAATGAAAAATCCTGGTAAGAGTTATTCTCAATTTTTATCAATAACTGTCTAATATTTGTACTTTTCAGATTGATACCTACTCTGTTACACATGGAGTTTTGATTCATTGGTTTCCCTGATAGACCACTACATAGCCTGAGTTTTGATTCATGAGTTTTGATTCATTGGTCTCTCTCTCTCTCTCATTCTCTCTTGTATATGTGTATGTACAAATTAAATTATAGTTATGCATATTACTATTATTGTGTTTATTTTATACATATGTTGCTCTACACTGGTACTATTAGCATTAATATAAATTTATTTGATAGATTCTAAGACTATGAATCCAACCAGAATTGAACAACACCGGAAATTGGAAAATTGTGGAACTGATAACCAGATTGAAGATGTTTGTTTTGTGTTTTTATTATCAAAATGTGAACATCAAATTCTATTTTTTGAAAGTCAATCTTCATTTTAAAAAATATGTATAGATTGCGTAATCTGTATCAGAATTGTTCGAGAATTTATTAAAGCCAAGTATTGTGTTACTGGTTGAAATTCCATCTTTTTAAGTGTTATGTTATCTTGAGAGCTGAACTTGAGGGCATGGCCTCTTTATGTGTTATACAAGTTTTTTTTGGAAAATTGCCCCTCATTATAATATTATGTAGATGTTGGTATGCTATCGTTATTAGAAAAAAGTTTCAGCCTTGCATTCGGTTAATTTTTAATGGGGCGTTGGAATTATTATAAATGCTATTTTGCTCAAGTGAGATTGCTAGGATGCATACTGCTGGAAATAGAGGACAATGGGAATTGAAAAGGAAGCTTGTACCACTATTTCTATGATTCATATATGGCAATTTCATCTTTGGAGGATATCCCTCTCTCTCTCTCTAACCACTATCTGTGAAATTTCTAATACTTTTATCCAGCTTCATTTTGTGATCCTCACCGTGGATGAACATTGTCTCCGATGCCATCAAACATGCAAGCTAAGGCCCCACCCATTTTCAGATGATAATGTTTAACGTCTTCCAATTGGAGAGCCGAATATTGAATCATGTAATTAAAAAAAATTCAAATATTTGGTCTTGCATACTGCAATCAATCAGGTTTTGGGGATTATATGTCTGCGCGTCATCTTTGTTCATGGACGGTACAATAAGGCAGGTCAAAGCAGAGCCATAGTGGGATTGATGGTTTATGTGTTTAATGTATTAGTGGAGTTTGGAACTGCTGGATTGGAAAAACTTGGTTTTTTTTTGGAAGCTCAGGTTATGGATTTGTACAATTTGTTTTGTATTTTTTTTTTCCTTCAACTGTATGTAGATGCAATTTTGGTATTTGAGTCAGATGATAATCACCCTATGGAGTATTGATCAATTAATATGTAATGATATTTGGTGAATTCTTATGGTTTTCAATTCGTAGATGCAAAGTAGAACTTTTGTTTTCTTGATCATTTTTTGGGATGGTCTGGAAGTATAGGTGTAGAAGTAAAACTAGTTATTTAAATGTTGTTATAAACTTTTGACCCACTTTGTTTATGTAATTGTGTAAAACAAAGAGAATATATATATATATATATATATCAATTTTTTAACCAGAAACTAACTTTATATTTAGCCATTTTTATTTACTTCTCTTGTGTTTGATTTTTGCTATAATAATTATTGATATTAATTTAAAGTCTGAGCTAAAACAATAAAATTTTAATTCAAGATTGTTCACAGAATCCAAGTTTTTAATCTTTTCAAGGATACTTTGAATTTTGAATTAAAACCATATTGTTTGTTAGGCTTTGTGAGTCGTGACCTTTCAATTGTAATTAAAACCATATTGTTTGTTAGGCTTGTGACTTTACGGTTCTAATTAAAACCATATTGTTTGTTAGGATGCCTAAAATAGCTAATTAATACCAAATGTAAGTGAATGACCCGAATTAAGAACTTTTGGTCTCTTCGATTGTGTTTTCTACTGCTCTGTCGCCTTTTCTCGGCCATACATTGGCAGAAAGTCTATGCCCCATGGAGTTAGTCAAGGTGCGTGCAAACTGGACACATTTACCTAATAAGAATGGATGGATATGCTTAGAATTTAGTTTTCTACCTCCTCTCCTCCTGACCCTTCTTTTTGAGTTTATGTACATTATTTCAAAGAAAAATTACAATATATAAACATCTTTGGTTAAAGAATAATATATTCGTGTTGATCTCTAACTTTTTAACAAATTTGCAGAGTATATGAAAGAATTCCTTTTTTGTTGTAGTTCTGAAGTAGTAACGAGGAATAAGCTATATATAAGATTTAACATACATGTGAAAACACATATATGTAAAAGGTTTACAACACAACTTATCATTCTAATAGAATAATTTACATAACTTACTTGAATTGAGTTGCATTTCATTAGGAACATGATTTTTTTAAAGAGAAAAAAAGGATATCTATGTCGGATCATGAGGAACATGTAAACATGCAGGTGAAGAGAAGTTGTCGTCTTAAACTTCACTAATATTTTTTGTTATGTTATGTTCAATGTAGTTTTGAGTGGAGAATTCGGAGGAATCCCACAAAAATGGAGTCAAGATGATGGTGGATTAAAATAACTTATGGGTCGTTTACCAAACACTTACTCGATAAGTGTTTACGGGTAAAATTCAATACTATGACTTACCAAGTAAAATTTTTAGTTCACTAAAACCGCATCGTATACAACAATTTACCGGGTAAGTGCTTACCGTGGTAAAAGTCGTCGTTCTCACTTACCAGGTAAAACTCGAGGTCCTTGCCTCACTCTTACCCGGGTAAGGTAATGTGACTTCGTAAGTACTTACCCGGGTAAGTGTTTGGTAAACAACCTCTTTCTTTGGAATAATATCCAGCACTACCACTCTGGGTAACAATCATTACTTTCTTTAAGGTTTATTTTAGGGACATTTGGAATCTGTTTAAAGCCATGTCGTGTACCCGACCAACGGACGGGTATAACACTAGTTAGATAATCGACATGAGTAATTGGTGATGCGAAAAAACCTTTTGACGAGGGAAAAAACTGTGAACGATGGTTGAGATCGTCGATGCACTAGTGAAAATGACTTGAAATAGGGACGTATTCCTTTGGTAACACCGGTCGTAACACCGGTCGTACGTACAGAGATTACAATAGAATGAAATATAAAATTGGTTGTAAGTTTATTGCTCTGCGTCGTAAGTATTTTATGCCTTAGCTGATTCTAATCGTCTCTTTGTATATCTTTGAGTCTTATATTTATACTTGCTTCGTTAGTAACGGTTTCGAAATAATAATTGAGCATTCATTGTTGTCGTCCGTTATGACCGTTTGTCATAAATGATAACAGATCTGTATTTAAACACACAATGAAAACGTCAGATATGTCGTCAGTTTTATATAAGTCAAATGATTCTTTCGTGGTCGTTGGATAAGTGCGACGGTTTATAGTCGTGTCTTATATTTGTCCTTTCTTGGAGTTTTATAGTTGACGTCATAGATTATTCAGCTATTGGCTTGGTCGTATGACGTGAACATCCCTTGTGTCTCGATGTCTTATCCTGAAAGCAATAGTCGTTAGTTCCTTATGATAAATCATTAATGATCGTTAGTATTCATCAATTATCGCTAGATGGTATTTTTGGTCCAAACAGTTCATATGCACAAATGATTGTTACAAATTAACAATATGCATTTGTGCATACCGTCCAGATGGAGGGCTCCCATGGTGTTTTTAGTTTTATCCTTTTTTTGGCTTTTTCCCTTGAACCTGTCCCTATATGTATATCTTATGTAGGTGGAGGTTCAAACGAGAACACCTCCACTTTACGAGAATGCGAGAACACCCTTATCACATGTGATAATACACTGTAGAGACCTGGCGATGTGCGGACGACGTGCCCTACTACTTAGGTCACGCCAAAGATCGTTTGCGTCTATGATTTAGTATCACATGTGATGGTCTTGATGGATTATAATATCACATCAAGAACACGCTTATCACATGTGATAATACATGTGAAGGGGCTTAATGGTGTAAGGGCGACTTAGCCCACAACGTAGATCGCGTTAAAAGTCATCCACATCTTTGATTTAGTATCAAACGTGTATCATATGTGATGGAATAATAGTATCACATGTGATTCTCTATAGTAAAAGGGTGTTCTCGCGTTCTCGTAAAATGGAGGTGTTCTCGTTTGAACTCTTCCTTATGTATGTATGTATGTATGCATGTATGTATGTATGTATGTATATATATATATAGAGAGAGAGAGAGAGACGGGTTCATATGAGAACTTAAATTTGGTTGTGAACGTGATGACAAATGAGTTAGCATTTGAACTTCCCTCATTATTCCGACTGAATATGTAGTGTTATTCACACATTGAATGTAATGTTATTTAGTCTGAATAACACTACATTCAGTCTGAATATTTTCCTTCATTATTCACACTGAATATGACACGTGTCGCGTTCTCATTTATCATCACGTTTGCAACCAAATTTGAGTTAGCATTTGAACCCCCCCCCCTCCCTCTCTCTCTCTCTCTCCTTCTATATATATATATATATATACACACAGAGAGAGAGAGAGGGGGGGGGGGAGGGGAGGGGAGGGGGAGGTTCAAGAAAAAACACTAAAAAAAGAGAAAACTAAGTAACACCATGTGAGCCCTCCATCCGGACGGTATGCACTAATGCATACAAGCGTTCTTTTTTTTCTATGCACCAATGCTTCTATAATTACATATGCATTAGTGCATATGCATAAATGCATATTATAAATTACCAATATGCATTTGTGTATACCATCCAGATGGAGGGCTTCTAGATGTTCTTCTGTTTTCTTTTCTTTTTTTGACGTTTTCCCTTGAACCTAACCTCATATATAGGGTAATTTGTAACATGCATTTCTACATATGCACTAATGCACATATATGCACAGATGCATAGAAAAAACAACTTATTTGTACATACCGTCCGAATGGAGGGCTCCAAGGGTGTTCTTTAGTTTTTTTTAGCGTTTATCCCTGAACTTCCCTATATACATATATATATATATATATAGAAAGAGGTTCATACGAGAACGGTAACAGTTTACGATAATGCAAGGACAATCTTCAACCAATCATTTTGTACATGAAATTTTCATGTACAAAATCACATATGATTCACGTACAAAATCATATATGATTAGCCCCGACTTTTCCCGCAACTTAGCCCTCGGGAAAAGTCGTTCGCGTCCTTTTTAATGCTAGTACAAAATCACATATGATTTTGTATATTGAAAAAAAATTCATGTACAAAATGATTCGCTGAGGATTGTCCTCGTATTCTCGTAAATTGTTATCGTCCTCGCATGAACCAGCATATATATCTATACTATATTATAAAGCATTTGGCCAAAAACTCTTAAAAACAACCTGTTAAGCCTTAAGTACTGTTATTTAATGCTAATTACTTAATTTTCATTTTCAATATTACAAGTAAATTGTGCGTAAGTACAACTTATTAAAGCTTTATTTTTGAATTCGTGTAACTAACTGCAGATAACCATCATCCAAAATAGAGGATAAACATTTAATTTTAAATATAAAAAATCTAAAGTATAATTAAGATAATCATTAAGTTCTAACAGAAAACTTAATTATTATGATTATAAAAAGTTATATTATTAAATCAAAAATAAATTATTTTGTTATTAAACATAATTATATTATGATAAAAAAATTGAATTAAAGAAATTACATAAAAAAGAACTTTTGAATGAACATTATAATCGTTTTCTTAAAACCACATAAAACCATTAGAATATCGACAGGGACAAAAATTAAAATAAAACCTAAAATCAAGATGTATCTCGTTGCATTGCGCAAGTATCATTCTACTATATATATATATATATATATAGAGAGAGAGAGAGAGAGAGAGAGGGAGAGGGAGAGGGAGGTTCAAACAAGAACTGAACCATGTTTAAAGAAACAAAGGATCAAATAAAATCAATTGAACCTTCCTCTATATATAGGGTGAACATGGTACGGTACCATGTTTTTTTCTCTCAATACCTTGTACCAACCAATTATAATTGGTATTCAAAAATTTATACCGTGTACCAACCAGCTATAATTGGTACCAACGTTTTTTTGGTTGGTACAAGTTGGTACGGTGTTTTTACCAACATCTCAAAAGGTTACAAAGTTTCATACAGACATGTTTAAAGTTTACAAAGTTTAATACAAAAGTTTACAGTATCATAAATATTGGAAAAAAGTAGTATCGTAACAAAAATCTTAAGTAAATCGGTAATGTTAAATCGACTAAATTAAACTAAATCCACTTTCAAAAAACTTAACTATCATAAAACCAAACTAAATCCACTTTCAAACATAAATCTAAAGTAATTCGGTGATGTTAAAATGAACTAAACTAAACCATGTACATCCACTTTCAAGAAACATAACTAATAAGGCATAAGATTTTCAATAAAAATTTAAGAGTGTAAGTAAGACAATAAGTGGCCCAAGTTTGAAGCCATCAAGCACTAAGTTGCATAAAAGACTAAAAGTGTAAAACTCAAAACACAAACAGTTAAATATTAAATAATACTTAATAATCAAATATTAATCATTTAATTGATTTCTTGTATAATAAATAATATATATAGGGGCGGGTTCGCTCAAATTTGGTTGTGAACGCGAGGACAAATGAGAGCGTGACACGTGTCATATTCAGACTGAATATATAGTATTTATTCAGCCTAAATAAGCATTATTCAGACTGAATATATAGTATTTATTTAGCCTGAATAAGCATTATTCAGACTGAATAAATACTATGTATTTAGACTGAATATTTCTTTGATTATTCAGTCTGAATAATCGGCATTCAGACACGTGTCGCGCTCTCATTTGTCCTCACGTTCACAACCAAATTGAGTTCGCATTTGAACTTTCCTCTCTCCATCTCTCTCTCTCTCTCTATATATATATATATAAGTCGGTACAGTACGGTGTTACCGTTGTATAGGATTTCCAATACCACGTACCAACCAGGTTTATGAAGTTGGTACGATAGTACCAACCAAATAAATTGGAATTGGTACGGTTGGTATTGTGATTGGTTGGTTTGTCATGGTACAATTTTGACACCCCTATGGAAAGTCGCCAGGACTTTTGGATGATTTAGTGCAAATTCATATATGATTTTGTTTGTTCCTTTGTTTCTTTAAATAGATATGGTTCTCGTATGAACCCGCCTCTATATATATATAATATGTGCGCTGTAGGGAGGTTTAGGGAAAACCGCAAATTATGAAAAATGAGGAACACTCTGGTAACTGTTCATCTGGACGGTATGCACAGCGTAATTCAAGTTGTTTCTTGATTTTCATGAACGTGTGCACACCGGACAAATTAGCACATGTGCATAACGTCCAAATAAATGCTTACAAGACGGTTCCTCGGTTTTCCATAAAAAAACAGTTTTCTCCTGAAATTGACCCATGTGCAGTATATCCATATAAATAGTATAGAGTAGCCGTTCAAGACTTTTAGGCATGGCATGGTTAGAGGCCCGGTCGGGGACAGGATTGGATATTTAATAACGGGTTAGGAAGATCAATTACATAACTCACCGACGGTTAGGGCCATAACCGGTTATGGTTAAACCAGGACCAGATCTTGTTGCTATGGGATATTTGGTTTGTTATTCCCGCCCGACAAAAACAAAACCGGACCATTAACACTCCTGATAAAGTGATAACAACAACTCGCCCGAGAGAATAATTATTCAGGTAATTCTTGTAACTTATTCCAACAATTAATTATAAAAAAACTAAGATGCAAAAACATGGTTCAATTTTCACCTCAAGAAAACAAAAACAAAAAAAAGAAGTTGTTCTAATTCTGTGCCCCATATTGTCGAATAATTTTAACTGCCAATGTAACCCAGCCAATGGAGAAAGATTGCAAAAACCAGCATACATAATGCCATAACCAACCCCTGCCTTCCTAGAAGCCAATTTTTCGTTTTTACAGCACCTTCACCAGCTCGTTGTATTCGATCTGCCCACTTCATCTGTAACAATATCAATCAATCAATCAATCAATCAATCAATCAATCAATCAAACACTAAACCAAATCCTATCTGAAGGTAAAATAAAGAGTAGAGTGGTTTGACCCCAGGTTTATGCAAAGAGACATATGAGAAATTTTGAAAAGCTAGTTACAAGTAAACAATAACATACAATTAAAAAAAATAAGAAGAAAAATCGCGACCAATGGCAACAAGCAAGTCCTTCAAACCAGTGATTGTGGGTTTAAAACTCGTAAACTAGGTGTGTGTGTGTGTGTTTCGACCACTTGAAAACGCTTTGTATTAAAAGTGTCCTAAAAAACTTGTTAGGACGTCTAAAAGCATTCTATAAACTTATTACAGCGCCTTTAGATAGGACGTTTTATTTTCTGGTCCTATAAACTAAGGGGTTGTTTGGTAGTTGCTTAATGATTTGGTGCAGAATGATTAAAAGGCTCTTATGATTTAGTGCAAAATGAAATATAATTGTTTGTTAACTGTTCAGAATGAAATTAGGGTTCTGAATGGTTAAGGGAGGCCCAGGATACGAAATCATTCAGGGGGTTTTGGAACCATTAAGAGGCAGACTTACTTTTTGCCAAACAGAATTCACCTCTTAGAGATTCAGAGACCGTCTCTTAATAGAACTGTTAAGAGGTAAACAAACGGCCCCTAAGTCTTATAAAATAGTCTATTAGGACGCTTAGAAATTGATGGCCTCCTATAAACCTAATTTTGTTGTGGTGAATGGCAACAACCAAAAGTCCTTCAAACCAGTGATTGTGGGTTCAAAGCTCGTAAACATGGTGTGTGTGTGTGTGTGTTTTTCGATCACTTGAAAAGGAAAAGGAAAAAGAAAAGGAAAAATGCATAAACTAGTTAGCAGAGGTGTGGGCGGGAGGTTTACCATTCTATCCAGGTTCTCTGGTGACAAAGATGACATGGCTTGTTGAGCTCTTTCTGCATCCTCCCGAGAGAGTTTAACTCCAAATTGTTGACTCATGTTTGCCATCATCTCAGGGCTCATATTTTTCATCATTGATGACATCATCTGCCAATCAATCAAAGATGGTTATTGGTACTAGCATGCTTTGAATATGCAACTTGAGCAGTGTAAAGTTAGGGTTATGATGTAAATATTGAGATAACATGTAATACCGTTCGCAGCACTTGGCATGAAAATATAAATATAACACAGAAAACTAACTGGCTTTTGGCCCAATGGAATCAGTTGAGTCTTTACAACCTTTGGGTTGTGCATTCGAATCTCTTTAGAGACATGGGCATGTCAGTTCATTGACCATATATACACATATAATTATATATATATAGGGGCGGATTCAAATGAGAACTCAAATTTGGTTGTGAACGTGAGGACAAATGAAAGCGCGACACGTGTCATGTTCAGACTAACAATGGGCATATTCAGTTCATTGCAAAATAACACCATTGAAATGGCCTAAAAGCATTGATTTTGGCATATTTTAGTGCTCTTTTGCACTTTAACAAGAAAAATGGCTATTGTTATGCAAACAAAATACAAGTAAAAAGGTTAGAAAACTAACTCACTCTTAGAGAAACGTGATGCTTTCTTATTCATAAATAACTTGAGAAACGACATTGTGATTAAGTATGTCTACTTAATTCACTCATTCTAACACTTATAAACCGAGAAACTAAATTAAAATTAATATTTAAAAAATAAATGAAACTTCATTACCTCAGTGTTGGAATAAAAGAAAAGAAAAGAAAAGCAGAGGGAGATAGTAAAAGTGTAAAACCATACAATATTCAAGAGAAAAAACAAGTAAAACATATGAGACGGAAAATGAGAAGAGAAGGATTATATCTGAACAATATTAACAAGCTAACCACTGCTTTTGACTGGGATAGATTAGGAGATACATTTTAGCTCTGGCAGAGAAATAAAAGAAATAAACGGCCTTTCTGAAGGAATCGAAGTGTTATAGCAAATTTAATTGGTTTTACATCTTTGATCCATCTTCTGATATTTCGATGCGTTTTAAGAAACTGAGATTTGTTTTCATAGAAAGAAAATGATGAAAAAGGTCAAATATAAAGAAGAAGAGAAAGAAGGTAGAGAGGAAGAATTGAAAGGAAAAGAGAAAGAGAGAGAGAGAGAGAGAGAGAGAGAGAGAGAGAGTGTGTTTCTGTTCTATTTAATCAATAAAGGGCCAGATAGGACCAAAATTTGAAATGTTTGTATCTTGGTAAGATAATTAAATTTGCAAGTAGTTCCTATGAAATGGGTCAAGCCATCACTACCAATATATACATATGGAAGTTGTATCTATCACTTGATATAATTAGACCAAGTTAGCAAGTTTACCTCACGCATGGCTGGATTCTTCAGTTGTTCCCGAATATCAGAGCTAGGGCTAGGGAAGCTTGGTTGAGTTTGAGGTTGAGGTGCACTTCTTGACTTCAAAAACCCTTGAGAAGAAGGATAACTCTCACCATTATTTCCGTTATCTGCTGAACTTCTCCTACTTTCTTGGCCTTCTGAAAAATTATTCCTATTTGGCTGTAAACCACCCTCTGTTGATGATGATGGATATTTCCCATTTAAAGACGATGCCATTTCAAACATCTTTTGAAGCTCTTCCGACGGCATCTTACTCATCATATCATTTGCTGTTTTAAGCATGTCAGGTGTGACATTGGGTAGGCCTGACCCATTATTAGAGCCTGTGGAGCTAGCCATCTGAAGCATTTTCTGAAATTCTTCAGGTGGCATTTTGCTAATTAAATTTGAGGCAGTCTTCACCATATCAGGAGATATGCCTTCAAATTTCCCACTACTAAGAGATGCCATGGTTTCTGGATCAGCTTGAGACATGAAGTTCTGAAAGGATCTATTCAATACACACCAAAAAGACAATCAATAAATGACATTTTTTTGAACAAAAAACTGGGAAGTTTGTGAATTCCCATATGTATAACATTTATTTGAATCTCAAGGAGATCCAATTGAGGCAATTGATTACATTGAAAATGCTACACACCTTGAAACATTCAAAACCCATTGATACATTCAGAACCAGTTGAAACCCTACCATCCTAACGAAAAACTAACACCCTCAAAAATATATCTCATGGACAAACAAGAAACTAACAAATATTGACCATTTGGAGAACCACTTTAAATGCGGATGATTATGCATTTTTGAAATTAACCATATAATTAGTCATATTTAATTTAACGTGAAGATGCTAGTCCACATGAAATTGATAATTGTGCATAAAGCTTATTTGCAATTATTATCCACAGTTCAAGTGAAGTGCATATAATGCAAAAATTAAATGCCACCATCATGTGTAATGAACAAATGAAGATGATCATGAGGAATATGGTCTGCAAAGAGTTACTTCTCAGCATGCGTGGCCGATGATTACTTGACTTAAATATTAATAAAATAATCCAAAACAATAAATGATTTTGCATCTGAAAAGTTGAAACAAAGATAAATTCCTAGCAGAACTAGTGGTGATAAAACTTATAAAGCAAGCAGACCTGATGGATTCCTTATCGTCCTTTAGAGCCTCTAGATACTCCGAGTTGGCTGGAAAAGCAGCACTAGTGTTCACACTTTGACTGCTCACTCGTTTACCAACAGCTTTTTTCTTCTCAGAAAATTCGGAAGATGAAGTTTGATGATTCTCGGATAATGGAGTTGGCTCCTCATCGATAATTTCCTCGATTCTTATGCCTATTGAAATACATAAAAGTCTTAGCAAAAAGTACATTAAGTATATAAAATTTGACATCAAGGAAAACAAAAGTACCTCCTGGTTCATCCTTATCACCTTGTTCAGTTAATCTTTCCTTGGCATCCCTGTATCAGTATATAAACAGTAGTTATAAAGAAAAATATAAAACATAGGTGACATAAAGAAAAATATAAAACATAGGTGACATAAAGAAAAATATAAAACATGCTCGTGATCAAATTATACAGTAGTTATAAAGAAAAATATAAAACATGCAGGTTAAAAGTTGTATACCTTAAAACATCTGCAATAGTTTCATCATCGGGGGAAAATTCAAGTGCTTTAGAAAAGTCAAACACAGCTTTCTAAAAGTTTAAGAAGTCAATTAGATAGATACATATGCTAATAAAATTAGAGATATCCATTACAAAGGAAGGTTAACATAGGTGACATAATCTTTAATCCGAATTAAGAGTCACATAAAAAAAGATAACTCACTTTTAGTTGTCCTAAATTTTTATATGCTTGACCTCTCCTATAAAGAGCTTTGACATTCCTTGCATCACTTGCCAATACCTGAAAATAATTCCAATTGTTCATTATTTTTACTCCCACACTAAGAAAACTATATTCAATAAATTCAACAAGAGAAGAAATGGACAATCGAAATAAATAATAATCCTCTTGGAAAGAGGGGGAGAAATAATTATGTTCCCACATCCCACCTTCAGGAATTGTATTTGTGGCAATAAATTACCTAAAACTCATCAAAAATAAAAGAAAAAATATTCGTTGCTGAATTTACCCGAGGTTAGGATTATCTTATGACATCAAAATCAGATATAAAAACCAAGATATGATTTGATTGATCAGCACATGTCCGTACCTCAGTACCTTCTTCTATGCATTCATCATACTGCCCTGTTTTCAAGTAACATGACATCAAATTAAGAGAACATGCCAGGAGGAGAGTTCCACCTTTAGACACAGGAACGCCTTTTAGATTATTTTTTGCCTGAATAACGTAAATAAAGAGATAAGAAGTTACTTTTGTGAACTTAAAGAGAAAATTTCATAAGCAAAACCCAAAAACAAACCCACAAGAGTTGAGATTTGAAATGCTGTACTTACCCGCATATACTTCTCCAAGGCATCTGTAAACCTTCCCTGACTATGAAGATCATTCCCCTGCCAAAATGAAATCAAAGACTCATGTTAATGCTAGCAATTACAAAAAAAGCAATCACTGGATAGACAATTGTTATCATCCTATTATCAGGTAGCTTGGGACCACGTTGAGAGCCTCATTTTGCTTGCAAATTTTTGTTATTTATTATTTATTATTTATTATTTATTATTTATTCTTTAAGAAGTTACTTTGGGTGAAGCCCGGATGACAATTGCCACCATTTAAATGAAGTACAAGTGGCTAACGCATATATGGTACAAGTAGGTAATGCAGAAGTTTAATATATAAATGAAGTACAAGTGGCTAAAAGTAATTCTGTTTTGTAAACCTTTGGATGTGAGTCTGTGGAGAGACTGCCTTCTCAAAAGCGAGAAACCTAACTCATTCAATTTTCCCATTAATCAGTCGATAACATTTGCAGTTCCATGCCATTTCTTTTGGTGTACATCAATTGGTATCAGAGCGAGATTGAACCTGGAGATGACTTAAACCATTGTTTTGCATGGTAAGGAATTGGAGGGTGGCATTGGTTCTGTTCATAAGGGCGTGAAATCATTAGGAGGATATCAAATCCTGGCTCACCTTCACTCATATCATATTCATAGGGTTGTGTTCAGTACGATCTACGGGGATTCGTGGGGAGATCTAGAGAATGAATTGGGCGACACGTAGCATTCTAACCTTGAGGAAAGATATGGAGATTGTGAATAAGATGATGGAGTCAAGCTTTATGATAAAGCTGATGAAGATGAAGACCACAAGATCTGAGTCGTTGAGGAAGAACACGAGATTGATTGGATTCAATTTCTTTTTGATTTTTTACACCTTGAGAACAAGGTGGAAGTTCGGGGGTGGGTATTGGTATACCCTAAGGATTAACAAGTGATTTGTGTTAATGAAGTACAAGTGGCTAATGCATAGATGCTACATCCAGACACCATTGAGCAAACCTCATATACTCGATAACAACAAGAACATATACATAATTGGCCTAGTTCTAGAGACTCCAATTTTAGATTGTCAGCAAAAAGGTCAGGAGAAGCTTCGGATGTCAACATTTATTAAGATTTTTTTGAAGTATGTAATATTCATATGAGCAGATGACCTCACACACCCTCCGCGGTATGAACCTTGACCTCCTGGGAGCTTGGGCTCTACCAGAAACCCGGATACCGCAAGGCAAAAGTCCATTTGGTAACATTCATTAATATTTGAAATATTTGAAATATTTGAAATATCTGAAATAGAACCTCTTTCATATAGTCAAACGAAATCCTCTAAGACGAGTTCAAGCTTCCTGAATGAGATGCATTGTAATAATACTCTATGGAATGATTTTTAACTAGATGGATTATTCATAGAACTTGTTAGGCTTTAGAATATAAGAGCATTTTGTTCATCAAAGAAAATTGTAATTTCTCTTCTTTTGAGGATATGCATGTTATACTTATAGTCTTTTGACATAACTATAAAACATAAAATTATCACTGAAATAACAAGAATAGGAACAATCAATGATTTAAAATGACGAGATTTAACAAGAACTTTCTACATAACCTACTTGCTTGTATCCTAGTGTTCCAGAGTCAAGTAATTTATTAAAACCCCTAATACTTGTCATTTATGTACTTCTTGTGCTAAAAAGGAATCCCTGGTTTGTTTAAATAATAAAACAAAAAGTGTACTAGTATCTCAAGATGAGCTAGTTGTTTGAAGTTCACCCATGATCCATATCTAATGCTATACATGTGATGTAAGTGGCCAAATAAAACCAATAAGAATGGCAAATTTTAATGAGGCAAATACAAATTAGAGATGCATACTAGCACTTATACTTTTAAAACATTGATTTTGTAGTGTAAGAGGTCTTGCATAAGATCGGTTAAAGGAGAAGAAGTACAATAAAAGGATTAACTTAATGAGAATACCATCGCATTGTATGAAGTGATAAATAGAGTATGGTTGATTGATTTTACACCACAAACAATCAGAAGAATCAAGAAAGGGTCACCTAAGTAAAAGATAGGTCTTAGAATCTTCAAAAAGGTTGAAACAAAAAAGAAAATTAAAAAAATAACCAACCTATAAAATCAAGAGACTATATGTGCTATAATCAAAATTACCATAATACAAATGAAACCTACAATGATAACAATTCTAGAAAAACTAAGGTGCTCACACGAAAGACCTAGGTCCCTAAGTGGGACCCACATGTGTGTGGGGAGGCCTGCACCACCCCAACTGCATTGTGTGATGTCGGATACCATGAAAGGTACTACTTCATATATATCCATAAAATACAAGCACATGGCATATATGGGTATGTACATTAGTACATATATGCGTGCATTATGTATATACAACTTCCAAAAGAATCTAATGGTTGAAAATTTGTGACTTTTAAGGTACCTGTTTTTTCAGCATCTGAGCTGCATTCAATTCATAGCTCAATTGTGCATCTACTCGAGAACGCATAGCGGCTAGCTCCTCTGGCGTTGCATTGGCCATCTTCTCACCTATCTCTGCCATCTCATCTGGTCGAGTAGACTTCAACTGTTCCGCAGCATGTCTCAAATCCTCGGGTTTCATATATTTCATGCTATCTGTAGCCATTCTCATTAAATCCGGATTAGACATCATCTGCAATTACATACAAATGTAAAGTAAAACAATCAGTATTTGAAAAAGCACGAAAACAATCAGTATTGAAGAGATTTTTACTTCATATACTTTAAATAAGTGGTATGATACTATGATATATTCTAAGCTTTGTATCCCTCAAATGAGTTAATTCTACAGCATCATTATGATGGAAGAATTACAAAAAAAAAAATAAGACTTAAAAAGAGAAGCTTAGGTGAAAGCATAAGAAGAGAAAATGGTCTTTCTAAGGAGATAATAGTGTTTATGCATGGGCAGATGTAACGTATTAAATACTTTATTGTCCATGTAAACACTATTTGAAGTTCTACAAATTTTGTATGTGTCTGCTTCAAGCAGACCTCCTCTAGCCTCTGAAACTATTTAATTAGGGAAACAAGGAACTTCTGCAATTGTGTTTGGATAAATTTTCATTTAATAATATAAGCAGTTATGACGGTAAATTACTGCTGTAAAACTCTTAAATGCAATGTACCACAAAGGACTTCATGGAACTGCAAAGAACCAACAGAGCCAAATCATTGCCCACACTCGGTTACCAAGAACACTAAATAACGTCTAACTGTAGAGTGACACAAGAAAACACTAACCTTAGTCAAGATGATGCAAAACACAATTAATCTTACCTTTTGACACTTCATCAAGTATCTTAACCAGGGGATGCCTCAGATTCACAAGTTCTGTTTGTACAACATTCTACAATCCCTATTCCTCTATCTTAAAAAAAGGTTAAGCATAAAAAATTATGAGTATATCTCACATATGAGCTGAGCATTCCTTTTTGCAAATAAATCAAGTTATCCAAAACAATCTTACACAGTCCAGCATTGCATTTGATTTCTTAGTCGTCAAAAACAAGCAGAACAGCAGGAGAAATTCTTTGAGCATTTTCATATCATCAATCCACATCTATAATGTTCTAAATACCCATCTTTAGCACTTAAGAGTTATTTGAAAAGAACTTGTGGGTCCTGAATTTCGAATGCGAAGATGAATCTTAATTAGTTATTCGGCCTTCAATATCGTGAAGCTCGTAGCACAACGTGGATCAGAACCATCAACTCAAATCAAAATTTGAAAGCATCGGACAACTTGGTACATAGAAAACACAAAAGAATTCTTCAAAACCAATTAAACTATTCATCGTCTCTATCGAACTATAAATTATTTAAATAAAAAAGAATTGACCTGTTGTTGGATCCTGGATAAGTCGGCGGGTGACATACGACTCATCTGCTCTTGAGCAAGCCTCATCATCTCCGGATCCATCATACCAGGAAACATCCTCAAGCAATTTCACCAGTTTCGAATCACAAAAGTAATATCGACAATCGTAGAATGCGATGTTGCCTTCGATCTCACGATTCGAAGCAAGAAATTGAAGAGCTGGAAGGTCAGATGCAGAGGAAAAGGCGCGATATGGAGAAAATTAGCAGTATTTGATTTGAGTTGATTTGATTTGATTTGCTTGAGTCGAAGGGCTTGATTCGAATATGTGTTCCTGTGAATTATGGTGTTTTATTGGGTTGAATGCGCCTACCCACGACAGAACTAATTCCACCGATGCGGATTGTTGACTTGATCCCTTTTGTGTTTTCTTGGAAGTAGCATCTTGGATTTTCATGAGGTTCATTGTTTGTAAAAAATAAGGTGATTTATAAGTCATCATACAAGATATCTTATTAAAAAATTAATTATCATACAAGGTATCTTATTAAAAAATTAATTAAAATGAGGTTTGAATAAGCTACCTATAAGGTACCTTATGAGTCATAAGATACCTTATAAATTACTTTTACCAAACATAGCAATGATGAAGTTCTTGTACCAAAGTGTAAATTTTCAATAATGTAATTGTAATCAAGTAATCGTAATGAATTGTTGGTAAAGGTCATTTACTATATTATAAGGTGAGCATTTAGGTTATGTTTGGTAAATTAGGTGATAAGTTAATTGGTAGTTGATAAAAACATCTTTTAATCGTTTTTTTAAAATAGAGAAAAATCTATTTTTTTTCTTTAAACTATTTCAACAGTATCTCTATATCATTCTCTAAAATAGAGATTTTTAGAAAAATCTCTAAATATAGAGATTTCTCTATATCTATACTATATTATAAAACATTTGGCCTACAACTCTTAAAAATAACTTTTTAAGCTTTAGTTACTGCTATTTAATGCTAATTATTTAATTTTTAAGATTATAAGTAATTATGCATAAATACAATCTATTAAAGCTTCATCTCTAAATTCGTGTAACTAACTACAGATAACTATGATCAAATACAGGATAAACATCTAATTTTAAATATAAAAAATATAAAATATGATTATGATAATCATTGGCTTCTAACAAATAAAATAATTATATTATTAAACCAAAAATAAATTATTTGGTTATTAAGCCTACATTAAATTATGATAAAAAATTGAATTAAATAAATTAAATAAAAAAAGAACTTTTAATTGAAATAAATTTTTTTTTCTTCAAAACCACATAAAACCATTAGAACATCGATAGAAACAAAAACTAATTGAGATATGTCTCGCTGCATTGCGCGAGTACCCTTCTAGTCTCTAAAAAGATGAGAAAGAAATATTATTTTAATGATTTTCAACCAACAACAACCCTTATAATTTTAGAGAGTTTTGAAATAATAAAATTATTTTATATTTTAGTAATATAATTTTTAGTAGATTCTTTAAAATAAAGAAATTGTTGGAGTTAGAAGATAATAAATTTAGAGATTTTGACTTTACATTCTCTATTTTAGAGAAATTTTAGAGAAGTTGTTGGAGATGCTCTAATATAACTTGTAACTGATAAGCTAGCTGATGAAAAAAAATCATGTTTGACAAAAAACTAGCGTATAAGAATGTAAAATGACCAAAAAGAACATATTAAAAAATAAAAATAAAGTTGATGATTAATATTAATGAAAGTTATATGGAAAAAATGACAATAAGCTCCCAAAACGATACTCCAAGTAGCGTTTCAATAAGTTAACTTATAGTTTGTCAAACGTGTACACTGAAAATAAGTTACCTTATTTTTGCTAAACATAGCCTTAAACTTGCCACCGGCTCCGATCGAAACTAGGGATTCCCCGTTAAATTGGGATGGCATCGGCGAGGGATATTTAACTCCCCTTCCCGTATCCGTTATATATATCATTTAATAAACTAAACATAGAGTAAATTACATTCCCGGGTCCTGTTCTTTATTCGTTTTTCCTACTACGATCCCTAAAAAGCATTTATTATATTGAGCGTCCCTGTGGTATATAAAAACGCATGCTTTGGGTCCCTCCCTCTAACGGAATCTGTTAGCCCAGCTAACTCAAGGGTCATTTTCGTCTTTTACCTTCTTGTTGTCTTTTTACTATTTTGTTTTGTTTATATTACTATTATATATATACATATATATATATATATCATATACGTGAGGACAAATAAGAGCGTGATACGTGTCATATCAGACTGGATAATAAAGAAAATATTCATGTTGAATAATAGTATTATTAAGTCTGAATAATACTTGAATGTAGTATTATTCAGACCGAATAATACTATTATTCAGTCTGAATATTTCCTTCATTATTCAGTCTAAGTAATTTATATTCAGACAAGTGTCACGTTCTCATTTGTCCTCACGTTCACAACCAAATTTGAGTTCGAGTTCAAATGCGAACTCAAATTTGGTTGTGAATGTGAGAACAAATTAGAACGTGACACGTGTCTGAATGTAGATTACTCACGCTGAATAATGAGTGAAATATTCAGACTGAATATAGTATTTATTCAGTCTAATAAGCATTCTTCAGACTGAATATTTCTTTGATTATTCAGTCTGAATATGATACGTGTCGCGCTCTCATTCGGCTAACCTCCGGTCACCATCTTTGTCGCCCACCGCTCTCCACCCCACCTCCACCCTCCCTCTCCCATATTGACCCACCTACAACACGCCACTTCCTCTACCCCAACCAACTACCTTATGCAGTGAACCCCAAGGCCACCCTCTTCTCCCTCTCCGTCCCCATCTTCTTTCTCCATTGTTACCATCTTTGGAGTTCACTGGTCAAGTTATTTAATTTATTTTTGTGTATGAGAGAGAGAGAGAGGTTGCATATCACACTCAAATAAAAAAGAAAAAAATAGCAAATAGGCGGGTATAACCACTGTAGTATATGTGCTTTTTTATTTTTTTACAGATGGAAGAAAGTAAAGAAGAAACAAACATGTGGTTAGAGACGGTGATTTGATTTCCGTTAGAGATTGCAGAAACTCAAGGTGGTTATTCACTTGGATGGTGGTGGAGTGTCGACGGTTTTTCACTTGGATAAGAAGAAACAGTGACATGGGTAGGTTTGGGGTGAGGGTCAAAGTGTGGTAAGTTCAAGAAAACTGGAAACTAAAATAAGATAGAAAGATGGGAGGAGAAAAAAGTTGCAGTTGAGAGATGGGTCTCACCAGAGGGATGAGGAAAAGAGACGGCAGTAACCTCTGGGTATTGTGTTTGTGTTTGCATTATATATATATATATAATATAATAATAATATTTTTAAAAATATATAATATATTACAATAGGTTAAAGTTTTGGTCCTGTTATAAAAGACAAAAGAAAGAGGCTGAAAGACTGAAATACTCTCTGACTTAACTGGACTAATGGAATCGTTTTGATTTCGTTAGAGTGGGAGAATTGGAGCGTGCATTTTTGCATACCAAATTTTAGGATCCTTATCCAAACAAACGATAAAGCACAGGGACCAAGAATGTTCTTCACTTGTAAATATATATTATTTATTTCACCTGATTTGATAATTTCATATCCTAATTAGTGTTAGAATCTAGAATTGTTAATTTTCTTGGATATTAATATGTAATATTTTGAATGTCAAGTCAAAGTACAATTACCCAATATTGTTTTATATATTAATCCATATGTGTTGGTACGTATAACGTCAAAAAAAATGATTAAATTGAATTTCTTTTGATTTTAGGTTATTAATTATTATATGATATCATTGAGGTTTTTTGTAATAAATTAAATTTTTTTCGATTTTAGGTTTACTAAATATATGTGAGATTTCAACATGTATGGTGTCTCACATATTTGATTTAAAATAGATTACAGTAACGAAATCCCCCTTGGGGATGGGGATGGGGATGGGGATGGGGATGGGGATGGGGATGGGGATGGGGACGGGAATATGATCATATTTCCTCACGGGGATGGAGATGAGGGATCAGGGACGGGGATTAAGGTCCCAGTCCTATTCCCACGCCTAGTTGGTAAACATATTTTACACGGAGATGATTTACCGAGTAAATGTCGTCTCTCTCACTTACCATGTAAGATGTTAAGCTTTTGTTATATCTCTTACCAGGTAAGATTCTCAGTCCTTGTCATGTTCATCGGGTAAGGTAAGTGGCACTCCATAAATGCTTATTGTTTATTTTTTTTATTTTTGGAAAAGAGGCGGCACTCCTAGCAATTTATAACATAAAGGGAAAACGTATACCTAAATGGTGAGCGACTCCCTTCCAAAGAGAAACATCTCCCACAACTTAGGACATACGCTAATAGTGGTAAATGCTTATCTGATCAAGTGTTTGGTAAACGACCCATAAGATTCTTCTTCTTCACTTATCGAGTAAGATCTTGGATCTTTCTATGTTTCTTACTGAGTAAAATTCTCGGTCATTGTCATGTTCACCACGCAAAGTAAATGACAATCGGTAAACACTTAATCCGTAAATGTTTGCCAAACGACTCCTATGTAATTTTGATGATCGAAAATCATGCCCGGTAAAGAAAGTGAGAAAAGAGACTCTTACCCGGTTAGTAAACAGCCCCTAAAAATTAGGGTTAGGTTTGAAATTTATGACTGATTTGTTGTAGGATAAGTGATCGTTAAAAGAATGTGACGATAGAGATAGACATAAATGTTAGAGTTATTTATAGACTAAATCTCCTTCCATGTTTATCATTATCTCTATCTAATCGTCCCTATTTAAATGACTTGTGATTAATGAGAATTGCATATTCTTTCTTCTATTTGTTATTGTTCTATTTAGTTTTTCCTTTAACACGTTATCACCACGTAAGCTCGGATCGTTGTCGCCGTTGTTGGATGATTGTTCAATCAATATGATCGCTACTAAACAACTCTCAACTTGTTGCATGCTCATATTCTCGAGATAAAATCAAATAAGTTTTTCCACCTTCGCTACTCACTACATTCAATATTATATCCATGTTTATTCTGTTGTTTTAGGTTGAAAAACAATCTCATGCTATTGTTTAAATAATTGTACATAACAGAAACTTGTTTTTAATGGGTATGTCAGTCTTCCAACTATATGTAAAAAAATTAATTGTATTCATGTTTACCTGCAAAATTACTCTAGTAAACATAAGTTTAAAATTTTAAATATACAGAGTACCACAAAAAAAAAACCCATAAACAATTAGAAAATAAAATTACTGAATTAGTTTTCTGCTTCACTTACCTTCTATTGGTCCATTAAGGTATTATTCTTTTATGCTTTCAATTTTTATTTTTTATTCTTATCAATTTGTGGTCGTCCATAATCAATTTTAATAGCGAAAAGGAAACTGGGTCTGGTATTTGCAAGTGGTACGTAATTACTTTCAAAACCCTTCTAACTTTATTTAATGGCGATATGGTTTTTTGATAATAATAATAATTTGTCATTATTTAAAGAGGTATGATAGCTTTTATAATTTTGAATTTAATTTAATTTTTATTATTTTTATTTAGGGAAAAGTTCATTAAAACCCAACCCTTTCTTTGTGTTTTGAATGTGTAAGTCACTAGACAATATTTTTCAACAAAAAACTCTTTGGACTTTATAAAACTTATTAAGCAAGTCCTTATGGTTACCTGATACCTCTTCAACCGGTAAAACCCATAAAAAAACAAAAAAGTGAAAGTTTTGCAAAAACCCTATTTTCAAAACCCGTCTCTTGTGTAGAAGGCGACCATCAACCGACAACCAGCACCATCGTCGGCCTCCCCCCTTCACGCATCTGTGTTCGTCGGCGTTTCCCCAACCAGCACTATAGTCGGCCTCTCCCCTTCCCGCAGCGCCGTCGCCGGCCTCCCCCCTTCACGCAGCGCCTTCGCCGGCGTTTCCCCTTCACGCAGCTGCCTTCGCCGGCGTTCCCCTTCACGCACCACCCTTCGCCGGCTTTCCACCCTCCACGTAGTCGTCGACGTCCCACACAACAAACCATCTCTGGAATGAACCCGGAAGCTCAGGATCTAATTGATCAGTAAGAAAAACTTCATAATTATTTTTTGTGCTTAATTATCTATATATATGCTTTAACTTATGTTAATGTGGAAGCTAAACACATAAAGAAGAAAACTATCTTGCTTTTATACATGAATTTACACAACTATCTCTTGATTATTATCGACAGAAAATAATCTTCATTGTCCCCAAACATCTAAACTATCACATTTATAAGATACCAAACAATGCCCTTGTGAAATAGCATCCTTAAAATACAAATGTTTTTTGGAATTTACCTTTGAATTTGAAACTCTTTAAAAAAAGTAGATCTTCTTGAAGGTAATGAGTTTAACATAAAACATCTAGATTATTATCAATCCATAATAATAGTATCTAGAGCAAATTACGTTTTAGTCGATTTTTTCGCTCCTGTTTGGTAACTTCTCTTCAAACTGAAATTAACCCTTTCTTATGCTTGTCTCGTACTCTACATTGTCATTTGAAAATGCCAAACACCAAGAATATGTGATAATTTGTTGTTTTAGTGCCAATTTGGTGTTACTTTTTCATATGATCTGATTAGGATGAAAGGTATATTATCTGAAGGTTTTCTTGTTTGTTAAATTTCATATGTGTTGGGGATTTGTTTCCCCCCCATTTGAACTATAAGTTTGGATTAACAGACCCACCAAAAAAGACAATGGTGTTGGTAAGAAAGTAATGTTCTTTTTTGCGGATAAGAGGGCTATATTGGTTTTGTTTTTTACTCTGAAATTAACGCTATATTGGTTTTGTTTTTTAACTCTGAAATTAACGTTATATTGGGTTTGTTTTCGACTCTGAAATTGACTCTATTTGTTATTCTTGTTTTTAGGATGGCATCCGAGTGTAGTGACGATTGTAGTGATGATCCTAGTTATGATACAAATGATGATTCAAGTGAACAAATGGCGGATTCTTTATCATTGGATCTTGTAGATGAAGATGATATAATCAGTTTAAACAAAACATTTGATGACCCTTTTCTGAATAAGCTATGTACTACACACATGGTTGATGATGTTGAGTTCAATGTGGACGAAGGGGATGATGATGATGATGGACCTCAGACTATACAAAAAGGTGTGCAATATCCAATACACAATCCTAATTCTCCTTGGAAATTGATGAAACCACGAGTTGGTGAGAGGTATGAGAATCCTGGTCAATTAAAAGAATGTTTAACAAATTATGCGGTGGCAAATGGCTACCAACTGGAGTATGTAAAAAATGATTCAAAGAGGTTGCTTGTTACATGTGGAAAAGGTCAGAAAGATTGCACATGTCCTTTTAGATTATGGGCATCTTGGATGCAAAGAGAGATCGTTTTAGATTAAAGCCATTACTGCTAAGCACAAATGTAGTAGGGATTATAGTTCGGGATCATTAGTGACATCATATTGGATTGCAAAACACTATGTTAGGGAACTTGTTGCAAAACCATTTATAAAAATTAAGGATATGCAAGAGGATTTTAAAAATAAGTTTATGGTCAAAGTTAGCAGGGGCCAATGCATCAGGGCCAAATCTAGGGCACTTCTTGAAATTGAGGGTTCATTGACAGAACATTATGGAAAGCTTTGGGATTATGCACATGAAATTAGGAGGGCCAATCCTGGATCTACCGTCAAGAAGGAAGTTAATGGTATGGCAGATGGAAGTAATGAATTTAGGAGGTTTTATGTATGCTTCAAAGCATTAAAAGATGGATGGAATAGTGGATGCAGGAAGGTGATTGGATTAGACGATTGTTTTCTAAAAGGGGTGTGCAAAGGAGAATTACTTTCAGCAATTGGACGAGATGGAAATAATCAGATTTACCCAATAGGTATGTACATTCAAACAATTCTTATTATACTACTTAGTATTCTTGTTATTGTTTAATCACTTACAATGTTGAATGTTTATGCAGCTTGGGCTGTAGTCAACATGGAGAACAAAGAGAATTGGAAGTGGTTCATTGAAATACTAATAGAAGATATCGGTGTTATTGAAGGAGATGGCCTTACTATCTTGTCTGATCAACACAAGGTATGCATTATGTCTATATTTTCTTAAGCCTAGCACTCCTTATTTTTTAATATGTGAATCTTTTTTATGCTACAAGGCCTTGTTGAAGCCGTAAAAGAATTGGCACCACATGCAGAGCACAGGCAATGTGCAAGGCAGATATATGCTAATTTCCACAAAAAGTTTAATGGTGTTGAGTACATAAACCATTTCTGGGCAACAGCTACATCAACTTTTGAAGTAGCTTTCGTGTCGCACATGGAAAAGATTAAAACATTAAACCTTGAGGCATATAATCACTTGATTGAAAGAGACCCTAATACATGGTGTACGACATTTTTTCAACCGGGTAGGGCTTGTGAGGCTGTAGAAAATGGGATTTCTGAGTCATTTAATGCAGTAATTGTTGATGCGAGAAGAAAACCCATAATCACAATGCTAGAGGAGATAAGGATATTTTTTATGGAGAGGCATTACAAAATGTTAAACGAAGCACAAGAATGGGAATCAATTGTTTGTCCGGCAATAAGGGAAAAGTTAAAGAAACGGGGAGAAAATCAAAGGTATGTTTATCTATAATGGTGATTTATTATGTATGCTTATCTATAATTGTATATGCTATTGTATGCTATTTTTTCGTATGTAGATATTGGTATGTTATTCCTAGTGGAGGGAATGTGTTTGAAGCACAAAATGGTTATGAAGCAATGGTGGTGGATTTAGATGCTAGAAAATGTTGTAGACTGAGGGACATATCAGGCATTCCTTGTGTGCATTCCATAGCTGCCATACACTTTGTTCATAAGGATCCTGAGGATTATGTTAGTAAATGGTTTACTAAGGATCTCTTCAAAATGGCCTATGAGAATCATATAAGACCTGTTAGGACCCTTAACAATCAATATAATGAAGAAAGTAGAATATGGAATTAGATCTGATAGCCAAATGTCATATGTATTGATCAAATGAAAGATATTACAATACTGTATTACAAGATTATCAAACGTTAGTTCTAACAGACTATCTAACAACTATTTATACAACAGAGAAAATGCTAAACAGACAGTACATTTGTGACAGACATGTTCAGAAATAGTTCTGAATTTCTTCAGAACTTCTTCAGAAGCACCTTCAGAAGTATCTTCAGAAACATGTTCAGAACCTTCAGAACTTCTGAAGTTGACACATCAGAAGTTATGCCTTAGGTGTTTTCTGACTTTCTCTAAGTTCTGAGCTTCTATCTTCAGATCTGCATATCTTCAGAACCTAGTCTCTTTTGAAGCTATTCTGATATACCTATCAAGACCATTGAACGGGAGCAACATGTGGGCTCCAACACCTTACACTGTTGATCATAACTCCTCTCGATGATTTGAATATGATTCCTTTTGTATACTTAGTGAAATTCCATTGCATAAGCTTTTGTCAATATTCAGCGATAGCATACGCTGATTACCATCAGCGATCGCTGAAGATCAAGGAACAACAAGCTTATCTCTAAAGACCTGAAGATCAACTATCATACCAGAAGACCATTCAGCGAAAGTCGCAGACCCTAGCTGAAGAAAGAGATAATCAGCTAAGTGAACTAAAGCGGTTCAGCGATAACAGCGATTATCTAATCAAAAGTGTGAAGTCTTGTGAAGCCTCAGCGGTACTGAAGATTCATCCTTGAAGATTCAGAGTCAACGATCAAATGAAGCTTCCTTTACAAGATTAAAGATTGATCTTATCCTCGATGTACAAAAGTCAAACCTAATACCTTGTCAGAAAAGGACGTACGAATTGTCTCTTATGTCCCCATCATATCTGATATGGTATTGTTCATATTCGGCCAAAAACATGGTTGTCTTATTTGCAAGGACAAGCTTCCTATCCAAGCTTAACACGTGGCATGTACCTTTTGTCTTGCATTAAATGCAAACGGGTATAAATAAGATGAAGATATCTTCTTCATCTCAATGCATGCGTCTTTTTAGCCTAAACCCTCTTTATTCTTTCTTCCTTCTTCTTGTGCATCAAACTTAGTGTTTCTTAGTTACAATAGAATAGGTTTTAAACTTGTTCTTATTCCGCTTATAACTGTAAATTTGTTTATGATATATAAACTCATTTAAAAACCAAAATCTGTGCGTTTGTATTCACCCCCCCCCCTTCTACAAACTGTTTACTATTTATTGAACACTTGTAGACCCTTTAGGGACCAACAAGTGGTATCAGAGTAGTGTATGCTTCTTTTATCTTTAAAATATTTTTCTTATAAACTATTTTAAAATGACAAACCCTAATACGAACTACAATGATAATGGATCTTTAGCTAAACCTCTAAGATTTAACCATGATAATTTTCCATTATGGAAGGAAAGAATGTCTCTGTTTCTAGAAGGATCTGACCCAAAGATCCCCTACTATCTAGAAAATGGACCATTCGTTCCTACAACTATTGTAGCTGGTGTTCCTGCCACCACTACTACTCCAGCCATCCCTGAAAGGAGTATATTAAAACTCCTAATCGATGGGCTGAAGAAGATAAGAAAGAAATTGCTATTGACTCAAAAGCTAGATCTATAATAGCAATGTCTTTACCAGATGAAGTCTATCATTATGTTATGAAAATGAGAACTTCTAAAGCCATGTGGGATACTCTATGTATCCAATATGAAGGAGCCTCTGAAGTACAAGTCACCAGGTGCATAAACCTTGTAAAACAATATGAGAGTTTTATGTATCATAAAGGTGAATCTCTTTCTCAAATTCATCAACGTTTCAACTGTTTATTGATTGATCTTAAATCAGTAAACAGAGTGTACTCTAACGCTGAAATACTGACCAAATTCATGGAGGCACTACCCGATCAATGGGCAGTGTACACTACATGTCTAAAGCTGTCAAATAATCTTGAAACCATGTCCTTAAGTGCGTTATATGGAATGCTCTTAAATGAGGAACAATCTCAACTTTTGAGATTGAACCTCATAAATGAACTCAAAGGTGCCAAAAGTACTTCTTTGGCACTTGTGACTTCAGAGGCAACTCCTCCTAAAAATGTTTCTTCTTCCACTATTACCTCCATCACTGAATTAGGTCAAACTGATTCAGAAGATCAACTCACTGATGCTGACATCTCTGAGTTTGATAACTCTCTAGCTCTCTTAACAAATAATTTTAAAAGATTCGCTAGAAAGAGCAATTTTCCAAAACTTTCAAATCTCTCTGACTCTGAAAAGCAAAAGCCATTGCCCGCTGAGAAAGCCTCAGCTATATGCTTCAACTGTCAGCGAAAGGGTCACTTTGCTAGTGAATGTAGATCAAAGAAAGTTGCAGCTCGTACCACCTCCCAGACCTCTGATAAAAAGGAGAAGTATTTGAAATTGAAAACCAAATACAAGGATCTGAAGAAATACCAGCAAAAAGGCAAAGGCCTTATCACTGAAGAAGTTGATTGGGACGCTGAAGATGACTGGGCCAAGACCTCTGAAGAGTCTGGCTCTGATGAAGAAGATCTTGCCTTTCTCTGTCTAATGGCAAGAATAGAGGACACTGAAGAAGCTACTGAAACTTCTTCCTCTGAGTCCCCTTCTACTCAGGTAACTATTCTTTCTATCTCTTTACTCTCAGAAAGTGATAAGTTATCAGCTCTCGATGCTATGACTGTTGATTTTTATAATGCTTTAAATGGAAAGATTAAGGCCGAGAAAATTAACACTGATTTATCTGAGCAATTAAAAAATTGCCATATAAGAGTCAAAGAACTTTCTAAAATTGAGGAAACTCTCAAGGACCAAGTCTTTGCAAATCAAACCATAAGCATCGAGAAGCAGCAAGCCATCGCTGATAAGGAAAAGGCTATCGCTGATCTCAAGTCTGAAAAAGCAACCATGGAAGGATGGTGTAAGGCTTCTGATAAAGTCAATAAGATCATCAATGCCCAAATACCTATGAAAATAAGAAGTGGGTTAGGGTATAAACCTGAAAAGGAAGAATCAGAGAATGATTGTTCCATGCTTAAATTTGGAATGTTTGTCTCTTCTATCCCTGATCCTTCTTCTTCAACTTCTTCCTCTTCTATTAAAGAAAAGTTGCCGGTGATAAATTCTAAGAAAGTGATCAAGAACGAGTTTCTTGACCAAGTTCCTAAGAATAAGATCGCTCAGAATAGGAACAAGAAATCCTCAGGGAGAAAGTCTAAATCTGGGAAGAAGGGCTCTGACTTTTCTCAGAGACCAACCCCCAGAATTAAGATCGATCTCACTCCTACCCCTGAAAAGGTGGTTATACATCCAAGGACTATGGATAAAGGAATTCTTGGTCCTATCCCTGAAAAGGTTCCTGCTTTCTCTCTGAATTCCAAACCCTTTAAATATAGGAAGTGCTATCACTGTGGTGAAACTATCCACATTGCAAGTAAATGTCCTAACGCTACTAGAGCTGATAAAGTAGCTCATGGAAAGAAAGTAGCTCAAGCTGATAAATTAGCGAGAGTGAAATCCACCAAGGTTGCAAAAGCACCAAAGGTGAAGATATCCACTGAAGAGAGTTCTTCAGCTAGTAGCTCCTCTGCCAATCCTTTATCTAACCAAGCAGGACCCATAGTAGTATGGGTACCTTTAAACAATTAATCTTTTGTTGTATGCAGAGTGCCAAAGGTATCTGGTATCTTGATAGCGGATGCTCAAGGCATATGACTGGCAGAAAATCTCTGCTCTCTGGCTACAAAGAAGAAGTTGGTCCATCAGTGACCTTTGGTGGAAATGGCAAAGGATACACTAAAAGTTATGGAATTCTATCCAACGGAGCCACACGTTTTCTCGTGTTGCCTACGTTGAGGGACTAAAGCACAATCTTTTGAGCGTTAGTCAGTTATGTGATAAAGACTTCAAAGTTTTTCAAATGGATGTTAAAAGTGCTTTTCTAAATGGAAAACTCAGCGAGGAAGTTTATGTTGAACAACCCCCTGGTTTCTCAGACCCTAACCATCCTGGTTATGTTTTCAAACTAGAAAAAGCTCTTTACGGGTTAAAACAAGCTCCTAGAGCTTGGTATGATGCCCTTTCTAAATTTCTTCTTAAAGAAAAATTTGTTCGTGGAAAAATTGACCAAACACTGTTTTTAAGAAAATATAAAGGTCATACCATTCTCGCTCAGATATATGTCGATGACATTATCTTTGGTTCCACAAGACCCAAATTGTGTACTCGTTTCGCTGCAAGAATGCAAAAGCAATATAAAATGAGTATGATGGGTGAACTAACGTATTTTCTAGGTTTGCAGATTAAGCAATCTGACAAAGGAATCTTTATTTGTCAAAGCAAATATGTTAAAGACATGCTGAATAAATTCGACCTGAATCAATGCTCAGCGATGAAGACTCATTTGAGTTTGAACAAGGATCCCAATGGGAAACCAATCAATGTTACTGCCTATCGAGGGTTGATTGGATCTCTGTTGTATCTTACAGCAAGTAGACCTGACATCATGTATTCTACATGTCTCTACGCTCGGTATCAAGCTGAACCGAAGGAATCCCATCTAATCGCTGTAAAGCGAATCTTCAGATACCTAAAAGGAACTCCAAATCTAGGTCTTTGGTATCCCAAAGGCTCAGGATTTGATCTTATTGGTTAGTCTGACAGTGACTTTGCAGGTTGTATGATAGATAGAAAGAGCACCACTGGTGGGTGTCAGTTGCTAGGTGGAAAGTTAATTAGTTGGAGAAGCAAAAAGCAAAACTCAGTATCCACCTCCACCGCTGAAGCTGAATATGTAGCCGCTGGTAGTTGTTGTGCTCAAATCCTTTGGATGAGAAATCAACTCAGAGACTACGATATCAAGCTCTCTAAAATTCCTATTTATTGTGATAGTACTAGTGCCATCGCCATTGCTAACAATGATGTACTTCACTCCAAAACCAAGCACATTGAGATCCGATATCACTTTATCAGAGATCATGTGATGAATGGTGAAGTTGAGCTTCATTTTGTACCCACTGAATATCAGCTCGCTGATCTTTTCACCAAGCCTCTTGATGAAACTAGATTCAATCTACTTATCAGCGAACTTGGTATGTTGAACGCTGAATAATGTTCATTCAGTGACTACAACAAGCGATACAAATAAAGCCTTCAAACTTCCCATTCGCTGAACTCTGATTCAACGATATCTGGGCCATCTCCTCAGGTATTATCTTCTAACCCTTATCACTCTTTGATATCTTTTCTCATCAAAGAATGAATCTCTGAAATTAAAACTCTTCACTGACAATCCTTTATTATCAGTAATGAAGATTTTTTAAATTAATAATGATAAACCTCCCTTATGGATAATTATCATTATAATCTTTTAAAAATAAGAAAAGGACACGTCAGACCTTTTTCTGACACACGACGGACCGCGACGTTTCCATTCCAACTCCTTTCTTGGAACGTGCGCCAGGTCATCATTTCTTTTTCAAAAAGCTAAAACCGTCGTTTAGCACTCCTTTCTTTCTCTCTCCTCTTGCTATTTAAGCAAATCTTTTGCCTCATTTGTCTCTTTACGCTTTAATAACTCTCCAAAAGGCAAAAGAACCTTCGTATCTTCAAGCTTTCTCAAGAACACCAAGAACACGCACTTGTGCGTTTTTCCTTCTCGAAATCACCTAAGGTTTGATCTAAACCTTTACTTAAAACTGGAAACATCTTGTTTCACATTTCTTTTAATCTTCTAAAAATGCAATAAAAACATATTTTTTAGGAAGAAAAATAAAATTAATCTGGATTAAAACTCAAAAACTCTTCTATTTTCAAAACCCTGTTCTAAGTTCTTTCCTTAGAACAGAAGCCTTTCTTCTTAAAAGTCTTATCCATTTTTATTTATCTTCTGCTTTTTCTAAAAATATCTTCTATATTATTGTTTTTATCACAAGCTTTTTGATCTTGTTCATCAAAATACTTGTTTCTTTGAATCTTACATTTGGTACTCTTAATACCAAACTCTGGTTTATACATTTATGTATAAAACCATGATTTATCTCTTTGGTGTTCCTATTTTTCCTACAGAAATGGCTTCTGCAAGTAAGACTACTGAAACCACTACTGTTACAACTACTGACAACACTCTGGTCGCTGCACCAACCTGCCACTTCCCAATGGAGAAAGCTGTCTTCAAATCATGCAATTACATTGCATTGGTTGACATACCCGCTGATCGCTCTCACTTCAATGAAGGAGCTACCTTCATCAAGGCGTGCCCGCTGATGTACGTTTGTCCACAACCCTGTGGGCATCTCTTCTCATCTTCAAGCTCTCTGGTACACAGCTCACTATACCACGCTCACCACAGACAAGGGGACCGTGCTCTCTGCTATTGGCTTCAAGATTCCAGATCTTGGTTACTTCTCCTTTACTGCTGGCTTTGTGAGGAAGGCTCTTCGTCTCCCTACCCGCGCCAAGAATACGCAATGGGGCGCTGAACCTACCAAGATGCAAATCGACGCATTCTTGGATTCAATTGGCTATGCTTGGGAGAATCCAACGCTGAAGACGGTGGGCTCAAAGGTAGAAAAGAAGAGATTGTCTTCTCGCTGGCAATACATCTTTACCCAGGTAATCCAATGCCTTGGTTCAAAGATTGGCTCACATGACCAAGCGAGCAAGCATTTTCAGGATCTCGCGTACTCTCTTTGCACCGGCCACAACCTCAACTACGCTGACTATATTTTCAGCGATATGGTCAGTCGTATCAACGCTGCTACCAGACATCCCGTCATCCCCTACCCACGTTTCTTCGTAACAATAATGGAAGTTGCCTTCGGGGAAGACTACCCAAAGGTCGGTGACCACTCCTTCTCCATGGTGGGGAAGAAGTCCCTGGACATAGAGGAACGTCCAGGTGATGCTCCTTTCACGCCCTACATGCTGAAAGTGATTGGAGCCCCTCTTTCAGTGTCTACCTCGCTGCCCATCCCAACAGCGAGTACCCAGGACACTGCTGCTGCTAAGAGGAAGCAACCATCCGATGGTCATAAAAAGACCATCGCCACCAAAAAGCTAAAGAAGATGGTCTCTCAAAAGACCACTCTCTCTGATTTCGGTGTACTACCAACACCAACAGCAGCCGCAACCACTTCAACGGTCTTTTCATCCGTCGTTGCTTCATCACCACTACCTCCATCATCAGCGACTCCGGTCACTGAGGGTGTTATAACCAGCTCTGCTGAAGCTGGATCAGGTACTACTTTCACAGCCTTCTTACATCCTTCAATCTCCTCTTCTTTGGTCCTCACATCAGCACATGACTCAGCGATAGTTGTCCCTATCCCTGATAATGCTGAAATGCACGCAGTCCAAACCTCAATATTGTTTAGGCAATCTGAGTTTTGGAAAGCCATTTTAAAAGGACCTCAGAGTGTCTCTCTCAAATACTCTAAGACATTGGTTAGTGATCCTAAAGACACTACCTCTGCAAACGTAGTCCCTGAGAGTAATCCTCCTGATACTCTCAAGGAGAAAAATAATTTTTTTCATCCATCTTCTAATCCAGATGTGTTTTTGGCATCTTTATCTATGTCATCATCAGGTCTCGCTTCTCTCTTCACTTCAGCGACAGCGACAACAACCACCACCACCAGCGCTCCTCCGCTCAGCAAGGAGATGGGGAAGTCTCCTCAGGGCCATCCCAGTGGTACAAAACTCAGAGAGGTCAAGACAGAGATGGCAGCTCCCAAGCTTCCCACTCCCATCAATGACCTCCCTCCTATTGTCCTTCCTAGTCCTACATTCCCTGCTGTTGACTATCTGGTCAGGGAATGTGCTCTCACCAGGGCTAGGGTTGACAACCTTCAAACGTCAGTTGAACTCATCTTTCGTCGAGTCGTTGGGACACCAGCGATCAAGACCAACATCAGCAACCTCATCTCCGACGTTTTCTCTCTGAAGGAAGACAACAGGGTCCTCCACCAGAACCTGTCCAGCTTGGAGCAGAAGATCGCTCTCAGGCGAACGTCCTTGAGTCTATTCAAAAGACTCAATCTGATATGATGCAGATGCTCACCAAGCTCTCTAAGGCTAGTTCCTCCTTCAATGCTGCTGAACGGACTACGCTTCAGGATAATGATACGAAGCTCAAGGACATTCAGAGCAATGTTCACACTCTGATGGTGCATTGTCTACCTCCTGATAACATCGAGGGGGAGAGATGTGCCATAGAGTTTGCAGATGAACTCATTGCAGAGCACAACTAGAGGTTCCCTGGAGAAAAGATCTCTCCTTACATCCAGCAAACAGGATCATCCCTCCCTGAAGGGTTGACTGCTGAAGCTGATGAAGATGATGATGCTGAGGAAGATGATGAAGAAGAAGAAGATCCTATCCCTCATTATGGGGGAATGGATGATGATGAAGATGACGATGACATTGGAAGTGCCTTAGAGCACTTCAGAATGTCTAGGCCGGGAGTCTCTCATCAAGAGCCTTTGGGGGACGGACAACATCCCTCTCAGGGACAATCCGGTCCCTCAGGCAAAGGAAAAGAGGTGGTAAATCTGGATGCCACCATCCCATTATCTGAGGGGGAGACCACTAATGAGGTATCTCTTCCTCTTATCCCTTATATTACACCTCTCTCTGAAACCTCCACACCTCCTTCACCTACAAAAACTCTCTTTGACAATTCTTTTTCCTCCTCTCCTTCCCTCAGTGATCCCCGTCCCCCAAAGGACTCCACTTCATGGAAGGAACCTTCTTCCGAAGAGCAGTTTATGTACATAATAGAAACTGACTCTAAAGAAGAAGAGGGCCTTATTCCCAGGTGTCACATTCAAAAGCTGATCATAAGCGAGCCTAAAGAAGAAGAAAGGCGAATACAATTCCTTAGGGGATTCGAAGCAAGAAGAATAAGGGTGCCTCAAGCTGAACCCATAGACGCTGTACCAATAAGGATGGTAGATGAATTCTACTTTTTGTCTAGCGAAGAGAGAGAACAAGCATTGGAAGCACAACGCATCAGGGATGAGAAGACAAAGCAAACTGAAAATGATCTTGCCTTAGCAAGAAAATTACTCAGGGAAGACTCTGCAAAAGACAAGGCGGCCAAGGAACAATTGAAAAAGAGTGAAAGGGTCGCTGAAGCTCTTGTACAGAAAGAACTTGCACAGGAAAACTTGAATGTAGATCCAATCCTTGCTCAACAGAAGATTCTAAGTGCACTATCCGCTGAAGCCATAATTCAGAAAGACAAAGAGCTTGACTGGTGCACTGATAGACTGAAATTTCGAAGATCCGAGGCCAAAATCATTCATGCAATTATTCAAGGGCGACACTCCAACAGAGGTGGTCCAAAGGTATATGTAAGAATGACAAGGACAAATAGAACTGAGAGAGAAGAAGCCAAGTTCTTAAGGATTTATGGATACACTGAATGGTTAGAAATCAGAGATGCCATTCAGGGTTCCAAATCCAAATTCAAGGATGTGGTGGAAAAAGTACTGGATCAGTTGCTACAGAGGATGTCACAACACGTGCAAGTTCCCCCTCTCCCTGAGTCATCTAAGAAGAAAAGATCAACTACTGAAGGTTGTTCAAGCTCCAAAAATGAGCATGAAACTAAATTTGATTATCAAAGCATTCTTGGTCATCTTGAAATCCCTGATATTTCAATGCTATGTACCTCTCGCCCTCAAGACCGAAGATATGAAGAAGATGAAATCATCTCACTACCCGAACCTGGTATGGTATTATTGGATAATGAAGGATTCTTAGGACTCTTTAGAAACCAAGAAATTCACAAGGCCTCATCCTCTCTCATAAAGATCATGCTATGGCGTTGTTGGTCAGATACCCCTTTGATGAATCGACAGAAAATGCTTTATGAGAATGAGCTACAAAAAAGATACGAGAATATCTCTGATTAGTTATAGACTTCTATTTCCTTTGTAGTATTCCTTCAGTGTACAAGTACTTTACTTTTATTGTTGTAATTTCATTTCCCTGTAATTTCTTCAGATTATATTTAATGAAATTCAATCAGAGTACTTTACTCCATCCTAGTATTGAAAAGATCCCTGAAAACAGTAAAAGGGACAATAAACATAAGAGTTCTATTTTCTTCGAACTATCTTTTACTCACTGATTTTTCACTTTGAAAATTCAATCAGTGAATGTACTTTATGCTTATTTACTTGTAAAAATTGTACTTTCATATCCTTATAAATGAAACTCAATTCAGATAGTAGACTAGCTGAAAAAGACTTTACAGATTAGTACTTAGAAATTTTACTTTAAATGTTTCCTAAGTCCTTACTAGTCTCTTAAAGCAATTTTTCTATGTTGCTAAATCATAATCAAATAGGGGGAGATTGTTGATCATAACTCCTCTCGATGATTTGAATATGATTTCTTTTGTATACTTAGTGAAATTCCATTGCATAAGCTTCTGTCAATATTCAGCGATAGCATACGCTGATTACCATCAGCGATCGCTGAAGATCAAGGAACAACAAGCTTATCTCTGAAGACCTGAAGATCAGCTATCACACCAGAAGACCATTCAACGAAAGTCGAAGACCCTAGCTGAAGAAAGAGATAATCGGCTAAGTGAATTGAAGCGGTTCAACGATAGCAGCGATTATCTAATCAAAAGTGTGAAGTCTTGTGAAGCCTCAGCGATACTGAAGATTCATCCTTGAAGATTCAGAGTCAGCGATCAAATGAAGCTTCCTTTACAAGATTAAAGATTGATCTTATCCTCGATGCACAAAAGTCAAACCTAATACCTTGTCAGAAAATGACGTACGAATTGTCTCTTATGTCCCCATCATATCTGATATGGTACTGTTCATATTCGGCCAAAAACATGGATGTCTTATTTGCAAGGACAAGCTTCCTATCCAAGCTTGACACGTGACATGTACCTTTTGTCTTGCATTAAATGCAAACGGGTATTAATAAGATGAAGACATCTTCTTCATCTCAATGCATGTGTCTTTCTAGCCTAAACCCTCTTTATTCTTTCTTCCTTCTTCTTGTGCATCAAACTTAGTGTTTCTTAGTTATAGTAGAATAGGTTTTAAACTTGTTCTTATTCCCCTTGTAACTGTAAATTTGTTTATGATATATAAATTCATTTAAAAACCAAAATCTTTGTGTTTGTATTCAACCCCCCCCCCTTCTACAAACTGTTTACTATTTATTAAACACTTGTAGACCCTTTAGGGACCAACATACACCAAACTAAACCCACCTAGGGAGAGAAGAATGCCTGGTAGACCATCTATCAAAAGAAAGAGATCGAAATCTGAGAACCAAAGTGCAAGAGTGACTCAATTTGGGAAGGCAATGACATGTACCAATTGCTTGGAAACGGGGAATAATGTCAGGACTTGTAATAATGAGAAGAAGGACCCACCACCTAAACCTAGACCAAGAATCAACATTCCAAAGCCGACTACAACAAGAACAGGCTCTAGAGGTGGAAGATGGACTAGAGGTGGGAGAATACCATCATATATGGGTGTTTCTTATAATCCAATCACGGGAGAAGCAATGATCGGGGTAAGTCATTATTTAAATTTTAGATTCAAATAACTTTTTTTAATGCGTATTGCTTACACTTTGTATTTATCATTAAAGACATCATCAGGTGTGCCACAACCAGCATGGCCCGAAGGCATCCTACCATATTCAATTTCAAGTGAGACTGTTGTTAACGGTGAAGATCATGTTGAAGGTGAGACTGTTGTTGGTGATGAAGAAATTATGAAAGTAGGGATGCTGTTGGACACCAAAAAGAATAGTTCATGCCACGACCTTAACATAGATTAGCTAGTTTTTACTTTGGTATAACGCAACTTCTGGTATACTTGGCGCACTTGTTGGTATTTTTGGCGCAACTTTTGGTATATTGGCGCAATTGTTGGTATCTTTGGCGCAACTTTTGGTATATTCGACGCACTTGTTACTATTTTTAGGCGCATCTTTTAGTATATTTTTGGTAAAATCAGTTATTTGTATACATCTTGTATTTTGGATACAATATTTATATGTTTTGGAAGCGTAATCAAAATGGCATTTCTACATTCTTTGGTAAAATCGGTTCATTTATATACAATTGTTGATATTTTTAGTATTTTTTTCTCATTCAAAAAATGTCTAGGGACTTAATCGTTCACAATATGGAAGTCCGTTGGGTTTTTTCGGACATTTTCTATAATTATACCACATTAACCAATTTCATAGGTCATAATGATGTGAATAACAAGTTTTGTAAAGTCCAATGATTTTTTTGTTCAAAAAAATTGTCCAGTGACTTAAACGCTCAAAACATAAAAGAAGGTTGGGTTTTAATGAACTTTTCCCTTTTATTTATGTTTATTCAATTAGTTTATAATATTGACATTTTTAGTGGTTAATTTAATTATATAATGTTATTTACTTATTTATATCATTAATTTGATGATATCTTTTAAATTAGATTAATATATTGTTGTGATATATGTTAATCAATTATTATTTAAATGTTTATATTGATTGTGAGTTCCTATTCATAATTTTCAACTTTAAAGTTAATTTTGGGAAGTTACACTTCCAACCCTTATATGTTTTGATCTCTTACCAAAAGCTCCAAAGATATTATTAAGATATTAAAAGTTTAAATTTAACTTTATGTCAAAACCAATATTTATTTGGCTAATGATAAAATCTCTTAAAATACTATTAAGGTATTAAAATATTAAAATTGGCTTCATGTGCCAAACTTATATTCTTTTTGGTCTCATGCCAAAAGCTCTATAATTAACAATGGTATCTTCAAATTAAATAAATCGTAAAATATTGATTGGATTTTGTCAAACGAATGTAAATAGCCCAAATGTTTGTAGGGACTTAAGTAATCAATGTGATTCCTCTACTATCTAAAAGTCCAAAAGATTGAGTGATTTCTTTTCACAAATTGAAATATTAATTAAGTATTATCAATAATATGTAAACATACAAAAATCCACATTATTATGATAATGAAATTTCATGCATAATATAATGATTATAGACCATGAATTTTAGAAAATCACATATTCTCCATTATTTAAGACATATTGGACTCAGAAGAACTTGAGTACAATAAGGTAGGCTCGAAAAATATAAGCAAATATGTAAAAACCATCAAAACTTATTGATCCTAAAAATCACCTGTTAAGGTACGAGTAATGTTAGGTTAAATAGTTTATTGTATTAAAGTTGAGAGAATTAAAGTTGAGGGATTAATTGTATAAATACCGAAAGGTATTTAATGTTTAGTTTAGGTTTATTTTAACCTAGTTTTGATAGTTTAATCTAGTTGTACATTGAGAGACATCTGTAATCGCATTCATCAATACAATCAAGCCGACTACGTGATTCATTCATATTATTCGTGTTTGTGTTTGATTGTGATTGTTAACTACACTTGTACTGGACTCACAATTGATATCAGAGCAAAGAAACTGAAAAGATTTGATCCAGCTAACCTTTATGAGTTTATCGACTAATCTGTTTTATCAAATTCATTGTGTTCTTGTAAGATTCTTTGATTTCCTTGAAATTAACCGAATTTACTTATTCTAGTGCTTTATACAACATTGTTTATTGCATTTGGTTAAGTTTCATAAGTCAATTTCAAAGATCTCTATTCGAACTCAAAATTTTGTGCTTTTGTCTGTTCATTGTGTTCATCAAGAAAACTCAAATTATCAAAAATTAAGTTAAGGCTTTGCATTCTTGCATATTGGTTAGTATTTTTATTGGTTTCTTAACCTCTTGCGATACCCAGAAGACATCATAAATCAATTTTGATTGATTTACTGATCCGGGTTAATCGAATCATTTTTTTTGCATTTATCGAATTTTGCCATTAAACACGTGAAATCATCATCAGTTCATTCACCATTAGTTTCTGTCAGAAATCCGATCATCATTTGTATCTGATTAATATCTGAAATTCGATCACCATTCACATCGATCTTGTCTTCAAATCCTATCTCTGTCGGAATTTATCCTGCAAATCGATCACCATCCATCAATCCGAGTTCTTTATCGGATTTGGGTTCATCGTATTGACACCAATCCGAGTTCTTTATCGGATTTCACCTCAAAATCAAATTATTATGGGATGTTGATCATACATCTCCATCAATTCGATTGAAGGTATTTCGTGATTGGTTGTTGCTGCTTCATGCTAATTTTTTTTGTTTCGCCGGCTGCTGGAGAGATTTCATTATTTGAATTTATTTGTCTTCGATTGATCTTGTATCATGGGTCGGTGAGTCTGGTGAATTTAGGGATGGGAATGGGGCGGGGACCCCAATCCCAGTCCCGGATCCCCCAAACCTTTCCCCGTCCTAGTCCCCGTCCCCGCCGGGGATTATGATTACATCCCCATCCCCGTCCCCCGACGGGGAAACGGGGATTTTATTTAAGCTATGCTAAAAATGTTTTTTATCTAAAAAATATGTTGAACTAAATTACTAAAACAACAACAAGTAACACCAAATTTTAAACTAAAACTAGCATCCAAAAAAGTTGCATATTATCATCCAAAACATATCAAGTAAATGAGTAATTGTATTTTGACTTTAGACTTGTCAAAAATTACATATTATCATCCAAAAAAATAAGAGCATCAACATCACTTGTTACTCAACATCCGCGTCATATGCGATTTTTTCATCAAATGCTTTAGGCTCTCCATGTTTTTTATCTACAAAAATTAAGACAAGTTAGAAAAAATGTAAATACATGTATGACTAAGAATTTAAATATTTTTTACCTTGAAGTTCTTTCCGTAGCCAACGTTGAGTGCACGTTAATGCTCCAACCGTTTGTGGGTGGAGCCGATTACGTTGTTTTATGACTTTGTTATCGCTCATGCTAAAAGCAGATTCAGAAGCTACCGTAGAAATTGGTATGGCTAAAACATCTTTTGCAATTCTTTGGAGCATAGGAAACTTGGAGCCATTGCATTTCCACCACATTAAGATGTCAAACCCTTCTTCATTAGGCGACAATTTTTCGGTCAAATAATCATCTAATTCATTTGTTTCCAAGGCATCGTCATCACACATCATAGACTCAAAATCCATCTCCCATGTAAATTTGTTGGAACTGGAATCATCTACATCTAAGGCACTAGCGGTAGATTGTCCTTTTTGTGAAGGTTTGTCGGCATACTTCTTTTTATACTCTTTAAACAACTCAACACATAGGTTACATATCCTCGTAACCTCACTTTTTGATTCATCGCCATAGATTTTCGGGAAGAAAAGGTTTATTAACTTCAACTTAAATCTAGGATCTAACACAATTGCTACACTCATAACCTCGTGTATGACACTCCAATGTTTGTTAAATTTCTTCAACGTAGATGACGTCATTTTTCTAATAGGATCACGAGAAGAATTTTGCCAACTCAACAAAGAAACTTTAATTTCACAAATCAACGAGAAAAAGATGTTTGACGTAGGATATAAGGTTCCCGAAAAAATTTCAGTCACACGATAAAATAACTTTAACTTTTCACAAACAATTGACGCCATTTCCCATTCACCTTCACTAGGCAAGCAAACATAACTTTTCTCCCGTTTGCTGAAAAGACTAAAAACATCCTTATACTCCAAAGCTACATTCAACATAAGATATACCGAATTCCACCTTGTCTTGCAATCAAGAACTAATTCCTTTTCACAATTTATACTTAATTGTCGTGCACATTGTTTAAATTCTTGCACTTTCTTAGGAGAGTGCGTCCAAAATGCAACACTATCTCTAACATTTTCAATAGCTCTCAATAATAGAAAACCCATCTTGCACATTAAGGTTAATTATATGTGCACAACATCGCATATGAAATATCTTCCCTTTTAACATTAGCGATGAAGAAGAAAGAGTACCTAAAAGCTTGTCTGTTATTGCATCATTTGTCGAGCAATTGTCAAGAGTCAAGGTTGACAACTTGTTGTCAACGTTCCAATCGAGAAGACACTCCATCATAGCTTGTGACAATGCTTCGGCCGTGTGTGGAGATGGCACGTGTATAAAGCTACATTAAATAAAATAAGAGATCATTATCAATGATATAAACTAGAGATTATTATCAACGATATAAACTAGAGATTAGTACCTAATAGTTCGATTTTGTAGATTCCACTTTCCATCTATGTAATGTGCCGTAATTGCCATGTAACCTTTCTTTTGGTTACTTGCTGTCCACATATCTGAAGTTAAGGCAATTTTACTCTCATTCTCTTCCAAACACCGCAAAGTGTAACCTCTTTGTTTTTCATAAAGTTTCATTATATCATTCTTTATTATTGCTCGAGATGGTACCCTAAATAAAGGTTGGAGACCTTCTGAATACTTTCAAAAAGCATAGTGCTTGACAACAGAAAGCGGATAATCATGTATAACAATCATTTTTGCTAAGTCATCCCTAGAAAGTTCAGCATTAAATGAATATTTACTCATAGAAGCTTTTCCGCCAAAAACCTTTTGGTCTTGAACTAGAATCGGTTTTCTAATATCTCTTGTAACTCTGCTTGGACAATTCTTAAAATGGTCCTTCAAATGTGTGGTTCCATCGTTGGCTCTACTAGTCAGTTGATTATTGCAACTACACTTTGCAAATCGTCTAACACCATCAACATACACTTGTTCAAAATGATTCCAAACAACCGACTTCAATCTCTTTCTTGGTTGTTCATCGCCCATATTAATCTCTACATCTTTCTTTGTTGTTTCTTCTTTGTTGTTTCCTTCCATCTTATCACCAAGATCTACTACATTCTCATTTTCCAAAGTTGCCATCTAAAAAATGTATGTAAATGAAAACATATCAATAAGAGAAATGCATCTTACATATTAAGATCAAAAATATAAACCCATCAACATATATAAACCAATCAGAAAAATATAAACCAAATCAACATATATAAACCCATCAACATATTGAGATCAAAAAATAAACCCATCAACATATTGAGATAAAAAATATAAACTCATCAACATATATAAACCAATCAAAAAAATATAAACCAATTAAAAAAATATAAACAACGAAAAATCCATATTCCATGCTCATCCCTTACATTTCCAAAATCCTTGACACTTACCACTAATCAATGAAAAATCATTGACACATGTTTCATACAATCATACATGCTTCATACTATTCCACGTAAATAAACTAATTTTTTAACCCAAAAATCCCTTTAAAATTGAACGTAAATAATATGGTGGTCTACCATTATCAACAAGATAAACCAATCAAAATATACTACTAAAAATAAACAAAAATGATAAAAGGAGAAAGGAAACTAGTCTACAGAAAAGCCATAAATTTGTTGTTAACTTGCTGCACATAATGAAACATGGTTTTCATCTTGATGCACATAATGTATTGTTGTATGAAAGCAAGAGTAGAGTAAACACTAGAATTTGTCAAAACTCAAAAGCAAGCATGAAAAACAGAAAAAACCATCAATGTACCTGAACAAAAAAAAAACCCTAGAATGGAACGAGAGAGAGAGTCGTCGGTCTCAGTTGAAAGAAGAAGAAGAAGAAGAAAAATCAAAAACCTTGAATCGTGAACTCGTCTGTCTCTGTCTCAGCCACGGTCAACAATCATCATTCCTGTCCTAGTCTCCTTGAAAATTTTGGAAGAAAGAAGAAGGAAATGGGTCACTTCTCACTCGGGCCGTTGGTTATGGAAATGGTGTATGGATTATGGAAATGGTCAATTGGGTAGTACTAGTGGAGACTTGGAGTGGAGTATGGAAATAGCCAGATGGGTATTGTAGTCTGTAGCAATCATGTAATTATAGTACATATGCACACCTAGAGACAAGAAAAAAAGAAAAAAGTTTCTAAACCATTAAAGTCAAAAGTCAAAACAAAAAGCATACTGATTACTAATATTGACAATATATTTAATTAATTAGTTAATTTAAACTAAATAATACGGGTACGGGGCGGGACGGGGCGGGGCGGGGGGTGTGATACCCGTCCCCGTCCCCATCCCCGGTTTGAACCAAAGGGATCCCCGTCCCCGGGACCCGGTTTAGCGGGGAATCCCCGTCCCCGACGGGGGCGGGTGGACCGGGTTACCCGACGGGTCGGGTCCAATTCCCATCCCTAGGTGAATTGCATTTGCTATTTTGTTGATTTCTTCTTTTTCTTCTTTCTTTCTTTTCCATTTGGTGTTTCTTTTTTAATTTATCTATGTGTGTAATTGAGTTTGGTTCGAGGAGTTAAGATTTGTAATCGGTCTAAGGATGTTTACTCATTTCGGATTACTGAATTTTTTTCCAGGTTAAGTATAAGGGATCAAGCGATCAGATTTATTATTTCATGTGATAAAAAAAATGCTTAACTGATCAAGCTTTTCGTGTGACAAAGAAAGTTTTTTGCGATAATACAAGAGATAAATTTGTTATTTTATGTAACAAACTTTATCGTCTCATGTCATTGTTTTCTTTTTTCTATACTAATTTCGTATAATTTTTTTGATCGGGTAAGAGTTTAATCGATTGTTTCGATTAACATTGTGATCACCGTTCAGGTAAGAAATTTATATTTCTTGCGATCATATTTCTGCGCATAAGTTTTGGATTATCATAATTGTTTCGTTTCTGATTTTCAAGACCAACTTTGAGTTTGATTTTTTCTGGTTTAAATCGTCGAGACTAATTTTCTGAGTTTAATCTTTTTCTCTGATTCACTTTATCTAAATTGGATTCAGTATCGATTTTTCAGGGATTATTTGACAGAGCTGTTTTTTTAGTGTGAACTTTCTGATTTGACATTTTTAGTAGATTTTTGGTGTTGATCTTTGGACTTGACTTTCTGATATTCTGTTAAGTTCTTTGCGTCAGTTTACGTTTAAGAACTTATTCAATTGTACATTTGGAATTCTCAACTGTCTCACGATGACACAAGTGCTTTCAAGATGAATACACATTCTGAAACAGAATGCAAGGTATGTTCTCCAACTCATAATGCTTTAATTGATCAGATGCAAACCATGATGCTTAAACTGCAAGACTTATATGATAAATTGAAAGCTGAGAAGAACCTTGTCACTAAATTAGAGGCCCGACTTGCTAATAACTATAACGAACTTTTGTTAGTTAACGATGAATGTGCTAATCACGCTTGTCGAGCCAAAGGTTTACAAGAGGACAAAGCCAAACTTGTGGACTCTAACACTACTTTGACAAACAAACTATCTGAAATGTCATCTAAGTTCGCTAAGTCTGAACCTGAAAATAGAGATTTTTCCACCAAAATAGAATTTTTAAATGTTCAACGGGAAGATCTGTTAGAAAAGGTCAAGGATCTTGAACTCAAATTTATCAAACGAGGTCAAACTGATCAAATCATTCTTTTGATCAAACCCAAAGATTTCAAGTCCTATAAATCAAAGGAAGGTCTAGGGGCTGACAACCCTCGATTTCTCGAAAAAGCCATAGCTGACATCCCTACTCTACACAAATTTGAATATCTAAACCTTGGTCCGGATTTTCAAATCGAGTTCATGGAATCACAGTTGGTTCCTGATCATATCACGTCATCACCAGAAGGAGATATCACGTCATCACCAGAAGGAGATATCACGTTATCACCAGAACAGGTTCGGGAACATGAAAACATTAAACGTGCTCGAACTAACAAGGATCAAATTTCTTTCGTCTATGCTAATATAAATGAGAGTTATAGTCGGAAGGAATCTAAACCCACTCTCTCGAATGATTCTTCTAGTAGCTACTCCAATGTTGAAATTCATGCAAAACCAGCCAAATTTAAACTATACGTTCCACCATTGATTTTAGAAAAACATATAGTTCAGCTGGAACATGATTATGAAGTAGCTGCGAACGCTTTTGATCTCGAAAGAGAAATTTTGATGTCTATTTTTAAAGAAAATCAATCGCAAATTCCTATTACCTCATACAAGTCAGCCTACTTCCTAATTGTGAAAGAGAGGATCTTCAGACAGAAATTCGTCGTTTAACCAGTAAACTTGTTGTATTGGCGACGAATGTTCTACAAGAGCAAATTTCAACGTCTACTTTGCAAAGGAAATATGACACTCTTCTCAAAGCCAAAAATGCCTAGTCTGAACCTTCCTCAACACACTTGGAAGCGTCTTCTTGTAAGGCATTTTTAGGTGATTTTGTAGGGTTTTGATACCGGGATCACAATAAACATGCGCAGCAGAAACAAAAGCAATAACCGGTAAAAACCCTAGATAGCCCGAATCTGTTAGAACAACTTTAAGGATTAAACATAACCATAGGGGTTTAGAACAATACCTCAATGGTTTGGATTGGTTGATCAAGATCAAGCGTTAGGAATCAAAGTAGATTCCCTCTAGTGGTATCCACGCGAATGTGAATCCGATCACGAATGGTTGCTAGCCCGAATAGCCAATGAACACCAATAAATCGATTCTTGGTTTTGTGTGTGTGTTTGTCGATTTCCAGAGAGGAAAGGGGAGGAGGAGAGAAATTTTCAGGTTTCTCAATTGTGTTATGAATTAAATGAGGCAACATGCCTTTATATACTTTCTCTCCTAGTCTCGGACCGGGCTCAATTAATCCCGCAAGGCTTTATTAACTTAATTAAAAGTTTCCATATTCTAATTAATTAATTAATAATTAACTTAATAATTAATTAACCAATTGGGCTTAGGTAACTTTACTTGACCCTTTGGGCTTTTAAATAAAATATTATTTTAGGCCCGATGGATATTTATAATTATTAACATAATAATTAGCCAAATTTAATTATTAACTTAATAATTAAATTATATAAATAACATAATTATATTTCACACACTTTAATTATTATTCTACTAGAATAATAATTCTACACTTTACAACTTGTAACTTTGCCGGGTTATAACCAACTTGGTTATTTCGTTATCTAAACACTCTTATAAGCGTGACCCTCTAGGTTCATCTAACGTCAGCAGTGTTTTCATATGACGTGGACATATAAGATTCTACAGTCTCCCACTTGCATACGCCACATAAAACACAGACAGTGGTTATGTGTCTAGCAACGTGCCACTGACCCCAAAGTCAAATGAATGAACGCTCTTCAGCGTTAGGTCCTATTGACAACAATCAATGTGATGATCAGTATATTCCTCATCCCTTTGCTTCACGATATCTTAATTGAACTCAAGGCATAGATCTGGCTCATCCTTGATTGTTCGATTATTATGTTTCTCGATCCCGATATTTAATGAGAGAACAAGTACTATTGATTCAATGAATCTACTTGTGTACGGCCATACATTTCTCATTTTAATATCATCGAGGGGCCCAAATATTTCTCTCTCAACTTGAGAGGAGCAAATTCCATATTGCATACATACGACTCTTACATGGATCGTATTGCACCTAACATAGCCCTTATAATCACCCGATCAAAGGCGACGTTAGACATATATCAAAATACAATACTCCTTATGCTCGAGGTCCCAATACATCTCAGGTCAAAGGATAAAATGAATAACTATCATCTTCAAGATTCACTTTATGACGTCGATCTATGAAGTGATCTTGAAAATGGGTCTTCCAAACTTCACTATGATCTTAGTTTATCACCAGTCCCCCAGTGATAAGTGATCATGGTTAGTTTAAACCATATCATATAGTTTAGGATCTAAACATGTTAATATAGAACACAACGAAATTAATGTAATCGCTCATACCCAGTATGCCAAAACAGATAGAAATCATTGCTTAATGTTCTAAAGGTCATACTAAATTTACAGATCATTTCAATGACTTAAAAACCTCAAACCTATCGAGCTAGTATGGCAATCATGCCTACTTTGACTCATAGGCTTAGTGAATGGACCTGCCGGATTATCTTCCGAATGAACTTTGCAAATCTTCACATCTTCCCGATTGATCATCTCTCGGATAATGTGAAATTTCCTCAGAATATGCTTGGACCGTTGGTGCTACCTAGGTTCCTTTGCTTGTGCTATGGCACCCTCATTATCACAATAGATTTCGATGGGTCCATCCATGCTAGAAACTACTCACAGGTCCGTTATGAATTTCTTCATCCACACGGCTTCCTTCCCGGCATCCGAAGCTGCTAGATATTCTGACTCAGTAGTTGAGTCTACTACAGTGTTTTGCTTGAAGCTCTTCCAACTCACATCACCACCATTGAGTGTAAACATAAAACCTGATTATGACCTGAAGTCATCACGGTCGGTTTGAAACCTAGCATCTGAGTATCCTCGGACACACAGATCTCCGTTTTCACCACCATATAGTAGGAACATATCCTTAGTTCTTCTCAAGTACTTGAGAATATTCTTTACCGCAACCCAATGAGCATCACCAGGGTTCGATTGGTATCTACTAGTCATGCTCAAAGCATAAGATACGTCAGGTCGAGTACATATCATGGCGTACATTATAGATCCAATAGCTGAAGCATAGGGAACACCCTTCATGCGATCTATATCTTCCTTCCCCGAAGGACATTGAGACTTGCTCAATTGTACTCCATGTACCATTGGTAAGTTTCCCCTCTTAGAACCTTCCATCTTGAAGCGTTTCAAGACCTTGTCAATATATGTACTATGGCTTAATCCAATTAAGCGCCTTGATCTATCCCGATAGATCTTTATTCCAAGGATAAAGGCAACTTCTCCTAGGTCCTTCATTGAGAAACACTTCCCTAGCCAGGCTTTTACACCTTTCAGTGTCGGTTTATCATTTCCAATGATCAATATGTCATCCACATACAGGACTAGGAAGACAACAATGCTCCCACTAGCTTTCTTGTAGACACAAGGTTCATCTTCGTTTTTGATAAAACAAAATTCTTTGATTTTCTCGTCAAAATGAAGATTCCAACTCCTAGATACTTGCTTCAGTCCATAAATGGATCTAAGAAACTTGCACACTTTACTAGGATGCTTGGGATCTTCAAAACCTTCTGGTTGTACTATGTACACGTCCTCGCTTAGCGTTCTGTTAAGAAACCCGGTTATGACATTCATCTGCCATATCTCATAATTGTGATATGCAGCTATAGCAAGCAAAATCCTAATGGATTTTATCATGGCTACCGGAGAAAAGGTTTCATCATAGTCAACACCATGAGTTTGCGTGCAACCCTTTGCTACCAATCTAGCCTTATATGTGTTTACGATCCCATCCATGTCGGTTTTCTTCTTGAAAACCCATTTTCTCCCTACGACTTTGCAGCCATTGGGTGCATCTACCAGATCCTAGACCTGGTTATCAGCCATGGATTGAAGCTCGACTTTCATAACATCATGCCATTTGTCAGATTCTGCATCTGACATAGCCTGTTGGTAGTTTGACGGTTCATCATCAACCGTATCTTCACAACCAATTAAAAACCCTAGGTATTTATTTGGCTCTTGACGAATCCTTCCCGACCTTCGAATCATTTATCTCTCGTTGGTACCCTCACCATCTTGCTGTGGTTCAACATCTTGTTGAGTTTCAACATCTTGTTGAGCGCTAGTGTCAACCTGTGCATCAGGTGTTTCCCGAACTTCCTCAAGTTCCACCCTATCCCTATCGCTTGGCTTAGTTAGAAAATAATTTTCTAGGAACTCGGCCTTGCGTGAAATGAACACCTTGTTCTCACCGGGGTTGTAGAAATAATACCCAGTCGTCTCCTTGGGATATCCTACAAAGATGCATTTATTAGATCTGGGTTCTATCTTCCTAGAAGCGTCTCGCTTAACATACGCTTCGCAACCCCAGATTTTCATGTAAGATAGACTTGGGATCTTCCCAGTCCACATCTCATATGGAGTCTTGTCGACCTTCTTGGTTGATACATTGTTTAGTATTTTGGCGGCTGCTTCCAAAGCATATCCCTAAAAACTCATAGGCAGCTTGGTATGACTCATCATAGACCTAACCATATCTAACAAGGTACGGTTCCTCCTTTCAGACACACCATTATGTTGTGGTGTTCTTGGTGGACGAAGTTGAGATATTATCCCACACTTGCTAAGATGTTCAGTGAATTCATGGCTCAGTTATTCACCACCTCGGTCCGACCGAAGGGCTTTTATCTTCTTGCCTAGTTGGTTTTCTACCTCATTCTGAAACTCTTTGAAGATTTCAAAGCTTTCAGACTTGTGCTTCATCAAATAAACATATCCATATCTACCGTAATCATCAATAAATGTAATGAAGTAGTAGCAACCATTTCTTGTGGCTGGGTTGAAGGGTCCACACATATCAGTATGTATCACTCCCAACATCTCATTCGCTCTTTCAGGCTTTCCTTTAAAAGGTGCTTTAGTCATCTTCCCTAATAAACAAGCATCGCATTTATCAAAAGAATCATCGGTTGATTCCAAGATCCCGTGCACTTGGAGCTTGGTAATGCGCTTCTAGTTTATATGGCCTAGACGACAATGCCACAAGTATGTTTGACTTAAGTCTTGCTTAAGTCTTTTAGCATTCACATTATATATCGATTTAGAGTTGAGATTACCATGAATATCTATTTCATAGATGTCATTAACTAGCCTAGCAATAAAATATAATATGTCATGCAAACATGTAGAAATAGATCCATCATCATTGAATTTAAACATAAATCCATCTTGTCTCAAACGTGCAACTGAAACAACGTTTCTAACAATACTAGGAACGTAAAGACAATCATTTAGTTTCAAGACTAGACCATTTGGAATGGTCATATCATATTTCCCTTGGGACACAACATCAACTCTTGCCCCGTTTCCCATCTTGAGCTCCAACTGGCCTGGTCGCAGTTGCCTTTCACTTCTTAGTCCCTGTGTAGAAGCACATATGTGAGTTCCACATCCGGTATCCAATACCCAGGAATCATAATCAGAAGTGAATAAATTGATAGTAAACATACCTGAAGGTCCGGCTATCATAGCTTTCTCCTTCTTTGCCTTAAGAACTGGATCATTTCTTTTGAGTGAAACTGAGTCCAGGGGAAACTTTCCCTCATTCTTCTTGGTTTGATTGGAACATCCAATCTTTGCCTTTCCTTTTTCAGTCATAACTTTCACACCCCGTTTCTTTCTTATCCCTCTTTGCGTTTTGATCATCAAAGCAGCTTTGGCTTTCTCCAACCTGGAGTAATTCTCTTCTTCAAAAGATTTTAGCATGTCAAGCAATTTAAAGAGAGATACATTTAACCCTTTCTTATAGTAATTGAGCACAAAGCTACCATAAGATTTAGATAGAGAGTTTAGAACCATATCGACCCTTAGCTCTTGTCCAAGAGGGTATCCTAACTGAGCCAATCGGTCAATGTGTCCTTTTATTCTTTTGAAATGGACCTTGACCGATGTTCCCTCCTGCGTCATACAAGCATGTAGTGATCACAAAGTTTTAAACTTTTCTTGTCTCAGTTGTTGACAAAACATGGTCTTCAGACTGCTCATAATCTCCCAAGCTGTTAACTCCTCATGCTCCCGACGAAGTTCATGAGTCATTGAGGCTAACATCAGATAGGCTACGCTGATAGAGTCTTTTTGGTACTTATCATAAGCAACCTGAGCACTTTCAGATGCGTCCCTTGCTGGAAGATTTGGAGGGGAAAGCTCGAGTATGTAGGATTTCTTTTCGTATCTTAGGACAAGCCTTAACAGTTGGAACTATTCCAAGAAGTTTTGTCCATTCAGAATTCCCACATTAAAAATGGGTCGAATAATGTACTGAGACAGGTTTGAGTTTGTGTTTTCTTGATTAACAGACATCTACAGAAATTAAAGTCCAATTTTAGTATTAATTTAAAATTTGAATAACCCTTAAAGTTCAAACATTTTAACTAAGATTCATATTTCACCAATTTTCACGATTGGGCAATACGCAAATGGTGAAAACTAATTATTTAGGTAGGCAACTTCCAATTGTGATCATCACAACTCTTAGATCCTTTGTGAGATTCTCACCTCTTCACCTTGAGATCATTTGTAGACATGCAATACACAATATACAAATATCCCAAGTGAGTTTAACCATACTAAAACGTCACAATTTTTTATTTTGAGTAACAACTCAAAATTTGGTTGTCCGGGTCACGACTATCATTACAGGCGGGCAATACACAACGTGCAATGATCTCGTGAGTCGGCACTTTATTTCACCACATACTTTTCCTACCGGATTAGCCAATGCTCACCCAAAATCGACTAGTTATGCGATTGATAACCGTTTTAAATGGGTGGTGAAAACTCACATTTTAATTGTAAAGGGTTTTACCGATCTCATTTCAATTTTACAAATTAATTAATCTTAAAATTATTTTGAGTCGGTACCAATTTATTTAAGATTCATTACTTGATAACTTATCAAATTTATTTGTAAAAACATTTACAATTTATCCAATCGGTATTAGTTTGATAGCTTATCAAATTAATTTTGTAAAAACATTTACAATTTACCGATATTAGTAGTTGTAAAATAATTTTTCAAATTTTAAAATCTATTGCAATAATTATAACATATAATTAAACGCAATAAAATAAGAAAAATAAACAACCACAAACATGCGAACATACAATATGGATTCGATTAGGCCCAACTATGAGGTTTTCGTGAGCCCACACGAAAACCCCGGTCCAAACCCTAAGGACGCCGCAAGTTGACTCCCACTAGCTCCGCCAATCATGGTGGACTTCGGGACGTCGTCTTCGATTCCTTCAGTCTTCCGATTTACAAAAACTAATCTAGGTTAACATAACCTAACTATTACATTACATTGAAATCGGAAAACGATACGCAGATCGCACAAAAGTACAACCCATGAAATTAAATACATTTTAATTTAACCAACAGGAAAAGAAAAAAAAAACCACAGTTCAAGGCCTAAATCGAATCCACCATGGCAAACAACCAGATCAACCAAATGGGCTTGGGTCCAATTAAACATAATTAACAAGCCCAACTGTAACACCCCGTCCCGCGTGGTTGAAGACGGAAGTGCCACAATTAGGTTCAAAACAATTTTCCAAACAATCCATTGGTTAAATCAGAGCGACTACTATAATTTTCCTTTTCATTTATATAACCACAAACGGAGATACAACATGTACCTAATATAGTCCCAAGTTACACATATACATATCATCTACATTAGTCATCCAGTGCTTAACAAAAGTAGATAATAATGGGTTATTTCTAGCCTTGTCATCTCCGTAGCTCTCATCCCAAGCCCCTGCTAAATCATGTACCTGCCGAGGAAAAAGAAAACCTCGGCTGAGCTTAATGCTCAGTGAACAGATAATAATAATGGTTAAACAATGAATATGAGATAATAAGTACGATAGGAATTCATAAAAATAAATGATAATCCAAAGGAAAATAAAGTCAAACAGATGTTCTGAAGGCGTATCAAGGTTCTGAAAACCAAACTACATCAAAAGATGCATCGTTCCCGAAGGATGATCAGCCCATTCAGGCATAACTGAGGAAAGGGGTGGGGCACACACAATCAATCCTCTCAGTGGATTCAACCACGGCCTTAACATATCTTAACTAGGATCGATCCATACGCCCTCCATTTGACCAATACCCGATCAAGCCCACTTTTAAGGACTATACACATGAGGACGCCATGATCGTGTAGTCATCATGGATACATCTCAATAGAGGTGCCCTCAATATTGAGTCTGACACAAGAAGGGCTCACACCACAAATGTGATCCAACAAATCAAGAGATTAAGTGATTTCATGTTCTAAACCAGAGTTCAAAAGAAACAAAAGTTCACTAGCATTTAACTAGCAAAATGAGAATTTGAAAGCAATGTATTCAGAATTCATCATAAAGTATTCCAGATTAGGAAGCCTTATGCAAATGGCTATCCCCGTGTCAAAAGAGATAAGAATCCGTACCTGAATAGAAGACGATGAAAAACAAGAGTCGAATGCTTTTAATGCAAAGTCACCTTTGGAGTTTCAAGCTTCGATTTTCCGAATCTTCAACTAGAACGATGTTTCTTAGTTTCACTTATATTCTACGTTTGAAAATCTTGAATGTGTGATTCTATATTTATAGGGTTAAGTGGATAAGAGAATCTTGATTTATCGTACTTGCATTGTCGTGCTTGCATTGTCGTGCTTCTTGATTTGTCGTGCTTGCATTGTCGTGCTTCTTGATTTGTCGTGCTTGCATTGTCGTGCTTCTTGATTTGTCGTGCTTGCATTGTCGTGCTTCTTGATTTGTCGTGCTTGCATTGTCGTGCTTCTTGATTTGTCGTGCTTGCATTGTCGTGCTTCTTGATTTGTCATGCTTGCATTGTCGTGCTTGCATTGTCGTGCTTCTTGATTTGTCGTGCTTGTATTGTCGTGCTTCTTGATTTGTATTATATATATATATATATTCAAATTTCCTTTTTGACCCTTCTAGTATAACTTCTTAACCTTGCTCCCTAATAAACTTAACATCAACAGTTAAGTTTAGATTTATTTTATACTAACTATCATAACGTGGGTATTATACCAACGAATCAATAAAAATAGGTTAAAACCCTATTAGGCTCAAACGGATCCAAACCGTGAAACCCTAAAAGTCCAATTAACAAAAAGGGAAACCACCAAACAAACCGGAAACGCTCCACCCGAAGGTAGTCGTCGACGGTGGAGGAGCACCGCTCCGGTGGCATGTCGGCGCACGGTGGCGCACGGCATTGGTGCACGACGGCACGACCCTCGGCGCACACGGCGGCGGTGGCGATTGAGGTGGTTTTTCCGGGTTCACGTGTTTAACCAATTTTCTATTGATTCTAACCCTAAAGTCATTGTAACAGGGCTCTGATACCACTGTAGGGTTTTGATACCGGGATCACAATAAACATGCGCAGCGGAAACAAAAACAATAACCGATAAAAACCCTAGATAGCCCGGATCCGTTACGAACAACTTTAAGGATTAAACATAACCATAAGGGGTTTAGAACAATACCTCAATGTTTTGGATTGGTTGATCAAGATCAAGCGTTAGGAATCAAAGTAGATTCACTCTATCGGTATCCACGCGAATGTGAATCCGATCACGAATGGTTGCTAGCCCGAATACCCGAAGAACACCAAGAAATAGATTCTTGGTGTTTGTGTGTGTGTTTGTCGATTTCCAGAGAGGAGAGGAGAGGAGGAGAGAAATTTTCAGGCTTCTCAATTGTGTTATGAACTAAATGAGGCAACATGACTTTATATATTTTCTCTCCTAGTCTCGGACCGGGCTCAATTAACCCCCGCAAGGCTTTATTGACTTAATTAAAAGTTTCCATATTCTAATTAATTAAATAATTATTTACTTAATAATTAATTAACCAATTGGGCTTAAGTAAACTTTACTTAACCCTTTTGCGATTTTAAATAAAACATTATTTTAGGCCCGCCCGATGGATATTTAATTATAATTATTAACATAATAATTAGCTCAATTTAATTATTAACTTAATAATTTAATTATATAATTAACATAATTATATTTCACACATTTTAATTATTATTCTACTAGAATAATAATTCTACACTTTACAACTTGTTACTTAGCCGGGTTATAACCTACTTGGTTATTTCATGATCTACACACTCTTATGCGTGTGACCCTCTAGGTTCATCTGACGTCAGCAGTGTTTTCATATGACGTGGGCATATAAGACTCTAAATATTTGTCGATGATAATCAAAACAATTTTAACAAAAATACATGTTCCTCAACTAATCACTGTGGGACTCCTAAATCTGATAAGGGGCGTCAGTTCTCAATCAACCTTTTTAAATTCTGATGATTGCATGGACGTTGACCTAAACCTATTTGACTTTTCTCCAATTCTTTCGAGTCACTTGGATTTTACTCCTGACAAAGCTATAGATGAACCAGTGATCATGTATAAGGGTGAATGTTCAACATCGGCTCCCAACAAGTTTCAGTGAACAAACCTGTTTTTCAAAATAACAATCAAAACCTTTCACAGAAAACACCGATACACTGGTACATTTTGAAGCTCATCATCCTTACTATTCTAGTGCGTCTAACTGCGAATTTAATGATGATTCAGATAAACGTTTTCAAAGAAAACATGTTCGAGTCAAACAAGTCTGGGTAGAAAAGAAGTCTAAGTAGGCCATTAAGAAAACAGTCATTTAATTCTCTTTCTCATGTTAAGACAAATAATATGAATCATGATGATTTTCATTCAAGTTCTTCTGCTAAATAAAGTTTAGTGCTTCCGCTAAAAGTTTATTTTATTCAGCAATTGCTTCAACTCTCTCATGATCATATATGTTGTTCTACATGGGGTTTGAATAATTTGCTGATCGGAAATCTGCATCTGATTGGTTTGGCACATACCATGTCCATAAGTCTAATTTTGTTTCCCCAATGATGATATCCACAGTTAGAATATCTAACCGAAATAGATGGTTCGGAACTTACAACATTCCACAAACCAAAGCTAACTTTCAAGGACCCAGGAAGGCATGGTTGCCAAAATCTGTTTAACTTGTTTTGCAGGTTTGTCATGTGTCGTGCTGAACTCGGATTATCTAAACACATGATCAGACAGATGCTTGATTTGAGGGGGAGTAAGTACTTTTTATATTTGAGAGAAGTTTATTTTTTTGAAACTCTTTTGAGAATCATGACTTCTAAACACATCCGTTTAGAACTCGTGGAATTTTTTTGACTTCTGAACATATCAGTTCAGGACTCGTACTTCAGATATTTGATATCTGATTTTTGATAGGAAATATTTTCACGGGATTAGTGTGTGAGATTACATGAACTTCTATGGACTACCAACACCGGTTGTCCTACCAAAGAAGTAATCCCTGAGTGATAGAGGGGTGAGGGGTATTACATCATCGAGTGGGGGAGATAACTCATACGGTTGAGTAATCTCATTGTGTTGAGTAGTAAAATGGAAATGCGAGTTTGGTTAGAAGTGATTATTTTATTAAAAGATAGAGGGTGTGAGAACAGAGTTAAAAGAAAAAGAAACTCTGCACCAAACACTTCTAAGCCGCGCAACCACATCTACTGATTGGTTCATAATTCTTTGATGACCATCATTGAAACAGGCAGTTAGCCAATGCCAACTCTTGATTTAACCCACCTGCTACTCCTTTCTTTCTTAACAAAGAGATGTTTCAATTTCCACGAGGATGCGTCACATCATCTATCCAGTTTTCATTTGGGAAACTTAGATTGTAGGAACCCAGATCTCATATTAAATCAATGATCTAAACAAAATATGTAAAGCGGAAGCAATTATAGATCAAACAGTTTATAAATGGAAGAACGATTAATCAAAATGAAGAACAATATGAAGATAGAAGCGTAGTCATATGATTAATCGTGATCATATATCTTACATGATCTGGAATGATTAGGGTATTTGGAGATGGAGAGTTTCAAAGAAACAATCTCACATTCACAATTACAAATGGGGAAGGGGATTCCTATTTATAGCCTAAAATAAGAAAAGTCAAAGTATCCTACAATGTAGAAGCTCCACGTGTAAAGGTGGAATGACAACTACTAGATGAGTGTCGGGCTATGATAGGGAGAACAACCATTTGAAGATCTGACAAGGATTGAACCAGAAGCATAGTCCAGAGGCTGAACCTCTTGATGTATGGTCCAGAGGCTGGACCTCTAGAAACTTGAACATTCAGCACTCTATACTTCCGTCTCTTGATCTTTATACACATGCTCTTGGATAACGATCTCTAGTCTATATACTTTCAGCACAGGTTTTCCTTTTGCCACTTTCAACACTAAAATTTGGGCTAACATGGATATTGAGACAGAAAGAAGTTTTCCCCGCCTTTGCACTTCAATCATGCACATTGAGTCTGTTGAATATATTTCACATTTTGAGCTTTCAATAGCATAAACTACTTAATTATTTCTACACTTGCACGAGTCTTTGTGATTCAAATTGCATATCTTTGTGTTTATGCCGGAACAGTATGAGAAAATAGTTCTATAACATAACTTCAGTGATGACTGGAAGTCCTGTAAGTGCTACTCCGCTGCCAACACTGAACATAGGCCACTAAATTGAATTTATTTTTATTGTAGTGATAACAGTTGCTACACGTGCTTCTGTATGTTAGTTTATTACCCACTGTTCAAAGAGGAGATACTTGCTCAATAAATATCATTTTTTAAGGGGGAGAAACTTCAATTCAAAAGAGATGTTTTTCTGAGGGGGAGCTAACATTTGTATTTGATGCAACTAGTTTTATTTATTCTTTGAGGGTTAATGATGATCAGGATTCTCTTAATCATCATGAGGGGGAGAAAGTATCAAAGACACATCAAAGGTACATAAAGAAGACATTGTGCAAAGACAAGAAGAAACAAGAAGAATTGTTCAGAAGCATGATGCTAATGTTGAGGGGGAGCGGTCAAAACTTAATAAGAAAAGATAAATCAAAGACATGATGCTGACGTTATGGGGGAGCGATCATTACTTAAAAGATTTTGGTAATTGAATGTTGAGATTTACTAATGACAAAGCTATTTGAAGAAGTTTGGTACTGAAGAAGCTTAGTACACTGAAAGCTTCGAGTCTTGTTGTTTAAAGTTTGGTTGTTGACTGATAAAGTTTCAAATATCTTCCGAAGATTTTAGAGACTATTCAAGCTGAAGATTCTGTTCTGAAGTTTTTTTTTGATAAATGGGGAGATCGTTATTCTTCATATTCTAAGCTACAGAGCTTAATCGTCTTCAAAGGAAAGATTGTTTTTGTCAAAGGTTCGTGAAGTGAAGATAAAGTTAACTGGTATTCTGAAGACGCCACTTTCCAAACCGGCAATTTTTAAACTTCAATTCAAAGGGGAAGATTGTTTGGGATAAATTTGTTATCATTGATCTACGCAAGACCAAGTAATTTGAGCTACTTTGCAACTTTAATACAAAGAGGGGAGATTGTTAGGGTTAAATAGTTTATTGTATTAAAGTTGAGAGAATTAAAGTTGAGGGATTAATTTTGTAAATACCGAAAGGTATTTAATGTTTAGTTTAGGTTTATTTTAACCTAGTTATGATAGTTTAATCAAGTCGTACATTGAGAAAACTCTGTAATCGCATTCATCAATACAATCAAGCTGATTACGTGATTCATTCATATTATTCGTGTTTGTGTTTGATTGTGATTGTTAACTGCACTTGTACTGGACTCACAAGTAAATACCTTGAGATTTTTTAGACGATACAACAGTCACAACCTTCATAGGGAATATCGTTAACTATAATCCCCAAGAAACAGTGGGATCCCTGAAAAGGAAAATCAGGAGAATTCATTATTATGTACCTCCCAAACTAATCTTACAGTAGAATGAAACCCACTCGATTGCAAGAAGGTGACTGATTTCAACAAAGAAATGTTGTGTCTCAAAATTCATCTCAATTTTCATGGCAAGGAACTCACGGAAGATTTCCACCTTTCATATATCAGTGATCATATTAATGAACCAATATAAGTTGAAATGTAACCTTTAAACAAACTCATCAACTTACTGCAAGTGGTTGAGAGATATAACAAGATTATTTCAGATAACAATACTAAACATGTTGGGACAGAAAAGTTATGTGGTCAATAATTAAAGTGTTAGAGCTGGAAACAACTCCAAAAGACAGTGCGTTAAAGAAAATTTCACACAGGTAACATCTATGCACCCTATGGACAAGATCATGGTAAAGGTCAGGGTCATATCAAGTGTCGGAAAGGATTTTCCAATCCTTAGAGTAGATATGTAACTACTACCCCCAAGTGATAATGGACAATAAAAGAAGAAACGCTCTGATAACATTTCTATCAAAAAGAGAACAAGTTGAGAATGAACAATATCATATTTCAAGACTTGTTGACTACATCCATATTTGAAATTTATTTTAAGTATTAAATTAATTTCATTTGCTAATGAAAAACTGAATATATATAACCATTATTGATGTAAAGAAATACATAAGAATTACAAATACGAAACTCTCAATATCCGTTCTGTGTAGGAATCTATCAAGGAGAACTTGAGTGTTTTTGTGGGAACTCCCACACAATCTAAAGAGATAAACTAATATTTATTTTATTTTATAATCCTCCAACCAAAATACTTAGACAATGGATTGTCATTTTCTTGTTGGTACAAGATTAATAGGCATTAAAACAATATTAATGACAACCTTGTTAAGATATTTGTATTAATTGGAAATCATAATATTACGGAAAGGGTATATATGTACATCAACTCTAATGATATGTAAGACACATATATTAGAGAAATTAATGTGCCATAATAGTGGATTATCTAGGTCATCAAATCATATTTTGTCAGCAATATGTTTCGACATGACCTCATGGGACACCATGGTCATGACATAATAATCCATGTATTGAAAAATACATATAGACACATCCTTTATTGAGTGAAAGGAAAAATGAGGCAATTAACCAAATTGCAATTGTTGACTTCTTCAACAAAAGAAGTAACACCACCATCATAATATGCCCTCTCGAATAGCTAAAACTTTTGTATACCCTGATCCGTAGCCAAGACAAGAATGATACCATCTTAAAGCTAAGGATATAATATAAAAATCTTCCATTATTACAAACGAATACAAGGGTAATATTTAAGAACATAAACATCCATAAGTGGGCCATTAAAGTAGTTTGGTTCTGGTTTCGACACGATAAATGCATGTCGTATTATTGTTCATATGAAATGTTACACTTCTAGCAATAGTTATACATTCAAGGGCTCACCACCCTGATTATCTCATCAAGTCTACATGACTTGGAATGCTGGAGAATTTGCATCATAAGGATTTGATAGTTATTGCATATGTATTAGGATCAATGTAGAGTTTCCTATACTCCATGTGTGTATATAAAATAAGGAACTTGATGATGTTCTTCTCCCCTTATGGTCTCTATCTATAGATCCTAGACGGCGGAGACCATCTAGCTATTCGTTAAGAAGTGCCTGAATCTGTTGAACTATACAAGAGGTCGCTCTACCGCTGAGCTACCATGGTGGGGCTTAAGACAGGAAATCGTCTCGTAGAATTTGTCATCAAAAGAATATAGATGGTATGTAGGGCATTGGTTATGTGCAACAATTTACCCACATTTTCCTGGGGTTATGCAAATATTACATGCAACCTTACTTATTTGTTTTTAGCCCCACTACTAGCCAACCAGTATCATCCGTACCTGTTGGTAACTGGATATAAGCCTGATATTTTACATTTACGCATGCTTGGTTGTGTAGTATATGTGCCAATTGTGCCCCAACAAAGCACCCAAATGGGTCCTTAAAAACAATTCAATATAAGTCGGATATGAATCCCCAGCAGTTATCCGCTAATTTGAACCCTTGATGGGTGATCTCTTTACCACTAAATTTGCGGGTTTTCACTTTGATGAGACAGTTTTCCCGTCGTTAGGGGGAGATAGGAAAAAGGATTTTCCATGGGAATGACAGCAAGTGTCATAGAATATTTCCATTCTGTCTCATTTTGATCCCCAAACTTCATAATGTAAACTTAAAGTCAAACAAATCAGACTTGATACCCGATACGTTTAATGTTATTCTACAAGTGACAAGATCACAATATCAACTACAAATATACCCGTATGGTTAAAAGTCCCAAACAAGGCCATAATGTCGCTTGGAAAGTGCGTTGCAATCACACATGGTGTATGTCGGTGATAATGAAGTGTCATTTAATAAAAAGAAATGTCGAAACGTCGTGACTTTATTTGTGGTTAAGGATGAACAACGCTTTAGTGTTGTAGAGGGAGAATAATTTAAACAACTTGTTAATAAGGATTTAAGTCGGAGAGGTCAATGGACGATCGTACTTGATTGAGGATTTGAATCGGATGTTATCATTTAGACTTTTGAAGTTTAATTCCAAGATTTAAAGATTTTAATATATTTTTGGATGATTGTAATAACTAATGACTTTTTTGGGTATATTTTTTGTATTTCATTTATAAACTTTATGTATAGTACTGACCCGCAAAGCCAAGCCAGCCCGCCCTAACCCGCAAGGGTTGGGTTAGGTTATACTTTTGAAAGGGTTGGGCTGGGTTGAGATTTTCAAAACCGCCATAACTTGGTTGGTTTGAAAAAATGTCAAAAACCGCCCAACCCGTGTACACCCCTACCAACAAAGAGGAAACCATGATTCAAGAAATTGTCCCTAAAATAAAGAATAAAAGTTTAATATAGTATTCTTTAGTTTCATTCAACTTCAAATAGGTTCGTTTAGCTTCAATTACTTCATTACTTTCAAATCCATTCATTTATTGTTTCGACGTTACAGTTGTGATAACATTCAATAACCATCTATTAAGGTCATTTTTTCTATAAATATCTTCATTTGGTCTAAATACCTTCATTTATGTTTCTTACCTTCATTTACAATTCTATGAAACATTCTGGTGATGAGTGCGTTTGATATCAAATATATTTTCAATTACCTTCAATCAAGTTCAGTTCAACTATCTTCAATATGTTTGAAATCTCATATTTGCAAGTTAATATATAAATCAACTTCTTAGGTTTAGTTTGAAGAGACAACAAGAATATGCATTCAAATACATTCATTTATTATACTTTGTAATATATTAACAAGGATTACATTTAAATACCTTAAAAGGATTCAGTTACATTAACCTACCTTAAAAAGTCTTTAGTTACGTTCAACTTAATTTAATTACATTCACATACCTTGGAATACATTTATTTACAATACTATGTCATATCTAAGATAATATTTATTCAATTACTTTTAGTTATCCTTATTTAGCTTCAAATACATTCATTTATAATGTGGATCCTTTCATGACTTTATACCAAAAGAATTTGATGCTTGAACCAAAAGCTAGTTTTAAGCATAATAATTAACCATAAGTCAAACAGACACACTAGCTAGGATATCAAAGATTCAACTTGAAATGTTCCATGTTACTCTCTATTGCAATCAAGAGTTACTAGCTCTGTATGTATATGGAAGTGATTTAACAGATCCACAAAAGGAACTTCCGGGTTCTTCCTTGAACCGACTTGTTTTCTTTATTTCTTTTGCTTTTTTGGTTCTATGGTTGTGTACCTCTCAATCCTTATTTAGCTTCAAATGTATTCATTTATGATGAATTTCATATTAAATTCAAAATACCTTAAAAAAGATTTATTTAGCTTCAGTTACATTCATTTATGTTCGATTTCTTTTATTCATATTACATTCAGATACATTTACAAATTACCTTAAAAAGTGTTCAGTTATATTCAAAGGATTTAGTTACATTAAACTACCTTTAAAATGTTCAATTACATTAAACTGCCTTAAAAGGTGTTCAGTTACCTTCAACTTAATTCATTATGCTAATAATCTAATATACATTCATTTACAATACTATATCATATATGAGATGATATCAATCACATTTAGCTAAGTTCAATTATTTTAAGATAAACTCATTTAGCTTCAATTACCTTAACCAAGATTCAATTACATTCAACTACCTTAAAAAGTATGCAATTGCCTTCAACTTAATTCAATTACACTCATATACATTCATTTACAATACCATGTCATATTTGAGATAATATTCAAGTACATCTAGCTAAGTTCAATTACTTTTAGATAAACTCATTTAGCTTCAATTACCTTAACGAGGATTCAATTTCATTTAAGCATCATAGAAAGTACTATGTCACATATGTAAGATAACATTCAATTACATTCATTTTACGTTCAATGGAACATGAATACAAAATTATGTTAAGATTATTAGATATTACATACTTTTACATAATGTTCTATTTACGTTCCATTGAACATAAAATAACTTCCAATTGCATATTAAACCAAGTTTAATTACATGTTAAGTGTATTAGATGTTACATACTCTAAGATAACTTTCAATTACATAGTCAACTAGGTTCAATTACTTTCATCTAGGTTCAATTTCCTTCAATTAGATTATTGTACTTCCAAATATTTCATTTAACTTGATTATATTCTAATATCTAAAGTAATACATTTTAATTTTTAGATTAAATAGGGGCGTCTGAAATGAAACCTCATGTTTCATTGTGCACGTGAGAACAAAGGAGACCACGACACGTGCCCCTTGCGTCTAAGGGTTATTCATCCTGAATAGATAATGGTCATGTGTTATTCATATTGAATGTTGTATTATTCATACTTAATGTTGTATCATTCATTATGAATAGTGTACGAACTTCACCTTCGTTATTAATACTCAAAGCCCCTTGTTATTCATACTAAATGCCTTCGTTATTAATACTGAATGTGACACGTGTCGCGTTCTTCTTTGTCCTCACGTTCATAAAAAGTGAGTTTTCATTTGAAATTTCCTTAGATTAAATATATATTCAACTAAAAAGGAAGATATGTTCAATTACATTCGTATATGTTCAAGATACTAAATAAAGTTCATGTTCAAATAAACAAAAGATTCGAACTTCAAATAATGTACGAACTTCACCTTTGTTCAATGTTGTATCATTCAATATTGTATCATTCATTATGAATAGTGTACGAACTTCACCTTTGTTCTGTTTTCTATGAGCTTCTTCCGCTCATTCGCTGAAAGCATTGAGCGCTCTTCTGTTTCTGCAAAATCGTTGCTACATACTCATACATACTCTTGGAATATCACACACCTAATCTTTCAATTGATTTCCAAAATATGTTTCCATATGACGCATTACAAAAACGACATGATCAGTATTATTACTTGTTCTCCAAGGCATTTGAAGTCTTTAATGTTGTTCTCTAAGAGTTTTATCTCTTCAACTTTTGGGTGCTTCATTTCAGTCAAATATTGGTAGAAGAAATCCAACTGAAATAAATAACAAACAAGAAAGATTCATTCATTTATATTCAAATAAAATCGATTCAATTATGTTTAGTTAGTTTCAAATACATTCATTTACAATTCTATGTAACATCTGAGATAACGTACACTTACCTAAATAGATTCATTTAGATTCAATTATCTTCATTTATGTTGCATTACGTTTATTCATATTACGTTCAACTACCTTAAAGAGGATTTACTTACATTTCATCTATCCATTTGACATTCAATTACATTAAAATAAAATTTTTTGCATTTAGCATGTCTTACCCGAGATAACATCCAATTATCTTCAAACAGGTTCAATTACCTTCATTTACCTTCAAATATATTTATCTATGTTTCATTACCTGTATACATGTTACCTTCAACTACGTTAAAATCGATTCAATTACATTATGTTACCTTTAAATACATTCGTTTATAATTCTATGTAACACCTGAGATAACGTTCAACTAAGTTCAATAACCGTCATATAAATTTATTTAGCTTCAATTACCTTCATTTATGTTGCATTACGTTTATTCATATTAGATTCAACTACCTTAAAATCGATCTAGTTACGTTCAATTACCTTCAAATACGTTCTTTTACAATTCTATTTCACGTCTGAGACGATATTTAATTAAGTTCAATTACCTTAAAATAGATTCATTTACCTTCATTTATGTTGCATTATGATTATTTATACTACGTTCAACTACCTAAAAGATGATTCACTTACCTTTAATCCACTCATTTACATTCAATTATGCTAAAATAAATGTTTTTGAATTTAGTAGGTCTCACCTGAGATAACTTTCAATTTCCTTCAAGTATGTTCAATTACCTTCAAATACATTCATTTATGTTTCATTAGCTTTATACGAATACCTTCATTTATCTTAAAATCGATTAAATTACGTTCTATTACTTTCAAATACATAAATAATTATCTGTAACATCTAAGATAACATTCAATTAGCTTCAATTACCTTCACATATGGTTCAATGTATTTATTCAAATTATGTTCAACTACCTTAAAATTGATTCAGTCACGTTTAGTTAGCTTCAAATACAATTATTTACAATTCTTTGTAATATCTAAGATAACATTCAATTAACTTCAATTACCTTCAAATAGATTCATTTAGCTTAATTACCTTCATTTATCTTGCATTACGTTTATTCGTATTACGTTCCATTACCTTAAAATCAATTCAATTACATTTAATTACCTTCAAATACGTTCATTTACAAATCTATGTCATATCTAAGATAATATTCAATCAAGTTTAATTACCTTCAAATAGATTCATTTATCTTAGATTACATTATTTATGTTTCATTATCTTTATTCTCGTTGCATTCAAATACTTTAAAATTCATTCAATAACGTTCAATCATCTTTAAATACATTCATTTACATTTCTATCCCACATCAAAGGTAACGTTCAATTATGTTTAACTTACTTCAAATATATCCATTTACCTTTAATTACATTTATTTGTGTTTCATTACCTTTATTCTCATTAATAATTCATCAATGCTTTGTTTTTTTTCCATTTTGCATTGAATTCATGTGAATTCTCATCAGCAAAAGTGGTGATAATTCCAAAGCAATGCATCCTTTTGTATCGACAATTTTGAAAGAAAGAATATGTTCTTCCAAGCCAGTTGGAGAAATAGTAAATTCAATAATTTTTTCAATGTCAAAATTTTAATTAAGCAAGAGAAATAAAATTTTCGTTATCAAAATCAATCAAACATTCTACAAATCTAAAATCTAAAATTAAAAATAAAGAATGATTCATATGAAAATAGACACGATTAGGTTGAGAAGAGGTTATCAGACCTAGAGACGCCTCAACTAGACTCGGTGGACTAAATGCAAGCGGAGGATCCACCATAACTTCAACAAGACGAGTGACTATTGACACCGAAAGAGGCGGTGGCAGCGATGATGGATTAGTAAGAGACACATATGGTGGTGGAGACGACAAGGTTTTCGGTGGGAGTGGTGGTGGTGCATTGGAATTAACGGTAGGATCGGATGGATTTAATTATGGTTCCTCCAAATACTTAGTGAAAATCTTAGTATTAGATATTTTCCAGGTTCATCGAATGCAAACACTGATTACACTCAGTAATCGCTAAAACCATCAGGGATAAGATCTAACCTAGAAGACCTGAAGACAAAATTCACACAAAGAAACCTTCAGCGATAGTCGAAGACTAAGTTGAAGATACAGATAGTCAGCTCGTGATCTGAAGCGGTTCAGTGATAACAAGATTGTCTACATATGCCTGAACAAGAATCAGAGTTCAAATGCAACGTACTGAACAAGAAGAAATCGAACAATGATTGAGTTGCCCGTTCGATGCTCAATGAATCTCATCTACCAACTCAATTCTGGGTTGAAGTAGTTAACATTGCTTGTTTCACTCAGAATCGATCTCTGATAGTTAAAAGATTCAACAAGACTACCTACCGAACTCTTCCATGGAAGAAAGCCATATTTAGGCTTTCTACACATTTTTGGATGTAAATGCTATATCCTGAATGATAGAGATCATCTCGGAAAGTTCGATCACAAGGTAGATGATGGATTATTTCTAGGGTACTCCTCAGTATCCAAGGCTTTCAGAGCATTCAACAACAGGAGACAAGTTGTTGAAGACACCATAAATGTCAACTTTGACGAATCACGTTCAACAAACTCTATTCCCATCCCTGAAGATGGTGAAGAGTTGAACAAATGGGAAGCCGAATTATTTTTCAGTCCTCCTCCTAGCACTGAAGTTAATTATGATGACAAACCTCATATCATCCCAAGTATGATTAATAATAACAATGCTTCCTATTCAAGAATCAATGTTACTCTTATTAATCATATACCCCCATCTGAAACCTCAAACAACGATTCATTAGTGAATGATCAAATATCAAACACTATCCCAGAGAATGATAATCCTTCTAGGTCTCCAATAGGGATGATAGGAAACGCTGAAGAAGTTACCGCTGAAGCATCTTCCTTAACCCCTGAACAAGTTATTGCTGAATAAATTATTGATCAATCTCCTCAACTACGTGCTTGGTGATGGACTCGAGATCATCCCATCGATCATATAATAGGTGATCCAAGTACAAGTATTAAAACCCGATGGGGTAGGGGTAATATCTGTCTCTTTGCTAACTTTATTTTTGTCTTAGAACCTAAGAAGATCGATGAATCTATCACCGACCCTGATTGGATCGGTGCTATTGAAGAAGAACTGACTGAATTTTAGAGAAACAAAGTCTGAAATCTTGTCCCTGGTCCATCTGGAAAAACTGTTATTGGCCAAATCGGTGTCTCATAACAAGTTAAATCAAAATGGCATTTTTACCCGTAACAAGGCTCGACTTGTTGCTCAGGGAGTCAGGGATACAGACAAGAAGAAATTAGACTTTTCCTAGCCTAGGCAGCCCATAAAGACTTTAAACTCTTTCAGATGGATGTTAAGAGTGTCTTTCTGAATGGCAAGCTTAATGAGGAAGTTTATGTTGAACAACCTCCAGGCTTCTCTGATCCTAAGCATCCAGGTTATGTATATAAACTGGATAAGGCTCTCGATGGGTTAAAACAAGCTTCTATAGCTTGGTATGATACCTTATCCAAGTTTCTTTTGAAGGAGAAATTTGTTCGTGGAAAGATCGATCAAACCTTGTTTTTCAGAAAACAGAAGGGTCACATCCCTCTTGCTCAGATATATGTCGATAACATCATATTTGTTCCACAAAACCTAAGTTTTGTACTCGTTTTTCAAATCGCATGAAAGAAGAATATAAAATGAATATGATGGGTGAACTAACATATTTTCTTGGCCTTCAGATATAATCAATTCGATAAAGGAATTTTTCATATGCCAAAGTAAGTATATTAAAAATATGCTGAAGAAATTTGATTTAACTCAAAGTTCCTGAAATGGAAACTCCGATGACACCTATACCTCTGGACAGGACCCTGATGGGAAACCTGTCAACATTACTGCCTATAGAGAAAGGATTGGATCACTATTTTATCTTATAGTTAGTCGTCAAGATATCATGTACTCAACTTGTTTGTGTGTTAGGTATCAATCAAAACCCAAGGAACCCCAACTGATCGATGTAAAGACAATCTTCAGATATCAAAAAGGAACTCCTATTCTTGGTGTTTGGTATGCCAAAGACGCATGGTCCGATCTAACAGGTTATCCATATAGTGATTTTGCAGGATGCAAAATTGATAGAAAGAGCACCATTGGAGGCTGTCAGCTTTTAGGTGGTAATTTGGTAAGTTGGACAAATAAAAACCAAACTTGGTGTCCGCTGGAACTGTTGAAGCTGAATATGTAGCTGCCGGGAGTTGTTGTGATCAAATCCTTTGGATGAGAAATCAACTCAATAATTACGACATTCAGCTATCTAAAATCCCTATATACTGTGATAACACTAGTGCTATTGCAATAGCCAATAATCCTGTACTTCACTCAAAAACCAAGCATATTCAGATCAGAGATCATTTTATCATAGATCATGTTATGAATGGTGAAATTGGACTTCACTTTATACCTATTGGATATCAACTCGCTAATCCTTTCACAAAACCTCTTGAGGAATCAAGTTACATATGTTAATAAGTGAACTAGGTATGTTGAATGCTGAAGAGTGATACTCTCAGTGATCAACCTCTATCAGTGATAATAAAGTGTTTAGATTCAATATCATTAGTCATATCCTGAACTCAAGTTAATGATATGAAAATCTTGCTAAGCTATGAATTTCTTTCTCAACACTCTCTGAATGTCTTTCTATAAGTAAAATGTTACTTAAAAGGAAAAACCTATCAATGATTGACAAACCTTAAAAAGAAAAAGCATTTATTTTCAATGATAAGAGGATTTAAAGGATAATGATTGACATTTATTAAATATAAATGATATTGTTTTTATTTTTAGAATGACGTATCAGAATTTTTCTAGACACGCGTCGACCATTATGTCTCTTTATCCATTCAAATTTTTGGGACGTGCAAAGGTCACAATTAACTCTTATCGACCAACAATGGGCCCTGATGGGCTTTAACAACTCCTAACGACCAACAATGAGCCCTAATGGGTTTTAACAACTTCTAACGGCCAACAATGGGCCTTGATGGGCTTTACAACTCCTAACAGCCTACAATGGGCCCTGATGGGTTTTAACCACTCCTAACGACTAATAATGGGACGTTATACCCTTTAACCACTCCTAACGGCCTACAATGGGACCTAATGGGTTTTAACCACTTCTAACGACTAACAATGGTTCCTGATGGCTTTACAACTCCTAACGACCAACAATGGGCCCTGATGGGCTTTAACAACTTCTAACGACCAACAATGGGCCTTGATGGGCTTTACAAGTCCTAACAGTCTACAACGGGCCCTGATAGGCATTAACAACTCTTAACGCTCTACAGTGGGCCTTGATGGGTTTTAACCACTTCTAACGACCAACAACTCCTAATAAACTACAATGGGTCTTAATAGGCTTTAACAACTCTTAATGAACTACAATGGGCCTTAACGACTCTTAATGAACTACAATGAGCCTTGATGGGACTTAACGACTCTTAATGAACTACAATGGGTCTTAATGGGCTTTAACAACTATTAATGAACTAAAATGGGCTTTGTGGAACTTAATGACTCTTAATGAACTAAAATGGAACTTGATGAGACTTAACGAACCTAATTGGGCCTTGATGGGTCGTATAGGACACATATACGTACATATAGACACATACATACATATAGACACATACATACATATATAGACATACATAGTATACATATATGTATACACATGTAGATACATACTATTTTCGACATATACACACACACACATATATATATATATACGTAATAAATGTACATATAACGAATTATACAAAATAAATCAAATTAAAGGTCATACAAATAAGAAAAACTTGAAAAAAATACAAAAAACTATTGAAAATCACCGACAGATTTTTATAAAAAAAATTAAAAATTAGAATTAAAAAAATATGTCGGAAATCCGTCGGAAATTTCCGACGGATTGTGATCCCTCGGAAATTTCCGACGGATTTCCGACCGATTTTTTAATTTTTAATTCTTAATTTTTTAATTTAAAAACATTTGTCGGAAATTTCCGAGGGATTTAAATCCGTCGGAAATGTCCGACGGATTTCCGACGGATTTGTTTATTTTAATTTCTAATTTTTTTAATTAAAAAAATCCGTCCGAAATTTCCGAGGGATTTGAATCCGTCGGAAATTTCCGAGAGATTTCCGTCGGAATTTTTAATTTTTAATTTTTACTTTTTTTTAATCAGATCCGTCGGAAATACGTCAAATATCCGTCGGTAAAAACCGTCGGAAATGCCCTTTTTTGTAGTAGTGTTATCTCTCCTATTTCTCTCTCATCTACCTATATAAGGTAGTTTTCATTACCTTTCATTCTTTATGCGCTCAAAATATTCAAAAACAAGTTAAAGAACTCGAATTTCTCTCTGCATTCTTCAAGAACACCTACTAGGGTGTTTTTCTCATCTTTTACTAAAAAGGTTGGTTTAATCATTTTTAAAGCTTAAAAACAACTTCTAAGTTGTTAATAACTTCTACATATCACATTTAACTTCTTGTTAAAGTGATTTCTTTTTATGATTTTGTGTTTTCAATCTTCAAAAACCAAAAACCTTAAAAATTTGTTTTAATATTCCTTCTTAGAACAGAAGACTCTTTTGATGAAAAATATCTTTAAAAAAAATTCTAAAATCTATTTATGGTACATTTGTGTACCAAATAAACACATTGGTGCTTTTAAACCTAAACCTTTTCATAAACGTTTTTTGCTAAATCTGTCAAATAACAAGTATTTTGATATTGTACCAAATATTTTGGGTTTATACATTTTTGTAGTAAACCATGTTCTTTCTTTTTGGATCTTCAATCCTTTTAACAGAAATGGCCAACACTAACGTCAACATCAATACTGAAGAGGCTATCTATGTGGAAACTCTTCTAGTTACTGAGTTCAAGGCTTCAAGCAACATGAACTTCAAACTGGATCAGGGATTGGTGAAGCCCTGCAACCATCTTCCACTACTGAAAATTCCTGTTGATCGTTCATACTTTAGGGATGCTGCAATTGCAGAAATGCCCCTGAGCTATGCTATATGCTACAAACTAGTAGGCGTCACTGAATACCTACAACAGTTCTGGTATACTACTTACAACACTACCAAGACTACTAGGAAGCAAAATGCAGTCCATGCAATTGCTTTTTCAATTCACCTAGGCTCAATAGCCATCACTGTTGGTGCAATCAGGGGAGCACTGAAGTTCCCTATCAGGGAGAAGGGTCAATCCTGGGCATCTGAGCCCACTTATGAGGAGACTGTCGACTTTCTGGATCATATAGGCTATGATTGGTCTAAGAAGGAGAAGAGTGAGGAACTAAACAAAGCTCTGGCGAAGATCGACAAAAGCAGAATGCCAGCAGTATGGCAATACCTATTATCCCTCATCATCCAGTGCTTGGTCACTAAGATCGGCAGTTAGGAACAAGCAAGCCAAAAATTTCTTGACGTGGCTTTCTCTCTATGCCATGGTCGCAATCTAAACGATGCATAGATCATCTTCGATTTTCTAAAGAAACGCATAGACAAGAGACAAAGAGAAAAGGGTTTCCCTTATCCTCGCTTCATGAGCATGTTCATGGAGTTTATCTTCCCTGATTACCCAAATGAGGGTAATCAAAGGTTCTCTCAGATAGGCAAGAGGACTCTCGAGCATGATCTTAGGTAAGGAGATGCACCCCTATTCCCTGAAATGATGGAAATCATCATGCGTCCTTCGCCCATCATCACTAAAGCTGCTACCTATTCCTCTCCTACCTTCATGGTAGACAAACAAGTATCCAAACCACTGGACAACCCACTAGTGGTTAACCAAGATACTTCTTCCCCCTCTCTGAAAAGGAAGACCACTGCCACTGATGGACGAAAGAAGTCCACATCGAACAAGCCTCCTCTGATGAAGCCAAAGAAGAACGTCTCTCAAAAGACAATTCTCTCCAACCACAACCACGACAACGGTCTCTGAAGCCATTGTCGCTTCATCAGCTCTACCCCCACCTCAGTGACCAAGGTTCCTAAGACAATAGCAACCAGCTCCGCTGAAGCTAGTACATGTATTGCTTGCAATTCCTTCTACTCTTCTTCCATATAGTCTTCTTCCTTCTACTCTTCTTTGGTCCACACATCGACCAATTAATCAGGTATGGTAGTCCCTACACCTGATGAGGTTGAGAAGTGTGCTATTCTTTTATCAGGATTGTTTCGACAATCTGATAATTGGGTAGGAAGACACACGGGACCTAGGGATGTTTCTTAGAAACTACCTCAGAGATAGGCATGTGATCCTCAGATACATTCGTCGAAAGTTCCAACCCTGAGAGTAATCCTTTAGATACGCTCACGGTCACGGAACCCCTGAATATACACTCTTCCACCCAACTTCTTTCTTTTAACCTTGAGCTATTCTTAGATAATTTGTCTTTGGTACATATAGGTGCGAACTTTGACACGCCTCCATTGAAGAAACCATCTCTAAAGATGGAAAAGGTCCAAGGAAGAGCAATGCCAAAATTGAACATTGAGGTCCCCAAGGTCTCACTAGTTACTCCCTCGGCAACATTCCAGTTTCCATCACTGGACCATCTAGTAAATGAAGATGCACTGATCAACAAGAAGGCTGACCACAACAAAATTTCCACTCAGTTGTTCTTCAACCAGGTTGTCGGGGTCCCTGATCTGAAGATCCAATTATCGGACATCACTTAAGAGCTCTATTCTCTAAAGAGCACAGTCGCGCAGAACACCTACGCCAGCACCTCTCTTGGTGGCAAGATAGACAAATAGTGGAGACTCTCTATGAAATTCTAAAGATCCTAAAGACCGTTGTTGTCTTCTGAAAAGTCGAAAACTAAGTGATAGGGGCTTTGTGAAATCTTCTAAGATGTTAAAAGGTAAAAGAATTGGAGTTGGTTGAATATATTTCCCGAAATAACCTAATACTTTTTTGGTAAGTAGCCAAATAAGGCTTAGCTGACCGTATTACCATAGAGTCAACTTGAACAATTAGAACTTGACTCGATTTTAAATGAGGTCATTTTTTGGCTATACATACATTTCATAAATAAACTGCCCAAGACTAAGAATTGTAGATGTCTCTTCACAATAATTAGAATGGAGAAAATACCAATTCAAATTGAATGCATTCAAAATGATGGGTGGCTTAACTTAAGGGAAAGGATGGATTTTCCTTGATTTCAGTCTATTGGTTATTGGTCATTGCATAGATAACGATTTCCCGACAGACATAGCAATTATCCCCATATAGAAACAGTCAGCTCGTGATTTGAAGTGGTTCAGTGATAGCAATGATTATATACATAAAGTGTGAGATCCTGTGTATGCCTTAGTGATACCTTAAGGGATCCTCCTTGAGCCCTTAAGTATTACAGATCAAATGAAGCGTACTCAACAACATTTATGTTTATCTTATCCTCGTTGCATAAAAGTCAACCTCCCCATACCCATATCATATCAAGTAATACGTACATAGTTACTTTATTGCCTCCCACGTGCTTACCAACTCTGATGTGGTCAATGTTCATATTCGGCTAAAGCATGGTTCCTTTATGAGCAAATGACAAGACTTAAATGGATGCTTGACACGTGGCATGTACCTTCTGACATGCATTAAATGCATCAGGTATAAATAGATGAAGAACCTCTTCTTCATCTTCATGCATACTTGTCTTTCTCCTTAAACCTCTGCTAATTTCTTATCTTTATCTTGTGCATCAATATCTTTGTGATTCTTAGATTGTAATAGAATAGATAATATTACTTGTTTTTATTCCGCTTACAATCTGTAAATTTGTTTATTCATAATAAACTCATTTAAAACCTTAAAAAGTTGTGTGTGTATTCATCTTTCCCCCTTTCTATAAACTGTATTGATACTTATACACTCTTGTGGAATCCTTAGGGACCAACAAGGGGTGAGCATCGAAACCGGGTACCTTGAACCCAAACCAACCTACCCACTCAGAGGATGATGCTTCCTCTGAGCATCACAGCCAAAGAGAAACCTCAAATCTGAATGCATCCTCCCAACAGGATGACTTCATTGAAAACATAAGCACCATGTCTCCCCATGGTATGCCATAAATCCCTACAGATAAATTCGTTTCCTCTGCACTAGAATTTCCCATACGTCAACTAGAGCGACGTCTTAGGGCACTAAACTCTATGGGTCTCTATAGCCTACAAGGTTCATTTGGCTTGTCCCATCTTCATGACTCTAGCTCTGAAGGTGTGTACAACGCCAACAGAAGGCCCATAGTATTCTCTGACTTTGAACCAGAGATACAAGGATTGGATCGAAGTCCTTCTAAGCTCAACGTCAATCCATGATCGACAGAAGGCGGCATAGCAACAACTCTAAGTTCTGGCCCATGTATCCAGAGATGAGTGAGCAAGAATTAAATCCTGCTAGGTCCGGTGCAGAGACCTCAACCTTTGCATCAGATATGAGAAAAATTCGAGATCTCAAATCTACAATTAAGGCTCAGAAAATTTTGAATACATCCAAACTCGATGAATCTATGTTATTGATGGAGAAGCTTACTAAAGCCTTTGACTCGACGGAAAAATGAGTGAGCTCTTCTGAACAAACCATTCAGAAACTTGAAAACCTCATCTCTAACCAAATCTCTAAGCCACAACCAGATCTTCAATCCTCCTTCCCCATCGGAACTGAACAAATTTCGTGATGAGATGAAGGACATGATACAAAGCACCATGCTCCCTGGACCCTCTGTACCGGAAGATTACATTCGTCACTCAGAGATGGTTGCTCAGGGTGATAAACTTCTTCACAATGTTGTAAATTTCACCTTTGACTTTAACAACAAGGCGACTAAAGCTGCTGCAGACATCAAGAAATCCAATGTCGTCTTGAAGTTCAGATGTGGTTACAAGGTAAATAAAGCAACTATGTCAATGCAAGACTTGGTCAAGCTCTTCGAAGAAAAGATAAAGATGATACCACCCACTAATCTGACGCGAAAAAGAGGAAGAAGCCCTCTTCTAGCTGCAAAGATCCATGCTCCAAAAGGGTTCACTTTAACGACCCAGATGACCCAGATACGTCTGGCCCTCATGATCGCCAAAGGGGGGAGACAGAACCCGGCTCATCCTCTGCACCAATATCAGTCGTGCCATTGAAGACTGTTCCTATCCAACCATCCTTATCATCTCAACCTTCTTCATCTACACAATAAAAGACTCAATCACCAATCAGACCAGAGACTAATGCAGTCTCTTATGACACACCAAGAGTAAAGAAGACCCAGAGTATGCCCCAAAATGAACCAAAACCGAACTCGATTGCTAAAAAACTAAAGAAATCGTTATTTGGGCCAGATTCTCCAACCAGAGCCAAAACCTAGAAAAATATCATCCCTCATCTTCATCACAACAGCTTTGAATCTGATTTTTCATCTGATGAAGATGATGCCCCTCTGATCACAAGAAGAAAGAAACTAGTTTCAAGACCATCTCAATCAAAACCACAAGTTCCCAAGCCTCAAGGTCCAAGTCAGAGCTCTGTATCTCCAACACATGATGTCGTGCAGAATATCAAGGATTCACTCGATGCCTTGCAAAGACCAATTCCTAGACCTAAAGTCAAAGAGCCTAAAATCAGTGAATACATCTACCAATTCCTATATCCATATAAAGACATACTTGCCAGAAAAGTCTACAGATTGAACCCAGAAATTGAAGAGCAAGTAAGACTGAGATTTTTCGAGCAAAAAGTCAAAGTACTGCACTTGTTTACTCAAATGATGGGATAAAGAAAGTACACGAGATAAAGAAAAGGACCTTCTCGCACAACGCCATAGTTTATCATGAATACACGATTGAAAGAGAACAACGTAAATTTACCACGTTCACTGTTGCAGATCTTCTAAATCTGAATCCGTGCGACGTACTTACTCTGTATGGCTATACTTATAAAATTGCGAATAAGGGAATTATAAACGCAACGACAAACAGTGTCATCAGAGAAGCAATGAAGGAATGGGTGGTCTATGCAAGCAAGATCGATTCCGAAATAGGTCTAGAGCTTGGTGTGGACAAGCTCTTTGTGACGGATCTAGATGAGTACTTGGAAGACTTGGAGAATATCAAAACCAGAAACTATCTGCCAGGTCCTGATCATGGGTTTTTGTACAGAGATGAGCACAACATCAGGAAGGTATACATAAGGTCACAAATGAGCAAATACTCGAGCGCTACTCTGCAGATGATTAAAGGACATATATAAAAGTATGTGTCGAGTATAGCAGAGCTAAGGGAGATAAGAAAGGCATGCTTTTATGAGATTGAATCATTGATGGACCTCAGAGATCTGATTAGAAAATTCATTAGCTATACTCAATAGTTAGTGACTCTTGTAATTATGTATTCATCATCTTTTGTTTAAAGTAAAATTTACAAACGACCATGTTGGCCTCTTGCTTTCTAGTTAAATACTTACTTTTTCAAAAGTCTTTTTATTTACACTTAGGGGAGATTGTTAGAAATTAACTCTGTTAAGAAAGTGTAAGTAAAAAGTTTTCTAAGTCTTTTGGTCTGAAGACTAAGTCACTGGAAGATACAGAGCTCGGAAACAGAAGATAGAGACGCAACAGAGGAAGTCAAATGGCGCAGAACTGAAGTCCTTGATGCAGAGCCTCTGCACCATACATACAGAGCCTCTATCTCCCAAAGACTTCTCGGATTTCAACTTTGAGACTTTTCCAATGACACACTCTTGCACAAATGGACCTGTTACAAGATGCCACGTGTGTAGAAGTGGTTGTTTAACTTTACAGCTTGACATCTTCTCATAGGCTAATGAGTTGACTTTCCTATTTCCATAGTAAAAATAGAAAGACGTTCAATGTAATAGGTGTGTATTAATAGAATATGTTCCAGATTTGTACTTTGAGAGAGAGAGAGAGAGAGTAATCTTGAGCGCTTTTCTCACACACTACTCTGTGTTCTTGGTGTTCTTCACTGTAATATGCTAAGATCATCTCTTCTATACACAAGATGACTTCATGAATATCCACTGTGTTCGATTCTGATCTATATTTACTATTTAGTTCATCTATTCTAGTTTATTTGGTGATTATACAATTGCTTCCGCTTTCTACTCTTTTATATTTCTAGTAAATCACCATTTATTGAGTGTTTAAGGGATCTGGGTTCCAACAGAACCGATCAGGACTTGTTCCGGTTCTGGTTCTTAATTTTTTTGAAACCGTTAACTGCCGCATACCCGTACCCGGTCCCGTTGGGTATCCAGAACCGGAACAGACAGGTACCCATTATTTAATTTTTTTATATATTTTAATATGTTGACGTGAAGTGTTTTGGAAGCCATTTTGTTGTTGTCGAGACTCAAGAGTTTCTAATTTATTTATATAATTATTAGTTTTTAATTTTATCGTATTAATTTTTCTGTTTGTTGTATTTATTTATTTAAGTTGGTATTTTTTGTATTTTGTAATACACTTAAAATTACTTTTTTATTGTATAAAATGATAAAATTTAGAAAGAAATCTAGACACTGGGTACCCGGTACTGGAACCTTTTTCTAGCGATTCAAGTTCTGATTCCAAAATATAAAGATCCGATGTAAGTGGTTCTGGTTCCTTCATTCCAGGAACCGCCGGTTCGTGTTCCCGCCTTTGTTCACCCTTAGATTAGATGCATTAGGAGTGGTGAGTTGGTGACTGTGAAGAAAGGACTGCAACGGTGATAGAGGAGAGTAATAAGAAATCAAGTAATATTCGTTGGAGCAATATGATGCCTTCGTCGGAGTTTTTCTTAGAGAGAGAGAGATTCATCTTTTCACCTTTTAAGTGTGTGTTTTTTTTCTAAGCCTAAAACCCTACTAAAATTTCTTTGTTAATTATATTACAAAATGGCCCTCGGTTTTTTTTTTTTGTTATGTTTAATATCACCCTTGTTGCTTAATGACCATTGATCTTGACTTAAATTTGACCTAACGGTTGACAATCCTTCTTACCCTTCTCACATTAAATTTCTCACTGAAACCCAACCCCATAGGGGGATGAGATCATGTGTGAAGTGAAGTTAAAGTGAGAAACTTAAGAAGGGATCTTGACTCTTGATCACTTTTAATCTCAAACCCACCCATGAATCGTGTTTGATATGGGGATTGATCCGTGCATCTCAGTGTATCTTATCTCAGTGTTTCTCATCCTAATGGCATCCAAGGTGGAGATCATTTCTTACCCTTCTCACATAACTTCACCTCTCATCGGAACCCAACCCTAGGCATAGAATCGTGTGAGAAGGAGAGTCAAGGTGAGAAGCGTAAGAAAAGATCTGAACCCTTATCACTTTTAATCTCATACTCATCCATGAATTACGCTTTACAAAGGAGTTGATCTGATGCACTGAGATGCACATGATCAATCCCCGTATCAAGCGCGATTCATGTGTGAGTGTAAGATTAAAGGTGATCAAGGTTCAAGATCCCTTCTTACGCTTCTCACTTTAACTCTCCTTCTCACACGATCCTCTACACACACACACACACACACACATATATATATATATATATAAACGAACATTCACATTGTTCATGTTCACCTTATTTAACTAATGAACAAACAAATGTGTTCATGCTCGTTATTTTTTTAAATAAACGAACATAAACTAAGTTTCCACTTAGCAGTTCACGAACAATTCGCTAAACGTTCGGTTTATTTATAACCTTATAAATAACTATTATTTTTCATATTTATATTGAGAAAAAAAATGTAGTGCTCAAATAACAATCTATAGGTGACATGAAAAATTATGCTATTCTTTATTGAGAAAATAACAATATATTTGTATTCGAAATACTTTTACAATGTTTATTAGACTATGTACATTAATGATCTCATATTTGAGATCGTGGATAAGACAAAAGTTATTTATATAAAAAAACATAAAGAAATTAAACAATGCAATCTTGGACGATACATATCATGGAGCGATTCGAGATTGTATAATTATTTTATATTATTTCAGACACGTGTCACCATGTGATTGGTGAGGTAAATATTTTTAGGATAAGATTTATCGAATTAAAAATCAGACTTTTATAAAATAATTAAAACTAAAAAAATATACCAAAATTCATGGTTTTCAATTCCCTACAAATAGAGACCAATATTGATGTATTTCATCACACCAATTTTCTCTCTATTTCAATCCTCTTGTTATTTTGCTACTTCCTTTCAAATATCTCTTATGGATCCAAACTTTCCAAAAAAAAATCAAATTCTGAACATCCTGATAGCTTTCAGTATGATCCAAACACACAATATCAAAACTCTGAGCTTTTCATGTATAATAATCCAGTTCTATCTCTGCAAATACCCAAACCCCACAAAAGAATTCAAAGGCCACTAAATGGGAAACCAAAGAAGATATGGTGTTAATGTCAGGATGGATCTTAGAAAAGAACCAATTCCAGAAGAAACAGACATTCTGGTCACGAGTGAAAGAATACTATGACGAAACTCGTGCTGAAAATCAAGAAGAACTAGGCATCAAGAACGAAAATCAAATGAAAAGTCGTTATGCACGAATTAATGAAGCTGCAAACAAATGGATTGTTGCGTATAGAGAGGCATATTGGTAGAAAAGGAGCGGAATGAGTATGAAAGATGTTGAGAAAGAGGCTCATTCAATTTTTGAGATGGGTGGGAGCAAGTTTAATGACTTGTATGCTTTTAACGAAATTATGTGTAAACATCCCAAATGGGATTTAGATTTAGAACGTAACACAACACGTTCTCGCCCTGTATATGAAGTGGATGATGAAGAAAGTGGTGGAAGCACAAAAAGATCAAGAACTTCAGAAGAAGGAGATTACTCTGTTGAAACCAGCAAAGAATCGCCAAGTGTCAGTGGTTCAAAAGTTCAACGTCCTATGGATAGAGATGCGACAAAGAATAAAGGAAAAGATAAGGCATCACAATCTTCTGTAGTTTCTGACTACTCTAAAGAATTTCGTGCATTGAACATGACAAGAAGCAGTGAGGTTGAAATGATAAGCAAAAGAATGGAATTTGAAAAGGATCAAGCACACTACAAGACTCTGCATATATTATTGGCAAAAGAAAACCTATCACCAGGAGAGCAGGCGTTGAAAGACCGTTTGTAACACCCTCAAATCTGGAAAGAGCGACTAATTCAAAATTTCTAATATTACTTCAATATTTAAGATAAATCATTTCCTATATATCAATGTTTAAGTTTCCTTAAACCACAAATAGTAATAAACCTCTACAACAAATAGATCAAGTCTTATACAAGACCTACATATGGTTGGGTGTTACTAAACCAATAAGAGTCGCTATCTCCGAATGCGGAAAACGTCACCGAAGCTAGATCTTTAACGTGCCACTTCCTAGCACTCAAGTCAACCCGTGTAGCTGATACCAACCCCAGCGATAACCTGATGCACATGCCGACAAAGAAAAAGGTTAGGTTTAACACCTAGTGAGCTCAAGAGTTTATAACAATATTTATAAATGGTAGAAATCGAAAGATTGCTTGATTGAATAATAATTTCCCAAATAAAAGACTTTATTATAAAAGCAACATCTTTCCCGAAATTCATCATTTCCATAACAAAAGCTTTAGAGCAAAATATTTTTAGTAACAAAGGCTTTAAATAGAAGTACTCATTTTAAAACGAACTCTACCTCGTTACTCACCCAAGACGTATATAAGTTTAAATGTACCAAGTACCAAAATACGGTCAATTCTCAAAGATCCAATAATATAGATTGTAGCTCATACTTTGTACTCTAAAATGTCACCAAAAATAGTGGATAAGACTTTATACCCAACGCAATACCTCTCAGTGACGGGAGAGACCCGATACTCTATCCTTAGTGACAGTTACAATAGTAGGTCACTACTCGATGTTTGAGCTAACTATAGGTGTCAATGGCAATCGGCAATCACTAGCTAATGCACCGAGGTGCAAGGCCCCCGATGACCCCTACAAAAGCCCGTGCAATAGGTCAATGGCAATGGTATACACCAACTAGTACACTGAAATACAATCCCCCGATGCACACACGTAGAGTCAATGGCAATTGACAACAACCGTCTAATGCACCGAAGTGCAAGGCCTCCGATGACTCCTACAATATCCCGTGCAATAGGTCAATGATAACGGTATACACCAACTAGTACACCAAAATACAAAGCCCCCATGACCCACTGGTGCACACACGTAGAATCAATGGCAATCGGCAACAACCGACTAATGCACAACTGTGCAAGGCCCCCGATGACTCCTACAATATCCCATGCAATAGGTCAATGGCAACGGTATACACCAACTAGTACACCGAAATACAAAAGCCCCCGATGACCCCCCGGTGCACACACGTAGAGTCAATGGCAATCGGTAACAACCGATTAATGCACAACTGTGCAAGTCCCCCGGTGACTACTAACGCAACCAAAAAGGGGACAACAATCCCGTCTTAAAACTGACTAAATGCCTATGGATCCAATGCAACTCAGTCTAATTTACATGACTCCAAAACGAATGACCAACGCACTCAAATGCATGTAAAATATTATTTAAACCGGACAAATGTCCATTGGACTCATTTTAGCCAAACCAAGCAAAAGCTCTATAACTCAACGCTTATGCAACTACCCCAAACATTGGTTGAGACCAACCATTTTTCCAAATGAAATCATATTCATATATTACCCCAAAATGTCTCCAAATGCCATAACATGTAATTTTCCAAGGGTTTATAAATCCAATAGTTTCAAAATACAATTGACACCAAATAATCCTCATTTATAAAACAAAACCTCAAGCATCTCATGAAATATGTTTTATTTATCAAAGTGTCAAGAATTCCAATGTAACCCTTCGTGATATTTATAAAGCCCTTTTTATACCAAATAATTGTCTATCATCAAATTACTCACACATTTGACAAATAGCAAGTAAATCGTATTAATATATCAAAATGTAAATTTTTGCATGTACAAAGTTTTCACAAAGTATCTTGATCTCACTTTGCTATATTTGAGCTAAATCTAGGTTTTACTCCAATACCGAATTCCATTCGGTGAAGACTTTAGATCCTTGAGCTACACCTATAGATCCATGGTGTAATCCTTTCAAAAACACATACATAACTTCCAAAACATACACAAAACAAACCCAAGAGAGAATGAGAGTTGTTGGTGCAAAAACTCAAACCCTAGATTCAAGATTTCAGAGAGGTGATCGTACCTTTCAACTTCTAAGAACCTCAAATCATCAAGTAAACTTTAATCCTCATTGTTACCATCTTAAATAGCTCTGAAATACAAAACCATAGAAAAAAGAATCGCCTCAATCGGAGCTGTGATGAAGAAGTTATGGTCAAATAAAGAACATCCTGAATTTAACCCCTAGAGGCCATTGGCGATTGTGACAGGCGATTGTGCCATGTCACAATCTCCGGGCACGATAGCCCGTGTTTAAAATCATTCTGATTCATTTCCTAAGTCTCGGTACATTCGGGGCGATTCTGACAGGCGATTCTGACACTGTCACAATCGCCGGGCACTATAGTCTGGGCCGTTACGAGGTGGTTTTCCTACCTTTCACCCGCTTTGATCCCGATTTCGCCTTAGATGGAGCTCGATTTAGAAAAACTCAAAACACGAAAGTTGCAGGTCTGCCTCTTGTCTTTCCGTAGCAATTTGAATCATCTAAATCAGATATTCTATGAGTGAGATATGATCCAAACGGCACAGCCTCGTAAATCTATCAAGTATTCCTTCTTGGCTACTTTTCTCCCTAGATGGAGCTCGAGTTAGAAGAAACTCAAAACACGAAGATTTTAGTTCTTCCTCTTGGCTTTCCAAAGCATCTTGAATCATCCGAATCGGATACTTGTTAGACCTCACTTTTGGTGAAGTATGAAACAGAATTAGGCAACTAACATACCTTAGTTGACGTGGCAAGCACAACAACCATGTGTTACTTAGTTTGTTACTTCATTGCTTACGTGGCACATTGTAATAGGCTAGATAGTTGACTTTCATTGATTGTATTCATATAAATAGTTCTCTCACTAGTTGTAATGGTTATCACTTGAAAATACGAAATAGAGAACTATTGTTTTGCGCATACTGTTGTGATTCAATGAATATCAATTACGATTGTTCTTCCTATTTTTGTTCTTGCTAATCATACTGATAATCTTAGATCTTACTGCTTCCGCTCTTACATTCATTTTTGATCTGTTGATTACATAATAGAAAGGGATCTGGGTTCCAACAATTGGTATCAGAGCCTGATAATCAATCTATTGATTATTAGATCTCTTCCATTTGGAGAAATCTCTTTTCTATTCGAAAGTATTTTTTCAATTTTAAGCATCTGTTCTTCACTCAGCCCTGTTTTACAAGATTTTGTAAAATTCATTACAATTTTCTCTAAATCTGTGGTAATTCCTGCTTAAAATTGAGTTTAGTAAGTACTTTTTCTCATTTCGATCAATTTGAAATTAATTTGGTTCAAATTTCAACAAATCTTCATCAATTTCAAAATCTCTGTTTCTGATAATATGGCGAATTCAAATATGAACGTTGTATACACATCTGGTTCTCTGACTAAACCTCTCACTCTAATATGTGATGAATATCCACAATGGAAAATTCGAATGATCAACTTTTTTGAAGGATTAGATGCTGATCTATATCCTATTGTTCAAAATGGTCCATTCGTTCCAATGACAACTATCCCAAGGGTACCTACTACAGCAGTGTCTGATGAAGTTCCTGCTAGGAGCATTCCAAAATCAAGGGATAATTGGACAGATCCAGAGAAAGCTAAGGTTGAATTGTCCAGAAAAGCTAAAAGTCTGTTAATCATGGCTATTCCAAATGATATATTTCAATCTCTGAATTCCTGTGATAGTGCCAAGGAACTATGGGATCAATTAGAAAACATACTGGAAGGTGAGGCGAAGATGAAGAAAAACAGAAGAACCCAAGCTCTAAATAAATACAACAGTTTCCAAGCCATCCCTGAAGAATCTCTGGAACGGACATTTCATAGATTTAATACTCTGATAACTCTATGTAAAAGGTGTGACATCATTAGATCCAGAGAAGACAATAATGTCTTATTTCTCAAAAGACTAAATCCTGAATGGTCAAATCTCTCTATGTCTATACAAGAAAATCAGGATCTGGAACAATGGTCTATTCATGATATATTTGGAACTCTTTCAAGCCCATGAGAAAGAAGTTGTTCAGAAGAAAAGCACTATCGGTGGACCTCTGGCTTTAATTTCTTAGTCCAGAGGATCAATCAGAAGGAGTAGGGAAGAAAAGAAAGGGAAAACAAGGCTCTTATGTCAGAAGAAATCTTAGAAGATGATTCTGACTCTGATGAAGATATCAAAGCTTTTGCTGATTCATTGGCACTCATTACCAAACAGTTTACAAAAAGGTTTGGTAATAGATATATTCAGGGAAGCAAAAAGTTTGATCGCACTGTTCCCAATTATGCTCCTCGACAAGAGATCCAGAGATCTGAAAAAACGGAGACAGAGAAAAAGGATGAAGAATTGAAGAGAAAGAAGGATGTATGCTACAAATGTGGCAAGCCAGGACACTACTCAAAGAACTGCAGAGGACCTCTGAACAAAGATAATCTGTACTACAAAAATAAATACAAGTACAAGGAAAATTGGCTGGGAGATGAGTCAAGCGGTGATGAAGCTATGTTCTGCGGACTGGCTAGCACAAATGAATCAGAAGAACAACCTTCTGAAACACCTGTAAGTACCCTCTCTGACACATCTGAGCTTGAAAACACCAGTTTTGAAATATCAAAGAACTTTGAAGAACTCAAGCAGAAGCTCACAATTGAAAAGAAATTAAGGAAACAAACTGAAAAAACTCTCTCTGAAACTCAAAGAGAGAGAGAGATTTATAAAAGAGAAATGAATCTTCTAACTGAAGACAAACTAGAACTTAATGTTAAAAATGAGAGGATTTCCAAAAATCTAAAAGACACAGAAGTTAAGTTTAAAGAAGAGATGTTGAGATTAAACAAACTTCTGGAAAATAAAAAAAAGGAGATTAGTCCCAAAGAAAGTGACAGATTAAATTTTGTTGCACTTAAAAACTATTTCCAGAAGGAAAGAGAGTTTTTACATATTGAACTTCAAAAGACAAAGCTACAGATTAAAACATATCTGGATGCTCAAAAAGTTCATGACAAAATCAATACACAAGTAGGAAGATCTGGACTTGGATTCGAGGATTTGGATCCCTATACGTGTGAAAAACGATCAACTCTAAATTCTGTCTTATGTCCAGGAATGACACAAAAGCCTATGTTTCCAAGTTTATATGAATCATCAATTTTCAAAAAACCAAAACTTGAAAATAGTTGTCGTCAACGAAAACTCAAATTCAAAAACATCGAATACTTTTCTGGAAAAAAAACGTTGATCTAAACAAAATTCATAAAAAATACGCTATTTTTAAATTTGGTTCAAATATTCATATAACTTTGAATCCAAAGGCGGATGTCTTTATACCTTTAAAGGCAGAAGAGGAGCTGCGTCTAAGCTTTGAAAAAGATATTCTATCCACTCTGGATGAATGCTTCGAGTTAGAAAATATTCAAAAATTCTCCTCAGAAAACAAACCAAAGATAGTGTTCTTTTGTAGACTTAAATCCTTCTGATTCTCAAGACAGTTTTGAAACTATTACATATCCTTGGGAAAACGATGATCAAAATGATGATTTATTTAATTCAGAAAAATATTTCTCAAATCTAGAAAATCACTTTCCTTCAGAATACAAAAAGACACCAGAAGTATCTAAGGATAAGGAAGCTCTTTTCTTATTTACTAATGAATCTTTGGAAATCAGAGCCTCTAGTGTAAACATTGAAAAACATCCAAGTGGAATACCAGATTTCTCTGTTCCTCCAACAGGAGAGCGAAAACTTGTGTTCATTCATCCAGATTTCATAGGAATGTGTTTTAAAGCCAAATCTTGTCTTGAACTTGAGAATGAAGAAAATCTGAAAAAGAAGTGTTATGTTCAGTAAAAATTATCTCAACCATATCCAAAGTTTACTTCTGCTCAGAAATAAAAATGGAAATCTAACCTTTCTACCTATGTTTCAGTAAATCAGAAAACTCCAGAGAAGGTCTATCAGAGGAAGCCTCAACAGAAGAAAACTTATGATTCTAAGCATAAGTCTAGCCTAGTTAAGAAGTTCAATAGAACTACTGATACTAATATAGACAGGAATAAGAAGAATTGTAATTATCATTATTCTAATGAAAATTCAATGAAATCTTTTATGTCTCAGAATTCTGAATGTTTTTCTCTGTTTTTAAAACTAAAGGAATTTTTCTCGAGGTCCTCTGATCGTTCTTATAATGATTTCTCTTTTAAAGCTAAACCAAAGAAAATCCAAAAAATTGCAAACAATAAGATTGGTTCTTTAAATTCTGCAATATCAAGTCAGGTGCAAATTAAAAAAAGTGAAAAGATTAAAACTAACATTAAAGGACCCATAATGAGATGGGTACCTAAAAAACTCTGACTGTGATTGCAGAAGCAGCGTGTGCATATCTGGTATCTTGACTCTGGATGCTCGAGGCACATGACTGGATCGACAAAATTACTCTCCCAATTCAAAGACAAATGTGGTGGAGCTGTAACGTTTGGAGATAATGGTAAGGGCCAAATAAAAGGCTACGGTACTCTACAAGAAGGTAACATTACCTTATCAAAAGTAGCTCATGTTTCTGGACTGAAGCATAATCTATTAAGTGTAAGTCAACTTTGTGATTCTAAAATACTTGTTGTATTTGATGAAAAACATTGTTACTTGTTCTCTAAGGCAGGAGAAGAACTCTGGAGAGCAGACAAAAAAGGTAATTTGTATATGATGAATTTCACATCAAAGGACGGTAACGAAACCCTCTGTCCTATTTCCAAAAAGAGTGAAATTGCATGGGTATGGCATCACAAAATGTCTCACTTAAATTTTGATAATCTTGAGATGCTTGTTAAACATAACTTGGTAACTGGTCTTCCAGAAGTCCAATTTCAAAAAGATCACCTCTAACCTGCATGTGAAATGGGAAAAATAAAACGAGCATCTCATAAAACAAAACTTGATCATTCTTATACAAGACCTCTGCAATTATTACATGTTGATCTCTGTGGCCCTATCGCGACACAAAGCCTTTCTGGCAAAAAGTATATGCTGGTACTCATTGATGAATTTTCCAGGTATACATGGCTTGCATTTGTAAAACAAAAATCTGAGGTACCCATTGTATTACAAAATATGATGACCAGAATTCAAGTTCTCTTAAATCAAAAGATTCAGCAGCTAAGGAGCGACAATGGTACTGAATTCAAGAATGCCAAACTTGAAGCATACCTTGTTGATAATGGAATTACACAAAATTTCTCTGCTGTACGAACACCTCAGCAAAATGGAGTTGTAGAGCGGCGAAACAGAACCTTGGTTGAAGCTGCCAGAACAATGCTTGCTGCCTCTGGACTACCCACCCACTTCTGGGCTGAAGCTGTGGCCACTGCCTGTTTCACCCAGAATCGGTCAATAATTGTCAAAAGGCATCTCAAAACCTCTTATGAGCTTATTAACAAAAGAAAACCCTATGTTAAATTCTTTCATATCTTTGCATGCAGGTGTTTCATATTAAATGACAGAGAAAAACTTGGCAAATTTGACAAGAAATTAGATGAAGCTAAATTCTTAGGATATTCGTTAAATTCAAGAGCTTTTCGAGTTTTTAATTTACGTACTAAGACTGTTATGGCGACCATTAACATCGATTTTGATGATCAAACTCAATTAACTTCTGAGTATTCAACTTCTGAACTTAAACTTAACACCATCACCGCTGAATATCTTTCAAGAACCAGAGAATCTGAAATCGATGTTATTTTTCAAGATTTTATGGGCGAAGAGATATTCCCAGAACCAAGTTCCATCTCTCAATCTCCGAGTATTTCAGAAGTTCTTCAAACTTCTGGCATTTCACTTTCTGGTCCTGAATCACCTGCTGAGAGAACTACAGAACCTTCTGTCCTTCCTGATTTCACAAGTGAATCTCCAGAAGCTACTTATATGCCTTTTGTTTCTAACCCTCTTCCAGCAGATGTTTCATCCTCTGAAACAGAACTACATGCTCAACCAGTAACTCAATCTCGGATGACTAAATGGACCAAGTCTCACACTCCAGATCTCATCATTGGGAATCCCTCTGAAGGTGTTAAAACAAGATCTGCTACTGCAAATGAAGCATTCTTTGTAAATTTTGTTAGCATGATCGAACCAAAACATGTTCATGATGCTTTACAAGAACCTAGTTGGGTATCCGCTATGCAAAAAGAATTGCTACAATTTGAAAGAAACAAAGTCTGGAATCTTGTTCTTCTGCCAAAGAACAAAGTTGCTATAGGAACTAAATGGGTTTTCAGAAACAAGAAAGATGAAGATGGCATCGTGATCAGAAATAAAGCTCGGCTGGTTGCTAAGGGGTATTGTCAAGAAGAAGGGATTGATTATGATGAAACGTTTGCCCCTGTAGCAAGACTTGAGGCGATAAGACTATTTGTGGCTTTCTCTACATACAAAAACTTTAAAGTCTATCAAATGGATGTTAAATGTGCATTTCTAAATGGATATCTAAAAGAAGAAGTGTATGTTGAACAACCTGCTGGATTTAAAGATGCTAAAAATCCAGAATATGTCTATCTTCTCGACAAAGCTTTATATGGTCTAAAACAAGCACCCAGAGCATGGTACGAACGTCTATCTACGTTTCTGATCAATAAAGGCTATGAGAAAGGTAAAATCAATACAACTCTGTTCATCAAAAGAGGCAAAGGTATGTTAATTGTAGTTCAAATTTATGTGGATGATATAATCTTTGGCTCTACTCATCAATCAGAAGTTGATCTATTTTCTAAACTAATGGAACAAGAATTTGAAATGAGTATGATGGGAGAACTAACATTCTTTCTAGGACTCCAGGTTAAACAAAGTGCCTCTGGCATTTTCATAAATCAAGCTAAGTATGTCTCTAATATGCTTAAGAAATTTCATCTTCAAAATCCCTCTATCATGAAAACTCCTATCTCCACTAGCTCGAAACTAGGTCTTGATCCTTCTGGGAACTCAGTAGATGTTACGAGTTATAGAGGTATGATCGGATCACTTCTGTACTTGACAGCTAGTCGACCAGATATTATGTTTGCCACTTGCCTCTGTGCTCGCTATCAAGGAAATCCCAAAGAATCTCATTTGGTTGTTGTTAAAAGAATTTTTCGATATCTCAAGGGAACTCCATCACTTGGTCTCTGGTATCCGAAAAATTCTGAATTCGATTTAATGGCATATACAGATTCTGATCATGCAGGTTACAAATTGGATCGCAAAAGTACCTCTGGCAGCTGTGAACTTCTGGGTAACAGACTTATAAGTTGGACTTCTAAGAAGCAGAACTATGTGTCAACATCCACAGCAGAAGCTGAGTATGTTGCTGCTGCCAGTTGCTGTTCACGGGTTATCTAGATGAAAACTCAGCTCAGGGACTATGGCCTCATAAATGACGAAATTTCAATTCTATGTGACTCAGAAAGTGCCATTGCCATTACTGAAAATCCAGTTCAGCACTCCAAAACAAAGCACATTGATGTCAGGTATCATTTCATCAAAGATCATGTAAAGAAAGGCACAATTGAGATGTATTTTGTCCCTACTGATTTTCAGCTTGCTGATATCTTCACGAAAGCTTTGGATGAAACTCGTTTTAATTTCCTTATTAGCAAATTAGGCATGATTAATATGTAATTTTACTCAAGTCTTTGTTTCTCTTAGGATTTTGTCAAAATTGTTTATTTTTCATCTCCATTTTTGTGTGGTCTAACTCAGAATCAGCCAGAAGTCTCTGGTTGTTTCTGAATATTCCTCAGAGACCCACAGAAGGATCTGGACATCTCTATATCAATTTTTTACCTTGTTGGATCCAAGTGTTCACAGAATAGGTCCAACTTTGTATTGTTTGAGGGGGAGCAACGAGCAATCTTCAAGGGGGAGCAATTTGTATTGTTTGAGGGGGAGCACGCCTTACAAACTCGAGGGGGAGCAAATCTTACAAGCTCAAGGGGGAGCTTATCAAGTCTAACTTCTGTTAGCTGTCTTCTGAACCACTCTTTACTTAACAATTTTCTTTGAATTTGCTTCTTCTGACTAACTCTTGCCGTCAAGGTTACAAAGATATTTCATATTCAACTTAAATTCTTCTGAAAAGATGTTTATTGACATGGTCAAAAATCTTTCCATGACCAGATATTCTTTATCTCTGTATTTACTTTTAAAAAATATTCTTTAATACGCCTATTTTAATTAACTCTTGCCTTCAAGGTTACTTAAAATTTTCTTATTACTGTTTCATTTTTTAAAATAAATACTTGGTTTCGAATATTAAACTTTCATTTGGTACAAACCGATTTCTATCCAAATGTCTGATTTTTAAATACAATTTTAATTGAAATTAATTACTCTAAAATCTTTTTTAATAAACAAATTATCTGTCTTAAAAATTGATTTTATTTTACTTAATTTCCTTTTTTAATTTTCTTTTTTAGGGAACACTTAATCGTCGATTGAGCGCCAAAACCTTTTACCTGTCAGTTCTACTTTACACGTGTCACTCATCGTGCCCTTGTATGTTGACACGCCTGCGCACTCCTCTAATTCGAACTGTTTTATTTTGATTATCCCCAAATTAAAACCCTTCCCATTCAGATATCACTCAAGTGCTCTTTCTCTCTCATATACAACCCTCGATTTCGAACCTTCATACTACTGTGCGTTATCTTTACTCTCAAGATTCCTCATATTTCCCATTTGGCGTTTGCAAATTCCCAAGCTTTCTTCATCAATGGCGTCTCCACAACTCGAAGATGGGACTTTGGTTGCTTCCACAGCTGACAGTGCTCCTGTTCTCAAGCTACCATTGAAGTCAAACAATGTTCAGGTTCTACTTGATCCTAATACTTATCTCTCCGAGTTCCGCATCATGATTGAATTTCTGCAAAACCACTCACTAAACCGAGCCCTAACTCTGACAAACCCAAATGTCCCTGAAATTTATGTTCAAGAGGTATGGCAAACAATGTTTATCCAGGATGAATTCACCCTAATTGGAGTTTTTGGGATCCTCATGAATCTAAATCTGCAGTCCAAATACCTATCACCCGCAGGAAAATTGCTAAATATTTCCATCTTCCTCAATCATTCATTGAAACTAAAGGCCAAACCATCCCTAACCCTGCCCTTGAACCCAATCCCACGCCTGAAGCTTTGTTGGACTTTATTCGTTTTTTAGGCTACAATGAACATATCCATCGGCTATCCGAGTTCAAAAGAAAGTAGTTACCCCCGATGTGGAACGTCCTTGTTTCGATACTAAACAAAAGTCTTACTTGCAAGATTGGGTCTCTCGATCAAGCCAGTAAGAACATTCTCACCATTATGTATGGGATGTTCTTCAACAAACCTCTGGATTACGCCAGTTTCCTCTTCCTGGAAATGAAAGCTGCAGTTCAAAATAAGTCCTCTCTGCAAAGCTAAGGGAAACCACTACCTGCACTAATGTTCCCATGGTTTCTTTCCCTCTTCACCTTCCCAGAAATTGGTGCTATGAAAGCTCCTCTGGTTCAACCCTTCTGCAAAATCGCCTAGATGAGCTCTCACAAGCCCACCATCGACGTCAACGGTTATCTTGCTGCCAGAGAACTTTCCAGGTACATGTTTGACCTTATACCTGCAACCTCTCCTATTCTCATTTCTTATAGACGCTCTATGGTATTCTCAGAACAGAGAGTACCTACCCTAGAGCAGGTAGAGCCTAGAATAGAAAGTGAGGGGTCAGGTGAGACTGAGTCTGAAAAGAATTCGAGTGCAAATCAGAGAGCTTCTACCCATCCCGACCTCTTAATACAAGAAGGTATAGAAGATGTCCATAGAGACACATTTGAGCGATTCCCTCCAAGATCCCCAAGGGTACCCACATTTCCTGAGGTAGGTGTCACCGCATCTACACTCATTGAAAAAGGACAACCCAGTCCAAACCACCCAGAGCCAAACCGATCAGAGGGTATTCTTCGCACCTCTGACTCAAGCACCATAGGGGAATCCACATCAGCATCATCCTATCAAAAGGGTGATGATGAAAATATAAGAGTTCATTCGCCCTAGAACTCGCCACCACCCACACAGAACGTTGATGTCTTTGTGACCAACGATGTCATAAGACAACCAGAGGGTACGTCCATGCCCTCTGATAGTTTTGATGCTGATGAAATCCCATCAGAGGGGTTACAGCCACAGGATGCACCTCTTATCGGAGTGTTTACACTTCATCAAGGTAAGCACATTGTGTTTAGCTCCCCATCCTCTGATGATCGGAATAAAGCTAAACCTTTCAGAACAATCGAAGAGGTGTCTGTGAATAACAGCCCTCGACGATAGGTTGGAAGTCCCTCCACACTCAACGTCAACACAAGTGTGAATGAGGGCCTCTCTGAACATGAGAGACAAGGGACTCCACGTTGGAGATGCACCGGTTACCCCTTCTGACTTTGTCACCAATGCAACGTTTAAGGCATTTGGTGATCAAATTCAGAGATCTGTGGAAGATCTAAAATTATCCTTGGTTTCCCAGCAACAACTTCTCACCACTATTCAAGCTCAGCAGGCAACACAAAATCAATCATTGGAAGCAATCAGAAAGCTTCTTTCTGATACTGCAGAGGCTCAATAAAACTCTGCTCACTCTTACTTTCAAGCTCTGGACGCCGGCATCAAATCCAATGCAGAGGCCATTTTCAATCTTCCTTCAGAGCTACCTACTCCTGAAGTCACTATCACTGCTGAGGAATATGGATCTTTCGTTGCTGATATCAACAAAATTATCAAGGTTGTCTTCCCTTCAGAAAAAGCATCTACTTCTGCTTCGTCCTCGGTCAAAAAGTCGGATATGGCCCAGTTTCAGAAAGCAATGATTGATCGCATTAACTCTCTGACCTCCAAATATGCCTCTAAGACAAATTCCAGCAATGCTCAGATGGATCAGAAGCTTTCCACTTTGGAATCCACAGTGTCCAAGCTTTCTTCTCTAGTAAGTGTTCTGTCCTCCTCCTTTGAAGACAAAAAGAAGGCTAAAGAAGCACGGGCTTGCAAAAAGGCAGAGCTCAAGCGCAAAAGGTCTGAGGATAAGGATCCTGATTCTCAGAAGGGGGAGAACATGGAGAACATCAAGAAAATGAAAGATGAAATGGGTCAAAAGATGGACCAAGAAAAAGGTAAAGCGTCATCTTCCTCACCCTCTGCACCTCCTCCTACAAAGCAAACTCCAATAACTCCCACTCCTCTTGCTATACACAAGGGTCCTCTGCCCAAGGATCCAGAAATTGCCAAGTTTATTTTGGAGGTAATGGGGAATACAAGAACTCAAATTCATCCATCCAAAGTAGATGCTGCAAGAGCAGAGGCAGCTAAAGCAGAAGCCAGAGGACAAGCAAAAAGAGCAGAAGAAGCAGAGGTAAGACAGCGAGAGCCGAGGCAGCCAGAAAAGAAGAAGAAATTCGATTAAAAGCTGAGACTGAACAAAAGACTAAATATGAAGCTGAAAAAGCTAAGGAAGAGGCCCTAAAAGCTAAAGCTGAAGCAGAGCATGCCTTGGCTCAGGCCGTAAAGGAAAGAGCAGAAGCTGAGAAGGCAAAAGAAGCTGCTGAAAAAGCACGAGAAATCTTCGAAGAAGCAAAGAGAAAGGAATCAGCAAGATTCAGAGCTACAAATGAAGAAAAAATGCAGAAGTTGGGGAGACTTGAGCTACCCAACTTGGAAATCAAGAATAAGCATCTGTATGCTCCTATTGATCAGAAAATATATCTGATGATTCCAAACTTTTCAAACGAATATCAGGTTAGTGATGAAGTCAAAGATAAGTTTATAACTCGGAGACTATCAAGAAAAGAGGCATATTCCATAGTCCCAACCAAAACTATCTCCATCAGGCATACTCAATTCGAACAAACTCCAATTTGGTTTACAATTTATAAAGTGGTCAGAGAAGATAACAAGGCATCATTCTTCTGTGATAATGATCTTCTGTCAATAAATCCTTCTGATTTGCTTACTATAGAGAGATTCATGAAGACTCAGATGAACAGAGGAAGTGAAGATCAAAACAGAATTGCTTACCATCGTATCATTGAATGTATGAAGTCGTTCATCAGATATCAAAGGCAAGTAGACTTTCAAGTTGGCTTAAATTACAATGTTGATATCTTGTGTATCGCTGCACCAAATGAAGATCTGGAGGAAATTAATATGCAGAGGATTGGGAAAATAATCACCAAACCAGAAGTTGGAGTTGTTTTCAAAAGGCCTAACAGAAAAAGTTTCTTCAGAATCAAAGATGCTAACAGGTACTCTACAGAGGTTGTCTACATCGCAAAATGTTTTGCTTCTGCAACAAATGACGATCAAGATGAAGAAATTAGAGACAAAATTGTTAAGAGACTTGACAAACTCATGAAGCTCAGAGAAGTTACCGATGCTATTTACAAAGTCATTTCTCATACAGCTCCCTTCTGATACAATCAATCAACTATCATGCCTTTAGCTGAACAAGTGAAGCCACACGTGCAACATTCTGGTTTTCATACTTAGGGGGAGACTGTTAGACCTCACTTTTGGTGAAGTATGAAACACAATTAGGCAACTAACATACCTCAGTTGACGCGGCAAGCACAACATCCGTGTGTTACTTAGTTTGTTACTTCATTGCTTACGTGGCACATTGTAATAGGCTAGATAGTTGACTTTCATTGATTGTATTCATGTAAATAGTTCTCTCACTGGTTGTAACGGTTATCGATTGAAAATACGAAATAGAGAACTATTGTTTTGCGCATACTGTTGTGATTCATTGAATATCAATTACGATTGTTCTTCCTATTTTTGTTCTTGCTAATCATACTGATAATCTTAGATCTTACTGCTTCCGCACTTACATTCATTTTTGATCTGTTGATTACATAATAGAAAGGGATCTGGCTTCCAACAATACTCTTTGAGTAAGATATGGTCTAAACAGTATCGCCTCGTAAATCTGCCAAAAACTCATTTTTGGCTATTTTTCGCCCCAAAGAGATCCGACCAAAAATTACGGGTGTGACAACGTCTTTTGCAGAAGTTCTATAGATAGTGGTTTATTTCCATCTTAGAATTATCTATATGTATTTTATTATTTCGTGTATTTGTTTGTAATTTGTTTTCAAGTGTGTAATCTGAAATGTTTGTAATTTGTTTTTCAAGTGTGATATCAATTATGAGTTGTCTCTTTCCGTCAGGTTCACATGTCAATGTCTCTCAATTATGGGTTATCTCTTTCCGTCAGGTTCACATGCCAATGTCTCTCAATTATGGGTTGTCTCTTTCCGTCAGGTTCACATGCCAATGTCTCTCAATTGTGGGTTGTCTCTTTCCGTCAGGTTCACATGCCAATGTCTCTCAATTGTGGGTTGTCTCTTTCCGTCAGGTTCACATGCCAATGTCTCCTAATTATGCGTTGTCTCTTTCCGTCAGGATCACATGCCAATGTCTCCCGATTATTGTAATTTTCCCTTATATATTGGTTGTCTTTCAACAAAGTTTTTCAACAAAGACTTACACACTCACTAAAATGTCTTTCAACTGAAAACTCAGCACCAGAATCACGTGGCGAATATGATGAATGGCAATCACGAGTTGTGCAACAAAACCAACAACTTGATCGTATCATCGACGATATAGTAATAAACTCATCCAATCTATTCATAGGAAATCAACTTCCAAGAGCAAGAAGGAGGTACCGTGATAGGCAACGTGAGATAGGTGAAACGCGTTTGATGGAAGACTATTTTGTTTGACAATCCGACATTTGACGACGTTATCTTTCGAAGAAGATTTTGAATGCGAAGATCTTTATTCATCCGTATGTGGATATTGTTACTGCTAATGACGAATATTTTCCACAAAGACCTGATGCCACAGGTAGACAAGTCTTTCACCATTGCAAAAATGAACTGCAGCCATGAGGGTGTTGGCTTATGGGGCATCAGCTGATGCAGTTGACGAATATTTGAGAATGGGTGCATCCACAACAAGGAAAGCTTTAATGCACTTCATAGATGGGGTCATATCATGTTTCAGTGACGAGTACCTCAGAAAGCCGAACGAAACGGATTTGGCAAGACTACTCTACGTTGGAGATCAACGTGGATTCCCGGGTATGATAGGTAGTATTGACTGCATGCATTGGGAATGGAAAAATTGTCCAAGTGCATGGGCTGGACAATATGCTGGAAAAAGTGGAAAGCCAACAATCATTCTGGAAGTCGTTGCATCATACGATTTATGGATATGGCATGCTTTCTTTGGAACCCCAGGTTCGCTTAACGATGTTAATGTACTCCACCGATCTCCTATTTTTGATGATGTATTGGCAGGTCGTTCACCAAAAGTTAGTTATGTCGTGAATGGTCAAGAATATGATAGGGCATATTACCTCACTGATGGCATATATCCTCCATTTGTCAAATCCATTACTGCTCCCCAAATGCAAAAGCCCAAGTTGTTTGTTCAAGTTCAAGAGGCATGTAGAAAAGATGTTGAACGAGCATTTGGAGTTTTACAAGCTCGCTTTGCATTTATTCGACGGCCATGTCTTGTTTAGGACAGACATCTAACAGGACGAATTATGATTGCTTGTATCATCATGCATAATATGATAGTTAAAGATGAACGAGGTACATACCAAAATTATTATGATCCTACTGAGTTTATCAACGACATACCCACAAACGGAGTACAAAGAAGCTCTACAGAAGATGATGGTCAATCAGCTGAATTTTCTACTGAACGGATTGCAAACCTATCTCGTTATATGACTAACAGGGAACAACTTCGTAATAGGGAAGCTCATAACACCCTAAAAAAGATTTGGTTGAGAATATACGTCAAAATTTCGTCAAAATAATTAACTACGGTTATTTATGTATTTCAGATATGTAATTTCATACTTATTTTTATATGTTGTGTTATCTAATTTTAGTTATATGGTAAGTTTTTTTAAGATTAAAATTATGTTTCAAAATAGGTAATTGTTCATTCATTTTATCTATTTATATATTTATAATTAAAAAATAATAATTATGTGTATAAAAAAATAAAAAATATAATTTTTATAAAATAATATAATAGATGAGATTGGATTGGATTGGATTGGATTGGATTGTAGACGATTGTGGTTGGAGTGTGAAAATTTTGAGATTGGATTGAAGTTGAAAATTATGAGGTGGATGAGAGAAAAAGTAATATTTTAATTTGAGATTGGATTGGTTGAGAGTGTGAATGTGGATAGTCTTATAAGAGCATCTCCAACAACATCTCTAATTTTTTTTTTCCAAAATAGAGACATAAAAGTCAAAATCTCAAAAAAGAATTGCATTCATTTCCAACAGCATCTCCATTTTGAAGAGTCCAACATTAATTGTATTATTAAAATATTCAATATATTTAAAAACTTTTAAACTAACTTTTATATTATTGGTTGAAAAATGAGAGTATGAATAAAATATTATTTCTTTCACTTGATAATCATTTTTGGGGTAATCTCCAAATTTGGAGAAAAAAACATTCTCTCTTATGTTTTCTCTATTTTGGAGAAATTTTTAGAAATGTTGTTGGAGCATAAACTTGGTCCAAAATCTCTATTTTCCTCAATTTCTCTATTTCAGAGATGTTGGAGATGTTCTAACTAATTAGATGTACAATTATTACTATCTTTGTGAATTTATATGTTTAATGTTTAACAATACTATTTTACAATTGGAAATGAAAATTTTATTTTACCAAATTATTCATCTATTTGGTTATCTGCTATCTTAATAGATATAGTAAAGATGAGTAAAATTAAAGAACATTGATAATTATCCATTTTGTTATTCACTAACTCAAATGGATATGCAGGCCCGACCTTGGGCCACGTGCAACCCATGCGACCACACATGGCATCAAAGCCTAGAGGACATCAAGTTTTTATCTACCGGTAGCTTTGGGTTTAATAATTTGGGAATTGGAGAACTAGATTTTAACTATAAACAACATATCCAAGGTCTGATAGCAATGAATACTGAATGCGCCTAACCTAAATCTTTAGAAAGCATCGTGGGCGAACGTCCAACATTCCAACAACTCAAGCCGATTTCTATTGTTATTCAAATTTCGACTCTTTCGATTTTCAAGGAATGATGTTCTATTTTAAGCCGGTTAAGGGTTTATGAAGCTAGATTCAAGATATTGAAGATGAGAATCCCAAATGGTCGAATTCTAACATTTAGGGGATTTTTTAGCATATGTGCATTTTTTTTGTACGTTTCGTCGTTTCATTTTGGAAAGAAAAAAAAGGCATAGGGGCAAAAAAATTAGCATTTTCGCACTGGGATCAAAAACCTTTGAACCGCACCTATGGATATGGTAACAAACAACCCATTATTCGATCCATATCTTACCCTCAAGATGGTTAAATGGTCCTTGGGTCGATCCCAATTTGGCCTTGATCCCAGATCCATCCCTTCAAAATCGGGCTGGCTGGTCATGTCTCGGTTAGAAATCCTGGGACTAGGACTATCCTACGCCTGGTAAGTAATTTATTAAAAAAAAATTATAAAAATGTTATAAATGTTTTTACACATATGATCTATGCTTGAAAAACTTAAAAATTCATGATCCATGGCTTTAAAAAAAACTTAAAATCTTGTAAAGATTCATGAAAAACTTGTATTATAATTTATAAAAACTATAAATAAAATGAAAATGATCATATACATAACCAGTCCGAAAATGAGCCATAAAATTACATCAAAATTATAACTGGTCCCAAACCATTAGGGTAAGAGCATCTCTAATAGCTTCCCCAAAATGGGGAAAATGGAGAAAATAGGAATTTTGAGCAAGTATTTTGCTCCAATGGCTTCTCCATAATCATCTCCACAATGGAGAAAGTATGAGAGAGAATGAGTTTTTCTCCAAATATGGAGTTCATTCCAAAAATGATTACCAAATGAAATGACCAATAGAAAATTTTGAAAAATAAATACTTAAAGAGAGAAATAATATTTTAATAGATGATGCAATAATTTAATATTATTTTAGATAAATTATAGAGAATTTGTTGGAGATGAATGCAATTTTTTTTAAAGATTTTATCTTTTGATTCTCCATTTTAAAGAAATTATAGAGAATTTATTGGAGATGTTCTAAGGGGGCGTTTGGTTTGCCTGAATCTGATGGAATTCGAATGGTCAATTCTGTTGACCAAATTCCATTCCAACGTTTGGTTACCTAAGGAATGGAATTGAATTCCAAACATTCCTTCATTCAAGGATTTCGCCATTCCTTCCTACATCAGATAGATTTGAAATCCATTCCATCCCAAACTTCTATAATGACAAAAATTCCCTCATGACAACTAAAAAAACCCTAGCCGCTCATGCCAACATTGTTTACTCTTTTCCATCGATTGAAGGTCGCTGGTTCCTCTCCATCTCAGCAGCTATCTTCGTTCTTCGGTCGAGCACAATAGGTACAATTTCTACACTTTCGTTTTCTGTACTTCGTTTTCTATCAAAGTTTCCTACTCTTTCATTTATGTATTTCATTTTCTATCGAAGTCTCCAATTCTTTCCTTCGATTTCTGTGTTTCGATCGAGCACAATAGGTACTAGTTTATGTGTTTCATTTTATGTAGGTTCTGTGTTTCGATCGAGCACAGTAGGTACCATTTGTGGTTTATGTGTTTTGTTTCATGTGGTTTATGTGTTTCGATCGAACACGGTACCATTCTCCATGCTTGTTAATGTTTCATTTTATGTGTTTAGGATATCTCTCTCGGGTCTAGTTCATTTGTTAACCTAATATTTTGTATGAACCATATTAACCAATCTTGACCCTTGCTTTATAAAATCTAGGGATAAGATTAATTATAGAATAATTGTAATTAATTACATAATGAACCATAATAACATAGGTGAACTATATGTCTCAAGGGTATTTATGGCAAAGATAACCCACATTTAATTCACATCGGTTAGCAACATTTAATTCGCATTTAACTTATTTCTTGTATTGGTTTTAATTTAGAAAAAAATGTGTGTATCCTTAATTCTTTTTGAAGTTCCTGCATTTGTGTCCATGTATCACTGGTTCAGATCTTTGAAACATGATATTAGATTACTTTTGTTTTCTAGTAAAATTTAAGGCATCCTATTTAGGTTTGAACAATTTATTTTCACATGTCTTCGGTGTTCTACGATGATCATACGGTGTTCATAGGTGTTCATAATCATTTTTATTGTATTCTTGAGTTTTCGATCTGCATGACGGTGTTCGTACGGTATTCATACGGTCTGTTCGGTGTTCATATGGTGTTCGTATGGTGTTCATAGGTGTTCATAATCACTTTAATTGTATTCTTGACTTTCTTGTCTGCATGACGGTGTTCATACGATGTCCACATGGTCTGTTTGGTGTACATACGATGTTCGTTATGGTATTCATAGGTGTTCATAATCATTTTGGTGTTCATAGATGTTCGTTATGGTGTTTTAATTCTCCAATCAATTCCTTCAGTCATGGAATCTACCAAACAAGCTTACTGTAACCGACGGATTTTTAATGAAAGAATATATTTTAGTATTAAGATTTTTTTTATTTTAACACCAAAATTATCTTGATGTCCTTACATTAATCATTATTGAAACATTTAAACAATAAGTCATACTTTAACCCTGATGTGTTTTAAATTTATACCGCAAGCGTACGGATGTGTAGCATACGGAGTCGATAACGAGGAGGTGATGGACTAAACATGGACATATTCTAGACTATGGCCTAGCTACGGGAAATCATCATTGTTTTGGGTTTTTTTATTAAAATATGCTAAAAATAATAACGAGACAATAAAAATAAAAAGAAATAACGGATATCAGGTAACATCAACTTCGGATTTTCAGTAATGATGAGGATTTGTTTTGGAAAATTACTTTAACCCTCTTTCGAGGTGAAAAAATCTTTTCTAACCAAGACATATACTTACTTTCGCAGTATGCGTACATTGGGAAGAAACATTATAATTAAAACAAGTATTTTCCCCAATCTACGTCCCTAACTATTTTCATGTTAGGACCGTAGTCATTGATCAATTTAATCTCAAGTTAAAATCAGACTATCGTTTGTATCAAAACTTGTCGGATTAACTAAAAACATTTTATAAAAATTGGTTAATCAAACACTAACTTTCGTTATACGAAAAATCAACCAATTAAAACTCAATAGTTATTATAAAAACAATTGATCAATATCACTATGTCGATCCAAAGTGACGGTTACCCAGATAAACGCAAACTAAACTAAATACAAAAATAAGTAAAAATAAAACAATAAAACAAATCTAAGAAAATCGTAAAGATCGATCCATGGAGTGTCACCCTCCAAAAATCGTTTTTAACCTAAGAAAGCAATAAAAATAAATTAAAAAACATTGCAAGAAATTAAAAGGCATAGGGAAGAGAAATAAGGAGAACATTAAAAATATATTGAAACATAAAAATAACAAAGTAAGGAGAAAACGAAACGTTACAACGGATGTCAAATGTTGAATGAGAATTTGTCACGTTCTCTCTTCATCGTTGATCCATCGTAAGAATTACATCTTCATCCATATTCACCGACTCAAGAAAAGAAGAAAAATACAAATCTAAACTCAAACTTAAACCTAAATCTAAAGTACAAAAGATTCAAGAACAAATGACAAAATCAATTCAAACTAAAAACTAAAAAACTAAAAAAAAACTAAGAAAAATAAAAACATAAACGGAAAGCATCGTGGGGGAGAGGAATAAGAAGTAGTTTTAAAACCTAAAAAAGCAAAATCAATTTTATAAAGAAAACTTTCCAAACAGCCCCTTCATCTTTGCAGCACTTTTCAAAATCCACTCTTCCTTCTAAATTTGTTTTGCTAAATTTTATTTCTCTAAATTTGGTCCAACCTTATCATTTTTCTTGAATTGCTCCATCACATGAGGTTGATCAAATGCTTTAAAATCCATCTTCATCCATGTCCGTGATTTCGATATAAAATACCTGTCAAAACCCGATAAAACCACAAATTACGAAAGTAATATTCCCAATCCATAATTATACGGAAATTAACTAAAAATATAAGAAAATCTACGTGGAAACAATTAAATTATAGGCAAGATGCAATTATAAACTAATATGAATGCATGTAAAAAATGCACTTAACAAATCCTATTGGTCTATATGGTTAACAAGGTTAACAAGGAATTTATTGTTAACAAAGGATCCCTTCTCTCTCTCTCTCTCTCTATATATATATATATATATAAGCTTCGATTTCTCCATGCTTTTTAATGTTTCGTTTTATGTGTTTGGGATATATATATATATATATATATATATATAGAGAGAGAGAGAGAGGAAAGTTCAAATGTGAACCTAAGGACAGATCTCAGCCCTTCATCCGAGCCAAGTTGAAGTCGATCATGAAATATGGCTTTAGGGGTAATTTTGTCAAGTTTTAATTTTGAATCAGATTCTGATATATGCGTTCTATTCTATCGTTCATATCAAATCCCGCTTTTATTGGCACTTCTCTGTTAATTCGTATTCTTCTTCTTTGTGAATTTGTATTATTCTCCTCTGTTAGTTCGATTTCTGATTTCGGATCTCTGTTAGTTCAATTTCTAATTCAATGGACTGTTTCTTCGTCGCGAGGTTCAATTGATATTGATCCAGTTGAAAATTCTACTCTTTTTGTTGATCAAACATGTGATTTGTTCTCTTATTGCGATTCGATTACGGATTTTGATATTACAGATCGAGAATTTTGTTCTAATGATTCGGTAACAGATTTGGAGAATACAGAGCATCAAAAATTTGGTTCTAATGTTGAAGTTGCGTCAATCTGTAAGTATTTTATTAAACTAGTTTCTAAATCTGCAGAACAACTGTTTTTTGAAGATGATGAGGCGTTTTGAATCTGTTTTATATTGAAATTGATTAACAGTTTGTATTCAGTTTGAATATTAGCTTATATTCAGTCTGAATATAAGCTACAATAAAACACACCACAAAATGCTTTAGCTTATATTAGAGATGGCCAAAAACCGGACTCGGGCCGGGCCGGTCCGGGCCTCAATCGGTCCCGGGCCTCAACACTAATTTTCGGACTGGGCTTTTTGGGACCGGTCCCGGTCCCGGTCCTAACTATTTCAAGCCGACCCGTTTAGTGTGTTTTTGTAACCGGTCCCGGTCCCGGGCCCAAACCGGTCCCAAACCGGACCTTCAATAAAAAATTATTTTTTGTAAAAACATTAATTTTATTTACTAATTTAATATATTATATATAGGGCTGTAAACGAATTGAACGTTCATCGAACCGTTCGTGAACCGTTCGGTGGGAAGTTCGTTTATGTTCGTTTATTTAATAAACGAACGAACATAAACACATTTTTTTGTTCGTTTAGTTAAATGAACGAACATGAACAATGGTCTCGTTCGTTCATTTACGTTCGTGAACGTTCGTTTACATTCGTTCGTTTATGTACGTTTACATTCGTTCGTTTACATTCGTTCGTTTATGTTCGTTTACGTTTGTTTATATATATAAATATATTTGTATATTATGCAAGGTTCAAAAAGGCGCGAGGCGTGGCGGCGAGGTCAAGCCTTAAGCCTTACGCGCCACGGCGAGGACGCGGCGTTTTCCAAGGCGTGACATAAGGCGGCAAATTTATATGTCATATTACAATTATGTATAAAGATATATGTTTTCTACATAATATATAATCAGATAATGATATTAAAAAATGTACATTCATATTAGAATAAGAAAAATCATATAGATTATTATTATAAAAATAGTTTTTTGATTAAATATTTAAAATATAACTTAAATAGATAACTTTACGACTTCATTTTAATCGTGAGACTATAACGTTTATAAATTCGTGAATTTAAAGTTAAAAGTGTAAAATTTAAAGTTAAAAGTGTAAAAATACAAAAGATAAAAATAAATAAAAAACTAAAAAAAATATTTTTTTTGAAAAAAATTCATGCCATACAAAAAAACGAACGTCGCGGCGCGCCATGGCGCGCCTCAAGCCGCCATATCGTGAGCCACGCCTTATGGAAACGTTATGGGCTATTTCGTAACGGCGGACACGCGTCTTACGCCATATCGCGCCACGACGCACGCCATGGTGCGCCTTTTTGAACACTGATATTATGACATTAATATGTAAAATCAACAATTAAATTAAATTTTTAGAATTTCTTTTTTATAGCTCCTAAGTTTACCCGGTTTTTTATTTTGTTATGTTAATTTTAGGAACAAAATAATAAGTAATGGTGGTTTTATTCTATATTTGTGTTTGTTCTTTATGTTCATCTATGTTCGTCTACGTTCATTTATCTTCATTCATGTTCATTTATGTTTGTTCGTTTACGTTCGTCTGACAACTTAACAAACGAACATGAACAAACAAATTAATGAACACAAAAAGTTTCGTTCGTTTACCGTTCGTGTTCGTTCGTTTGTTCGGTTAAGTTAAACGAACGAACATGAACATAAAAAATTTCGTTCGTTTACCGTTCGTGTTCGTTCGTTTGTTCGGTTAAATTAAATAAACAAACACGATCAAGCCACCGTTCGTGTTCGTTCGGTTCGTTTACAGCCCTAATTATATATGTAATCATTATATATATGCAATTGGGTCACTCAAATACACCTTAAAACATGTTTTATTGTAGTTTTATAATTGGTTTTCAAACAAATACACCTAAAAAATACGTTTATTATAGTTTTATATTTGGTTTTTAGTCAAATACATTTAAAAATACGTTTTATTATAAATTATAATTAGTTTTTAATCAAATACACTTAGAAAGTTAGAAATACATATAAAAAATATATATATATATATATATAAATACAATTTTTTTATAAAAATCGGGTCGGTCCCAATCGGTCCCATGACCGGTCCTGGGCCGGGCCGGTCCTACAAATCGCTCCAAAAATGTAACCGGTCCCGGTTTTCGGTCCTATAATCGGTCCTCATCGGTCTTGGGCCGAGCCGAGCTTTTATCGGTCCAGGTCCCGGTCCTCCGTCGGTCCTGGACCGGGCTGGGCCCATTTGGCCATCTCTAGCTTATATTCAGACTGAATATATACATAACGTTTAAATATTACACATTAATGTTTATATTCAGTCTGAATATAAGTATGTAGACCCCAAATTGTTTTAGCTTATATTCAGACTGAATATAAGCATAACATTTTAATATTACACATTGATGTTTATATTCAGTCTGAATATAAGTATGCAGACCCCAATTGTTTTAACTTATATTCAAACTGAATATAAACATAACATTTTAATATTACACATTAATGTTTATATTCAGTCTGAATATAAGTATGCAAACCCCAAAATGTTTTAGCTTATATTCAGACTGAATATAAACATAACATTTTAATATTACACATTGATGTTTATATTCAGTCTGAATATAAATTGTTTTTAATAAAATATTCAGTCTGAATATAAAGTAGTTTTTTATATTCATACTGAATAGTAGTTAATATTCATTCTGAAATTGTATTGTTTTTAATAATACCCTGTTTTCACTGTTTTTTGTAGATGAATTTTATAGTGGAGGTCAAGATCGTCATTCATGTATTAGTATTGATGGTGATGATGGATTGAAATTTTGGATTCCTGTTGTAGATGATAATTTGAAACCTGTTGTTGGAACAGTGTTTGGTACATTGGATGAAGGTATAAAAATGTATGAAAATAATGCTTCTAAGTCAGGATTTGATAAAAGACTAAGTACTGTTAAAAGAGATGCAAATTTGATAATTACTTTAAGGTATTTAGTATGCAATAGAGAGGGGTTTCCTGATTTTGTGAAATCCAACAGTTTAGATGGCTCTGATAAGCAAGTTAGAACTACCAATATAATTAGAACGGGTTGTAAAGCAAATGTGAAGTTCAAGATTGTTGGTGTTTCTAATAGATATTATATTTTATATGATTTTGAAGAGAACACAGTCATTGTTTATTTGATGAAGATTCAAGGCATTTGTTGAAGAGTAGTAGGAAGCTAGACTATTCTCAACGAAGGTGGATTATGAAAATGTCGAATGCTAATATTGGTGCTACAGAAGCCCACAATATTCTATGTCAGCTTAAGGGTGGTTATGAAATGGTAGGTGGTTTCAAGGTAGAGTATAAGAACTTTCAAATGGATCGTAATTGTTTTATTGGAGATAGTGATGCAAACTTGTTTGTTAGGAAGATGAATAATAGGAAGATGTATGTTCCAAACTATTCATTCGAGTATAAATGCGACAAAAGGGATGTTGAATTATGCTTTTTGGGCTGATGAGACAGCTAAAGTCAATTTTGAGCTGTTTGATGACATTGTGTCATTTGATGCAACCTTCTGAACAAATAAGTATGTATTTGCTCTATTTTGTTTTATAGTTTTTTATTCTTGTTGTTTTTACTAATAGTTTCTATTTATGATATGTTATTTAGGTATTGTATGGTGTTTGTTTCATTCACCGCAATTGACAACCACAAGAACTGTGTGACTCTTGGTGCGGGCATTCTTGATTCAGAGGACATTCCCTCCTATATATGGTTGCTACAATCATTCTTGAAAACATTTGGAAGGCAACAGAAGTTGGTTGTTACTGATCAATGTCCTGCTATCAAGCAAGCTGTTGCTGAGGTTTTTACAGAGTCAAGGCACAGGTTTTGTATGTGGCATATTAGCACAAAACTGTCTTCAAAGGTATTTGAATTTTTTATATTATTATTCATTTTGAGTTATAATATATTCACTATGTGAGGATAATTTTTTTTACTATGTTAATATTCACTTTGAATATAGAAAGTTATTATTGACTCTGAATATAAGCTACAATTTGTTGCTTACTTAATTGTAGCAAATGTTCAGTCTGAATATAAGCTTAAACAATTTGGGGTCTGCATACTTGTATTCAGACTGAATATGAAGGAAAATTATAATAACCAAATTGTCTTATCTCATATTCAATCTGAATATAAACTACAAGTATATACAATTTGAAGAGAGATGTATATGCTCTGTTTGTCCTGTTACAACAAAATCTATTTGTTTATTGACAATCATTTTGTATGCAGGTTACTGAATATGTGATTAGAAAATTCTGATTTCAAGAAACATTTTCATGCAATTATATGGGATGAACAAATTGATGCTATACAATTTGAAGAGAGATGGACTACTCTAATGACAGATTTTGGTCTTATTGGGCATAAATGGTTATCTTATATGTTTGAAAATAGACGCAGATGGATCCCATCATTTTATAGGGAAATTCCAATGGCTTGTTTAATGAGAACAACATCAAGATCTGAAAGTGAGAATTCGTTTTTTTCACTATTTTTTCATCATGGTGCAAACCTTATGATGTTTATGGATTCATTTGATTCTGCTATGGACAAACAACGCAACAATCATAGGCTGCTCAACCATCAGACAAAAACAACAGTACCAAGGCTTAGCACACCACTTCCAATTGAAGTTCATGCTTCTAAGATATATATGCGTTCTATTTTTAGGGATGTTCAGAATGAGATAAAGGAGTCAGTTTGGTCGTGCTTTCAATCGTCGATGAGCCTGGAGAATGGTTGTGATGTTATTGTTGTTGTTAAAAAGAATAAGGTGCAAAATAAAGTGAAGGATGTTGAATGCAGTACCAGTCCAGGGTTTTTTATGATACATTCTGAGTGCAAGGAACATTTACTTGTTATTTTACATAGTTGTATTGAATATAACCTACAAGTATTCAAATTGAATATAAGCTTATATTCAGATTGAAGATAAGTTAAAATCATTCAGATAGGGAATTGTAGGTTATATTCACCCTGAATATAAGCTACAAGTATACAAATCCCAAATATTCAGACTGAATATAGTCTACAGGTATATAAACAACTGATTGTAGTGTATATTCAGACTGGATATAACCTACTAGTATACAAAACACAAATATTGTATACTATATTTAGACTGAATATAACCTACTAGTATTCAAACTGAATATAAGCTTATATTCAAACTGAATATAAGTTAAAATCATTCAGACTGGGAATTGTAGCTTATATTCACCCTGAATATAAGCTACAAGTTCATTGAAATTCCATAATTGTATAATATATTCAGACTGAATATAAGCTACAAATTATCATTCATTGTGAATAATGAATTTTTTAAAAAATTTATTTCAGGTTGTTCATAATAAGTCCACTGGATCATATGATTGTCGTTGCTTATTTTTTCATCATTTTGGTATTTTGTGTCGTCATATATTTTGTGCTATGAAGAATTTTGGTGTTGAAGAAATACCTCGGCAGTATATTGTGAAGCGGTGGACAAAAGCTTTAATTTCTTCTGAATTATTGAAGAAACATCATTATGTTGGAGAAAGAAATGAGGGTCGTGAGAAACTTGAAAATGATGTCGAAGCTGTGTTTGATAATTGTCTTGGTCTACTAGTTGATGATATGCAAAAGCTTCAAGATTTTGTTCTGAAAATGCAAGAGTTGAAGGATAATTTGGTGGCAAATGGCTGTAGTGCTCCTCGTCGTAATACAGAATAGACGATGGAGTCATTGCTTGGGGTTTCAAAACCATATATTATAGATATTCAAAATCTGAAAGATATAAGAAACAAAGGTTGTGGTACTGGAAAAAGGTTGAAGAGCGGTAAAGAAAAAGCAATTGCTAAGGCTCAAAAGGCAAAGAGATTATGTAGGGTTTGTAAAGAAATGTCTAACCATGACTCACGTAATTGCCCATCGAAAAATGTTTGATTTTTTTCTTTCTATTCTGCAAATAGTCATACAAATAATCAGTTTATTTTTTAATTGACAATCAATAAAATTTAATATTCATAATGAATATATAGTGTTTTAGTTTTCTCCTTCAGCCTTCTTGTTGTTGAATATAACTTACTAGTATTCAAACTGAATATAAGCTTATATTCAGACTGAATATAAGCTTATATTCAGTCTGAATATATTCTACAATTAGGTGATTTCAATAGACTTGTAGCTTATATTCAGACTGAATATAACGTACAATAATTTTGTGGTGTGTATTCTTTTAGTTTATATTCAGACTGAATATATGCTAAAACAATTTTCCTTTTTGTATTCTTGTAGCATATATTCTGTTTGAATATAAGCTACAACAATCTATGGTGTGTATACTTGCAGCTTATATTCAGACTGAATACATTCTACAAAATTAGCTAATTTCAATGTACTGGTATGTTATATTCAGACTGAATATAACGTACAACAATTTTGTGGTGTATATACTTGTAGCTTATATTCAGACTGAATATAACCTTCAAGTATCCAAACCACCAAATTGTAGCTTATATTCAGTCTGAATATAAGCTACAAGTATACACACCACAAAATTATTGTACGTTATATTCAGTCTGAATATAAGCTACATTAATACAAAAGGCGAAATTGTTTAAGCTTATATTCGGTCTGAATATAAGCTACAAGTATATACACCACAAATTGTTGTGGCTTATATTCAGACTGAATATAACATACTAGTATACGAACTCCAAATATGGTAGACTATATTCAGACTGGATATAACCTTCTAGCATTCAAACAGAATATAAGCTTATATTCATTCAGACTGAGTGTTGGAGATTATATTCAGACATAATATAAAAAGTTAATCAATTTCAATGTAGAACAACAGATTCAATAAATTTAGAAACTAAATATATCATGCAATTTATAGAAAACATCATGTATGAATATGATACAAAAAAACTTAAAACAATTGTTCAATAGTGTTAGAAACTAAAACCATCATCAAAATGAATTCAATCGTTCTTCTTTGTTCAACTTTGCTTCTCTTTTATGCTCATCTTTTTCAGCCTTTGGTTTTAATGCGTATTCATTAGCCTGCTGCAACACCCATTCCTTTTTCAGGTTCATGTCTGACATAAGTATCTTGGTTAAATACTTGTACCTTAGGCTATTTAACAGTCTCTTCTGCTCCTCATTGTTTGTTGACAGTCCACAATCCCAAGTTTTGATAGCAGCTCCCATGAAGCTCTCCATGTGTCTCATCACAAAATTGAACAATCTTTGTGATTATCTTTTGTCCTCCACTTCATTAGCTCTCGTTATGGTAGGACGTCAACAATTTTCTTATGTCTTGAGTCGTTAATGTTCTCAAGGAATTTAATGAACAGGTTATGCTGCATTATATAAAATATAATTAATATTTAAATAATGTCAATAATATAATATATTGATTTGATATTTATTATTCATATATTGTAAATAAGAAGTTCTTCTTACAAGTGTTGTCGGCACAGTTCCATATTTTGTCTCAAACGGCACATTCTTGGCACTGTTATCAAACAGGTGTGCCAATCCTTTTTTCAAATCATAGCATATTACATAAAAGTGTTCTGCTTTTATGATTGGGAAAAAGACTTGCAGGAGAATATTTTAGTTAATTTGTGTTTTATACAGTAAGAATAGAATAAAGAATATATTCAAAAAAAGATGCAAACGTTTTTTTATTCAAAAAATATCTAATATTCGGAGTTCATGTAACTTGTTATTGTTTCTTCCTTTTATTCAGTCTGAATATAACATTGTTTTAATAAATATTCAGACTAAATAAAAGGTAAACAGTAAAAGATGTCATTCTATTCATACCAAGTCAAATTTCTTTATACTCTCTAAATCTGCAAAAACTTTTAGTTTGATATTCTCTCTGAAAGTGTCAATATATGTACGCCAATCAAAACCCTCCTTGAACACATCATCTCCCTGTTCAAAATTAACAGATGTTAAATTAATAAAAAAATTAAGTTATAATTTACATTAGAAAAAAGATTAGTGATCTTACAAGAATGTCCGTTGTCATGAATAATCTGCTTGCTGATTCTTTGCTCTTTAATCTTTCTTCATAATTCAGAAGTTCTGCCCAATTGTCTATAACGTTTGAAAATGCTTCAGAATCTTCTATCATGCTTTCAAAAATTATTTTGAAAGAGCTTTTATTTGAAGCAGTTTCAAAAACAATTGACCTGTTGAAACAAATTATATTTAAGAAAATTTTATAATAAACAAAACTATTTATATTTAATTTTAATATAATATACCATTTTTAGGTTATATTCAGTCTGAATATGAACATTACAGTGTAGTGTTTCACTGTAATGTGTATATTCAGTATGAATATAAGCTAGAAGTATCTGAACCACCAAATTCCAGCTCATATTCAGTTTGAATATAAGCTAGAAGTATACAAACCAACAAATTATAGATTATATTCAGACTGAATATAAGCAACAAGCATACACACCACAAAATGCTTTAGCTTATATTCAGACTGAATATAAACATAACATTTTAATATTACACATTAATGTTTATATTCAGTCTGAATATAAGTATGCAAACCCGAAAATTTTTAGCTTATATTCAGACTGAATATAAGCTAGAAGTATGCAAACCAACAAATTATAGATTATAGTCAGACTAAATATAACCTTCAAGTATCCAAACCACCAAATTGTAGCTTATATTCAGTCTGAATATAAGATAGAAATATACATAGCACAAATTGCACAACTTATATTCAGACTGTATATAACCTTCAAGTTTCCAAACCACCAAATTGTAACTTATATTCAGACTGAATATAAGCTACAAGTATCCAAACTACAAAATTGTAACTTATATTCAGACTGAATATAACCTAGAAACAATTGTTCAATAATATGAACACTACAGTTTAGTGTTTCACTGAAGTGTTTATATTCATACTGAATATAAGCTACAATTAACTTGTTTTTAAATGATTATTATACAGACTAATAGTAAATTCAATTTTATACTTATAGATAGCCCCCCGTTAGTGAAAACATCCATTCACCAATCTTCCTCTCTATTGAATATAATCTTGTTTCCACCTCAACAATTCTTTGTACATAAGGTGATTTTAGAAATTCACCTACCTTCTCTGTTCTCTTCTCTCTTTCTTCAACTTGTTCTTTATCTTTTGTCAGTTGCTTATCCTTTGGTTTTATTCTGACAACAAGATTTTCTTTCTTTGATTTATTTTCTTTGGATGGTTTTGGTGGTGAATCCGAATCAGTGAAAAGCTTGAAAGTTGGACAACTTGCTGGAGTTTGTTCACCAACATTTGTCTTTTGTGATACTTCTGGTGTAATCAAATCCTGGCTTTTCATGATGACATCCTCTCCTTCTTCCCTTGTCTCACTCCCTTTCTCTTCTGAAGCTTTCTCTTTCTCCTTTTTCTCCTCTTCTTTTTTCTCTTCTTCCTTTTCTCTCTCTTCAGTATTCATTTCATCAACAACAATGCTTTTGACAACATTAGATATTATTGCTTCAGGACTACTCTCTACATTTTGGTTTGTTTCTTCATTAACAACATTTTTCTGATTGTTGCTAATATCCCTTGAAGCTTCTTCATTAGCTTCTTCATTCTCTACTCTACTTTCTTCATTCGGCTGCACCACATCAACGATCATGTTTTTGTTAATCTTAAATACCTTTTCATATTCAGCCTTCCATTCTTTTAACGGTTGATCGCTTGGATATAGCATCATTGCTTTTGTCATCTTAAATTCAATCTCAACTTTCATTATCAGCAGTTCATCGAGATCATGATTAAGGCTTCCCAAGAATTCCTGTTTTTTTATGTTTATAATTAGTAAAGGTAATTATAATTAATGTTATTATAAACTACACTGTTTATATTCAGTTTGAATAAAGGTTAACGTATACTAAAACATAGTATATATTCAGACTGAATACAAACTAGCCTAAGTTGACTATGAGTAAAAACCATACTGTTTATATTCAGTCTGAATAAATGTTAATACATACTAAATTCAGACATAATACAAACTAGCTTATTTTGCTTTTTATTATAAACTACATTGTTTATATTCAGTGTCAATAGAGTTTAACATATTCTAAATACAGACCGGATTCAAACTAGCTTATGTTGATTTTGAATTTAAACTACATTGTTTATATTCAGTCTGAATAAAGGTTAAAGTATACTAAAACAGAGTATATAGACAGAACATTTTTCATACCACTGTTGTTTTCTCTCTGTTTGTGGTCATGCAATCCTGTACCTCATCAGTGTTGAGCTCTAATCTCCCAAATCCACCATTTTCGATCTCATAGTTTTCTCTCTCTTTCAACTTCTTAGAAGTCCACTCAAGGATTGCAGGTTTTACTCGTTTATGTTTAACTTCAGTACAGTATGTTGAATCTACGTACATGAGCTGCATTTTGGCAATTAAAATTAGATCATGTTATAAAATTTTAAAAAACAGAAATATTATAAATGAATACATACCGTAAGGAATGTTGTTGGTCCTGTATAGAAGTTCGTTTTGGAGCTGCTGTTCCAAAAAAGCTTGCTTATCATTAGTTGATTATAGATGTAATCGCACCAGTTTATCTTTTTAAAATCATAATTTTCTCCAACATTTGTCAGGAAGGTAGTATTGCAGATTCTCATCTTCATTGTCTCAACCATTGTGTTTATGAAATAGATAATAAAGTTCAGCTTGAAGTTTATATCCAAAATGTTTGATTCATTGATTAGTTTCACAAGGTGCTTCTGTCTAATCTTTTTATAATCTTCAAACTGGGCTTTCCACTCCTCACTAACCCTTTCATGGTCTGCATCAAATTGAAGTTGATAAATATCATCTCCTTCATTCTTTAGTCCAAAGATCTCTGTAACAGAGTCCTTTGTAATCTTTATATCTCCTTTGGATGTTTTGATCACCATGTCCTTTGCATAAAAATTGTCAACAACGCTATATGCTAGTTTTGACGGAATAGTGTCGATGTTCATATCAAGGATTGGTCCAAATCCAATGTCATTAATCCATTTGATTTGAATTGGGCTTAAACTCGCCTTTATAGCTGTTATGTTCTTTGGAGATGTTCTTATTCGTAGACAGTTGTACATTATACCCTCTGATGTTTCTGCATTTTTCTCATCATTTGAATTTCTTTTGATTTTCTTTTTCGTTCGACTTTCTTCACCTTCATTGTTGTTTTTGTTTCTTTTTGTTGCTTTTCTCTTTGTTTGTTTGTCCTGTAGTTCTTCTTTTTTCCCCTTTTGCTGTTTTTTCCTAGCCTCTGTTTCCTTCAGATTCTTACACATTTTGGGTCTCGCTTGTTTCGTTGTTCTTGTAGATCCTCCTTCTATTATATAAACATCAATTTATTATTTGTCTGTATATTGACAATATTACAAACACCTAATTGTAGCTTATATTCAGACTGAATATAAACGTTACAGAGTATTATTAAACTTTTGTGTTTATCATCAGTCTGAATATAACCTATAATTATACAAATCATAAACTGTAGAGTGAAGATAACATTGTAATAATACACAAATACGTTTATATTCAGTCTGAATATAAACTAAAATGATGCAAACATTTAATTGTAGACTATATTCAGACTGAATATAAACATAACGGTGTAGTATTTCAATGTTATGTTTGTATTCAGACTGAATATAACCTACAATTAAAGACTATATTCAGTCTGAATATAACCTACAAACAAAAAAATCTCAGAGTGTAATAAAACAATGTAATGTTTATATTCGGTCTTAATATAACATAAATTCTATAAGCCCCAAATTTTGGCTTATATTCAGACTGAATATAGTATGTAATTGTAGCTTATATTCAGACTGAATATAAACGTTACAGAGTATTATTAAATTGTTGTGTTTATCATCAGTTTGAATATAACCTACAATTATACAAATCCTAAATTGTAGAGCAAAGATAACATTGTAAAAATACACAAATACGTTTATATTCAGTCTGAATATAAACTAAAGTGATGCAAACATTTAATTGTAGACTATATTCAGACAGAATATAAACATAACGGTGTAGTATTTCAATGTTATGTTCGTATTCAGTCTGAATATAACCTATAATTAATCACTATATTCAGTCTGAATATAACCTACACAAAAAAAAATCTCAGAGTGTAATAAAACAATGTAATGTTTATATTCGGTCTGAATATAACATAAAATTCTATAAGCCCCAAATTCTGGCTTATATTCAGACTGAATATAAACTGAACTTTTACAAACACCAAATTGAAGACTATATTCGGTCTGAATAGAAAATACAATTATACAAAAATATAATTGTACACTATATTCAGTTTTTATATGTACAATCATACAAAAACAAAAATGTATGTTATATTCAGAATGAATATAACCTATTGATACAAATTAATAAACATTATTTAATATTATAAGTCTAGATTTCAAGCATTTATTGATGAAATGTGATTTACTTACGAATACATTCATTAAATATTTAGTAAAATCATAAATATTAACTAACAAGCCCTAGCTATCGATAATTTTCAAAACTCTAAAACTTGCCTTTTTCAGAAGCCTCTATAAACGGAATCATTTGTAGATCCTTATCTCCGGCCATTGTTGATTTTTTGAAGTTAAAGGAAGAAGTTCGTTATTATCGACGTGAACGGGGCGGTGGTAGTGGTAGAGAGCGGAGGTTTTTTAGTGAGAGAGTATTTTTTTTGAAATGATGAATGTGTGCATCGTTCTGAATTCCATCGTGTTCTATAGTTGGTTTTGAACCGTGATGGTTTATTTACAATAATACCCCTACGCGCTAAAAATAAATATTAGAGTTAATTATATATTCCGTCACAGTTGTATAGTGGTTTTAACACTCTAGGTCCCTAAACATAATTGTAGGTTATATTCAGTCTGAATATGATCTAAATTATACAAACACATAATTGTAGGTTATATCCAGATTGAATATAACCTAAAGTACATGAACACATAATTTTAGGTTATATTCAGAGTGAATATCAGCGTAACATTGTGATAACACAATGTAACATAAAATTATTAAAATTCCTAATTTTAGCTAATATTCAGACTGAATATAAGCTTATATTCAGACTGAATACAAGCTACAGTTACACAATAACCAAATTGTAGTTTGTATATTCAGTCTGAATATGAGCATTAACAGTGTTAGTGCTCATATTCAGACTGAATACAAGCTACAATTGCATAATAAGCAAATTGTAGTTTGTATATTCAGTCTGAATATGAGCACTAACACTGTTAGTGCTCATATTCAGATTGAATACAAGCTACAATTGCATAATAAGCAAATTGTAGCTCATATTCAGTCTGAATATGAGCACTAACACTGAATACAAGCTACAATTACACAATAACCAAATTGTAGTTTGTATATTCAGTCTGAATATGAGCACTAACACTGTTAGTGCTCATATTCAGACTAAATACAAACTACAATTACATAATAACCAAAAAGTTTGTATATTTAGTCCGAATATGAGCACTAACACTGTTAGTGCTCATATTCAGACTGAATACAAGCTACAGTTACATAATAAGCAAATTATAGCTCATATTCAGACTGAATATACAAACTACAATTTGGTTATTATAACTTGTATTTAGTCTGAATATGAGCACTAACACTGTTAGTGCTCATATTCAGACTGATTACAAGTTACAATTACACAATAACCAAATTGTAGTTTGTATATTCAATTATACAAACCTTTAACTGTAGTTTATATTCAGATTGAATATAACTTTTAATTATTCAAACCACTTATTGTTCATTCAAAGCAAACACTTTTTATTCAAAACAGCCACTGATCTTTAAGCTAGTCTAACAACCACTGATTCAGTCAAAGGATTTCTAAGATGCTTTGAAAACATCCACTGAATAATTCATTCAAAGCAATTAAACAACCAATCAAACTACTTAAAAAAATATACTAACAAATAATTGTTTTGATGTTCAAACCTTCAAAACCTATGTAAAGCTAAGAAACCTTTCTATCTTGTTCTTTTTTGCTTTTTCTAAAAAGCTGCATACTTCATTTGGATCAAGTTTACCAAAGTCCTTTACCTCTTCAATCACAAAATATTTCCTTAGATTGTTATCTGCCAACAATATTTTTGAAAGATATTTTTATCTGAGCATTGTAAGTTGTTCTTTCTGGTTTGGTGATGATTCATCATCCAATCCGCAATCACAGGTATTCACATTTTGTCCTCCATTGAATGTTTCCATATGCAGCATCATAAAGACGGAGCAGTCTGTGTGATTTTTATTTGTTCTCCATCGCATCTCTTCTCTTTTAAGGTTTACATTTGTGAATGATTTGTGCCTTTGATCCCCAATCATTTCAAGATATGACATGAACAGTTTTTGCTGCATTATGAAAATTATAATGAAAATTTTATCAAAATTCATATTAATAATAAAATTAATGTATATTTATTCTGTATTATTCAATAATATACTTACAACTGTTGTTGGCAATTCACCATATTTTTCATCATTTGTCATATTTTTTGCACTGTTGTCTAATATATGGCTTGAGCCATTATTCAGATCAAAGTATATTAAGTAATAATGCCCACTGTTGATAACAGGGAAAAATACCTGCATAAATAGTTATATTCATTTATACATAATGTCTGAATAAATAGATGCTTAAATGATTTTTATTAAAATGCTTGTCTTACCAATTGAACAAACCCCATCATTGTAATATTTGCATATTCATCCAGTTCCTGAATCAGATTCTTTGTGAATAGTTATTGTTTTCTCTTCAAAGAAGAGTTTTTTTTTAATAGGTCATGTGGTTGTTGTAAATAAGAAATGTTAAAATATTATTCATCATGAATGCCTATAAAACTTATAAATTCATAGAAAGGAAGAATAAGTAAGCAATTTATAGTATGTTAAATTTTAACAATAATATTCTTACCAACAATTCAGTAGAACAATAAAACTTTTTTTGTTGTTTCTTTGTCTTCACATTTTCTTCTTCATTTAAAATGTGAGTCAAGGTGTCTATTACATTTACAAATGGTTCTGAGTCTGGAATTAAGCTTTCAAACGTAACTCGATTACCATTTTGACCTTTACTTGATAGGAATACGTCATCCCTGTGAATAATTAAATTGAACATATAATTAAAGGAATGTTTTTAAAACATTTAATATATTATTCATTCTGAATATCAGTATGATATTCACCATGTATTTTAAAACATAACATAATTTTTAACAATGATATTCAGTCTGAATAAAGCCAATATACATAAATGTGTATATTCAGGCTATATACTTTTAGCATATTACTTATGATATTCAGTCTGAATATCAATATGTAAATCAGAATGAATACATAAATGTAAATTTTGTTTAACTTTAAAAATTACATTTTATCTCCTCTGAATGAGAACATCCAATTGGCAACCTTCTTCTCAATTTCTGTCAATTCTGTCCTTGGATCTACTGTTTCAAGTGATATGGTGATTTGAATTCATGCTCCATATTCATGTCCTCTTGTTCATTCTCATTCTCCTCTGAATGCTCCTCCTCCTCTGCCTCCTTCTCCTTCTCCTTCTCTTTCTCTTCATTCTCTTTATCTTTCTCTTTTTCCTCCACCTCTTTTTCTTGAGTTTATTCTCCTATCTGAACAATCTGTAAATCAACATATTTTCTTACTCTTTCCTGTGAAAGAATCCCTTCTTCATCATTTTCAGGCTCTGTCGCTTGCATTACATGAATATCTTGTTTATTATTTAGTCTTTCTTCACTAGCATCAACATCACTATGTTGTTCTTGAATCTCTTCTTCATTACTTTCTTTTTCTTCTTCGAACCTTCCTTTTTGATTGAATTGAAAAAAACTTTCATATGTTTTTTCCACTTCTTTAAAAGTTTGCTGTTTGGATTCAACTCCATTGCTTGATTGAAGTTGTTTTCCAAATTATCTTTGTTTACGAGAAGTTCTTCCAAACCATCATTCAGCGATTTTATAAGGTCTTGTTTGTCAATTATTTTTTAAGTTAGTAGAGTAAGTACTACAATTTAATCTTTGTGATACGTTATGAATAATTGTATTTAAGTAATAACCAATGTTGTTAATGTATAGGATAATATTAAATACCGTCACGTTCTTCTTTTTTTCCTCCGATGTGTTTGTGTTTCCTTTTGCTTTGATATATGGTTGCTTCAGCTTTCCAAATCCAAAACCTCCTAAGCTCAATTCTTTTCTCTCCCTAATCTTCATCCTCTCCGATGTCCACCACCTTGTAGCTGGACTCATCCTTTCATGCTCAAGCTCATCACATGTTGTAGAGTCAAGATATAATAGCTGCATATCATTCATTGTGAATAGTTAAAAGGGTATTAGGCCGAATAATGGTTGATAAAAAAAACTTTATATTCAGAATGAATATCAAATACTATTCAGTTTGAATGATATGTACTTAAGTAAACTGTTTATGTTCACCTTGAATATAAGATATCATATTGTTTTATTTGACTTCTATATTCACTCTGAATAAATGTTTATAACAAACTTATTTACGAATATTATAAAGTTTTAATATAACCTAGCATATGTGTGTGTATCACTGCTACATTCAGACTGAATATATAAAAAGATTTTGTTCAAAACAGTTTATATTCGGTCAAAATATCATAAAGCTTGAATAAAATAGAGATTAAAATCAAATATATATCGTCAAAAATGTGATTGGCCCTGTGTAAACACATTCATCAGTTTTTTCTTCCATGCTTGTGTGCTTTCTTTTGCACATTTGATGATGTATTTGCACCAATTTATTTTTGAGAAATCCAACGTTTCTTCAAGTTTGGAGAGAATGACTAGGTTGCATGTACCCATCTTCATTGAAATCGCCATAGCATTTACAAACAGAACAATGAAATTTGTCTGGAATATCCATTTTGCATTATTGCATTCTATGAGTTTTTCCAGAACATCACTTGGACGGATATGTGAAGTGCTCTCAAATTGGCTTTTCCAAGTTAATAGCAGTTCACCGTAGCTTTCTGCTAGCTGAACATCATCAATTATGTCTAATCCTTCATTTTTAAGTCCTAAGATTTGACTAACAGAGTCCTCATTCACCGGTATTTCTCCGGATGGTATTCTTAACTCTATCTTCTCTGTATCAAAGTTGTCAACAACATAAAAGGCCAACTTTGATGGGATTGAATCAATCTTCATCCCAAGAAGATTCTGAAATCCAATTTTCTTCAGACAATTTGATTGATGTGTTTGTAACTGTCTGATTGCTGTCGTTAAGTTCTTTGTCGTTGTTCTTGTAGATAGCGATTTAATTACTTAGTTGTTGCTTGTCTGTTCTACTGTGAGTTGGTCTTCTTCTTGTTGTTGTTCTTCAACTGTAACGGTTTTTTTTTGTTTTCTTGCTTGTCTTTTCTACTGTGACTTGGTCTTCTTGTTGTTGTTCTTCAACTATAACAGTTTTTTTTGTTTTCTTCTTCATTATTAATGAAGAAGCTCCTCTGATATTCTTTCTTTTTGTTCCTATTTAGTTTAACATTTAGACAGTGGTTAAAACTAGAAAATTGACATATGTTATGAAATACAACAGTTTCATAATGATATCCCAATGTTATTCTTATATTCAGACTGAATATATACTACAACTATTCAAACACATAATTGTAGATTGTATTCACACTGAATATAACCCACAATTATACAAACACATAATTTTAACTTATATTCACACTGAATATCACAATGTCATGTTTATATTCAGACTGAATATATCACAATGTCATGTTTATATTCAAACACATAATTTTAGCTTATATTCACACTGAATATAAATTACAAGAATACAAACTCATAATTGTAGCTTATATTCAGTCTGAATATAAACACGACATTGTGATATTATAATGTTATGTTTATATTCAGTCTGAATATATACTACAACTTTTTAAACACATAATTTTAGCTTATGTTCAGACTGAATATAAACATGACATTGTGATATCACTATGTTATTCTTATAATCAGACTGAATATATACTACAAGCATTCAAATACATAACTTTAGCTTATATTCATACTGAATATAAACACATAATTTTAGATTATATATTAAGTACAAGTACATTTTAAGGTATAAATATTCAAAATAAACTTTTATTTATGCAAAAAAACTTTTACCTTCTTCAAATACTTGAATAAGAGGAACGTCGTTGCTTTGTTCACTGTTTGAATCCATTTTAATCTTTTCAAATAAAACCTAAATACTCTGTAGCAAATAAGTTACTTGGTGAAGACGAAGATGAACTGATGTATGTGGAACTCGTTTTTTTTGGGGACGACGAAGATGAAAAGATTGACGGCGAATTTGTGCTTTTTAATGATGGTGATTAATAGTTTTGGGGGCGACGTCTTTTGCAGCAGCAGCAGTATTCAACATGATGATGGTCTATGTGTAATTTGAACGGTCATGTTATATTTACGATATTGCCCCTACGCGCTAATAATTATTTAAACCATGGCCCGAGTTTTCCACTTATTTACAAAAATGGTTAAATTCAAATTTAGCTTATATTCAGTCTGAATATAAGCTACGATTATACAAACTTCAATTTTTAGGTTATATTCAGTCTGAATATAAGCTAAATTTTGAAGTTTGTAAAATAGTAGCTTATATTCAGACTGAATATAGGTTATCATTATAAAAACACCTACATATTCAGTCTGAATATAAGCTACGATTTTAAAAACAATAAAATTGTAGTTTATATTCAGACTGAATAAAACACTATTTTACAAACTTCAAAATTTAGCACAATGTTATGTTTATATTCAGACTGAATATGAGCTACTATTATGTGTTTGTATAATTTATGTTATATGAAACTTAATATAAACACATAATTGTAGCTTATAATAACCTAAAATATATAAACACATAATATTGTAGCTTATATTCAGTCTGAATATAAGCTACAATTAGGTATTTGAACAATTTTAGGTTATATTCAGACTGAATATAAGCATTGTATTGTGATATATAGCTATAATAATTTTAACTGAATATAAACATAAAATTGTAGTTCATATTCAGTTTGAATATAAGCTACACTTTTATTTGAATAATTGTAGTTCATATAAGCTTCGATTTTACAAACTTCAAAATTTAGCTTATATTCAGACTGAATATAAGCACTATGATTCAATTTAGTTTATATTCAGATTGAATATAGGTTAATATTATAAGATCACATAATTGTAGTTCTTATATTCGGACTGAATATAAGCTAAATTGAATGTTAGTGCTTATATTCAGTCTCAATATAAGCTACGATTTTACAAACTTCAAATTTTATTTTATATTCAAACTGAATATAAGTTACGATTATACAAAACCCAAATTGCACATTATATTCAGACTGAATATAACTTTCAAGTATCCAAACACGTAATTCTACACTATATTCAGATTGAATATAAGCTACAAGCATAAAATCACCAATTGCAGCTTATATTCAGACTGAATATATGCAAAAATTATACAAAGTAATGTAGTTCATATTCAGACTGAATATGAACTACAAGTAAACAAGCCATACATTTTAGGTTATATTCAGACTGAATATAACTTGCTGATTAATTGATTTAAAGCAAAACACAAGACAATCATTCAAACAAATTATATTAACATACAATTTTTTTAATGTTCAAATGTTAAACTAATATTCAACAAACATCGGAGCCTTCAAAACAGTAATCGGCACCACTCCTTCCATCAGCTTCCACCACCTCCCTAAACGACCTATGTAAAGGCTACAAACCTTGCATCAATTTCCTTCTTTGTTTTTTCTAAATACGTTTTCTTAAAACTTGATTCAAGGTTAAGAAAGTATTTGACCTCTTCTATGACATAGTCTCTCCTTTTATTGACATCTGTCAACAATATTTTAGAAAGATATTTTGTTCTGAGTCTATTGAGTTGTTTTTTCTGGTTTTTGGATGATTCATCATCCAATCCACAATGCCAATTATTCAAATCCTCCCCTCCATTGAAGGTTTCCATGTGCAGCATCATGAATACCGAGCAGTCTTTGTTTTTTTTTTGCTCCTTCATCTCATTTGTTCCCTGTTAGGCTTTATGTCTTTTAATGATCTGTGCCTTTCATCCCCAATCTCTTTCAGATAGTTGATGAAGAGTGTTTGCTTCATGATGAAAATTTTAATTAAAACTTTATTAAAATCCAAAATAAAATAATATAACTCATTAAAATCTCTTTTATATTCAGACTGAATAACATACTTACCACGGTTTTTGGGATGCCCTGATATTTTTTAGCATTTGATAGTTTTGCTGCACTGTTGTCTAGTATAGTTTTGCTGCACTGTTGTCTCAGGTCAAAGCATATTACATAATAATGATTACTCCTCACAACAGGGAAAACCTGCATAAATAGTTTATATCATTTATAAATAACTAGTGTCGGCCCCACGCGTTGCGTGGTCGTGATAAATATTTTAAGGAAATATTTGATCATATTAAGATAAAATATAATTATTCGGCCAATAATTAATGAGATACAATCAAAAATGAAGAATGTATCTCTATAAGTGGTTTAGTTTCATATGTTGATAGTGGATTGTTGTTACGAAGAGTTTAAGCTGTATCATTGATACTTTTGTTGTTATACTACTATTTAAAACTGAAACGACATGTCGCACACAAACCATATCACTATTGTTATTACTAAGGGTTTGAAGATATTTTTCCAAAAAGAAAAAGTTTGATTAAAGTTAGTCAACCTTATGAGTTGCCACAATAAACATCATCTCTTTTGTCAATATATATGTTTCATAGAAAAATCATTTCCTCACCAATATAGGATTACCAAACTAATTTCAAATTTATACAAAGCCCTTCCTTCATCATTTCTTATAATCATCTTCATTCCACAATCTAATATTCTCTCATCAATATGAGATGACTAAAACAATACTACAATGCAAGATTTGAGAATAAATAAATCTCACAACGTCATATCAAATACCGTTGGTTATGAGTTGTCATAGAAAAGCATCATTTCTTCTTGTCTATATATATAGTCACATTTTCTATACAATTTTTCATATTATATATGTAGGATAATAGAACTCATTATATTTCAAGATTTAAGAAATACGTCATACTCATGATATCACCTCATTAACTATAGTTATATACATTCATGATTTAGAATTCAAGTTAAAAGATTTTTTTCCTTCCAAAAAAAACTCCGGTAAAAAGCCAACCATGTGCATTGCCACAAAAATACATTCTCTTATTTTGTCAATATATATTTATTTACATATTTCATATAATTTTTCATTTTCTCACCTATATGGGATCATCAAACTTACCATTTTTCAAGATTTAAGAATAGATTTCACCAACCTACATCTGTCAAATTTTAATTCATCATCTTCTACTTATATAATAATAACATTTGTCAAACTTTATTCTCTTTAACAACGTGGATAACCAACCCATACAATAATTGAAGATTTGAGAATTTTTTGTAAAAAAGATGATGAATAATTTAACCAATCCAAACTTTTGAAATTTCAATTGATCATCTTTTACTTATATACTCATAATATTTATCCAACTTTATTTCTATCAATATGGGATAATCAACTCAATACCACAATTGAAAATTTAAGAGATTTTTGTAAAGAATATGGCTAAAAGTTAGTATTTGACCAACCCAAACTTTTCAACTTTCAACTCATGATCTCCTACTTATTTACGTATAACGTTTGTGAAATTTTCTTCTCTCTATCAATGTGGGATAATCAATTTAGCACCACAATCCAAGATTTGAGAAATTCTCAAACATCATTATGTCACATCATTCACCATTGGTTGTTTCTTTAATATATATATATACATACATATATATATAAGTATGTGTTGAAAGTATTTCAAAAGCAATGCACGGTGGCAAAGTATTTTGAATATATTTCAAAAACTATATCTTTATCTTCTATAATCACACACACATATATATACACATACATAGTGAAGGAAGAATGAATGCAAATAAATTATACCAATTTGCAATGTATGGTGACAAAGTATTTTGGTAAGAAATATATATAAGATGAAATATAATTCATTAATTGATAACAAATGTTATGTAATAAATACAATACAATACAATCAAAATCAATATTCTATAAAGAAATTTTCTTTATAAATTAGCAATCTTCACGATGAGATGTATAGTGAAATAGAAGATTAAAAAAAATATGAAATTGAATAAGAGTAAGGAGTATCCACTAATGTTAGAAAAATTGTATAATGTAACAATATGAATAAAAAGCTATAGTACATGAAGCACCATCTCACATACGTAATTAAAGCAATCAATAAAATATGATTGATTACTCTTTCTTCATCACTATCATATTGTTGGAATAGATTGTAGTCCGCTACCGGCCTCCTCCTTTCACTTGCTTGGGTTTTAGCTTCTAACTGTTTCTTGACAACAAAACTATATTTTCATCTTCTATAATCACATATATGGTGACAAAGTATTTTGGTAAGAAATATATATAAGATGAAATATAATTCATTAATTGATAACAAATGTTATGTAATGAATACAATACAATACAATCAAAATCAATATTCTATAAAGAAATTTTCTTTATAAATTAGCAATCTTCACGATAAGATGTATAGTGAAATAGAAGATTAAAAAAAATATGAAATTGAATAAGAGTAAAGAGTATCCACTAATGTTAGAAAAATTGTATAATGTAAGAAAAAAACAATAACAATATGAATAAAAAGCTATAGTACATGAAGCACCATCTCGCATACGTAATTAAAGCAATCAATAAAATACGATTGATTACTATTATTCTTAAAACAATAACAATATGAATAAAAAGCTATAGTACATGAAGCACCATCTCGCATACGTAATTAAAGCAATCAATAAAATACGATTGATTACTATTATTCTTCATCACTATCATATTGTTGGAATAGATTGTAGTCCGCTACCAGCCTCCTCCCTTTCACTTGTTTGGGTTTTAGCTTCTAATTGTTTTTGACAACAAAACTATATTTTCATCTTCTATAATCACATATTTATACACATACATATTGAAGGAAAAATTAATGCAAAGAAATTACATCAACTTGTAATGTTTGCAATTAAGATTCTCTTTATTAAGGAAGATGAAAGAACAAAAAGGTTTAAGTAAACAATAATGGTGAGTCTTTTCAATAGTACACCTCTTCAATTTTCTTGTTCTTTAATGGAATGAAGCTATTTGTGAAATGTTGAGAAAAAGGAAAAAATGATTTCTAGGCTTGAGGAGATGCCATGTCATACATGGTGGTTTCTCCTTTAATAGATATATAGATATAGATGTATGAATAAAAATTATAGTTAATTTAATAATATTAAAATGGTTGTTTCATACCAAATCTACATTCCCCATCACTGCAATATCTGCAGATTTATCCAGATTGTGAAGCAGATTTTCTGAGAATATGGCCTGGTTTTTCTTGACATCAAACTTTTTGTCCAAGATGTCATGCGGCTGTTGTAAAAAACAAATGTTAAACTAGTATTCATCATGAATGTCTATGAAGATTATAAAGTGATATAAAGAAGAATAAGAAAGTAATCTATACTATGTTAAACTATAATAATTATATTCTTGCCAACACTTCTGTTGAACAATATAACCTCTTTGGTTGATTGTTTGTCTTCAACATTTATTCAAAATTTAAAATGTAAGAGAAGGTGTCTATTACATTTGAAAAAGGTTCCGATTCTGGAATCAAGCTTTCAAGCAAAACTTTTATAGTTGTTTACCCTGTACTTGATTCAAAAACCTCGTCCCTGTAATTAATTAAATTGAATAATTAAATAACATGATCAATAAATACCACATAGGTAATGAATAACATTTCATATCATTATGATTATATCTTAGAATTTATTTAAAAACATCTTGATATTCAGACTGAATAAAAGGGTGTGTTCAATTTTAAAACTTACATTTGATCTCCTCTGAATGAGAACATCCATTGGGCAACATTCTTCTCAGTGTCTGTTTTCTCTGTCGTGGATCAATTGGTTTTAAATTATATGGTGATATGAATTCATCCACAATATCTTCATTTTGCATATTCTCTCCTACATCCTTCTCTCTCTCTAGATCCACCATAGTCACTAATTTTTTGCCCTTGTCATCATAGGCATCAACTTTTTCATTCTCCTTCTCCTCTGACTGCTTCTCTACATTTTTATTTGCCTTTGCCTCCTTCTCTCTGTCTTTATCTTCATCATTTTCATCAACAAATTCTTCTTCATTGACAGTTATTGTTTTTAGTTTGAATTGAAAATTTTCTTCATATTTTTGTTTCCACTTCTTCAAAACTATACTCTCTGGATACAAATTCATTGCTTGATGTAAGTTGTGATCTAATTCGTCCTTGTTTGCAATTATTTCTTCCAAACAATAATTTAATATTGTTACAAATTCCTGTTTTGTCAATTCTTATTTAAATTAGTAGAGGAAGTACTATAATTCAAACTTTACTAATAACTAATTTACTAAGTAAATAATATAAAATTTAATACCATCAATGACTTCTTTTCTTCTGCATCTTTTGACTTCTTTTTTCTTTTTGGTGAAGAACATTCTCCTTCACTCTTTCTTTTTCTTCCTGTTTTATTTAAATATTCATTATGAATATAACATGTTTTCCACAAAATAGACTGTAGTCCTTATATTCAGACAGAATATAAACTACAATTTGAGGTTTGTATAATTGTAGCTTATATTCAGTCTGAATATAAACACTAAAGTGCATTTCTACACTCTTAGTGCTTATATTCAGTCTGAATATAAGCTACACCACAAAATCTTTTAACTTATATTCAGACTGAATATAAGCTAAAATTATTCAAAATACTATTTGTAGCTTATATTCAGTCTGAATATAAACACTACAGAGTATAATAGAATTTAGTGTTTATATTCAGACTGAACATAAGCTACAATTATACAAACAATTAATTCTAGCATATTCAGACTGAATATATGCTAAAATTATACAAAATACTATTTGTAGCTTATATTCAGTCTGAATATAAACACTAAAGTGCATTGCTACACTCTTAGTGCTTATATTCAGACTGAATACAAGCTACAAGTATACACACCACAAAATCTTTTAGCTTATATTCAGACTGAATACAAGCTACAAGTATACACACCGCAAAAATATATACCCTATTTTTATTCAGAATGAATGTAACAGTGTTTATATTCAGTCTTAGTGTTTTTCTTCTGCAGTTTTTGTAACCATCGAACATCATTTAACAAGAATATATTCAATACGATTACATTAGAAACCCTAAATATTTTAAATAAAAATTTATATAAACAGAAAAACTTTTACCTTCTTCTTCAAAAGCTTCAATTAGATTAATATCGTTGCATTCTAAGCTACTAGAAGCCATTTTTGTTTTCTGAGTAAGAGTAATCTCGTTGATTTTCAGTAGATTAGGGCAAAGTTTTCTTTCGGGAAAGATGAAAGTAAGAAATTTGGGGGCGGAATCGAAAAGGCGTGTTTTTGATTTGATGAGGCGTGTTTGTGATTTGAATCGTCAGGTGGTATTTACGATTATACCCCTACGTGCTTAATATTCTTTAAGCCGTGGGCCGAGTTTTCCATTTATTTACAACAAAGCCACCGTGTGTTTTAGGCATTTATTTTTTGATCTGATTTTAAGTGGATGGCTGTGATCTGTTCTTAGGTTCACATTCAAATATGAGTTCACATTTGAACCCACCCCTATATATATATATATGCTTCGATTTCTCCATGCTTGTTATTGATTTTTGGGGCTGTTTGTTACTAATTTTCGGGACGATTTCTTCATTGTTGGGTCTGTTTGTCATATAAAAGAAAGGGTATTTTTGTCATTTTTCATCATTCAATTCCAATTCTGTTGCAAACCAAATAGACAGATTTCAATTTTTACATTCCATTTCTACAAACCAAACACTTGGTCAAGCCTGATAACATTCCATTCCAATTCCTTCCAGATTTCAATTCATTTGACAGATTCCATTCTGCAAACCAAACGCCCCTAAGCGGTCAATCTAGCCATCTCTACCATGTACCATCCCCGTTGTGGGCCTTGTGGCCCTATTTGAGAGGGAACGTCAGAATTGAGGGGAAAAACCGTTTGAAGTCAAGTGGCGAGGGAAAATATTGATTGAAGTCAAGAGTTGAGGGACTAGATATGTACTTTTTGACCAGAATAATTTAAACCAACCGCGGCCTCTTCACATTTCAAAATTTTCAAATCCTTAAACCCCCAACACTTTCCACTCCATTTGAATCCTAACCCGAATCTCTCTCTCTCTCTCTCTCTCTCTCTCTCTCTCTCTCTCTCAGTCATCAGCTCACGATGCCACACATTTCTGAGATTTCCAGCGACTTCAAGACTAGATTTGGGTACCAAGAACATTGCCGTCCGTCAGAATCGATGCAGCCATCTGTCAGGGGTACGCCAGATCTTTTGAAATCAGTACTCAAAGAAACTCCTTTCAATTCGTCGGCCGTTTCGACCTTCAGAGATAGAGGGGATTATTCATCTGTTGCGGTTAATCTAAACGATAGTTTTGAGTTCCGAGAAGATCCTTCCTTTTGGAAAGACCACAATGTTCAGGTACTACTCACTGCTTTAGGGTTTCGATTTGACCATTTAGGTCCTACTTTCTGGAAAGAGTAGTTAATATTTTAAGAAGTTTAAAATTCTTCTCAAGATTTAATTTAAGCGATTTTGGGTATTGTTTGATAAATTATGCTGATGAAATTGCTTTTCAACTTACCAGTAAGTTTATTTGATCTGAAAATGCAAATACTTGAATCTTGGTCTCACCCTCAAGATTTCAATCTAAGCTATTTTAGATTTTTTTCTCCATAAGTTTATGCCGACTATCATTTTATTTTTTAAGTTTCTCCGTAATTTTATTTGATTTCAAAATGCAACTACTTGATCTATAAGCTACTACCTCCTTACTAATAAAAAGGACATATACGTTTGTTGATCTTCAAACCTAGTATTATTGGGGGACGATGGGTTTGGTAGAGTGAGCACTTGACCATATATTAATGTTAAATAGGGGGGGATGACGAACTGCGAGCAACCTTTGCTTTTAGCCTGGGTATTAGCGACAGTGGAACTGGGATGATGAGTCATCGATCAAACTTGGTTTGGTGTTGGCAAGTTGCACATATTGTTGATCTTTGTAATTGTTACTAGCAAGGTCTGAGCAGGAGTACTGCAAAAGAAAAAAAGTTGACATGCCATTTGACATTTGTTACTAATTTATCATAACATTTCCGAACTTGCACTACATGGCTACAACAATTCAAGATTGGAAAGTATAAGATGTTTAATTCAAAATTTCGTAAACCAAGATTTTTAAACTTTACTTCTAAAATGCTACCAAATGCAGGTCATCATAAGGGTACGCCCTCTTAGCAGTTCTGAGATAGCTGTTCAGGGACCAAGTAGATGTGTTAAGCAGGGCAGTAGCCAGTCAATTACATGGACTGGGACCCCAGAAGCACGCTTTACTTTTGACCATGTTGCTGATGAACATGTTAGCCAGGTATATTTCAGTTCTTTCAAGTAAATCATTTATGTGTTTCATTTCTTACACTGGTAATATTGCAGGAGATGCTATTCAAAGTTGCTGGAGTACCCATGGTAGAAAACTGCATGGGAGGCTACAACAGCTGCATGTTTGCTTATGGCCAAGTGAGTTTGGCTACTTTTATGTGCTATATTAATCTATTCTAGAAGAATTAGATTGTTCAATTGAATTTCCTTCTAGTTAATATAGATTGCATAGTATAAGTATTTTTTAGCAAAATTCTAGGTGACGACATACTTCTTTCTAACATCATTGTGACTGTTTAAGTGCAGACTGGTAGTGGAAAGACCCACACGATGCTTGGGGACATCGATGGAGGTTCTCGAAGACATAGTGTTAATTCAGGGATGACCCCCAGAGTCTTTGAGTATCTGTTTACACGGATTCAAAAGGTAAATTATTCTAAGTTGGGTCTGTTTATTTTATACAATACACTAATCAACAATTTCCCATGCTTGGGGGCTTTTGTATGTACTCCTAAATTGGACGATACATATGCTATGCTTATAATGGTATCAATCATTATGATATCACCTTGTAATCATAATTCATAGTCTAATGTGCTTTTTGTGCATCCAACCGAGGTGCTGCAGGATAGGGAGGCTCGAAGGGAAGAAAAAATACAATATACTTGTAAATGCTCGTTTTTGGAGATATACAACGAGCAAATACTTGACCTGTTAGATCCATCATCTACCAATTTACAGGTCTCACTTAGCATGCCTTTTATTTCTCAACCTTTTAAGTTTGTTTAGCTGCTATTACTTTGTTTCTTTTCTTTTGTTGATATAGAGGGGGGCGACCCCTCCAATCAAGAAAAAAAATTATTCATTAAAGTTTACGTTTTTTTTGTATATTAAGGATTTTACTTCCCATCCCATAATTATGGAAGAGTTAGGTTTTGCTTCGGATTTTTAAGGCATAACCAATTTAACTAGGAATTTATTCATAAGAGCATAACATTCTTGTGTTACTTACATGGTCATTGATAAGTTTGGTACATACTTTTTTAGATTTTGTTGCTACTATAGAAAATAGATTTTTAAAGTTTTGTATATCTCCAGATAAGAGAGGACACTAAGAAAGGAGTATATGTTGATAATCTCACTGAGATTGAGGTTACAAGCGCTAGAGATGTGATTCAACAACTTATTCAGGTTTGCTCTAACTTACATCTTTGCAGTTCCATTAAATTCTCAGTATCATTACTTCATGTTTCTAAGCATAAGTTGGAATAGAATCACTAGTTTGTAGCTAAATATAATCAACACTCGTATCATTGCACGATAGGGTACATATGTGTGTAACATGTATCTGACTAGATAGCAAAAGATATATGTAAACGTCCACTGGCTCTTTAAAAACAAAGGAATGCTGTGTTGGACGTCATCCTGAATACAAGTTGGTGATGACATTCTCTATTTGAGGCTACTTTTTCAATATAGAGATGAAAGAAGAGAAGTTGAAAATGTTTATATTCTCTCAAATGTCATTTTTTTCTTTTGGTTTGGTATTATGAATAGAAATATTGCAAGTTGAAATTTTAAATCACGAACAATAACAATATGATATGCTCATAAAGACACAAATATGTTAGAGAAAAATTCTGGAATTTGATCTTTATAATTGAAATAATTAAAATCTTGAACTTCATTCTTTCTATTTATTCTGTTTCTGTTCTATTTGAGGAGTACAATACCAATAAGAGTGCTTACTATCTCAGAGTTGGAGGTTAGACCCTATAGACAAGTAGGTTTCTGAACTCAGGAGATGGACGTGACATGATGATGATACATGCCACTTGAATAAAATAAACACATTATTATGATGCCGTTTGTAAGTTGGATATTTTGAGTGCATTTCAGGGTGCAGCAAACAGAAAGGTTGCCTCCACAAACATGAATCGTGCCAGCAGTCGCTCTCATAGTGTGTTTACATGCATAATAGAAAGTAAAGTGAGTAGCCTTTCTTCTAAATCATTATGATGATAAACTCTGATGCTTTTATTGTTGTTCATTATTCTCAAGTTTTAACCAACTTCTTTGCTTATAGTGGGTCTCTCAAGGTGTGACACATTATCGGTTTGCCCGTCTTAATCTTGTGGATTTGGCAGGATCTGAAAGGTAGCATTTAAAAACTTTATATTCTTTTAAGAAAATTTAAGGAACTGGACTATATGCTGATGTGTGATGCCATAATGCAGGCAGAAAAGTTCTGGTGCTGAAGGAGAACGTCTAAAAGAAGCCACCAATATAAATAAATCTCTTTCAACTTTAGGGTATTTTATGCAGACTTCTTATTATGCAGCTCTCCAAGTTAATAAACTATAACTTTATCTTTTGACTAACTGTATTTTAACTTAATTGCTTCTTTATGCCTCCCCATGTGCAGACTTGTTATCATGAACCTTGTCAATGTATCAAATGGGAAAACTCATCATGTTCCATATCGGGATTCGAAACTCACATTTTTACTTCAGGTTTTTTCTTTTTCATGAAACATATTGATGTCAATTGGCAAAAGTTTTGTGTTATTAATGCTTCTTGTATAAAACTTCATTCTTATTTGTAAATCTGTAATGATGAATGAGTGTTATGAGTTGCTATGGTTTGAAAGAGTGTCAAGTTTTTTTTGTCATTGTTCTGGTCAACGCTTGGTTCGAAGGACTTGTGCATTTTTTTTTTCAAAATTCATTATCACTGTGGAATGTGGATTGATATGAAATACTAATGCAATATAATGCATGAATTTCAGGATTCTCTTGGAGGAAATTCAAAAACTACAATAATTGCTAATATCAGTCCATCTAGTTGGTGAGGCATCTACAACAATCTCTGGCTTTACATAATTCCTCTTGTTTTTGCACTAATTTGCATGGTGCAAAGGTTTCTTGAATGCGCTAAAACTCAGATCAAATGCATCTCTTAATTAACTACAGATCATAGCGGGAGTTTCTTGTTTCAAATGTCTTCGGTTACTAGAAATTTTGAGTTTTTCTAATAATGATCATAAACTGATGAATTTCAAAAGAGGCATTTTTGCACAAGCAAATTATGCAAAATGGTAAAACTGGAAGACTTATACAAATAGATATTGGGTACTGCACATGAACATCATGCATTGAATGGTAAAGGTTGCTAGTTATTGGAATCATTGTCACCCTAAATGTTATTGATAGTTTGTTTGTCCTTAGATTTCTTTGATTCAAGTACCTGTAATGGAGTAACTTATGTATGACTCTGCAGCTGTTCATTGGAGACATTGAGTACACTCAAGTTTGCTCAACGTGCAAAATTCATCAAAAATCATGTATGTTCATGCCTTCCCTTGTGAAAATAACAATTTTTTGAATCAGAAGGCAACTAGTTTTCGTGTATGACTGCCATGAAAAAACAATAGATTGTTACATCAATCTTTTTAAAAGTTGGTCCATCTTCTTTGAGTGTCGATATTTAGCTTCATAAATCACTGTGGACTTTTTTTATCATCATTTAACTTCACACACCCACATGAAAACTTCTTTTGAACTGATTTAGTGGGATGGAATTAATGTATCTACATTGTTTATCTTATTGTAAATTTATCTTCTCATGTAGTTACTAACTTCTGAAGTGTTCTTGAAAATTATCTCCTCAGGCTACCATAAACGAAGATGCTTCTGGAGATGTTCTTGCTATGAGGATGCAGATACAACAACTGAAGGTTTTACCCACACCTTGACTTTTCTGTTTACTTTTTATAATTTTCCACCACATATTTTTGGGAGATAAAATTACTTATTTGAAGTCTCTGTATGGTATAACATGCTCTTTTCATTAAATAACAGTTTGGCAAGCTGGTTAATACTTCGACTCTACAACACTGAAATTCTAGGGTCATTTATCTTCATCTTGTAATATTATGAATAAATACTTGGCTAATTCATGGGTTGATAGCTCCTCTTCTTCTCACCCAAATGCACCTATTGTTTGTGACATGACTTACTCTGGGGGTCTTGTATAGTGGAGTTCAGTAAAAATAAAAAATATAAACTATAGATAGCTGGAGGAACGACATAAGCAACTTGGGGCATGGATGCCTGTTAACTGATCACACTGTGTTTTAAAAGAAGCTCAAGGAGAATGATGAAAACTTCCACTTCTAAACAGATATAAAGCAATAGTTATAAGGAACATAAATAGGAAGAGCATCAACTTTCCAGATTTCATGATCTTTTGTAGTTGGTTAGGTAGGTAGGCTGTAGTTGACACTGCTTGTAATCAGGTTTTACTGCTAAAACATATCTTTTGACAAAATTTCCAAAGGTTAATTGAAGGAAATTTATCCCTAAACCGATGAAGTTTCTGTATTTCATTTTTACCATGTGCACGTGCTCTAGACTACAAAAAAACACAATCAACGTTAAGCATGCAACAGTTGATGCTGAAGGTTAATGATTATTAGAAGAGGGATTGTAGTTCTTATGTTATTGGAAGTATCCTTTTCTTCTTTTCTCCATTTGTACCTTTTCATCTATATTCATTTGCTTAGTTTTAGTTCAAAACGATACCTAAATTGTACTATATTATTCACTACATCATTCTGGAAGTAAAGCAAAGTAGAATGTGTCCTGCAACATCTGAGTTATTTAATTCAGCTCAGGGGCCTTTTACCAAACACTTACCGGCAAGAGTCACCACCCTCACGTACCTTATTGGATAACATTTTTGGCTATCAAAAATGAATTGTTGGTAAGTGTCTTTTACCCGATAAGCACTCACTGGGTAAAAGTTTTCCCTCACTTACCAGGTAAGATCCCGGTAAGGAAAGTGACACCTGTTAAGTGCTTACCCGGTAAGCGTTTGGTAAACAGCCATTCTAACCAAGTAAGAAACTTTATCAGTTAGTTGTATTTTATTTATTTTATTGCTTGTAATCGAGTATTTTCTCATCATCAGAAAGAAGTGTCTCGTTTGCAAAACGTGGTTAATGGGGGAACTGAGAATCATGACGATGATTGGACCGTCTCTTTTCCTGGATCTCCAGGAACTTTCAAGTGGGAAGGGATTCATGGATCATTTAGCCCAGTTACTGGTGTTAAAAGAATGTCACACTCACAGGTACTTGTCATATTCACATATGATGATGTTTAGAAAATAGAAATCGTCCTTGGATTTGTTGCAAATGAACCATTATTCCTGTGAAAATGCGAAAGAAAAAAGAGAACACTAACACTTCAAAAGGGTTAATTTAAATAACTTCACATTTATTTCAAAGTTCACTCATTCTTGTATCGTGTAGTTCATCTTTTGGCAGTTTTGCAAGAACGATGATTTTGTTGCAACAAAAACCAAGTTTGGTGGTTTGAAAATTTAAAAATCATCCTTAAATAATAGTTATGAACTTATACTTTTAAAAATGCTGTAAATAAATTGCAGAAAAAGGAGTATGAAGTAGCACTTGTTGGTGCTCTTAGGAGGGAAAAGGATAAAGACATCACCTTGCAGGCACTAACAGCTGAAAGTCAGGCTGCCACACAATTGGTATGTATGTGAACTACAAGATTCTGATTTAGTTAACGATTTTTAGTTAGAAATCTAATAAGGTTTATTTTTGGTAAGATTAGGCAAAACAAAGGGAAGATGAGATACAGGGTTTAAAAATGAGATTAAGATTCCGTGAGGCTGCAATAAAAAGGCTGGAGGGAGTCGCGGCTGGTAAGATCTCAGCCGAGACACACTTGCTGAAAGAGAAGGAAGAACATTTGAAGGAGCTAGAAGTCCTACGCTCCCAGGTTGATAGGAACCAGGAAGTGACGAGATTTGCCATGGAAAATTTACGACTAAAAGAAGAGATCAGAAGGCATGTGGTGGCTGCATTGTCTTTTATTTATTCTTTGCTTTTGATCCAAATAGGTGAATAAGCTGTTGCCACCTGTCAAGTAACATATCTAGTGAAGTAGTAATTCAAGCCCTAAACCCTAAACCCTAAAACATGATCTCTAGATTATTCTGAGCAAGTGCCACCACTAGGCAAACTGAGCTTGTTGTTGCTACATTGTTTATTTGGATATTGTATTTCTCATAAATGATGGCTGTAACTTTACCCCTTCTAACTTTATGCTTTAAATACAGATTAAAATCATTTGCTGAAGAAGGGGAGCAGCAAAGGATGGATGAACAGATCAAGATACTTGAGGATAAGGTCCATTAGCATTTGATTTATGCTGAAATTCCCATAACTTGTTTGTCTCAATTTTGGGCTCATTTTGCACTTTATTTATTAATGCTAATGTATAATATGCAGTTGCTAGAAGCGCTCGAGTGGAAACTTATGCATGAATCAGAGCCTTCACATGTGAAGGTATATTATAAGCCATATATGAAATAACATGATTATGCTCTCTTTTTTCAGCAAATTTAGTTTTTTCCTTTTTCTTTCACCTCACCGTCATTAAGAGCATCTCCAACAGCTACGCTAAAATAGAAAAAATAAGGATTTTAGCAATTTTATTGTTCCAACAGCTATGGTATTCCTTATGCTAAAATAGAGAAATGAGAAGAAAGAGGGAAAAATCTCTAAATTTAGAGAATCTCAAAATAGAGAGAGATGATTATTTTAATAGTTTCCCACCAATCATACCATTCTTTTTCTTGGGATATTAAATATATTGAATATTTTAATAATATAATTTATAGTAGAATTGCTAAAATAGAGTAGTTGTTGTTGGAGTTGGATGTAATATTTTTTAGAGATTTTGACTTTTCATATGCTATTTTAGAAAAAAATTTAGCATAGTTGTTGGAAATGCTCTAATATCATCATTTTTGTATCTAATGAACCAGGAAAAAAGTTTTGACTTGTTGCTGGATGGTGAAAGAGACGGTGACCTTTTTAGCCTTAAGGTAAATCTATTGCTGATGTAACCTCAATGGCTTGGCCTAATTATGTGATATGCGATAAAAATGAGTTGCTTAATGCTTAATGCTTAATTCTTAATGCTTAATGCTTAATGATGCATGCATTTATTGCAGGACCCTATGACACCATGCCGCACAAAGAAAACTGAGTTTGAGTTCCCTTTAATAACCACACCCAATGTTGCTTTAAAAGACCAAAGAGAGCTACAAACCATGGTCGATGCTATTGGAGCTGCAAGTCAAAGAGAAGCAGAAGATCATGAAACTAAAATTATATTGTCTAAAGAAAACGATGAGTTGAGATTAAAGATCAAGATGTTACTTGACGACAACAATAAGCTTATTGAACTTTATGAAGAGAGTAAACAAGTCAATGTTGACTATAATACTGAGTTTGCTCAAAAGGAAGTTGAAATGAAAAGAGAAAATGAGAACTTAGAGCATCAGCTTGTTGAAATGCATGAAGAAAACGATAAATTATTGGGATTATATGAGAAGGCAATGCAAGAGAGAGACGAGTTGAAAAGACTTCTTTGTTCAAGTGAGCAGAAAAGCCGAGATTTGGAAGCTAATGAATTACTTGACGGAACTCATTTAGTAGAAGTTCCAGTGCTGAATGAACACAGTCAGTGCTCTACTCCAAAAATATGTGAATTTCTCGAGTTAAACAAACCTTCCACCAGTTCCATGGAGGATAGATTTGTTGATAATATAAATATTGTTTGTGAAAAGTTGGATAAAGCGCAAGAAATGCTTTCAAAGTCTTCTGAAGATGTTACTTTATTTACTTCACTTGAAAGAGAGATTATCGATATCGATAGGCTTTCAAGGGAAATACAAGCACTAGAAGACGTGGTTCAGGTGAAACAGAAAGAATATGATTCATCAAATCTTGTTATATGTGATCTAAAAGAAAAAGAAAATATGTTTGAAAGAAAGCTAACAGCATTGCGATACTCCATGGCCAACTTTTCTTCATCTCTTAGTTACTTTGAACAACGTGAAGCTCAAGCCAAGGCCAGGACTCATTCAGCATTTTCTCAATTGAAGTTAAAGAAAAAGGAATTTGCCCGGCTTGAGGCTAGTAAAGCTGAAACTGAAGGTGCTCATTTGAAAGTTAAAGAATCTGAAGTGGAATTGAAAAACAATATGGCGATATTGAAACAAAAAATTGAGGAAGAGAACAAGAAGCGTGAAAAGGATACAGTTCTTCTTGCTATTGATAATCTCGAAAACTCAGAGGTGCATAGAAACTGGCAACTAGGTGGTAAGGCAACCGAATTGCTGAAATCTGAAGAAGAAAAAACAAAGCTACAACTTCAAATGAAGCATGATAGAGAAAAGCTTGAAATTGTGAGAAAAGAAGGTGAAAAACTGAGCAGAAAGTTAGAGGAAATGAATCAAGAAATGCAAATGGCTGAAATTGAGATACAAAAGTGCATAAAGTCTATGGAGGAGATGGAAAACAAGCTGCAAAGCATTGTTCATGATAGAAAGGTGGTTTTGGAGATGAAAGAAACTGGAAAGAATGAATTCGAGAATCTGTTGATTGAATTTGTGGAATGTATGTTTGAAAGGGAGTTGAAAGAGGAAGAGATGAAGATTTTGAGAGATGAAATGGATATGGAGATGAAAAGAGAAGTGGGGTTGCAGGAAGAAAGGGGTAAAAGTATGCAGAAAATGAGTCATATTGTGGAAGAAACAAGAGGGGTGTTATCAGAGAAGTTGGTTGAAGATCTTGAAAGCATTTGTTCATCATTTATGGAGGTAAGGTTAGTGGTTGAAGATCTGCAATCAAATTCCATGGCCATTATTAACTAACACTATTCGGTAAAACATGAATTTTCTATTGGAGTTGCATCATGTAATTTTACTTTTAATGTCTTCATCTAAGTAATGTGTGATTGTATATTCTTCTGCTTTTATTTATTCTTCATATTCCTTTGGCATAAAATATCATCCTTAATCCTCATATTTTTTTATTAATGTTATTGAATTGGACACAGATATGAAAAAAGTTATTGGTAAATCATTTTACCGATTCTATTTTGAGTAATACTATGCTAGAATACTCCACCATATCTTGAATTATATATATATATATATATATATATATATATATATATATATATATATATCAACCGATTTTCTATTCAAAACCGTAAAATAAAACTGAGACTAAAAAAAGCACGAAGCAAAATTAAAGGGTTTAAGTTTTTGACTTTAGAATCGAGATGCATGATATGTAGAATTAAATTCTGGTGAGAACTTATCATGAGATCGTAAGAAACTTTTCTCGATCGTTGATTGAATTTTCCATGGTTTCATCCAACAATCTAGATCAGATAGGGATGGTGATTTGGCCCGACCCGGTGGGGATCCTGGTGCACCCGACCCAGACAGGGCCGGGGATTCCCTGTTAAAACGGGTCCGAGGGCGGGGGCAGGGTAACCTACCCCCGACGCGCCACGTACCCAGTGTATATATGTTAGGTTTAAAAATAATAATATATTATATAGTATATAGAATTATAGATAATATATATATATTTTTTAAAATTAGGTTATCTCTTCTAACTTTTCCTCAACGCCGCCTCCTAACTCCTAAGTCCTACCTACACTTTCCTTTCTCTCCTTTCTCAATCTCAAGTTCTCAACTCTCAAGTTCTCAACTCTCAACTCAACTCCACTGGCGACGACGACCACCAGTCGAGACCAACAATCGACGACCATCGACGGCGACCACCAACATTGAACGAGTGCATCAGAAAACGGCACCTTAGGTTGAATAATATTTCTTGTCACATTTCTTTCTATTATTTGGTCTCTTTGTTTAATGCTGTTTGATGGGTCTCTGGTTGGATTTGTTTCTGCTGTGGTTTCATATGGCCAATGGTTCTGTTTGTTCTTTTGTATGGATTTTGTTCGGTACTTGATTTTGGAAATAAAATGGAAATTTAAAATAAGTATTTAGCCATAATCGTCTCATATTTGTCTGAAATTAGGATTTAGTTTTACTTATACCAGATCAAATCTTAGAGAAATTTGGGTTTAAATGAGTAAATATCTGCTGAGAAAGGAAATTTGGATGCTTCTTATTTCTTTGAATAATGTTAACATGTTAGGTAATGTTTGTATGGAATATTAAATTATTAAATTTAATGTGTTTCTTTCTTGGGTTTAAATGAATTTAGTGTTGTTTTGTTTAATTTCAGATTTATTCTAAGATGGAAAATTCTCAAAATGAGAACACAATAGATATCAGAGGTGAAGCTACAGTAGGAAATGAGAACGATCAAACGGCTTTTAATGAAACAAATGAATCTGTAATGGCTGTCGGGACTGGGACGAATACAAACACTGAACCATCAAACAAAAGATTGAAATCTGTTGTCTGGAACCATTTTGAAGCAATATATATTGATGGTATTCGTCGATTTGCAAAATGTAATTACTGCAATAGACAGATGAATGGTAGACCCAACAATGGTACAACACATTTGAAAGAACACTTCAAGATATGTCCTAGGAGAGTTACAAGGGACATAAGATAACACATTCTACTTCAAGAGCAGACCAATAAGGATGGGAAAACATCTTCTCTGAGCAATTATACCTTTAGTGCTGAAACTTCAAGGGCTGATATAGCTAGTATGATCATCCTTCATGATTATCCACTTTCTATTGTTGAGCATCATGGCTTTCGAAAGTATTCAAATGGTCTTCAACCTTTATTTAAGGTTCCTTGTAGAGCTACAATCAAGTTCGACATCATGAAGATATACGAAACAAAAAGAGGTAGTCTTTTGCTGTGTTTGGAAGAAAATGAAAGTAAGATTGCTCTTACATCGAATATGTGGACAACAGGTAACCAAAAGAAAGGTTACATGGCAATAACAGCACAATACATACATGCCAATTGGAAGTTACAAAATCGGATTATCAGGTTATTGACTTGTGTTGATCATAACTCCTCTCGATGATTTGAATATGATTCCTTTTGTATACTTAGTGAAACTCCATTGTATAAGCTTCTGTTAATATTCAGCGATAGCATACGCTAATTACCATCAGCGATCGCTGAAGATCAAGTAACAACAAGCTTATCTCTGAAGGCCTGAAGATCAACTATCACACCAGAAGACCATTCAGCGAAAGTCAAAGACCCTAGCTGAAGAAAGAGATAACCAGCTAAGTGAACTGAAGCGGTTCAGCGATAGCAGCGATTATCTAATCAAAGTGTGAAGTCTTGTGAAGCCTCAGCGATACTGAAGTTCATCCTTGAAGATTCAGAATCAACGATCAAATGAAGCTTCCTTTACAAGATTAAAGATTGATCTTATCCTCGATGCACAAAAGTCAAACCTAATACCTTTTCAGAAAAGGACGTACGAATTGTCTCTTATGTCCCCATCATATCTGATATGGTACTGTTCATATTCGGCCAAAAACATGGCTGTATTATTAGCAAGGACAAGCTTCCCATCCAAGCTTGACACGTGGCATATACCTTTTGTCTTGCATTAAATGCAAACGGGTATAAATAAGATGAAGATATCTTCTTCATCTTAATGCATGCTTCCTTCTAACCTAAACCCTCTGTATTTCTTTCTTCTTTCTTCTTGTGCACCAAACTTAGTGTTTCTTAGTTACAATAGAATAGGTTTTAAACTTGTTCTTATTCCGCTTGTAACTGTAAATTTGTTTATGATATATAAACTCATTTAAAAACCAAAAATCTGTGTGTTTGTATTCAACCCCCCCTTCTACAAACTGTTTACTAATTACTGAACTCTTGTAGACCCTTTAGGGAACAACAAGTGGTATCAGAGCAGTGTTTGCTTCTTTCATCTTTAAAATATTTTTTCTTATAAACTATTTTAAAATGTCAAACCCTAATACGAACTACAATGATAATGGATCTTTAGCTAAACCTCCAAGATTTTTCCATGATAATTTTCCATTATGGAAGGAAAGAATGTCTCTGTTTCTAGAAGGATCTGACCCAAAGATCCCCTTACTATCTAGAAAACGGACTATTTTTTCCTACAACTATTGTAGCTGGTGTTCCTGCCACCACTACTACTCCAACCATCATTGAAAGGAGTATCATTAAAACTTCTAACCGATGGACTGAGGAAGATAAGAAAGAAATTGCTATTGATTCTAAAGCTAGATCTATAATAGCAATGTCTTTACCAGATGAAGTCTATCATTCTGTTATGAAAATGAGGACTCCTAAGGCCATGTGGGATACTCTATGTATCCAATATGAAGGAACCTCTGAAGTACAAGTCACTAGGTGCATAAACCTTGTAAGACAATATGAGAGTTTTATGTATCATAAAGGTGAATCTCTTTCTCAAATTCACCAGCGTTTCAACTGTTTGTTGATTGATCTTAAATCAGTAAACAGAGTGTACTCTAACGCTGAAATACTGACCAAATTCATGGAGGCACTACCCGATCAATGGGCAGTGTACATTACATGTTTAAAGTTGTCAAAGAATCTTGAAACTCTGTCCTTAAGTGCTTTATATGGAATGCTCTTAAATGAGGAACAATCTCAACTTCTGAGGAAGAACCTCATTAATGAACTCAAAGGTGCCAAAAGTACTTCTTTGGCACTTGTGACTTCAGAGGCAACTCCTCCTAAAAATATTTCTTCTTCCACTATTACCTCCATCACTGAATTAGGTCAAACTGATTCAGAAGATCAACTCACTAATGCTGACATCTCTGAGTTTGATAACTCTCTAGCTCTCTTAACAAATAATTTTAAAAGATTCGCTAGAAAGAGCAACTTTCGAAAACCTTCAAATCTCTCTGACTCTGAGAAGCAAAAGACATTGCCCGCTGAGAAAGCCTCAGCTATATGCTTCAACTGTCAGCGAAAGGGTCACTTTGCTAGTGAATGTAGATCAAAGAAAGTTGCAGCTCCTACCACCTCCCAGACCTCTGATAAAAAGGAGAAGTATTTGAAATTGAAAAACAAATACAAGGATCTGAAGAAATACCAACAAAAAGGTAAAGGCCTTATCGCCGAAGAAGTTGATTGGGACGCTGAAGATGACTGGGCCAAGACTTCTGAAGAGTCTGGCTCTGATGAAGAAGATCTTGCCTTCCTCTGTCTAATGGCAAGAATAGAGGACGCTGAAGAAGCTACTGAAACTTCTTCCTCTGAGTCCCCTTCTACTCAGGTAACAATTCCTTCTACCTCTTTACTCTCTAAAAGTGATAACTTGTCAGCACTCGATGCTATGACTGTTGATTTTTATAATGCTTTAAATGGAAAGATTAAAGCCGAGAAAATCAACACTGATTTATCTGAGAAATTAAAAAATTGCCATATAAGAATCAAAGAACTTTCTAAAATTGAGGAAACTCTCAATGACCAAGTCTTTGCAAATCAAACCATAAGCATCGAAGAGCAGCAAGCCATCGTTGATAGAGAAAAGGCTATCGCTGATCTAAGTCTGAAAAGGCAACCATCGAAGGATGGTGTAAGGCTTCTGATAAAGTCAATAAGATCATCAATGCCCAAATACCTATGAAAATAAGAAGTGGGTTAGGCTATAACCCTGAAAAGGAAGAATCAGAAAATGATCGTTCCATGCTCAAATTTGGAATGTTTGTCTCTTCTATCCCTGATCCTTCTTCTTCAACTTCTTCCTCTTCTATTAAAGAAAAGTTGCCTGTGATAAATTCTAAGAAGGTGATCAAGAACGAGTTTCTTGACCAAGTTCCTAAGAATAATATCGCTCAGAATAGGAACACGAAATCCTCAGAGAGAAATTCTAAATCTGGGAAGAAGGGCTCTGACTGTTCAGACCAACCCCCAGAATTAAGATCGATCTCACTCCTACCCCTGAAAAGGTTGTTATACCTCCAAGGACTATGGATAAAGGAATTTTTGGTCCTATCCCTGAAAAAGTTTCTACTTTCTCTCTGAATTCCAAACCCTTTAAATATAGGAGGTGCTATCACTGTGGTGAAACTACCCACATTGCAAGTAAATGTCCTAACGCTACTAGAGCTGATAAACTAGCTCATGGAAAGAAAGTAGCTCAAGCTGATAAATCAGCGAGAGTGAAATCCACCAAGGTTGCAAAACCACCAAAGGTGAAGATATCCACTGAAGAGAGTTCTTCAGCTAGTAGCTCCTCCGCCAATCCTTTATCTAACCAAGCAGGACCCATAGTAGTATGGGTACCTTTAAACAATTAATCTTTTGTTGTATGCAGAGTGCCAAAGGTATCTGGTATCTTGATAGCGGATGCTCAAGTCATATGACTGGCAGAAAATCTCTGCTCTCTGATTACAAAGAAGAAGCTGGTCCATCAGTGACCTTTGGTGGAAATGACAAAGGTTACACTAAAGGTTATGAAATTCTATCCAACGGAGCCACATCGTTTTCTCGTGTTGCCTACGTTGAGGGACTAAAGCACAATCTTTTGAGCGTTAGTCAGTTATGTGACAAAGACTTCAAAGTTCTATTCTTAAAGAATAGATGTGCTGTCACTGACGGAAATGATAAGCTTGCCTTAACAGGCAAAAGAGTGGAAAATGTGTATGTCATAAATATGAGTAGTTCTCACTCTGAGAACATGTGCTTTATCTCTAAAGCATCCACTGACAAAAACTGGTTATGGCATAAAAGACTCTCTCACCTCAACTTTAAGACAACAAATGAATTGTCTCAAACAGATCTAGTCAGAGACCTCTCAAATCATATCTTTACAAAGGAATCTCTTTGTTCAGAGTGTGAAAAGGGAAAGCTGACAAAAGTCTCCTTCAGGTCAAAGCAAATTTCTTCAGTGACCGCTCCTCTTCAGCTACTCCATATGGATCTATTTGGACCTGTCAATGTCCAATCTATTTCTGGAAAGAAATATACTTTAGTGATTGTTGATGAATACTCCAGATACACATGGGTGTTCTTCCTTCGATCCAAAAGTGATACCCCTGAAATGATAATTTCTTTTATCAAAAGGATGGAAGTTCTAAACAATCTAATTGTTCGTTCCATAAGAAGTGATCATGGTACTGAATTCAAAAATAGCACTCTAGTGAACTTCTTTGAAAAAAAAGGCATCTCTCACAAATTTTCCTCAGTAAGAACTCCTCAGCAAAACGATGCTGCTGAAAGAAGAAACCAAACTATCATTGAAGCGGTTCGCTCAATGCTCAGCGAATTGCATCTACCCACTCAGTTCTGGGCTGAAGCAGTCAACATAGCATGCTTTACTCAAAATCGATCCCTGATAGTTAAGCGACTTAAGAAGACCCCCTATGAATTGTTTCATGGGAGAAAACCTACTCTGAAATATTTCCATATTTTTGGATGTAGATGTTACATTCTGAATGACAGAGATCATTTAGGTAAATTTGATCCAAAAGCTGACGATGGTATATTTCTTGGATACTCCTCTGTATCTAAGTCCTTCAGAGTCTTCAACAAAAGAAGACAGCATGTTGAAGAATCCATGCACGTCAACTTTGATGAATCTCGTCCCATTCATACTTCTCATACTCATGATGATGATGAAGAATTGAATGCTTGGATGAGATCTCATTATGGGGAACCTGAAACGTATTTCAGCAATCAACCTCCTACTGAAGCATGTGATGACAAAATCCTTGTAAATCCTTCAAGTGACAATCATCCATCTTCAGGGATGAATGTTACTCCCTTAAATCAGATTCCTATTACTGATTCCTCTCTTGGAAATTCCTCTGTGAACAACCAAAATACGTCTGAAAATCAATCTCCTGAATTGATTCTAAATGAAGTACACATTCTTTGAAACAACAAGTCCTATTCCAGAAACTGAAGAACAAGTCGCTGAATCTGCTGTTGATCTTGATCTCTCTCCTCAACCTCCAGCTCAGCGATGGACTGCAAATCATCTAATAAATCAAATTATTGGTGATCCCAATGCAGGTATCAAAACATGTAGAGGTACAGGTAATATTTGTCTTTATGTTAACTTCATTTCTCTCTCTGAACCTAAGAAGATAGATCAAGCTATCTCTGATCCTAGCTGGGTTTCAGCTATGCAAGAAGAACTAACTGAATTTCGTAGAAATAAAGTTTGGAATCTTGTTCCTAGACCCTCTGATAAAACTGTCATAGGAACCAAATGGGTTTTCAGAAATACGCTAGATGAAAACGGGACTATAATTCGCAATAAGGCTAGACTTGTTGCTCAAGGTTATAGACATGAAGAAGGGATTGACTATGATGAGACCTTTGCACCTGTAGCTCGCTTAGAAGCCATAAAAATCTTTTTAGCTTATGCTGCCCATAAAGACTTCAAAGTTTTTCAAATGGATGTTAAAAGTGCTTTTCTAAATGGAAAACTCAGCGAGGAAGTTTATGCTGAACAACCCCCTGGTTTCTCAGACCCTAAACATCCTAGTTATGTTTTCAAACTTGAAAAAGCTCTTTACGGGTTAAAACAAGCTCCTAGAGCTTGGTATGATACCCTTTCTAAATTTCTTCTTAAAGAAAAATTTGTTCGTGGAAAAATTGACCAAACCCTGTTTTTAAGAAAATATAAAGGTCATACCATACTCGCTCAGATTTACGTCGATGACATTATCTTTGGTTCCACAAGACCCAAATTGTGTACTCGTTTCGCTGGAAGAATGCAAAAGCAATATAAAATGAGTATGATGGGTGAACTAATGTATTTTCTAGGTTTGCAGATAAAGCAATCTGACAAAGGAATCTTTATTTGTCAAAGCAAATATGTTAAAAACATGCTGAATAAATTCGACATGAATCAATGCTCAGCGATGAAGACCCCTATGGCGCCTCCTCTGACTTTGAACAAGGATCCCAATGGGAAACTAGTCAATATCACTGCCTATCGAGGGATGATTGGATCTCTGCTGTATCTTACAGCGAGTAGACCTAACATCATGTATTCTACATGTCTCTGCGCTCGGTATCAAGCTGAACCGAAGGAATCCCATCTAATCGTTGTAAAGCGAATCTTCAGATACCTGAAAGGAACTCCAAATCTAGGTCTTTGGTATCCCAAAGGCTCAGGATTTGATCTTATTGGTTATTCTGACAGTGACTTTGCAGGTTGTAAGATAGATAGAAAGAGTACCACTGGTGGGTGTCAGCTACTAGATGGAAAGTTAATTAGTTGCACAAGCAAAAAGCAAAACTCAGTGTCCACCTCCACCGCTGAAGCTGAATATATAGCCGCTGGTAGTTGTTGTGCTCAAATCCTTTGTATGAGAAATCAACTCAGAGACTACGGTCTCAAGCTCTCTAAAATTCCTATTTATTGTGATAGTACTAGTGCTATTGCCATTGCTAACAATCCTGTACTTCACTCCAAAACCAAGCACATTGAGATCCGATATCACTTTATCAGAGATCATGTGATGAATGGTGAAGTTGAGCTTCATTTTGTACCCACTGAATATCAGCTTGCTGATCTTTTCACCAAGCCTCTTGATGAAACTAGATTCAATCTACTTATCATCGAACTTGGTATGTTGAACGCTGAATATTGTTTATTCAGTGACTTACAACAAGTGATACAAATAGAGCCTTCAAACTTTCCATTCGCTGAACTCTGATTCAGCGATATCTGGGACATCTCCTCAGGTATTATCTTCTAACCTTTATCACTCTTTGATATCTTTTCTCATCAAAGAATGAATCTCTGAAATTTAAACTCCTCACTGACAATCCATTATTGTCATTGATGAAGAATTTTAAATTAATAATGATACTTTCTTTATGAATAATTATCATTATAATATTTTAAAAATAAGAAAAGGACACGTCAGACCTTTTTCTGACACACGACGGACCGCGACGTTTCCCTTCCAACTCCTTTCTTGGAACGTGCGCCAGGTCATCATTTCTTTTTCAAAAAGCTAAAACTGTCGTTTAGCACTCCTTTCTTTCTCTCTCCTCATGCTATTTAAGCAATTCTTTTGCCTCATTTGCCTCTTTATGCTTTCATATCTCTCCAAAAGGCAACGAACCTTCGAATCTTCAAAGTTTTCTCAAAAACACCAAGAACACGCACTTGTGCGTTTTTCTTCTCGAATCACCTAAGGTTTGATCTAAACCTTTACTTAAGACTGGAAACATCTTGTTTCACATCTTCTTATCTTTAATCTTCTTAAAAATGCAATAAAAACATATTTTAGAAAGACAATAAATTTAATCTGGATTAAAACTCAAAAAATTCTTCTATTTTCAAAACCCTGTTCTAAGTACTTTCCTTAGAATAGAAGACTTTCTTCTTCAAGTTTTATCCAATTTTATTTATATTCTATTTTTAATTTTTTTTATGTTATTGTTTTTACCACAAGCATTTTGATCTTGTTCATCAAAATACTTGTTTCTTTCAATCTTACATTTGGTATTCTTTATACCAAACTCTGGTTTATACATTTATGTATAAAACCATGATTTATCTCTTTGGTGTTCCCATTTTCCTACAGAAATGGCCTCTGCAAGTAAGACTGCTGAAACCTCTGCTGCTACAACTGCTGACAACACTTTGGTCGCTGCACCAACCTGCCACTTCCCAATGGAGAAAGCTGTCTTCAAATCATGCAATTATATTGCATTGGTTGACATACCCGCTGATCGCCCTCACTTCAATGAAGGAGCTACCTTCATCAAGGCGTGCCGACTGATGTACGCATTTGTCCACAACCCAGTTGGCATCTCCTATCATCTCCAAGCTCTCTGGTACACGGCTCACTGTACCACACTCACCACTGACAAGGGGACCGTGCTCTCTGCTATTGGCTTCAAGATTCCAGATCTTGGATACTTCTCATTCACTGCTGGTTTTGTGAGGAAGGCTCTTCGTCTCCCTACCCGCGCCAAGAATGTGCAATGGGGCGTTGAACCTACCAAGATGCAGATTGACGCATTCTTGGATTCTATTGGCTATGCTTGGGAGAATCCATCGCTGAAGACGGTGGGCTCAAAGGTGGAAAAGAAGAGATTGCCTGCTCGCTGGCAATACATCTTCACCCAGGTGATCCAATGCCTTGGGTCAAAGATTGGCTCGCATGACCAAGCGAGCAAGCACTTTCAGGATCTTGCCTTCTCTCTCTGCACCGGCCACAACCTCAACTACGCTGACTATATCTTCAGCGATATGGTCAGTCGCATCAACGCTGCTACCAGACACCCCGTCATCCCCTACCCACGTTTCTTCGCAACAATCTTGGAAGTTGCCTTCGGGGAGGAATATCCGAAGATCGGTGACCACTCCTTCGTAGTAGGGAAGAAGTCCCTGGACATAGAGGAACGTCCAGGTGATGCTCCTTTCACGCTATACATGCTGAAAGTGATTGGAGCCCCTTTTTCAGTGTCTACCTCGCTGCCCATCCCAACAACAAGCATTCAGGACACTGCTGCTGCTAAGAGGAAACAACCAACCGATGGTCATAAAAAGACCATCGCAACCAAAAATCCAAAGAAGATGGTCTCTCAAAAGACCACTCTCTCTGATTTCGGTGTACTACCAACACCAACATCAGCAACAACCACTTCAACGGTCTCTTCATCCATTGTTGCTTCATCAACACTACCTCCACAATCAGGGACTTCGGTCACTGAGGGTGTTATAGCCAGCTCTGCTGAAGCTGGATCAGGTACTACTCTCACAGCCTTCTTAACTTCTTCTATCTCATCTCCTTTGGTCCTCACCTCAGCACATGACTCAGCGATAGTTGTCCCTATCCCTGATAATGCTGAAATACACGCAGCCCAAACCTCAATATTGTTTAGACAATCTGAGTTTTGAAAGGCCAATTTAAAAGGACCTAAGAGTGTCTCTCTCAGACACCCTAAGACACTGGTTGGTGATCCTCAAGACACTACCTCTGCAAACGTAGTCCCTGAGAGTAATCCTCATGATACTCTCAAGAAGAAAAATAAATTTTTTCATCCATCATCTAATCTAGATGCATTTTTGGCATCTTTATCTATGTCATCATCAGGTGTCGCTCCTCTCTTCTCCTCAGCGACAACGACAACCACCACCACTAGCGCTCACCTCTCAGCAAGGAAATGGGGAAGTCTCCTTAGGGCTATCCCGGTGCTGCAAAGCTTCGAGAGGTCAAGACAAAGATGGCAGCTCCCAAGCTTCCCACTCCAGTCACTGAACTCCCTCCCATTGTCATTCCTAGTCCTACATTCCCTACTGTTGACTATCTGGTCAGGAAATGTGCTCTCACCAGGGCTAGGGTTGACAATCTTCAAACGTCAGCTGAACTCATCTTCCGCCGAGTCGTTGGGACAACAACGATCAAGACCAACGTCAGCAATCTCATCTCTGAAGTTTTCTCTATGAAGGAAGACAACCGGATACTTGGCCAGAATCTGTCCAGCTTAGAACGGAAGGTTGTTGCTCAGGCGAACGTCCTTGAGTCTATTCAAAAGACTCAATCCGATATGATGGAGATGCTCACCAAGCTCTCTGAGGCTAGTTCCTCCTTCACTGCTGCTGATCGGACTGCGTTTCAGGAGAATGATACGAAGCTCAAGGAAATTCAGTCCAATGTTCGCACTCTGATGGTGCATTGTCTACCTCCTGATAACATCGAGGGGGAGAGATGTGCCAAAGAGTTTGCAGATGAACTCATTGCGGAGCACAACCGGACGTTCCCTGGTGAAAAGATTTCTCCTTACATCCAGCGAACGGGATCTTCCCTCCTTGAAGGGTTGGCTGCTGAATCTGAAGAAGATGATGATGCTGATGAAGATGATGAAGAAGAAGAAGATCCTATCCCTCATTATGGGGGATTGGATGATGATGAAGATGACGATGACATTGGAAGTGCCTTAGAGCACTTCAGAATGTCTAGGCCTGGAGTCTCTCATCAAGAGCCTTTGGGGGATGGACAACATCCCTCTCGGGGACAATCCGGTCCCTCAAGCAAAGGAAAAGAAGTGGTAAATCTGGATGCCACTATCCCATTATCTGAGGGGGAGACCACTAATGAGGTATCTCTTCCTCTTATCCCTTATATTACACATCTCTCGGAAACCCGCACACCTCCTTCACCTACAAAAACTCTCTCTGACAAATCTTTTTCCTCCTCTCCTTCCCTCAGTGATCCCCGTCGCCCAAAGGACTCCACTTCATGGAAGGAACCTTCTTCCAAAGAGCAGTTTATGTACATAATAGAAACTAACTCTGAAGAAGAAGAGGGCCTTATTCCCAGGCGTCGCGTTCAAAAGCCGATCATAAGCGAGCCTGAAGAAGAAGAAAGGTGAATAAAATTCCTTAGGGAATTCGAATCAAGAAGAATAAGGGTGCCTCAAGCCGAACCCATAGACGCTGTACCAATAAGGATGGTAGATGAATTCTACTTTCTGTCTAGCGAAGAGAGAGAACAAGCATGGGAAGCACAACGTATCAGGGATGAGAAGACAAAGCAAACTGAGAATGATCTTGCTTTTGCAAGGAAATTACTCAGGGAAGACTCTGCTAAAGACAAGGCGGCCAAGGAACAATTGAAAAAGAGTGAAAGGGTCGTTGAAGCTCTTGTACATAAAGAACTTGTATAGGAAAACTAGAATGTAGATCCAATCCTTGCTCACAGAAGATTCTAAGTGCACTATCCGCTGAAGTCACAATTCTGAAAGACAAAGAGCTTGACTGGTGCACTGATAGACTGAAATTTCGAAGATCTGAGGCCAAAATCATTCATGCAACTATTCAAGGGCGACACTCCAACAGAGGTGGTCCAAAGGTATATGTAAGAATGACAAGGATAAATAGAACTGAGAGAGAAAAAACCAAGTTCTTAAGGATTTATGGATACACTGAATGGTTAGAAAGCAAAGACGCCATTCAGGGTTCCAAATCCAAATTCAAGGATGTGGTGGAAAGAGTACTGGATCAGTTGCTGCGAAGGATGTCACAACACGTGCAAGTTCCCCCTCTCCCTGAGTCATCAAAGAAGAAAAGATCAACTGCTGAAGGTGGTTCAAGCTCTAAAAATGGGCATGAAACCATATTTGATTATCATAGCATTCTTGGTCATCTTGAAATCCTTGATATTTCAATGCTACGTACCTCTCTTTCTCAAGATCGAAGATACGAAGAAGATGAAATCATCTCACTACCTGAACCTGGTATGGTATTCTTGGATAATGAAGGGTTCTTAGGACTCTTCAGAAACCAAGAAATTTGCAAAGCCCCGTCCTCTCTCATAAAGATCATGCTATGGCGCTGCTGGTCAGATACTCCTCTGATGAATCAATAGAAAACGCTTTATGAGAATGAGCTACAAAGAAGAAATGAGAACATCTCTGATTAGTCATAGGTTTCTATTTCCTTTGTAATATTCCTTCAGTGTACAAGTACTTTACTTTTGTTATTGTAATTTCATTTCCTTGTAATTTCTTCAGATTATATTTAATGAAATTCAATCAGAGTACTTTACTCCATCTATGTACTGAAAAGATCTCTGAAAAAAGTAAAAGGGACAATGAACATAAGAGTTCTATTTTCTTCAAACTATACTTTACTCACTGATTCTTCACTTTGAAAAATTAATCAGTGAATGTACTTTATGCTTATTTACTTGTAAAAATTGTGCTTTCATATCCTTATAAATGAAACTCAATTCAAATAGTAGACTAGCTGAAAAAGATTATACAGATTAGTACTTAGAAAATTTACTTTAAACTTTTCTTAAGTCGTTACTAGTCTTTTAAAGCAATTTTCCTATGTTGCTTAATCATAATCAAATAGGGGGAGATTGTTGATCATAACTCCCTCGATGATTTGAATATGATTCCTTTTGCATACTTAGTGAAATTCCATTGTATAAGCTTCTGTTAATATTCAGCGATAGCATACGCTGATTACCATCAGCGATCGTTGAAGATCAAGGAACAACAAGCTTATCTCTGAAGACCTGAAGATCAGCTATCACACCAGAAGACCATTCAGCGAAAGTCAAAGACCCTAGCTGAAGAAAGAGATAATCAGCTAAGTGAACTGAAGCGGTTCAGCGATAGCAACGATTATCTAATCAAAGTGTGAAGTCTTGTAAAGCCTCAGCGATACTGAAGTTCATCCTTGAAGATTCAGAATCAGCGATCAAATGAAGCTTCCTTTACAAGATTAAAGATTGATCTTATCCTCGATGCACAAAAGCCAAACCTAATACCTTGTCAGAAAAGGACGTATGAATTGTCTCTTATGTCCCCATCATATCTGATATGGTACTGTTCATATTCGGCCAAAAACATGGCTGTCTTATTAGCAAGGACAAGTTTCCTATCCAAGCTTGCCATGTGGCATATACCTTTTGTCTTGCATTAAATGCAAACGGGTATAAATAAGATGAAGATATCTTCTTCATCTTAATGCATGCTTCTTTCTGACCTAAACCCTCTGTATTTCTTTCTTTCTTCTTCTTGTGCATCAAACTTAGTGTTTCTTAGTTACAACAGAATAGGTTTTAAACTTGTTCTTATTCCGCTTGTAACTGTAAATTTGTTTATGATATATTAACTCATTTAAAAACCAAAAATCTGTGTGTTTGTATTCAACATCCCCCTTCTACAAACTGTTTACTAATTACTGAACTCTTGTAGACCCTTTAGGGACCAACAACTTGTTTCTTATTTTAGTATTCTTTAAATCTTTATAATTCAATGTTAATATCTACAATGTTAATTTTTAATATATTGTTTGATGCAATTTTTTACATGTGCCATCTCTACACACCGCTGATGCATTGGCATAAATTGTGGTCGAGTGTTTTATGGATTGGAACATTGACAACAAGTTGTCCACATTGACACTTGACAATTGTTCAACAAATGATGCCTTGGTTGACCGGCTCTTAGGTACTCTTACTCCTTCATCATTAATTTTAAAGGGTAGGTTGTTTCACATGTGATGTTGTGCACATATCATTAATCTTATTGTGCAAGATGGGTTTTCTAAGATTGAGAATGCAATCAAGAAAGTTAGGGATAGCGTCTCATTTTCGACACATTCTCCTAAATGAGCCCAAGAATTTAGAGTCGTTGCACGACAAGTAAGAAAAGATTGTGAAAGAGAATTGGTTCTTGATTGTAAGACTAGATGGAATTCTGTTTACTTAATGTTGAATGTTGCCTTAGAATACCAAGATGTTTTTACTCATTTGAGCAAGAAAGATAAAAGTTATGTGTCTTTACCTAGTGAAGAGGAATGAAAAATGGCATTTGATGTGTGTGAGAAGTTAAGTGTGTTTTACAGTGTGATCGAGACATTCTCCGGGACCAAGTATCCCACTTCCAACTTGTTCTTCCCTTTGATATGTGAAATGAAATTAGCTATTAGGAGTTGCGTAGATGATCTAAAATAAGATATTAAGAACATGGCATCAACTATGTTGCTTAAGTTTGATAAATACTGGGGAGTGATACATGATGTCATGAGTGTGGCTATTGTTTTAGATCCTAGGTATAAGTTAAAGTTGATCAACTATTTTTACCCACTGATTTATGGTATAGACTCAAAACATGAGGTTACGAGGATACGTACTCTATGTGATGATTTATGTGACGAGTACAAAAAAAGCATGATCAAAGTATAGAGAAAGGACAAAGTAGCACTACCTCCTCAAGTGGGGGACAAAGTGGCACTACCCCCACATGGAAATTGGCTTTTAAGAATACGATCTCTGAGGATCACGTATTTGCAGCAACCGAGTTGGATGATTGTTTGGTAGATAGATTGATACTAGATGATGAAGAAGATTTTGATATATTGTTTTGGTGAAAGTGTAATGGTAGTAAGTTTCCTATCATGCAGAGGATTGCGAGGGATGTGTTGGCCATTCCTATTTGAAGACGTTGATTGTTGAGTGGTTTAGAGACTAGAATATGTTGATTGGAAGTTGGAAACATTACCACGTATTTTGATGTATTTTGTGACGATTAGACTTTGGACATTACAATGTGTTTTGATGTATTTTGTTACGGTTGGACTTTGGACATTACATATTTGCTTGATTGATGGATTGCTTTTATGTTTTTTTAGCTTGTGTTATATTTTGTTTCTTTTACTTTGAGCAGACAAGTCTCAAACAGAAAAAGCAGCTAAAACAGGGGTGGAAAATCAAACAGAAACAGGCAAACAACAGCTAAAACAGGGGTACAAACCGGGTCGGAGAACGAGTCTAACCGGGGACGGGTTGGACCGGGGTTGACCAGGGTTTGACCAGAAATTTGACGGGGCTGAAATCTTTAACCCCATACTCGCCGGGAACCGAGGTCGGGGGAAGTAGCCGGGGCCGGGGCCTGGGATTACAGACCCCACCCATTCCCCGCCTCGTTGCCATCCCTAAGATCGGACGCCCTTTGTTTGTAAAATGAGGGGCAATTTGGTTTGTAGGTCATCAAAATCTGGATGCATTAACATAAGTTAACATGGTATTTCATGTTAACGAATGCGACTTATGTTACTACTATATGCCAAGGTTTGTTAAACTATGTTAATGGGAGACATGTTGTATGTTTGCGTTTGTCCATATTTGTTAATGGTCAACATTTTCATGTTAAGACGTGTTAAGGTTGACATGTATAGTATGTTAAAAAGGTTTTTTTGGGGTGGGGGGGGGGATATGTTAAGCTTTGTGCCTCATACATCAATGCCATCAAATTTTGTTTTATTTACCATCTCGCCACCACGTGTTTTTTAGGCATCAAATCAAATGACATGTTTGCTGCTGCTATCGCCCCTCCTTTTAGGTCAAAGAGGGAGAGCGCGACTCTCCTTGCTCGAAAGAGCATGGAATTGTAAAGAATGTCCTCGATGGAAGGGTCGATGACTAAGAGAACCAAGATGGCTCCCTCGAGGGAAACATCTTCTAAGGCTGGCGACTCTCCTAGGGTCGTGAGAATTGGTAAGGTGATGACACCCCTCAGGGTGTAATAAGAGCGAAGCCTCTTAACGTCGTACGTCCACCACCCCAGAAGTCGACTAGATCGTCTTCAGGGAAGGGTAAGGCGTCGGGGTCTGAGTCGCCCGACGTGCAGGTTCGAATTCCATCAAATTTCTTGATGGAAGGAACGACCTGCACTAGGAAGCAAATGTTCTCCATCTTGGAGAAAATTTCAATTTTCCACGATAGTTATACCGAGAAGGCAATCGAAAATACGGAAACTGAGATGGTGGAGCATCTCTTCAAGGTATGTAATTTACATATTTATATCGTAGGACTTCATCGTGCGACCTTCCTAACATTTTTTCTTTTGTCTACAGGCGTTCCAGGCATCTCTTTCTCTCCATACGAAAATGGAGAAGGTAAAGGAACTCGTTCCTGCAGCCTTAGCTAGGGAAGAGGCCACCTTATCCAAGGAGAAAGACACCGTAGCGAAGCGCGAGGAATACTCGACTCGCCTCGAGGACGCCTTGAACGACCTCGAAGCCGAAGGGCACGCGAAGGAGGGGCTTAAAAGTCGCCTTAAGGGCGCTATCAGTCGTGCGTCAACGACGGAGGCTGAGACTGCAGCGACCAAGCTCGCCCTGGCTACGAGTGAAAAAGAAGCTGGGGCCCTTGCGTCTAAGCTGAAGGAGGCCGAGGATGAGATGTCGGACCTCAAGGAGAGATTGGAGGCCATCGAGTATGTCACTCGGGTGAAGGTGAAGGCGGCTATCGCTCGTCATCACATCGAGGGAAAGGACCCGATGAAGTCCGCTGTGGAGATGCTGAGCTTCTTCTACGATGTCGTGGAAGGTACTCCCACGGACGTTGACTTGGAAGACGCTGAAGACATCGATATCCCCGCCATTAAAGCTGCCGAGGAGCCTCTCGACCGACCTGCTCCGTAGGATTCTCATTCTTTTGTCTTTACTTGTTTTTTTCGAGGGCGATTATTGGTAGTCGTGCCTTTCACTTATAAATTTTTGATTTATTAATAAAAGTGACTTTCGTCTTTAATTCTTTTGTCATACGATATTCTTTACTTATGCTTTCGGTTACAATTTCATCTGCAAGTAACTTGAGATGAATTTGGTCTTTGGATATTGTACGATTTATGTAGAAAAACTTTTGAAAAAAACAATCATGGAATTCATGATTGTACAACTTCCCCAATATGATTTATGGTCCATACTTATGACCCATACTTAGGATTGTTATAAGTAACTATCGACATGATTGAAAAGATTTTCTGATGACTTGCATTCTGAAGAGAATTGCCTTTTGTTCGTTGAAGATCATAAGATTCTTGCGTTCCTGCAGTAAACCAAAGTTAGAGGTGGTCGTTGGTATGACCAACGACCCTCCGATGCTTAAGTTAGTAACGTTCGAAGGAAGAAATCAAAATCTAAATCACAATTTATAAGAAGTATTTCTTTAAATGTACCGCATTCCAACTACGTGGGACCTCTTGTTAATCGAGGGTTTGTAAACGATATGCCCCTTTACTGACGACTTCAGATATTCGATAAGGACCTTCCCACTTACTAGATAATTTACATGTGTTAAATTCTTTAGTGTTCTGAAACATTCGTCGAAAGACATAATCGCCTTCTTGAAAGACTTTTGCTTTCACGTTTTCTTTGAAATGTGGCTCGACCGTTTGTAATTGCGACGCCATTCATATGTAAGCTTTGTCTTTTAATTCCTCGAGGAGGTCTATATCGTAACTTAAGTCTACCAAGTTATGGTCGACAGATGAATGTCGAGCGACTGGAAAACTTACTTCGATAGGCAAGACGACTTCACACCCATAAACTAAGGAAAATGGGGTTTGACCAATTGAGGTTCTAGGGGTCGTGCGATTTACCCATAGTACAGAAGGTAGTTCTTCGACCCATCGTCCTTTAGCATCTTTAAGTCTCTTTTTGATCGAGTTAACGATCACTTTATTTCTTGATTCGGCTAATCCATTCGATTGGGGGTACTGCGGTGTTGATGTCGTGAGTTTGATTCCTCGATCTTCGCAGTAACGTCTAGTCCTGTTGCTTATGAACTGAGAACCGTTATCACATACGATTTTCGAAGGAATACCAAATCTGCATACGATGTTAGTATGGATAAAAGATATGACCTCCTTATCTCGTACTTGAGAGAAGGCGACTGCTTCTATCCATTTTGAAATATAATAAGTGAGAACTAATAAAAACACTTTTTGTTCTGGAGCTGGTGGTAACTTACCAACAATGTCCATTCCCTATCGCATGAAAGGCCAAGGGACTAACGATGAATGTAATAATTATGAAAGTTGATGAGTAATACTTGAATGTCGTTGACATGCGTCACAACTTTGCACATATTTCATGGCATCCTGTCGTAAAGTAGGCCACTAGTAGCCTTGTCGTGATATCCGAATAGCTAAACTACGTCCACCAGAATGATTTCCATTTTCCCCATCGTGTATTTCTTGGAGAAGTTTTGGTACCCCACTTTTGGCGATACATCGCATATTTAGGCCCGTTGACGATCGTCTATAAAGTTCACTAGAGTTTATGACGTACCTGGAGGATTTGAATCTAATTTGACGGGCTTTCATTTTGTCATTAGATAAATGATTATTGATCATATATTCTTTTATTTCTTTTGCCCAATCATCGTCGTCGTTACTTTCTTCAATAACGAGCACCGGTTCGTCATTTTCTATTGATGGTGATGCTAGATGAACTATAGGAATCGCGTCAAAGGATGATTTCCTTAGTGCGGATCCTGGGTTGGCTAGCGCCTCAGCTTGAGAATTCTGATCTTTAGGAATTTGTCGAATGTCGAATGAATCAAATCTTTCGATTTCACTTTTGGCTTTCTGAAGATATGTGTTTTAACCCAGATCCCCATTTATACTCAAATGATGTTGATAATGAATATAAAATAAGCAGATAGCGGAAGCAAATATGATGAACAATCAAACTAGAATATAAACAGTAATGGAAGAGAATAGCAATATAAATCAATCGATAATTTGTATTTCACTCAAGATCCCAATGAATACAATACTGAAAATACAAATTAAGCTTTCAAGCTCTCTCCAAGATAATTGACACTCAATACAGTGATGACACCCTCTATTTATACTATTACAATAGAAAAGTCAATCAGCTAGCCTATCACGTATTGACACCTAAGCAAGACATCTAACAAATTCAGTTACGCACAAGAAGCATGACTTGCCACGTCATTAAAGCGCGTGTGCAGTTCCATGAGTAATATCCAAAAGATGCCCAATCTTCTGGATCGTCATTGAAGCCTCTGAACTGCACTTCTGAAGTGTTTATCTTCTGGATAGACTTGCTTCTGGAGAGGAACACTTGTTCTTTTTGAATGTAATTCTGATTCGTACTTTTACATATAGAAATAAGTTCTAACAATCTCCCCCTAAGTATGAATACAGAATAATAATAGAAAATTGAAAGAACAAAGTTGAAGTTTGCATTACATTGAAAGCAAATGAATTACAGAAGAAGAAATACATAAGATAACTAGAATGGGGCTTCTGGATGCCCACTGATAACTTTAAGAAATTGTCTTGTTATTTCTCTTAGTTTGAATACTCCTTTGATGTACTTCTCCATATCAAATGTTGCTCTCTTGATGATTATATTTACATCATCCTTCTTTACAACAATTAAGCCTCTGATTAAGTTCAACATGTCTTCAGAATATTTGAAAGCTTCTGTTAACCTGAAGAACCTCTTTCCTAGAGGTCTTCTGAAGACAACACCTCTTTCTTGATGAGGTTCCAGAATTAGATCACCAACCTTCTTCGTTTCAATCCCTTCTGTCCCTTCATTTGGCATTGTTATTGATAGGCGTTCCACGAGTCTTTCAAAACCAATCCGGAAGTCCATCTTGGTTCTGAATTCAACAAAAGCCTCCATGCAAGTCAGAATTCTTAGATAGGAAATATGGACATCTGCACTTCTGTCTCTTAGATTTTTCATGTATCTCCCAAGAGGTATTAGGTCAGAAGGGTTTAGAGACAGGAGATCATTGTCACAGAAGTTGTATGTTTGTCCGTTGGCTCTTTCAACTCTGTAAACTATATACATAATATCAGTGTTTTTGAAATACATGGTTCTTAACCCAAGTACTCTTTTGATAGGAGAGGAGACAAACACATTTCCCCTAGGCTGTCTGAATCTTGCAAATCTAGCCCTGGTTTGCTAATCTGCACCTTCAGCGAAATCATGTACAATGATTAATGTCCTTTCTTCTCTCTCTGTATATAAGTGACTAAAATGTATCTCTCTGCTCATAGAGAAATGAGTACTGACCATTCTTTCACGTTGTTCTGCATCCATAGAATTCCGTTGCAGATCCGCCCTATTTCTGTTGGTTTGTTGGACAATGATCTGATCATCAGATTGATCAACCATTGGGGCCTTCATCCTTTGATCAATAACAGGTTGGCTTGTTGAGGCTCCTGCATCATCAACTGGTTGTCCTTGTTGGTTTTTCAGGAATTGAGACTTCAGAAGGAGAAACTTCTGGTATGCTTGCTTCTTGAACAGAAGTGGTTTCTGGAATTACAGAAGAGATTGGGACTTCTACGTTTGTACCTCTGGGACATTTGAGGTAGTTGTTTGAACATTTAGAGTAGAGGAGGATGCCTGACCATGAGCTCTTGGTGTTGTTGTTGTATTTCTTAGTCTTCTGGGAATGGGAAGGATTGGTCGTCTTCTGGTACTTCCAGACCTAGGATGAAGTTTGCAACTTCTAGATCTGATGGAAGAGGGTGCATAGCAAGTGTTGTTGCATGGATTGGAGAAGAAGTAGATGGAGCAAAGGGATTTTCTTCTTGTTGTTGCTCTTGCTCATTGGGTTGTTGTGGTGGTTGGGATGATGAAGGTTAATCTTGAGCCTGTTCAGAAGTTGATCCCACCACCTTCTGCCTTTCTCCCCCTTCTGAGGATCAGATACATCTGGATCCTGGTCCTCAGATCGTTTTCTTTTAAGCTCGACCTTTCTACATGCTCTGTCTTCCTTTGCCTTATTTCGTGAAGCATTATGTTCAACGATGGATTTCACGGCTGTTGTTAGAGTATGTACAGAGGCATCCAAGGCAGATACCTTATGGGCTAGCTCGGTTGCTAGGGCAAAGTTGATTTTGGAACGAACTTGGGATTCACATCGTTGAATTTATCCAGCATGGTCTTCTGAAAGGTTGCCAAATTAGCCTTAGTTATCATACCAGAGGAAGTAGAAGATTCTGTAGGGAAACTGCATCTAATAACTTTTTCATGTCTGCAGCAAAGGCACCAAATTCCTCTGTAGTAATAGCATTGGTTGGAGTTGGGAGTTCAAAGGGAGTCTTTGTGATGGCTTCATTGTTGGCTTTAAGATCACTCTCCAACTTCTGAAATTGAGTGATTGCTAGGTCTCTTTGAGCAACATGAGCATTAATCAAGAAGTTCTGAAACTGAGCAAGTTTATTGGTATGCTCCTTCTGAGTGGCTTGAATGTTGCATAAATAGAAATTAACTTGGGTGAGTTCACCCTGCAAATTGGATTCAGAGGTCTGGATGGCTTGTTTTAGATCTGCCATGGATCCCTTTATTTGATCAACGAATGCTTGAAACGCAACATTCGTGACAAATTCAGGAGTGGTGGCAACCGCTGCATCCACAACACATGTGGCGGCTTCACCCTCGCGTTCAGAGGGGCCCTCATTTACATCTGTTTTTGGTTTGAGTGTAGAGGGACTTCCATCCTGACATTTAGGGCTCTGTTGAGCTTCCTCTTCGGATGTTCTGACCGTATTGACTTGATCTCCAATGTTAGAGATTGGAGAGTTAATAATGGTGTGCGTACCTTGAAATAGATTGAATATTGAAGTACGTGGTTGTTTCTGTTGCCATAACCCCTTTGATGAGATTTCATTGGCTTCTGGAATGGGAGCTGCGAAGGACGTGGCAACTTCCATCCAGTCTATATCATCAGTCACGGAGACATTGATGTTGTGTTGGGAACGAGGCGAGTTCTGGGGAAATTGAACTCTTATGCTTCCATCTTCATCCTGTTGAGAGGAAGAAGATGAGTTGGTTTCCCTAGAAGGGCTTGATTCAGAAGCATTTGAGATAGCTTCTAGCTTCTATTGGTTGGTTTCTAGGTTTGGGTTTGGACTGAGCGTACATCCTTGTTCAATAGGTGTTGATGTGTTGGCATCAACCCTAGCAGTTGTAGGTGCTCTTGATGGACTCGACTAGGAACTTACATTTGTGTCCATATGGACATCTTCAGTACTCTCTCTTAAAAGTCTCTCAGCATGGATAGAAGCACTCAGGTTATCACTCTGATTATTTTCATGCTCATTCTCACTCGACCCCTCACTCTCTATTCTGGAAACTAAATACTCTGGGGTTGGTGATCTTTGTGCTAAGAACACATCAGAGCTTCTATAGAGTTCAAGAGAAGAAGTTGGGTTAGTTATAAGTACAAGCATATACCTGGAAAATGGTCTGGCCTGCGGATATCCATCATCAATAATGGTTGGGCGATGAGTTTTCATGATGTGAAACTTGCAGATGGGAGGAGAGCATTAAATCTGTTTGTAGTTGATCGCACTTCTAAGCAGTAGAGGAATGAATCGAGGGAACTTCAAGGAAGGTAGTTGTTTAGATTTCTCTTGAGATGCAACCTTGGAAACGACAGCCCCCTTGATTTCTCGATACAGGAGTTCAACATAGTCGATTTTGCGATTAAAGTAGATTCCACACATCAATGTGAGAATATTAGTACTTTCTTGATCAATAAAACCTAATTTGCAAGTAAGACTCTTATTCAAAATTGATACCAGCACGTTCCATATTGGGGGTAGATATTGTCTATTGAATTCAGAAACTTTGGTGATGTCAGAGTTGTAGCCTAAATGCTTCAGAAAATCCACCAGAACATCAGATGTTGGGTATGGTTCGAATTCGGCTATTTGAAGTGCATCCAGTGTTGGTAGTTGGAAAACCCTTTCCATCTTTCCTTTTGTAATCTTCACTTCACATGCATATTCATAATCTGGCATGTCGAAATCTCCCTTTAATAACTTTCCATCATCATATACATTCAAGGAATACCAAAATTCCTGAACAAACTCTTCAGGAACAGATGGGTGAGTTGCGGTTAGGGCTCGATTTAGAAAATGAGTTTGAAGAAACTCAATCAGGATTCGATAGTCAGAATCGTATTTGCTTGGATCAAAAATGACTTGGTAGTTCTTGGGTTTGTTTTTCAGAAAAACGATTACCTCACTCTCATGGGTCTGAAGGGTGCCAAACACATCATGCAGAGACCACTGCTCCAGATGGATTTGCCCTTGGGTCTTGGAATGAGCCTCCAGATTTTGTTTCTTTCAAACTGATTTAGCTCATCTTGCATTGCTAAAATCCAGTCTGGATCCTGAAGAGCATCACATGGCTTCTTTGGCTCAATGCCGCTTAGGAAATTTATATATAAACATTCATTTGCTGTTGCAGATCTGGTTTGGACTCCTTTGGAAGCATCACCTATTATTTGATGAACAGGGTGATTTGATGTCCATTTGTTCACATTTGGAAGGGGTTGAACAGATGAGACATTATTTTGAGAATCATAATCATCAATAATTGCTTGTGGTTTTGGTTCTAGTTCTGGATGAATTTCTGAGTTCAGATATGAAGTCTCCCCCTCAAATTGTAGTTCTGAAAAATCCTTGTGTAGGCTTAACAGGTACTTGAACAGGTTCAGAAGTAATTTGTACAGATTCAGAAGTAGGGATATCTGAAGTTAAGGTTGAGACAGGTGGTCTAGAAAATAATTGATGTAAGAGGTTCTTCTGAGATAAGCTCTGGATTTTCTCTGATAAATGATGGATTTTGAAAAGCTGCAGAGATATCAGAAGACACATCAAATAAATCATGACAACATAAATCTAATTTTTCTTTAAGTAAAGAATCATTGGAGTTAGATTTATCATTGGACCCTTCTCTGAATCAAGTTGTTCAGAGTTCTGATTAAGCTTGAGTTCTAAATTGTCTTGTTCAGAAGTCATTGTTGGTTCATTGAGTCTGACATTAGGGCTCTCAATGATAGTTCTGGTTTTCTTCATAAGTATTCTGTAGGCTTTTGATCTTTGAAAATAACCAACAAATACTCCAGATAAGCCTTTGGGATCCAATTTTCCCAGATTTTCTCTGTCATTCAGTAGAAAGCACATGCATCCAAAAATTCTAAAATAAATAATGGTTGGATTTCTTTTTCTAATTAATTCATAAGGAGTTTTAAGATGTTTTCTATTTAGAATTGTCCTGTTTTGTGTAAAGCATGTTGTGGCAATAACTTCTGCCCAAAGAGATAGAGGTAATTCTGAATAAGCAAGCATTGTTCTTGCAGCTTCTACCAAAGTTTTGTTTTTTCTTTCAACTGCTCCATTTTGTTGTGGAGTTCTTGCTTAGAAAAAGTTGTGTGATATGCCAACAAAATCTAAATATGTCTGAATTGTATCATTTGTGAATTCTATGCCATTATCACTTCTGAGTTTCTAAAAGGTAGTTGAATCAGAACTTGAATTCTCTTCAGAAATGAGATTAAAACTTCTGAAGTATCAGATATTTGTCTTAAAAATTCAACTCAGGTATTTTTTGACAATTTAAGACATGTAGTAAATGTGTCCCAATGTTTAGGAAGAGATTCCATGAACTTTGTCAGTACTTCTGAGTTTGAATATTCTCTACCAACAGTTTTATATGTTCAGACAGTTGAATCTTTGGTGAATTTGAGAAAGTGTTTCATTTTTAATGCACATGAAACTTTCATCTTGTCTCACCAGATTGATTTTTCGAGTTATCTGAACTTTATTGGTTCCTTCATGTTGAATACTGAGAGTATCCCACATGGATTTAGAGGTTCTCATTTTCATGACAAAATGATACACATCATCTGGCAGAGACATAACAATAATAGACCTAGCTTTTGAGTCAACAACTAGTTCTTTCTTGTCTTCCTCAATCCATTGACGTGAACCTTCGGGAATACGTCTCTCAGGGACACCTAGAATAGTCGTAGTCGCAAGGACTGCAGAGACTAGAAATGTAGGAATGAATGGTCCATTTTTTACATAGTAAGTGATCTTAGGATCTGACCCTTCTAGAAATAGAGTCATTCGTATCTTCCAGACAGGAAGGTATCTTTACTAAATCTAGGAGGTTTAGCAAGAGATTCATTGTCATTGTAGTTTGTATTAGGATTAGCCATTTGTAAACAACAAGATATTAGTTTTAAAGAGTATAAGCAATAAACACTGCTCTGATACCACTTGATGGTTCCAAAGGAGTCTACAAGAATGTATAAGTATAGAAACATTTTGTAGAATTGGGGGGGGGGGGGATGAACACAAACACAACTTTTTACGGTTATCAAATAAGTTTATTGAAATAAACGAATTTACAGATTATAAGCGGAATAAGAACAAGTATTTAACCTATTCTATTACAACCTTAGAATCACAAAGTACGTTTGATGCACAAGATAAGAGAGAAATAAGATTAGGGGTTAAAGGGGAGATAAGCATGCATGAAGATGAAGACGGGGTCTTCATCTATTTATACCCAATGCATTTAATGTAAGTCATAGGGTACATGCCACATGTCAAGTTTCTATAGGAAACTTGTCCTTTGTTCATAAGGCAACAAAACTTTTAGCCGAATATGAACAGTGACCTAACCAGAGTTTGTAACCACGTAGGAGACACTCAAGTAACTCCGTACGCACATTTGTGCATTGAAGATAAGATCAACTTTGATCTTGCTGAGTATGCTTCATTTGATCGCTGACACTAAGGCTTAAAGGAGGAATCCTTTAGGTATCACTGAGGCATACTCAATATCTCACACTTCTTCTAGATTAACGTTGCTGTCACTGAACCGCTTCAGATCACGAGCTATTCATCTCTATCTTCAGTTAGGCCTTCGACTATCATTGAATGATCTTTTGATGTGAGTGTTGTTCTTTATAGCTTCTGAGTTCAGATAGTGTTTCTGAGTGGGAGGTTTAGTCAGTGAACCGGAATTGTACATGGCATTCAAATTTGGATTTGCCATTTTGCAGGAAAACAGAGTACGAGAATTTCAAGAAGAAATTTGAAATAGAATGTGATTTAACTCACTGAACTTGAAACAATTGCTCGAAGTTTGATAAAACTCAGATTTAAAATAGAAATACCACTGCTTTTTTGAGAAAAATTATATGAAAACAATAAAAACTCGTAGAACATGGTAGAATGAAGAACAATAGTTTAAAAACGAGGAAAAAAATTATAGTTGAGTGGGGATTTCTCCAAATTGGATTTGATCGATTAATCAATAGAATGATTATTTAGCTCTGATACCAATTGTTGGAACCCAGATCCCCATTTATACTCAAATGATGTTGATAATGAATATAAAATAAGTAGATAGTGGAAGCAAATATGATGAACAATCAAACAGTTATAAGTTCCCATAGATCAAGATATAGAAAGAATAACAGATAAAGAACAAGATTTGAGCAACGTAGTCGGATGTATTATTGATATGAACAAGTATTACAAACATTATTTATCATGAAAGTAAAATATCTATGAACGTTTGTTTGATCAGACTAACTAATCTCTATATATACACCATAAGAGACACTAAACTAACTGCTTCTGAACTGTCTTAAGAAGTTCCTCAGAACCACTTCAGAACTTCTTCAGAATCTTCAGAACTTCTGAAGTTGCCACTTTAGAAGTTATGCCTTAGGCTTTTCTTCGTAGCTTTACTTCTGAAACTCTTCTTCAGACTTACTTTCTCCTTTCCAAGCACATAAGCTACTTGAACATCTGTTTTAGCAGCCCAGATGCCATCTTTCAAGACTAGAAATACTTTTCTGAACTTTGAAATTCGATCATGAAATGGGTTAAGTCTATTGTATACCTTCACCATATCTCTTAGATGCACATTTCGGAAATCAGCTTCGGTAAAAGTGCTTATCTCTCCATTTGCCCTTTCCAGCTTGAAAAATGAATACTTGTATCCCAATTTGCTCTTTTGATCAGCATCAATTACTTTCGCAATTAGGCTTTCTCTTCTGGCTTCAGAAACAGGTAATTTCAGCTTATGAACAATCCTGCTATACCATTGCTTCCATGCAAACTCCGTATTAAGCCAACAATCAACATAATTAAACCTCTGTTCTTGCTCCATGAACATTTCAGGATGAAAGTATTCAAGAAACAGAGTATAGGCATGCTCATGAATTCTTGCCTGTTGAAGCATTTCAACCTCAGACATTCTTCTTGTTTGAACTTGCTCTTCAACAACTTCCTTATTTTCTGCTCTTTCAACCCTTTCAGAACTTTCACCAATTCTTTTAGAAGCAACACCTTCTGAGCTTTGAATGTTTTGAACTTCTTCTAATACTTCAAACTCAATTTTCTGTTCTTTAGGATGAACATGAAAATCATAACAGTTACTCAGTAAGTAATCTGCATCTCTAATAGTGTTTATCTTTGTATTCCCAACAGACAAGCTTGTTCTGATGAGTTCCCTAAAATGAATTATTTCATTGATTAAGTAATCAATTTCATCCTTTATTTCTTTGGCACCAGGAATCTATTGCGTATAATTTGAAAACCACTTCAGAGTTGAAGTAGAGAACGTTGGGATGTCAGAAATGATAAAGGTACGTTCAGTGACTCCTTTTGATGTATAGTGAAAACCAAGCTCAGGAGATGTAAATATCTTTCTAATACCAACAAGTTCAACATGAACAAGTTCTAATAAATTCACTTTCTTTAATCCCCTTTCCAAAGCCAACTGGAAATCATGTTTTACAAGAATTCTGAGGTAGATATCAAGTACTCTTCTGCCTCCAGGTACTAGTTCTGAATCAGCTTTTTTAACATAGAAACTTAACAGTGACAATTAGTCTTGAAGCCTTAATTCATAAATGTCAAATTGAGTGAATTCAATCAGAGTACCATCTCTTCTTTCAGCTCCAACTCTGATGATTTTCAGATCTTCTTCTACCTTCTTACTGATACTTCTGAATTGTTTTATCAAAGTAGAATCAAGCATATCTTGAAATCCATGCCTCTGATGATAAGTTATGACTTGAGAAACATAATCTTCAGACCATTCATCACTTATAAAACTTTCCAAAGTACAATTCTTCAAGCTTGATATGTACATATATAAATGAATGTCGTTAGGAAATACAGTATCTTCATGACTCACACAGTCAAATGGATTTTCCTTTACAAACACTTGATCAAGAAATGGAGCTTCAATTTGTGGAAGATTTACTTTAGAGATCATAATACAATCTGTGAACTTGTAACAAACCAAGTCAGAAAATTTCATCTGTAAAATTTGAATCTACATGACTTAAATCTCTTTCAAGTTGAAATTCTTGAACTGGTTGGCTCAAAAACTTCTTGAAAACAGTCAGATTTCCATACATGAATCTACACTCCAGATTCCATGTAGGATTAACAAAGCTAAGTCTTAACAAAAAAAAAACTTTTTAACCAACAAAACATATCTTCTCCTCTGACATGAATAACATCAGATTTCCACACAATTAAGTCTCTTATTTCATTTGCTTCCTCTTCATCATCAAATCTAATAACATCTGATAAGTTACCAGGTTCACCAATTTCTTCTTCAAAAGCCAGATATTCATTTACCATCTCTTCGTTAGAATCAGGAATGACATCTGTTTCATCTGTGTTATTTCCACCATCTGAATTACATGACAAGTTCTCAGTTTCATAACCTTCATCTTCAGAAATAAGAATATTTGCATCTTCAAGAACTTCAGAATATTGAACTTCTAGAATAATAACCTCAGCAACAATAATGTTTTCAGAAATTGGAACTTCTGATAATTCAGGTTCAGAAACAGGAAGGTCTTCACTTGCTTCTGAAGGCTTTTCAGCATCAGAATCTTTCTGAACATCTTCAGAAGATCTTTTAGAAGATTGGGCTAACACTTGTTGTACATCTTCAGAACTTGAAACTCTTCTCCGCTTCTCCCCCTCATGATCATCAGGACCCTGATCATCATGTTTCCTTTTGAGAGTTTCAGCTTGAGGTCTGCATTCCAAGACTTTAATTCTTTGATCAAGGGTAACCTGTGTAGTTTGCACAGTTGTCAACTTGTCAAGAATTAACTTGATATCATCTTTGGTAGCCAAATTTGATACGTCAGATTGTGCAGAAGTTGTAGGCAGAGATACTTTCAAGCTTGATATAGATGAAATTACTTCTCAGAAAGACTTTAGAATAGATTCCTGAAACTTTTTGAAGTCTTGAGTTGACACAGAGACTTTTTGCAAATCACCAAGTCTGTCAACAATCTTCTTCCCTTCAGCATCCACCCTATCTTCCACCAACTTCTGATTATTTGCCGTCAATTCCTTGATGTCCTTCTGAATCTTTGCAAATTCAAAAGTACAGAAATCCTTGAATTTTGAGGATTTAGAAGATATGGGAAAAGTACCAAGACCAACAGATGGTCCTGTTTGCAGTCCTACAAAACTAGGCTGGCCATTACCGATTCATTGAATGGGGCTTTTGTAATGTTCACCCCACCAGGACTTCCATCAAATCCTTGATTTCCAAAAATAGGAATATCTATTGATGTTGTTGCAATATGACAGACACTTAGCTTGGTTAAGTTTGGAAGACTTGTGCTAGTGTGAAGAATTTGAACATCTTGTGTTCTAAAAGGCTCAAGATTGAGTGGACTCTCAGTCTCAATTTGCATATGAGTATGAAGGGAGGACATATATCCTTTTGTTTCAACATTAGGCTCCTCCATTTGGGGACCTAATGGTAGATTAGCTGCTTGCCTCATATGTGTTAATGAAGCACCCTTCTGTTGAGAGATGGGTGAGTGGCTGGGGGGGGTTAACAAAAGTTGCCATGTGCTCACTGGCTGTTTCAATATTACCCACCAAAGAGTGTGGAGTAATAGATAATGTGGCTGCCCGGCTAGTAACATTTGGTTCACAAGTTTGTTTTTTTCTTTTACTTGTGTTCTCCCCTCATTAGTTCTTTTTCTCACATATCTACCTTGTCTCTCATTCACATTTTTCCTCTTCACACTATGAGGTTGTTCCCCACCATGAACTTCCTCCCCTCTCTCCCTAGGAATACTAGACTTCTCACCTTGCACACCACTGGGATTTGAATCTTGGGCAGGGACTACTGGTTTAGGTAATCCCATGGATTCATAGTACTCAATCAATACCCTATTCTTTGGATTGACATATGATCTTAGTGCCTCTGGCAGTGGAATTGCATTCGGAAACTGTTCAAGTTTAGATGTAGGTGGCCTTATATTATCCATGGTAAATAGAGGTACCTGTGGTGCGTCATCAAGCTTGGGAATCCTGTCTTCTGTATATAAGGCACCTTTAACAAAGATCTGAAAGAATATCTGAAAAGGAATATAAGTGCTGGAAGACTTCTTTGAAACTGCAATTTCAGCTCATCAAAGATAAGTGATGCATAGTCACAATGCATATTATGAGCTATACCATGAAATATGATCCTGATGTTTGTTGAGGCTTGATCCAGACTTGAATGTTTGATAATACCAGATGGGTGGAAGATTCTTTCTTCTGAATGCACTAAGTGATTTCAAATTTTTTGAATAACCGATATTCATAAAGTCTGATATCATATCACCAGTCTTGGGAATGGCATCAAAGGAATTTTTGCCTACTACACCATCTTTGTCTGGAATAGGCAAAATTCTTCTAATATCAGTCACTTTGATGCAAAACATATATCCACCAACATAAGAAGTGATTCCTTCACTTTCTTCTTCATAATCTGCAGAATACCACCACTGTTGCAAATATACTTCAGGAACTTGAAATATCTTTGTAAACATAATTATTAAAGGATTCTTCTTCAAAATTTCAATAAGAATTTGTTGATCTTCAGTGAACTCTGTAGACTTTAGATTTAGTTCACAATTGTTTTTATTGATTTCTATTAGCTCATTGGAAGGAACTTCCAGCTTGGTCTTATTGGGGCCAACTACCCTAGAAAACTCAGTAGATTGATCATCTTGATTGACTTGTGCACTTCCATCATTACTAGGAGAATCATGTGTTTCTTCAACAGATTCATACACCACTTCAATTGGTTGACCTTTATTTTCCCCAATTGTATTTGGATTAGGGTTAGGGTTTGGGTTTGGGTTTGAGCATTCAACATTTGTGGCTGTATCTTCCAGATTTGGACACTAGGTATGGCCACTTTCATTGATCCGATCATGACACTCTTTTGCACAATTTTAAACGAACCAGTGCTTGAAGAATCACTGTCATTGTTATCAAAACGAGATTTGGCTGACTGTAGGGATTGAGTGACTTTAGAAGAAGACATTTTCGAAGAAATTGTTATTCCAGAAAAAAAATCGATTGCAAGAAGTTCAGAAAGGCTTTCGGAGGAAAAATTTGCAGAAGAAAGTTTTGAAGATGATCGAGGAAACATATTTATCGGATTAGAAGAGTGACGTGGGCTACGTGGGACACGTGGCAGAAAAAGGAACAAAAATTAATCACGCTTAATAGGTAATGATGAAATTACAACAGTTAATTTTGATATTGAAACGTTTTTAAGCCGAGATTAAGAATGATCGAATCAAAATATAACACGTGGCACACGATACTTGAATGAAAAGTTTAGTCGACTTTTGATCACGAAGTTCTTAACTTCTGAGAAAGAGTTCAGAGTTCTGAGAACAAAGTTCAGAAATTCTGAGAAAACATTCAAAGTTTTGAGAATGAAGTTTAGAACATCTGAGAAAGAATTCAGATGTATGAGAAAATAGTTCAGAACTTTTGAGCAAAGTTCAGAACTGCTGCTAAAACAGTTGAATTCTCGAAAAACAATTTAAAATACTAACTTCTGAATTCAGATTTTTTTTATAATTCAGAAGTAGTTTGAACAATGAAAACATTTGATCAACAATAGAAGTTTGTTCATACATCTAAGTAATTTAGCTCAGAATAGATCACCATCTGTTCATATCGTTCATAGAAACCACCAAAACAGAAACAACAAAAGCAAAGGTTAATGAGATATGTATGATAAAACTCCCCCTAGAATCATGCATAGAATAGAAGATAATTTTTTTTAAATTTCCCCCTTGAAAAATGATATATAAAAATGAGAATATATTATAAAAGACCAAATACAAATATTTCAAAGTTAAAAGTATGAGCTTTTGAATTGTTTAATTTAGATTTCTGAGAAGCAAACATCAGAACTTCTGAAGTTGGATTTTCAGATTTCTAAATGAAACATATTCAGAAGTTTATACTTAACACTGTTTCAAAGTAAATGACTTATCCAGAAAGATTCATCATGCCTAATTTGCTTACTAAAAAATTGAATCTTTTCTCATCAAGAGATTTAGTAAATAAATCAGTCAATTGATAATCTGTCTGAACAAAAAACATTTCTATTTATCTTTTTCAACATGATCCTTAATGAAATGATACATCACATCAATATGTTTGGTTTTTGAGCATTGAAAAGGATTAACTGTAATTGCTATGACACTTTTGGAATCACAATAAAGTGGTATCTTCTTGAATGTATAACCATAGTCCTTAAGTTGAATTTGCATCCAGATCACTTGTGAGCAATAGATAGCAGCTGCTACATATTCAGCTTCTGCAGGTGAAGTTGATACACACTTTTTCTTTTTTAGAAGACCAACTAACAAGCCTGTCTCCCAAGAATTGACATGATCCATATGTTCTTTTCCTGTCTAACTTACAACCACCATGATCTGCATATGTGAAAGCCGTTAGTTCAAAACCAGAATTATTAGGATACCAAAGTCCCAATGAAGGAGAACCTTTAAGGTATCTAAGAATTCTTTTAGCAGCAAGGAGATGAGAATCCTTAGAGTTGGCTTGATATCTAGCACAAATACACGTGGCAAACATTATATCAGGGCTAATTGCAGTCAAATAGAGTAAAGATTCAATGATTCCGATGTATTTCTTTTGATCCACAGATTTACCACTTATATCAGGCCATTGAAGTCTTAATACTTGAACATTCAGTCATATCATACTTCTTAAGTGAGCGATTAACATACTTAGATTGATTAATGAATATGCAGTGGGTAGTTGTTTCACTTGTAAACCAAGAAAGAAAGTCAACTCTCCCATCATACTCATCTCAAATTCAGATTGCATGATAGTCTCAAAGTTTTTACAAAATTTTGGATTAGTAGAAGCAAAGATAATGTCATCCACATAAATTTGTATTAAAATCAAATCCTCACCTTCCTTTTTCAGAAATAAGGTAGTATCAATTGTACCTCTTTTGAATTTGGAATTTAGAAGGAAAGTTGTAAGTGTATCATACCATGCTCTAGGAGCCTATTTTAACCATACAAAGCCTTGTCTAGAATGTAGACATGATCTGGAAACTCTTTGCTTATAAAGCCTTCTGGTTGATCTACATACACTTCTTTATGAAGAATGCCATTCAGAAATGCACATTTAACATCCATTTGAAAAACTTTCATGTTTTTGTGAGTTGCATAGGCTAAAAAGATTCTTATTGCTTCTAGCCTAGCCACAGGAGCAAAAGTTTCATCATAGTCTATTCCTTCTTGTTGACAATATCCTTTTGCAACAAGTCTTGCTTTATTTCTCACAACTATTCCATTCTCATCTTTCTTATTTCTGAATACCCATTTAGTTCCAATGATGGATTTGCCCTTGGGTCTTGGAATGAGTCTCCAGACTTTGTTTCTTTCAAACTGATTTAGCTCATCTTGCATTGCTAAAATCCAGTCTGGATCCTGAAGAGCCTCACATGGCTTCTTTGGCTCAATGCTGCTTAGGAAATTTACATATAAACATTCATTTGCTGTTGCAGATCTGGTTTGGACTCCTTTGGAAGCATCACCTATTATTTGATGAACAGTGTGATTTGATGTCCATTTATTCACATTTGTAAGTGGTTGAACAGATGAGACATTATTTTGAGAATCATAATCATCAATAATTGCTTGTGGTTCTGGTTCTAGTTCTGGATGAATTTCTGAGTTCAGATATGAAGTCTCCCCCTCAAATTGTGGTTCTGAAAATCCTTGTGTAGGCTTAACAGGTACTTGAACAGGTTCAGAAGTAACTTGTACAGATTCAGAAGTAGGGATATCTGAAGTTAAGTTTGAGACAGGTGGTCTAGAAAATAATTGATGTTAGAGGTTCTTCTGAGATAAGCTCTGGATTTTCTCTGATAAATGATGGATTTTGAAAAGCTGCAGAGATATCAGAAGACACATCAAATAAATCATGACAACATAAATCTAATTTTTTTTTAAGTAAAGAATCATTGGAGTTATATTTATCATTGGACCCCTTCTCTGAATCAAGTTGTTCAGAGTTCTGATTAAGCTTGAGTTCTAAATTGTCTTGTTCAGAAGTCATTGTTGGTTCATTGAATCTGACATTAGGGCTCTCAATGATAGTTCTGGTTTTCTTCATAAGTATTCTGTAGGCTTTTGATCTTTGAGAATAACCAACAAATACTCCAGATAAGCCTTTGGGATCCAATTTTCCCAGATTTTCTCTGTCATTCAGTAGAAAGCACCTGCATCCAAAAATTCTAAAATAAACAATGGTTGGTTTTCTTTTTCTAATTAATTCATAAGGAGTTTTAAGATGTTTTCTATTTAGAATTGTCCTGTTTTGTGTAAAGCATGCTGTTGCAATAACTTCTGCCCAAAGAGATAGATGTAATTCTGAATAAGCAAGCATTGTTCTTGCAGCTTCTACCAAAGTTCTATTTTTTCTTTCAACTACTCCATTTTGTTGTGGAGTTCTTGCTTAGAAAAAGTTGTGTGATATGCCAACAAAATCTAAATATGTCTGAATTGTATCATTTGTGAATTCTATGCCATTATCACTTCTGAGTTTCTAAAAGGTAGTTGAATCAGAACTTGAATTCTCTTCATAAATGAGATTAAAACTTCTGAAGTATCAGATTTTTGTCTTAAAAATTCAACTCAGGTATTTTTTGAGAATTTAAGACATGTAGTAAATGTGTCCCAATGTTTAGGAAGAGATTCCATGAACTTTGTCAGTACTTCTGAGTTTGAATATTCTCTACCAACAGTTTTATATGTTCAGACAGTTGAATCTTTGGTGAATTTGAGAAAGTGTTTCATTTTTAATGCACATGAAACTTTCATCTTGTCTCACCAGATTGATTTTTCGAGTTATCTGAACTTTATTGGTTCCTTCATGTTGAATACTGAGAGTATCCCACATGGATTTAGAGGTTCTCATTTTCATGACAGAGTGATACACATCATCTGGCAGAGACATAACAATAATAGACCTAGCTTTTGAGTCAACAACTAGTTCTTTCTTGTCTTCCTCACTCTATTGACGTGGACCTTCGGGAATACGTCTCTCAGGGACAACTAGAATAGTCGTAGTCGCAAGGACTGCAGAGACTAGAAATGTAGGAATGAATGGTCCATTTTCTACATAGTAAGTGATCTTAGGATCTGACCCTTCTAGAAATAGAGTCATTCGTATCTTCCAGACAAGGAAGTTATCTTAACTAAATCTAGGAGGTTTAGCAAGAGATCCATTGTCATTGTAGTTTGTATTAGGATTAGCCATTTGTAAACAACAAGATATTAGTTTTAAAGAGTATAAGCAATAAACACTGCTCTGAAACCACTTGACGGTTCCAAAGGAGTCTACAAGAATGTATAAGTATAGAAACATTTTGTAGAATTGGGGGGGGGGGGGGGGGGGGGGGGGTGAACACAAACACAAATTTTTAGGGTTTTCAAATAAGTTTATTGAAATAAACGAATTTACAGATTATAAGCGGAATAAGAACAAGTATTAAACCTATTCTATTACAACCTTAGAATCACAAAATACGTTTGATGCACAAGATAAGAGAGAAATAAGATTAGAGGTTAAAGGGGAGATAAGCATGCATGAAGATGAAGACTTCATCTATTTATACCCAATGCATTTAATGTAAGTCATAGGGTACATGCCACATGTCAAGTTTCTATAGGAAACTTGTCCTTTGTTCATAAGGCAACAAAGCTTTTAGCCGAATATGAACAGTGACCTAATCAGAGTTTGTAACCACGTAGGAGACACTCAAGTAACTCCGTACGCACATTTGTGCATCGAAGATAAGATCAACTTTGATCTTGCTGAGTATGCTTCATTTGATCGCTGACACTAAGGCTTCAAGGAGGAATCCTTTAGGTATCACTGAGGCATACTCAATATCTCACACTTCTTCTAGATTAACGTTGCTGTCACTGAACCGCTTCAGATCACGAGCTATTCATCTCTATCTTTAGTTAGGCCTTCGACTATCATTGAATGATCTTTTGATGTGAGTGTTGTTCTTTATAGCTTCTAAGTTCAGATAGTGTTTCTGAATTTCAGTGATCACTGAGTGCAATCAGTATTTGCAATCACCGAATCTGAACAGTAACATAAACTTGGATTTTCACTAAGTATATAGAGGAATCATATTCAAATCACTCAAAGGAGTTTGGATCAACATAAGAGGATTAGGATGGCTCCCCCGAAGGAACCATCTTCGGAGGCTGGCAGCTCTTTAAGGGTCGTGAGACCTGGCAAGGTTATGACGCCTCCGCCAGGCGTAATAAGCGCATAGCCGCTAAATGTTGTCCCTCTGCCGACCCATAAGCCATCTTGTCATCTACTGGCAAGGGCAAAGTGTCGGGGCCCGCATCGCCCGACACCCAGGTCAGAATTCCATCGAATTTTTTGATGGAAGGCACGACCTGGACCAAAAGACAGTCGTTCTTCGTCTTGGGGATCATCTCAATCTTCCACAACCGTATAGGATGGCTCTCGTTATACGGAAGCTGAGATGGCTGAGCATCTCTTTAGGGTACGTACCTTTAATTTTTATGTCATTCATTTTGCATGGTTATACGACAATTATATTTCTAACTTTGTGTTTGGTTTGTAGGCAGTCCAGGCTTCTCTCTCGCTCTATACTAAGATAGGGAGGGTGAAGGAACTCGCTCCTACTGCCCTAGCTAGGGAGGAAGTCGCCCTTTCCAGAGAGAAGGAGACGACGACCAGATGCAAGGCTCTGTCGGCACGCCTGGATGACGCCTACAAAGACATGAAATCTGAGAGGCACACTAAGGAGGAACTAAATTGTCTCCCTAAGGGTGATCTTAATCGTGCGTCGGCGACGGAGGCGGATACTGCGACGACCAAGAAGGCCCTAGTTGAGAATGAAAAAGAAGTTGGGATTCTTGTGTCAAAGCTGAAAGAGACTGAGGATGAGATCTCGGACCTCAAGGAGAGGCTGGAGGCCATCGAGTATGGTACTCGAGTGAAGGTGAAGGCAATCATCGCACGTTGTCATCTGGAGGGCAAAGACCCAATGAGGTCTACTGCGGAAGTACTGAACTACTTCTATGAAGTCGTCCAAGGGAACCCCTGTAGACCTGGACTTAGAAGATGAAGAGGACATAAGATCAAGGACATTGACACATATGCGAGTAGAGGACGACGCTGCCTTCTGACGCAAACAAACCAACGATAAATGCGTCTTAGGAGTGAAGAAACCAAACTTCAAACCAAAGCCGGCGACAAAACCAGAACCCCCGCGACAGATTTCCAATGTCAGGTTCAACAAGAAGAAATAATTTTCTTCCTCGTCGCGATTCGCGAACCATCCAAAGATTTCATCATATGGTTTCAAAGGAACGACAAAAGATTTGATGGACGCATTAAAAAAATTCTAATCAACCATACGATGGCCAAAGAAGAATGAGAAATCCGACGACTCAAAAAACACATCCAAGTGGTGTGACTTCCATGATGATTTTGGTCATCTAAGTAACGATTTCCTTGCCCTCATAAAAGAGATAGCATGGTTAATCCTAAAAGGCCATCTGAAAGACATGTTGTCTGACCATGCCTCAGGTAAGATCCCTAGACCACTTTCCCCGAATACTATTAAAGTTGTGAATGGTGTTACAGGTGGATCAGATGTATATGGACTCACCTACTCTATCGCCAAAAGACACGCATCACAACAAACGTACGATGCAAATGCCCTAAAGGTATGTCGGTCAAAAGATGAAGCGAACCTGGAAGCGATGCCAATCATCTTCGATGATCAAGACGTAGGGGAAACTTGGCAAAAGCATCACGATGGCTTGATCGTGCGACTGACTATCGGGAATAGTTCAGCCAAGAAAGTTCTAACTAAGGTGGAAGCTCAACGAATACAATATTTCTCGACACCCTGAACGTCATGGGTATCGGTCAATCTGAGATCATACGAAGCTCAACAGTCTTAGTTGGTTTCAACGATGACGCCACAAATACAGTCGGAGAAATAACACTACCGACCTACGCCAAAGGGATCAACAAACAAACTCAATTTAACGTCATCAATTGCTCATCGGCTAATAATGTGATCCTAGGACGACCTTGGATCCACGATATGAAAGTTGTTCCCTCTACCTATCATCAAACTATCAAATTCCCAACGCCATGGGGCGTCCAAGAAATGAAAACTGAACAGAAGACTACAAGGGAATGCTATAAAACAACAATGAAACCTAACAAAGAACATATCTAGCAATTACAGGACTAGGATGATTCCGTCATTGGTTCACAACAAGAAGAAATCGTTCTAACTGAAAAAAACACCCTGATCGTACGATTTTCATCGGAGCATCTCTCGACCCAGTTATGAAGAAAGAAATCCTTGATTTCTTGCGATGTAACTCAAACTGTTTCGCCAGGTCGATCGAAGACATGGTTGGAATCGATCCAGCCATTGTATCGCATTAGCTCAACATTGATCCTGCTTTCAAACCTGTGAAACAGAAACGTCGAAAATTTGCACCTGAAAGTAACAAAGTTATTAAAAATGAAGTTGATAATTTGTTGAAAACAGGAAAGATCATGGATGTCAAGTATCCTGACTGGCTATTGAACGTGGTCGTCGTGAAAAAGAAAAACGAAAAATGATGAGTGTGTATCGATTTCATATATCTCAACAAAGCGTGTCCGAAAGATCCTTTCCCATTACCTCATATCGGCGCTATGGTCGATGCGACCGCTGGTCATGAATTGTTAACATTCATGGACGTTTATTCAGAATATAGCCAAATAATGATGCACCCCAATGATCAAGAAAAGGTGACCTTCATGACCGACAAAGGTATTTACTGTTATAAAGATATGCCTTATGGATTGAAAAATGCAGGTTCGACGTACCAAGGACTAGTCAATCGAATGTTCAAAGAAAACTTGGGAGACACAATGGAAGTATATATCGACGACATGCTTGTTAAATCCAAGAAGGCGTCGAATCACATACCTGAAGCAGTCGTTCGACATACTCCGAAAATACAAATGAACATAATCCCACAAAATGCTCCTTCAGAGTATACGCTGGAAGGTTTCTAGGACATATGGTCACACGACGGGGAATTGAAGAAAGCCCTGACCAAATTAAAGCGATCATCAATATCCAATCACCTAGAAACTTCAAAGAAGTCCAGCGACTAACGACCGAGTCGCCGCACTAAACAGGTTTATCTCTCGTTCCTCAGATAAATGTCATATATTTTACAATGTCTTAAGAAAAAACAAAGGATTCGAATGGTCGAACGACCATGAACAAACCTTGCAAGACTGAAAGAAATATATGGCATCACCACCGTTCTTGTCGAAACCAAAAGACGGAGAAGAGCTACAATTATGTCTCTCGGTAAGCTCGACATCTGTAAGCGTTGTCTTAGTACGAGAAGACGACAAACAACAATTACCGATATATTACGTAAGTAAATCTCTGTTAGCCGTCGACAAAAGGTACTCATCGATTGAAAAACTTATTATAGCCTTAATTGTCACCGAAAAAAAGCTACGACATTATTTTGAATCTCATACTATTTCTGTCATTACTAATTATCCCTTGAAGTTTGTCTTGAGAAAACCAGAATTAACAGGACGTCTAGCCAAATGGAGCATCTACCTAAGCAGCTACGATGTCATATTCAAGCCAAGGACGACAATAAAATCACAAGTCCTTGCAGACTTCGTCGCAGATTTTAGCCCAGAACTGGAAAAACTAGCGATAGGAGAAACTCTCATTGTGGCGACTCACGACGAACGACCTTGGGTCTTGTTTGTCGATGGTTCCTCCAATATACGAGAGGCGGGTCTAGGCATTGTCATAAAGTCGCCACAAGGGGGCATAATGGTATATTCAATATCCTGCGACTTCAAGGCAACCAACAATGAAGCAGAATAAGAAGCATGGATAGACGAGATGAAGTTAGCACATGATCTAGATGCTAAACACTTATAAGCCAAAAGAGATTTTATACTGATCGTCAATCAAATAAATGGAGAATTCGCGACAAAAGACTCCAAGATGACAACGTATCTTCAAAAGGTTAAAAGTGAAGTCGAAAGATTTGATTCATTCGACGTCTAGCAAATTCCAAGAGATCAAAACTCACAAGTTGACGCATTGGCTAACCTAGGATCTGCATTAAGGCAATCATCCTTCGACACAATTCCTACGATTCATTTAGCATCTTCGTCGATAGAAGACGATCGACAAATATTGGCAGTCGAAGCAGTAGATGACGATGATTGGGAAAAAGAAATCAAGGAATATATAACAAACAATCGTTTACCTGATGACAAAATGAAAGCCCGATAAATCAGATTCAAATCTTCCAGGTACGTCATAATCGCTGGAAATTTCTATAGCTTGAACGCAAGGCCCCCAGCTTCTTTTTCACTCATATCTAGGGTGACCTTGGTCGCTGTAGTCTCCGCCTCCGCCATCGTTGCACGATTGATAGCGCCTTTATGGAGACTTTTGAGCTCCTCCTTGGCATGCCCTTCGGTTTCAAGCTCATTCAAGGCGTCGTCAAGACGAGTCGAGTATTCCTGGCAATTCGCCTTGGCCTCCTTCTCGTTGTCCAAAACGGCCTTTTCTCTGGCCAAGGAAACTTCTTCCCTGGCCAAAGCCATAGGAACAAGATCCTTCACCTTCTCCATCTTAGAATAGGGAGCGAGAGAGAGAGAGAGAGAGCGAGGCGTGGAACGCCTGAAAAAACACACGAAAACCTTGTCGCACGATAAATTTTGAAAAACGTAAATGATAAGAAAAAACAAACCTTAAAGAGATGCTCAACCATCTCTGCCTCGAGGTCAGCTGTTAGCTTGTTGGCATGGCGATCGTGGAAGATCGAGAAATTCCCTAGAATGGAGCACAACTGCTTCCTCGACCATGTCGTGCCTTCCTTCAAAAACCTTCATGGGATCTGGACACGACCCCTCGGACGACGAGGATCCAGATGCATTGCCCTTGTCGGAAGATGATCCAGTTGACTTCTTGATCGGTGGATGTACGACGGTGAGAAGCGTCACACTTATTACACCTTGAGGGGGTGTCATCATCTTTCCAGGTCTGACAACCCCTACGGAGTCGCCAGCCATCGAAGATGGTTTCCTCGAGGGAACCATCCTAGTTGTCTTTGTCCCCGACCCTTCCGTCGATGACTTTCTCATCAATTCTACGCCCTTTCGGGCAGGGATAGCCACCCTCTCCTTCGTCGACATAAAAGGAGGAACGACGGTGGCGACATCAACAACAAGGGTAGTGTCACATGGTGGAGTATGCGCGCCACTAACACCAGTACCAATTGGGATGCTGGTACTGGTCGTAGAACCACCAAGAGTGGTTTGCTCAATCGTCGTGACTTCTGTGACGACCTCGGCCACAGAAGGTCCAACGATAGGTGCATTAATCGCCCTATCAGTAGATTCTCCTACAAACCAGAAACACACAATCACTAGGTTTAAAACTTCAAAACCTAATGTAACTAACGACAATGAAGGTAAAAATTTGTATCAGTCGTCTCTTCTTCCATCTCCTCCTTTTTTGCGGCAGAAGCCCGCCACGTACCTAAGTAGGTCACGTCCTCGTGTTCCTCGTCAAGATAAGCTCGAGCTCGGGCACGGAAGGAGCGATCGAGATGGCCAAGAATATCTTGAATTTGGTCGTGGAATCAGGACGAGGATGAGCTAACCCAAAATCAATATCTGCAAAAAGCAATATAAGTGTGACAATTAATGTAGAAGGATGGATCAGAACTTACTTTGAAGAACAAAGTTGAACTCTCCAGAAGCAAGTACATTCCAAGGAAAGTCACTTCAGAAGGTGTAGTTCAGAAGTTGTTATGACAATCCAGAAGATTGGACATCTTTTGGATATTACTTTATGAACTACACGTGACTTAATGACGTGGCCAGTCATGCTCCTTGTACGTAACAGAATTTGTTAGAAGACTTGCTTACATGTCAATATGTGATAGGATAGGCTAGATGCTTGACTTTCTTATCTGTAAGCGTATAAATAGAAGATGTTATCACTGTATTATGTAATCGAGAGTAGTGGAGATAATTCATGAGAGTAATTTGTATTGCCGTACTGTAATCATCGGCACCTTGAGTGAAATACAAATTACCATTGATCTTCATATTGTTCTTCCTTTACTATTTATAATTCTAGTTTATTGTTTATTAATTTGCTTTCGCTCAGTACTCTTATTATTTGTGCTTAATCAACTTTATTTGAGTATACAAGGGATCTAGGTTCCAACAATTGGTATCAGAGCTAGATAATCAATCTATTGATTATTCGATCTAGTCTAATTTGGAGAAATCCCTACTCAACTAGAATTTCTCGAATTTTAAGTTATTGTTCTTCATTCTACCCTGTTTACGAGTTTTTATTGTGTTCATACAATTTTTCTTAAATTTAGTGGTATTTCTATCTTAAATCTGAGTTTTATTGTTCATCGACAAACGTCTTCAAGTTCAGTTAATAGAAATCGTTCTTAAACCTTTAATTTCTTCTCAAAATTATCATACTCTGCTTTTTTCGACAATGGCAAACTCAAATCTAAATGCCATGTAGATCTCCGGTTTAGTAACTAAACCTCTCACTCTACTAAGGGATGAATATCCCCAATGGAAAATTGGCATGATCAACTTCTTTGAAGGTCTAGATCTTGATCTATATGCTTCTGTGCTGAATGGTCCCTTTATTCCAGTCACCACTATTCCCCGTGTAGCTGCAACTGCCACTACTGAAGAAATTCCAGCAAAGCAGGTCCCAAAAGAAAGAAAAGACTAGGCTGAGAAGATAAAAAGAAAAATGAAATTGATCAAAAGGCGAAAAGACTTCTCATAATGGAACTTCCAAATGAAATCTTTCAATCTCTAGATCAGTGTGATTCTGCTAAACATCTATGGGATCAGTTAGCTAATCAACTTGAAGGAGGCTCCAAGATAAAGAAGAATAGAAGAGCTTAAGCATTGAATGAGTATAACAACTTTTAGGCCCTTCTAGAAGAAACTCTTGAGCAGACATATCAAAGATTTAATACATTGATAAATCAATGTAAAAGATGTGACATCATTAGATCACAGGAAGATAACAATGTTTTGTTCTTCAAACGTCTGAATCCTGAGTGGTCAAATTTGTCAATGTCACTACAAGCAAACCAAGCTCTGGAGCAGTGGTCTTCGCATGATGTGTTTGGAACTCTTCAGACTCATGAGAAGGAGGTGCTGTTGAAGAAAGTGAGTGTTTGTGGTCTCATGGCCTTTATTTCTGAATCCAGAGGGTCAGGGAGGAGAAATACAAAAGCTGCAAAGAAAGGGAAGACCAAAGCCTTGATCTCAGAAACTGATATAGAAGCTGGTCTCTCTGGTTCAGAAGATGCTGAGATAAATTTATTTGCTGAGTCTTTGACTCTTATTACCAAGCAATTTATAAGGAAGTTTGGTAATCGTTCATTTCAGAACAAAAACATGTATGATAACAAAAATGAACGCCCAACTCAAACCTTTGTACAAAGACAGGAAGGTCCAAGACTTGAAAAGATAGAGGATGAGTAGAAGGAAGAGAAGTTGAAGAAGAAGAAGGATGTATGCTACAGATGTGGAAAACTGGGCCATTATTCCAAAGACTGGAAAGGAGCTATCGTTAAAGATAACTTGCATTACAAAAATAAGTACAAGTAAAACCAAGACATAAGAGCCAAATATGCTGAACATGAGAATTGGCTATCTGACCAGTCAAGCGATGCATAAGCCATGTTCTGCGGAATGGCTATGACCACTGATGCAGAGGAACAACCTTTTGAAACCTCGGTTTGCACTACTTCTAAATCCTCTGAACCCTCTGAACTTGAGCAAAACATTTTAAACATAACTTTTGATTTTGAAAATATGAAATAGAAGCTTCTGAATGAGAAGAAAATAAGAAAACATCTTGAAAAATCATTCACTATTTTTGAAAAAGAAAGAAACATTTTTAAAAGAGAAATGAAAATTCTCACAGAAGAAAAGCAAGAAATTTTTATGGAAAATCAAAAAATTTCCGAACTCAAAACATCTTCAGAGAGCTTACTAAAAGATAAAATTGATGAGCTAAATACACTTCTGTTGGCTAAGGATAAAGAGCTTGAAGCTCAGGAAAGTGACAGATTAAATTCTGTAGCACTTAAAAATTATTTTCAAAAAGAAAGGGAATTTCTGCACATCGATCTTCAGAAGGAGCTCTTGATTAAAAAATATCAAGATGCTCAGAAGGTGCATGAACAAAAAAATACACAAGTTGGAAAAACAAGTTTTGATTTCGATGATCTGGATCCTTACACTTATGAAAAGAGATCTACTTTAGATTCTATATTTTGTATGGTCAAAGAAAAAAAACCCGTTTTTCCTGTTTTATATGAACAATTAGTGTTTAAAGGTCAAAATATGAGAATGGACATCAAGTGCAAAAACTCAAGTACAAAAACATAAATTATTCTTCAGAAAGAACAATTCTAGTTGATCTTAAACTAGTTCAGAAGAAGAACACTATTTTTAACTTTGGTTCATTCAGTCATATAACGTTAAATCCAGAAGCTGATGAGTTCATACCCATACATGCAAAATAAGAACTAAGACTCAAGTTTTAAAAGGATATTCTTCAAACTCTGATAAATGTGCTATCCAAAGTCATACAGAACTTAAAATAACATCTCTTCAAAAGAAACAAGAAGAAAAATCTTTAACTTTTGAAAACAGTCCAGATTTTATTCCCTGTTCTTTAATTGATTTAAATCTTTGTCAAGAAACGGACAATGATAAATTTGATGTTTATCCTTGGGAAAACGACGATCAAAACTATGATGATTTCTTTGACATGTCAAATAAGTTACTCATAAAGTTTGAAAATCGTATGCCTTCTACTTATGTTCCAGTAAAACCTTGTATAAAGGATATCTCTGTCCCCTTTATGTATATAAATGAACTACCAGAAGTAAGGGCTGCTGGATCGGATGTTAAAAGACTTATAAATGGCATACCAATAATCTCTGTTTCTCCAAAAGAACAGAGAAAAGAGGTTCTCATTCATCCAGATTTTCTGGGTATGTGCATTCAAGCTAACACTTGTCTTCATCTTGACAAAGAAGTAGCAATAAAAAAGAAAGCTAATTCTGAGCAAAAATCTCAGATTCCAAAGCCTCGGAAGAATATAAAGCTCACCAGAAAACAAAAAGCCAAATGGAAAGTTAATGATCTTGTTTCTTCTGTTTCAGTAAATCGCCCAAGTATTCAAAGAGTGTGGACTCCCAAGAAGAAACCTACAAAGAAGAATTCACCAGTTTTGAAGCATAAGTCTAGGCTAGATAAGAAGTTCATTCGAACAACTGATGCTAGAATAGACAACAATAAGAAATATTATAATTATCATTCTACAAATGAAAATTCAATGAATTCTTGTATGTCTCTGAACTCGAATGCTTCTCTCTTTTTCTTAAACTAAAACAATTCTTCTCGAATCCACATTGTTTTACCTCTGATTTCAATAAACGCTTGAATTTCAAGAATCAGAAGAAAAAGTCGTTTCAATCTAAATCAGGCAAACCAGAAGTCTCTGGAAACCCTGCAAAATCTTCTAAATTAAAAGAAAAATCAACAGAAAATCACAAATCTAACTACAAATGACCCATTATGAAATAGGTACCTAAATCTCTTTGATTCTGTATTGTAGAAACAGCGTGTGCATATCTGGTATCTTGACTCTGGATGCTCGAGGCACATGACTGGTACAAATAACTTACTCTCCATGTTCAAAGACAAAATCGATGGAGCAGTAACGTTTAGAGATAATGAAAAGGATCAAATAAAAGGTTATGGTACTCTTCAAGAAGGAAACATCACCTTCTCAAAGGTTGCTCATGGTTCTGGATTAAAACGGGATTTTCTGAGTGTAAGTCAACTATGTGATGCTAAAATGTTGGTTGTGTTTGATGAAAAGCATTGTTACTTACTATCTAAAGCAGGTCAAAAGCTATGGAGAGCCGACAAAAAAAGTAACTTGTATATGATGAACTTCACTTCTAAAAATGGCACAGAAACCCTCTGTCTCATCTCCAAGATGAGTGAAGTAGCTTGGCCCTGGCATCACAAGCTATCTCATCTAAATTTTCAAAATCTTGAAATGCCTGTAAAACATAAATTGGTTGAGGGCCTCCCAGAGGTTCACTTCCAGAAGGATCATCTATGCGCTGCTTGTGAGATAGGAAAAACAAAAAGAGATTCCCACAAACCAAAGAGTGATCATTCTTGTACAAGACCTCTGCAATTGCTACATGTTGACCTCTATGGTCCCATTGCAATGCAAAGTGTCTTTGGAAAGAAATGCATTCTTGTGCTAATTGATGAATATTCCAGGTACACTTGGCTCGCTTTTGTTAGACAAAAGTCAGAAGTCCCAGTTGTTTTAATTAATATGATGAAGAGGATACAGGTGCTTCTACAAAGCCAAATTTTAGCAGTTAAGGAGTGACAATGGTACTGAGTTGAAGAATGCCAAACTTTATGAGTATCTAACCAATGAAGGAATCTCTCAAAACTTCTCAGTTGCACGTACTCCGCAAGAAAATGTTGTGGTGGAACAAAGAAATCGCACATTAGTCGAAGCAGCAAGAACCATGCTTGCAGCTTCTGAACTACCTACACACTTCTGGGCTGAGGCTGTCTCTACTTCCTGTTTTACACAGAACAAATCTATAATTGTCAAAAGACATATCAAAACTTCTTATGAGCTTATAAATAATCGAAAACCAACTGTTAAGTTCTTACACATCTTTAGCTGCAGGTGCTTCATTCTGAATGATCGTGACAAACTTGGAAAATTCGACAATAAATCTGATGAAGCTAAATTTTTAGGATATTCTCTGACATCTAAAGCTTACAGAGTATATAATCTCAGAACCAAGATAGTCATGGAAAGCATCAATGTAGATTTCGATGATAAAACACAATTGACTTCTGATTATTCTGATTCAGAACTAAAGCTCAACAATGTAACTTCTAACTATCTCTCCAGCTCCAGAGAATCCGAGATTGATGCTATATTTGAAGATTTCCTTGGAGAAGAAATTCCTACTGCAGAAATAGACAAAAGTCCACTAGTCAATCCATCAGAGGTACTTCGAGCTTCTGGAATAACCATTTCAGGTCCCTCTACCTCAACAAGTACAAATGAATGTCCAAGAGAATCCTTGTCTACTCCAGGCATAGAGAGTTCAACTCATAATCCAATTTCCTCTGTGCCTTCATTTAAGGGGGAGAGATTAGGCTCTTCTCCAGAAGTTGAAATTCCAGAAGAAACCATACAAGCATCAGAAGTTGAGATCAAACCTCCACAAGTCTCCCACACTCGCATGAAGAAATGGACAAAAGCTCACTCAGCTGATCAAATAATTGGTGACCCTTCTGAAGGTGTCAAAACCATATCTACCACTGCAAATGAAGCCTTCTTTGTAAAATTTTTAAGCATGATAGAACCAAAAAGAGTTCATGAAGCTCTACAAGACCCCAGCTGGATCGATGCAATGCAAGAAAAGCTTATGCAATTTGACAGAAACACGGTATGGAAGCTTGTACGATTGCCTAAAGACAAAACATCAATTGGTACAAAGTGGGTTTTCAGAAATAAGAAAGATGAAGATGGAACTGTGGCCAGAACAAAGCCAGGTTAGTGGCAAAGGGGTACTGTCAAGAAGAAATTATTGATTATGATGAAACCTTTGCTCCAGTAGCAAGGCTTGAAGCAATTCGATTTTTTTTAGCTTTCTCTGCATACAAGGAATTCAAAGTCTATCAAATGGATGTAAAATGCGCCTTTCTAAATGGCAAGCTTAAAGAAGAAGTATATGTCCAACAACCCCCTGTTTTGAAAGTGCAAATCATCCAAACTATGTCTATCTCTTAGACAAAGTTTTGTATGGATTAAAGCAAGCCCCTCGAGCCTGGTAGGAACGCTTATCAAAGTTTCTGATCGACAATGAATATGAAAAAGGTAAAATCGATACCATTCTATTCATCAAAAGGTGCAAAAGTGAGTTGACCATGGTTCAAATATAGGTGGATGCCATTATATTTGGTTCTAAAAATCAAGCAGAAGTAGAGTTGTTTTCAAAACTAATGGAAAATGAATTTGAAATGAGCATGATGGGAGAACTAACCTTCTTCCTAGGGCTTCAAGTCAAACTGACAAATACTGGCATTTTTATAAACCAAGCCAAGATGTCTCTGACATTTGAAAGAAATACAAACTTCACAACTGCACTACAATGAAAACACCAATCTCACCAAACACAAAGCTTGATTCTGATCCCTCTGGGAAACAAGTAGATGTTAAGAATTACAAAGGTATGATTGGATCTCTTCTGTACTTCACTGCAAGTAGATCAGATATTATGTTTGCCACATGTCTGTGCGCTAGATATCAAGCCAATCCCAAAGAATCTCATCTAGCTGATGTGTAAAAAATCTTTAGATACCTTAAAGGAACACCCTCGATGGGTCTGTGGTATCCAAAGCGTTTTGGCTTTGATTTAATTGCATATACTGACTCCGATCATGCATGATGCAAGTTTGACAGGAAAATCACCTCTGGAAGCTGTCAACTTCTTGGAAACGGTTAATAAGTTGTACATCAAATAAGCAAAACTATGTGACAACTTCCACAGCAGAAGCAGAATATGTTGCTGCTGCTAATTGTTGTTCACAAGTATATGGATGAAAACCCAACTCAGAGATTATGGTCTAGTATATGAGAAAATTCCAATCCTGTGCGATTCAGAGCGTGCAATTGCCATCACAGGAAATCTAGTTCAGCATTCAACGACCAAGGACACTGATGTCAGGTATCATTTCATAAAGGATCATGTGGAAAAAGGTACGATTGAGATGTACTTGTTGACATTTTTACAAAAGTTCTGGATGAAAACATGTTTAATTTTTTAATCAACAAGTTGGGCATGATTAATATGTGATAAAAGAAAAGAACTAATTGCAAAATAACTCTTTTGTATCATTATCTAAAGCATGTCTTTACTCACTTTTTGTCTGAATCATCTTCTGAACTCTATCTTCTATCGCAAGCAAATAAGAAGCCTCTGACTGTACTAACGATATCTCTGCATCTCAAATTATATATTTTTCACGATTTTATGATCCAAGCAAAAGTTTGAGAGGGAGCATAGAAATAGAGTTTACACGTGTCAAGGGGGAGCAAACACTCATGCATAATTCAGGGAGGAGAAAAATCAATTTCTGAGTAAAAACCATGTTTCAGAAGATAACTCTTCCAGAACCTCTGGATCAACTATTGCCACCAAGGTTATCCAGAAGTCCCTGGCATGTCTAAAATCTTCTCTGATTTTTCAACTTTGAAAAGGAAATTGTCGTCCAGAACTTCTGTATCAATTCCTACTTACAAAGCTATACAGAAGTCTCTGGATTGTCTTCAAAACCTGCTGAATATATTTTTCTCTGAAAATCATACATATCATTTTCTTCTGTACTAACTCTTGCCGTCAAGGTTATACAGAAGCTTCTGATATGTCTATAATTTTCTCTGAAGAATTCTTTCAACTTGTTCAAACTTTCTTTTGGTCCCAAAAACGATTTTTCATTTGACTAGTTGATTGATTTTAAAGCTGTTTTTTTATCATCCATTAGCCTTTGTGCTTCTGGATCAAATCAAAACTGAAGTACCACTTCAGAAATCTTTTCAAAAGTATCATAATCCTCCATATCTTCTTAATTAACTCTTGCAATCAAGGTTATACAGAAGCTTCTGGTATGACTATGAAACTTTCTGCAAGGACATATCTCCTAAGAACTTAAGTAATAAATAATCTCTGAATAACTCTTGCCTCTAAGGTTATTCAAAAGTTTTTATTTTCTTATTAATTCTTTTGAAATATGCTTCTTATAAAACTTCCTACTAGTCATTAAATGATTTCTTTTAAGACTAGCCAGAATGTTTTTCAAATAAATTTTTGGGTTAATCGTGCACGTTCAAGTGTTAAAAGAAATGAATCGACGATGTCTACACACGCAAAATCCTTCAAACAGATTTCTTTCTCACAGAGCCTCGTGTCAAAATCCTATACGAGCTAAACACGAACCGTCAAGACACGCGTAATCATCCTATGATTCGCATGATTTCTCTTTGTGTAGCCCACGTCAGAAAAACCGTTCCTTATCTTTTTACAACTCGAGTAGATTTTTCACTCTCACTATTTAAACTTGAGTCACCACTTCACTTTCCCTTTTTATCATCCCCGTCCTTGAATTACTTGTCTTCAAGAATCTCCATTGTTGCATACCTGCAATTTTCAAAACCCTAATCTTCCAATGGCTGCTCAAAATGAAATCCCTGCTAATGTGCCTACTGGAGAAAAACAAATGGTGGACTCAACTACTGAAAGTGCAATGATAGTGATGCTACAATCAAAACCCAATAACTTCCAGGTACTCTTTAAACCCTTAACCTTCTCTAAAGACTATCAAATCATGATAGAATTCCTCCAATACCACATCCTAAACAAAGCCCTAACGATTGCAAACCTAAACATTCCTGAACAATTTGTGCAAGAAGTAAGGCAATCCATGTATATAAAGGATGAATTCACCCTCATTGGGAGCTTTGATATTGCAAAGGACGAAGAATATGCGATTCCTAGCCCTCACTAGTATGAATTCACCCTCACTAGGAGCTTTGATATTGCAAGGATGAATTCAACCTCTACCAGCATTGATGTTTCCACGATTCCTAGCCCTGTTCATCCAAAGTGCCATATCCAAATGGAAACTTCCCTGTGTCCAACCCTTTTACAAACTACATGTAATGAAGATTCGCCGACCCACAATTCACAAGGATGGATACAGCAAGCAACGCAAACTCTCAAGGTATATGCTTAACCTTATCCCTTCAACCTCTCTTCTTCTACAAAACTATAGGAACTCTCTAGTGATCTCAGAACAGAGGTCACCTACCCTAGAGTTTTTAGAATCTAGAATAGCAAGTGAGGGGTCAAGTGAGTCTGAGAATGAAAATAATGCGAGTGACAACCAGAGATATTCTACCCATGCCGAACGATTATTAAAAGAAAGTACAGAAGATGTTCAAAGGGACACAACTGAGAGAATCCAACCGAGTCCAACCAGAGCTAGCACATCTACTAGGGTTGATGCCAACACATCAACACCTATTGAAAAAGGACTTGAGCTCAGTCCAAACCCAAACCCTGAAACTAACCGATTAGAGGCCATCTCAAATGTCTCTGAATCAAGCACATCCGGGGATACCTCCTCATCATCTTCCTCTAAAAAAGATGATGATGCAAATATAAGAGTTTCTTCGCCCTAGAACTCGCTACCATCCCAATACAACGTGAATGCCTCTGTGGCTGACGATATAGACTGGAAGGAAGTTGGCACGTCCATGGTAACTTCCAATCCAGAAGCCAATGAAATCCCATCAGAGGGGTTATGGCAACAGGACACACATCGTACCTCAATTTTCAATTTATTCAAAGGTACGCACATCACTTTTGACTCTCCATCCTCTGATGATGGAGATCAAGTCAATGTGATGAGAACATCCGAAGAGGAGACTCCTAGGAGCTCTCGAAGACAGGACGGAAGTCCCTCCACACTCCACGTACAAACAGGTGTGAATGAGGGCCCCTTTAAACACGAGGTCACGAGGCTCCATGTGTTGGAGATGCATCAGTTAACCCCCCACCTGAATTTGTCACAAATGTTGTGTTTCAAGCATTTGTTGACCAAATGAAGGGATCCATGGCAGATCTAAAACAAGTCGTAAAAAATTGTAGTTCCAACTTCAATGCAGAGCAAACACATGTGAACTTCTCACTCAGAGGGAGCACACCCAAACGCTGGATCAAATTAAGAACTTCTTAATCACTGCCTATGACACCTAAAGAAATCTATCAATTGAGCAGTTTCAGAAGTTGGAAAGCAATCTTAAGTCGAATGCAAAAGCCATTAACAAGATTCCCTCTGAACATCCAACACCACCAGCTACTATCTCTACAGAAGAATTTAATCTGTTTTCCGCTGATATAAAGAAGCTACTTGATGTTGTCATTCCTTCAGAACCTTCTACGTCCTCTGGCATGATCACTGAATCTGACTTGGCAACCTTTCAGAAGGCCATGCTTGACAAGTATAACGATGTCAATGCAAAGTTTGTTTCAAGAATCAACACCGCCGCAACAACTGAACTTACCCAGAAGGTATTTGTCTTAGATACCTCTGTGAATACACTCACAATAGCCATAAACTCTATCTCTGCGCATAATGATTCAAGAAACAAAAGCTAAGGAAGACAGAGCCTGTAAAAAGGCTGAACTAAAAAGAAAGAAATCTAAGGATCAGGATCCAGATGTTGTTGATCCTCAAAAGGGGGAGAAAAGGAAAAAGGATGTGGGCTCAACCTCTGAACAGGTTCAAGTTCAACCTTCATCACAACCACCACAACAACAATCCTCAGAAAAACCTACTGAGCAAGAACAACCACAAGAAAATCCACCTGCCAATCAAGAAGCTCCAATTCATGCAACTCTTTTAGCAGTGCATCCATTATCAAGAGATCCATAAGCTGCAAGGTTTATCCTTGGTCTTGAAAGAACCAGAATCCAAATCCCTAGAAGATCAAGAAACACAACCACAAAACCCAGAGCCTCCAACCAACCACCAACTTCAACTTATGAACCCAATGTGAAAATCAATCCTTCAGAAGTAAACACCACAAACGCTCCAATCTCTAAAGATCCGATCTCTAAAATCCCAACCTCTTCCATAATACAAGAGACCACCTCTGTTCCCGCAACAAACATCCCAGAAGGTCCCAATACTGAAATTACAACCTATACAAATCAAGAATCCAATCAACCATCTATAGAGAAGAATGTCCCAGAAGCTCCAATTGAAAAAGGTGTACAAAATAAAGTCCTTCTAAAACAGAACTGATCTTAAGAAGGACTGCTGCCAAAAGACAAATGGTCAGATGCAACTCGAAAGAATAGTTCCTTTTCAAACATATGCATCCAGAGAGATAGCCTTCAGTTTTCTATAGGCTGAAAGAGAAGAGAGAGTTGCAATGATTATGCCTAACTTTGCTGAAAATTATGATGCAAGTGATCAAGCAAAAGTGAAATTCTCAAGATTCAAACAAGACAGAAAGGACGTTTTTGCCTCTTCACCAATCAGAAAAATTCTTGGTTTTAAACCAAAGAAATTTGAAGATACAAACATAATATACAATATCTATCAGGTAGAGAGAGCAAATGGAAGTTTGCTATTTATGTGATAATGAATTGTTGTCTCTGAATCCATCTGATCTAATACCTCTGGGAAGGCTCATGAAGCCAAGAAAAGAGTCTTCATCAGATAGAAAAGTTGCTTATTTCAGAATTCTGGCATGTATGGAAGCTTTCGTTGAGTACAGAAAGAAGGTAGACTTCTAGATAGGATTTGAACGAAGTGTTGATAAGTTGAGTATCACAACACCTAAGTTGAGTATCAAAAATCATAAAGCTGGGGACATCTTACTTGAACCAGAACAAGAAGTGGTGTTTTGAAGACCAAGAAGAAAAAGATTTTTCAGAAATAAAGTGGCCTTTAAGTATTCAGCAGGGATGTTGGATATATTAAGAGGGTTGGTGGGTGCAAAGAAAGAGGATGTTAGTGTTGGAGTAAATATCAGGATAGCAGCAGAGATGATGGAGAAACATATTGAAGGGGTTATTAAGTTGAGGGAGATCACAAATCAATTCTATAAAGTGATCAATGGGCATCCTCAGGCTCCATTTTAATTTTTCTCTCTCTGTATTTCTTGTATTTCAACTTTTTGTAATGAAATGTAATTTTTACTTTGTTCTTTCACTTTTTCTTGCCATTGTTCTGATTTCATACTTAGGGGGATATTGTTAGAATTAATGTAGAAGTATGGATCAGAACTTACTTTGAAGAACAAAGTTGAACTCTCTAGAAGCAAATACATTCAGAGGAAAGTCACTTCAGAAGGTGTAGTTCAGAAGCTGTTATGACAATCCAGAAGATTGGACATCTTCTAGAAATTACTTTATGAACTAAACGTGACTTAATGACGTGGCCAGTCATGCTAAAGTTTGGAATCTCGTTCCTCGTCCCTCTGATAAAACTGTAATAGGAACCAAATGGGTTTTTCGAAATAAGCTGGATGAAAATGACACTGTAATTCGCTTTAAGGCTAGACTTGTTGCTCAGGGATACAGACAGGAAGAAGGTATTGACTATGATGAAACCTTTGCTCATGTTGCTAAACTAGAAGCCATAAGACTCTTTTTAGCTTATGCTGCCCATAAAGACTTTAAAGATTTTCAAATGGATGTTAAAAGTGTTTTTCTAAATGGTAAACTCAGCGAGTAAGTTTATGTTGAACAACCTCCTCAGTTCTCTGATCCAAACCATCCTGGTTATGATTTCAAACTTCAAAAAGCTCTTTACGGGTTAAAACAAGCTCCCAGAGCTTGGTATGATACTCTCTCAAAATTCCTTCTTAAAGAAAAATTTGTTCGTGGAAAAATTGACCAAACTCTATTTTTAAGAAAATATAAAGGTCATACTATTCTTGCTCAAATATATGTTGATGATTTTTTTTTGGCTCCAAAAGACTCAAATTATGCACTAGTTTTGCAAACAGAATGAAGAAAGAATATAGTATTGAGTATGATGGGTGAACTAACATATTTTCTAGGTTTGTAGATTAAGCAATCTGACAAAGGAATTTTTATTTGTCAAAGTAAATATGTTAAATACATGCTAAACAAGTTTGATATGAATCCATGCTCAACGATGAAGACCCCGATGGCACCTCCTTTGACGTTGAATAAGGACCCAAATGGGAAACCTATCAATATCACTGTCTATCGTGGGATGATTGGGTCCCTGCTATATCTTACAGCGAGTAGACCTGATATCATGTATTCTACATGTCTATGTGCTCGGTATCAAGCTGAACCAAAGGAATCTCACCTCATCACTGTAAAGCGAATCTTCATATATCTGAAAGGAACTCCTAATCTGGGTCTTTGGTATCCCAAAGGCTCAGGGTTCGATCTAATCGGTTACTCTGATAGTGATTTTGCAGGATGCAAGATTGATAGAAAGAGCACCACTGGTGAATGTCAGCTATTGGGTGGTAAGTTGATAAGTTGGACAAGTAAGAAGCAGAACTCTGTGTCCACATCTACCGCTAAAGCTGAATACGTAGCCGCTGGTAGCTGTTGTGCTCAAATCCTATGGATGAGAAATCAACTGAGAGATTATGATCCCAAACTTTCTAAAATCCCTATTTATTGTGATAGCACTAGTGCTATTGAAATTGCAAATAACCCTGTACTTCACTCGAAAACCAAGCACATAGAGATTCGATATCGCTTTATCAGAGATCATGTGATGAATGGAGAAGTGTAACTTCATTTTGTTCCAACTGAATATCAGCTCGCTGATCTTTTCACCAAACCTCTGGATGAAACTAGATTCAATCTACTCATCAGCGAACTTGGTATGTTAAACACTGAATAATTCTCCATTCTCTGAACTCTGATTCAGCGATACTTGATCATTCTCACTCAGGTATGAACTTCTAAATCTCTGCATTCTCTGAATATTTTTTTAAGGAAATGTCTTCAAACTAAAAACCCATCACTGACAATCCTTTATTGTCTATTGATGAAGAATTAAAGGATAATGATTAACATCTTTAAATGATAATCATTTTCAAATTGTTTAAAATAAGAAAAGGACATGTCAGACCTTTATCTGAAACATGATGAACCACGACGTTTCATTTCCTACTCTTTTCTAGGAACGTGCGCCGGGTCATCATTATATTTCAAAAAGCTAAAACCGTCGTTTAGCTATCCTTTTCTCTCTCCTCTAGCTAATTAAGCAATTCAATTCTTCATTTGATTCTTTACGCGCTCTTTACTCTCAAAAGCAAGAATCCTTCTCGAATCTTCAAGCTTTCCTCAAGAACACCAAGAAAACGCACTTGTGCATTTTTCTTTGTTTTTAATGTTTAAGGTTTGATCTAACCCTATTCTTTACTTAAAACTCAAATGTCGTTTATCACATCTTTAACTTTATAACTTTATATAAAATCAAATCCAGTTTTAAGTCAAAATTAATGTGATAAAACCCTTTTTATTTCTCAAAACCTGTTCTAGATTAGTCTTAGAACAGAAGACCATTTTAGGTATTTTTTTTCCAACTTTTTCTCCCTTTTCTAAAAATTGTGGTACTAACAAGTATTTTGATCTTTGTTCATCAAAACACTTGTTTTTCTTTTAAACTTTTTGGTAATCTTTGTACCAAAAACCCGTTCTAGTTTATTACCCTTGTATTAAACCATGATTTTCCTATTTGGTGTTCCCATCTTTGAAACAGACATGGCATCTTCAAGCAAGAAAACTCAGGCTGCTAAACAAGTACCAATTGTCCTCACCAAAGCCCCTGCCAGCGCCTTCAGCTTGGAACAAGCAACTTTCAAGGCCTGCAACTACCTTGCTCTGGTGGATATCCCTACTAACAAATCATACTTCAATGATGGTGCCACCTTCATCAAAGCCTGTCCTCTGATGTATGCCTTTGTTCACAATCCCGTGGGAATCACCGCACATCTTCAGGCTCTCTGGTACACGGCTCACTACACAACCCTAACCACTGACAAGGGTAAAAAGCTCCCCGCTATACGCTTCACTATCCCTACTCTCGGTGACTTTGCCTTCACCTCAGGCTTTCTAAGGAATGCCCTCCGCCTTCCTTCCAGAGGTAAGAATGAGCCTTGGGCCCCTGAGGCCACCAAGGAACAGATAGAGGCCTTCTTGGACTCTATTGGCTATGTTTGGGAGAACCCTGAAGTCAAAACTGTGGGATCGAAGATGGAGAAGAAGCGTCTTCCAGGTCGCTGGCAATACATCTTTACCCAGGTGATTCAGTGCTTGGGCTCCAAGATTGGCTCTCATGATCAAGCCAGCAAGCACTTCCAGGACCTTGGCTTCGCTCTCTGCACCAACTACAAGCTGAACTATGCGGACTACGTATTCAGCGACATGTTCAACAGGGTAAAAGCTGGTAAGAGGAACCAATTTGTTCCTTACCCTAGGTTCTTTGCAACCATCTTAGAAGTTGCCTTCAAAGATGAATATCCAAAGGTCGCCAACCAAAGCTTCTCCATGGTCGGCAAGAAGTCTCTGGACATTGATGTCCATCCAGATGATGCTCCTTTCACTCCCTACATGCTGCAACTTATTGAAGCAGCAACACATGTGTCCGTCTCACTAAACAACCCATCAGTGAGTATCCCAGACACCTCCACTCCCTCAAAATGAAAGGAACCAACTGATGGTCATCGAAAGACCATCGCTCATAAGCCAGCTGCAAAGAAACAAAAGAAGGGAGTCTCTCAAAAGACTTCCCTTCCTGATTCAGGCGTAATACCAACGTCCTCTATAGCCACAGCCACGACAACGGTCTCTGCATCTATTGCCGTTTCTTCAGCACTACCACCACCTTCAGCGACTCCAGTCACTGAACATGTTATAGCCAGCTCCGCTGAAGCTCGATCAGGTACTACATTCACAGCCTTCTCTTCTTCTTCTTCCATCTCTTCTTTGGTCCTCACACAAACATATGATTCAGAAATAGTTGTTCCTATCTCTAATGATGTTGAATCGCACGCTGTCCAAACTTCAGTGTTGTTTCGACAATCTGTACTTTGGAAAGCCAATACAACAGGACCTCAGCATGTCTCTCACAGACATACTAAGACACAGGCTAGTGATCCTCATGACACTACCATAGTACACGTTGTCCCTGAGAGTAATCCTCGTGATACTTTCAAGGTAAATAACATGTCTTGTCATCCTTCTTCTAAGCCAGAGCTCTTCTTGGCTGCTCTGTCTATGTTGTCATCAGGTATTGCACCTCCTCTCTCTACATCAGCAACCACCCCGTCACTACCTCCAAGGTTGTTGCTGCTGCTGCTACTGCTCCTCCAGTATGAGCAAGGGAAAATCTCCTCATCAATCAAAGACGGATGCTGAATTGCGCAAAATAAAGCAAGAGAAGTTTTCCTCAAAGCTTCCCCCTTTCGCTATGGAGATTCCCAAGATCGTTCTTCATAGCCCTACATTCCTTGCAATTGACTTCTTGGTCAATGAATGTGCTCTCACAAGGGCAAGGGTAGACAACCTACAAACATCTGTTAAGTACATCTTCTAGACTATCGCTGGTACTCCAGGGATGAAGGCCACAATCAACAATGTCTACACTGACATTCAGGCACTCAAGGCCGACAACCTGGCTCATGAGAAAGCTCTTGCCAAGCTCGAGAAGAAGGTAGAAGCCCAAATCCAGGTGCTCAAGTCTATTCAGAAAACTCAGTCCGACATGATGCAGATGCTCACCAAAATGCAGGAAGCTGGCTCTTCCTTCACTGTTGCTGATCGGACTTCGCTGCACCAGGTCGTTCAGAACCAGACTTCGCACACCAATTCTCTGAAGGGCATTAGGTCCAATGTGCGTACTCTGGTGGTGCATGTTCTCCCCGCTGACAACATCGAAGGGGAGAGATGTGCCAAAGAAATCGCTGACGAGATTATCAGAGAGGCTAATGAAAGATTATGCGGAAGATGATGAGAAGGAAGAAAACGATGAAGAAGACAACGATGATATCCCTCACTATGTGGGAAATGACGATGACAATGACGATGACATCCCTCCTGGTGCTCTCGAGCACTTCAAAAATAGTAAACCAGGCAACTTCGTGCCTGAAGTAGTCTACAGGGAGCCCTTGGCAGACGGACCTCCTCCTTCTCAGGATCCGTCCAACCAATCAGGCAAAGAACATAATGTGGTAGATATTGATGCCACCAATCCAATATCTGAGGGGGAGACCGCTACAGAGGTAACTCTTCCACTTATCCCTTATACTCCCATATTTGAACCTCCAAACTATCCATCTTTCTCCCCTCCAAATTTTGGTTCTGACCAACCTTTCTCTCCATCTCCCATTCTCAGTGAATCTAGTCTCCCAAAGGACTCCACTTTTTGGAAGAACCTTCATCAGAGGAGCAGTTTATGTACATATCTGACTCTGACTCTGAAGATGAAGAAGGCCTCATTCCAAGACGCCGCGCACAAAGACCTCTAATAAGCGAGCCTGAAGAGGAAGAAAGGCGAATAAACTTCTTAAAAGAAATTGAAGCCAAAAGGATAAAAATGGCCTCTGCTGAACCAGAAAATCCAGTGCCTATCAGCGTGGTGGATGACTTCTACTTTCTATCAAAAGAGGAGAGAGCACAATCATTTGAAGCTTAGAGAATAAGGGATGAAAAGATGAAGCAAACAGAGAGTGATCTAGAGCTTGCAAGGAAATTACTCAGGGAGGATGCTGCTAGAGAAAAGGCGACTAAAGAGCTAATTGAGAAAAGTCAAAGAGTCGATGAAGCTTTGGCACAAAGAGAACAGAATGAAGAAAATATAAAAGTTAATCCCATCCTCGCTCAAGAGAAGATCCTAAATGCTCTAACAAATGAAGAACCAAGCCACGGAGAACAAGAACTACGCTGGTGCACTGAAATATTCATATTTCGTCGGTCTGACTCAAAAATCATTCGAGCAACTATCGAAGAACGTCCCTCCAAAAGGCATGGACTGAAGGTATTCGTTCGAATGTACAGGTATACGAATGTTGAAAAAGAAGAAGCCAAGTTCTTGAAATTCCATGGATACCCTGAATGGCTAGAAATCAGAGATGCCATTCAGGGTTCCAAATCAAAGTTTAAAGATGTGGTGGAAAGAGCATTGGATTAGCTTCTTCAGAGGATGTCACAACATGTGCAAGTTCCGCCTCTCCCTGATCCTACAAGAAAGAGAAGATCAAATGCTGAAGGAGGTTCATATTCTAAAAGTGAACATGAAACCAAATTCAACTACGAAAGCATTCTTGGCCATCTGGAAATCCCTAACATCTCGATGCTAAACTCTTCTCTCCCTCAAGATAGAAGATATGAAGAAAATGAAATCATCACCTTCCCTGAACCAGGTATGGTTTTCTTGGATAATTATGTATTCTTAGGGCTTTTCAGAAACAAAGAAGTCAGCAAGGCTCCATCTGCCTTCATAAAGATCATGCATCACTACTGCTGGTCAGATGATCCGTTGATGAATCGACAGAAGAGGCTCTATGAAAATGAAATACAAAGAAGACACGAAAAACTCTCTGATTGATATATAGTTTTTTCCCTTTGTATTACTCTTCAGTGTATTGTACTTTTCTCTTCTTGCAAATTTGTAATTTCATTTTTCATGTAATTTCTTCAGATTATTGTTAATGAAATTCAAATGAAGTACTCTACTCCAATTATGTACTGAAAAGATCCTTGAAAAACAGTAAATGGGATACTGAACATAAGAGTTCTATCTTCTTTACATACCTCCTTACTCACTGATATTTCTCTCTAAAATTTAAATTAGTGAATGTACTTAAGGCCTCTGTTTGTAAAAATTGGGCTTTCATATCCTTATAAATGAAACTCAATGGCTATAATAGATTAGCTGAAAAAGATCTCACAGATTAGTACTTAGAAATTGTTATTTCAATATTTCTTAAGTCCCTACTAATCCCTTCAAGTAATTTTCCCATGTTACTTAATCATAATCAAATAGGGGGAGATTGTTGATCATAACTCCTCTCAGTAATTTTAATATGATTCCTCTGTATACTTAGTGAAAATTCCATTTGTAAACTTATGCTTAAATTCAGCGATAGCATACGCTGAGTGTTATCAGCGATCGCTGAAAATCAGAAGCCTCAAGTCTAGCTCTGAAGTTCTGAAGATCAACCATCACACCAAAAGAACATTCAACAAAAGTCGAAGACCAAGCTAAAGAAAGAGATAGTCAGCTAATGAGATGAAGCAGTTCAGTGATAGCAATGGTTAATTAAATCAAAGTGTGAAGTCTTGTCAAGCCTCAGCGATACTCTGAAAATTCATACTTGAAGTTTCAAGTTCAGCGATCAAGTGAAGCTTCTCAAACAAGATTAATGTTGATCTTATCCTCGATGCACAAAAGTCAAACCTTATACTATGTCAGAGAAGGACGTACGAATTGTCTCATATGTCCCCATCATATCTGATATGGTACTGTTTATATACGGCCAAAAGCATGGTTGCTTTTTGAACAAAGGACAAGCTTCCTATGAATGCTTGACACGTGGCATATACCTTTTGTCTTGCATTAAATGCAAATGGGTATAAATAAGATGAAGATATCTTCTTCATCTTCATGCATGCTACTTTCTATTTCCTTAAACCTCTGTCTCTTTTCTTTCTCATTTCCTTGTGCATCAATCTGTGTGATTTCTTAAGTTATAATAGAATAGGTTTAGTTGTTCTAATTCCGCTTGTAACTGTGTAAATTTGTTTATTCAATATAAACTCATTTAAAAACGAAAATCTGACTGTTTGTATTCAACCCCCCCCCCCACTCTTCTACAAACTGTTTCTATATCCTTGAACTCTTGTAGACTTCTTTGGGACCAACAGGGTGGAACATCAGAAGCCTTACCTTTATCCTAAGACTTAGTCGTTTCAGCGCCGTCCGTTTTTGCCTTTTTGGATGTATCCTCCCCCTTCTGAGAATCAGGATCCTGATCCTCAGAATTCTTTCGCTTCAACTCTGCCTTTTTGCACGCTCTGGCTTCTTTGGCTTTCTTCTTTTCTTCATAAATTGCAGACAGAGAGCTGTCCGGAGATGATAAATTTGAAACAGAGGTTTCTAAGGTTGATACCTTCTGATCCAAATTTGTGGAAGTAGAATTGGTCTTAGAGACATATTTGGCAGTCAGTGCATTGAACCTGTCCAACATAGCTTTCTGGAAGATAGCCATATTTGATTTATGAACTAAGGATGAGGAAGCAGAGTTTGAATCATCTGAGGGAATCACAACATCAATGAGTTTCTTGATATCAGCAACAAAGGATCCATGCTCATTTGCAGATATTGTGACCTCTGGAGTCGGAATGTCATCAGGAATGTGAAAAATTGCCTCAGCATTTGCTTTGATTCCTGCATCTAGATGATATTGGAGGCCGAGTTCCTCTGAGACTCGGCATTATCAGTAATTAATTTCTGGATAGCTTCCAGAGCCTGAGTTTGGGCAAGTTGAGCATTCTTAATACCATTGAGCGTTATTTGATGGGACTCAAGGAAGATTTTTAGATCCTCTACAGATCTCTGAATTTTATCACCAAATTCCTGAAACGCTGCATTGGTGACAAATTTAGAAGAGGTAACCGGTGCATCCCCAACACATGGGACCCCTTGTCTCTCGCGTTTAGAGAGGCTCTCGTTCACACATGTTTTGATGTTGAGCATGGAGGGACTTCCAACCTGTCTTCGAGGGCTATCAATGATAGGCACCTCTTCGGTTGTTCTGATTGGTTCAGCTGTGTCCCGATCATCAGAGGATGGGGAACTGAACACAATGTGCTTACCTTTTGGGAGTAGAAAAACTCCGGTAAGTGGTGCATCCTGATGCTGTAACCCCTCTGATGGGAATTCTTCAGCTTCTACACTAGCAGAGGGTATGGACGTACCTTCTGCGTTCCCTAATGCTTCGTTGGTCACAGAGACATCAACGAAATGTGTAGGTAGTGGCGAGTTCTGGGGCGATAGAACTCTTATATCTTCATCATCACCCTGTTAGGAGGGTGATGAGGATGAGGTGGTTTCCTCGGTAGTGCTTGATTCAGAGGGCTGAAGGATATCCTCTGATCGGTTGGTTTCAGGGTGGTTTGGACTGGGCGGTCCTGTTTCAAAAAGAGTAGATGTGTTGGCATCTACCTCAGCAGTTGTGGTTGCCCTTGTTGGACTCGGTGAGATTCGCTCACATGTGTCTCTACGGACATCTTCTGTTGCTTCCTGCATTAATCTATCAGGATGGGCAGAATCACTCGGTTGTTCACTCCCATTCTTTTCAGACTCATTCTCACTTGACCCCTCACTTCCTACATTTGGCTCTAAATGCTCTAGGGTAGGTATTCTCGGTTCTGAGTATTCCAAAGAGCGTCTATATGAAATAAGATTAAGAGAGGTTTGAGGAATAAGGTTAAGCATGTACCTGGATAGTTCTCTTGGAGCAGAGTAGCCACGTCTGTCAATGGTGGGTTTATGAGATCCCATTGTGGCTATCTTGCAGAACGGTTGAAGGAAAAGTGCTTTCAGAGCATCTATTGCAGGATAAGTGAACAAAGAGAGGAATCTTGGAAACATCAATGATGGAAGAGGTTTGCCCTGGTTCTGATGGGAAACTTTGGTGTGAACAACAACCTTCATTTCTTGAAAAATTAAACTGGCATAATCCAGAGGTTTGTTGAAATACATTCCATACATTATTGGATGTTCTTGCTAGCTTGGTCTTGAGAGCCTATTTTGCAGGTTATGCTCTTGTTGAGAATAGAGACGAGTACATTCCACATAGGAGGCAAGTGCTTCCTTTTGAATTCAGACAGCTTGGTAAGTGGTTCATTGTATCCCAAGAACTTTATGAATGCAAGCAGAGCTTCAGGTGTAGGATTGTGTTCCAGATCTGGACTTTGTACTTTCTGGCCTTCGACTTCAAGAACGGGCAGGGGCAAATGGAAGTATTTGCCTATTTTCCTCTTTGTGATGGGAATTTGTACAACGTTTTCAGGTTCAGTGGGATGGCTGAAATTTCCTAGAATGGTTTCTTCATTCTCAACAAACAATGATTGCCAGACCTCTTGAACATAAATTTCAGGCACATTAGGGTTGGTTAGGGTTAGGGTTCGGTTCAGAGAATGATTTTGCAGGAACTCGATCATTACCTTATACTCTTCTTGATACATCTTTGGATCAAGAAGTACTTGCACATTGTTAGCTTTCAATGGTAGCTTGACGATTGGGGCACTTTCTGCTATTGAATCGATCAACCGGCCTTCATCTTATTGCACATTTATGTTTGCAGCTGGGATTGCCATTTGAGACTTTTGGGGTTTTTGAGAGCTCGAGAGTGTAGGTAATCAAAAAGTGGTGTTAATCGGAGGAGGACGACGGTGAGCAGTAAAGTGAGGAGCTTCAATTTTTGAGTTTATATAATGAGCGAGAGGCTGAACTCGAGTGATTTTGGAGATCGAGGGGTTTTGATTTGGGGAAAAGCAAACGATTAGTAGGTGCTGATGTAAGCAAGCAAGCATGCCATCATACAGTCGAACGATTAATGACACGTGGCAATAACGTTTGCGTATATTAATTGATGTCAGGCGCGTGTATGGATGTGATGAGGCACTGAAAGGTTTTTCGACGGCTAATAATGACATTCGGATGCTATTGGGAAAATTCCCTCCAAAATTTAAAAGAATAATTAAAAAATTATCAATTAATCAACAAAAATTGTAGATTAAAAGAATAATTTTTGTAATTGATGCTTCCTTTTAAATCAAATTAAAATCAGACATTTGGAGAAGTAATCAGTTTTGTACCGAATGAAAATTTTGAATTCTATAAATAGCATTTCTTAAGAAATTTAATAAAATAAGAAAATTCTAATTAACCTTGGAGGCAAGAGTTAAATTTAGAAGAAACTTATTAAAAAAATTTCAAGAGAAAAACATAATCAAAGAATGGCTTTTTGGTCATATAAAACAGTTTTGAGACCAAGATTTTTGTCATGAGAATGTCTTTTCAGAAGAGTTTTAGTTGAATTTGAGATTTCTTATTAACCTTGACGGCAAGAGTTATTCAGAAGTAACAAATTATCAAAAACTTTCAAAGAGAGGTTCAAAAGACAACTAGCATTTAGACTTGTTTTCGAAGAATCTTCATGTATTGCACACCTCTGTGATCCCTCTTAAAAACTCAGATATTGTATACGTCTGTGCTCCCCCTTGACGTTTGAGTATGTTGCTCCCCCTTGCTTTTTCAAATTGAGATGCCCTTTCTATCTATACTTTGATAAATCGTGTGAACAAATGTTTATTGAAGAACAGGGGTGTCTAGAGGCTTCTGAGTGCTTCTGAGTTATTCAACATAAGTGACCAGAGGCTTCTGAGCGGTTATGATTGATGATGTTTAAAAGAAAAAAAATTGATATATACACAACAAGTGAATTTGACTTAATACTATGAAGACCATAGGTATTAAGGAAATTATATGTTTAGCATACCCAACTTGTTGACCAGAAAATTGAATCGTTTTTCATCCAGAGCTTTTGTAAAGATATCAGCAACTTGATAATCAGACAAAATACATTTCAATTATCCCCTTCTCCACACGATCTTTAATGAAATGATACCTTACATCAATATGCTTGGTTTTTGAGTGCTGAATTGGATTCTCAGTGATTGCAATAGCACTTTCTGAGTCACATAGGATGGGTATCTTGTCGTACTTCAGACCATAGTCCTTGAGTTGAGTTTTCATCCATATAACTTGTGAACAGCAACTAGCAGCAGCAACATATTCGGCTTCAACTGTAGACGTCGAAACACAATTTTGTTTCTTGGATGTCCTACTTATTAGTCTATTACCCAGAAGTTCACAGCTACCAGATGTGCTTTTTCTGTCTAACTTACATCCTGCATGATCAGAGTCAGTGTACGCAATCAAATCAAAACCAGAATTCTTAGGATACCAAAGACCCAATGATAGAGTTCCTTTTAGATATCTAAAAATTCTTTCTACAGCAGCCAAATGAGATTCTTTTGGATACTTGGCAGAGGTAGTTTGTTTGACTTGGAGTCCTAAGAAAAATGTTAATTCTCCGAACATGCTCATTTCAAATTATTTTTCCATCAGTTTTGAAAACAGATCAACTTCTGATTGATGAGTAGAACCAAATATAATATCATCCACATATATTTGAACAATGGTTAACATACCTTTTCCTCTTTTGATGAATAATGTCGTGTCAATTTTACCTTTCTCATAAAAATGACTGATCAGATATGTGGATAATCGTTCGTACCAGGCTCTTGGTGCTTGCTTTAATCCGTAGAGAGTTTTATCCAGAAGATAGACATATTCTGGGTGTCTAGCATCTTCAAATCCAGGAGGTTGTTCAACATACACTTTTTCTTTTTGAGGATTCCATTCAGAAATGCACATTTAACATCCATTTGATATACTTTAAAGTTTTTGTATGCTGAGAACGCTAGAAAAAGTCTTATCACTTGTAGTCTTGCAATAGGGGCAAATGTCTCGTCGTAGTCTATCCCTTCTTCCTGACAGTACCCTTTGGCCACCAATCTTGCCTTGTTTCTGATCACAATACCATCTTCGTCGTTTTTGTTCCTAAATACCCACTTAGTACCTATAACAATTTTGTCTTTTGGCAGAGGTACTAAATTCCATACCCTGTTTCTATAAATCTGAAGCAGTTCTTCTTGCATAGCTTCCACCCAACTCGGTTCTTATAAAGCTTCATGAACTTTGTTTGGTTTAATCATGCTCAGAAAATTTACAAAGAAGGCTTCATTTGCAGTTGCAGATCTGGTTTTAACCCCTTCAGATGGACTTCTGATTATTAGATCTGGAGTGTGAGACTTTGTCCATCTAGTCATCCTACTTTGAGGTATCGGCTAAGCTTGAACCTCTGTCTCTTGAACCTTTGTCTCCGAAGATTGAGTAGCCTCATCAGATATTGGAGTAGGTTCTTGATCTGGAGAAGCACCTAGAATCTCCCCCTGAAATGAATGTTCAGAGGGTATCTCTGGACATGCATTTGAAGATACTTAAGGTGCAGAGGTTTCCGTTGGACTTTCATTTGATGACATAGGACCAGATAAAGATACGCCAGATGCGTGAAGTACTTCAGGAATACTCAAGGGTGGAGTATTAGGTGGTTTCTCTGAAGGTATTTCTTCTCCCAGAAAAATCATCAAATAGAGCATCAATCTCGGATTCTCTGAACCTGAAAGATAATCAGAGGTAACAGTATTAAGTTTGAGTTCAGAATTGGAATATTCAGAACTCAATTGTGTTTGATCATCAAAATCGATGTTTATGCATTCCATTACAGTCTTAGTTCTTAAATTAAAGACTCTAAAGGCACTTGAATTTAACAAATATCCCAAGAACTTTGCTTCATCAGATTTCTTATCAAATTTGCCAAGTTTTTCTCTATCATTTAAAATAAAACACCAACAGCTAAATATATGGAAAATTTTGACAGAGGGTTTTTTGTTATTTATGAGCTCATAAGAGGTTTTGAGATGCCTCTTGATTATGATAGATCTATTCTGAGTGAAACATGTTGTGGCTACAACTTCTGCCCAAAAATGGATAGGAAGTCCAGAAGTTGCAAGCATTGTTCTGGTTGCTTCCACTAGTGTTCTGTTGCGTATTTCGACTACACTATTTTGCTGAGGAGTGCGTACAACAGAAAAGTTTTGTGTAATTCCATTTGCAACAAAGTATTCTTCAAGCTTGGCATTATTGAATTCAGTTCCGTTATCATTTCGCAGCTGTTGTATTTTCTGATGTAGAAGAACTTGTATTCTTGTCATCATATTCTGTAATATAATTGGCACTTCTGATTTTTGACGCACAAAAGCAAGCCATGTATACCTGGAAAATTCATCTATTAGTACCAAGATATACTTTTTGCCAGACAGACTCTGAATTGCAATGGGACCACAGAGCTCAACATGTAACAATTGCAGAGGTCTAAAGCACGAATGGTCACTTTTGGTTTTGTGAGTCGCTCGTTTTATTTTGCCCATTTCACATGCAAGACAGAGGTGATCCTTCTGGAAGTGTACCTCAGGGAGGCCTGTCACCAGATTGTGTTTTACCAACATCTCAAGATTGTCAAAGTTTAGGTGAGACATTTTATGATGCCATAACCATGCAATTTCACTCTTTTTAGACAGAATGTGAAATTCATCATGTATAGATTACCTTTTCTGTCAGCTCTCCATAATTCTTCACCTGCCTTAGAGAATAAGTAACAATGTTTTTCATCAAATACAGCAAGTATCTTAGAATCACATAATTGACTTATGTTAACAGGTTATGTTTTAAACCAGAGACATGCGCTACTTTGGATAAGGTAATATTACCTTCTTGTAGAGTTCCATAGCCTTTTATTTGACCCTTACCATTATCACCAAACGTTACTGCTCCTCCACTTTTATCTTTGAATTTGGAGAGTAAGTTTTTCGTGCCAGTCATGTGCCTCGAGTATCCAAGGTCAAGATACCAGATATGCACACGCTGTTTCTGCAATCAGAATCAGAGAGATTTAGGTACCCATTTCATAATGGGTCCTTTAATGTTAGGTTTGAATGGCTGATTCTTTTTAACATGAACTTGAGTGGATTTATCAGAATTTATCGGTGTTTTTTTTACTTTCATTGTTCCTTTTAGTTTGATTTCTGAAGTTGGAATACTTTTGATATTTAGAAGAGTAATCAGAGGGCCTTGAGAAAAATTGCTTAAGTTTTAAGAACAAGGAGAAACGTTCGGAGTTCTGAAACATAAAAGATTGCATGAAATTTTCATTACTAGAATGATAATTACAATTTTTCTTATGTCTGTCTATTCTAGCATCAGCAGTTCTATCGAACTTCTTATCTAGGCTAGACTTATGCTTAGAAGTAAATGTGTTCTTCTGTTGAGGCATCCTCTGATGAGAATTCTCAGGAACCTTGGACTTTACTGAAACAGAAGTAGAAGAGTTAGATTTCCATTTTCCTTTTTGTTCATAAGTAAACTTCTGAGGTATTCCACTCGAATGTTTTTCAACATTTGGGCCAGAAGCTCTGATTTCCAGAGGTTCATTAATGTATAAGAAAGGAGCATCCTCATTTTTAATTACTTCTGGAGCCTTTGTGCTTTCTTGTGACAAAAGATTCTCAAATGTTGAAATATATATCTCTGAATTGTCAAAGAAATCATCATCATCTTGATCATCAAATTCCCAGGGATAAGTAATGAACTCAAAATCGTCTTGGACTTCAGAAAGATTTAGGTCAACAAAGAACAAGGAAAAATCTCTTGATGATTTTCAATAGACTTTTGATCAATCCTATGTTCAAGTTTAAAGCACTCATCCAGAGTTGAGAGAATATCGTTTTGAAAAATAAGTCTTAGCTCCTCTTCTGCTTGTACATGTATGGATTCATCAGCTTCTGGATTCAAAGTTATATGAGTAATCGATCCAAACTTGAAAATATCACTTTTCTTTTGGACTAAATTTAGATCAACGTGAGTTGTTTTTCCAGAAGAGTACTAAACATTTTTGTACTTGAGTTTTCTCACACGATGACCATTATCATTTCTTGATTTTTTGAAGACAGATTGCTCATATAAGATCGGAAAAACAGGCTTTTGTTCTTTTCCTAAACAGAATACAGATTCCAGAGTAGACCGCTTTTTACACGTATAGGGATCCAAATCTTCAAAACCAAGTCCGATGCTCCCTACTTGTGTATTTATTTTATCATGCACTTTCTGAGCATCCAGATATTTTTTTATCTGTAGCTCTTTGTTTTGAAGTTCAATATGCAAAAATTCTCTTTCCTTTAAAAAATAATTTTTGAGTGCTACAGAATTCAATCTGTCACTCTCTTTAGCTTTAATCTCTTTGTCTTTGCCTTCAAGAAGTTTAATGAAGTCGTGTTTCTCTTCTTTGAGTTTGGCTTCAGTATTTTTCAAAAGTTTGGATATCTTTTCACTTTCAACAGAAATTTCATCTTTTCTTCAGTTAAAATATCCATTTATCTTTTGTAAATATCTCTCTCTCTTTGAACTGTAGCAAAAGTTTGTTTAATAGTTTTTCTCAACTTCTTTTCTATAATAAGCTTCTGCTTAAGATTTTCAAATCATTTGTTAAAATTATGATGGTGTTCTCAAGGTCAGAGGATTCAGATAGAGTACAAACCGGAGTTTCAGAAGGCTGATCTTCTGATTCATCTGCCTTAACCATTGCACAAAACATGGCTTCATCTTTTCTTGTCTCATCATCCAGCCAGTTCTCCTTTTCTGCATAGTGGGCTCTTTCGACAACATTATACTTGTATTTATTCTTGTATTATGGCTTGTCTTTTTCCAGAGCACCTCTGCAGTCTTTGGAGTAGTGACCTGGCTTTCCGCACCTGTAGCACACATCCTTTTTTCTTTTCATCTTTTCCTCTTTCTTCTCAGCTTCTGACTTTTCAGCTTTCTAGATCTCTTGCCTTGGGGCATAAGATGGAGTGGGACGATCAAATCTCTTGTTTCCTTGAAAGGATCTATTACCAAACTTTTTGGTAAACTGTTTGGTAATGAGTGCTAATGACTCAGCAAAAGATTTGATGTCATCATCAGAATCAGAAGCATCTTCTTGAATTGCTTCGGAGATGAATGCCTTACTTTTTCCTTTCTTCTCACTTTCCTTACCCCTTCTGCCTGACCCTCTGGATTCAGAGATTAGGGCCAGAGATCCACCAATTGACGTTTTCTTCTGAACAACTTCCTTCTCGTGAGCTTGAAGAGTGCCAAAGACATCGTGCAGAGACCACATTTCTAGGTCTTGGTTAGCTTGAAGAGACATAGATAGATTAGACCATTCTGGATTTAATCGTTTAAGAAATAGAACGTTATTGTCTTCCTTGGATCTTACTATATCACATCTTTTGCACAGATTAATCAAGGTATTAACTCTATGAAAGGTCTGTTCCAGAGTTTCTTCTGGAATAGCTTGAAAACTGTTGTATTCATTCAGAGTTTAAGCTCTTCTGTTTTTCTTCATCTTTGCTCCTCCTTCGAGAAGATTTTCAAGCTGATCCCACAATTCTTTAGCAGTTTCACACGTGTCTAGAGATTGAAAAATCTCATTTGGAATAGCCAAATTTAGAAGACTCTTTGCCTTTTTGGCTATTTCCACTTTTGCCTTTTCTTCATCAGACCAATTGCCTCTTAGCTTTGGAATAGGTCGAGCAAGAATTTCATCAGTAGTAGCAGTAGCAAGAATCCTTGGGATCGTGGTCATTGGTATGTATGGACCATTCACAACGGTGGGATAAAGTTCAACATCTAATCCTTCATAGAAATTGATCATTCGGATCTTCCATTGAGGATATTCATCTCGGATTAGAGTTGGAGGTTTGGTCAAGGATCCAGAGGTGTATATGGTGTTCATATTTTGATTTGCTATTTTTCAGAAAACAGAGATTAAGAGAGTAGGATTGAAAGTTAGATCAATTATATCTCAAATGAGTTGAAACGAGACGATATTCTTACTGAATTTCAAAATTAAACCAAAACTACCGCTGATTTGGAGAGAATTGTATGAAATTAACAAAATCTCGAAAACAAGGGGAAATTTGAAGAACGGTAGTTTAAAATTGAAATAAACTGCAAATAGAACAGGGATTTCTCCAAACTGGAAGAGATCTAATAATCAATAGATTGATTATCAGGTTCTGATACTAATTGTTGGAACCCATATCCCTTTCTTAGAACAAATCAACAGATCGTATAACAAAATATGAACGGAAGCAATATCGATCTATGATAGATAATAAGCAGTAATTCAATAATGATAAACAGTAAGAACAGTTTTGAAGAACAATCCGGAAATCGTATTAATAACCTTGAGCTTGATTAAAATACGTATGAATGAACAACGTGATTTTTCTCTTCGAGATCGTCAACTATTACAGTGAAGAATGAATCTATTTATATTGTTACAAAGTGAAAGTCAATGATCTAGCCTATCAGGAACTGACATGTCAGCTATACTAGATAACAGAATTGTTTACGAATAGAGACGCACGGAAAGTGTGATCACCACGTCATCATAAACGCGTGTGATAATCAGTTTGAGTCCAGAGGTTCTTCAAGTCTCTGGGCGTCTCTGAGATGACTTAAGTCAGAGGATGAACTTCTGACTTGACTTTTGATCTTGGATGCTTGTGACATTTTGGTTCGTACTTTCTTCAGAATGAAGTCTAACATAGGTGGTTCGATATCAACAAGGTATAGCGGCACCTGGGAGTTCTGATAACATCGATAGAACTTTCTCATTTTGCTCTTCTACCAACCTCAAGCGTCGTGTGGCAAAATCGTCATGAGTTGTTTAACAAGAACCTTGTTCTGTAAATGCATTCATGTGAAGAATTGATCCTTTGCTATCACTACATACAAAACTGTTATGCATTTGAAACGAAGGAATATGGAAAGAAGAGATGGGAATTGTCGTACTTGGCCTCAGGAACGTAGTATTCGTATTTATGGGAATTGTAGGCATCGGCATGGTAGGTACTCCCATCGTAGGTCGAAAAGGAAATGGCACGTTTTGTTGAAGAAACCTCTCGGAAATGATGGTTGTGTCCAGAACAGAGATGGACCAGGAGGTAGAGGATTGACAGGAGGTCATAGTTGGTTTTCTAGTTCGCAACTCGTTGTCTTGCGGCATTGAGTTCGACCCTCAATTCTCCTAGTGCGACATTATTGGCCATCTGTTCCCTGCGACCAAAGACACTAAACATCAGATATTAGTGACAAAAAGGTTTGGCGAGGAATTTCCGACAGACGGAGCCCCACGGTGGGCGCCAAACTGTTTATGCCAAAAATCATTTAAAAAAAACAACTTAAGGTTTATATGGAGCTTTTATGACTAAAGGAAGGATTCGTCGACAAACACAATAATTGACAGAAAAGTAAAGTAACACGGTTAATCAGTGATGCGGAAAAACCCTTTGTCAAAGGAAAAATTGCGGACGATAGTTGAAATCGTCGATGCACTAGCAAAAATGACGTCAAACAGGGACGTCATCCTTTGGTAACACCGGTCGTAATTACAGAGATTACAACACAAAGAAAAGTAAAACAGATCATAAGTTTGTTGCTCTGCGTCGTTAGTCTTTGCGTAGTGAATGTCTTTTCACTCGTCCCTTTTGATAAAAATTAGTCTTGTATTTATATCTGTTTTCGTATATACTGATTCTTCCAATAATGATTGGGCATTTATTATTGTCGTATGTTATGTCCGTTACGTCTGTTATTCCCGTTGTACACTAATGATGATGATTCTGCATTAAATACATAATCAGAACGTAAGATACGTCGTTAGTTTTATATGAGTCAAGAGATTCTTTCGACGGTCGTTGGATAAATGTGACGGCTTATAGTCGTGACTTATATTTGTCCTTTCTTGGAGTTTCGTAGTTGATGTCGTAAGTTATTTCGCTATTTAACCAGGTCGTACGACTTGAACATCTCTTGTGTCTCGACATCTTATCCTGAAATCAATAGTCGTTAGTTCCTTATGATAAATCATTAATGATCGTTAGTATCTATCGATTGTCGTTAGATAATATTTTTGGTCCAAAAATACGCCACCCTTCCTATCGAAACCAAAAGATCACGAGATCCTACACTTATACCTTTCGGTAAGTATAACTTCCGTAAGTGTTGTCCTTACCAGAGAAGATAGTAACCAACAACTGCTGATATATTACGTAAGTAAATCTCTTCTCGATGCGGAAAAAAGGTACTCTTCTATGGAAAAATTACGTTTGTCACTAGTTACTATTGTTAAAAAATAACAACATTACTTTGAGAGGCATCCAGTCGTCATTGTTACCAATTAACCTCTTAAATCTGTCTTGAGAAAAACCAGCGCTGACAGGTCAACTCACAAAGCAGAACGTATACCTCAGCAGTTACGATATCTCCTTCGCGCCACGAACAACTATCAAGTCGTAGGTTTTAGCAAACTTCATCACAAATTTCAGTCTCGAGCTAGAAAAACAAGCGATCGCAAAAGTTTCAATTATGGTGACTTCGGACAAAGATATGTGAACATTACACGTAGATGGATCCTCCAACATGAGGGGAGTGGGACTAGGACTTGTCCTAAAGTCACCATAGGGGGCATGATGGTATACTCAATACCCTACGATTTCAAAGCAACAAACAACGAGGCAGAATATGAAGCATTGATCGCAGGAATGAACCAGGCTGATGACATAGGAGAATAACATCTTCAAGTAAAGTGCGACTCCTTACTGGTCGTTAGTCAATTGAACGGAGAATTTGCGACCAAAGATTCAAAAATGACAGCATACCTTAAGATCGCAAGAGACAAAACGAAAATGTTTAAATCATTCACGATTCGACAAATTCCACGAGATTAGAACACCCAGGCAGACGCATTAGCCAATCTCGGATCAGCACTCAGTAAATCTACCTTTTACGTCATACTATAGTCCATTTGGAATCTCCATCAATCGAAAGTCACGACCTCTGAGTCACGAAATCGACGATGATGAGTACTTGTCAAAAACGATTAAAGACTATCTAATGCACGATCGTCTTCAAGAAGATAAACTGGAGGCATGATGAATTCGCTTCAAAGCATCCAGGTATGTCGTAATTTCTAACCAGTTATGTAGAAGGTCATCGACAGGTTTGAATTTGTGATGTGTCGCCAAAAACCAAGTCGAAGGTATGCTTCGAGAAATTCACGATGGCAAATGTGGAATCACTCGGGACAACGGAGTCTAGCCAACAGAATTTCGTGACAAGGCTACTATTGGTCAATATTACGACAAGACTCCATTAGGTATGTGTAAAGTTACAACGCCTGTCAAAGACACGCAGGTATGACTCTTAAACCTTCAGAATCTTCACATACGACGTTGGTCTCGTGGCCCTTCATGCAATGGGGAATGGATATAGTTGGGAAGTTACCTCCAACGCCTGGCTAAAAGGTATTCCTGCTCGTACTCACGGATTATTTCTCCAAATGGATAGAGATCGCTGCCTTCTCCCAAGTTCGGGACAAAGAGTTAATCTCCTTTATCTAGACTAACATTATATGCAGATTTGGAATTCCCTCATAAATTTTTTGCGACAACGGGTCGCAATTCATAAGTGACAGAACATGGAGATTATGTGAAGATCGCCATATCAAGCTTACGACTTCGACACCACCATCATCAATACTTTTTAAGAAACGACTCAGAGCAGCAAAAGGAAGATAGGTCGAAGAACTTCCTACGGTATTATGGGAAAATCGTACAACTCCAAGAACCTCCACAGGACAAACAACTTTTTCTTTACTACAAGAAATGGAAATTATAGAGACGACTTTTGTCGTCACTACATGTCAAAATGTCGTCGCTAAACACATATAGCGACTATGGTCGTTGCTAAAAGTCTAGTAGCTAGAAGTTGGTTGCTGAAAAAACCAACTGCAACGGCAAGCAATGACAATAGCAATGACAGTTATTTGAGGATTTATTGTGACTGAGACTCGTTGTTACAAGCGATTTAAATTAAATTAATTAATTAAGTAATAGAGACCGTATGTCGTCGCTATAAGTAAAATAATTAATTATTTAAAAATTACTATTAGCAGCCACATGTCGTCGCTATAAGTAAAATAATTAAGTATTTAAAAATTACTGTTAGCAACCATGTATCGTCGCTATAAGTAAAATAATTAATTCTTTAATTAGCAACCACATATCGTCGCTATAAGTAAAATAATTAATTCTTTAAAAGTATACTATTAGCAACCACATATCATCGCTATAAGTAAATTAACTAGTTTCTCGGATATTACTTTTAGCGACTACATGTCGTCAATATAAATGGGATGGTTTGTCGTCGCTATAAAGGTCATTTTTTTGGTATTTTCTGGCTATTTTTTGCACATTTTTAAATAAACACGATTGTAATAGTAAGAAAAATCAACAATCTAACACACAATCACGGAAACACCAACAATAAACACATTTTTAAGGAAATTAAACAGGGTTTCATTAGTACTAAATATGAACATTGAAACATAAAAGTACCAACAATAAACACGAAAAAATTAATTGTATAAAACAAAACCTACAAATAAAAATATGAATAATAAATACCTAATTAGCCCCCAAATCCTCATTGGTGTCATCGTCGGTGGAACTACTGGCATGGTATAATTGAAAGTAGGAATATTTGGAACCTGACATTCGGGGGCTAATATTCCTTGTTAGAATTAACTTTGTTAGAAAGTGTAAGTAGTAAGTTGTCTAAGTCTTTTAGTCAGAAGACTAAGTCACTGGAAGATGTAGAGCTTGGATACAGAGCTCGAATGCAGAGGGATGAGAAGCAACATGGCAAGTCTTGTGGCGTAGAACTCGAGTCTTAGACGTAGAGCCTCTGCAGGTACTATGCAGAGCCTGTGTCTCCCAAAGCCTTCTCGAATTTAATCTACAAGACTTTTCCAGTAACACTCTTTTGTACAAATGGACCAATTATAAGATGCCATGTGTGCAGAAACGGTTATTCAACTTTACAGCTTGGCATCTTCTCATTGGCTAATGAGTTGACTTTTCTATTTACATAGTATAAATAGGAGATCGATCAATGTAATAGTGTGCTTTAACAATATACTTTTTGGTGTTTTATACTTGAGAGAGAGAGCGAGTAATTTGAGAGCCTTTTTATCACGCACTATTGTGTGTTCTAGGTGTTCTTCACTGGAATTACTCAGATTACTTCTTTAATACACAAAATGACTTCTTCAATATCAGTTGCGTTTGTTTCCTTTCTCTGTTTATTATTCAGTTCATCTATTCTAGTTTGTTTGGTATTTTTTCAATTACTTCCGCCATCTATTTCTGCAAATTACCATTTATTGAGTGTTTAAAGGGATCTGGGTTCCTACATTCCTAATTGCCTGAACTAGAGCCATGTGTGTGTCGTTACTGTGCCTAACGAATGCACTAAAGAATGAGATCATTTTCCGTACCTGATCATCAGTAAACGATCGCTGAGGTGGTGCGGTGTATTTAGACTCGTCAAACATAGAGGATGACGAATTACCCTTGTACTTTAGATAATATCTGTGACTAGTTTACCGGTGCCGAGGAGTCAAATCCAAGTTGTTGTGTTAGTGATTTTTTTTCTGCAATCATCTTCTCATGTGTATTTTTGTAATAAGGATAATGAATATATAAATGTTAAAGGCAATTATTAATTAATTGAAGTTAAATAATTACTTACATGACATGACCGGGCATCGTCATTTACCCATTCCCCCAATCGAGTGTGCATTTTACGCTAATTATCGATCAAACTCGGCAATTCCTATGTCGCCGAATTTTTCTATGAAAAATAAATATAAAGGATTGTTTTATTAGACTTACGATACCATTAATAATATATCAAATTATTTCAAAGTAAAATAGATTTACCTGCTTATACTATGTAGAAACATAAGATGATGAGCCATGAAGACTTGGGAATCGTGCTTTAGCCCTGTTTTCTGCATTTTTTTGGGCACGATTTCTATACTTGGAATCAAGAAAGTGATCTATCGTCTCGTCCCAAACATCCTTCATAACAGAAGGTGGAGGATTTTTCTTGATTTCTCGACATCATCATAACCACCATTATCCATAAAATATTTCTTCTGTTTTGCTTTTCGATCCTTGTATCGATCTCTGCACAGTTGCTCAATGCCTTTGAAGATCTGATTCCAACGAGGATTGGCATGATAAGGACTAAGGTCAAAATAGCGCTTCAAAAAAAATGATTAGCATATATTTTTCAAAGTTAATACGATATTAAATAACAATATATGTACCTGAATCCAATGTAACATCCCCATCTTTGTGTTCTTTGGAACCAAATCCCAACTTTCATAGTACATAGGGATGTTGTTACCTATCCAGTTCCCTATGAACCTTGTGAATAGGGAATCATTATCTCCAATTGGCGGATAGATTTTCTGATCTGACACGTCAAACTCGATAGGTAATGGTCTTTTCTCGTTGTTATCATAAGCATGAATTAGTTTGAGGTCCCGGGACCTACCTCGACCTCTCTTTCGTGAACCTACAATTTTAAGAAAAACAACAAATAAGTAGATTACATGACGTGTTCAATTATTAAGAAAAATTAAAAACTATAGTACATTACTCACATGTTGTGGGTATCCTCCTTGGGGCAGGAGGATGACCACCCCCAACATCTCCACCATGGCCTCTTGCAACTGCTGCCATATGACCTCCTTAGAAAATTGGATGGCACAAGTGCAGCTAAAATAAGTAAATTATCTACGTTGTATAATGTCAAGTAACAAACAAATATCAATTACCTTTGATTACCTTAAATGTATACCCGCACAATGAAAAACGAAGAAAAATATATGAAAATATAATTACCGTAAATGGATACTCCAACAAGACTGCATCAAAATACGATAAACATGTTTCGTAAAATTTGTATATGAAATGTTTTTAAACCATATTCCAGTATATCTTTTACAAGATTTAACTTCATATATCACAAATCTTCATGATAGATCAAAACCCCAAGTTTATATATATATATATATATATATATCATTAAAAGAAAACCCAAAGCGATCCAACATTCATACTAACAAGTAACATTTACGCATAAATAAATCAATCAGACTCATCACTAGAACAATAGCCATCTACATCATCATTATCTGAATCTACATTATCATCTAAATGATCTATATCAGCTTCCTCATTTTCATCTTCCGCAACGTGAAGAGTACATATTTCATCAACTACGCTTGATTGTCCAACTCTTTCCAACCCAATATCAGCCATATAATCCAAATCAGCCAATAACACAAAGTTAGACGAGCTGTTATGTATGACATCAATCTGGCTAACTTCATCGATACGTGGATGATCCCAGATTTTTCGGTGATTAACATCTTCCACAACCCTCCAATTATGATTTTCAGACGGGTCTTCAATATAGAACACTTGTTTTGCTTGCGTAGGAAGAATGTATGGGTCAGACTGGAACCATTCAAAATTTACGGTAATACTAGTTATGTTATTTTTTGTGACACGTCATTTCTTCCTCGGATCGGTGTTGAACCACTTACATCGAAAGAGCACAACCTAAAAACACTTAGATAACATATCTTTATAATGTCTTCTAATTGACCATAAAATGTAAACCCGTATGTGCCTAGTACTGCCACTCCACTATTTTGAGTGGCACGGCGAATATTACGACTATGTACCACAAATCTCACACCGTTGACTATGCAAGCGGTATACAAGTATGCATTGAAATTCGAACCATGTGCCAAAGAAAATAATTCTTCAGTACACTCAGGAGACTCTGCTGGTTGCAAATTACAAATCTATAAAAAAAAATGATAAGTTTAAGTAATGGTTTATTTAACAGAATAATATATATTATGTGATTACCATGTCTCTAAACCAAGGAGTAAATTCATTTGTAAATTACCATCTTCGATTTCAAACTTGAATTCCCTATAAATGCTTAAAATTAGTATCAACTTTTAAATTATTGAAAAAACTTAACTAAAAATAGTTCATGGCAAAGATACTTACTCCTTGTAGACGTCAATTTCATGGCAGTTGTTTAGTACAAACCATTCTATTGCTTTCCAAACTTCTTCTCCTAGGAATATGATTGTTTTCTTGCTAGTTGGTCAACATTGTGATTCGAAGACAGAAAACTGCCTTTTGGAACGACAACATCCTCATTTTTTTCGGTGAGATTAAATCTAGTTTGCACACCCTCAAGATATATGGAACAAAATGTTAAAGCTTCGTCTACAACATAACCCTCCGCTATGGAACCGACAGGCTTAGCTTTATTTCTAACATAATTTTTCAACTTCTTCATGTATCTTTCAAATGGATACATCCACCTCATGTAGACAGGTCCTCTAAGGATAGCCTCTTCCGATAAATGTAGAACCAAATGAATTATTATGTCAAAAAAAGTTGGAGGAAATATTAGTTCCATGTTGTAGAAAATCTTAATTAATTGATATTCTGCTTTCCTCATATCCTCCACCACCAAGTTTGGCACAAACTTGCTTAAAGAAGGAGCACAACTCGATGATTGGGGTTGAAATATTTGCATCTAGATATCCTCGAACTCCTATCGGTACCAAACATTACATCATTATGTGTAAATTTATGAGATTTCAACCCTGTAATGTTGCTATCGTTATCAGTCACTTTCTACTTGAAGTTCGATCCAAATCCATCGGGTAGTTTAACTCCTTTTATGAATTGGCAGAAACGTCTCCTATCATCAATCGTGAATGAGTACTTTGGATGAGGTTTTAAGATCATGTTGTCTCTCTCTTGAAGCCACAACTCTTTTCGAATACTCCACTCTTTCAAGTCAACTCTTGCATTTGTGGTGTCTTTAGATATATCATTCAACAATAAAGTACCCAACAAATTATCACAAACATTTTTTTCCACATGCACAGAATCCAAATTGTATTTTAACTCAAAAGAAGACCAATACTCAAGCTCAAAAAAATACTTCATTTTGTCCAATTCAACTCATTTGGATCACGCTTTCTCTTCACACCTCCAAAGCTTGGATATTTTCCCGCAACTCGAGTTGGCAATTGAGCTAGTTGTTGTAATATAGTTTCACTACTGAATCGTTTAGGAGGATTTCTTTTCTCGTGCTTACCATCAAACAACTTACTCTTCCTCCAACGATGGTCATAGGGTAGGAATCTTCTGTGACCAACATAAGATGTGTTTCCAATTACATGACATGAAGCAGTGTCTTCATTACATGTAGGACATGCTTTATATCCTTGACCACTCCAACCAGACAAACTACTGTGTGCAGGAAAATCATTGATGGTCCATAAGAGCATTGCATGTATAGTAAAGACCGTGTTTGTTGAGGCATCTCTCGTTTGAACACCTTCAGCCCATAAAGTTTTTAATTCATCAACCAGAGGCCTCAAAAATATATACATGTCCTTTCCAGGTGATTTAGGACCATGAATTAACAACGTCAACATGAAAGAAGACTCTTTCTTACATAACCATGGAGGAGTATTGTATGTTGTCATTATGACCGGCCACATGCTATAAGACTAACTCATGTTACCATATGGATTAAAACCATCAGATGCCAACCCTAAACGGATGTTTCTAGGTTCTTTGGAAAAATCTGGATATCTCGTATCAAAATATTTCCATGCAACACCATCAACTGGGTGACGCATCATGCCATCTTCCGTTGACCGTCCTGTAGCATGCCAAGTCATATATTTTGTGATATGTCTGGAACTGTACATACGTTTTAACTTGGAGGTCAAAGGAAAGTATCGCAACACATTCTGAGCAACTTTCTTCCCCTTTGTGTCATTGTCCCTCCATCTACTTTCACCACATATAGGACAATTTTGCAACAATTCATTTTCTTTCCAAAATAGGCAACAATCATTCTTGCAAACATGGATTGGTTGGTACCCTAACCCTATCTTTCTCATTTTCTTCTTAGCTTCATAGTGTGACGTTGGGATCTTGTTCTCTTTCGGAAATGCAAATTTGAGAAACTCGAGAAGCTGATCAAATGAACTATCAGTCCATTTATTCAAGGAAGACAACCAAGTACAACCAGGATATAACTCAGTCTCGACTTCCTGAAACAATTCAGCAAATTCATGGTCTACACCACTTACACCACCATCTGAAATTCTTTCATCTATGTCTTCCTCATTAGTAATATTCTCCCCACAAACATCATTAAGGACATCAAACAATCCATATCTTAGTGGAACTACGTTGTCTATTATTGGAGGGGTATCTACTTCACCATGATAAATCCAATTCTGATAATGTTCATGAAACCCAAACCTATATATGTGACCTTCAACCATGTATATATGTGACCTTCAACCATGTTTAACTCCTGATACAAACGGTTCACACACTTTTTACACGGACGTTTAACTCTTCCGGCTGAAATCAACATGAATGATTTAAGACAGTTCAAAAATTCTTCAAAATTACGCCTTCTACACGTAATCCAACTCTTATCAATCGTCATAACTGCGTAAAAACAAAATCATATATATTTGGCATGAGCTTAAATTCTTTTTGTTTTTTCCTTTTGTTACATTCTATAATATTGACATATATTTGTTTACTTAGAATCTAATGGATCTATAATAAACTTTAGATGATGAAACTTTTAAGTACAAATAATGTAACGTAATATACATTGTTCATGTTGTAAATTCTACTAATTTTATATATACAATATTATAGAACTACTTAGAAGTTGGTTGCCAAGTGCATTGCCCCATAGTGAGTCCAAGCATACCCTAGTATTTATGTGACTCTAATTTGTTTTTCACTTTAGTAAGGTTCTTTAGTTTACTAAATCTATAGCCTAGAGTAAAGTTAAAGTAAAGAGAAGTAGAAAACAAAGATAAAATAGGTTTACATGGATTTTTAAAAACAATCATGCCAACGTAATTTCAAGAAACATATATTTTTATAGGACACTTGTATTTATAAGACATATTTTGAAATAGTGTCCTATAAAATAGCTAATATGACATTTTTTGTATAAAAATGTCCTAATAAATTTGTTACAACACTCAAAAGCATCCTATAAACTTATTACAACACCTTTAGATAGAACACTATTATTTTGATCCTATAAAGTGGTCTATTAGGACGCTTATTTGTTGGTGGCGTCTTTTAAACCCAATTTTATTGTAGTGATTGGTTTGAAATACAAGTTATTTCATGAGTTTATGCAAGAAAGCTTATTATTTATGTTTTATGAAGATATGTCAAATATTCTTGATATACTTATTAACTTTGTTTCTACAAACCAGAAAAATTATGTTACATCTTTCATGAGAATAAAATCATTAAATATTGTTATGAAAGCTTCATGATCACAAATAATGTTGCATAAGAGTCGGTGGAATAATAAAGCATCAAACCAAAAAAAAACCACAAACTCAGTAGCAATGCATAACTAGTACGACCTACAGCCTTAAGCTACCAGGGGTCGATTAAGCTAATCTCCATATCCTATAATCTACTGCTTAGCAATTAAGTACCAAATTCCCTAATAAGAATTCTACAGTCCCCCTACCACCTTAGCTTCACAATAATTAAGCATGCATAAACATCATGGTGCGATTACTCATTTCTTGGTAACACCCTAAAATTGGAGCCAACAAACTACTTTTTAGTACATTTCTATGGAAGTAAGTCAAGTAAATAGTAAAAGATGCATTCAAAATTAAAAACTAAATAGTACATAATTAAGAAATCATGTGACACATATTTCAAAGAACATTTAACTTTACAATACCCCAAGTTTCTCCGATAAAGAAAAAAAACGCACCTGATTCAAGATATAACTCTTGCCTTGGCGAGCACGACCGCAAACCGAAACGATGCAGATGCGTTCTTTAACAAGCTGAAGAACAGAAACAACTAACTTTACTCTTGGAAGAAGAAGACTAGTTTATATGAAACTCATGACAGACTAATAGAGTGAAGATCAAGACTCAAGAACATAAATCATATTGATGTCATGTCATTTGGTTCCTTACGTTTAAAACACATTTCAAGTTACATGATTACTTTAAAGTCTCATCCTATTGGGATGTATTTTAGTTATGGACGGTCAACTATTAAAAGAAAAGTAAGGGATTAATGTAGTTTTTATGCATTATCAATAAATAGCTTTTAGATCTTTCTTAATAGGCAAGGGAAAAAAAAGGTTCCTTTGTTGGATTATAATTCGTTTGGAACCACTTTTTTTTCTTAACCTTACATGAGAGGAATAGTAGATTCTATAAGGATGCTTCCATGATTCGAGATTTCGTCAAAATTTTGATGTCATGTTAAGAGTTATAATGTTTGTGCTATCTGATACTTGCTTTTTTTATTAAGTCATTTGCTTGTTAATTGTGTGAAGTTGTGCTTGTGATGTATGTTTTTCAGTAAGTACGTAAGTATGTAAATGATCAATAATTTCTTAACACACATGGTTACATAATATTATACCGTGTCAGAACAAACATGTGATTCCATGCAGACATTTTCAAAAGTCAAACCTGTTTGATGAACATAAAGATAGAAAACTGAAACTTTATAAACACTTGTGTAAAGAGATAGCACAAGCATAGAAAATAGATAGTTAACTGCTCCTTCTAATTAAATATATAGGTTGAATCAGATGCTTCCAATGCAACAATTACACTTAATTTGCTCTCCTTAATAAATGCTTGTGGGCACAACCAACCTCTTGTTTGTTAGATGGTTTCATGTTCAATCAATAGCATCTGCGTATCTAAAGCATCTGCATATCTAAAGCATCTTCCACACTGCACGTGATCATGCTCTATCCCATTCTCTTATCCATATTCCATTGCCAACATATGTTTTATTGTTATATAAATTTGTGTTTTTTACTTCCCATGATAGCATACTTCATTTATCAACTATTTCAACAGCTTCCTTTAATGCTAATAAATAAATCACAAAAGCAATTTGGATACACCATAATACATGCAACATAAAAACGGAATTACAATAAACTATTACTTAAAATAGTAATTGTAAACCTCATATAAAGAGCTAAATCAAACAAATTGATCAGAATCATAGCAAAAAATAATGAATGCATCGTCAATTTCATCAATAACTTCAACAAAAAGAAGAAACAAAAGAAGAAGAAGAAGAAAAACAAAACAAGCCTGGGAAATCGACGGAGACGATAAAGGCAACCACGATAGCAACCGTGAGACAGATGAGAGCAAGGTGAGAAAAGGAGATGATAGAATTTCTTTTGGAACAGGTTTATGGATTTGCTCGAACTGCTCAGGAGAAGGTTTCGGAGTTGTTTTTTTTAGTTATTTTGAGTTTTTCCTTCTAAAGTCATAGTTGCTTACTAGTTTTTTTTAATAATTTAAATATTATCTTATACCACGAAATGCGCAGCTAGCTTTTTAAATGATAAACATATATTAGTTTCAAAAATGAACATTTCTTTTCTTCAAGTTATTTTTATATAAAAAATTGTTTCTAAATTTATTTACTAGTTAATCTCTACTACTTAATAAAGCAAATTTGTTTTTCTCTTAAAAACAATCATTTTATGCATATTGTACAACACCACAATGCATAATCTCTTAAATATCTTAATCTCTTAAAAAACTCTTCATTTTCCCAACACTAACATCAGACTAAAATATGACCTTTGGTTCTATCTGGAGTGTAATCATGGTCTCTCAAAATGTTCCTTCATTTTCTCATGTCACCTCCTTATTCACTTAAATCTCTTCCCTTTCTATTGCTCTTCCATCACAGACCAGGTAACTTCACGATTCTGTTTGATCCTATTTTACAGCTTCCATTCAAATGCACCATCAGGTTGATGTCCCCTAAAATCATTCCTGATATCTTCATAGTTTGTATTTTACTACTTCTTCCTTCTTCATGCTTCTCAACAACAGATTGATGTTCCCTACGAAGACGGTTTAAAAGCATTTTGTAATTTATACGGCGAGGGTTCTCCTGATTCGATTCTCCATCGCTCTCCACCGGTTAGAGTTTTCTTCCAATCTTGCTCAATCTTCTTCTGATTTGAGGTTATTACTTGTATACTCTTATTACGTGCTATTCATCTCGATTCCCGCTCCAAATTTTATTTGGTAGAATTCGGTTTTTCGTTGTTTCAAATTTCAAAATCTCTAATTAGGGTTTCCCTTTTTGAAGGGATTATTGTTGAAGATCTGTGAAGAAGATGAAATGTCTGGCTTTCATACAACAAGGAAAAAACATCCACATAATTACTTTGAAGGTAGGTTTTAACCCCTTCTCTCAAAAAGAAGTACATCCCACTGTTTTTTCATACTGTTTTTTAAATGTTGTTTTTTATGTGAAAAAGATCAGTTTTGTATTGGATCTGTTTTCTTTTTAGTTATATAATTTTGTTGTATATTTGTTATATAGATCTACTTTGTTGTTGGTGGTGTTACGTTATACATTTGCTGCTATTTTTTTGAGTTTTTGTTGATCTTTTAATTATGCATTCTATGTTGTTTTTACACTGGGTGTAAAGTGTTCTTTTCATAAACATCTTGGTGTTTGCTTTAGTTTTTGTTTTCCTTTACTTTTGATGCTCCAAATATCGGTTCACTAATCACTCCATTAGCTTATGTAATCTCTATTTATTTTTAGATTATTTCTTATGTCTCTAATATGGTGCTTTGACACATAACTGATTTGTTAATATTGTTTTAGATGGGAGCACCCCAATTCAGAATGGGCAGTGGGGTTAATATTGTTTATTCAATTTTATAGAGCTTTAGGTTTCTTGAAGTAAATTGATGTCAAAGAAGAAAGGTGTTTCAAAATGTGCGACTGCTATCTCCTTCCATTACCCATAATGCTTTAATTATTATAATTTTTTAAGCACAAATGTTAAATAAGAAGAAATTAAAAGGCTAATGTTTCTTGTTTTGTTGCAAGAGGACATTAAGAAGAAATTAAAAGTCGTCCATTACCCATAATAGCTTGCATATTTCTTGAAAAAGAACAAACAGGTAAGTGGAACGAAATTAAGCTATAAAAAGAAAGAATTAAGAAGGGAAATATGATCCAGACAAGATTTTAACAACTTTGAATGTGTTTGTGACTAAAACGAACCAGGGTTGTGAACACGGTATTGGTTCCTTCCTTCTTGCTTTCCGCAGTTGCTTTGCTTAACTTGTAGAGCAAGATCAATTATGTTATCATTGGGGAAAATACACTCTGTTGTCATTCAAAAACTGTCTATTTTCTCCATTTGATTACCTTTTCAATGTCATTGGTAACAAATGCTTTGTATGATATTGTAATGACAACGTCATATCAACCTTATACTGAAAATGAAGACATCAAAATCAACTAGATTCCTCTCTCTGTACTCCTTTTCATGTGTATCTGCTCATGTTCATATGATTGTAAGCTACCCCAATCTGACCAACATAGCCTTCAAATGGGTTCTTTTTTATAATTTTAAACTTATGTAGGGCTTCCCATTGTAGAAATAAGATCTTTGGTCTCTGTTGGGAGCTCCATTCTTTTAGTACTTTTTAAACATTAGATATTTGCATTTGAAATTGTTTTGTTTTATTTTCACCTCATGGATTGGCTTAGGACATGTCAATACATTTAGAATACACGGTGCAAATAAGATAAAAAATGGAGAAATTGCATTTTGGCCATCTTTATTTTTAAAATGATCTGTTTGGTCCCCATGTCTCATGTATTAATGACTTTTTGCCTACTGAGCATACTTCTTGAAAACAAGGGTAAGCAATTAAACAATGGTTGGGACATGTGATACAATGGCCAAAACTCATTTAACTTGACAGTCTATGGGTCAAATAGATGTTTTTAAAAAATGGTATGCATCTACAAAGATGAAGCCAAAGTGCCAAACTAGACCGTTTACCAAACACATACCTGGTAAGTGGTTATAGGTAAAATTCAACACTATCACTAACTTACTGGGTAAGCGGTATCGAATGTAACAACTGCCCCGGTAAGTGCTAACCTTGATAAGGTTTGTCACCTTCCTTTATCTTGTAAGACTATTGGTGGTTGCCTTCGTTCTTGCTTGGTAAAATTCTCAGTCATTGTCTTATTTATAGGGTAAGGTAATGTTGACTTGGGAAGTGTTTGATAATGATCCTAAAAAAAATACTAAATCCACCCTCCTCTATATATGGCAAATGACCTAGTTATGGGAAGTGTTTAGTAAATGACCCATATTCAAGTAAATGACCCCTATTCATGTGATGATGTTGATGGTAGATCCTCTGCATTGTCATCACAACCAAGTTGCACCAAGTTGCAAAATAAGAGATATGAAAGCAAATACAAGAAGTTCCCATTGCTCAATTTGTCATTTGTGAATGTATGATTTGAAAATAGTTATTTTAAGAAAGATTCGAAAACAGTTCATATTTTTATGATCATAAACGTTTTAAGTAGGAAATGTCCTTATCTAATTAGCCTTGAATATTGCAAATGCTTTTATGTCTCCCAAGAAATGTTTATATGTGCTGTTAAGAAGCTCCTTTATTTTTGTTTGAGTATTTTCTTCATAATTTTTAGTCTTGAATATTATTTAACTGACCATGATCACTTTTTGGTTTTTTAATCTATTTATGGCAATCTTATTATTCTCAATTTTTAGGATTCAAGGTATTATGTTTGCGATTTGGAAATGAAAGTTAAATTAAAGTTAATCTCTTTATATTTAAAACTGAATTTTTTTTACTCTGTTCTAGGCTTGTGCAACTAGATTTGTATATGGTTGAGAGACTGACTTGCTTATTCGTGTGTTAATTTTATGTTTTATGCGCAAGACATTTCTTTTGCTTTTTACCGGTTTTCAATATGTATAATAGATGGAACCGACTACGTGTTTTATTTAATAAAAGAACATATTATACTTTACATTTTTGTTTATATTTATTTGAATATTGCATCCCGCCGCATTGCACGGACACATAACTAGTAATTAATAAAACATATATATTATTTTGAATTTGATAAATTCTTAAGTGTATTTTTTTACTCCGTATTATATTATAAATATTTGATAGAAACTCTTAATTTTTTAAAACATTTGATATAATTTATTAATTAAAGTTTCAAGACTATAAATTATTGCAACAACTTCTTAAAAACTTATAAACTTGATAAAGCTAAATAAATTTAACTGGTAAACATGTATAAACAAAGGATAATCATGGCGTTGTAACAACATACACAGTCATTCTCTTTATTGAAAATTTTTATCATTAAAAATAAAATAAATTATATCTAAATCTTTAAATCTTAAATATTTAAATTAAAATAGAGTGAATTACACCGGTGGTCCCTGTGGTTTGTTCAAATTTTGGATTTGGTCCCTAAAACAAACTATCTACGTTGGTGGTCTTTAACTTATCATTTTCATTGTACCCATGCATAGTCCCTACACTTAACAATGTTAGTTAGCAACCGTTAGAAATGACTAATCGTTCTTTAAACAAGCTACAAAGACCAAAAGTGTTATCTGCACTAAGTTTTAGTGTTATCCACTTTTTTTATTTTTTTATTAAAAAAATATTTTATATATTCAATTATAAATCAAATTTCTTAATTGCTTTATATACTTTTTATTATATCTAACTATAAACTTGAGATTTATAATTTTTTAACACTAACTTTTTTTTGTAAATTTATCTTGATTTTCTTTGTGATTTTTTCTTTAAAATGTATCATATATTTTTTATATCAATTTTTTTTTCATTTTTTTGTGAATTTAAAAAAATATATATATTTTCTATATCCAATCACAAATTAATTTCTTTTAAATATAATATATATTAAATTAAAATCAAGATAAATTCCTCAATTATAAATCAAAACTCTTAATTGTTTTATATGTTTTTATATATCCAATTAAAAACTTAAGAATTATCATTTTTAACGTTATTTTTTTGTGTGAATTTATCTCGATTTTCTTTGTGAATTTTTTAGCTTCTTTTTTTTTCCATTGTTTCATATATTTTATATCAAATTTCTTGATTTTAATTTTTTATGAATTTTTCTTATTAAAAAACAATTTTATTTATCCAATCAAAAATCAAATTTCTTAAAATAATTTATATATTAAATAAAAATCTTTATATATATATATATTTATATATATATTTAAAAAATATTTTATTCACACATCAAGTTTACAAAAACAAAAACAAAAGAAATCGAACTAAATTCACATATCTTTTAGGTTGAAAATTGAAATATGTGAAAAAAATATTAAAAATAAATTCGGTGAGCATGAGATTATTAGATATATATAAAGATTTTTATTTAATATGTATTTTATTTAAAAGAAATTAATTTGTGATTGGACATATAAAATATATTTTTGAAAAGAAAAATTTACAAAAGAATGAAAATAAAAAAAATTGATATAAGAAATATATGATACATTTAAAAAAAAAATCACAAAGAAAATCAAGATAAATTTACAAAAAAAAAATTAGTGTTAAAAAATTATAAATCTCAAGTTTATAGTTATATATAATAAAAAGTATATAAAAGAATTAAAAAATTTGATTTATAATTGAATATATAAAATATTTTTTTGATAAAAAAAATGTGGATAATATTAAAATTTAGTGCAGATAACACTTTTGGTCCTTGTAGCTTGTTTAAAGAACGATTAGTCCTTTCTAACGGTTGTTAACTAACATTGTTAAGTGGAAAGAGCATAGATGCAATGAAAATGAAAAGTTAAGGACCACCAGCGTGATAGTTTTTTTAAGGAACAAATCCAAAATTTAAGCAAACCACAGGGACCACAGGTGTAATTCACTCATTAAAATAAAATTTGATTGGGTATGTAGAAAGTCATTTGGTCTAATTAAAACCGATAGATCCAATCAAAAATGATCGACACTAATTAGATTAGATTGGATCCAAAATATCAACATCAAAATTGGATTGCTAGGTTCTTGTATTCAATTAATCGAACGAATCCAATTGTCAACCAACTAAGGGGCCGTTTACCAAATCTTACCCGGGGTAAGTGCTTACCGGCAAAATTCAACACTATCATTTATTTACCGGGTAAGATTTTAGTCCATCAAAACGGCATCGTACGCAACAATTTACCTGCTAAGTGCTTATCGTGGTAAGAGTTGTCGCAATCACTTACCAGGGTAAGACTCTTGGTCCTTGTTTTCCTTGTTTTCGCTCTTACCGGGTAAGATTTTTGGTACTTGTCATATTCCTCTGATAAGGTAATATGACTTGGTAAGTCTTATCCGGGTAAGCGTTTGGTAAACGGCCCCCAAGTAATAAGTAATTGTAATTTATGATATTGTTTTTATTAGTTGATATTTGTATGTAGTGTTTTTTAGGAAATTTGGAAATATAAGAATTAGTTGAACTAGTGGATTAAATGTTTTCAATATTACATGGATCCAGTCCATTTAAATAGCCAACAGTAATATTCGTCGGATGAAACCGATACAATCCAATCATTGGCTGAATTAGATTGAATGGAAAATCCAATATCCAATATATGATTGGATATAACTGAATCTACCTAAATTAATTGGATTTTAACCAACATCTCTAATCTTTAACCTTTTTTTTGGAAAGGGTATCCTAGACAATTGCCTAGACTAATCCCTGCAAATTTAAGACTACTAAAGAATGCAGCCGTGAGATGATTCCCCAGTGGCCACAAGTTGTTTGCGCCTGGATTCGAACATGGGGTAGATGGGTTACCTAGCCTCCCACAAGTCTTAACCAGTACGCCACAAGCCTTGTGGTTTCTAATCTTTAACTTGATATTCATATCCATATACTTTTTCCGACTTTTTGTCAAATGTTCGAATTAGTAAAGTATTTTCAACCATGTTCCAGATGAAGACCAAATGACCCCATCTCTTTCCTAGTTCAAGGCACCAAAACCCGAATTTTAGCGACTTATATGGATTGTGACAAAATAAAGTCAAATGTGAGATTTCTTATTTTATGAGTTACAAAAATAAAAACAAATATATTTTTTTAAAGACGTGTATAACACAACAATAAAACAAAATATGGAAACAAATTCACATTTACCATAAAAAAATACAAGGCAAATGAGAAGTAGAGATGTTCACAATTAAAATAATAAATGGAAACAAATTTATAGGCCAAATGAGAACATTCATATTTTATAAGTTAGTTTTACAATGCAAAACTAGTATTGTGCTAAAATAAGACATTTAAACCATAAAATAATTACATAGGAGGTGTTTGGGATTGCTTATTTAAAGTTTTTATTAACTTATTTCGGTATGATACCGGTAAGAAGAAGTTTTTAGTGTTTGGATTAAAAAAGTATATATTTCTACTCCAACTACACTATTTTTACACCCTTCAACGTCTTGAACTATTTCAAAACAACTGCTTAATGATCTATATATAAATTAAATGGACCATTTGTTAAAGAAAAAAAATATAACAACAACAAAATAGAGAGAAAGAATCTGTATTACTAATTAACCATAAGCCCTTTAAATACGGTTGATTACATAGAGATAATGATAAGCATGGAAGGAGATTTACTCCATAAATAACTCTAAACCTTTATGTCTATCTCTATTTATATCGTCACATCCTTTTGACGATGACACACTTATCCTACAACACTCCCCCTTGTGCCGAGTCACGGGAAGGATGGTGCACCATTGTTGCCTCGTTAAAACCTTACGCCAAAATAAAATTAGTGGGAAAAATAAAAATAGGACGAAGGAAAAAGTACAACGCACCAGTTTCTTTGCAATACATAGACTTTTCCTTTAGTCTAATATTCTCTCAGATTCGTACATTAATCATGAGAGTTAGGAAAACAAAACGGTATATAAACTGTTGCCTCACTAAAACCTTACACCAAGGAACAAAACCCAATGGGAAAAATAAAACGTTGGGTGAAGGAAAGAACACAACATACCAATACTACATATATAGTAGACTCCCCATTTTATCTACTACTCCCCCTGATTTGTGCATTAATCAAGGGATTTTGGAAAGTCTCAGCATTCCAATACTTTCTAATGTTTCCAAACATTGTTTCAGGTAATGATATGGTAAGCAAATATGTCACTTCCTCCTGACATCTTACTTGATTCACTTGAATCTAGAGGAGAGTTTGTTATTGTTGATTGTATAGAAACTTAAGTATAATATGCTTTTGTGCTATCACCCTTGATGTATCCTGCTTTCATTTCTTTGATACATGATGCATTATTCATATATGCAGGTAGGGTATTGGATGAACTCAAAACACTAGCTCATCTAATATGTGTAGTGATAGTCCTTAACCATGTACACTATTGAATAGTCTCATGTAAAGTAAATATTCTTGGAATAGTTCGAAGAGGTAGCTACAAATATTTGGCTAGTTTACTTCCAAGCAATTGACATGTTCTCTATGGTAATTCCTTATCCAATTTGGGAATGACCTTTGTATGAGTTAGATAAGTAGTTAATATCACCAAATACATACTAAGACACTATTTGATGTTTTTCTATTAAGGCTAGTACTTTTGCCGCTCATATTCAAAGTAGGTATTGAAGTTCTATTATCAATCTCATTTTCTATTTGTAACGGAAGTATAAGCCCACATCAATGGTTCCAAAAAAATTAATTTCATATCATTCCAATGATGTTGCGTTGGCGCTGAGCTAAATCTAACTAACGAGTTCATTGAGAAATACAATATACGGTGATGAGTACAATAATGCACCTATTGTACTTAGATAGGGAATTCCATCTCCCAAAAACCTCTTTGTCTTCATCCTTTAGACAATGGATCTTTCCTTTTATCCAACACTTCGACCGATCATTGGAGTGCTAGCCTGATGAGCTTTGTCCTTATTAAATCGGCTGGTCATTTGGACATATGCGGATCGGTGGATCAATACTCCACAAACTCGTTTTCCTAGTTCATATAACTAGTAAACACGAATTTTCCTAAGATCTTTTATCTCAACTTTAGATTTCAAGTAGTTTATGGTTTCTCTTATTTCATCAAGAATGTCTATTAAGTTCATAGCATCGACATATAAAATTACTATTGAAAATTTAGAACTCGTTTTCTTTATAAATACACATCGACACAGTTTATCGTTCTTATATCCCTTCCCAATCAAGTATTCACTTAGGCAGGTATCCCATATCCGCCTAAATTGTTTTAATCTATAAAGTGAGCATTTCATTTTCAGTGAAATGCATGTCGTGGTTTTAGAGTCACTTAGTTTGGGTAATATAATGCCATTAAACACTTTTATTATCTCTTAATCTAGATCCCTATAGAGATATGTAGTAACCACATCTATGAGCTGCATTTCCGGTCCTTCGGAAATTACTAGGCTAATTAATCAGCATAACATTATAACGTCCATCACGAGAGAGCAAGTCTTCTCATCATCAATCCAGGGCGTTGTGAGAAACCTTGCGCCAAAGGAAAGCCTTGTATATCATGACTTAATTATTCTCATTGCGCTTTTTTGGCAAATGAATTATCCATGTCCTACGGGCTCATATGCACTCTCATAATTGTCAAGTAGTTTATGACAAAACAGTATATGTGAATATATCATCAATGAGTATGTATGATCTGTCCATCAACTCATATGCACTCTCATAATTCATTTGACATTTCTCTGATTTCTGGAATCAATATTAACTTCGGAGCGTCCTCTAGTAATGATTCATAAACATAGTTTTAGTTAGAGATAATCTCATGAGAGGTTTATGTATTGATGATAAATGGATGTGCCTTACTCATCTTTTCCTTTAAATGAGTATCTATCGAACCAAGTAGCCCCCCCCCCCCAATTTCCTTTTGGGAGCCACGACCTCTACCACACCTCCACCATGTGTGATTGCAACGCACTTTTCAATGGCGTTGTGCCCTTGTTTAGGGACTTTTAACCTTGCGGGTATATTTGTAGTTGATATATGTGATCTTGTCACTTCTAGAATAACGTTAAACGTATCAGGTATCGAGTCTGATTCGTTTGACTTCCACTTTACATGGTTAGTAAGTTTGGGGATCAAAATGATACATAATGGGAATATTCCATGACACTTCCAGTCGTTCCCACTGAAAATCCTTTTTCATATCTCCCCCTAACGACTGGGAGACTGTCTCATCAAAGTGACGACTCGCTAATCTAACAGTAAAGAGATCACCAGTCAAGGATTCTAATTAGCGGAAAATTGTTGGGGATTCATATCCAACTTATATTGAATTGTTTTTAAGGATCCATTTCGATGCGCTGTAGGGCGCAATTGGCACATGTACTATACAACCAAACATGCGTAAATGTAAAATATCAAGCTTATATCTAGTTACCAACTGGTACGCATGATATTGGTTGGGTAGTAGTGGGTCTAAAAAAATAAGTAAGGTTGCATGTAATATTTGCATAACCCCAAGCAAATGTGGGTTATTTGGTGTGCATAACGAACACCCTATATATCATCTATATTCTTTTGGTGATAACTTCTATAAGATCATTTTATACATACACATAGGTTATAGAAACTCTACATTGATCCCTATACGTATGCAATAATTACCAAATATGACCTTGTATTCGTTTGTAATATCTCTGGTTTTAGGATGGTCTCATTCCTGTCTTGGCTACGGATTACGGTATACAAAAGTTCTAGGTATTCGAGGGCATATTATGATGGCGGTGTTGCCTCATTATGCCTTTCACTCGAAAGAGAGTGTGTCTATATGTATTTTTCAATACACGGATCACTATGTCATGACCATGGTATCCCACGAGTTCATGTCAAAACATATACATGTAATTGTCCAAAGTTCTTTATTGGTGACAAAATATGATTTGATAACCTAGATAATCTACTAGTTTGACACATTAATTTCTCTAATATATGTTCCTTTCATATCATTAGAGTTGATGTACATATATACCATTTCCATTCTTATATTATGATTTCCAATTTATACGAATATCTTAAAGGTTCTCATTAGTATAGTTCTTTAATGACTATTAATATTATACCAACAAGAAAATGATAGTCCATCGTCTAAGTATTTTGGTTGGAGGGGTAAATGTTAGTCTATCTTTTATGATTGTGTGGGAGGTCCCACAAAAACACTCAAGTTATCCTTGATACATTCCAACATGGAACGGAGAATATTGAGAGTTTTATATTTGTAATTTTGATGTATTTCTTTACATTTATAATAGTTAAATATTTGGTTTTTCATCAGCAAATGAAATTAATTTAATACTTAAAATAAATTTCTAATAAACTTATGCTCAATCAATCTTTCATTAATCTGATATAGTTCATTTCCAACTTGTTCTCTTTTTTATTTTTTTATTTTTTTATGAGCGATTATTAGCACATTTTACTTCTTATATTGTTCATTATCTTTTAGGCAGTAGTTGTTTCTCTGCTCCAAGAATTGGAAAACCCTTTTCGACTCTTGTCATGACCCTTACCCTTTCCACGGTTTTATCCATGGGGTTGTCACCAATGTGAAATTGTCTTTAACTTAGTGTCTTTTGGAGTTGTTTCCACCTCTAACATTTTCATTATTTGACCACAAGATTTTTCTTTGTCAGAGCATGTTTAGTATTGTTATCTGAAATAACCTTGTTATATCTCTCAACCACTTACAGTAGGTTGATGACTTTGTCTAAAGGTTATACTCTAGCTTACATTGGTTCATTAATATGATTACTGATATATGAAAGGTGAATATCTTCTGTGAGTTCTTTGCCATGAAGATTGAAATGCATTTTGAGACACAACATTTCTTTGTTGAAATTAGCCATCTTGTTGGAACCCAGATCCCATAAACACTCACAGAATGTTGATCACAGAGATTGAATAAATAGTAAGCAGAAGCAAATAAGATCAATAATCAAACTAGAAAACGTAAACTAAAATGGATGAACATCTTTATATCGATCAATGACAATTTGTATTTCACTTAGAGTGCCAATGATTACACTATAGGAAATAGAAATTAATCTCTCAAGTTCTCTCCAGAACAATCGACATTGAATACAAGGATAACTCACTCTATTTATACAGTTACAAAGATAAAAGTCAATGAGCTAGCCTATCACGTATTGACACATAAGCAGAGTCACCAACAGAATTGGTTATGCATGAGAAGCGTGACTTGCCACGTCAAATGACACACATGAAGGTCCTTGAACTTTATCCAGCAGATACTCCATCTTCTGGAATTTTTGATTGTCATCTGAACTGAGCTTCTGGAGAAGCTATCTTCTGGATGTGTTATCTTCTGGAGAGATCAACTTTGTTCTTTGAAGGAAGTTCTTATCCATACTTTTACATTGAATATTTTCTAACACATCTTCTTGCAATCAAGTGGGTTTCATTCCACTGTATGATTAGTTTGGGAAGTACATGGTAATGGATACTTCTAATTTTCCTTTTCAGGGCGTCCCACGATTCTTTGGAGATTCTAGTTAACAATATTCCCTAAGAAGGTTGTGATTGATGTGTTATCTCAAAAATCTCTAGGTATTTACTAGTATTTTAACAGGTAAGTTTTAGAGTCAATAGGTTTCGATGGTTTTAACATATTTTCCTATCTTATAGTACTCAAGTTCTTACGAGTCTAGAATGTCGTAAATAATGGAGAATATATGATTTTCTAAAAATCCTGGTCTATAATCATTCGATTGTGCATGAAATTTCTTTATCATAATAATATTGGATTTTTTTATGTCTACATTTTATTGATAATACTTAATTATTATTTCAATTTGTGAAAGGAATTCACTCAATCTCTTGGATTTTCAAATAGTAGTAGGGGAATCATATGGATTACTTAAGTTCCTACAGACCTTAGGGCTATTTACACCCGTTTAACAAAATCCTTTCGTTATCTTGTGATTAATCATTTATAAATTTCGCTTTTGGAGCTTTTGGCAAGAGGCCAAAAGGAATATGAGTTTGACATATAAAGCCAACTTTAATGTTTTAATACATTAATATTATTGTGAGAGTTGTCATTAGACAAAAATATTGGTTTTAACATAATGTCAAATTCAAATTTTTACCATCTTAATAAGATTTTGGGTGTTTTTGGTAGAAGACCAAAAAATATGAGGGTAGGGAGTGTAACTTCCAAATATTAATTAAAGTTAAAAATTATGACTATGAACTTATATTTTTAGATATTATTGGGGAAGACAATTCTTTTTTTTTAAAGGAACCAACTTTATATTAATGAGCACCCAACGGGACAACAGAGTTCATACAGAGAGAAATACGAGACGGTAAAATAGGATAAGAAAAAAGACAAGGGTTGAGATGGGATACTTGGACAAGAGCGTGGGCCACCCCATTTGCTTGTCTACTGACTGCCTTAATTGAAAAGGACTCCTGATCGCCAAGCATAGACCGAATACGACACATGATATCACCAAACTCCGAGCAATCCTCTTTAGAGAAGTTGCCGCATCCATAACAACTATTGCATCTGTCTCGAAAATGACCCGGGTGAATCCCATTTCAATCGCCCATGATATTACATCAAGGAGTGCCAAAGCTTCACATTCTTGGACTATCGGTAATCCGATAATAGGCTTAGATCTAGCCGCTATAAACTCTCCTTGGTCACCCCGAAACACCACTCCAATCCTGGCCTTCCCACTGATCGAGACGACAGTCGCATCGGTATTACATTTAATGAATCCATCAGGCGGAGCATGCCATAGATGACCACAATTTGACCCATCCATAGACTCTGTCTGAGGCCGTAACTCATTTATCGTAAGCCACTATGAAGGAACCGTGTTAGCTCTCCGCACAACCGTGTTAGCTCTCCGCACAACCGTGCCAGGATTCTTTGGACCATCCGACCACAAAACATCGCTCGCCTATACCATATACTCCATAACATTATAAGAAATTTATTGGCCACCGTATTATGGCAATCACACAAGATTCCAAACAAAAGATCTGTAAAGGTCCCGGCCCTCTCCGCATGGCTATGCACCAACTCCCATAAACCAGACTTCATCCAGACCTCCTTTGAAGTAGGGCAGTCGACAAAAAGATGCCAATTATCTTCAGGATTACGCTGGCATAAGACACATAAGCATGAGGTTGGGATTTCACGAGTCTGGAGATTCTCACGATTGGGAAGAACATCACGGGATGCTCTCCAAACAAAGTAACGGGCTTTGTGGGGTATTTTGGCGTTCCATATACGACACCAATCTCCATCGATAAAAAGGTGGGAGTTCGAATCAATCCTTTCAGTGAGAACACAATACCCCGACTTTACCGAGTAACATCCATTTGGGATCCAATGCCATATGACTTGGTCCGTGCCCGAACCCGAAGGTGGGGGAATTTTTAAGATTTCTGAATGGTCCCGATCGGCTAAAAGCAAGTGGATTTTGTCCACGTCCCACTGATTTGAATTCGGGAGTAATAGGTCGCTGACCCGAAGATCGGCCTCACTCTCAATTTTCTGGGAATCAATCCAGAAGTTATCATCATTCCGGAGCCATGGATCTTTCCAAATGCGAATGGTAGAACCGGTACCAATTTTCCATCTACAACCTCCTTTTAGGACAAGTTGGGACTGCCAGATGCTTCTCCATATAGAACTTGGGGAGTGTCCCATACGGGCCTCCATAAAAGACCCCCGAGGGTAGAATTTGGCTTTGAATACCTTACTAACAAGCGAATCTGGGTTAGTCAAAAGACGCCAGCGTTGCTTTCCCAACATACCCAAATTGAAGGTAGTAAAGTTACGATACCCGAGCCCTCCATAACGTTTTGGGCTACATAAACGCTCCCAAGCTAACCATTTTAAAGATCGAGAACTGTTCCAATTTGAGCCCCACCAAAATGAGTTTAGCATACATTCCAGTTCAGCAATCATGGAAAGCAGTAGCATAAAGATACTCATGTAATAGACCGGAATTGCCTATGCTACAACACGAATAAGCGTGGCGAGACCCGCCTTAGAGATAGGTCGTTGCCGCCAAGATTTCATATGTTTCCACATACGATCTTTGAGGTGCACAAATATCTGTTGTTTACTACGCCCGAAAATGGATGGGAGGCCCAAATATTTTCCGGTATTTAAGGGCTGAGAGATGCCACTATAAAGGAAATTACGTCTTTTAGCTCCGGGGTTAAGTTATTGCTGTACATAATGCCCGATTTGCTGAAGTTAATTGCTTGCCCCGAAGCATTTTCATAAATGTCGAGAATTCGCTTGAGGTGTCGGCTTTCCTCAATATTGGCACGCCAAAAAAGACCGTGTCATCGGCAAATAATATATGTGATATAGAAAGAGCACCTTGAGTAACTTTGCTGCCATGTAATTGCCCAGGAGTTCCGCATGCCGGATTAATGTAGAGAGACCTTCCATACAAATAATGAAGAGGTAAGGCGATAGGGGATCACCTTGTCAAAGACCCCAGTGAGGTCGCACCGGACCAATAATTTTGTCACTTACTCAAATGAAGTAATTGACAATGGTCAAAGCATAATCATGCCGACCCATCGTTGGGAAAAACCAAGAGATAACATTATAGCCTTAAGATATCGCCAATCAAGTCTGGCGTACACCTTCGATATATCAATTTCAAGGGCGACATCACCTTCTTTTCTCCGGGTATTCCGTTGCATAGAGTGAATGAGTTCAAAAGCCAGAAGGACATTGTCGGTGATCAATCGTCCTTTAATGAAGGTAGATTGATTTTCTGATACCACTTTTACGAGGAGGGTTTTGAGTCTATTGGCTAACACTTTCGTTATAATTTTCAGAACAACGTTATAAAGAGCTATTGGCCCATCAAAGATCCAATGGCCATTCTCATCCCAGAGTTTGGAAATCCGGTTCGTTTTCCGACGCCTGCTAGCATATGCGTGGAAACAATTTGTATTAGAGTCTCCTTCTTTTAACCAAAACACCTTTGATCGTTTCCGCCAATGCTCCTCCTCTTTTATGAGTAGAGTAAGAAGTCCCGATCGCTCGATCTCATATGCTTCAGAATCTGCCAATGAAGAGTTGTGTCAGAGTTCTTCAAGTTTATTTTTATAAGCTTTAAGGTCCTCCCGGAAGGAAGCATTGAGAGTACGAACCCATGAAGACAATCGATTTGCCACGACTTTGAGTTTCTCCGAAAAATTTAAGTATGAAGAATCCGACCAGAAGTTGTGGAATAACTCAACAAAAGAAGGTTCATGCAACCATTTGGTTTCAAAGCGAAAAACATAACGAAACTCGGGAAGAGTCCTAACCTTAGTTTGAAGGAAGATTGGTGAGTGGTCCGAGATAGGAGCATGGGAATTTGAGATCGAGTATTCCAGAAAAATAGAAATCCAATCGCTATTACCCACCGCTCTGTCTAGATGTTCAAGAACCTCGTTCGGTTTGCCTTTGTGGCGAGACCACGTGAAAGGAAACCCCAACATATGGAGATCCATGAGGCCACCATCATCAAGAGCTTCACGGAACCCTCTAATACACCACTCTGGGTGATCATGGATGCCACGTTTTTCGTCTTATGAATGAGGTCATTGAAGTCCCCAATCACTACCTACGGGAGATTTGAACGGGTAGATAACGAGCGTAGAAGATCCCAAGAATCTCGTCGTCGTGATCTCTCCTGATACCCATAAAATCCCGTAACACGCCAATCACCGTTATCATAATCATTAATTTGAATATCCAAATAGTTTAAAGAATACGACAAAAGGGAAAAATCCGTCTTATTTCTCCACAAAGCACAAAGGCCACCACCATGACCATTACAATTTACGGCAAAACAGGAATCAAAACCAATGCGAAAGTTTATGTTTTCAACTCTAGCGGAATCAACAAGCGTTTCAAATAGAAAAATAATATCAGGCCGGTGAGCTCATACGAGCTCCCAAAGAACAGGAACTGCACGAGGGTTTGCAAGCCCTCGGCAGCTCCAACTTAAGAGTTTCATTGCGGAGGGCAGGCCCGGAGCCCAGAGCCTGGGACCCGCTAAAAATTCATCTGAATGGTCGGCTTCCAATTCATTCCCCATTTCATTCACGAGCATTATCGCATTTTTAGTGTTGTTGCCTTGTTCCATCATTGGTTCATCAGTTTGTAAGCTTCTCGCATCAACATAATCTATGCATGGATGGTTAACTTTTTGAGCCATGCATGTTGACTCCCCACGACGTCTTTTCCTTTCCTCCAAAATTTCAAATCCCATATTTTCCAAATTTGTAGGAGATTTAGCATTATTTAGAGAAAGGTTGTCAGTTACCTTATACATTCCCAAGATCTCTCCTCCCTTATGGCTATTATTATTTTCCTTTTGAGTGTGGCGGTTACCAAACATAGTTCTCGCATCCCCCGTCACCGCCCGTTCCACCGCTGCATCACTCATCGGAATAACAACATCCTCCTCCTGCAACCATTGTTCTCCTTCTAGGTTATTAAGTCTCCTGTTTGGCGCTCGTAAAGAAGAATCCCATGCTCGGACAATCTCTTCTTCGCCCACCTGGAAATATCGTTCATAGTGACGATCAATGTGTCGAAGAATCCCGCAAATAAAGCAGAACGGTGGCAGTTGCTCGTATCGGAAAGTACGAGTGATCCAGTCACCCTTGACCTTTTTATCTCTCGTTAGCGGTTCGTAGATATCCACCATTGTTCGGAGACGAAGATAAGGTATCTCTTTCATCTTCTTGTTTCTTTCATCATACGCTAAAAATGTGCCGCTGTAGTTTGCGAGAGCTTTCCCGACAGTTTCAGTGAAGAAACCCGTCGGTAGGTTGCAGATCTGCACCCAAAACGGGGTCAAGGCACCACACCCGCCATTGGAGTGCAAGAGACACTTGTCACTGAGTTGGAAAAATTCAATCCGCACTTCAAACTTTGTTGACTAATCGAGAAAGGTTGGAACCGGTGAGTAAGGAAAATAGTGAAAAGATGGAGCCTTCCGTGCATTCTAGTATACCTAAGATCGTTGTGGGTGGTCACTCTATGGAAACACCATTGATGTCGAATTCTTCTAAGGTATCCAAGGGGTGTAGCCTCAAGACCTTTGCATCTTGCAAGCCTCCTACTTATGATGGAGTGTGTGACCCGGTGTTAGCCGTACGTTGGGTGCAGGAAATGGAATTGGCATTTGAGACTTGCCAATGTGCTGATGAGGATAAAGTGACGTATGCCATCTCTATGTTGAGATCTGAAGCGATCAATTGGTGGTATATTGAGTCGGGTGAGAAAGGGGCGAAAACCTCCAGGACCATGACTTAGGAGAAATTTGTGGAAAGATTCCATTTGCAGTTTTGTCCTCCGGCTACGATGAGGCATCTTGAGGAAGAGTTCATGACCCTAGTGCAAGGGGATATGACAGTTGATGAATATGCGGCTAAGTTCAATGAGAAGGCACGTTTTGCCAAGATTTATGTATCGGATAAGGCCTGTCGAATTGAGCGATTCATATGGGGTTTGAATGCCTATATTCAAGAATTGGTGATTAATCTTTATCAGCCTAGCTTCCAAGTAGCTGTGGATGCGGCTAGAAAGACGGAGAGGAATAAAAGTCGTCAAGAAGAGGAGAAAGTGGGTGAAAAGCGAAAATGGGAAAGCTCGAAAGTGGACTCTAAAAAGTCCAAGTTTGCTAAAGCGGATCAAAAGAGTGGCCAAAGTGGGAATGGAAGACCATGTGGAAAATGTCATAGGTTTCATCGTGGTGAGTGTGCATCCGGGGTGAAGGGTTGCTCTCGTTGTGGGTCTGCGGTCCACTATGCAAGAGAATGCAATGCACCGTGGAGGTGTTTTCAGTGTGGGTCACCAGATCATATCAGATCGGATTGCCCACAGTTGAAGAGAGGGGGATCCGACTTCTCTGGGAACCGTCATGGAGATAAGGGAGCTGAAAGGAGGACCGAGGCAGCTAAGGCAACGGGGAGAGCATTTCAGATGACAGCAGCTAAGGCGGAAGAGACTCTCGATGTGGTGACAAGTACCTTTTTGGTGAACTCTTTATTTGCCAAGGTGTTGTTTGATTATGGTGCTACCTATTCTTTTGTATCACCTTTATTTGTGAAATGTTTGGGAGTAAAATCCAACAGACTTGATCATGCCTTAGAGGTAGAAATGGCCAACGATGGTTGTGTTTTAGTCAAGGAAGTGTTTGATGGATGCACGATAGAAATAGAAGGAAACCGAATACCATTGCTACTTCACCCTATGTCTATGGGAGAGTTTGATATCATTGTGGGGATGGATTGGTTAGCATTTCAGTGTGTAACAAGAAATTGCTTCAGGTGAGTATTCCGGATAAGGGTACAGTGGTCATCTATGGGAATCGTAGGGACCGGAAAACTAGTTTGATCTCGATGGTGAAAGCCAATAGGTGTTTGAGAAAAGGGTGTCGAGGATTCTTGGCATATGTAGTAGACACTAAGAAGGAGACAAGGGATGTGAAAGATGTTCCGGTAGTAAGTGATTGTCCTGAGGTGTTTCCGGACGATTTAACGAGACTACCTCCGGATCGTCAGGTAGAGTTTCGGATAGACTTTGTGTCGGGAGCTGCTCCTATAGCAAGAGCTCCATACCGTTTAGCACTGTCTGAAATGAAAGAATTGATGTCTCAACTGCAAAAGTTGTTGGATAAAGTTTTTATTCGACCGAGTACTTCTCCGTGGGGAGCACCGGTTCTTTTTGTAAAGTCGGGTTGTTTTCTTATTTTTCATTGATGTAACCAGTTTTTGTTTTGTACTTTTTTTTCTTGTTTTTAATGGAAGTGTCTGGGTTTCCCGCTCAAAATAAAAAGGATCGGACGATGCGTATGTGCATAGATTTTCGGGAACTCAACAAGGTCACGATCAAGAATAAATATTCACTTCCAAGAATAGACGATTTGTTTGACCAACTTCAAGGGAGAGCTATTTCTCAAAGATTGATCTACGTTCGGGTTACCATCAACTCAAGGTACGAGAGGAAGATGCTCCAAAGACTGCATCCCGAATTCGTTATGGACACTACGAATTTCTAGTGATGCCTTTCGGGTTGACTAATGCCCCCGCGACATTCATGGATTTGATGAATCGGGTTTGTCAACCGTTTCTTGACAAGTTTGTCATTGTGTTCATTGATGACATACTAATCTATTCTCGATCGAAAGAGGACCACGTGAAGCATCTTCGTTTAGTGTTGTATTTGTTGAAACAAGAGAAACTTTATGCAAAGTTCTCTAAGTGGGAATTTTGGCTTCGGGAAGTGCTATTTCTTGGTCATGTGGTGTCAAGCGAAGGGATAAAAGTTGATCCGTCTAAAATGGAAGCTATAAAGAATTGGGAGCCGCCTAGGACTGCTTCGGAGGTAAGAAGTTTCTTGGGATTGGCGAGATACTACCGGAAATTTATTAAAGATTTTTCTTGTATCGCTACCCCGCTAACCTCATTGACTAAGAAGAGTGTCAAGTTTTCGTGGGCGGAAAAGCAAGAAGAAGCATTTCGGATTTTAAAGGAAAGTTTGAGTAGTGCACCAATCTTAATGTTACCTAACGGAAACGATGATTTCTTTTTGTATAGTGATGCATCTAAAATGGGATTTGGGTGTGTGTTGATGCAGCGTGGAAAGGTGATTGCCTAGGCATCAAGACAACTCAAAGAACATGAAAGACGTTATCCTACGCACGACCTCGAGTTAGCCGCCATGGTATTTGCTTTAAATATTTGGAGACACTATTTGTACGGGACCAAGTGTCAGGTTTTTACTGATCACAAAAGTCTTCATCATTTGTTTGATCAGAAAGAACTCAATATGAGGCAAAGGAGGTGGATGGAGTTGTTGACGGATTACGATTGTGAGATCGAGTATCATCCGGGAAAGGCGCAGAAACGAAAGAGGCGAGACTACGAAAGCGTTCGCCATGAAGATCGTAGTGAATTTCAATTTATTCGATGAAATTAAGAAGTGTCAATTGGATGCATTGCAAACGGAGAACCTCAAGAAGGAACGAATGGTGGGCGTTGTGTCTACCTTGTTAGAGGACGATCGGGGATTGAAATGCTACAACAAATGTATTTGGGTTCCGAAATTTGGGGACATTCGTAAGAGGTTATTGGATGAGGAGCATAAATCTAAGTATTCTGTTCATCCGGGCACGAATAAGATGTATAGAAATCTTCGGCAATTTTATTGGTGGTCGGGTATGAAGAAATATGTGGCATACTTTGTAGAAAGATGTCTGACTTGTCTACAAGTGAAAACAGAACATCAAAGGCCTTATGGCAAGCTCCAACCGTTGGATATTCCCGTTTGGAAATGGGATCACATTGCTATGGATTTTGTGACTGGGTTGCCTAAATCTCCGAAAGGGTTTGACGCGATTTGGGTGATTGTGGATCGACTCACCAAGTCGGCTCACTTTCTCCCAATGCAGAAAACTTATTCTATGGAGAGGTTGGCAAAACTGTATATTGATAAGATTGTGACAAGGCACGGGGTGCCGTTGTCAATTGGGTCGGACCGCGATACACGTCTTACGTCAATGTTTTGGGAGAGTTTTCAGAAAGAGCTGGGATCGCAAATCAAATTCAGTATCGCATATCATCCTCAAACGGATGGGCAAAGTGAGCGGACGATTCAGACTTTGGAAGACATGTTGATAGCTTATGTTATTGACTTCACTGGATCATGGAAAAACCATCTACCATTAATTGAATTCGCATATAACAATAGTTATCATGCGAGTATTCAGGAAGCACCTTTTGAGGTTTTGTATGGGAGAAAATGTAGAACTCCTTCGTGTTGAAATGAAGTTGGCCAAAAGCAATTGGCGGGGCCGGAAATTGTTCAAATAACGGTCGATAAGATTGATCAAATTCGTGAAAGGTTGAAAGCGGCTCAAGATAGACAAAAGAGCTATGCTGACAAGAGAAGGAAAGCACTTGAGTTTCAAGTGGGTGATCTCGTGATGCTTAAGGTATCACCTTGGAAGGGTGTAATGTGTTTCTAGAAGAAAGGAAAGTTGAGTCCGTGTTATATCGAACCGTTTCCTATAACTGAACGAGTTGGGGAGGTTGCGTACAAGTTAGAGTTACCGGAAAAGTTGCAAGGTATTCATAGCACCTTCCATATCTCTAATTTGAGGAAATATTTGGCGGAGACCGAAATGACGGTGTCGTTGCAAAAAGTGCAGATTGATAAAAAGTTGAACTTTGTGGAAGAGCCCAAGGCGATCGTTGATCGAAAGATCAAGAGTTTGAGGAACAAAGCAATCCCAATGGTGAAAGTGCAATGGCGATTTCACAAGGGTCAAGAGGCTACTTGAGAATTAGGATCCAAGATGAAGGAATTGTATCCGTATCTCTTCGATGAAGGAATTCCAGGGACGGAATTCTTTTAAGGGGGATGTGTTGTAATAACCCTAAATTAATAATGTTGAATTGGGTTTATCATTTTTTAGGCTTTAATCAATTGGATCAGATTTCTTGGGCTAGGGCTCATCATTCTTGTGGAGGCCTAAAATATATACGTGTAAATCAAAGAGGAGAGCTCCTCATTTCTCTCGTTCTCATCCCAAATTAGTGTGTGAAATGTGTGTGTTTTGAGAGAGAACGTGGATAGCAAGGAAGAGGAGTAAGCTTTGCATATTTAATAGAAGATCATCATCTCAGGTATTGTTGCTTCTTCTATTCAATCTAGCTTTATTGTAGAGTTTGGGTTGAATCAAAGGGTTCTTAAACCCTAAGTTCTTGTTGGGTAAATCCCTTATGGTAGAATAAATCCCAATGTGATGTGGATTGTTTGGGATTTAGGGATTGGATGTTGAGCTAGTGATTAGTTAATCGTCTCTTAGAGTTCCCTCAAGAAAACCTCCATTTTAGATCAATCTCAAGTTCCATTTAAGTAAGTTAGTTGAGTTAATCTTGTGGATATGATTTTCATGTTTAGGAATTGATTTGGAGGGTTATATCTTCTTTATACAAGTTTTGGAAATGATTGAAATCTTTAGTTGGGAGGGTTGTATGTATTTTTGGGAAAATTTGGGTTTTATGTGGAAAAAAGGGGGAAAATCGCACAGTCAGTAAATGACGCGGGTAACCACGCGGGTAGGTGGCGTGGTTAGTGGCGTGACTTACTGTTTTGTTGCAACTTTGTCCGTTTGATTTCTCGCTTCGAGCTGGAGTTTAGGCATATGGTTTAGGGGTTTATCTTAGGTCTATAATAGAAGACTTTTGGGGTAATTCGTTGGGGTTAACGCCCATTTTATGTCTTTGATTATAGGCTTTCGGTTTGGAGAAATTATCCGTTTAAGCTAAGGACAAGGTGTGTCCAAATCAGGTGAGTTCCCTATCACTTAAAATTCAATATGGAATATTTTAAATGCTTACTTATTGATTATGGCTTTCTTTAAATGGTTCTTTTAAATGTAAATTGTCATGATCACTTTTATAACCTTTGGGGGTTTGGTATGCTCATTACCTGTTTTACTTGGGGTTCAGCTGGCAAGTCATTTATAAAAATCCTATCTAGGTGTGGTTAAAATCCTACGTATGGGTGTGGTAAAATCCTACATATAGGTGTGGTTAAAATCCTATGTCTATGTGTGCTTTTGTCTTGCCATGTTTCTCCAATACATAAATCATTCTCTTATAGGAATGTAATTATTTATTCGTAAACCATTGCATGTTTTTAACTGATTTTGAATCGTGGAACTGTTTACTATTTAATTTGGGGAATTCACTAGACCTTATGGTCTAATCCCCGTTTTCAAAACTAACCTTTTTAAGGTAAGGAAAAGGTAGATAGAGGGGATAAGGCTAAAGGAAGAATATGAAGAGCTAGAGAGTGATCTTGCTAGTTATCGTTGTCTAGTTTTATTCAGCTGTTGACTATAGACATCTTTATTTCCGCTGCTTTCGTTTATTCCGAGTTTGGATTGTAATGAATTAATTTGTTTGGGTTAATCATATGTTGGTTTGGACTTTAAATTTATATCCATTTTGGGCCTTAATTTTTGGGTCGTTACAATGAATATAGATGAAGAGAGTAAAACTCTCCCAGGGAGAGAACCGCTCTCGTATAAAACTAAATCTCTAATTAAATTACTAAATGTTTCAATACCAAATTAAAATCATCGACTTAAATAAACAAATAATAATTAACTAGTGCAACTTAATATACATTATTAATATGCTAAAATAAAATGATGTAAAGAAACGTATTTAAACAATAATGGTTCTATGGATAATGATAATATTCTTATTGAAAAAGAAGAAGAATATAATGATAAGTTCTTTAATCAATTATACTAAGTTTAAGAGTAAATTAATAACAAATTAAATGCTATCAATTCCAGAGAAAATCTTAACAAACCTAATGATAATTATAATGATAATAACAATTTTCTTTTTATAATAGTAATAATAAGTAGATTAAAAAAATGGGAAAACTAAACCCCCTTTTTATTGTATTCACCGTCACAAAAAAAAAACCTCAATATAATTTATTATTATTATCATATTTATAGAAAAAAAAAATTCGTATTTATAATTATGATCATAAGAAATTATAGACACATAAATCGATGGATATGGTGTTTTGTTTTGTTACTCATAAATTTTCTTTCTTTTTAATAAACATAAAGCAGCCAATTAAATCATGTAAAACATAAGCAACAAGCAAGGGTACATTAAAGTATCATGGCTAAAATAATTAATCACTGTTAATGATAAATCATCGACAAAATAAAGTTATAAGTTTATATAGAGAAACTTACTTGAATTACGATACAATAAAGCAAACCTCTTAATGGTGGCGAATTGCGGATTGAACACCCGTTTAGTAGCGACAGAAGCGACACGAGCTTACGTGTTAAAGAAAAAAGAAAATAGAACAACAACAAAATAGAGATAAAGAATATGTATTTCTAATTAATCATAAGCCCTTTAAACAGGGTCGATTACATAGAGATAATGATAAGACCATCTCCATTGAACTCTCTATTTTACTCTCTATCTCTATTTTACTCTCTATATTCTCTCCAGTGAACTCTCTATTTCACTCTCTAAGATAGAGAATTAAATAGTAACTCTCTAAATATAGAGAGTTACTATTGACTACTCTGTATTTTTTTTTTTAACTTTTGATAATTACAAATTGGCGCTTCAATTCTTTGGGTTGTTGTATTTTTATTTCATTTGTTGTTTAATATCAATTTTAATAAACTAAACTATATTTATTTTTAAAGTTTTAAATTAAATTTAAACTTATCCAACTAATTTTAAAAACTAATTTAATAGTCAAATTACAACATAACATATTTAATCAGAACACGTCGTTAACATATCTTTTAACATAAAAGCATTATAAATAATAAAGATAAAAGTACATAATGACCGTAATAAAAACATACATAAGCAGAAAACGGTTTTTAAATAACATTGATACTAATTTAATAGTCCCGATTTTGGAAAAAAGAAGTGGTACATGATAAAATGGCTACATGTATTATTTTACATAATATGATAATCGACGACGAACGTGATCTTGATGCGTCGATTGAAATTGTGAGAGAAGTACCACCAATAGAGGTCGAAATGATGACAAATGATAACGATGGATTCCAACAATATTTTGCTCGATATAGACAAATTGAGGATAAAGAAGCTCACTTTGCACTTTGGAATGCGTTAGTTGATCATTTGTGGGAAAAATATGTTAATTCCGATTGGATGATTATGTATTTTATTTTAGATGTGTATTGAAAATGTAACATTTTTATTTAATAAAATTTGGTTTTTAATAATTTAGTTCGAAATTAAATATGAATTATAATGTTGTGAAAATAACATGATAAAATTAATAAATATAAGGTTATTGTGAAAATAAAATATAAGGGTATAATTTACAAAATTAATATCAAAGAGTATTATTGAACATTTATGTAATTAAAATATAAGAAAATATACTTAGAATATTTTCTTTTAGAGAGTAAAATAGAGAATGACATTGGAGAAAATATGACCAACTTTCCATTTTACTCTCTATAATAGAAAGTAAAATAGAGAATGTAATTGGAGATGCCCTAAGCATGAATGGAGATTTATTCAATAAATAACTCTAAATCTTTATGTCTATCTCTATCTATATCTTTACATTATTTTGAGGATGACACACTTATCCTACAAAACCATTAAATTTTTTAGCCCATTTTTAAAAAACAAACGGTTTTTTGTTAAGTTTTTAAATTTGAACTTAACAATTAGATTCTCATTAAATATTATTTTTTTATAAAAACACGTTATTTTATTTTTTTAATAATAATCACGATCACATACCTTTTTATAAATTAAAGATTTATTAATTTTTTTTTAATAAATTGATAATTTTTATATCATTTAGAGAAGTTATATTTACATATCTATTATGATGATACGTTACTCTTATTCACTACCAATTTATTATTTACTTATTTTTATTAAACACTGATTTTTTATTTTTCAAAATCTGTTAACTATATACTTACAACGACAACATTTTGTCTCAACAGAATACCAAATTATTAATTTTATTTTTCTTATAGAAAAACACATTCTTTTTTTAATTTCTAACAAATTTATTAGTAGTCCTTCAAAATTTCCCACTACAAAATAATTTTCATTCAAAACTTTCACTTACAGAAACAACATATTGCTATAAATTATCAATTTATTTGTTATTTTTTCAAATAAGAAATAATATTTTTTATTTAAAAAAAATATTATTAAAGATCTACAGCAACGACATGTTGTCGGTATAAGTTACCGAACTTTTTAAAGAAAAAATTAAACTTTTAAAAAAAAAATTAAAAGGGAAATTGTTAAGTTCTTATAGCGACGACATGTCGTTTCTATAAACGTCCAAAATTTTCATCACCCCGCCATTTTTTTCCCACCAAAATTTTTAGAAACAAATTCATCTATAGCAACGACATTCTCATTGCAAAAACTCAAACGAATATCCGAGATTTTTCCCATCTTTCAGCCGCGACAGGTCGTTGCTATAGCTATTTATAGCAACAAACCAGAAGTCGTTGTTATAGGCGTCGTCACTATAACCATCAGCCGCGACAGGTCGTCGCTATAGCTATTTATAAACGTCGCGTGACACGCCTCAATCTACCATAACTTGATTGATCTAAGTTAGGGCATTGATGCTCTCGAAGAATTAAGAGAAACGACGCTCATTCGAATGGCGTCACAACAACAAGTCGTCGTGAGGCACTTCAACAAAAACGTGAAAACCAAAGTCTTCCAAGAAGGTGAAAACGCACAATCTCATAGCAAGATAATTCTTTTAGGTATATAACTATCAAAAAGACCCCTATCGTGACTTTCGGATAATAACAAATACTCATGATGTCGAAAGTTACTTGTGATTATTCGTAGTCCATTTCCTTTTTATCAAAAGGAATGTATGTCATGACCTTATGGTTACCATCTATGACATAAGTTACTTGTTCGTTTTTCGAATATTATCTTCATATGGATCGCATGACTATAGCAATCGCTATACATATCGCAAGTCACTTGTAATAAAAAAATGCTTAAAAGATAAAGTATAACGTACGACAAGAGAGCGTTGCATCAAAAGTTACTTGTATTAAAATTCCAAAAAGAATACAAGTAAAGGCACGACTACTAACAGTCGCCCTAGAAAAGAAAATTAAAAGACAAGGAATTTAAGGTTGCGGCTGGTCAAGCGTCATATCGATCGTAGTGGATGAAGCCCCAACATCTTCGTCTTCAGTCTCCTCTCGGTCTTCCCAATCAAAGTCGCCCGAAGTCCCTATTTCCTCGGAAGACCCAAAGATGTCATTCCCCGCTAAATGACGACGAAAGAGGGCCACCATGGTCTTCCATGGGGAAAACGCCTCTATAGCGCCCACCTTCTCCTAGAGCCTCGTCACTTCCACTTGCAGTTCTCGAGATCTTTTGTCAGTTGCGACCAGTTTCCCCTCCGCGACCTCAACACGATTCGTCGCCGCCTCCATCTTGGACCTCACGACCTTGGCCTCTTTTTCATTCTTGGCCAGTCGCTTTGGTCGAGGCCACCTCACTTCGGCAGACGACGCCTTGATCAGGGCCTCTTTTAGACGCTCGTCGGCATCCTCCGTAACATGCGTCTCCTTCTCTAGGAGGACCAGATCCTCATCCAGGCGACCAGGGTACTCCCAGGCCTTATGTTGGTCCCAAAGGGGTCTACAAGAGTTCAAAGGATATAGAACAGTTTGTAGAAGGGGGGGGGTTGAATACAAACACAAGTAGATTTTGGTTTTTAAATTAGTTTATATAAATAAACAAATTTACAGTTACAAGCGGAACAATAACAAGTATAAAAACTATTCTATTGCAACTAAAGAAATCACTAAGTTGATGCACAAGAAATATGAAAGAAAAGAAGCAGAGGTTTGAGAAAATGGAAAGTAGCATGCATGAAGATGGAAAGAGATTTCCCATCTATTTATACCCGTTTGCATTTAATGCAACTCAAGAGGTACATGCCACGTGTCAAACATGTTGAGGATGTTTGTCCTTTGGGTAATAGGATGGCCATGCTTTTAGCCACCTATGAACAGTACCAAATCAGATATGATGGGGACATAAGAGACAATCTGTACGTCCTTCTCTGACAAGGTATAGAGGTTTTGACTTTTGTGCATCGAGGATAAGATCAACATTAATCTTGTCGAAGGCTTCACTTGATCGCTGATCCTGAGACTTCAAGGATGAGGTCGCAGAGGTATCACTAAGGCCTTGTAAGATTTCACACTTTTGTTAAGATGAACTTTGTTATCACTGAACCGCTTCAGATCACCAGTTGTCCATCTCTATCTTCAGCTTGGTCTTCGACTGTTGCTGAATGGACTTATGGTGTGACTGTTGTTCTTCAGATCTTTAGAGATAAGCTAGAGATTCCTGATGTTCAGTGATCACTGAGTGTAATCAGCGTATGCTATCACTGAGTTTTGAACTTTAACTTATTTATTGGAATTTTCACTAAGTAGAGAGGAATCATATTCAAATCACTGAAAGGAGTTTTGGATCAACACCTTCTTCAAAGCGGTCGCCTCCCTAGCCAAGGCCGCTTACTCTCTCTCTTTGATCTTAGGAACAAGGTTCTTAACCCTGTTCATGTAAGAGTGGAGGTAGAGGGACGCCTGAATGGTCTGAAAGACAAAAGTTGTTAGTAAGACCGTCCACTAAATAGTGAAGATACGCGTAAGTTTCGACTATTTACCAGAAACGCCAAGCCCAACGTGTGCGTGTCCAAATCCTCGATCGTCGCCTTTTTATAACTATCGCGGATGTTGGGAATCATGAACCCATGCAGATGTGGGAACAACCTCTCCCTCGAGAGGGTGTCGTCTATCATAAATTTTTTGGGGATTTTGATGTTCATCGTTGTGAACTCCGAAGAATCATCATCCTCCCTGCCCTCCTCTAGGGAGGCCTATCCATTCACTTTGTCCTTAGGGGAAGGAATTGACGACGACATAGGCCAGTAGCCGATTTTGTCGTCGTCGTGACATTCTCCACAGTCAGTGGTGGGGGGGGGGGGGAAGTTGATAGGATCTGCCTCGATTGCGCCTGAAGAGGCCTTCACCTTCTCCGGGGTGGCGACCTTAAACAGGTCGACACCAGCCTTTTAAGATGGTGCCCTCAAGGCCTCCACCTTTAATCTACTGGACTCCGACTCAGATGTCGTAGCACCAATCGTCAACTCCCTACCCCGACGAGCAACGAGAGCCTCCTTTTCTCGCTTGGAAGTCCTCTTAAGAGTGACGACACTTGTCAAAAAAAGAGAAAAGTTAGAGGCAAAAATAAAGGAAATAACAAACGACATATGGGGAGATCCCTTTCTAGAAATTTCGTCTCTTCTTTCTTGATCTCCCTCTCCTCTTCTTCTCTTCTCCTTTCCTCCTCCTCCCTCCTTTCTTCCTCAACTTCCTCCGTCGCACCAGACACTTGGGAGCCTCTATAAGGACGACGTCATCGTTGTCGTCATAAACACGCAGCCATGAGTAAAACGACTTGGCATTGGGATTGAAGTACTCTAGGAACTTCTCTATCCTCTCTGTTGTGTCGACAATAGGAGATACGGAGAAGTTCAGTTCTGTATAAAATCATAAGTTTGTAAAAAGAAGAAATTGTGAGGAGGAAGGAGAATAAAAAAAGACAAAGAAAAACTCACTAAGGGCATTCCACCCCGAGACGATCCACTAGTTGCCGTTTGTCAGTTGAGACAGGCGACCACAGACGAATCGCGGAGATCCCCTAAACTAGCGTCCTGACCCCTCTCTAGCGACTAAATAGGCTATATCTCTGGTTCGTCTTTTCTTTCACTGAGTACGTCGTGAGAAGGTCATGGATGGTGAATTTCGACGACCATTCGCCCGTCAGGCGATTGATCGTGTAAATGATCCGCCAAAATTGGGGCATTACTTGCCTAGGAGATAGCTCGAAGGAGCTAATAAAGTCCTTCGTCAAGCCTTCGAATGGGCACGAAAACCCTATTTTATAGGGGTGTTCGTATAATACGAAAACACTGGGGCAATCAGGGGCCTTGATAACCCCTGCACATCGAAGAACAATGTTGTCCGGGATACTGGACAACGCCCTAAAAGCGACAAGGTCTTCATCGGTCTTAATCTTGCTACATCTCTTCGTCTATAGTACCTACTGCCCTTGCTTCTGCTGCAAAGAATGACAATGCCTCCCAACACCTCCTAGGTTTTTTGGCTATAGACTTCTTCCGCATATAAAGATCATGAAGGAGAATCATGCCTTACATATGTTAACCTCGACTCGATTTTTTTAACAAAGTTGCAGGTTTTAGGAGAATTTCTCTAGTTATAAAAGCTAGAAGAAGGTAAAAATGAACGACATCGACAATCGTTTTCTTTTATATGAAAAAGGAAACTATTCGGTATCACTAAAATTGACAGCTGTCAATATTCGCCTATCATACAACCACCAGGGTGATGACACATGCCCCCTATAACTAGCCCACACGCATCAGGCGAGGTGATGTCACAAAGATCCTCTAAATCTCGTCCATTCTCATATAAGCGATTTGTGTAACACCCCTACAAATGGGAGTTAATTTAAACCGAATAAAATATGGAATTCAACTTCATAAAATAAACATCACCCATAAAGATGGGGAGAAAGTTAGAGAGTTTACAACTTCAAAAGGATACTAGATGACAACCTATTAATCTATACAAACTTTAAAATACAGATTAAGTTCAGGTGTCTCTAAATCCTCAAAATGTGCTTCTATGTAACTCATTTATACACAAGAAGGTGTACTTCAAAAAGGATGCCACTACCGGCATCTAGCTCCACTCATCCCATCAAGCCCCACCAGTTTGATCACCTGTTAAACATGTCATTTTAAGAAAAAGTGTTAGGCTTAAAGCCTAGTGAGAACAGACAATTCAAATATGGAACGCTAGTAAATCTTCGAAAACGGTAAATAAACATTTAACCAAAAATATTTTACATAACATCTCTTTTTCTTTTCTTACGCGAATTACACCTAACAGATACGCTTTACTTCTTTTGAAGGAAACTTCCACGGGAATGACCCGCCATCACATCGATTATTCTTCCGAACATGTTCAACCCCAACCGGGATATATTACAAGTTCCATCCTCAAATACTTCCGACTATATGTGCCTATGGATCTATTTACACTAGTATAACTTCCTAATACATTTGTTTCCGATGTATTAACTTCCCTTCACAAAATCTTTGTGAAGATTAACTTCCTAATACATTCGTTTCTGATGTATTAACTTCCCTTCACAAAATCTTTGCAAAGATAAGCTTCCATGTTTCCAAAACCTTCTTTCATAAAATCTTCGTATGATAAACTTCCATATTTTAAAAACCTTCCTTCCCAAAATTAGGTCAAAATAACATTTAGGTTTATACATCATATTTCTCATCAAAAACCCATAAGGGTGCTTTAAAACAGTTCTTCGTACTCATTTCATCATTTCAAAGTAAAACCATAAATGACATATTTTGACCTAGTTTTACCAAAATCTTCCAAGTATATAAATACTTAGATTAAACATCACATTAAGGTAAAATACTTCATTTTGACATGTATAAAGTTTTAGAAAGGTAAGAATGAACTCACGATGCTAGGGTTAGGAAACCCTAGATATCCCCAAGTGAAACTCTTGAACTAGAGGTGGAGATGAAGAACACTAGAGGTTAGAACCCTAGATCGTGATTCCTAAATCTTGAGGTTGAAAGCTTGATCTTGCTTGGTTGTTGAAGAGGAGTTAAGCTCCTAAAATCGCCCTTTAGGGTTTCCACTTGAGAGTAAATGCTAAAGGAAATAATGTGATATGTAATAAATGAGAACTTAGATGAATATCCCGTTTTTGTACTTCAGACCACGAATTGCGACCAAAAATTGCGACCGTGGCATTGGTCAGGTTGCAATTGCCAGGTTGCAATTTTTCCTGATATAAATTGCAACCAAAAAATGCTACCTTGGCATTGGTCAGGTTGCAATTGCCAGGTTGCAATTTTTTCTGATGGTTCTACAACAAACTTTAAACTAATACATCCCGTCCCTAAACTTGCATTTACTTATAAAGGATCGAGAAATGTGAAATTCAAGGTGTTACAATTTGGTTACTGTAAAACGATTCAGTTACTCCCTTTTAACACCTGTCCAAAAAGAATTCAAAAAAATTTCCCTCTTATTTTTAAAATTTTAGGGGCAAACTTTTGGGGAAAGATTTACCGAAGGGATGCGTCGTCAAATATTTCACACGACTCTCCCAAGGAATCAACGACTTTCAGACGAAAACCTTTTGTGCGAAAAAAGGGTTAATCCTTGGTCTCGAAGATGTAATCCTGGATTCGATTAACCATTAACCGCCATTGATGTTCTTAAATGCGCAGGTGGTAGCCGTTAATAACTCAGGAGCAAAAATGAAGGAATCAATTTAAAATAAGAGAGCATAACTGATGGATCGAATCAAAAACATTCAAATTCGTTATTCGAGGAAACTTACAGATATAAAAAGGGCAAGAAATTTATCCAGGGGGAGGCTATGGATAACACATAGAAACTTTCAAGAATTCACGACAGCGTTACAACAACTCGCGACAACAATTTACTTACAATTATTACATTGTTCTTACTTACGTGTCTACATTTGCACTTACAACTATTCTTCCTAAGGATGACGTCCCTGTTTGACGTCACTTTTCACTAGTGAATCGACAATCTCAACCATCATCCGCGGTCTTTACTCTCGCGAGAGGTTTTCTGCATCATCAATTCCCCGTGTCACTTTGTATTATTTCTTTTGAAGCAATTGTCGTGAGATTTCTTTCTTTAGTTGATCAAGGTCCTAACCGTTCCTCAAATTGATTTCATATAAACCAATTTTTCGCATTAACAATTATACTCTCAATAACACCACCACAATAACACATGATGTTATCGGGAAACATTATTAGCAAACGTTAACAAAATCCCAAATTGATTCATCACTCGAATTATTAAACGATTGGGAAAAAGTGTTTATGGATCGAGATCTTAATGGAGAATTGATGTAGGAGGAAGATGGATTGAACACTCTCTTCTCATCAGTGTGTGCGCTCCTATCGTGAGATCGGGGACATTAACGGTAGTTTGACTTTGTGGGAGACCAAATCCGTTGATGAAGAAAGGGCCAGGTTATGAAAAATCAGTTTTTTAACATGTTAAAATAAAAAAATGGGAAAAGACACAATTGCCCCTCACATGAGGGGCACATGAAAGGGGGTTAATGCTTGATTTGTAACGCTGTTGGATTCAGGGATGAAAATAGAAGCAAATGGAAACCACAGGGACGAAAAAAAGCTGTTTTTAAACCATAGAGACGAAATCGTTATGGACACCAAACCACAAGAACGAAAATCGTAGTTTACTCTAAAAATTAAAATAATTAAAGTAAATACCAAAAATACCCTTTTCCTATTTTTAAATAATAAAAAATCTTAATCGTTGATCAAGAGATTGGAGAGCTAGGATTAGTTTCCATAGTCTTTACTTTAATTTTAGTTTGTAGAGTAAACTATGATTTTCGTCCCTGTGGTATGATATTTATAAGATTTTCGTCCCTATGGTTTAAAAACTGCTTTTTTTGTCCTTGTGGTTTAGATTTTGTTGCTTTTTTCGTCCCTTAAGCTAACTCTGTTTAAAAAATCCGTTAAATAAAGGAAAGTCTTTTTACCATGTTTTTAATTGATATTGTTATCACTTATCATACTACAGGGACCAAATATGTATTTTTCCATTACTTAACAATATTCTTTATTTTAAATTTTTAATTAGAGAAAGTCCTCGGATGTTGCATTCAAGCATTCATTAAAAGTGATGATCAGTTCCAAGATGCTCAGAGAATACAACAGGAGAAATTGTTAAAGTTGCATTCATTAAAAGTGATTATGAATTCCTAAAACAGATTAGTATTTTCATATTGTGTTGATGAACTATAATTTGTTGCAAACAAACCATAGATATTGGAAATGTTGAAATTGTTAGGAGTCCCTAGTTTGCTGGAACCCCCCACGACTGTAACTCCAGCCACCTCTCGCCGGCAACAGCCGACCCTTGACGACAACGACCACCACTTGTCGACACCCACAACTCCAACTTCGGCCACCTATTGCCGACAAAGACCACCAATCGCCGGCGCCCACAACTCCAACTTCGGCCATATCTCGCCGACAGAGACCTCCACTCGCGGGCACCCACAACTCCAAATCCGACCATCTCTAACCAACGGTGGGTTCTACATCTGTGGATCCTTCATTTGAGTTTTCGTTTTCTATTCGACAATGGGTTCTACGTCTATGGATTTTTGGCTTGAGTTTTCATTTTATCCATGTTTTATATATTCGACGGTGGGTTCTGCATCTGGGTTGGTTTATCAGATGTGGGGGGGGGGGGAAGAAATTGACGTAACAACAATATTTGACTTAAAGGGATTTTTTTATTATTCTTGATTTTGCATCTGGGTTGGTTTATTAGAGTTAAGGGATTATTTATTATTCTTGATTTTGAGTTAGGTTTTTGATAAATGGAATTGATTTGCTTTTGAGTTAGCACTTATAATTGATTTTAATTTTAAGGTATGTTTGTTGTTCTTGATTTTCAGTTAGGGTTTCTAACTTCTAAGTGTAGAAGATGAAGATTTAAAGAAAAAAATAATATATTTATTATGTATAGTACAATACTTATTTGGTTCTTAGATATATCAATTTTTATAGAGTTAATCCTCTATTTTCATTTATTACAAAAAGGCAAGATCTTCTTCACTTAACGAATTTTTTTAACTTTATTAGGATGAAGGACGAAAAACGTAATGAAATACAAACCATAAGGACGAAAAAGCAATTTTTAAACCACAGGGGTGAAAATCGTTATAAACATCAAACCACAGGGACGAAAATCGTAGTTTACTCTAGTTTGTATTTGAAAATCTCTCTATATATATACATATGAGGCTATAATTGAAAACAAGATGAAAATATAACGATCATTTTTGCAATTAAAAATTGATGGAAATAATGTAATTAATATGATTGTACGTGTATACATTAAAACTTTCATATTATATTTTCTTATTTAGTCACAACTTGGAAGCTACTCGATCAAGCTATTATGTTATGATGGAGATGAAGATTAGATTTTTATTTTATTTTTTTATATTAGGAATGCAAGGGAATCCATCATGATATATTATAATGACATAAAATTAATCATTCCCATTCTACCCTGTTTTCATTATTAACCCCATTTTCATTCTTTAAAATGAACCAAACAGCCCCTAAGATTCCACCAAAATTGTGTAGTAACCCTAAGAAATTTTTTGTTCAGCAATCGTGGATTCAAAATTCCAATAAATACTTTAATGGTGCGTTTGGTACGATGGAAAGGATGGGACAGGACAAGATAGAACACATTTGTCCCACGTTTGGTGTGGCTTTATGCAAGGAGAACATGGACTAACTAGAACAATAGTGGGACACGGTTTTTCTCCTTTTACCCCATGGAACTAAGTAGAACAAGAATTTTTTTACCCAAATACCCTTGACATAAAATCAGCCGCTTTCATCAGCTTCCTCCCAAAAATCGTGACTTTCTTCACAAGGACGATTTCTCCATCTCCACAATCACACCTCCTTCGATTTCTGGCCATCAACGATTTCTCCCAGGCCCATCTCGAATCTCGACTTCTCCTAGCGACGATTTCTAATTTCCATCGATGATTTCTCCCAATGATTTCTCCCAGCGACGATTTATGTTTCTCGACAACCCCATCTTCTTCAATCGAAGCTCGATTTCTGGCCTCCATCTCCCTCTATTTCGATTTCTTTCTCATGTAATATCGATCGATTTCTTCTCTTTCTCATGTATTTGTTGTATCAATCGATTTAGGTCTTGTATATGAGTTTGTTAACCGATCGATTTGGGTCTTGTATATGAGTTTGTTAATCGATCGATTGTTATTGAGTTTGTTAATCGATCGATTTGGGTCTTGTATATGAGTTTGTTAATCGATGGATTGTTACTGAGTTTTTTAATGGAACGATTGTTAATACGCTTGAGATTTGGGTTTTCTGAATTTTGTGTCTTCTTCTACATCGATTTTGATCTGTGTATTCTTCCACATAGATTGGTACTGATTTTGGTCTTTGTATATGATTTTGTATGAAAGCTTGAGATTTTGGTCTTGTATATGATTTTGTTACTGAATTCTATATGAGATTTGGATCCTGTTTTAGTCATGGCAAGTCCAGAAAAAGAAGTAACTACCCATATGTTTCGCAGTGGACGTGTGTCGGGGAATCTTCTCAAAATTGGGTGGTTTCCGATAGACGGGAGCTGTTCTATGGGACTGTTCAGGCTAAAAACCTGGTTGTATCACGACTAGAATGACAGGTGTGGATAACACGGTTAGGAGCTGGTTACTAGGCAGGTTGGGAGTAGATCGATCATTACGACTGGTGTAATTGGAGACGAATAAGCGGAGCTGCAAGTTTGGAACAACAGCTTAATAAGGCAGAAATCATGGTTACCGAGGATCGGGTCTTGTTCGATTATGAGGAAGCGTTGCTATGTTAAAAACAATGGCTGCCGTGTCGTTTTTGACAGCTTTTTTGACAGCAAACTGCAGATAATCGAGGGTACAAAGTGGCTGCAGAATTTTTTTGTTCACATAATTTTTCGGATCGGGGTCGATGGGTTTTGAGTGGGTCGAGGGCAGGGAGTAATTTTAAGGATGGGGGCTGTTTACTCCTTGTAAACAAGCCTTTGTGCTGCCGTTAAAAAAGAAGATAAACTTAGATTGATTATTTAGTAAAAAAAAACACTAAACAACTCACTAGGGGTACATTGGTCATTTAACCGGTCCTGTCCTGTCCTGTCCAATCTTCTCATGTCTTACCAAACGTTGAATAGTTGTCCTATTCTATTCTATCCTCAAAATGTGCTTCTATGTAACTCATCTATACACAAGAAGGTGTACTTCAAAAAGGATGCCACTACCGGCATCTAGCTCCACTCATCCCATCAAGCCCCACCAGTTTGATCACCTGTTAAACATGTCATTTTAAGAAAAAGTGTTAGGCTTAAAGCCTAGTGAGAACAGACAATTCAAATATGGAACGCTAGTAAATCTTCGAAAACGGTAAATAAACATTTAACCAAAAATATTTTACATAACATCTCTTTTTCTTTTCTTACGCGAATTACACCTAACAGATGCGCTTTACTTCTTTTGAAGGAAACTTCCACGGGAATGACCCGCCATCACATCGATTATTCTTCCGAACATGTTCAACCCCAACCGGGATATATTACAAGTTCCATCCTCAAATACTTCCGACTATATGTGCCTATGGATCTATTTACACTAGTATAACTTCCTAATACATTTGTTTCCGATGTATTAACTTCCCTTCACAAAATCTTTGTGAAGATTAACTTCCTAATACATTCGTTTCTGATGTATTAACTTCCCTTCACAAAATCTTTGCGAAGATAAGCTTCCATGTTTCCAAAACCTTCTTTCATAAAATCTTCGTATGATAAACTTCCATATTTTAAAAACCTTCCTTCCCAAAATTAGGTCAAAATAACATTTAGGTTTATACATCATATTTCTCATCAAAAACCCATAAGGGTGCTTTAAAACAGTTCTTCGTACTCGTTTCATCATTTCAAAGTAAAACCATAAATGACATATTTTGACCTAGTTTTACCAAAATCTTCCAAGTATATAAATACTTAGATTAAACATCACATTAAGGTAAAATACTTCATTTTGACATGTATAAAGTTTTAGAAAGGTAAGAATGAACTCACGATGCTAGGGTTAGGAAACCCTAGATATCCCCAAGTGAAACTCTTGAACTAGAGGTGGAGATGAAGAACACTAGAGGTTAGAACCCTAGATCGTGATTCCTAAATCTTGAGGTTGAAAGCTTGATCTTTCTTGGTTGTTGAAGAGGAGTTAAGCTCCTAAAATCGCCCTTTAGGGTTTCCACTTGAGAGTAAATGCTAAAGGAAATAATGTGATATGTAACAAATGAGAACTTAGATGAAAATCCCGTTTTTGTACTTCAGACCACGAATTGCGACCAAAAATTGCGACCGTGGCATTGGTCAGGTTGCAATTGCCAGGTTGCAATTTTTCCTGATATAAATTGCAACCAAAAAATGCTACCTTGGCATTAGTCAGGTTGCAATTGCCAGGTTGCAATTTTTTCTGATGGTTCTACAACAAACTTTAAACTAATACATCACGTCCCTAAACTTGCATTTACTTATAAAGGATCGAGAAATGTGAAATTCAAGGTGTTACAATTTGGTTACTGTAAAACGATTCAGTTACTCCCTTTTGACACCTGTCCAAAAAGAATTCAAAAAAACTTCCCTCTTATTTCTAAAATTTTAGGGGCAAACTGTTGGGGAAAGATTTACCGAAGGGATGCGTCGTCAAATATTTCACACGACTCTCCCAAGGAATCAACGACTTTCAGACGAAAACCTTTTGTGCGAAAAAAGGGTTAATCCTTGGTCTCGAAGATGTAATCCTGGATTCGATTAACCATTAACCGCCATTGATGTTCTTAAATGCGCAGGTGGTAGCCGTTAACAACTCAGGAGCAAAAATGAAGGAATCAATTTAAAATAAGAAAGCATAACTGATGGATCGAATCAAAAACATTCAAATCCATTATTCGAGGAAACTTACAGATATAAAAAGGGCAAGAAATTTATCCAGCGGGAGGCTACGGATAACACATAGAAACTTTCAAGAATTCACGACAGCGTTACAACAACTCGCGACAACAATTTACTTACAATTATTACATTGTTCGATAAATAAAGCATCCGGGCCCCTTTTGATCTCTCAGAAATTTTATAAAACGGACTTTCTAGGTTGGGGGGTAGGTCCTGGTGGGGAAGTTATAGATACTTTTCCATACTTTGTATCCGGAGTACTTCACCACCACTTACAATGTAACTATCAATACGGATTTGATACTGAAGATAACTGTCAATGCAACGCTTTTTTGATATAGAAGTACATTTTTTTGGAACTGCCATTTAAAAATGAAGAAGTTACTCATTGGAAATATCGACAAATTCTTTACTTACGTGTCTACATTTGCACTTACAACTATTGTTCCTAAGGATGACGTCCCTGTTTGACGTCACTTTTCACTAGTGAATCGACAATCTCAACCATCATCCGCGGTCTTTACTCCCGAGAGAGGTTTTCTGCATCATCAATTCCCCGTGTCACTTTGTATTATTTCTTTTGAAGCAATTGTCGTGAGATTTCTTTCTTTAGTTGATCAAGGTCCTAACCGTTCCTCAAATTGATTTCATATAAACCAATTTTTCGCATTAACAATTATACTCTCAGTAACACCACCACAATAACACATGATGTTATTAGGAAACATTATTAGCAAACATTAACAAAATCCCAAATTGATTCATCACTCGAATTATTAAATGATTGGGAAAAAGTGTTTATGGATCGAGATCTTAATGGAGAATTGATGTAGGAGGAAGATGGATTGAACACTTTATTCTCATCAGTATGTGTGCTCTTATCGTGAGATCGGGGACATTAACGGTAGTTTGACTTTGTGGGAGACCAAATCCGTTGATGAAGAAAGGGCTAGGTTATGAAAAATCAGTTTTTTAACATGTTAAAATAAAAAAATGGGAAAAGACACAATTGCCCCTCACATGAGGGGCACATGAAAGGGGGTTAATGCTTGATTTGTAACGCTATTGGATTCAGGGATGAAAATAGAAGCAAATGGAAACCACAGGGACGAAAAAAAGCTGTTTTTAAACCATAGAGACGAAATCGTTATGAACACCAAACCACAAGAACGAAAATCGTAGTTTACTCTAAAAATTAAAATAATTAAAGTAAATACCAAAACTACCCTTTTCCTATTTTTAAATAATAAAAAATCTTAACCGTTGATCAAGAGATTGGAGAGCTAGGATTAGTTTCCATAGTCTTTACTTTAATTTTAGTTTGTAGAGTAAACTGTGATTTTCGTCCCTGTGGTATGATATTTATAAGATTTTCGTCCCTATGGTTTAAAAACTGCTTTTTTTGTCCTTGTGGTTTAGATTTTGTTGCTTTTTTCGTCCCTTAAGCTAACTCTGTTTAAAAAATCCGTTAAATGAAGGAAAGTCTTTTTACCATGTTTTTAATTGATATTGTTATCACTTTTCATACTACAGGGACCAAATATGTAGTTTTCCATTACTTAACAATATTTTTATTTTAAATTTTTAATTAGAGAAAGTCCTGGGAAGTTGCATTCAAGCATTCATTAAAAGTGATGATCAGTTCCAAGATGCTCAGAGAATACAACAGGAGAAATTGTTAAAGTTGCATTCATTAAAAGTGATTATGAATTCCTAAAACAGGTTAGTATTTTCATATTGTGTTGATGAACTATAATTTGTTGCAAACAAACCATAGATATTGGAAATGTTGAAATTGTTAGGAGTCCCTAGTTTGCTGGAACCCCCCACGACTGTAACTCCAGCCACCTCTCGCCGGCAACAGCCGACCCTTGACGACAACGACCACCACTTGTCGACACCCACAACTCCAACTTCGGCCACCTCTTGCCGACAAAGACCACCAATCGCCGGCACCCACAACTCCAACTTCGGCCATATCTCGTCGACAGAGACCTCCACTCGCGGGCACCCACAACTCCAAATCCGGCCATCTCTAACCAACGGTGGGTTCTGCATATGTGGATCCTTCGTTTGAGTTTTCGTTTTCTATTCGACAATGAGTTCTACGTCTATGGATTTTTGGCTTGAGTTTTCATTTTATCCATGTTTTATATATTCGACGGTGGGTTCTGCATCTGGGTTGGTTTATCAGATGTGGGGGGGGGGGGGGAAGAAAGTGACGTAACAACAATATTTGACTTAAAGGGATTTTTTTTATTATTCTTGATTTTGCATCTGGGTTGGTTTATTAGAGTTAAGGGATTATTTATTATTCTTGATTTTGAGTTAGGTTTTTGATAAATGGAATTGATTTGGTTTTGAGTTAGCACTTATATTGATTTTAATTTTAAGGTATGTTTGTTGCTCTTGATTTTCAGTTAGGGTTTCTAACTTCTAAGTGTAGAAGATGAAGATTTATAGAAAAAAATAATATATTTATTATGTATAGTACAATACTTATTTGGTTCTTAGATATATCAACTTGTTGGTCCCAAAAAGGATCTACAAGAGTTAAATATAAAGTAAGCAGTTTGTAGAAGGGGGGGGGGGGTTGAATACAAACACACAAATTTTGGTTTTTAAATGAGTTTATTTGAAATAAACAAATTTACAGTTACAAGCGGAATTAGAACAAGTTAAAACCTATTCTATTGTAACTAAGGAAACACACAGTTTGATACACAAGAAGATGAAAGAAAGAAATGCAGAAGGTAGAGGCTAGAAGAGAGCATGCATGAAGATGAAGAAGATATCTTCATCTATTTATACCCGCTTGCATTTAATGCAAGACAAAAGGTACATGCCACGTGTCAAGCTTGGATAGGATGCTTGTCCTTGTAAATAAGACAGCCATGCTTTTGGCCGAATATGAACAGTACCGTATCAGATATGATGGGGACATAAGAGACAAGTCGTACGTCCTTTTCTGACATGGTTCTAGGTTTGACTTTTGTGCATTGAGGATAAGATCAAACTTTAATGTTGCAGAGGAAGCTTCATTTGATCGCCGACACTGAATGTTCAAGGATGAACTTCAGTGTTGCTGAGACTTCACAAGACTTCACACTTTGAGTAGATAATCGCTGCTATTGCTGAACCGCTTCAGGTCACTTAGCTGATTATCTCTTTCTTCAGCTTTGGTCTTCGACTGTTGCTGAATGGTCTTCTGGTGTGATAGCTGATCTTCAGGTCTTCAGAGATAAGCTTGTTGATCCTTGATCTTCAGCGATCGCTGATAGCAATCAGCGTATGCTATTGCTGAATTTGAACAGAAGCTTATCTAAGGAATTTCACTAAGTATAGTAAAGGAATCATATTCAAATCACTGAGAGGAGTTATGATCAACAATCTCCCCCTATTTGATTATGATTAAGCAACATAGGAAAATTGCTTTTGAAAGATTAGTAGGGACTTATAAAATTTAAAATACATTTTCTAAGTACTAATCTGTAAAATCTTTTTCAGCTAAACTATTATCTGAATTGAGTTTCATTTATAAGGATATGAAATCACAATTTTTACAAGTAGAAGAGCTTAAAGTACATTCACTGATTGAACTTTCAGAGTGAAAGATCAGTGAGTAAAAGATAGTGTATCGAAAATAGAACACTTATGTTCATTGTCCCTTTTACTATTTTCAGGGATCTTTTCAGGGTGGAGTAAAGTACTTTGAATTTCATTAATTAGAATTTGAAGAATTACAGCGAAATGAAATTACAATGATAAAGATAAAGTACTTGTACACTGAAGAAATATTACAAAGGAAATAGAAATCTATGACTAGTCAGAGATGTTCTCGTTTCTTCTTTGTAGCTCATTCTCATAAAGAGTCTTCTGTCTGTTCATTAGAGGAGTATCTGACCAGCAGCGCCAAAGCATGATCTTTATGAGAGAGGATGGTGCCCTGTGAATTTCTTGGTTTCTGAAGAGTCCTAAGAACCCTTCATTATCCAAGAATACCATACTAGGTTCAAGTAGTGTGATGATTTCGTCTTCTTGATATCTTCGGTCTTGAGGAAGAGAGGTGCGAAGCATTGATATATCAGGGAGCTCAAGATGACCAAGAATGCTTTGATAATCAAACTTAGTTTCATGCTCATTCTTCGAACTTGAGCCACCTTCAGCAACTGATCTTTTCTTCTTTGATGTTTCAGGGAGAGGGGGAACTTGTACATGTTGAGACATTCTTTGCAGCAACTGATTCAACTCATCTTCTACCACATTCTTGAACTTGGATTTTGAGCCCTGAATGGCATCTCTGATTTCGAGCCATTCTGTGTATCCATATAACCTTAAGAATTTTGCTTCTTCTCTCTCTGTTCTGGATGGCCTTGTCATTCTTACGTATACCTTTGGACCACCTCTGTTAGAGTGTCGCCCTTGGATAGTTACGTGAATGATTTTGTCATCAGATCTTCGAAAGTTCAGCATCTCTGTGCACCAATCCAGTTCTTTGTCTTTCTGAATTGTGGCTTCAGTGGTTAGTGCAGTGAGAATCTTCTGTTGAGCGAGAATGGGATCTACATCCAGGTTTTCCTGTACAATTTTTTTCTGAGCAAGAGCTGCAGCGAGCCGTTCACTCTTTTCTAATTGCTCTTTGGCTGCTTTGTCTCTTGCTTAGTCTTCCCTGAGAATCTTCCTTGCTAAGGCAAGATCATTCTCAGTTTGCTTTATTTCTTCGTCTCTAATCCTCTGAGCTATCAGAGCTTGTTCTCTCTCTTCTTTGGATAAGAAGTAAAATTCATCTACTATTCTGATTGGTACAGCGTTTATTGGGTCTTCTTGGGGCACCCTTATTCTTTTTGCTTCGAATTCCCTTAGGAATTTTATTCGCCTTTCTTCCTCTTCAGGCTCGCTTATTATCTGCTTCTGAATGCGACGTCGAGGGATGAGGCCTTCTTATTCCTCAGAGTCAGTTTCTTCTATGTACATAAACTGCTCATTGGAAGAAGGTTCCTTCCTTGTGGATGAGTCCTTTGGGGGACGGGGATCACTGAGGGAAGGAGAGGAGGAAGTAGTTTTGTCAGAGGAATTTTAGTGGGTGAAGAGGAGTGTATGGGAGATTTAGAGAGAGGAGTAAAATAAGGGATAAGCTGAAGTGATACCTTATCAGCGGTCTCCCCCTCTGATATTGGGATGGTGGCCTCAAGATCGACCACTCTGGCTGAGGGTCCAGCTTCGTCCCCCAAGGGCTCTAGCTGATATGAACTTGGTTTGGATAATCTGAAATGCTCCAGTGCAAAACCCAAGTCATCATCATCATCATCAACCTCATAGTGAGGGATGCGTTCCTCTTCTTCTTCATCATCCTCTTCCTCATCATCATCATCAACTCTTGCATTTGAGGAAGGTTCTGGTCGTTGGATGTAGGGAGAGATCCTTTCATCTGGAAACCGACAATTATGCTCGCCGATAAGTTCGTCAGCGAACTCTTTGGCCACCTTCTCCCCCTCAATGTTATCATGGGGCAAGACATGGACCATCAGAGTGCGAACATTTGTGTGCACGACCTCCAGCATGGTCCGATCAGCAGCAGCAAAGGAAGGACCAGTCCCACTGAGCCTTGAGAGAGCCTGCAGAATGTCAGGCTGAGTCTTTTGAATAGACTCGAGGACAGTGGCCTGAGCATCAACCTTCTGCTCAATGTTGAGGAGGGATTGGTGAAGGTCCTTGTGATCGTCCTTCAGGTTCTGAACATCAGACACCAAGTTGCTGACATTCGTCTTCACTCCTGGAGTGCCAGCGACCTGCCAGAAGATCAACTCTGTAGAAGTCTGCAGGGTGTCCAGCCGAGCTCTGGTGAGAGCACACTCATTGACCAAATGGTCAATGGCAGGGAATGTGGGAGCTGGTAGTGACACATGAGGCAGCTCAGTGACCCTGGGAGGAAGCTTGGGGGCAAGGTGCTCCATCTTGACATCCCTGAGCTTTCTGGCACTGGGAGGGTGCTGAGGAGATTTCACTGTTGGCTTCGAAGAGGTGGTGGTGGTGGTCGTTGTTGCTGAGTAGACAGGAGTAGTAGCAGCAGCTGATGACATTGACAAAGTGGCGAGAAAAGAATCCGGATTAGATGACGGATGTAAAATAGAATTATTTTCCTTGAGAGTATCGTGAGGATTACTCTTAGGGTCTACTTTTGCAGAGGCAGTGTCCTGAGGATCACTGACCAGTGTCTTAGAGTATCTGAAAGAGATACTCTGAGGTCCTTTTAAATTGGCTTTCCAAAACTCAGATTGCCTAAACCACTTTGAGGTTTGGACCGCGTGCATTTCAGCATTATCATAGATAGGGACAACTATCACTGAGTCATTTGCTGATGTGAGGACCAAAGAAGTAGAGATGGAAGAGGTAGAGAAGGCAGTGAAAGTAATACCTGATCCAGCTTCAGCAGAGCTGGCTATAACACCTTCAGAGACCGTAGTCACTGATGGTGGTGGTAGTGCTGATGAAGCTTCAACGGCAGAAGAAACCGTTGGAGTGGCTGTGGATGAGGGTGGTGATTGAAGTGCACCAAAATCAGAGAGGATGGTCTGTTCAGAGACCACCTTCTTGGGTTTCTTTGATGCGATGGTCTTTTTATGACCATCAGCGGGGGATTTCCTCTTTGCAGCAGCAGTGCCTTGGGTACTCGCTGAGGGGATGGGCAGCAAGGAGGACACTGAAAGAGGTGCTCCTATAAATTGGAGCATATAGGGAGTGAGAGGAGCATCACCTGGACGTTCTTCCAGGTCCAGAGATTTCTTCCCTACCATGGAGAAGGCGAAGTCACCAACCTTCGGGTAACTTTCCCCGAAAGCTTCTTCAAGGATGATTGAGAAGAAACGTGGGTAAGGGATAACGTGATGTCTGGTGGAGGCGTTGAGGCGGCTGCACATATCGCTGAAAATGTAATCAGCATAGTTCAGAGGGTGACCAGTGCAGAGAGAGAAGGCAAGGTCCTGAAAATGCTTGCTCGCCTGATCGTGGGAGCCAACTTTTGACCCCAGGCACTGAATGACCTGGGTGAGAACATATTGCCAGCGAGCAGGGAGTCGCTTCTTCTCCAGCTTAGAACCCACCGTCTTCACTAAGGGGTTCTCCCACTTGTAGCCAATGGAGTCCAAGAAAGCATCAATCTGCTGCTTTGTTGGTTCAGCACCCCATTGTTCATTTTTCTTTCGCTGAGGGAGTCTGAGCGCCTTTCGTACAAACCCTGCTGTGAACGCAAAGTAACCAAGATCAGGGATTGTGAAGGAGATAGCAGGGAGGACATTTCCCTTGTCCGTCTTCAGCGTAGTACATTGCGCCGTGTACCAGAGAGCCTGTAGGTGAGACGCAATGCCCACTGGGTTGTGGACGAAGGCATACATCAGCGGGCATGCCTTTAGGAAGGTTGCAGCATCCTTGAACTGAGGGTGTTCAGAGGGAATGTCCACCAATGCAATGTAATTGCATGGCTTGAAGGTTGATTTCTCCATCTGAAAGTGACAAGTTGGTGCAGCGACCAACCCAGTTAGCAGCAGTGGTTTCAGCAATGTTGGAAGCAGAGGCCATTTCTGTAGGAAAAATGGCAACACCGAAGAGATAAATCATGGTTTTAATACATGAATGTATAAACCAGAGGTTTGGTATTTAAAGGTACCAAATGTAAGATCAAAGAAACAAGTGTTTTGATGAACAACATCAAAATGCTTGTTGGCAATTAAAAAAAATTTAAAGATAAATAAAATAGTATAAAACGTAAAAAAAATTTGTTCTAGTAACAGGGTTTTGAAAGTGAAAAACTTTTCAAAAACAAGATTTTATAGATTTTAAGAAAGAAAAGAGATTAGAAAGGTGAAACGAGTTGTTTCCAGTTCTTGATATAAGGTTTAGATCAAACCTTAACCGTGTGAAGAAGAAAAAACGCACAAGTGCGTGTTCTTGGTGTTCTTGCAGAAAGCTTGAAGATTCGAAGTTTATCCTTTGCCTTTAGAGAATTTATGAAAGCGGAAGGAATAAAGTGAGACAAAAGGAATGCTTAAATAGCAAGAGGAGAGAGAAAAAGAGAGGATAACTAAACGAAGGTTTTAGCTTTTTGAAAAAGAAATGATGACCTGGCGCACATTCCAAGAAGGGAGTTGGAATGGAAACGTCGCGGTCCGTCGTGTGTCAGAAAAAGGTCTGACGTGTCCTTTTCTTAAATATTTGAAAAGATTATAAAGATAATTATCCATAAGGAAAGTTTATCCTTTATAATTTTAGAAAATTCATCACTAATAATAAAGGATTGTCAGTGAGGAGTTTTTATTTAAGAGAGACATTCTTTGATGAGAGAAAAATATCAAAGAGTGTTAAGGATCAGAAGATAATACCTGAGGAGATAGCCTAGACATCGCTGAATCAGAGTTTAGTGAATGGAAAGTTTGAAGGCTTTATTTGTAATCCGTTGTTGGTCACTGATTAATGAGTTATTCAGCGTTCAACATACCAAGTTCGCTGATAAGTAGATTGAATGTTGTTTCATCAAGAGGCTTGGTGAAAAGATCAGCGAGCCGATATTCGCAGAGAACAAAATGAAGCTCAACTTCACCATTCATCACATGATCTCTGATAAAGTGATATCGGATCTCAATGTGCTTGGTTTTGGAGTGAAGTACAGGGTTGTTAGCAATTGCTATAGCACTTGTGCTATCACAGTAAATAGGAATTTTAGAGAGCTTTAGATCGTGGTCTCTGAGTTGATTTCTCATCCAAAGGATTTGAGAACAACAACTACCAGCTGCTACGTATTCAGCTTCAGCGGTGGAAGTGGACACTGAGTTTTGCTTTTTACTTGTCCAACTTATTAACTTACCACCTAGTAGCTGACACCCACCAGTGGTGCTTTTCCTATCAATCTTACAACCTGCAAAGTCACTATCAGAATAACCGATAAGATCAAATCCTGAGCCTTTGGGATACCAGAGACCAAGATTTGGAGTTCCTTTCAGATATCTGAAGATTCGCTTTACAGCGATTAGATGGGATTCCTTCGGTTCAGCTTGATACCGAGCACAGAGACAGGTAGCGTACATGATGTCTGGTCTACTCGTTGTAAGGTACAGCAGAGACCCAATCATTCCTCGATAGGAAGTGACATTTACTGGTTTCCCGTTGGGATCCTTGTTTAATGTCAGAGGAGGCGCCATAGGAGTCTTCATCGCTGAGCATTGATTCATGTCAAATTTATTCAGCATGTCTTTAACATATTCAGCAGTGGCGGTGGGTATGCGATCCATAGTAGCTCTCCAAACAAAACACAACACTTTTAAAGGAACACTTTTTACCCAACAGATGTTTTTATCACTAGTCTCCGTTGATTTAGACTCTAAATAGTTTCTAAGAGCCGTAACCGAGAACTCACCGTCCGAACTTAGAGCGAAGATGCATTTATCCGGAGAGTTATTAAGGGTTGTACCATGGAGTAAAGAAGTAATATTCAACAGCTCTTGAATCTCTTCTAACCTGTTAGGAGTGCATTTCCAATCCCAATTCAAGCCGGAGGCCGAGATCCGATCTGATATAAGGCAAATTTTCTTTTTTTCGATTTTGTAAAGTTGTGGAAACAACAATTTGAGTTCAACCCTATTGTACCATCTATCCTTCCAAAACATAAAAGATTTACCATTTCCTGCAACAAGATTAAAAACCTCATTTAAATCCACATTTAGAGAATGTAGATCATCCTCAAATTTAGCAATAAGAGCCCAAATCCCTGTAATCGATTTTTTGGCCATGATGTGATTAGGTTTAGATTTGAGATTATGAATGCCATTAACAATCGAGGTATAATACGAATTATGATATTTATAGAGTTTCCACCACTACTTAGCAATGAGAGCCAAATTAAGGGCTCTAAGGCTCCCTAATCTGAGTCCACCGTTGTCTTTTGAAGCGATAACTTTCGACCAAGAAACCCAACTTATCTTGCTTTTATTGTCGTCTCCCCCCATAAAAATCTTCGGCGGATCTTTTCAAGTTCCTTTATAACTCCCATCGGAGCTCTGAACAAAGAAAAGTAATATAAGGGAAGACTACTGAGTACCGCTTTAGCAAGAGTAAGACGGCCTCCAAAAGATAAAAGTTTTCCTTTCCACATCGATAACTTCGAATGGAATCGATCGATGATGGGTTTCCAATGTTTAATTAGTTTCATATTAGCACCTACCGGGACACCCAAGTAAATAAAAGGGAACGCAACTGGTTCACAACCCAGAGAAGCCGCTCCTCTATTAAGTTCACTCTGCTCTATACCAATTCCGAAGACTCTGGATTTTTGAAAATTAACTTTCAGTCTGGAGACTACATTGAAGCACCTCAAGATCGGCCTGATGTTGCTGATATTGGCCAAAGACCATTCTCCTTCAAATAATGCATCATCCGCATAAAACAAGTGGGTGAGAGAAATTCTCGAGTTCGGAAATTTTTACGCCTTCGAAAATCATCTTTTCTCTCGCAGTTTGTATAGAGATGTTAAGACCTTCCATGGCAATAATGAATACGAAGGGGGGAAAGAGGATCACCTTGCCTTACACCTTTGGATATTTCGAACTCTTTGGTCGGGGACCCGTTAACAAGAATAGAGGATCTGGCTGAGGAAAGACACCCTCGAATCCATCTCCTCCATCTTTCTCCAAATCCCATTTGTAACATTATACTATCTAGGTAATCCCAATTAATATTGTCAAAGGCTTTCTCAAAATTGATTTTGAGAAAAAAAATTTGTTTTTTGACTTTCTTCGCCCAGGAGTACACTTTGTTTATGATTAGAGGGCCATCCAAAATGCTTCTTCCTTCAATAAAAGCCGTCTGAGCTTCTCCTATCACTTTTCGAATAACCTTCTTGAGTCTAATAGCAAGGATCTTAGCTATTATCTTATACAGACATCCAATAAGGCTTATAGGCCGGTAATCATTAAGCGACAACGGATCACTCTTCTTAGGGGCAAGAGCAACAAACGAAGAATTACATCCGCGAGATAAAACTCCACAGCTTTCGAATTTTTTCACTACCGCTATCAAATCGTCTCTAACCAAAACCCAGTGAGATTTTAAAAATTTAAAAGTGAAGCCATCCGGTCCCGGGGCCTTATCCCCATCACAGTTCCACAAGGCATCCTTAATTTCATCAACTGAAATGGGTCATTCCAGAAAGCTTCGATCCAGATCATCTAAAGTCGAGAAAGTGTTATTTACCAGTTTTGGCCGGTTCTTCCATTTTTCATGGAATTTGTCACGAAAAAACTCCATTGTCTTCTTTTTTATCACTTCAGCATCTGAAACCCACTGACCATTTATAGTCAGACCGTGAATCTTGTTTTTTCTTCCTTTAGAATTGATGATTCCGTGAAAGAATTTCGAGTTCTCGTCTCCGTCTACCAACCATTTGATTCGGGACTTTTGCTTTATGTCCAGATTGTGAAAATTTTCCAATTCACGAATCTTCAACTTGTTTCTTCTTAATTCGAATAGCTCCTGATCGTTGATTTTCCCAACTTTCGCTTGTTGTTCGAGTTGCTCAACCCTTAATTTCAGGATATTCTGCTCCTTAACTTCTTTCGGGTAGTTGGCCCTTCGCCACTTCTTAAGCGAAGTCTTAACTTGAAAAAGCTTACCAACGAATCTCTTGTCCGCCGGCGAGACATTCAGGTTCGTCTTCCAGCTATCCGAGACAATATCCGAACAACCTTCTTTATGAAGCCAAGAGTTGAAGAATCTGAAAGGAGCGGGTCCAAAATCAGATTTATTGGACAAAAAAATAACTGGAGAATGGTCTGATAATTCCCTAGGGAGGGCCACCACAGAAGAAGAAGGTTGACAGGAGGTGAGATTATGGCAAGCTAGAAAACGATCAAGCTTGCTGAATTTTTGACCGTTTTCACAGCAAAAAGTATATTTTCGACCCCCCATCTTGAAATCTTGGAGCCCGGCTAAAATAATGAAACGATTGAAATAAGCAGCAGACGAGGCGCAAAAACCAGAATTCAACCTTTCACCTGCACTTCTAACCGAATTAAAGTCCCCAAAGAATAACCAATTACCCTGAGAAGAGTTCTTAAGAGATATAAGTTCATCCCATAGACTAACTTTATTCGAAAGGGCCTGTGGTGCATAAACGTTGACCATAAAAGTGTCGCCTTTGAAACCTTTCCACGAACCTTTAACCATGAGATAATACCTGCTTTTAACGACCTCGGAGCAAGAGAACAGATTTTTGTTCCAAATACTTAGGATCCCTCCCGATCTACCAAACGAATTCACATACTCGAAGCCAAAATCATTGTTTTCCCAACAACCAAGAACGTCAATGTTTTCGACGGAGGAGAATTGGGTTTCCTGTAAACCTAAAAAGTCGATTTTATGGAGATTTTTAAGACGAAAAATTCACTTAACTTTTGAAACATCTCCAATCCCCTTTATGTTTAGAGAGAGGCAATTCATGGAAAAAACGAGTTTTCGCCTGCACCTTTTAGCTCATTCAAAACCTTCGCATCGCTAGTATCGAATTGGAAACCCAATTGTTTCCCCAAGTTTACCGCAATTTCTGCTTCAGACACAGGGGAATTCTGCGGCAAGGTTTTAGCTATCTGAGATTCTGAGACGTCTAGATTTAGATCAAGATTGGGAGAAGGTTGCCTGTAAACGGTAAATCTTTCGCGACGCCCAACGACGGTTCCAAGTTCTCCGGTAACGCCTCGTTGTGAGAAAGGATTTAATAGCCAAATATGACAAAGACAAAGGGAAAGGCTAGTAGTTGAGTGACCAAAAATGAGGTATATGTAAAGCAAAGTGACTAATATGACAAAATGTAGTATTTGAGGGACCAAAAATGGTAAATATGTAAAGTAAAGTGACTAATATAACAAAATATAGTACTTTAGGGATTAAAAATGCAAAGTATTTAAAGCAAAGTGATATATGAGTCTCTGAGGGACCAAAAATGAGAAATATGTAAAGTAAAGTGATTAATATCAGAAAATGTAGTATTTGAGGGACCAAAAATGGGAAATATGTAAAGTAAAGCATTAATAAACAAAGTAGTAATAAAAGAAGGTTTAAAATTCTAAAAGTAACCTGAGGGAGTAAGCGAAGCTGGTACTCCATCCTCATCTATCTCCTATTTTTCCTCTTTCTTTGCCATCTCTCTCTCTCTCCCTGGGTCTCTCTCTCTCTCCATTTCCACATTGCTTGTTCTCACATCCCTTTACGCTTCTCTCTCTCTCTCTCTGAATCCAAGTGTTGATGAAATCTGTACATATGTTTATGTATAAGTGTAATCCTTGAAAAATTCTATGATTGGATCCTGGGTCTTTTTCTTTACTGATCACGGCTAAGGTCTGAGAAACGAATCATCTTTGTATTCCTTTTCCTGAAATCATTCACTTCACATTGGTTCTTCGTCTTGTTCTTATTGTTTCTTTTTTTGTTTTGTTTTCGTTTTCGTTTTCGATTGTCCCATTTGGTTCTTCTTTTGATTTCAACTAGATCTACATCTGGGTCTACTAGTAGGAGATATATAGATTCTTTTTTTTACGGTTTTTTAGCTATTACCTGATTTGAGTTTACCAGTCAGGTGTTTGAATTGAAGATTTTTGTTGATAGCGAATTCATCGTAATTCCATCGAAGTTTGTGGCTTTAGTTGTTATCGCGTCTTCTTCTTTTGATTTTCGGATTGAATTTGATTTACCGTTTCTATTATTTTTTTCGTTTCTCAAATGACGAAGGATTGATATTTCTTAAGCAAACAAGTGTTCTTCGTTGAGGTAAAAGCTTCTATTCCTTTCAAATTTCTGAATTTTATTCACGTAATTCTACAAGTGTGCGAGTGAGAATTGACCCTTAGTATGCTAGATTCTTCCAGTTTATTATCATATTAGGAGGCATAGGGATTCTACCTGTAGGTTTGATGAGACTAGTCTAATTGTTATATGATAAATTCACTGTGGTTTGGGATACTAAGGACACAAATATCGGTGTTTCTGTTATCAAAATTTGCTTCCCCAATTTTTTAGGGGTGGGGGTTGAAGAGGTTTTATATGATAGGCTCATTTCTTAGTTGATGCTCAGGTGTTTGTTGTCAAATTTTATTCAGTTTTCTCTGTGCTAATTGTGGGGTTTATATATATATTATATATATATATATACTTCATTTATTTACCTTCAAAGAGTCTGAGACGTCTTTTGATTTTCCTCTCTCATTAAATGTTATTTTGGGTATCTATGATTCATATTGAAATCTGATATGAGTTTTCAGTTATGGCATTAGAAACCCATCTTCTAGTACATTAACTCCTTAGTATTTGATGTAGTTTTTATTGTTATGCAGTTCGTTAGTGTGAGAAAGAGTGTTCTATTACATTAACTCCCTTTGGTTTACTTTTGTTAATAGATAAGCGTTTTGTGTCTTACGAAGAAGATGAGCAACATGACAAGTGAAAGTGAGGACAGAATAATGTCCGGAGATTGCATAAATTCGCCAACACTTGATGAAGAAGCCAGCACTGAAAGAAACATGATAGGAAATGGCACACTTAAGAAAGGTCCATGGACATCTGCTGAAGATGCAATTTTGGTGGATTATGTGAACAAGCATGGAGAAGGGAATTGGAATGCTGTTCAGAAGCATTCTGGCCTTTCTCGTTGTGGTAAAAGTTGTCGTTTACGTTGGGCAAATCACTTGAGACCTGATCTTAAAAAAGGTGCATTTACACCAGAGGAGGAGCGCCGAATCATTGAACTCCATGCTAAGATGGGAAACAAATGGGCACGCATGGCTGTTGAGGTGTGTGCTCATTCATCCTAAGAGATTTTTTATGATTCTACTATGTTGGGGAGGTTTCAATTGCAAACCAGTCAATTCAAACATACTTTGCAAACCAATCTTAGCCGTCCGTCTAGTTTAATAAATATTTGATATTATTTTGTTTCCTAATTTAAAGTCATGATCATAATTAATAAACATATCATCTTCCATATATATGTCAACCATAATTAATGAATTATGATAACTGTCCATAAATATATCAATTGTTTCCTAATATAATGGTTTGCAAAGTTTGCACAAATAGATGAGTTTGCAATTGACACGTGGCCCTACTATGTTTGACATTTACATTGCATTTTGTGTGCAAATTGTTGCAACGGCCTGCTATATAATTAAGGTAGTTGCTCAATAAACATGACTACAATGGTGTTGTGAATATTGATATTGTTGAAGGTAAATTTACATTCATACATGATACATATGAATATATGCATACATGTGTTTATGTATGCCAAGTTCCCTTTTCTTAGCCCAAATATATTATTATCGCACTTTCCTTTTTCTACACCAAGCTCCCCATCAGCCATTCTAAAAGTTTTGGTTGGTTACAGGTCCATGCCACAAATTGAGCCATCAATACTTAAAAATTAATTCCATTTGTATAAGATGGAATTTCAATTTCTTTGTTAATTAAATGTTTCATATATATGTTTCTTTGTTGATTAAATGTTCCATATATATGTTTCTTTGTTGATTAAATGTTCCATATATATGTACGTATGTGTTTGTAATATATTACCTTCTTTATGGCACACTTTACTATAAATTAGTTAGTGCTACATCTTGCTAACATTGTCTAATTGCCTTACTAGCACTAGATATATATGGCAAGCCTACATTTGTTTCCCGTTGTAGTTGCCTTCTTCACATGGCAAGTTCTATCCATCAAACGGAAACAGAAGCTCAGATGTAGAGTTGCTGCTGCCAAACTATTTATTGGGTTCTCTGCTTCTCTTTGAATTTTATCCTCAAATGCGGAAGCCATGTGCTCACAAGATGTGTACATATGTATATATGTTTGTTATATATGCACACACACATCCTTTTAAGCACATATGTCTTTTGCACTTGTGATGAAAACGTTTCAAGAGAATCAGAAAAATAAGTTTGGCACCAGCAACATTTGGCGTCTGAGCTTCTATTTTCTTTAATATCTTTCTGCTGTACACATTTTGATTGCTGCCATGAGCTTAATGTATGCACTATCCCACATGCATGTCCGTATGTCCATACGTAGTGCATCATTCAAAACTTTCCCTTGATTTGGTTTGACTATATGAAGATAAGTCAAATTTAATGGCAAACAGATTATTTGTGAGCTGAAACTTTCTGCATACAATTCACCTTACAAGCATATAAACAATTGTATCTGCAAAACATGTTGCACATATTGTTTGTTGTTGATAAAGCATTTACAATACTAAGAGTTAACTTAAAGGTTTGTTTCATAGTCAAAACTTATAGCTTGAGACATACATCCATCTCATATCTGGTTGATTACTTCTCTTCATGTATTTGTGATTTAAGTTAAACTATAAAGTTAAATACCCCTTTCACACAAACTAGACATGCATTTAACTTTGGCATGCATTCTTCTATGCTTAATGACATCCCCATCTTTTTTGGACATATTTGGTTATTGTTTGAAAACTATTGAATCGTTCTAACTTATAATGGAGTTGTTTTGATTGCTTATGACCTACTATGTTACAATATACAAAAGAAGGTAATAAACAAAAGGGGATTCAATAAGTACATTTCTTCAAGGAGATCCCCACACCTACACTCATGGGGGAATATCCACCAGGTAGAACAAGCAAACTAAATGTGCCACTTTCCAATTTTTACAATCAAATAATGATACTCTTACAAGGAAGCAAATAGTTGCTTTCGTTATTTCATTTTTTCGACATAAGTGAAGGGAGTCAGGGACAAGATTGAAACATGTTACCTTTGCATAGGAAGGTGCCCTTCCCATATCACTTTCCTATATCATATTATATATATATATATATGATGTCTAAGGATGGGAATAAATACTAGGTTATAAGAAGAGGAAAGGGTTGCAAGAAATAGATATAAGAAACATGCTTTTATGAAATTCCACCGAAATCCGATCTAAACTATAACATCTATGAAGAAGTGTGAGATAGGTTAACTCATAGATGCAACTAACGAGTAAATGTATGGAAACACAACCCAAATCGTTTGGTCATCTACTATGTAGATCTCTAGATGCCTAGAGTAAGAAGAGGAGACTTGTACCATGAGGAGGTCGTTAATAGAGGTAGAGATTGATCAAGATTTACACTCGGGTGTATTGATCAAGATTTGCATGAGTGGAGGATATACGAAAGTAGTTGGCCTTTAGATGGGAGTTACTGTAAGGATGCCTTTTGTGTTCAGAATGGGTTAACCTCTTTGTTTTCTCTGTTATGTTTCATCGCTTATACTTGTACTTTTATTTTTAAATTTAGTTTTAATACCCAACTAGTTTGGGATAGAAGTGTTGTTTATTGGCCATTCACTTATGGGTAGTGCTTGTATCACTACATGAGGACCCTTTGGCTTCAATTGCAAATCATTCCTGCCTTTGGCATCTATATAAAGTCTAGTGTCAAGACGCATACCAATTTCGAAATCTGCAATTATATGTCAATCTTGTAAGAGAGACCAATAGAATATCTAAGAGGTTAATTTGATATGTCAATCTATGTAAGAGAGACCATCGCTCGACGTTTTAATCTGATATAAGAAAAAGTCGTCCAAATTTTACGGTTGAATGGGATATAGTTGTTAAGGTGTTGGAACTTCAACAAGTTGGTGGCTTTGTGTGATGCATGCTAGAGAGGTTTGTGGGAGGATGCAACATGGTTGTTCACAGTGTCTAATGAGGGAATGGGATAGAGCGATATGATATTCTAGTTGAACTTTGGAGACACACCCTTTTGCTTACAAACAACATATGAATTTAGAAAGATGAAGCTCAATTTTCTAAGTTACCGGAAATTTAATTTCTCATTTGTTTCGTTAAAAGACGGTGTCAATCTGGAGTTTTTTTTAATGCTGTTAGAGTTCTTCTGGTTAGCCATCAAACAGAAATGTTAAATCAAGGTAATATTTAGGTCACCTTCAAAGTTCTTTGTTTGTATTGTCTTTTGAAGTTCAAGGGGAATTAAGTCTCTGATGAAACCTCCAAGCACTTTTAGGCCACTTTCTTGTAGGAAGTCAAATTACTAATTTGAAGGTTCGGAAGTTTTAGGCAAGATTGTAAGGAGCTTGAGTTTGTGGAATTTTTTGAGTAGCAAAACAAAGCGTGAAATATGCAAGAAAAGAATGTGAAAGGTAAAAAAGTAAGGATAATCAAGACAAAAAGAAGTGCATAAAAAATAGATTAAAAGACACGTACAAGGGATCCTCTTATGTACTAGGAAACCCCCTTCAACCACAAAGGATCCTCCAACTTTCTCTCATTCGCCTTCTTTAACTCACGACACTTACACTCGTACGTCATACTTGGTCTGATGGTCACCTTGTAGAATTTGTCTTTCAATTTTAATGGGACCTTCTTGTATTATAGCAGTCCGGTGACAACTCTCCACTTTAGCCACCCTGCTTTTATGTTGTGAGTAATGTCGTCCTCAAACTCCCCCTCCTTTTGAATCATAGCACTCCGGTGACCTTCTCTCTTTTCGGCCTCTTTGCTCCCGCGATCTTGACTTCTACTTCTTCCTCAATGTGCTCCCATCTGAAATTGCACCATAGGTATTCGATCTTAGAGTTACTCGTGTAAACCTTGAGATTCCAATGTTGTTCTCCATTTCCAAATTAGCATTCACCTCTCCTTTTTTCTCTGCTACAAACACAATGTCGTATGCAAATAACATACACCATGGAAGAACACTCTAAATTTCATGAGAAATCTCATCCAAAATTACCACAAATAGGAATGGGCTTAGTGTCGATCCTTGGTGCAACCCTATCTCCACCAGGAAATACTTCATATCGCCCACTAGAGTTCTGACACAAGTCTTTGTTCTCATGCAGATATCTTGTATTGCTCTGACGTACTTCATTTTACCTTGACTTCTAGGTTCCTCCAAAGCAAGCAGTGAAGTATGGTATTATGGTCTTTTTTTTTCAGGTCTATGCACACCACATGTAAATCCTTGCTATGCTCTTTATATTTTTTTCCATAAGGCGTCTGAGTATGTGGATTGCCTTGATCGTTGACCTCCCTAACATGAAGCCAAGTTGGTTATAGTTACCTCTATATCCCGACGCAATATGACATCAATCACTCTCTTCCACAGTTTATGTTGTGGCTAAGTAGTTATATAATGCTAAAGTTACCACAACTCTGTGTCACCTTCGTTCTTAAATGGAAGCAGCACCACACTAAACCTCCACTCTTCCAGCATCTTAGCAGTCTTGAGAATGGGGCCGTAAAAAAGTTATTAGCCATTGTATCCCCTTCTCCATGAGTCATTGCCACCCACTCCTCAATTTGGATCTGGTCAAGGCCGACAACCTTCTCCTTCCCCATCTTCCTTAGTGCCCTCTTCACCTCCTCACTAATATGCAAACAATAACAATAAGAAACTGCTATTATCATCCTTGTGGTTTGTAATTTATTACTATTTTCGTCCCTAAATCAATTCTTACCTTTGTAAGTACAAGGGACCAAAATAGCAAGAAATTATAAACCACAGGGACGAAAATGGCAATAAAGTATGAATCCTGAGGACGAAAATAGCAATAATTTACAAACTATATGAATGAAAATCGCAATATCTAAACCACAAGGATGAAATCCGCAATTTTTAACAAACCATAGGGACGAAAAACGTAATTTACTCTTAACAATAATTATGTGATCCTCATTGATCCTCTCCCTTCCCTGTTGCATAACCTATGAAAATAACTATACCATCTTCCCTTAATGTCCTCATTCTTCACTAAAACGCTCTTGTTCTCATCCCTAATAGATCTTACAACTCCTGTGTCATGACACCTCCATTCCCCTTAAAGTTACTCATAGTTGCTCTAAAGAAACAAATAATGTTGAAAATGATTATTTTTGTTTGCTTGCCCAATAGAAAGAAATAAGCAATAAAATATACATACTTGGTTCGTAAGATGGAGATGACAATGGCCCAATGTGTAAATACAACATGGGAAAAGTGTCCATGACTTGAATAGTTGTTTCAATCAAACTTGATAGCAAGTGGTAGAAATAAATGTGATTGCTAGTCATGTTTAATGGTGGTATCATAATGTATACCTCACCATTAGATAGTTGTTGTATAAATAGGCTAGAATGGCAGGGTGTGAGCTGAAATAAGAAAAATGAGTAATAGAACTTGTTACATGATATATATATATATATAATGATATAATTAGTCTTATTATTCTCACACTATGCCAAAGCTGATCTTCATATGGGTCCTATTACAAAAATGGCAAACTCTCTTCGAAGCTAACCCAACTTGGTTTAATAGATGGAGGTTCTTGCAAGGTTTTTATCACATTCTCATGAACCCAATGGCAGTTGAGTTTCAGTTTTATTTTATTTTTGTTCATAAAATGTCTTATACATGGAGACTTGCATATTTGGTCACGTGATTGTGAGAGTTTAAATTTACCCATATATCCTGTATCTCCCTAGATATTCTAAAGGCTCTCAATTGTTTGGGTAAAGCTTGGAATTTGGATTCAACAAAGAAAGATATCTTTTTGAGATTTGACTACTTCAATTCCTAATTTGGATGAAGAATTTTAGAGCAGCAATCCTCTGTGTATCTCATCATGTGTAAATGATTACATTGCTTAGAACACTTATCTAATCTTTTGCGATCTTTTTAGCAAAAAAATATCAAATAGTCATTGGTAGCTAATTAATGATCCCAGAAAGCTTTTGCAATCCAGCATATTATCACATATCTCGTTCAAAGAGAGAGTATCACTATCAACAAATTATGAGCTGGTTGGTTGTGTGATAATCTGCAGGTTTCTTAGCATTAAATTCAATAGCAAATGATTCTACCTTGATTCCATTTCCATTGTAGAACTACTGCATCATTTGTTGTTATTACCACCCCATGAATGATGAGGGATAGATAAAAGTAGGTGGATTAAGGTTAGGATGTCTTCAAGTCTCGATGTAATGCAAATGTTTTAATAAGTTGGTAGAATTTGGTGTTATGCATCATCGTGAACGCGATGGACCAAACAAAATGGACCATTATCCAAGATAACATTATCAACAGAAAAAGATAAATATAGTTGAAGCAACTGAACTGAACTACCTAATTAACACACCAAAGTTTCATAACCATCTTCACTCTAACTCAAATACTCTCTTGGTACAGGTGCGTTCCTGAAGGAAAAATGCGCATAAAAAATCTTAGGATTAGAACATAAAAACGACATTCGGAAAGAAGAGAAAATAGGGAATTGTACCATTTATCGTTGAGATACTTTTTGTGGTAGGACCGTATATACCCCCAAACTCGATGGGATTAATATGCTGAATCAATAACTTTAGTCATATATTGAGATGATTGCTAATAAAACAATAGAAGCTGAAACTAAAGCAATATAGATAGATATTTAACAGTGTGTGTTCATGGATACCTGCCACTTTGCTTCTGGTTATATAAAATACTTTATAATCAACCACTAACTTATGGGGCTTCCTTTATGATTTTATTTACTGGAATGGTTATTCCGTTTTCTTTTTTTCAGTTACCTGGACGTACAGATAATGAGATCAAAAATTTTTGGAACACAAGAACCAAAAGAAGACAGCGTGCTGGATTACCGATTTACCCTCCTGACATATGCTTACAAACACTAAATGATAACACGCAAAGCCAGAATATGGTCACATTCACAAACGGGGATACATCACATGCAGAAATCTTGCCAACGAATAACTTTCAAATCCCAGCTGTGGAGTTCAAGAATTTGGAATTAAGTCACGAGTTATATCCGCCAAGCTTTCTTGATATGCCAGGTGGCAATTTTCTTGATATCCCAGGAGGTAGCCTGCTTCCACAAGGGCTCGGTTCTTCATGTAATAATAGTTTTATATTCCCGATGGCACATCCTCCAAAACGTATCAGAAGATCCGATACGTATCCTGTATGTTGTGATGGTGGAGATCTTAATGATTTTTTCCCAAATGTCGGTCTTTATCAAGATGACAACAACAAACTTGCACAATCATTCGAGATTTCTTCTTCATATAATCAAAACCTGAATGGGGACATCCCATCATCGTCTTCCTGCTTTTTTTCGGGCAGCCATGCCTTTTTAAATGGCAACACTTCTTCTTCTGAGCCTATTTCATGGGCAACGAAGTTGGAGCTCCCTTCACTCCAATATTCTACCCAAATGGGTAGCTGTGGTGCACCTTCTTCTCCGCTGCCTTCCCTTGAATCGGTTGACACATTAATAATCCAATCCACAATGATTGGTCATGGTCATGGTCATGGTCAAACAAAGTCAAACTCACCGTCACCTAGGAACAGCGGTCTGTTAGAAGCAGTGCTCTACGAATCACAAACTATGAAAATGTCAAAGAGTAACAACAATTCAAATGCTTCGGTTGTGCCTCGTGACATTACTGACAGTTCGTCTCAGAATTTGCAAGGGGATGATGATGACTGGGAAGCCTATGGCGATCCCATGTCACCTTTGGGTCATTCCGCTGCATCTGTGTTCAGCGAATATACTCCTCATCTTAGTGGAAGCTCACTCGATGAACATCAATCCGTTGAGACCATTTCAGGTGACAACTACTACCTCAATGTTGTGTATTTGGTTTAAATATTTAAATATAATTATAAGGTCAGGTTCAAGGGAAACGCCAAAAAAATAGAAAACTGAAGAACACCCACCCTGGGGAGCCTCCATCTGGACGATATGTACTAATACATACTGGTAATTTGTAACATGCATTTGGGCATATGCACTAATGATATGGGTCCCACATAATATTAAATCATTTCTGATTTAATATTAAATCATATTAAATCAGAAATGATTTAATATTATGTGGGACCCACATCATATGTGGTCCACAAGATGTTCCTTTATTCCTTTAAATTTACAAAGTTCTCATTTGAACCTTCCTCTATATTTATATATATATATATATATAGAGGAAAGTCCAAATGCAAACTCAAATTTGGTTGTGAACGTGAGAACAAATGATAGCGCGACACGTGTCAGAATGTAGATTATTCAGACCGAATAATCAAAGAAATATTCCGATTGAATAAAACTGAATATAGTGTTTATTCAGACTGAATAAACACTATATTCGGTTTGAATATTTCTTTGATTATTCAGTCTGAATATGACATGTGTCGCGTTCACAACCAAATTTGAGTTCTCATTTGAACCCGCCCCTATATATATGCATTGGTGCATAGAAAAAAATCTGGGCGGTATGCACTAATGCATACTGGTAATTTGTAACATGCATTTGTGCATATGCAGTAATGCATGCATATATATGCATTGGTGCATAGAAAAAAAACCAGCTTCAATCGTTTGTATGCGTTAGTGCATACCGTCCAGATGGAGGGCTCACAGGGCGTTCTCCAGTTTTCTCTTTTTTTAGTGTTTTCCCTTGAACCTCTCTCTATAATTATAATATAATAATTATATTATAATTATTGTTGAAAATGTATAAAATGGTTTAATTAGCCATTTTAAAGTATTAAAATGTATAATTATATAAAAACTATACATTATATAAAAAGTATTTGGTTATCATTTTGGATTACATTTAAATAATTGGCGTATTCTTCGTTTTCTTGTCACTTTCCTTACATACAAAAATCAAATTCGGTTCATAATCCATTCCTTTTTTTTTGTGTTTTGGTGTGGTGTGAAGTTAAGCATGAAGCAGAGGAAGGTGGTGCTAACAAGCAATCTGACGTAGTAAACTATTCGAGGCCGGATTTTCTTCTGGGCTCTAACTGGTTTGGTTCCAGTTCAAATGCAGACCGTAACAAAGATCAGTCTGTGGTTAGCGATCCAATTGGTGCGCTTCTTGGTGATGATTTTTGCAGTGACTCCAAGCAAACGGCCGCTTCTCCGTTTCTAGGACACGCATCTGGCAAATGGGACGACATATCTGAAATCTGCAGAGCAGCCGGAAACCGTTAAATGCCAAAAAAAATGACCAGAAAGACTTTGTGCCCATTTTAAAAAAAAAAGACTATTGGTGAACCATGTAAGTCACTGTGGAAGTACTTATTTGGTTAAATGTTGACTGGTTTTAAGAGTCTAGGATTTGTGGCCCATTCACAGGGTTGGACTTCAGACCCTTTTGTTTTTTTAAGTACCTTGGATTGGATTGGATTGGATACTTTGTGATGTTAAAGACAGATTTGGCTATATTTCCACTAAATATTGATGAATAATGTGCCACTAGAAGAGTTCTATATGGAACTTTGAAATCGAAACCAGATATATATCATCAATTTTTCTTATTAGTTACTAAGGCCTCGTTTGTTTTTTTTTCATTTTAAGCTCTTAATCACCATTTATGTTTGATTCGTTTAGACGTTTCATAACCATTTTAGAACTGATATCTGAAATCTGACTTTAGATTTTAGCACCTCTTAAAAAACAAATGCCACCTAACATTTACTTCAGGAGAATCAGTTGTTTTACCTTTTGGGTTAGATGTCTGTGTACATTTTACTCATCCTAAATCTTAAAATGAAGGTCAGGTCTGGGTACGTCTTATCTTCCCAAATCTCACCTCCATGTGGGATATTCTGTTTTGATTTGAGTTGGGTTTTGGATGCTCATGATTTAATTACTTTTGTAGAATGTTTCAGTTTATGCTCCAATACAAAATGACCAAAGAACTATTTAACCCGGTTAGGGTTAATTAGACCTATTACCCTTGGTTTAACCTTTGGCTCGGTTAGGATATAGGACATATATCAACCGCATTTACCTCTGGTGTAGCCTTTAGGCTTGGTTTATTCGATTTATTGTTGCACTCATCAAGAATCACATACTCAACTTTAAACATCTCTTCAAGTGCTAGATATGTTGGTTCTATTTAAGTATCTACTTTATTTAGGCATAAAAATCTATAAGAGCCGGCCATACAACAGAATACAAAATCGTAACCTTTCAGCAATTTATAAGAAACAGAGTAGAGTTGGTGTTTTGAAACTTTTACCGTCGTGAAGCGAAACCTCTGGAGTGGATGTTGAATCAGACGGTAAAAATAGATATTTTGTCTCCACAACATCCATGCAAACAAATTGGATCATTTTCACATCCAACATAAAGAAAGGGAGATTCGTTTCTCCTTTGTGTTGCTAGACATGAAATACCTGAACAAGATGATAGTTGTATCTAAAAAAGGAAGGATGAAAAATGTTTTTCACTTTTTAAGGGATTTATAGTGACTTATTTAAAATGTGACTTTTAACGTTTTTTTTTTGTAATTGTTTATAAAGACTTGTTAAAAATGGGACTAGTTGATGTTTCATTTATAATTGTTTTTATATAGAATTGTTTTAAAAATGTTTCTCTTTTAACTATTTTATACTTGTGCCTAAACCCATATTTAGATTGTGATGCATCACATTTATTTTATACTTCAATTCATTTAATTATCCCTCTATTTAAGTTTATCTAATTAAATAATATTAATTAAATGTTTTATTAACTTAATATTTGTATCGAGATGTAATCTCTGTATATGATCGATTGAAACCTTGCTATGTTGGTAATAATTATCAAAAAAAAAAATTAACAGCAAAATTTTATTAAGACTAGTAAGGCGCTAGAGGAGCAGTTACATACTAAAAATGGCTAAAAGAGGGTTTTGCAACCACCCTACCCAATTAATATTTAAATTTTACTTCTATTATGCACCCAGAAATACGATTGGGTAACAATACTATCCCACACCTTTTTAGGTTTCTTTACTCCGAAAATTGTCTCATTGCGAAATTTCCAGAGTAACCACAAAGCTGTATAAGCAACCTCTTCTACACATTCTATTTCCCCTTTCTTCAGTCTCGTATCCTGTGCCCAATCCTTCCAGTTTGCGGTGTTGTTGAAGATGGGGACGTCTAAGTTCCACCAATGCCCTAAATTCCTCCAAATATCTCGAGCCAAATGACATTCGAAGAACACATGATTCACGAATTCAACTTTCTCCTCGCATATCGGGCATATAGTAGAATGGACATCAATTCCCCTTTTGGCAATATTGTCCCTGGTAGGAATTTTATTCAGACCTAACCTCCACATTAGAATATTAACTTTAATAGGCACCAGCCGGTTCTAATTTTTTATTCTCTGATCAATCTCCAAAATCTTATAATCAATGTACTTCCGGACGGACGCCACCGAAAACTCACCGTCACCATCCATAGTCTAACGCCACCTGTCTTGTTGGTTGGATAAGATTGTATTTCCAAGAAGACCTTTCAACCTCTCTATCTAATCCTCTTCTATCCCCCCTCTTGGTGGTCTTACGTAGAACCAAGTCCCAATCTTCCAGGCTCAACCGATCTCTAAGAGTAGCCTTTTTATCTGTATCCAACATGTATATTCTCCGAAATTGCGATTTTAGAGTGCCATCATCCAACCACGATTCCTCCCAGAAAAGAGTTGCTCTTCCATCCCCTACCTTTTTCTTGCACATATCCAGCAAGTTTAAACCCTTATCAGCTAACTGTCTAACAGCCTTTAGTATCCCAATCCAGGTTGTGTTTGCCTCTTTGTGTGTAAAACGTTCCCCAATCATCCCATTTTGTCCATACACAACTTTTATTACTTTAACCCACAAGACATTTTTTTCCTCCCAAAACCGCCAGATCCATTTAAATAAAAGCGCTCTATTAAAAGCAAAAATGTTCCCGATACCAATTCCCTCGTCTTTGCGACTGGCCATACTGGCCATACATTTTCTCTGCCATAGTTATCAATTTAATGTCTAAAATCATAAGTGAAATATGATATTTACCAATAATCATCACTCAAATAATAAAAATATGTGTAGATTAAACACAAGACATTGAAATGTTATCCTCCTTGGGTTAAATCCTAAATTTAGTAATTCCTGAATATATCGACTATTGGTGCAAGTGTATAAAAAAATTTCACAATGCATCTAATCTTAGTTGGGCCGGGCAGACAGGTTTTTGGCGCCAAAGAGTGAGGGAGAGAGAGATCTCGTTAGTCCTGAATATATCGACTATGATTGCCGCACGATTCCATGAATAGTTTCATTCGAGATCATTATAAGAAAGATATACTCCTTTTCAAATCAACCCGCAAAGATGGACGTTCAGAAAGGTTCTCGAGATTCTCAGCCCTTGTACTAAAAGAAATAGAATATATAGTAGAGGTGTTCGCGGTCCGATTTGGGCGGTTTAACCCCTCAAACCACAAACCAGACCACTATGACAGTAAATTCTGTATGAATAGGCCTTTTTCGCTTCTTCGTCATGATCACTCTATGAATAGGAAAATTCTCTGTGACCTCCCACCGTTCATGACATCCCTTGCTTCTTGCTGCGAATGGCTCCTCGGTGGAAGATTCTCCTCCATATAGACTCGGATCATGAGTAGAACGATAGATAATCCGTCGTAGACCTCAACATATCTCAGGCATGATAGGGCCATAAACTAGAGACGATTATATAGCACCATAAGACTTCCTTAGCGAATGTATCATTAGATAACCTCCAAAATCCTCTACCTTTCATTTAAATAGAATTTAAAATGGAGAAATTCCAAAGTTATTTAGGGCTAGATAGATCTCAACAATACTACTTCTTATATCCACTTATCTTTCAGGAGTATATTTATGTACTTGCTCATGATCACGGGCCTCCTAGGGGGAACTTGGCAACTCACTCGTGGGGCATGAAATCCCCAAAGCTCCGAAAAGCAAGGCCTACTTAAATAAGTAATGAGCTCCTTTTCATGATGTCTTTGTTGATCATAACTCCTCTCAGTGATTTGAATATGATTCCTTTACTATACTTAGTGAAATTCCTTAGATAAACTTCTGTTCAAATTCAGCGATAGCATACGCTGATTGCTATCAGCGATCGCTGAAGATCAAGGATCAACAAGCTTATCTTTGAAGACCTAAAGATCAGCTATCACACCAGAAGACCATTCAGCGACAGTCGAAGACCAAAGCTGAAGAAAGAGATAATCAGCTAAGTGACCTGAAGCGGTTCAGCGATAGCAGCGATTATCTACTCAAAGTGTGAAGTCTTGTGAAGCCTCAGCAACACAGAATTTCATCCTTGAACATTCAGTGTCAGCGATCAAATGAAGCTTCCTCTGCAAGATTAAAGTTTGATCTTATCCTCGATGCACAAAACTCAAACCTAGAACCATGTCAGAAAAGGACATACGACTTGTCTCTTATGTCCCCATCATATCTGATATGGTACTGTTCATAATCGGCCAAAAGCATGGTTGTCTTATTTACAAGGACAAACTTCCTATCTAAGCTTGACACTTGGCATGTACTTTTGCTTTGCATTAAATGCAAGCGGGTATAAATAGATGAAGATATCTTCTTCATCTTCATGCATGCTTCCTTCTAGCCTATACCTTCTGTATTCTTTCTTTCATCTTCTTGTGCATCAAACTGTGTGTTTCTTTAGTTACAATAGAATAGGTTTTCAACTTGTTCTAATTCCGCTTGTAACTGTAAATTTGTTTATTTTCTATAAACTAATTTAAAAACTAAAATCTGTGTGTTTGTATTCAACCCCCCCCCCCTTCTACAAACTGTTTACTTAATATTTAACTCTTGTAGACCCTTACTGGGACCAACAAGTGGTATCAGAGCGGTGTTGTTATCTTTCTCTTTAAAATATTCTTCTTTAGATCATATTTTAAAATGACAAACCCTAATACAAACTACAATGATAACGGATCTTTAGCTAAACCTCCATGGTTCAGCCATGATAATTTCCCTTTATGGAAAGAAAGAATGTCACTTTTTCTAGAGGGATCTGATCCTAAGATCCCATACTATGTAGAAAACGGACCTTTCGTTCCTACAGCCATAGTAGCAGCTGTACCTGCCACTGCTACTACCCTAGCCGTCGCTGAAAGGGGTATTGTAAAAACTCCAGATCGATGGACTGAGGAAGACAAGAAAGAAGTTGCTATTGATGCGAAAGCACGATCTATAATAGCAATGTCTTTGCCTGATGAAGTATATCATTCTGTAATGAAAATGAGAACTTCAAAAGCCATGTGGGATACTCTATGTATCCAATATGAAGGAACTTCTGAGGTTAAAGTAACTAGATGCATAAACCTTGTAAGAAAATACGAGAGCTTTATGTATCAAAAGGGTGAATCTCTCTCTCAAATTCACCAGAGATTTAACTGTCTGCTGATTGATCTTAAATCAGTCGATAGGGTATATTCAAACGCTGAAATTCTGACAAAATTCATGGAGGCATTGCCCGATCAATGGGCAGTGTACACTACATGCATAAAACTGTCAAAGAATCTTGAAACTTTGTCATTAAGTGTATTATATGGTATGCTCTTAAATGAGGAACAATCCCAGCTTCTAAGGAAAAACCTTCTTAACGAACTCAAAGGTGCTAAAAGTACTTCTTTAGCACTTGTGACTTCTGAAGGAACTTCTTCTAAAAATGGTTCTTCTTCTACTATCACCTCCATAACTGAATTAGGTCAAACTGATTCAGAAGATCAACTCACTGATGCTGACATCTCTGAGTTTGATAACTCTCTAGCTCTTTTAACCAACAACTTTAAGAGATTTGCTAGAAAGAGCAATTTTCGAAAATCTTCTAACCTCTCTGACTCTGAAAAACAGAAAACGTTGCCCGCTGAAAAAGCCTCAGCGATCTGTTTCAATTGTCAGAGAAAGGGCCATTTTGCAAGTGAATGCAGGTCGAAGAAAGTTGCTGCTCCCACTACCTCCCATACCTCTGATAAACAGGAGAAGTATTTGAAAATGAAAAATAAATACAGAGATATGAAAAAAAACCAGCAAAAAGGCAAAGGCCTTGTTGCTGAAGAAGTTGACTGGGATGTTGAAGATGACTGGGCCAAGACCTCTGAAGAGTCTGGTTCAGATGAAGAAGATCTTGCCTTTCTCTGTCTAATGGAAATAATAGAGGATGCTGAAGAAGTCTCTGAAACTTCTTCCTCTGAGTCTCTGTCTACTCAGGTAAACATTCCCTCTAATTCCTTACTCTCTGAAAAGATAACTTGTCGGCTCTCGATGCAATGACTGTTGATTTTTACAACGCTTTGAATGGAAAGATAAAAGCTGAGAAAATTAACACTGACTTATCTGAACAATTAAAAAATTGCCACATAAGAATCAAGGAACTTTCCAAACTTGAGGATTCTCTCAAAGACCAAGTTTTTGCAAATCAAACAATAAGCATTGAGAAACAACAAGCTATCGCTGATAGGGAAAAGGCTATCGCTGATCTCAAGTCTGAAAAGGCAACCATCGAAGGATGGTGTAAGGCTTCTGATAAAGTCAATGAGATCATCAATGCCCAAATACCTATGAAAATGAGAAGTGGGTTAGGCGATAACCCTGAAAAGGAAGAATCAAAGAATGATCGTTCCATGCTCAAATTTGGAATGTTTATCTCTTCTATCCCTGACCCTTCCTCTTCAACCTCTTCTTCCACTTCCTCTAAAGAGAAGTTTCCTGTGGATCATTCTAAGAAGATGATCAAGAACAAGGTTCTTGACCATGTTCCTAAGAATAAGAAATCTCTAGATAAGAACAAGAAGTCCTCAGAGAAAATTTCTAAATCTGGGAAAAAGGTCCCTGATTATTCTCAGAGACCAACTCCCAAGATTAAAATCGATCTCACTCCTACCCCTGAAAAGGTCGTAATACCTCCAAGGACCATGGATAAAGGAATTCTTGGACCTATCCCTGAGAAACTTCCTGCTCCCTCTCTTATCTCCAAACCTTTTAAGTATAGGAAATGCTTTCACTGTGGTGAAACAACCCACATTGCAAGCAAGTGTCCTAATGCTACTAGAGCTGATAAACTAGCTCATGGAAAGAAAGTAGCTCAAGCTGATAAATCAGCGAGAGTGAAATCCACCAAAGTTGCTAAACCAACTAAGGTGAAGATATCCACTGAAGAGAGTTCTTCAGCTAGTAGTACATCCGCCAATCCTGTATCTAACCAAGCAGGACCCATAGTAATATGGGTACCTTTAAACAATTAATCTTTTTTTGTATGCAGAGTGCCAAAGGTATCTGGTATCTTGATAGCGGATGCTCGAGGCATATGACTAGCATAAAATCTCTGCTCTCTGACTACATAGAAGAAGCTGGTCCATCAGTGACCTTTGGTGGAAATGGCAAAGGATACACAAAAAGTTATGCAATTCTGTCCAATGGAGCCACATCTTTTTCTCGTGTTGCTTACGTTGAGGGACTAAAGCACAATCTCTTGAGCGTTAGTTAGTTGTGTGACAAAGACTTCAAAGTTCTATTCCTAAAAAATAGATGTGCTGTCACTGACGGAAATGATAAGCTTGCCCTTTCTGGCAAAAGAGTTGAAAACGTATATGTCATAAACATGAATAGCTCTCACTCTGAGAACGTGTGCTTCATCTCTAAAGCATCCACAGACATAAACTGGTTATGGCATAAAAGACTTTCTCATCTCAACTTTAAGACAATAAATGAGTTGTCTCAAAAAGACTTAGTCAGAGACCTCCCAAATCATACCTTTACAAAGGAATCTCTTTGTTCAGCGTGTGAAAAGGGAAAGCTGACAAAAGCCTCCTTCAGGTCAAAGCAAGTTTTTTCAGTGACCACTCCTCTTCAGCTACTCCACATGGATCTCTTTGGACCTGTCAATGTCCAATCAATCTCTGGAAAGAAATACACTTTAGTGATTTGTTGATGAATACTCCAGATACACATGGGTGTTCTTCCTTCGATCCAAAAGTGATACCCCTGAAATGATAATCTCTTTTATCAAAAGAATGGAAGTGCTGAACAACTTACTTGTTCGCTCCATAAGAAGCGATCATGGTACTGAATTCAAAAATAGTACTTTGGTTAGTTTCTTTGAAGAAAAAGGCATCTCTCACAACTTCTCATCAGTGAGAACTCCTCAGCAAAATGGTGTTGCTGAAAGAAGAAATCGAACTATAATCGAAGCAGCTCGCTCAATGCTTAGCGAATCGCGTCTTCCAACTCAATTCTGGGCTGAAGCTGTCATTACAGCGTGCTTTACTCATAATCGATCCCTGATTGTTAAGCGATTCAAGAAGACTTCCTATGAATTATTTCATGGGAGAAGACCCACTCTGAAATATCTTCACATTTTTGGATGTACGTGTTACATTATGAATGACAGAGATCATTTGGATAAATTTGATCCCAAAGCCGATGATGGTATATTTCTTGGATACTCCTCTGTATCTAAGTCTTTCAGAGTATTCAACAAAAGAAGACAACGCGTTGAAGAATCTATGCATGTCAACTTTGATGAATCTCGTCCCATTCATCCTTCTCATAATCTTGATGATGATGAAGAATTGAATGCTTGGATGGAATCTCATTATGGGGAACCTGAAACATACTTCAGCAATCAAATGCCAGCTGATGCATGTGATGATGAAATCCCTGTAAACTCAACAAGTAACAATCATTCATCTTCAGGGATAAATGTTACTCCTTTAAATCAGATTCCTGTTGCTGATTCATCTCTTGGAAATTCCTCTGTGAATAACCAAACCTCCTCTGAAAATCAATACCCCGAATTGATTCTAAATGAAGTACCTGTTCTTTGAAACAAGTCCTATTCCGGAATACGAAGAACGTGTCGGCGAATGCTATTGATCTCTCTCCTCAACCACCAGCTCAGCGATGGACTGCAAACCATCTAATAAAATCAGATTATTGGTGATTCCACTGCAGGTATCAAAACACGTAGAGGTACAGGTAATATATGTCTTTATGTTAACTTCATTTCTCTCTCTGAACCTAAGAAGATAGATCAAGCTATCTCTGACCCTAGCTGGGTTTCAGCTATGCAAGAAGAACTGACTGAATTTCGTAGAAATAAAGTTTGGAATCTTGTTCCTAGACCCTCTGATAAAACCGTCATAGGAACCAAATGGGTTTTCAGAAATAAGCTAGATGAAAACGGGACTATAATTCGCAATAAGGCTAGACTTGTTGCTCAAGGTTATAGACAGGAAGAAGGAATTGATTATGATGAAACCTTTGCCCCTGTAGCTCGTTTAGAAGCCATAAGACTCTTTTTAGCTTATGCTGCCCATAAAGACTTCAAAGTTTTTCAAATGGATGTTAAAAGTGCTTTTCTAAATGGAAAACTCAGGGAGGAAGTTTATGTTGAACAACCCCCTGGTTTCTCAGACCTTAACCACCCTGGTTATGTTTTTAAACTTGAAAAAGCTCTTTACGGGTTAAAACAAGTTCCTAGAGCTTGGTATGATACCCTCTCTAAATTTCTTCTTAAAGAAAAATTTGTTCGTGGAAAAATTGACCAAACTCTTTTTTTAAGAAAATATAAAGGTCATACGATTCTCGCTCAGATATATGTTGATGACATTATCTTTGGTTCCACAAGACCCAAACTATGCACTCGTTTCGCTGCAAGAATGCAAAAACAATATAAAATGAGTATGATGGGTGAACTAACATATTTTCTAGGTTTACAGATTAAGCAATCTGACAAAGGAATTTTTATTTGTCAAAGCAAATATGTTAAAGACATGCTGAATAAATTTGACATGAATCAATGCTCAGCGATGAAGACTCCTATGGCGCCTCCTCTGACATTAAACAAGGATCCCAATGGGAAACCAGTCAATGTCACTGCCTATCGAGGAATGATTGGGTCTCTGCTGTATCTTACAGCGAGTAGACCAGACATCATGTACGCTACCTGTCTCTGTGCTCGGTATCAAGCTGAACCGAAGGAATCCCATCTAATCGCTGTAAAGCGAATCTTCAGATACCTGAAAGGAACTCCAAATCTTGGTCTCTGGTATCCCAAAGGCTCAGGATTTGATCTTATTGGTTACTTCCGACGGTGACTTTGCGAGTTGTAAGATTGATAGGAAAAGCACCACTGGTGGGTGTCAGCTGCTAGGTGGAAAATTAATAAGTTGGACAAGTAAAAAGCAAAACTCAGTGTCCACTTCCACCGCTGAAGCTGAATACGTAGCAGCTGGTAGTTGTTGTTCTCAAATCCTTTGGATGAGAAATCAACTCAGAGACTACGATCTAAAGCTCTCTAAAATTCCTATATACTGTGATAGCACAAGTGCTATAGCAATTGTTAACAACCCTGTACTTCACTCCAAAACCAAGCACATTGAAATCCGATATCACTTTATCAGAGATCATGTGATGAATGGTGAAGTTGAGCTCCATTTTGTTCCTACTGAATATCAGCTCGCTGATCTTTTCACCAAGCCTCTTGATGAAACTAGATTCAATCTACTCATCAGCGAACTTGGTATGTTGAACGCTGAATAATTTATTAATCAGTGACCAACAAAGGATTACAAATAAAGCCTTCAAGCTTTCCATTCTCTGAACTCTGATTCAACGATATCTAGGCCATCTCCTCAGGTATTATCTTCTAATCTCTTAACACTCTTTGTTATCCTTTCTCATCAAAGAATGTCTCTCTTATATTTAAAACTCCTCACTGACAATCCTTTATTATTAGTGATGAAGATTTTTCTAAAATTATTAATGATAAATCTTCCTTATAGATAACCATCATTATAATCTTTTAAAAATAAAAGAAAAGGACACGTCAGACCTTTTTCTGACACACGACGGACCACGATGTTTCCATTCCATCTCCTTTCTTGGAACGTGCGCTAGGTCATCATTTTTTTTTCAAAAAGCTAAAACCGTCGTTTAACAATCCTCTCTTTCTCTCTCCTCATGCTATTTAAGCATTCTTTTTGCCTTACTTTGTTCCTTCCGCTTTCATAACTTCCCTAAAGGCAAAGGAAAACTTCGATTCTTCAAGCTTTCTCCAAGAACACCAAGAACATGCACTTGTGCGTTTTTCTTCTTCACACGTTTAAGGTTTGATCTAAACCTTATATCAAGAACTGGAAACAACTTGTTTCACCTTTCTTATCTATTTTCATTCTTAATATTAATAAAATCTTGTTTTTAAAGTGAAAAGCTTTTTCACTTTCAAAACCCTGTTCTTAAAACAGAATTTTTTTTTAAGTTTTATCATTTTTTATTTACCTTTAAATTTTTATTGCCAACAATCATTTTGATATTGTTCATCAAAATACTTGTTTCTTTGCTCTTACATTTGGTACTTTTTATACCAAAACTCTGGTTTATACATTCATGTATTAAAACCATGATTTATCTCTTCGGTGTTGCCATTTTTCCTACAGAAATGGCCTGCTTCCAACGTCGCTGAAACTGCTGCTGCTAACCAGTTGGCCGCTGCACCAACCTGTCAATTTGAGCTGGAAAAGTCAACCTTCAAGCCATGCAATTACATTGCATTGGTGTACATTCCCTCTGAACGCCCTCAGTTCAAGGACGCTGCAACCTTCCTCAAGGCGTGCCCTCTGATGTATGCCTTCGTCCACAACCCAGTGGGCATTGCCTCTCACCTTCAGGCTCTCTGGTACACGGCGCAATGTACCACTCTGAAAACGGACAAAGGCACTGTCCTCCCTGCTATTTCCTTGACAATCCCTGAACTTGGCTTCTTCGCGTTCTCAGCGGGGTTTGTACGCAAGGCGCTAAGACTTCCTCAGCGCAAGAACAATGAGCAATGGGGTGCTGAACCAACAAAGCAGCAGATAGATGCTTTCTTGGAATCCATTGGCTACAAATGGGTGAACCCCTTAGTAAAGACGGTGGCTTCAAAGCTGGAAAAGAAGCGACTCCCTGCTCGCTGGCAGTATATTTTCACCCAGGTCATTCAGTGCCTAGGGTCCAAGGTTGGCTCCCACGATCAGGCGAGCAAACATTTTCAAGACCTTGCCTTCTCTCTCTGCACGGGTCATCCTCTAAACTACGCTGACTACATCTTCAGCGATATGTGCAGCCGCCTCAACGCCTCCACCAGACATCCTGTTATCCCTTACCCCCGTTTCTTCTCCACCATCCTTGAAGAGGCTTTCGGGGAGAGCTACCCGAAAATCGGTGACTTTGCCTTCTCAATGGTAGGGAAGAAGTCCCTGGACCTGGAAGAACGTCCAGGTGATGCTCCTCTCACTCCCTATATGCTACAAATTATAGGAGCACCTCTTTTAGTGACCTCCAGGGAAGAAGTCCCTGGACCTGGAAGAACGTCCAGGTGATGCTCCTCTCACTCCCTATATGCTACAAATTATAGGAGCACCTCTTTTAGTGACCTCCTCGTTGCCCATCCCCTCAGTGAGTACCCAAGGCACTACTGCTGCAAAGAGGAAAGCCCCCACTGATGGTCATAAGAAGACCATCGTCTCAAAGAAACCTAAGAAGGTGGTCTCTCAACAGACCATCCTCTCTGATTTTGGTGTAGTACAATCACCACCCTCATCCACAGCCACTCCAACGGTTTCTGCTGCCGTTGAAGCTTCATCAGCGCTACCACCACCATCAATGACAAAGGTCTCTGAAGGTGTTATAGCCAGCTCTGCTGAAGCTGGATCAGGTATTACTTTCACTGCCTTCTCTACCTCTTCCTTCTCTACTTCTTTGGTCCTCACATCAGCAAGTGACTCAGTGATAGTTGTCCCTATCTCTGATAATGCTGAAATGCACGCAGTCCAAACCTCAAAATTGTTTAGGCAATCTGAGTTTTGGAAAGCCAATTTAAAAGGACCTCAGAGTATCTCTTTCAGATACTCTAAGACACTGGTCAGTGATCCTCAGGACACTACCTCTGCAAAAGTAGTCCCTGAGAATAATCCTCATGATATTCTCAAGGAAAATAATGCTATTTTTCATCCATCATCTGATCCGGATTCTTTTCTCGCCTCTTTGTCAATGTCATCAGCTGCTGCCACTACTGCTGTCCACTCGGCGACAGCGACCACCACCACCACCACTTCGAAAACAGCGATGAAGTCTCCTTAGCGCCCTCCCAGTGCCAAAAAGCTCAGGGACGCCAAGATGGAGAACCTTTCCCCCAAGCTTCCTCCCAGGGTCACTGAGTTGCCTTCTGTGTCCCTGCCTGCTCCCACATTCCCTGCCATTGACCATCTGGTCAATGAATGTGCTCTCACCAGAGCCAGGCTGGACACACTGCAAACTTCTATGGAGTTGATCTTCTGGCAGGTCGCTGGCACTCCAGGAATGAAGACGAACGTCAGCAACTTGGTGTCTGATGTTCAGACACTGAAGGACGACAACAAGGACCTTCACCAATCCCTCATCAACATTGAGCAAAAGGTTGATGCTCAGGCCACTGTCCTCGAGTCTATTCAAAAGACTCAGTCTGACATAATGCAGGCTCTCTCAAGGCTCAGTGGGACTGGTCCCTCGTTTGCTGCTGCTGATCGGACCATGCTTGAGGCCGTGCACACGAATGTTCGCACTCTGATGGTCCACGTTCTGCCCCATGATAACATTGAGGGGGAGAAGGTAGCCAAAAATTTCGCTGACGAACTTATCGGCGAGCACAATCGACGGTTTCCAGATGAAAGGATCTCTCCTTACATTCAAAGACCAGAACCTTCTGCAAGGTTTGTTGCTGATGATGAAGAAGAGGATGATGATGAAGAAGAAGAAGAAGAGGAACACATCCCTCACTTTGGAGATGATGATGATGATGATGATGATGATGATGATGACTTGGGATTTGCAATGGAGCATTTCAGATTATCCAGACCAAGCACATCTCAGCTAGAGCCCTTGGGGGACCGAGCTGGACCTTCAGCCAGAGTGGTTGATCTTGAGGCCACCATCCCTATATCAGAGGGGGAGACGGCTGATAAGGTATCGCTTCAGCTTATCCCTTATATTACTCCTCTCTCTGAATCCCCATATATAACCCTTCCTACTTCAAACCCTCTCTCTAATAAATCTCCTTTCTCTCCTTCCCTCAGTGATCCCTGTCCCCCAAAGGACTCATCCACAAGGAGGGAACCTTCTTCTAAAGAGCAGTTTATGTACATAGTTGAAACTGACTCTGAGGAAGAAGAAGGCCTCATTCCTCGACGTCGCGTTCAGAAGAAGATTATAAGTGAGCCTGAAGAGGAAGAAAGGCGAATAAAATTCCTAAGGGAATTCGAATCCAAAAGAATAAGGGTACCCCATGAAGACCCAATAAACGCTGTACCAATCAGGATGGTAGATGAATTCTACTTTTTATCCAAAGAAGAGAGAACAAGCTTTGGAAGCTCAGAGGATCAGAGATGAAGAAATAAAGCAAACTGAGAATGATCTTGCTTTAGCAAGGAAGATTCTCAGGGAAGACTCAGCAAGAGACAAAGCAGCAAAAGAACAATTAGAAAAGAGTGAACGGCTCGCTGCAGCTCTGGCTCAGAAAGAATTTGTACAAGAAAACCTGAATTTAGATCCCATTCTCGCTCAACAGAAGATTCTCACTGCACTAACCACTGAAGCCTCAACTCAGAAAGACAAAGAACTGGATTGGTGCACAGAGATGCTGAACTTTCGAAGATCTGATTCCAAAATCATTCACGCAACTATCCAAGGGCGACACTCCAACAGAGGTGGTCCAAAGGTATATGTAAGAATGACAAGGTCATCCAGAACAGAGAGAGAAGAAGCAAAATTCTTAAGGTAATATGGATACACTGAATGGCTCGAAATCAGAGATGCCATTCAGGGTTCCAAATCCAAGTTCATGAATGTGATAGAAGATGAGCTGAATCAGTTGCTGCAGAGAATGTCACAACATGTACAAGTTCCCTCTCTCCCTGAATCATCTAAGAAAAAAAGATCAACCTCTAAAGAAGGCCCAAGCTTAAGAAATGAACATATTGTCAAATTTGATCTTGAAAGCATCATCAGTCATATGACGCTCCCTGATATATCAATGCCGGATACCTCTCTTCCTACGGATCGATTATATGAAGAAAATGAAATCATCTCGCTCCCTGAATCTGGCATGATTTTCTTGGATAATGAAAGACAGCTTCGTCTCTTCAGAAACAAGGAACTTCATAAGGCCCCTACTCGTTTCATAAAAATCTTATACTGTTACTGCTGGTCTAATGACCCTCTGGTAATCAGACAGAAGATGCTTTTTGAACATGAGTTACAAAGAAGAAATGTGAGCCTCTCTGATTGGTAGTAGCTTTTTATTCCTTTGTAATATTTTCTTCAGTGTAAATGTACTTTCACTTTAATGTTTGTAATTTCATTTCTATGTAATATCTTCAGACTATAATTAATGAAATACACTCGAGTACTTTACTCCATCTCATACTAAAAAGATCCCTGAAAAAAATTTAATTAAAAATAAAAGGGACAATGAACATAAGAGTTCTATCTTCTTAACTTTTCTAAGCTCACTGAACCTTCACTCTGAAAGTTCAATCAGTGAATGTACTTTAAGCTCTTCTACTTGTAAAAATTGTGATTTCATATCCTTATAAATGAAATTCAATTCAGATAATAGATTAGCTGAAAAAGATCTTACAGATTAGTACTTAGAAAATTTATTTTAAATTTTATAAGTCCCTGCTAATCTTTTAAAAGCAATTTTCCTATGTTGCTTAATCATAATCAAATAGGGGGAGATTGTTGATCATAACTCCTTTCAGTGATTTGAATATGATTCCTTTACTATACTTAGTGAAATTCCTTAGATAAACTTCTGTTCAAATTCAGCGATAGCATACGCTGATTGCTATCAGCGATCGCTGAAGATCAAGGATCAACAAGCTTATCTCTGAAGACCTAAAGATCAGCTATCACACCAGAAGACCATTCAGCGACAGTCGAAGACCAAAGCTGAAGAAAGAGATAATCAGTTAAGTGACCTGAGATTGTTATCTTACAAAGGCCTTTGCAGCATCGTATCCCCCCTTGAGTCTTTGTTGCATAGCTATCCTTCTCGCTACCATCCAATCCATCTAAAGTAGGCTTTTCTCTACTATTGTAGGCTTATCTGTCACCTCTACGAGCAACTAAATCCACACCTTTTATGAGCAGGAGACTCATACTAGCTCTTTGCTTTTGTCCTGCTTGGTTCAATTAATTGGATAACTCAAAAGAAGGCGGCTTGATTCTTGTGATTCCTTTGTCGTTCGGCGTGATCTTTCACGAAATAGTAAGAAATGCCCCCTTTTTTTTTTTAAGTTAGTTAGGACTTGCTGCATCTCCCCATTCAATAGGCTAAGCACCTTGCCGGTCTTGGTTTTTGTCACGGCAAAGTGCGTGGACAGCACCCTTCCTCTAGTCTTTCTACCATCTCACCCATCAAGTACATCATTTTTATCTTATGTCGGCTTCGGTCTTCGTTCCACTAGTGGTAGTCTCTGTCTATGAGAGGGAGGGAATGTGCTTGCGGTTGTAGAACCATTCGCCTATCGTAAGGGTATGGGCAATTGCCTTACTGTCGGTAAATAGATAGAGGTGATGGGAAGTGAGACTAAGAGGATGTTCCCCTAGCGCATCCATCAAGCGAAGCACAAGACTCACTATATAGGAGAACACCTAAAGGAACTATTACGGCTTCACTCAAATTCAACATAGTACGTGACTAGCCCTCCTTATATCGGTCCCAATACTTGATCTTTATGGTTGTAATCAATGAACCGCCAATGAAAGGACTACTCTTCCGGGCCTCATGTTTTCACACTTTAGTATGCTTCACATATCATCTACTCTTGTCTAAGCTCTATCTACCTTATTCTCATATTGTAAAAATCCAACTAAATATCATCATGATTACACACAACTACCTTACTATCACCGTCCAAATAAATTAGCTTAGAATTACACGGAATGGGATCATCACACGGTCCGATAGACTTGAGGTCATCTGCCCGGACCGAGTTCTTCCAATAGCTCGTATAAGGCTTTCTCATCGAAGAGAACTTCCTCGTCTCCTTTACTTGAAATATAAACCATGCGACATATCTAGTGAATGCTATCACGGAAACCTTTTAGCAAACTCTCTGTCGAAGTCCATTAAGACTATATCGAATAAGACCTTGCCGATGTCACCAACAATGGGAATACAACCATCAAATTCGATCGTCTTTCCATCCTTATCAAAGGTGAGAGATGAAGAAAAGATGAGATGAGATTATAACAAACCGAACCTTCACCAACAAAAGGCTTAACCCTCTCTAAAATCACACTTTTTGTAAGAATTAATAATGACTTATCTAAGCTAAGATTGTACAGTTGATCCACCTTTCCCATTTCTCTAATACTATCATAAAAAGGATCCACAAGATTGATCATTCGGTAACCATCTTTTGGCAAGCTACCATGAGAATGACGATATAACATTATGCTTAAACCCATAAAGACCAATACATCCTTATGATCAGGTAGAACCACCGTAAACAATTTCGGATCTTTGCTATGTAAAACCATGAAATCTGGAATTTCAGTTCTCATAAGACATATATACATTTTGATATAATCCTTACTTATGTATTGAACATCTAGCGGTGATAGAACGTAGAATCCGCTAAGTATCTTTTGTTGAAGATCGGTTAACTCATATCGTGACAGACTATAATTGCTATAGGTTTTTAAATCGTTATAGACAAACTCTATATCCTCTGATAGCTGCACTAGCGATCTTTCAATTGTATACTTCCTACTAAAACTAACTGAGAAATTGGGATCCAATTCCGAGATCAATTCGACAATGAAACTCTTTAAGCAATGCTATTTTCTATGTCATTTTTCTTGACGCGATACAAAAGACGACTTTCGAGAGTCACTTAGCCCCTTGACCTCTTCTCTCAAAAAAGACGCTGTGCGGGCAAGTAGATCAAAGTCAGAGCGGGGAGGGAATGTTTTCAGTTGTTGGAGTACGACTTTTCATTTCCTGTTCGGTCTTTCATTTCAATAAGTAGTCAGCTGCGGGCTAAGAGGCCTCGTAGTCAGACTTCACATTGATTGAAGCAGCTGTTGGAGAGAAGGCATCAGTCAGACCTGCAATTACCGGGTAGTATGCAGCGGCAGTTTTCAATCATACAATGTGTACTCGTAGTCTGACTTTTAGCGGTAGTCAGCTGTCCTCGTTCTCCTCTTTGAATTGCCCTATTGAGTAAGGGTCGGGTCGGTGTTTGCAAAAATGTCGAGCCGACGGGGTCAGGTACCAGTAGTGACAATGGCAAAGGGGGGAGCAGGACACTCGTTGTGCTAGTGGAATGACCCAACTGGACCTAGTCAGCCCGAACCGTTTTGTTTTGCGGTTCTAGAGGACCCTGAACAAGAAGAGGCAAAGATGCCAGATCTGGACACTGCGGAACCGGAAGAGATTGCTCAGGATGAATGTCTGGGTAACAAAGCCGAGGAGGTGTAGTCAAGGAGATAACTCCCGAGGAGAGTGATTGGCCCCAAAGAAGGGAGGATCTGGAAGAGAGGGTTGATACTGGGTCAACTATGGCAGTGACTGAGGGGGACTTGCTCTGTGATAAACATTTTTTTGACTCCAAACAAGAACCCCAGGGCAGCCAATCCTAAGAAAAGAGGTGAACCTGAGAAGAGCAGTAAGAGTAAGCGTTCAGGTGCTGGTGCTATGACCTTAAAGGTGGAAGATCCTCCCCTGGTTCTAACCACCCTGAATGAAGAGTGGGCGAAGAAAATGCAGAACATATCAGAGATGTTGAATTCTAAGAAAGAGGGGGGATGGGGAAAGTCAAGGCCAAAGAACAAAAGACAAATAAGGGCTGCACAAGACTAAAAACCAGAGGCAGCGCTAAGGTGCGAGGGGAATGTAAAAACAACAATAGTTCCACATGAAGGTCCTTATATGGAATGTCAGAAAGATCGGTAAAGTCGAGAAGCATAGCATAGAGAGGCCTTTTAGAGCACAAGAGGCAGATTTTCTTGGCTTGGTGGAAAGCAAAGTGAGGAGTGGAAAGGCGGCCAGAATTACCAGATGCTTGGGAAAGGATTGTAGTAAAGCCATTACTGTGGAGAATGAAGCCGGGAACGGCAGAATTTGGCTGATCTGGAATATAACTATGACATTAACGAGATAGAGAGATCTGATCAGGCTATCTCTTGTAGCTGCTGGGGGAAGGAAGGAAAGTAGGGTTTCCTTCCAGGACCGGAGAAGGTAAAACTCTGGGCGGGATGCCAGGTTTCGCCTACGCTACGGTTTCACAAGATTGAACCTTCTTTGTGAAACCGAAGAAAAGGAGTTCCAGAACACGAGGGAATGGACTTTCATTCCCAGGACCGCCCCGTCTATGTACTCGGGGCCTCCCCCGATTGCTGGAAGATGCGCGCGATACGATAAAGGCCCCTGGGAGAAACCAATGAAAAGCCAGGGTAGAGCCTCGGAGCCGGCCCAAGCGAAGATCGGCACTCGCAGGCTTGAGGAGCAGCCCGAAAAAGGGAAAGCCGTGGAGACGGCAGACTCGCCAGTCAGGCACACCGTGAGGCTGACTACAGCAGACCGGGAGGTTACAATTCCTGTTTTCCTGTTTCAATTTCCGGGAGTGAATGTAGGAAGTGCAGACGGTGGATCAGGTGTGAACATTCAACCAAAGGCGTCTTGGGGATCGGCAATAGCTAAGCATTGTGGCCATCACAGTTCCAGCTACGTATGGCTGGCGTACAACCTACGGGCTTCTTAGCCAAAAGAAAAACAAGAAAAAAGTCTGCCTTCTTTGGTACCTTTAGTCCAATCTTAGACAAAGAGCAAGGAGGATATGAAGCACTGCTGGGTAGATTCAGCGATAGCAGCGATTATCTACTCAAAGTGTGAAGTCTTGTGAAGCCTCAGCAACACTAAAGTTCATCCTTGAACATTCAGTGTCAACGATCAAATGAAGCTTCCTCTGCAAGATTAAAGTTTGATCTTATCCTCGATGCACAAAAGTCAAACCTTGAACCATGTCAGAAAAGGACATACGACTTGTCTCTTATGTACCCATCATATCTGATATGGTACTGTTCATAATCGGCCAAAAGCATGGTTGTCTTATTTACAAGGACAAGCTTCCTATCCAAGCTTGACACGTGGCATGTACTTTTGCTTTGCATTAAATGCAAGCGGGTATAAATAGATGAAGATATCTTCTTCATCTTCATGCATGCTTCCTTCTAGCCTATACCTTCTGTATTCTTTCTTTCATCTTCTTGTGCATCAAACTGTGTGTTTCTTTAGTTACAATAGAATAGGTTTTCAACTTATTCTAATTCCGCTTGTAACTGTAAATTTGTTTATTTTCTATAAACTAATTTAAAAACTAAAATCTGTGTGTTTGTATTCAACCCCCCCCCCCCTCTGCAAACTGTTTACTTAATATTTAACTCTTGTAGACCCTTATTGGGACCAAAACTGCAGAAGAAAAACACTAAGACTGAATATAAACACTGTTACATTCATTCTGAATAAAAACGGGGTATATATTTTTGTGGTGTGTATACTTGTAGCTTGTATTCAGTCTGAATATAAGCACTAAGAGTGTAGCAATGCACTTTAGTGTTTATATTCAGACTGAATATAAGCTACAAATAGTATTTTGTATAATTTTAGCATATATTCAGTCTGAATATAAGTTAGAATTAGTTGTTTGTATAATCGTAGCTTATGTTTGGTCTGAATATAAACACTACGGTCTAATATTAAACTTTCTAGCTTATATTCAGTCTGAATATAAACACTAACTTCTATTATAGTATGTAGTGTTTATATTCAGACTAAATATAAACTACAAATAGTATTTTGAATAATTTTAGCTTATATTCAGACTGAATATAAGCTACAAATAGTATTTTGAATAATTTTAGCTTATATTCAGACTGAATATAAGCTACAAATAGTATTTTGAATAATTTTAGCTTATATTCAACTGAATATAACCTAAAAGATTTTATGGTGTAGCTTATATTCAGACTGAATATAAGCACTAAGAGTGTAGCAATGCACTTTAGTGTATATATTCATAATGAATATTTAATTAAAACAGGAAGAAAAAGAAAGAGTGAAGGAGAATGTTCTTCACCAAAAAGAAAAAAGAAGTCAAAAGATGTAGAAGAAAAGAAGCCACTGATGGTATTAACTTTTATACTATTTACTTAGTAAATTAGTTATTAGTAAAGTTTGAATTATAGTTCTTCCTCTACTAATTTGAATAAGAATTGACAAAACAGGAATTTGTAACAATATTAAATTATTGTTTGGAAGATATAATTGCAAACAAGGACGAATTAGATTGCAACTTACATCAAGCAATGAATTTGTACGTATAGTTTTGAAGAAGTGGAAACAAAAATATGAAAAAAAAATTCAATTCAAACTAAAAACAATAACTGTCAATGAAGAAGAGTTTGTTGATGAAAGTGATGAAGAAAAAGACAGAGAGAAGGAGGCAAAGGGAAATAAAAATGCAGAGAAGCAGTCAAAGGAGAAGGAGAATAAAAAAGTTGATGCCTGTGATGACAAGGGCAAAAAATTAGTGACTATGGTGAATGTAGAGAGAGAGAAGGATGTAGGAGAGAATATGCAGAATGAAGATATTGTGGATGAATTCAGATCACCATATAATTTAAAACCAGTGGAGCAAATGATATGGAAGCCTAAAAGGGAAGAAATAATATGGAGGAGCAAAAAAAATAACAAAGACTGTTCGATATTCATGATGCTGCACATGGAAACCTTCAATGGAGGGGAGCATTTGAATAATTGACATTGTGGATTGGATGATGAATCATCCAAAAACCAGAAAAAACAACTCAATAGTCTCAGAACAAAATATCTTTCTAAAATATTGTTGGCAGATGTCAATAAAAGGAGAGACTATGTCATAGAAGAGGTCAAATACTTTCTTAACCTTGAATCAAGTTTTAAGAAAACGTATTTAAAAAGAAACAAAGAAGGAAATTGATGCAAGGTTTGCAGCCTTTACATAGGTGGTTCAGGGAGGTGGTGGAAGGTGATGGAAGGAGTGGTGCCGATGACTGTTTTGAAGGCTCCAACATTTGTTGAATATTAGTTTAACATTTGAAAATTAAAAAAATTGTATGTTAAAATAATTTTTTGAATGATTGTCTTGTGTTTTGCTTTGAATCAATTAATCAGCAAGTTATATTCAGTCTGAATATAACCTAAAATGTATGGCTTATTTACTTGTAGTTCACATTCAGTCTGAATATGAACTACATTACTTTGTATAATTGTAGCTTATATTCAGTCTGAATATAAGTTGCAATTGGTGATTTTATACTTGTAGCTTATATTCAATCTGAATATAGTGTAGAATTACGTGTTTGTATACTTGAAAGTTATATTCATTCAGTCTGAATATAATGTGCAATTGGGGTTTTGTATAAGCGTAGCTTATCTTCAGTCTGAATATAAGCTAAACTTTGAAGTTTGTAAAATCGTAGCTTATATTGAGACTGAATATAAGCACTAAGATTCAATTTAGCTTATATTCAGTCTGAATATAAGAACTACAATTATATGTTTTTATAATATTAACCTATATTCAGTCTGAATATAAGCTAAATTGAATCATAAGCTAAATTTAAAATAAAATTGAAGCTTGTAAAATTGAAGTTTGTAAAATCGAAGCTTATATTCAAACTGAAAAACACATAATTGTAGTTCATATTCAGTCTGAATATAAGCTACGATTTTACAAACTTCAAAATTTAGCTTATATGAACTGAATATAAGCTACTATTTTACAAACTTCAAAATTTAGCACAATGCTATGTTTATATTCAGTCTGAATATAAGCTACAATTAGGTATTTGAACAATTTTAGGTTATATTCAGTCTGAATATAAGCTACGATTATACAAACTTCAAATTTTAGCTTATATTCAGTCTAATTATAAGCTAAATTTTGAAGTTTATAAAATTTGAAGTTTGTAAAATAGTAGCTTATATTCAGACTGAATATAGGTTATCATTATAAAAACACATAATTGTAGTTCATATTCAGTCTGAATATAAGCTACGATTTTACAAACTTCAAATTTTAGCATATATTCAGACTGAATATAAGCTACTATTTTACAAACTTCAAACTTTACAAACTTCAAAATTTAGCTTATATTCAGACTGAATATAAGCTAAATGTCTGAATATAAGCTAAATATGAATTTAACCATTTTTGTAAATAAGTGGAAAACTCGGGTCATGGTTTAAATAATTATTAGCGCGTAGGGGCAACATCGTAAATATAAACATGACCGTTCAATCCCATCAAAGTTTAAATAATTTAAATAATTATTAGTTAAAAACACATCAATCAAATTGTCTGAAAAAAATTGGATTTCAGAATCTTCTTGGGATGAAGATTGATTCAATCCCATCAAAGTTGGCCTTTTATGTTGTTGACAACTTTGATACGGAGAAGATGGTGTTAAGAATACCAGCCGGAGAAATACCGGTGAATGAGGACTCTGTTAGTCAAATCTTAGGACTTAAAAATGAAGGATTAGACATAGTTGATGATGTTCAGCTAGCTGAAAGCTGCGGTGAACTGCTATTGACTTGGAAAAAACAATTTGGGAGCACTTCACATATCCGTCCAAGTGATGTTCTGGACAAACTCAAAGAATGCAATAATGCAAAATGGATGTTCCAGAAAAATTTCATTGTTCTGTTTGTAAATGCTATGGCGATTTCAATGAAGATGGGTACATGCAACCTAACCATTCTCTCCAAACTTGAAGAAACGTTGGATTTCTCAAAAATAAATTGGTGCAAATACATCATCAAATGTTCAAAAGAAAGCACACAAGCATGGAAGAAAGAAATTGATGAATGTGTTTACACAGGGCCAATCACATTTTTGACGGTATATATTTGATTTTAATCTGTGTTTTATTCAAGCTTTATGATATTTTGACTGAATATAAACTGTTTTGAACAAAATGTTTTTATATATTCAGTCTGAATGTAGCAGTGATACACACCTATATGCTAGCTTATATTCAAACTTTATAATATTTGTAAATAAGTTTGTTATAAACCTTTATTGAGAGTGAATATAGAAGTCAAATAAAACAATATGATGTCTTATATTCAGGGTGAACATAAACAGTTTACTTAAGTACATATCATTCAAACTGAATAGTAGTTGATATTCATTCTCAATATAAAGTTTGTTATCAACCTTTATTCAGCATAATACAATTTTAACTATTCACTATGAATGATATGCAGCTATTATATCTTGACTCTACAACATGTGATGAGCTTGAGCATGAAAGGATGAGTCCAGCTACAAGGTGGTGGACATCGGAGAAAATGAATATGAGGGAGAGAAAAGAATTGAGCTTAGGAGGTTTTGGATTGGGAAAGCTGAAGCAACCATATGTCAAAGCAAAAGGAAACACAAACACATCGGAGGCAAAAAATAATAAAGTGACGGTATTAACTATTATCCTATTCATTAAGAACATTGGTTATTACTTAAATACAATTATTCATAATGTATCATAAAGATTGAATTGTAGAACTTCCTCTACTAACTTACATAAAAATTGACAAACAGGAACTTATAAAATCGCTGAATGATGGTTTGGAAGAACTTCTCGCAAACAAACATAATTTGGTTGTTTAATTGCTTTGAATGAATTATTCAGTGATTATTTTCAAAGCATCTTAGAATCCTTTGACTGAATCAGTGGTTGTTAGACTAGCTTAAAAATCAGTGGTTGTTTTGAATAAAAAGTGATTCATTTGAATGAACAATAAGTGTTTGAATAATTAAAAGTTATATTCAGTCTGAATATAAACTACAGTTAAACGTTTAAATATAATTTAAATATAACCAAATTGTGAATATAAACTACAATTAGGTATTTGAATAATTTAAGGTTATATTCACTGCGCATGCAAACTACAATTTGGTTATTGTGTAATTGTAGCTTGTATTCAGTCTGAATATGAGCACTAACAGTGTATGAGCTACAATTTGGTTATTGTGTAATTGTAGCTAGTATTCAGTCTAAATATGAGCACTAACAGTGCTTACACTGTTAGTGCTTATATTCAGACTGAATATACAAACTACAATTTGGTTATTGTGTAATTGTAGCTTGTATTCAGTCTGAATATGAGCACTAACAGTGTTAGTGCTCATATTTAGACTAAATACAAGTTACAATAACCAAATTGTGGTGTGTATATTCAGTCTGAATATGAGCACTAACAGTGTTAGTGCTCATATTCAGACTGAATATACAAACTACAATTTGGTTATTGTGTAATTGTAGCTTGTATTCAGTTTGAATATAAGCTTATATTCAGTCTGAATATTAGCTAAAATTAGGAATTTTAATAATTTTAGGTTACATTGTGTTATCACAATGTTACGCTTATATTCACTCTAAATATAACCTAAAATTATGTGTTCATGTACTTTAGGTTATATTCAGTCTGAATATGACCTACAATTATGTGTTTGTATAATTTAGATAATATTCAGACTGAATATAACCTACAATTATGTTTAGGGACCTAGAGTGTTAAAACCACTATACAACTAATATTTATTTTTAGCGCGTAGGGGTATTATTGTAAATAAACCACCACGGTTCAAAACCAACTATAGAACACGATGGAATTCAGAACGACGCACACATTCATCATTTCAAAAAAATTCTCTCACTAAAAAACCTCTGCTCCCTACCACTACCACCGCCGTTCACGTCGATAAGAACGAACTTCTTCCTTTAACTTCAAAAAATCAACAATGGCCGGAGATAAGGATCTACATATGATTCCCTTTACAAAGGCTTCTGAAACAGGCAAGTTTTAGAGTTTTGAAAATTAACGATAACTAGGGGTTGTTAGTTAATATATACGGTTTTACTGAATATTTAATGAATGTATTCGTAAGTAAATCACATTTCATCAATAAATGCTTGAAATCTAGTCTTATAATATTAATTAATGTTTATTAATTTTTATCAATAGGTTATATTCATTGTGAATATAACATACATTTTTATTTTTGTATGATTGTACATATAAAAATTGAATATAGTGTACAATTAGATTTTTGTATAATTGTATTTTCTATTTAGACCGAATATAGTCTTCAATTTGGTGTTTGTAAAAGTTCAGTTTATATTCAGTCTGAATATAAGCCCCAAATTCTGGCTTATAGAATTTTATGTTATATTCAGACCGAATATAAACATTACATTGTTTTATTACACTCTGAGATTTTTTTTTGTGTAGGTTATATTAAGACTGAATATAGTCTTTAATTGTAGGTTATATTCAAACTGAATACAAACATAACATTGAAATACTACACCGTTATGTTTATATTCAGTCTGAATATAGTCTACAATTAAATGTTTGCATCATTTTAGTTTATATTCAAACTGAATATAAACGTATTTGTGTATTTTTACAATGTTATCTTTGCTCTACAGTTTAATATTTGTATAATTGTAGGTTATATTCAGACTGAATATAAACACAACAGTATAATAATACTCTGTAACGTTTATATTCGGTCTGAATATAAGCTACAATTAAAGACTATATTCAGTCTGAATATAAGCCAGAATTTGCGGATTATAGAATTTTATGTTATATTCAGACCGAATATAAACATTACATTGTTTTATTACACTCTGAGATTTTTTTGTTTGTAGGTTATATTCAGACTGAATATAAACACAACAGTTTAATAGTACTCTGTAACATTTATATTGAGTCTGAATATAAGCTACAATTAAAGACTATATTCAGTCTTAATATAAGCCAGAATTTGGGGCTTATAGAATTTTATGTTATATATTCAGACTGAATATAAACATTACATTGTTTTATTACACTCTGAGATTTTTTTGTTTGTAGGTTATATTCAGACTGAATATAGTCTTTAATTGTAGATTATATTCAGACTGAATACAAACATAACATTGAAATACTACAGCGTTATGTTTATATTTAGTCTGAAATATAGTCTAAAATTAAATGTTTGCATCATTTTAGTTTATATTCACACTGAATATAAACGTATTTGTGTATTTTTACAATGTTATCTTTGCTCTACAGTTTAGGATTTGTATAATTGTAGATTATATTCAGACTGATGATAAACACAACAGTTTAATAATACTCTGGAACGTTTATATTCAGTCTGAATATAAGCTACAATTAGGTGTTTGTAATATTGTCAATATACATAGAGATAATAAATTATGTTTATATAATAGAAGGAGGATCTACAAGAACAACGAAACAAGTGAGACCCAAAAAGAATCTGAAGGAAACAGAGGTTAGGAAAAAATAGCAGAAGGGGAAAAAAGAAGAACTACAGGACAAACAAACAAAGAGAAAAGCAACAAAAAGAAACAAAAACAACAATGAATGTATACTGTGTTTTAGTATATGTTAACTTAGGCTAGTTTGTATTCAGTCTGAATATATACTGTGTTTTGGTATACGTTAACCTTTATTCAAACTGGATATAAACAGTGTAGTTTATAATAACATTAATTATAATTACCTTTACTAATAAAAAAACATAAAAAATAGGAATTCTTAGGAAGCCTTAATCATGATCTCGATGAACTGCTGATAATGAAAGCCGAGATTGAATTTAAGATGACAAGAGCAATGATGCTATATCCAAGCGATCAACCGTTAAAAGAATGGAAGGCTGAATATGGAAAGGTATTTAAGATTAACGAAAACTTGATCGTTGATGTGGTGCAGCCGAATGAAGAATGAAGAGAAGAAAGAAGAGTAGAGAATGAAGAAGCTAATGAAAAAGCTTCAAGGGATATTAGCAACAATCAGAAAAATGTTGTTAATTAAGAAAGAAACCAAAATGTAGAGAGTAGTCCTAAAGCAATAATAGCTAATGTAGTCAAAAGCCTTGTTGTTGATGAAATGAATACTAAAGAAAGAGAAAAGGAAGAAGAGAAGAAAGAAGAGGAGAAAAAGGAGAAAGAGAAAGCTTTAAAAGAGGAGGGAATTGAGACAAGGGAAGAAGGACATGATGTCATCATGAAACACTAAACTGTATAATAATCATTTAAAAACAAGTTAATTGTAGCTTATATTTAGTATGAATATAAACACTTCAGTGAAACACTAAACTGTAGTGTTCATATTATTGAACAATTGTTTCTAGGTTGTATTCAGTCTGAATATAAGCTACAATTTTGTAGTTTGGATACTTGTAGACTATATTCAGACTGAATAGAAGCTACAATTTGGTGGTTTGGATACTTGAAGGTTATATACAGTCTGAATATAAGCTGTGAAATTTGTGCTATGTATATTTCTATCTTATATTCAGACTAAATATAAGCTACAATTTGGTGGTTTGAATACTTGAAGGTTATATTCAGTCTGAATATAATCTATAAAATGGTAAACAGAATATACACACTACAGTGAAACACTATACTGTAATGTTCATATTCAAACTGAATATAACCTAAAAATGGTAAATTATATTAAATTAAATATAAACAATTTTGTTTATTATAAAATTTTCTTAAATATAATTTGTTTCAACAGGTCAATTGTTTTTGAAACTGCTTCAAATAAAAGCTCTTTCAAAATAATTTTTGAAAGCATGATAGAAGATTTTTGAAGCATTTTCAAACGTTATCGACAACTGGGCAGAAGTTCTAAATTATGAAGAAAGATTAAAGAGCAAAGACTCAACAATCAGATTATTCATGACAACCGACATTCTTGTAAGATCACTAATCTTTTTTCTAATTTAAAATTTAACTTAATTTTTTTTATTAATATAACATTTGTTAATTTTGAACAGGGATATGATGTGTTCAACCCAGATTTTGATTGGCGTACATATGGTGACACTTTCAAAGAGAATATCAAAGAAAAAGTATTGGATGATTTAGATAATATAAAGAAGTTTGACTTGGTATGACACAAATACATTTAAGAAAATAAATTACTAGTCATTATTCAAATCGAATAGAATGACATGTTTTACTATTTACCTATTATTCAGTCTGAATATTTATTAAAACAATGTTATATTCAGACTGAATAAAAGGAAGAATAAATAACAAGTTACATGAACTCTGAATATTAGATATTATTGAAACTTCAAAAAAAGTTTGCATTTTTTTAATATATCTTCTGTTCTATTCTTACTGAATAAAACACAAATTAACCAAAATATTCCTCTGCAGATCTTCTTCCCAATCATAAAATCAGATCACTTTTACGTAATCTGTTATGATTTGAAAAACGGAATGGTACACCTGTTTGATAACAGTGCCACGAAAGTGAAATTTGAGGAAAAATACGGGACCGTGCCGATAATATTGGTAACAAGAACATCTCATTTACAATATATGAATAATAAATATCATATCAATATATTATATTATTCATATTATTTAAATATTAATTATGTTTTATATAATGCAGTATAAACTGTTCATAAAATTCCTTGGAAGCATTAAGGATTCAAGACGTCCCACCCAAACGAGAGCTCATGAAGTAGAGGACAACTGATAATCACAAAGATTGTTCAATCTTTGTGATGAGACATATGGAGACCTTCATGGGAGGTCCTATAAAAACTTGGGATTGTGGACTGGCAACAAAAAAAGATGAGCATAAGAGAATCTTAAATAACCTGAGGTACAAGTATTTAACCAAGATACTAATGTCAGACATGAACCAGAAAAAGGAGTGGGTGTTATAGCAGGCTAATGAATACGCATTAAAACCAAAGGCTGAAAAAGATGAGCATAAAAGTGAAGCAAAGTTGAACAAAGAAGAATGACTGAATTTATTTGCAAGATGGTTTTAGTTTTTAAGACTATTGAATAATTGTTTTAAGTTTTTTTTGTATCTTATGCATACATGATGTGTTCTATAAATTGAATGATGTATTTAGTTTTTAAGGTTATTGAATCTGTTATTCTACATTAAAATTGATTAATATTTTCTATTAAGTCAGAATATAAGTTCCAGTACTCAGTCTTAATGAATATAAGCTTATATTCAGTTTGAATGCTAGTATGTTTTATTCAGTCTGAATATAGTCTACCATATTTGGAATGAATATACAAACTACAATTTGGTTATAGTTTGTATTCAGTCTGAATATTGTTAGTGCTCATATTGAGACTGAATATACAAACTACAATTTGGTTATTGTGTAATTGTAGCTTGTATTCAGTCTGAATATGAGCACTAACAGTGTTAGTGCTCATATTCAGTCTGAATATGAGCTACAATTTGCTTATTATGCAATTGTAGTTTGTATATTCAGTCTGAATATGAGCACTAACAGTGTTTACACTGTTAGTGCTTATATTCGGACTAAATATACAAACTACAATTTGGTTATTGTGTAATTGTAGCTTGTATTCAGACTGAATATGAGCCCTAACACTGTTCGTGCTCATATTCGGACTAAATATACAAACTACAATTTGGTTATTGTGTAATTGTAGCTTGTATTCAGACTGAATATGAACACTGACAGTGTTAGTGCTCATATCCAGTCTGAATATGAGTTACAATTTGCTTATTATGCAATTGTAGATTGTATATTCAGTCTGAATATGAGCACTAACAGTGTTTACTGAATATGAGCACTAACATGTAGCCTCTTTTTTTGTATGTAATTGTAGCTTGTATTCAGTCTGAATATGAGCACTAACACTGTTAGTACTCATTCAGTCTGAATATAAGCACTAACAGTGTAAACACTGTTAGTGCTCATATTCAGACTGAATATACAAGCTACAATTGTATAATAAGAAAATTGTAGCTCATATTCAGTCTGAATATGAGCACTAACACTCGGACTGAATATACAAACTACAATTTGATTATTGTGTTATGTTAGCTTGTATTAAGACTGAATATGAGCACTAACAGTGTTAGTGCTCATATTCAGACTGAATATGAGCTACAATTTGCTTATTATGCTATTATAGGTCGTATGCAGAGTGAATATAAGCACAAACAGTGTATATTCAGACTGAATACAAAACACAAAGTGTTGTAGCTTATATTCAGACTGGATATAACCTAAAACAATTTTGGGCTTGTATTCTTGTAGTTTATATTCAGAATGAATATAACCTAAAATTATACAATCACCAAATTGTAACTTATATTCAGGCTGAAGGAGAAAACTAAAACACTATATATTCATTATGAATATAAAATTTTATTGATTGTCAATTAAAAAATAAACTGATTATTTGTATGACTCTTTGCAGAATACAAAGAAAAAAAATCAAACATTTTTTGATGGGCAATTACGCGAGTCATGGTTACACATTTCTTTACAAACCCTACATAATCTCTTTGCCTTTTGAGCCTTAGCAATTGCTTTTTCTTTACCACTCTTCAACCTTTTGCTAGTACCACAACCTTTGTTTCTTATATCTTTCGGATTTTGAATACCTATAATAGCTGGTTTTGAAACCCCAAGTAATGACTCCATCGTCTCTTCTGTATTACGACGAGGAGCACTACAGCCATTTGCCACCAAATTATCCTTCAACTCTTGCATTTTCAGAACAAAATCTTGAAGCTTTTGCATATCATCAACTACTAGATCAAGACAATTATCAAACGCTACTTGGGCATCATTTTCACTTTTCTCACAATGCTCATTTCTTTCTCCAACATAATGACGTTTCTTCAATAATTCAGAAGAAATCAGAGCTTTTGTCCACCGCTTCACAATATACTGCCGAGGTATTTCTTCAACGCCAAAATTCTTCATAACACAAATTATATGACGACACAAAATACCAAAATGATGAAAAAATAAGCAGCTACAATCATATGATCCAGTGGACTTATTATGAACAACCTGAAATCAATTTTTAAAAAAATTCATTATTCACAATGAATGATAATTTGTAGCTTATATTCAGTCTAAATATATTCTAAAATTATGGAATTTCAATGAACTTGTAGCTTATATTAAGACTGAATGTAATCTACAATTCCCAGTCTGAATGATTTTAACTTATATTCAGTCTGAATATTAAGCTTATATTCAGTTTGAATACTAGTAGGTTATACTAAGTCTGAATATAGTATACAATATTTGTGTTTTGCATACTAGTAGGTTATATTCAGTTTGAATATACACCACAATCAGTTGTTTATATACCTGTAGACTATATTCAGTCTGAATATTTGGGATTTGTATACTTGTAGCTTATATTCAGGGTGAATATAACCTACAATTCCCAGTCTGAATGATTTTAGCTTATATTCAGTCTGAATATAAGGTTATATTTAGTTTGAATACTTGTAGGTTATATTCAATATGAATATAGTATACATCTATATAAAATAACAAGTAAATGTACCTTGCACTCAGAATGTATCATAAAAAACCATGGATTGGTACTGCATTCAGCATCCTTTACTTTATTTTGCACCTTATTCTTTTCAACAACAACAATAACATCACAACCATTCTCCAAGCTCATCGACGATTGAAAGCACGACCAAACTAACTCCTTTATCTCATTCCGAACATCCCTAAAAATAGAACGTGTATATATCTTAGAAGCATGAACTATTGAAAGTGGTGTGCTAAGCCTTGATACTGTTGTTTTTGTCTGATGGTTGAGCAGCCTATGATTATTGCGTTGTTTGTCCATAGCAGAATCAAATAAATCCATAAACTTCATAAGGTTTGCACCATGATGAACAAATAGTGAAAAAAAACGAATTCTCACTTTCAGATCTTGATGTTGTTCTCATTAAACAAGCCATTGGAATTTCCCTATAAAATGATGGGATCCATCTGCGCCTATTTTCAAACATATAAGATAACCATTTATGCCCAATAAGAGCAAAACCTGTCATTAGAGTAGTCAATCTCTCTTCAAATTGTATAACATCAATTTGTTCATCCCATATAATTGCATGAAAACGTTTTTTGAAATCAGAATTTCTAATCACATTTGCAGTAACTCGCATACAAAATGATTGTCAATAAACAAATAGATTTTGTTGAAACAGGACAAACAGAGCATATACATCTCTCTTCAAATTGTATATACTTGTAGCTTAAATTCAGACTGAACATAAGCTACAATTAAGTAAACAACACATTGTAGCTTATATTCAGAGTCAATAATAACTTTCTATATATTCAGAGTGAATAATAACATAGTAAAAAAAATTATCCTCACATAGTGAATATATTATAACTCAAACTGAATAATAATATAAAAAAATTCAAATACCTTTGAAGGCAGTTTTGTGCTAATATGCCACATACAAAACCTGTGCCTTGACTATGTAAAATCCTCAGCAACAGCTTGCTTGATAGCAGGACATTGATCAGTAACAACCAACTTCGGTTTCCTTCCAAATGTTTTCAAGAATGATTGTAGCAACCATATATAGGAGGGAATGTCCTCTGAATCAAGAATGCCCGTACCAAGAGTCACACAATTCTTGTGGTTGTCAATTACGGTGAATGGAACAAACACCATACAATACCTAAATAACATATCATAAATAGAAACTATTAGTAAAAACAACAAGAATAAAAAACTATAAAACAAAATAGAACAAATACATACTTATTTGTTCGGAAGGTTGCATCAAATGACACAATGTCACCAAACAGCTCAAGATTGACTTTAGCTGTCTCATCAGCCCAAAAAGCACAATTCAACATCCCTTTGTCGCATTTATACTCGAATGAATAGTTTGGAACATACATCTTCCTATCATTCATCTTCCTAACAAAAAAGTTTGCATCACTATCTCCAATAAAACAATTACGATCCCTTTGAAAGTTCTTATACTCTACCTTGAAACCACCTACCATTTCATAACCACCCTTAAGCTGACATAGAATATTGTGGGCTTCTGTAGCACCAATATTAGCATTCGACATTTTCATAATCCACCTTCGTTGAGAATAGTCTAACTTCCTACTACTCTTCAACAAATGCCTTGAATCTTCATCAAATAAACAATGGTTGTGTTTCTCTTCAAAACCATATAAAATATAATATCTATTAGAAACACCAGCAATCTTGAACTTCACATTTGCTTCACAACCCGTTCTAATTATATTGGTAGTTCTAACTTGCTTATTAGAGCCATCTAAACTGTTGGATTTCACAGAATCAGGAAAACCCTATCTATTGCATACTAAATACCTTAAAGTAATTACCAAATTTGCATCTCTTTTAACAATACTTAGTCTTTTATCAAATCCTGACTTAGAAGCATAAATTTCATACATTTTTATGCCTTCATCCAATGTACCAAACACTGTTCCAACAACAGGTTTCAAATTATCATCTACAACAGGAATCCAAAATTTCAATCCATCATCACCATCAATACTAATACATGAATGACGATCTTGACCTCCACTATAAAATTCATCTACAAAAAACAGTGAAAACAGGGTATTATTAAAACCAATACAATTTCAGAATGAATATTAACTACTATTCAGTATGAATATAAAAAACTACTTTATATTTAGACTGAATATTTTGTTAAAAATAATTTATATTCAGACTGAATATAAACATCAATGTGTAATATTAAAATGTTATGTTTATATTCAGTCTGAATATAAGTTAAAACATTTTGTGGTGTGTATGCTTATAGCTTATATTCAGTCCGAATATAAGCTAAAACAATTTGGGGTCTGCATACTTATATTCAGACTGAATATAAACATTAACGTGTAATATGAAAATGGTATATTTATATTCAGTCTGAATATAAGCTAGAACAATTTGGGGTCTGCATACTTATATTCAGACTGAATATAAACATCAATGCGTAATATTAAAATGTTATGTTTATATTCAGCCTGAATATAAGCTAAAACATTTTGTGGTGCGTATGCTTGTAGCTTATATTCAGTCTGAATATAAGCTAGAACAATTTGGGATCTGCATACTTATATTCAGACTGAATATAAACATCAAAGTGTAATATTAAAATGTTATGTTTATATTCAGTCTGAATATAAGCTAAAACATTTTGTGGTGTGTATGCTTGTAGCTTATATTCAGTATGAATATAAGCTAAAACAATTTGGGATCTGCATACTTATATTCAGACTGAATATAAACATTAATGTGTAATATTAAAATGTTATGTTTATATTCAGTATGAATATAAGCTAGAACAATTTGCGGTTTGCATACTTATATTCAGACTGAATATAAACATCAATGTGTAATATTACAATGTTATGTTTATATTCAGTCTGAATATAAGCTAAAACATTTTGTGGTGTGTATGCTTGTAGCTTATATTCAGTATGAATATAAGTTAGATCAATTTGGGGTCTGCATATTTAAATTCAGACTGAATATAAACATTAATGTGTAATTTTAAAATGTTATGTTTATATTCAGTATGAATATAAGCTAGAACAATTTGGGGTCTGCATACTTATATTCAGACTGAATATAAACATTAATGTGTAATATTATAATGTTATGTTTATATTCAATCTGAATATAAGCTAAAACATTTTATGGTGTGTATTATTGTAGCTTATATTCAGAATGGATATAAGCTAAAATTCAAACTGAATACAAACTGTTAATCAATTTCAATATAAAACATATTCAAAACACCTCATCATCTTCAAAAAACAGTTATTCTGCAGATTTAGAAACTAGTTTAATAAAATACTTACAGATTGACGCATCTTCAACATTAGAACCAAATTTTTGATGCTATGTATACTCCAAATCTGTTACCGAGTCATTAGAACAAAATTCTCGATCTGTAATATCAAAATCCCTAATCGAATCGCAATAAGAGAACAAATCACATGTTTGATCAACAAAAAGAGTAGAATTTTCAACTGGATCAATATCAACTGAACCTCGCGACGAAGAAACAGAGTCCATTGAATTAGAAATCGAACTAACAGAGATCCGAAATCAAAAATCAAACTAACAGAGAAGAAGAATACTAATTAACAGAGAAGTGCAATTCACAGAGAAGAAGAATACTAATTAACAGAGAAGTGCCAATAAAAGCGGGATTTGATATGAACGATAGAATAGAACGTATATATCATAATTTGATTCAAAAATAAAACTTGACAAAATTACCCCTAAAGCCATATTTCATGATCGGCTTCAACTTGGCTCGGATGAAGGGCTGAGATCTGTCCTTAGGTTCACATCCAAAGATAGGTTCACATTTGAACTTTCCTCTCTCTCTCTCTATATATATATATATATACACACATTATATCATATTTGTTTTTCCTCTTTAATATATTTTAATACTATATATATGTTATTTTTATATATATTTTGATACTTTTTTTATTTACTTATAATTACTAAAAATAAATAATTTTTTAATATTTTAATTAATAACTCTTTTTATTATTTAATCAAAGTTTTATTATTAGTTTAAAAGCGGTTGATTTTTTAAAAAAAAACGGATTGGTTTAAAATGAGAAAAAAATTACGAATCATTAAAATTATTGATAAATAAGTGATATTTTTTTCAAAGTTTTATATTTATTTTAAATTATCATTTGAATTAATAACTTTTTTATTATTTAATCAAAGTTTTATTTATTTATTTAAAACCAGTTGGTATTTTTACTAAACTTCTTTTAAAAACAGATTGGTTAAAAATGAGAAAAACAATTACGAATCATTAAAATTATTGATAAATAAGTGATATCTTTTTTTTAAATTTATATTTGTTTAAAATTATCATCTGAAAAAGTGCATTTAATAAAAACAACCGATTGGTATAAATAAAACTATTTTTTTCTCGAATTCTATTTAAAACATTTTCAAATGATAATTTAAAATAAATATAAAACTTTGAAAAAAAATATCATTTATTTATCAATAATTTTAATGATTCGCAATTTTTTCCTCATTTTAATCCAATTAGTTATTAAAAAAAATTAATAAAAAAAATCAACCGCTTGTAATTAAATAATTAAACTTTTGATTAAATAATAAAAAGAGTTATTAATTAAAATATTAAAAAAGTTATTTATTTTTAGTAATTATGAGTATATAAAAAAGTATCAAAATATATATAAAAAATAACATATATATAGTATTAAAATATATTAAAGAAGGAAACTCAAAAATGATAATATATGTATATATATATATAAATGCCAAATTATAGTTTGGAATACAATAAATGAAATTTAGAATTAAATATTTAAAATTTATATAACACAAGGACTAAATATGTAAATTTTCAAAACTTTTTTAACAGCTCCGTTAACTCTGTTAGATGCAAGAACGAAAATGGAAGCAAAATGAAACCATAGGGACCAAAAAAGTACCTTTTAAACCATAGGGACCAAAATCGTTATAAATGGTAAACCACAGGGACCAAAATCGTAGTTTACTCAAATGTCTATTTTACCGATTAAAAATTATAGTGTTGAATTTATATCATTGATGATATTTAACACATGTAAATTCTATTAAAATGCATCAACTGAGATAGTTGAGAATCAATTTGTTAAGGGTCGATCGAGAAAAAAGATTGATTAAGGTTAATCAATTGAGAAACCATGTTGATGAGGAGTTGGAAAAAAATAAGAGGCAAATAAGAGGTTGATTTGCCTCTTAACAGGTAAGAGGACAATATTAGTGCATCTGAATAATTGAAAAAAATAAACTGTCTGAATAGTCCTACCTCTTAACAAATCAGATATAAGAGGCTATTAAGAGCTTTTTTAGAAAAAAAAAAACAAACAAACAAGGCCTTAAGGTGCATTTGGTTCCTGAAAATTAGAAAACCTGTTTGGTTCATTCAGTTTTCAAAAAAAAATTCCAAGAAAACAAAAAATTTCATTTTCTAAAATCCTATGTAAATTAGAAAACTAGTTTTAACAGTTTTCCAAATTTTTGTTTTCTAAAAACTTTTCCAGTGACATTTTGGCCTACGCTCAAAGCCCATACATTTCTAAAACCCAGACAAACCCTATCGTATCTTCCTCGTCACTTCAACATCTCTACGATTTCTTCCCTGTCGCAGCTTTCGTTTCACCGCACCAGAGCCCCAAGCCGACAACTGTCAGATGTTTATCTCGCCGGAGCACTAGAGCACCAAGCTTTCAATGTATCTTCCCCATCACCTCTTCTTTCTGCATCGATATTGGAACCAGGTATGTTGTTTATGATCTCACATCTTTGGGTGATATATAGATGGGTGGACATAATGGGTATTCTATAGAGTGGACCGAAGATTGTGAGAAGTATTTGTTAGAAAATTAATGGGGCTCCAATCTTCAAAGTGAGTGATTGGCAAGAAGTAGATGAACAAGTTTTTATGAAAATTGCTTTAAGATATGGTTATGAGAAGGTGAAAGCAAAATACCACCGTCTTAGAGCTATACATACCAAGTTCAGTGAATTGATCAACCATACCGGTGTCACATGGGATTCTATATCTGGAAAAGGGTTTGCAAATTATACTGTTTGGGATGAACTTTTCAAGGTATAGATCTTCTTAATTATGATAATTTATTGATGTTTGACTTATTATATTAAGAAAATTTGCAAGTGGTTCAAGAGGGTTTTCCTTTAGATATGACGGGTCAAGATGAGATGCTTCAAGTTAGAGATTCGATTGTTGATATGTTGTGGGAAAAATATACACAACATCGCCAGAGACAGTTGCAATCTTGATACTATTATAGTATTAAAAATGTCTCGCTAAAAAATGATTATTTTTATGTTACTTTTATGTTGATATTCTTATATTAAAGTTTTGTTTCATGTTATGTTAAAATATGTCTAATATTGTAATATTTGAAAAAAATAGAAAATGAAAAGTGATAGAAAATGTACTGGCAAACACGTTTTCTAATTTTCTAAAAATGGAAAATAAAAACTCCACTATTTCAACCAAACGCGTTTTCTAAAATTTTTATAGAAACTGAGAAGGAAAACTCAACTCCATTTTCTGAAAACGTTTTCTAGGAAAATGCAAACAGTTTTCTGGAACCAAACGCACCCTTAGTATCTAAAAAATAAAGTTTGGTCTTATATTTAACCGGTCCCGGTTTTGGATCTAAAAAATAATGTTGGTTTGGGCCCTTACAAACCTAAGCAGTACTCTCATCTCTCACCTTGTTTATTCTTTATTTATTTTTGTGTGTCCTGGATATATATATATATATATAAGGTGATAATCAAATAAAAATCACAAAAAATTTGTAAACTTGTGAAAACCGATATACAAATATTTTTTTACATGGTTTTTTTTCATCAAAACCTATAATTTAATATAGTGTTTCACATATGTTTGTGTTCAGCTTATGAAATAATTACATGCAAAAAAAAATTGGATTCACCTAGTGAAACAAAAAATATGCATAAAAGATATTCATATGGTGAAACAAATACATGTGAAAGTTTCACGTTATGAAACAAATATATGTGAAAGAATATCTTAAATCCTAGCATTTGATGATAAAAAATCATGAAAAAAATAATATTTTTAAATCGGTTTTCATGAGTTTGTAACATTTTTGTGGTTTTTATTTGATTAGCCCACATATATATATATATATATAGAGAGAGAGAGAGAGAGAGATAGGCGGGTTAATGCAAGGACGGTAACAATTTTCGAGAATACGAGGACAATTCTCAGCCAATTATTTTGTACATGAAATCTTTTTCATGTACAAAATCATATTCAGACTAAATGGGACATGTGTCACGCTCTCCTTTGTCCTCACGTTTGCAACCAAATTTGAGTTCTTATTTGAACTTTCCTCCCTCTCTCTCTCTCTAACTCTCACTCATCTTTTCTCTCCCCCCCTCTCTCTCGCTCTCTCTCTTTCTCTCTCTCTCTCTCTCTCTCTATATATATATATATATATATATGTAGGATCTGGTTCAAGAAAAACCTCAATTTTTTTTTTTGAAGAACACCCTAGGAGCTCTCCATCTAGACGGTATGTACAAATGTATACTGGTAATTTGTAACATGTATTCGTGCATATTCACTTGTGCATAGAAAAAAAATGCTTGTATGCATTTGTGCATACCGTCTATGCACAAATGCATATTGTCCAGTTGGTTGGAGGGCTCCCGGTTGTTCTTCAGTTCTCTAAGGTTTTCCCTTGAATCTCCATCTCGAGACTCATGAGACCACATTTTTAAATTTGAAATATCATAGAAAAACATTGTGAAGATTCCTTCATTGTGTTCTTATTGTGAAGGTTCATATTCTTTTTTACTTTCAATAAATAACGAAGCCACCATAGAGCCAGAAGGGGCCTAAGCACCTCCTGATTTTATTTTAAATATGTTAATATAGGAATCATTTACTTAGCTCAAGCCTAACACAACTTTATATTAATCGGGCTCTTTAATTTTGACCCACTTAATAAACATCTAAAATTTACAAATAGAGACCAAACACTATAAATTGAAAATTGAAATTTACCCTTTTCCTAAAACTTTACTATAAGGTACATCTTTAAAATAAATTTCATGTATTTTTAAAGGCCTTTCTTATTTTAATGGTTATCTACACACAATTTGTATATACTTTTTTTCATAAATATAAAAATAATTATAATGTTTAGGTCACTCATGTTTTTCAAATCTTTTTTACCATTACTCTTAGGACAAACATCTATTAAAAACATATATACTTAAAAGGTATTCTCAATATTTAAATTGTGAGTTTTCTTATAATTTTTTCAGGCACCCTTTAAGAAAAAATTCTGGCTCCACTCCTGCCTTTACAATGTTCTGCTGTGAAGTTTCAAGTGTAAAAGTGTGGTCTCACGAAAACATCATAGTCTCACGTGAACCCAACCCTATATATATATATATATGTATATAGGGGCGGGTTCAAATGAGAACTCGAATTTGGTTGTGAACGTGAGGACAAATAAGAGCGCGACACGTTTCATATTCAGACTGAATAATCAAAGAAATATTCAGACTGAATATAGTATTTATTCAGTCTAAATAAGCATTATTCAGACCGAATAAATACTATATTCAGTCTGAATATTTCTTTGATTATTCTGTCTAAATAATCTACATTCAGACATGTATCGCACTCTCATTTGTCCTCACGTTCACAACCAAATTTAAGTTCTCATTTGAACTTTCCTCTACGTGTATACATATATATATATATATATTTATATATATATATAGGGGTTGATTTACGTTACAAACCACGTTAATTCGTACAAACCGTACAAACCGCATTCAACCAATCATTTTTTTAATTTCTTTTTTTCACTTTTTTCTTAATTATTAGGGTTGATTAGTCCATAATATATGAAAAAATTTAATCAAGAATACATGGGGGTTGATTAATCAAGAATATGTGAAACATGTTTCATCAAAATGAGAATTTCATGAAGCAATTTATTTTCATGTAGAAACAAAAATAACTTCATAAATAAAAGAATTATAGGAAACAATTTCATCATATTAAACACTTTAATTAAAAAAAATTATTCAATTAAACAATGAATCACACAGTTTGTATGGGTTGTACGAATTGACGTTGTTTGTATTTAAAATATTCTCTCTCTCTATCTTTGTGTATATAAACACACACAAACACAAGGTTGGATTCAGTCAGAAAAAATCTTTTTTGCCTGAGAATTTGAGAAAATTAAAACATTCACACAATAATATATATATATATAGGCGGGTTCATACGAGGACGGTACCAATTTAGGAAAATACGAGGACAATCCTCGGCCAATCATTTTGTACATTAAAATTGTCATGTACAAAATCATATATGATTTAATGTACAAAATCATATGTGATTTTGTAAGCATCAAAAAGGACACGCACAACTTTTTTCGTTGGCAAGTCGCGGGAAAAGTCGCGGCTAATCATATATGATTTTGTACGTGAATCATATATGATTTTGTACATGAAAAGTTTCATGTACAAAATGATTGGCTGAGGGTTGTCCTCGCATTCTCGTAAATTGTTACCGTCCTCACATGAACCTCTTTCTAAATATATGTATGTATGTATATATATATATATACAAGCACAAGGTTGGATTCTAGTAAAACGAAAATCTTTTTTGCGTGGGAATATGAGAAAATTAAAACATTCACACAATATAATACAGCCTTATCGTGAGATACATATGAATACAACCTTCATACAATATAATATGTCATGTAAATTTTTAAGTCATGTGAAGGTTGCAACCTTCACACAAAATGTATTTCACATTTTCTCACCTTCTCATAAAAATCAAAATTCTCACATGATCTCTCGACTCATTATATATATATATGTATATATCTCGATAGATAGATAGTCTTATTTACTTAGAAACTTTTTACAGAGTAGAAATTCGTGAAAACAGATACAAAATAAACTTTTTTTATTAAATGTTATGATTTAAGATATTATTTCACCTATATTTATGTTCACGTGGAAAAAAAATTACATGTGAAAAAAAACGTTGTTTCACTTGTACATATGAAACAAAATTCATATGGTGAAATAAATAAGTGAACCAACAATTCTTTTCACATGTAGTATTTTTTTCATATGAACAAAAATATATGTGAAACAATTTCTTAAATCATAACATTTGATGAAATACGATAAACAAAAAATATTTTATATTGTTATCCACGAGTTTTTACACTTTAAAAAGTTTCTAAAAGATTCTCTCTCTATATATATACACAATATACATGCATATAGACACAAAAGAAACTAGTTCTTTTGATCATGGCAATTTACAATTAATTGGTTATGAACCGATTCTCTTTAGGAAAATTTACTCAAATAGTCATTTGAGAAATTTTACTTTTACTTTTTAGCCATTTTAAAGGTTTTTTCTTAAAATAGTTGGACTTTACGCTGAAGCAGAGTCTCTGCGTAAAGTCCATTTTTTTAGAGTTTACACAAAAACTCAAGTTTCTGCGTAAATTTTTTCCGTGCAAACTTTTTGCGTGCCTTTTTTGGCAAACTTGAGTTTCTACATAAACTCTAAAAGATTGATTTTTTTTTTGTAAAATGGACAGAAATCATACTTTCTACGTAAAGTCTCGTTGTTTTAAAAAAAAAGTCTTAAAAATGACTATTTAAGTAAATTTCAATGCTCAAAAATCAATGCTCAAATTTTTTAATAAATGAGAATAATCCCATAAACATAAATTGAAAATATTAGTCTAAGCTTAACCGGTTATGAACCAATCGTACATCTCTTTTATGGGTGTACCAACGGACTTCTAACATTGGACTCGTGGGCAACTTTGACTTCACAACTCTAAAAGGAATTATGTATCTACAAAAAGGTACATCTATAAATTCATATAACTTAGCACAAAAAATAATTCATAAAATAGAAGTACGTATATACATTTTTATTCATAATCACACACTGAATAAAATTGATGGGTATCCCCACATTTGGTGGTCCTTATACCATACATCCTTTTGACTACCACTGCAAATGCAATACTCACTTTGTCTCATTCCTTAAAGGGTTGCATTTGCATCACCCTTCCAAAAGCTCATTAACTAACCTTTGTTCATTTGGTTGGATCCTAACAAAAACCATCTTTTTTACTTTTTGGGTCAAATTGGTTAACAATTTCAAAAAGAAAAATCTGTGTTTGGGTCAAATTGGTTAACAATTTCAAAAAGAAAAATTTGTGTTTAGGTCAAATTGGTTAACAATTTCAAAAAGAAAAATATGTGTTTGGTCAAATGGATCATCATGATGTTAGATATATATATATAAAGGTTGTGCTAAAATGCTAAGTGTTTTAGTGAGCTATAAGTTGAACCCATAATTGGAATGAGATGTAGGAGGTAAGGTTGGTGAACCTCACAAATGACTTAATTAGATAATGTGAGGGTTCAAATACAAAGTACATTGCTTAAATGAAAATTGGGTAGGTAACTAGACTGCATAAATGATAAAAATCTACCCAAAACTTAAACGGCTGATCTAGATGGTGATGTAAAGGTTGGAACACATTTGAATAGGTTGAAGTGTTAGAAGTGACGGAAGTCGAAAAAGTTACATAGATTACATTTAATGCAAGTTTTACAAAGTACGTTGCTATTTCGGTGAACTACGTGCACAACACTCAAACTGGAGGTGTTTGATGGGATGTTAAGCTTTGGAACTAAGGGGTCGTTTACCAAATGCTTACCCGGGTAAGCGCTTACCAAGTCATATTACCTTACCGGAGGAATATGACAAGTATCAAAATCTTACCCGGTAAGAATGAAGACAAGGAATCAAGGACCAAGAGTCTTACCTCGGTAAGAGATGGCGACGACTCTTACCACGGTAAGTGCTTACCGGGTAAATTATTGCAGGTGAGGAAGCTAAAATGCAAGACTATCAGAAAGGCCGTCAACGAGGAAGAGTAGAAAATTCAAAATTCAAGGGGGGCAGCAGGTGATCGGGAATTGGGAGGCTGATGAGAAAAGACTCGATTTTCTTTATAGTTGTGTAGTCAGAAACGTCGAAAAACTAGAAAATGTAGATGTCGTCCATAATCTTATAAATTCTAATTCGGAAGGAAACAATGAGGTTAAACTTATTGGGGGGAACATATTTACTTATCAAATTTGGATCAGAAGAGGAGATGAGAAAGACCATAGAAAATAAGGCTAACGGTATTCACCATTGGGTAAAAAATTTCGGAAGTGGTCGAATGGATTTTGACCATCTGAACGCTTAACTTGGATCAAAATCGAAGGAGTTCCATTCCAGATATGGCGTGAGGATGTGTTTACGAAAAATGCAAGTCAACGGGGAAGGTTGTCGATAACTCGTAACTCAAATTTCGTCGATAACGCAAACCTGATGTGGTGTAAAGTTTTGATAAACATGTCTTTAGTTGAAAGGATTAGTTGTATCTTATGCATCAAAACAGGGGCCTAAACTTTGTGATCAAACTGCAAGAACTCTGATAAGGAAGAAGTCGAATCTTCGGATCAGTCGGAATGGCCATATAGGGGGAAAGGGAGCGATGAAGATTGGATGGTACAAGAGAGTATTTTCGAAGGTTCTAACCACAATAGAGCGGAGGCCATCAACCCTGAAACCCACGAAAAACAAGCACCTTCAGTGGACTACCACAGAGTTGATCAGGGAGATAAGATCCCGCGGAGAGAAGAACCTAAAAGCAACCAGCATGAAGCATCTCCGTCGATTGGAAATATGATGAACAAGCCAGAAGTTGGGAATTCCGAATCGCGAAACTCCAATTCCAATGCAAAAGAGGCGGGTGAGGCAATTATGGATGCAAGGAATAAGGTCTGTGATGCCCAAAGAAAGGGGCCTTTTTTTGAACCTGTTAAAAAATAACGGGCCCAAGCCCAAGGATTTAATTCAGAAGGAAAATATTCCAATTAAACATGGTACTGGGTCTAATCCCAATAGTGATCAGGCCTGCGTAGATGCAAGAAAGGAGGCCCAAAATGATTCAAAGAAAAACTCGGTAGGGAGGTCTCAGTGTCGAGAGAGAGACGGGCAGACAAGAGTCGCAAGTTGCTACCAGGGAGAGATCGACCAAAAAAAAATTGTTCTCAAGGTTTGAAGGGTTCGAAGATGAAATCAAAAATGCCAGAAAATTGTTTTCTCGGGTGTGGCAGGGCCAGCTTTCAATACTTGAAACAGTAAGAAACGAACACGCCCAAGAAGAGATCAAAATATGGAGAAAATTCCAAACAGGCGAATTCAAGGTCTAGTGTAGGAGCGGCTGCAACAGGAGCTAGAACCGCCACGGCAAAAGACACAGAGGTGACGGCAGACTTAAAAGAATTTGGGGAATCAATAGGGGTGATTTGGGGAGAAAAAGCAGGGGAGGAGGCATTATGAAATGGAAGCAAAAGGAAAAGGAAATCAGGTAAGTAAGTCGCATTCACAAGTTCAATTATGAAGATGATTTCACTTAATATTAGAAGGTTAGGGTCGGATAAAAAACAAGTATGTCTGAAAGAAATTTTTAGAAAAGAAGACCCATGTTTGATTGGTATTCAAGAAAAGAAATTGAAAAACATCCCGAAGTAGTTAAGAAACAATTTTTGGGGAGCAGCGGAAGGGGATTTTGTGCATAAGGAAGCGTCAGGAAGATCGGGAGGTATTTTAACGTGGTGGTAAAAAAGTGTCTTTGCTTGCGAATTCGTGGTGAAAGAGGAATGCTTCGTGGCAGTAATAGGAAAATGGAAGAAAGTGGGCGGGCCTTGTGGGTTGTGTTAATGTGTATGGATCCCGAGATCAAATTAGAAGGAAAGAGTTGTGGGGAAAAGTAGACATGCTATGCAATAAGGAAGAGATCAAATGGGTGATTTTTGGGGACTTTAATGAAGTTAGAGGAGCTCATGAGAGGCTCAACTCGGTAACCCAGCCTAAAGGAGTGGAGGAATTCAATGACTTCATTCGAAGGAACAATCTAGCAGAGGTGAGAATGGGAGATAAACGCTTTACAAGAATAAGTGATGATGGGATCAAACAAAGTAAGTTGGATAGATTCTTGATATCTAACAACTTTGGGCTTTGTTGGGGAAATCTAGGGGTAAAAACCTTAGAATGAAAATGGTCGGATCATTTCCCTATTGTTCTTGCAGATAAAAGGGTTGACTTCGGGCCGATTCCTTTCAAATTTTACGACGCTTGGCTTTCAGACAAGAGTCTAGAGGGTGTGGTTAAAAAGCTTGGGAGAGGGAAGTGACCTCAACCAGACCGGATACAATTTTTAGGGACAAACTTAAAGCGGTGAAGGGTGCCGTGAAAGAGTGGAAAGTAGAAAATTGGGATGGGGTGGAGAAAGAGGTAATTATTGGAAAGAGGAGGTAAGAAGCTGGGAAAAGCATAGTGAAGAAGGTGTTATATCGGACGAAGACAGAAAAAGGTGGTTGGAATCAAGGTTTTAAAGAACGGAAATGAGCCTTGAGGCGTTTTCCTCTTAGGTACGTGAGGCAAAAGCCTCAAGGCAGTTGAGGTGTAAGCTCGAGACGGAAAACAAGTAAAATTCAAAATACTATATATACACAAATTATAATAACCGAAAGGTACTTCATACATTATATACATATATATTGACACTGCCACCATGTACCATATATATACACTCTGGTAGAGGCTGCTACTACCACCAGACAACATATATATATATATATAGGGGAGGGATCATACGAGAACCACCCATTTTTAAAGGAATAAAGGTACACTTTGTGGACCACATATGATGTGGGTCCCACATAATATTAAATCATTTCTGACATATTAAATAAGAAATGATTTAATATTACGTGGGACCCACATCATATGTGGTCCACAAGGTGTTCCTTTATTCCTATAAATTTACAAAGTTCTCATTTGAATCTTCCTCTCTCTCTGTCTGTCTGTCTCTCTCTCTCTCTCTATATATATATATATATATATATAGAGAGAGAGAGAGAGGAAGGTTCAAATGAGAATTTTTATTTGTAAAGAAACAAATGGATACTTGTGGACCACATATGATATGGGTCCCACATAATATTAAATCATTTCTGATTTGAATCAGAAATGATTTAATATTATGTGGGACCCGCATCATATGTGGTCCACAAATTGTTCTTTTGTTCCTTTAAAGACGGGTGGTTCTCGTATGATCCCTCCCCTATATATATATATATATATATATATATATATATATGCAGAAAGAGGTTCATGCGAGGACGCTAACAATTTACGAGAATGCGAGCACAAACCTCAGCCAATCATTTTATACATGAAATTTTTCATGTACAAAATCACATATGATTCATGTACAAAATCACATATGATTCAGGTACAAAATCATATATGATTAGCCGCGACTTGCCCATGAAAAAAGTCGCACATGTCCTTTTTGATGCTTAGAAAATCACATATGATTTTGTACATGAAATCATATATGATTTTGTACATGAAATTTTTCATGTACAAAATGATTGGCCGATGATTGTCCTCTTATTCTCGTAAATTGTTACCGTTCTCGTATGAGCTCGCCTCTATATATGTATGTATATATATATATATATAAACCATGTTGGGTTGCCACCACCATTGATGGAAATAAGAGCGAGAGAGAGAGTATACATAGGCGTGGCACTATGCTGAGCTGCCACTACTACCGGACTATATACACACACATATATATATATATATATATATATATATATATATGCTGAGTGGACATTACCACCGATCTATATATACACACAAATATATATAGGGGGCTTTTCATGAGAGATCTAGTTTAATCATGATAACTATGAGATCTCATCTCATCCATTGAATAATAGATCAATGGTCCTAATTAAAAGGAATTAAACTTTATGATATTACCTAAAATAAAGCAAACTAATTGAATTAAATAAAATGAAAAAGGGTGTTATAGTCATTTGACATTCTATTTCATGTTGATCTAAATTAGGCGGTTCCTATAATCAAGGTATGTTAGTATAACTAAAAAAAACATCCTATCAAAATCAATTCAAATCAATCACATGTATCACACATATTCATATTCATATATTCAATTCAAATCAAACCAAACACATGTACCACATATATTCATATTCATATTCATATTCAAATCAAACACTTGTACCACATATTCATATATCTTATCAGGTTTATCACCTGATACAAATCATTTTGCACGCGTTTATAAAAATGTACCATACATATTGTCAACACATGTACCACATATATTCATAATTTTTTTCTTCCAGAATCCAACTTCAAAACCACCAAACTCAAAATAAATTTACACTTTTATATACAACATAAATCATTACCATTTGCTTGATCGTTGGGTATACCATTAACATCAAGAAACGTTGTTTCTTCTTCAACTCCAAGTGTTTCGTTATCGTCAATGAAATCATCCTCGGATACACGGTCTTCATTGTATGTTCCTTCAACGTGAATCAAATGATTGTACGAAGGAATTTCAGTATCAAAATCGTCAGGATCATGCCATGTTTGAACATCCATGGCAGTTCCTACCGGTTCATCGATGATGATCTGGGTTTGTTCATAAATTTTCTTCTTGCCTTTATCCATCGCACAAGTTTCTTTTGTTCACCGCTTAAAATCGTATTCGGTTCACTACATAAAATCGAATTTTGCTTGAATGTTCAAAGAAATCGTTGAAATCAATATGAGATACGTTTTGAAATTGGTTTGTTAGAGACATTTTAGGAAACAAATATTATTAAAATATAATTTATTTGAAACTGTCAAATTAATATTAAAATAATTAATTATCGTAATTGTATATTTACTATGATACCCTTTTGTATTAATTAAATAAATCCTTTAATTAAATTAAATTGATTGGTTGTAAATGGATCTCATAGTTATCATGATTTAGGGAGTTCTCATTTGATTAAGCCCCTATATATATATATATATATTACGTTGAGTTGTCACTATACTGTGAGAAAGTTGAATAAATAAAGAATAATATATAAATATATAGTGTTTTTCAAAGTAGGAGATTAGTATAAGCACATACCTTTTTTCTGACACTACCACTAACAGAGTAACAGCAAATACAGAAACTGGGACACTAACAACAAATACAGAAACTAGGACTCAGAGAATACGCCAGCTGGTCTGACACTACCATTAAGAAAGACTTGCACACTATGTATAAAAAAACTTTAACTCATATTAAACAGGTACGCCTCTCACACACTCAACGCCTCATAGCCAAACCCACCGCCTCCACTCTGTAGAGCGTGCGTCCCAAACAAGGAGTGAGAGGCCACGCCTCTAAAACTTTTTTTGTCCGCCTTGCCTTGAGGCGTTCCTCAAAGCGCACGCTTCAACCGTTTTTTAAAATCATGGTTGGAATCAAGAAAGAAATGGCTTGATCTTGAAGATAAAAACAGGGATTTGGAAAGTCAAAAAGCTAAAATTAAATGGGCTAAGGAGGGGGACGAAATTCTAGATTTTTTCACTCGGTTTTCAAGAGAAGGGAGAAAAAGAATAACATCCAAGGTTTGACAACTGATACATCTTGGATGGAAGACCCGGTAAAGATAAAAAATTATTTCTTCGAATTCTATAAAAAAAGTTCTCTAAAGTATTGGAGGCTAACCATAAATTACGATTGGACGGATTCAAAAAGATTTCGATGGAGGAGGCCAAGCATCTAGAAAGAAGAATTTCGAAAGAGGAGGTAAAGGAGGCCTTCAAAGAATGTGGCAAGCACAAATCGCCGGGCCCAAATGGATTCACGATGGATTTTATTAAAAGTTTTTAGGACATCATAAAAGGAGAGCTAATGGAGGCTATCGAGTGGTTCTGGGATAAGAGTGAGTTGAGAGATAGTTGTAACACCTCATTCCTCACTTTAATTCCAAAAAACCCAAACCCAATGGGACTTAATGATTTTAGGCCTATAAGCCTTATAGGAGTATTGTACAAGATAATCGCAAAAGTCTTGGCGGATAGGATGAAGTTAGTGATAGGCAAGATTATTAGCAAAGTTCAAAGCACGTTCTTAAGAGGAAAAGCCATTCTCGATGGAGTTGTCATTGTCAATGAGGTGGCGAATTTCTTGAAACGGTCGAAAAAGAAAAGTCTAATCTTTAAAGTCGATTTTGAAAAAGCTTACGACACCGTGGAATGGCCCTTCCTATTTGATGGGTTATCTAAAATGGGGTTTGGAAGCAAATGGATCATGTGGATAAAATCTTGTCTTACTTCTTCCAGGATCTCGGTCCTTGTTAACGGCTCACAAACAAAGGAACTCCTAATGGATCGGGGGCTCAGACAAGGTAACCCTCTTGCACCGTTCCTTTTCTATTGTAGCGGAATGTCTCCACATCATGGTAGAGGAAGCAAAATTCAAAGGTCTCCTGAAAGGGGCCAAGGTGGGTAAGAACAACTTAGAAGTCTCACATCTTCAATATGCTGACGACGTAGTGTTCCTTGGAGAGTGAGATCCGAAAAATATAAGGAATTTAGTGAAGGTACTCCATTGCTTTCACGCGATATCGGGACTAAAAGTCAACATGGCTAAAAGTAAATTGTTCGGAATCGGAGTGGAAGAAGAAGATGTGTACATGTGGGCAAGAACCTTGGGGGTGTGGTTTTGGGTCTTTACCATTTATCTATCTTGGGCTACCAGTTGGGGCCCCAATGGCAGGAGTGAATCAATGGTCCTTGGTAAAGGAAAAAACAAAAAATAAGCTTTCGACATAAAAGGCAAAAACGATCTCATTTGGTGGAAGATGGACTTTGAAAAGGTCAGTTCTTGGTAGTGTTCCTCTATACTATTTCACTATGTTTTGTACCCCGTTGAGTGTGTTAAAAGAGTTAGAGCGTGTTCGTTTTCATCTCTTTGGGGGGGGGGGTGGAGGTAGTGAAGGAGAGGTAATGAGTCGTGGTCTAGCTTGGGTGATATGGGGTTGCGGTTCTCGAGCTCGTTTGGAAAATCTTTGGGGCATGGGAGGGATGTGAATTTTTGGGAAGATAAGTGGAGGCCGGGGGGTACTTAAGGAGAGGTTTAGTAGGTTATATTGGTTGGATTCAAATAAAGAGGTAGCGGTAGTGGGTAGAAGAGAATTTCGGGGAGAAGAATGGAGGTGGAAATGGGATTGGAGGAGGGAGCCGAGGGGGAAAGAGGTTGGAGAACTTGAGAGGTTAGAGAGGGAGTTAGAAGGGGTTGCAGTAAAAGAAGGTGTGAGGGATAGGAGGGTGTGGAGCCTAGACCATCAAGGGGAATTCATGGTCAAGTTGTTGAGACATCTAATGGAGGAGGAGCAAGAAAGGTACGAAGGAGACGCAACTTCAACGCAATGGTCAATGGTGGTTCCCAAAAAGGTTAGTATTTTCATTTGGCGAGCCTTATTAGGGAGGCTTCCATCTCAAGAGGTCTTGGACAAGATGGGGATCGACTTAGATTCGACTCTTTGCCCAAGATGCAAGGAAGAAATCGAATCAGTCGATCACGTGCTTGTCACTTGTAGCATGGTTAAAGAGGTGTGGAAATTGGTGGGGAATTGATGCGGCATAGATCTGGATGCTAAAACCTCATTGCGGGAAATTATGGAATCTGGATATTTTAGTTATAAATCTGATAAGGAGGTAAGGAGATGGGAAGCAACGATATGGAGTCTATTATATTTTATATGGGCTAATAGGAATAGAGTTGTATCTCGAGGGGGCCAAGAAAGAAATCGTGGATCGCATATTTGAGTTTCAAATCAGAATCCTAAAGTGGATTTTGAGAAGGAACAAGCAGCTCTCGGTGGATCTCATGTCATGGCTTAATGACCCTTACGGGGCTTAAGTTGGTTATGACAGGGGAGCGGGGTAAGGAGAAACAAGGATTGTTTCTACAACAGGTACCGTCTCGCTGTGGTACATCTGGTCATTGGTGGCAATACAGTAGCCCTGACTCGAAATTAAGCCATTGTTGTGGACTGTCCATAGTAAGACATATGTGGTTGCATCTTATTGGACTGCACAGCTTTGATGCAGTAGGGATGGGTCTTGTGAGCTTTGGTATTCGGCTACTGGTTTCGACGATGGGCAGGGATCGCGGCAGCGGCTTGGAATTGGAGACGTTTGTGTAGTGGGTTCAGGTTAATTCGAGCAGATATACATATGCGGAGCATAGCCAACGGGTTGATGTAGATCGTGGGTGTTACATATACATTTAGTCCTCTGTAGTTTGCTTTTGTTTCTTTCTGTCAGCTGTTTGTTGCTTGCAAACTTGCTGTGAGGTTTGGTTGTTTGGTTTTATTAACTTTGGTTTTTGATGCGTAATATAAATAAAGTTGTTGTTAAAAAAAACAATGTCTTATTTCTTAAGCGTCTGAATGAAGAATAGTCAAACCTATCAATGTCTCTTCAAGCCAACCAAGATCTGGAGCAGTGGTCGCTGCATGATGTCTTTGGGACTCTTCAAGCCCATGAGAAGGAAGTACAGAAGAAGAAGAAGAAGACGAACGTTGGTGGTCCTCTAGCCCTTATGTCTGAATCTAAAGGGTCAAGCAGAAGGACCAGAGACCAAGAAAAAAGAGGAGCAAGGCTCTCATTTCCGAAGATGAAATAAGTGGCTTCGCTGAATCTCTGGCCCTGATCACCAAATAGTTCACCAGAAAGTTTGGGAATCGATCTTTTCAGAGTAGAGGTCGATCTGACAGAGGTGAAAGGTCAAATCAACAAGTCTTTGTGCCAAGATAAGAAGCACCTCTGGCAAAGAGCAAGGAAGAAGAGAAGAAAGATAAATTGAGACAGGAGAAGGATGTTTGCTACAGATGTGGCAAGCCTGGGAACTACTCCAAAGACTGCAAAGGCCCTCTGGTCAGGGATTACATGTACTATAAAAATAAGTATAAGTACAACAGAGATGAGAGGGCAAAGGTGGCCGACTTGGAAACATTGTTTTCTGACCAATCCAGTGATGCAGAAGCCTTGTTCTGTGGCATGACAATGGAGAATGATGCAGAGGATCCAGCCTGTGACACTTAGGTTTGTTCTACATCTGAACAATCTGAACTTGAAAACACAATTTTAATCTTACTCAAGATTTTGAAACTCTCAAACAGAAGTTGTCATCTGAAAGACAAAAGAGAAAAACTCTTGAAAAATCAATTGAACTTATTGAAAAAGAGAGAAATATTTTTAAAAGAGAGATGGAACTTCTGACTGAAAAAAAATTAGAACTCTGTTGATCATAACTCCTCTCGATGATTTGAATATGATTCCTTTTGTATACTTAGTTAAATTCCATTGTATAAGCTTCTGTTAATATTCAGCGATAGCATACGCTGATTACCATCAGTGATCGCTGAAGATCAAGGAACAACAAGCTTATCTCTGAAGACCTGAAGATCAGCTATCACACCAGAAGACCATTCAGCGAAAGTCGAAGACCCTAGCTGAAGAAAGAGATAATCAACTAAGTGAAATGAAGCGGTTCAGCGATAGCAGCGATTATCTAATCAAAGTGTGAAGTCTTGTGAAGCCTCAGCGATACTGAAGTTCATCCTTGAAGATTCAGAATCAGCGATCAAATGAAGCTTCCTTTACGAGATTAAAGATTGATCTTATCCTCGATGCACAAAAGTCAAACCTAATACTTTGTCAGAAAAGGACGTACGAATTGTCTCTTATGTCCCCATCATATCTGATATGGTACTGTTCATATTCAGCCAAAAACATGGCTGTCTTATTAGCAAGGACAAGCTTCCTATCCAAGCTTGACACGTGGCATATACCTTTTGTCTTGCATTAAATGCAAACGGGTATAAATAAGATGAAGATATCTTCTTCATCTTAGTGCATGCTTCCTTCTAACCTAAACCCTCTTTATTCTTTCTTCCTTCTTCTTGTGCATCAAACTTAGTGTTTCTTAGTTACAATAGAATAGGTTTTAAACTTGTTCTTATTCCGCTTGTAACTGTAAATTTTTTTATGATATATAAACTAATTTAAAAACCAAAATCTGAGTGTCTGTATTCAACCCCCCCCCCCCTTCTACAAACTGTTTACTTATTATTGAACTCTTGTAGACCTTTTAGGGACCAACAAGTGGTATCAGAGCAGTGTTTGTTTCTTTTATCTTTAAAATAATTTTCTTAGAAACTATTTTAAAAGATCAAACCCTAATACGAACTACAATGATAATGGATCTTTAGCTAAACCTCCAAGATTTAGCCATGATAATTTTCCATTATGGAAGGAAATAATGTCTCTGTTTCTAGAAGGATCAGATCCAAAGATCCCCTACTATCTAGAAAACGGACCATTTGTTCCTATAACTATTGTAGCTGGTGTTCCTGCCACCACTAATACTCCAGCCATCCCTGAAAGGAGTATCATTAAAACTCCTAATCAATGGACTGAAGAAGATAAGAAAGAAATTGCTATTGATTCAAAAGCTAGATCTATAATAGCAATGTCTTTACAAGAGGAAGTCTATCATTCTGTTATGAAAATGAGGACTTCTAAGGCCATGTGGGATACTCTATGTATCCAATATGAAGGAACCTCTGAAGTACAAGTCACTAGGTGCATAAACCTTGTAAGACAATATGAGAGTTTTATGTATCATAAAGGTGAATCTCTTTCTCAAATTCACCAGCGTTTCAACTGTTTGTTGATTGATCTTAAGTCAATAAACAGAGTGTACTCTAACGCTGAAATACTGACCAAATTCATGGAGGCACTACCCGATCAATGGGCAGTGTACACTACATGTTTAAAGTTGTCAAAGAATCTTGAAACTCTGTCCTTAAGTGCTTTATATGGAATGCTCTTAAATGAGGAACAATCTCAACTTCTGAGGAAGAACCTCATAAATGAACTCAAAGGTTCCAAAAGTACTTCTTTGGCACTTGTGACTTCAGAGGCAACTCCTCCTAAAAATATTTCTTCTTCCACTATTACCTCCATCACTGAATTAGGTCAAACTTATTCAGTAGATCAACTCACTGATGCTGACATCTCTGAGTTTGATAACTCTCTAGCTCTCTTAACAAATAATTTTAAAAGATTCGCTAGAAAGAGCAACTTTCGAAAACCTTCAAATCTCTCTGACTCTGAAAAGCAAAAGACAATGCCCACTGAGAAGCCTCAGCTATATGCTTCAACTGTCAGCGAAAGGGTCACTTTGCTAGTGAATGTAGATCAAAGAAAGTTGCAGCTCCTACCACCTCCCAGACCTCTGATAAAAAGGAGAAGTATTTGAAATTGAAAAACAAATACAAGGATCTGAAGAAACACCAGCAAAAAGGCAAACGCCTTATCACTGAAGAAGTTGATTGGGACGCTGAAGATGACTGGGCCAAGACCTCTGATGAGCCTGGCTCTGATGAAGAAGATCTTGCCTTCTTGTGTCTAATGGCAAGAATAGAGGATGCTGAAGAAGCTACTGAAACTTCTTCCTCTAAGTCCCCTTCTACTCAGGTAACCATTTCCTCTATCTCTTTACTCTTTGAAAGTGATAACTTGTCAGCTCTCGATGCTATGACTGTTGATTTTTATAATGCTTTAAATGGAAAGATTAAGACCGAGAAAATTAACACTGATTTATCTGAGCAATTGAAAAATTGCCATCTAAAAATCAAAGAACTTTCTAAAATTGAGGAAACTCTCAAGGATCAAGTCTTTGCAAATCAAACCATAAGCATCGAGAAGCAGCAAGCTATTGCTGATAGGGAAAAGGCTATCGCTGATCTTAAGTGTGAAAAGGCCACCATCGAAGGATGGTGTAGGGCTTCTGAAAGAGTCAATAAGATCATCAATGCCCAAATACCTATGAAAGTAAGAAGTGGGTTAGGCTTTAACCCTGAAAAGGAAGAATCAGAGAATGATCGTTCCATGCTCAAATTTGGAATGTTTGTCTCTTCTATCCCTGATCCTTCTTCTTCAACTTCTTCCTCTTCTATTAAAGAGAAGTTTCCTGTGATAAATTCTAAGAAAGTGATCAAGAACGAGTTTCTTGAACAAGTTCCTAAGAATAAGATCGCTCAGAATAGGAACGAGAAATCCTTTGAGAAGAATTCTAAATCTAGGAAGAAGATCTCTGACTTTTCTCAGATACTAACCCCCAGAATTAAGATCGATCTCACTTCTACCCCTGAAAAGGTTGTCATACCTCCAAGGACTATGGATAAAGGAATTCTTGGTCCTATTCCTGAAAAAAGTTCTTGTTTTCTCTCTGAATTCCAAACCCTTTAAATATAGGAAGTGCTATCACTGTGGTGAAACTACCCACATTGCAAGTAAATGTCCTAACGCTACTAAAGCTGATAAACTAGCTCATGGAAAGATCTAGTCAGAGACCTCCCAAATCACACCTTTACAAAGGAATCTCTTTGTTCAGCGTGTGAAAAGGGAAAGCTGACAAAAGCCTCCTTCAGGTCAAAGAAAATTTCTTCAGTGACCGCTCCTCTTCAGCTACTCCATATGGATCTATTTGGACCTGTTAATGTCCAATCTATTTCTGGAAAGAAATATACTTTGGTGATTGTTGATGAATACTCCAGATACACATGGGTATTCTTTCTTCGATCCAAAAGTGATACCCCTGATATGATAATTTCTTTTATCAAAAGGATGGAAGTTCTAAACAATCTAATTGTTCGTTCCATAAGAAGTGATCATGGTACTGAATTCAAAAACAGCACTCTGGTGAACTTCTTTCAAGAAAAAGGCATCTCTCACAACTTTTCCTCAGTGAGAACTCCTCAAAGAAACGGTGTTCTTTGAAAGAAGAAATCAAACTATCATTGAAGCGGCTCGCTCAATGCTCGCCGAATCGCATCTACCAACTCGCCCGGGTCACGATCAACACAGCATGTTTCACTCAAAATCGATCCCTGATAGTTAAGCGATTTAAGAAGACCCCTATGAATTATTTCATGGAAGAAGACCTGCTCTGAAAAATTTTCATATCTTTGGATGTAGATGTTACATTCTGAATGACAGAGGTCACTTGGGTAAAGTTGATCCAAAAGCTGACGATGGTATATTTCTTGGATACTCCTCTGTATCTAAGTCCTTTAGAGTCTTCAACAAAAGAAGACAACATGTTGAAGAATCCATGCACGTCAACTTTGATGAATCTCGTCCCATTCATACTTCTCATACTCATGATGATGATGATGAAGAATTGAATGCTTGGATGAGATCCCATTATGGGGAACCTGAAACGTATTTCAGCAATCAACCTCCTGCTGAAGCATGTGATGACGAAATCCCTATAAATCCATCAAGTGACAATCATCCATCTTCAGGGATGAATGTTACTCCTCTAAATCAGATTCCTATTGTTGATTCCTCTCTTGGAAATTCCTCTATGAACAACCAAACTACGTCTGAAAATCAATCCCCTGAATTGATTTTAAATGAAGTACCTGTTGCTGAAACAACAAGTCCTATTCCAGAAACTGAAGAACAAGTCGCTGAATCTGCTGTTGATCTCTCTCCTCAACCACCAGCTCAGCGATGGACTGCAAATCATCCAATAAATAAGATTATCGGTGATCCTAATGCAGGTATCAAGATACGTAGAGGTACAGGTAATATTCGTCTTTATGTTAACTTCATTTCTCTCTCTAAACCTAAGAAGATAGATCAAGTTATCTCTAATCCTAGTTGGGTTTCAACTATGCAACAAGAACAAACTGAATTTCGTAGAAATAAAGTTTGGAATCTTGTTCCTAGACCCTTTGATAAAACTGTCATAGGAACCAAATGGGTTTTCAGAAATAAGCTAGACGAAAACGGGACTATAATTCGCAATAAGGCTAGACTTGTTGCTCAAGGTTATAGACAGGAAAAAAGAATTGAATATGATGAGACCTTTGCACCTGTAGCTCGTTTAGAAGCCATAAGAGTCTTTTTAGCTTATGCTGCCCATAAAGACTTCAAAGTTTTTCAAATGAATGTTAAAAGTGTTTTTCTAAATGGAAAACTCAGCGAGGAAGTTTATGTTGAACAACCTCCTGGGTTCTCAGAATCTAACCATCCTGGTTATGTTTTCAAACTTGAAAAAGCTCTTTACGGGTTAAAACAAGCTCCTAGAGCTTGGTAATGATACCCTTTCTAAATTTCTTCTTAAAGAAAAATTTGTTCGTGGAAAAATTGACCAAACCCTGTTTTTAAGAAAATATAAAGGTCATATAATACTCGCTCAGATATATGTCGATGACATTATCTTTGGTTCCACAAGACTCAAATTATGTATTCGTTTCGCTGCAAGAATGCAAAAGCAATATAAAATGAGTATGATGGGTGAACTAACGTATTTTCTAGGTTTGCAGATAAAACAATCTGACAAAGGAATCTTTATTTGTCAAAGTAAATATGTTAAATACATGTTGAATAAATTCGACATGAATCAATGCTCAGCGATGAAGACCCCTATAGCTCCTCCTCTGACTTTGAACAAGGATCCCAATGGGAAACCAGTCAATGTCACTGCCTATCGAGGGATGATTGGATCTCTGTTGTATCTTACAGCGAGTAGACCTGACATCATGTATTCTACATGTCTGTGCGCTCGGTATCAAGCTGAACCGAAGGAATCCCATCTAATCGCTGTAAAGTGAATCTTCAGATACTTGAAAGGAACTCCAAATCTAGGTCTTTGGTATCCCAAAGTCTCAGGATTTGATCTTATTGGTTATTCTGACAATGACTTTGCAGGGTGTAAGATAGATAGAAAGAGCACCACTGGTGGGTGTCAGCTACTAGGTGGGAAGTTAATTAGTTGGACAAGCAAAAAGCAAAACTCAGTGTCCACCTCCACCGCTGAAGCTGAATATGTAGCCGCTGGTAGTTGTTGTGCTCAAATCCTTTAGATGAGAAATCAACTTAGAGACTACGATCTCAAGCTCTCTAAAATTCCTATTTATTGTGACAGTACTAGTGCTATTGCCATTGCTAACAATCCTGTACTTCACTCCAAAACCAAGCACATTGATTTCCGATATCACTTTATCAGAGATCGTGTGATGAATGGTGAAGTTGAGCTTCATTTTGTACCCACTGAATATCAGCTCGCTGATCTTTTCACCAAGCCTCTTGATGAAACTAGATTCAATCTACTTATCAGCGAACTTGGTATGTTGAACACTGAATAATTTCTTATTCAATGACTTACAACAAGTGACACAAATAAAGCCTTCAAACTTTCCATTCGCTGAACTCTGATTCAGCGATATCTGGGCCATCTCCTCAGGTATTATCTTCTAATCTTTATCACTCTTTGATATATTTTCTCATCAAATAATGAATCTCTGAAAATAAAACTCCTCACTGA